>JASJET010000070.1:0-1357500 GCA_034092305.1 Diaprepes abbreviatus
ATTGATATCTTAAGGCATCATAAATATTCATCGTAATAAGTTTTTCGTTGAGGAAAAAAATGCCCAGGTTTAACAATTTTGGAATAAATATAGATGTGGAAGCCATATCTTTTGGGTATCTCACTAATCTCAGATAATATATAAAAACAAGCACAAACAAGATATATGACTAAGGACACACTGTAAGGTGTACTATGCTCACTGAAATTAAATTGAACTATCAGAAATTTTATTGTTGTAGTAAATTTATAAAAGCTTATAATACTTAAATATAATTAGATTTACGGCAGTCCTGAGTTACGTGCGGCACTGGAGCAGGTACGTTGGAGGTTTCGGTAACAGTTTTATTACTTGCTCTAGTTCTTGACTAGAGTATAGAAATGTGTATGCTTGAGATCCCCTCCCCTTCCCAAGAGCTTTGAGTTCCGGAAAATAGAATCGATTCTGCCTTTGATATTAGGAATGAGTATGTTGCTGGCAGTTCCCCCCGTTGACAATTTATTTTTCTTGCAATAGCCCCCCCCCCCCCCCCAAGAGCTTTGAGTTCAGGAAAATAGACCCGATTTTGCCTTTTATACTAGGAATGTGTATGCTGCTCGCATCCTTCCACCCATCGGCACCTTGTTTTTTCTTGTGATTGCCCCCACCTTTCCAAGAGCTTCAAATTCAAAAAAATAGACCCGACACTGCCGTTTACACTAGAAATGGGAATGTTGCTGGTGTCTCCCCCGCCAACAACTTGCTTTCGCTTGTCATAATGTACTTTTATGATATCACCCCCCCCCCCCCCCCCCAAAGAGAGAGGCTGGATCCGCTCCTGATACAGATACATATAGCCAGAGTCTTATTTGAAATAAGGATCTTGGTAGTACCGTTTGTCGATTAGAAGTGGTTAAAACAAATTAAAAATTAGCTTTTTGAGACGTAGAGATTTTTTTTTGCAGTTATATATTTGGCTTACCTTGGGCACCTGCATTACACTGTGGTCGAAACGTTTGGCATGTATATATATATATATATATATATATATATATATATATATATATATATATATATATATATATATATATATATACAGGGTGATTCAAAAATCGATCACGAAACTTAAGGGGGTGATTCTACTTGACAAAATAAGGGTAGAGCTTCATATAATTTTTTTTCAAAATGTCATTCGTTTTCGAGTTACAAGCCGTCCAAGTTCAAGTTTTTATTTTTTGTTTTTTGAATTACTCGCTTACAGGAAAACCGATTTGACTAATATTTGAAAGATAGGCTAAGTCTTCTGCGCTTCATCATTTTAGTAACAATTCACATTGATTGATTGCCGCTAGAGGGCACTTTACCTACATTGAAAATTGTTTTTTTGTCATAATTTTTTAGTCTTGACAGCTACAGTAGTTTTTGGCATAATTTCTGAAAGACTGATGCCAGGCCTTTAAAAAAGGTGCTCTTTATTTACATCGCTAAACCCAACGGTTTAGACGTAAATCACCCTTAAAAATTAAGTGGTAAATTTACTTTTCTCATTTCATTACCACCAGCTACCAGGTAAATAGCTATCAAAGTATACTAGAGCTGTCAGTTTAACATCAAATAAATTCGCTTTTTAAACTATTTAATTTATAATCTTAAAATAACTAATAATGGCTAATCAGTAAATATTCATATTATGGATTATTGCGATATACATTTAATTGATAAAAATTAATGAAACAGTACTAAACAAACTAAAAAAGATTCTCAAAATGTCCCCCATTTTCTTCCATACATTTCCTAACACTCTTCAAAAAATGTCGCCTAACTCGATGAAAAATTTCTGGTGTTTCTTTAATAATTTGGCACTTTTCGATTATCCTGAAGCGAAGATCCTCGACGTTGATTACTGGAATATCGTACACCAATTGTTTCAAATGACCCCAAAAGAAAAAATCCATAGGATTAAGGTCTGGTGACCTCGCTGCCCATGCCAATGGTCCACTTCGTCCTATCCATCGCTCAGGATACGTTGCATTCAAATACTGTCGGACACGTATACTAAAGTGAGGCGGAGCTCCGTCTTGGAAGATCCACATGTTGGCCCTTACTTCCAATGGCACATCTTCCAGATACAATGGGAGACGATTTTGGATAAAATCTAAGTATACGTCACCAGTTAATGGGCCATCAAAGAAATGAGGACCAATAAGGTAATCTCCTATTATCCCTGCCCACACATTTAGTGAAAATCTACGCTGATGTTTCGTTTCTACCACATTGTTTGGGTTCTCGTAAGCATATGTGTGGATGTTGTGTAGATTTGTTATGCCATCACGAGTGAAACCAGCTTCGTCAGTGAATAATATGACGCCAATTAATCGATTATCGTGTTCATACTTAGCTAGGATCTGATTGCACATTTCCAACCGTCTCGGCCGATCATCGTCATAAAGAGCCTGCACCTTTTTTGAATGAAACGGGTAGAGTTGTTCTTATCTTAGTATCCTCCATGAACTAGCCTGACAGAGCCGCACTTCATTCCCAATTTTTCTAGTACTAATACCTGGATTATCTTCAATAATTTTAAGCACTCTTTCTTCTTGTTGCACGTTTCTAGCAGTTCTAGGTCTTCCCCCTATTTCCATTATAACTTTTAAAGGAACCACATTCCGCAAGCCTCCTGTGCACACTGGAAAATGTTTGAGCATGAGGGATATTTCTTTCCGGATAACTCTCCATATAATATCTTCTTGCCAACTCTGCATTACCATTTGCTTTTCCATAACAAAAATGGATATCACAATATTCGATATTTGAATATTGGTGATTAGCCATTATTAGTTATTTTAAGATTATAAATTAAATAGTTTAAAAAGCGAATTTATTTGATGTTAAACTGACAGCTCTAGTATACTTTGATAGCTATTTACCTGGTAGCTGGTGGTAATGAAATGAGAAAAGTAAATTTACCACTTAATTTTTAAGGGTGATTTACGTCTAAACCGTTGGGTTTAGCGATGTAAATAAAGAGCACCTTTTTTAAAGGCCTGGCATCAGTCTTTCAGAAATTATGCCAAAAACTACTGTAGCTGTCAAGACTAAAAAATTATGACAAAAAAACAATTTTCAATGTAGGTAAAGTGCCCTCTAGCGGCAAACAATCAATGTGAATTGTTACTAAAATGATGAAGCGCAGAAGACTTAGCCTATCTTTCAAATATTAGTCAAATCGGTTTTCCTGTAAGCGAGTAATTCAAAAAACAAAAAATAAAAACTTGAACTTGGACGGCTTGTAACTCGAAAACGAATGACATTTTGAAAAAAAATTATATGAAGCTCTACCCTTATTTTGTCAAGTAGAATCACCCCCTTAAGTTTCGTGATCGATTTTTGAATCACCCTGTATATATATATATATATATATATATATATATATATATATATATATATATATATATATATATATATATATATATTTATATATATATATATATATATATATATATATATATATATATATATATATATATATATATATATATATATATGTAACTTTTTATTTCTATAACTGGGTTATTGATATGAACATATATCTTGTGTTTTTTGCATTAATTGACCATTGTTTACGGTTGAGACTTACAAACTTACTAGCATCTTTACCATAAGACAGTCCAATATTATGAGTAAACATTTTATTGTTTTATAATCTTATTTATTATGAAAAAATAGGGCTAGAGTATCTCGGAGACAAATAAACAATAAAAACACAACGTTGCTAAATCACACACTAGCTACGATCAGCTGATTTAAATGAGTCGAATGAAGTTACATATTTAATTATTTTGTTTTTATAATATTTCTGTTCCAGTGACAAATGCCGTGCAAACTATTTAATAATAATAATAATAAGCTTTATTGTTGTAAAGAAATCACTCTTGTTAACAAAGCACTATGCAGAACAAAAACTTAAAAATAAATATAAACAAAAACATTATTAAAATTATATTAATTTTTATTAGTATTTTAATTTAATTTGTGAAATATTGGATATTAGACTTCATTTGACTCATGTGGTAATTGGTAGTGAATGCTCCTTAAAAACATATTCTTACAAAATTTCATCGCACAAAGATGGAAAAATGGCAAAGTTGCTAGGCTAAAATTATAAGCATCCCTGATTACTACAAAATTCTAAAAGTGCTTCTAAAATATGCTGTAATCTACTGAATGCAAATTTTAACTCATCTTTATTGAATGTGCTGAACAAAGTCGACTTAAGAAGAAACTTAAAGCATTACTTAATATATATATTTATATTTTTAGGAGAAGCGATGCAGCTTTTGGCCGAATATTTAATGGGAGTTTTCAACGATGAAGGTCGTGGTGCTATTAGGAATAAGAGTTACGACGAACAGAAACGGGTATGGGTAAGAACGTAATTTAAGCGTATTAAAATTTCTTTCCCAGCTTCTTATCAAACCATTTTATTTAAGGTGATTCTAAAAAACATCTTATTGTTCCAGAGATTTATAAAAATTTCTTATTTGGGTTAGATCTAGTAGTTAAACGGCGTAACTTGCGTTAAGGCGAAAATAAAGGATTTAATTCATAATTTATATTTTAAACTGGTTAATGTGATTTTGTTTGGTGAAAATTGTGCGAATAAACAAGGGAAATCTTTGATAACATGTTAAAACTTCGCAAAAAATATTAATATTTCCAAACATAAAAAATTGGCCAAGTCCTGTTCAGTTTGTTCACCAGCCAATTAATAGTTATAATGGAATGTCAAGTCAATTTACATACCGAATGCAGAAGATATATTTGAATCATAATTTTTGATTCCACCTGAGTAGCATTAAAATTACCATTCTAAAAAGGAATCAAAATGTGATTAAACTATAATATGTAATACATCGTTGAATTCAGAATAAAAAGAGTTTTGAAAAGTTGAAAATCCGTAAATCTTTTTTTTTTTTTAAATAACTCAAACACTAAAAGTCATATAAAAAATTTCTACAGGTATATCGTCGGTTCTTAAATTACACAACTTTCTAAACATATGTTTATTATCCTATTTCTTTTTATCTCCCGCTCAAAAAGATGGCCACACTGCAGATTGAAATTGCAGGATAGAGTGTCGAATTTGTGGATTCTGTCAGACACTTAGGACTTATAATTGATACTTAGCTTAGGTTTAAAGAGCTATACTTTGCGATTCCTTTATTTTTCATTGCTAAATTACCGTAATAACGTTTACGGGCCTTGCCTTAATGGCTTGGATGTTGCACTTTTAAAATTCATGCTTGCATTGTATATCTGGAATTAGGCGTCGTGAAAGGATTAAACTTAAAGACTTGTTTTGGCTTAATGTGTATGATCGCAGAATGCTTCATTCCTCAGGCTTCATATACAAATCATTGAATACAAATGTCCACTTTATATGTCAATGTCAATATATCGAGCGCTTGTGTTTCGGACCAGTATCGTAAAGAGATTTTTAAAGATCATTTTATTTTTCCGTTGCTGCTGGTCTCATAAATAAATTTATGGTACATGATTTCGTGACTGACTGTTTTTCACTTCGAACATACCCCTGTAGAATTAACATAAAGTCTGAACTAAGGCCCGGTTGTTTGAACGCTGTACGAATTAATATTTTTATTTATATTCGAAAAAGTGTTGATAAACAGTAGATATTTCATCTCTTTGTACATACATACCGATTTTATGTTATCCTTTTCTAATTGTATTATTTAAACGAATATCATATGATAAACGGTACGTAAATTTAGAATACATAAAAGGTTGCCTAAGTTATTTTTATTGTTATTTTCAATATGTAAACAATATTTAACAATATTTACCAATAAAAATAAGTTTTTAAATCCTCTTTTTGTTAATATTAATTGTAAACTTCGCATTTATAGTAATTTCTAACACTGAAAAGAGTCACGACAAGCAATTAAACTGAAAGAAAAGATGAAACCATGTTTATGTCTATCAAACATCAAAAAAGCCTCTCCCCCACCGACCATAAACAGCCTTCAAACAAATCTATTGTTTTTTAAATCTATAGGGTATGATCGAAGGTTTTTCATATAAGAGAAAACTTAAAAGCCTTTTATTTCTTTAAATTAAGACACCTCTTTTGTGTAGCATTCTGAAGTGTATGTCTAATGAATCAACAAGCAATTATATTTATAAAAGTTGTCATTTTTGCTTGCTCTTGATGCCCTTTTCTTATCGTATTCACATTTGTACCCCTCTATTTCCCTCTCTTGTTTTGTGCTACATTTTTATTGTTTCTTTCTTCCGATTAAAAAAAAAATAGTTACTCCTTTTAATATTGCTTTGGGGAATTATAAATATATATAAATCCTTTATTTAGTCATACACTAATATAATTCTATACGAGTTTTAACAACCAAATTCATATTTTAAAATTACAAACAACAATCAATCATCATCAAGCTTTGCAGAACAATGACATACCGAACCAAACTAACACAAATCCAAAAATAAAATCAAAGAAAGTGCATGTCCCTCAAGGACAGACCCTATTAAAAAAATACTGCTTCAGACATTGTTTAAACTTATTTAGAGATATTAAAGATTCAATATTTGCGGGTAATTGATTAAAACTCTTTAGATCTTTAAAGAATGAGGTTTGTGTTTGTCTCTTTAATACTGGAGGAATACAAAAGTCATCCCTCGATCTAGTGTCATATACATGTACATTTCCATTATAATTAATATGATATAAATATGTAGGAGAACTACCCGATCTGATTTTTAAAAATAAAGATCAATGTTTGATAGTGAAAGAAGTCCTCCACTGACAACCATTGCATTTCCCTCAACCTGTAGTTAATTGATATTCTTCTTGTAACTGAGTATAATTTTCATGGCTCCATTTTGCAATTTTTGAAATTGTGCCTTTTCGTTCTAATCAAGCAGGAACAGAATTGTGGAGCAATAAACAAAGTGCGGCAACACCAGAGTGTTAAACAGGATCATTTTAGTCCACCTTCTCAAAAAATTAGAACATCTGTAAATATAGTTAATTTTATAAGAGATTATTTTCATTAAGTTATTCGTATGTTCTTTAAATTTAAGTTGTCTATCTACGATTACTCCTAAATATTTAAATTTTTCCACCGTTTCAATTGTTTCATTGCCTATTTTAATAATAGGATCTCCAAAAGAAAAAGTCCTGTAATCATTCTCATTGCTGATTATCATGAATTTGGTTTTTTCCACATTTATTTTTAATTGGTTACAAGAACACCACCAATATAAATATCATCAGAACAGGCAAAATATAAAAGAACATCATCTGCAAAAAGATGTATACAACAATCACCAGATGTATTCACTATATCGTCGATATATAAAAGAAATAACAATGGACCCAGCACCCTGTGGAACACCCATGTTGTTTTCAATCTCGTCAGATACCACATCATTCAATTTCAATCTTTGTTTTCTATTAATTAAGTAATTATTCATAAATTGCAACACTTCACCCCTTATACCGACACT
Source organism: Diaprepes abbreviatus (assembly GCA_034092305.1). Taxonomy (NCBI): domain Eukaryota; kingdom Metazoa; phylum Arthropoda; class Insecta; order Coleoptera; family Curculionidae; genus Diaprepes; species Diaprepes abbreviatus. The sequence goes on from JASJET010000070.1 coordinate 7,522, forward strand.
TTTTAATTTTTTAAGTAGTCTTTCTCCATATAATATCTATAAACAGGAATATGTTAGAATATTTAGTTAAGTCTAGGATAACGCAGGCCTCAATAGTTCCTAACTTCATTGAGAAAGCTGATAAAAAGGCTTTTAGTTTTAATTTTTTTTATAACATAACGAATTGTATTTTTTTGTGCAAATGTGTATTGACTATGAACGTCTTATTATTATTTATTGTATTCCTTAATTGGCTGTTAAAAAATAACGTCTGTTTATTATTTTGTATGATTTAATTGTAAATTCACAATGTAATCAAAATAAACTATGGTCAACGGGCCGTAGTTTGGAGACCCTTGGATTACGCAGTTATTTTCTTATATTTTACAACTACTGTTGTTTTAACTACAACCCTAAATCAACAAACATAGTGAACCGATCGCAGATCCTGGTGAAACACCAGATGTAATTTGCTTCACCGCCGAAACAATTTTTTCCATCCGTTTAAATTTGGGTGTTTTCAATTTTTAATACAAAGTCTAAAACTTACATTTTCTAAATCTTTTCGTTTTTAGACTGTCTCGATACAAGTGTTAGTTTATGAAGCGTATAGAAAGTACGGTTTCTTAACCACCGGTCAAATAGAAAGGTTAAGACTTAAGCATAGATTAAGGGTCGTACAAGATCTTGAAGACACATGCGAGAGAAATGTTTTGAGATGTGTTATTGGAGATGGATACTTTACACAACAAGAATTACAGGTACAAAAAAGCAAATATTGAACTTACATAACACAAAGTATTGTTTATTTTTCCTTTTAGGAGCTGCTTGGTCTAGTCAGAGAAGAAATCATAAGTCAAAAAAAGCATATTCCCGATAAACACGACCCAACATTGCAACCGTACGAAGCCTATAAGGTGGATTTTGATTATTTCAAGATTCTTTTTGCTGCGTTATCGCCATGGGGAAAAGGGGAAACAGCCGAATCATTGGCTGCAAGAATTTTTAACGTAAGCAACTAAAAATGTTAGAGGTTTAAAACAGACAAAGTTGTTTGAAAATTATCATTAACATAAAGATTTTTTATTCACAATTTTAACGTTTCTTTTCCAAGATAAAAGCCTGCATTTTTTAACTTATAAATATTTTTTTAAGCTTATGGACTATAATCGGGATGGTTATCTTAATTTCCGTGAGCTTGTCACAGCCCTGGGCATAACCTCAACAGCTGATGCTGCTCAAAGACTGAAACTTTTCTATACGATCCACTTGCCTCCATTACTGTGCATGTCGGATATTGAATCGCCCAAGAAACACGAATCAGGGGCGGAAATAGCATCGGAAGCGACCGATTTTTTCAGTAGTGTGGAAAAAAGTATAGAAAACAGTGTTGATTCGTTGGCGTTACTTGAGGAACCTTCGCCTACTACGCCCGTGAGCGCAGGATTCCAATGGCAGTAAGTGATTTTAATAATTTTTAAGGGCTCTCTTGGGCAAAACGGATCTGTTATTAGTGCCAATTTTCTCATTCAAATTTTTATTTGAGTTTTAACTTTAATATATTTGAAATTATAATTTATTTAAGGGGTTGGGCCATTCTGGCGTTCAAAAAATTGGTATAAAATTTTGATACGACGTATACAGATTGTCTCTAGTAGGTCTGTATCAAACGCTAGCGCAAATTCCTGAGGTTAAAATATGAGGATCTAACCCAATTTACCTTAGACCAAAAGTTAATAGTTTCTGAAATACAGAGTGTCAAAGTTATAATTTTTTAAAACTTTTTTATAAAAACTTGATTTGCACTAAATTTGGTATTTTGGAGTTTTTTAGGATGAGAAATTAAAACCTGATTACACGCCACATTTTGGGATATTTAGAACTACCTTTTCCAAAATCACTTAGGATAATGTCGGGATAATTTTTTTTGTTATGCAATTTTGAATTTGTGAACAAGTTCCAATGACTTTTATTTGCCCTTGAAATATATATATATATATATATATATATATATATATATATATATATATATATATATATATATATATATATATATATATATATATATATATGGTTCTTGAGGCGATATTCAAGGTCAAAGTCGAAATATTTTAAGTTCATTCATCTCTGAGCAAAATTTCTAAAAATCTACATCCCACGAATTTATTAGTGAAATTCTGTATAGAATTCAAATAAGCACTTCAAAAAATTGAAAAGTGCAACCTAACTTTAAAATTTACAATTATTTGGCTAAATCTTCAATTTAAAAAGTGTTTGTAGGGACCAAGTAGAAGTATCATTCTACAAGCCTATATTTTCATTTTGCATCTGGGAAATACTTGAAAAATGTTAGCAAACATGACCGATAACGGCGTGAAGTTCTCGATCCATCAATCCCTCAAAAGGTTCTTCATCAGCCGCGCTGCCCCCACTACTCAGCTTTTTCCACGCGCTCGACCGTTTTCGGTCATGTTTATGGCATTTTTGACGTATTTTAAAAAACTTTTTGATGCATAATTAAAATATAGGCTAGTAGAATGATAATTTTACTTACCAAATTAAAATCGGACCATCTATGTCGCATCTAGGCGCGCGGATTTTGACACGCATAAAGTACCTGTATGTAAATTGCTATTACTTCGGAAAGGGCTAGAGGTACAACTTAAGTTCGAAATACGCTTTGTTTGGGAAAACGGTTTTGTGCAAAAATTACCATAATAACCAATGATCGACAATAATTAACATTTACTTTAGTTGACCTCTCTCTCATAAGCCACAATGGCCAACATTTATTGCTTTTGACTACTAAAATCTCGACAACTCAAGTTATTCCTCAGTTAATTCTCGAAACTTCATAGTGGGTGTAGTGGCTGGTCCAGTAGTCCTTTCCCGGGTAATCAACGAGCAATCGTGTTTGGTATTGGTTTGGACCCCATATGTTATTTATACCATTGGATACGGTGTTTTTTTCGGGTTTTCTTATTTTTCTTTGTTACTAATGATCCTATTGAGTCGATCCAGAGCTTATTTTATTGGTATTTTTATTCTCTACATTTCATCTGTCTACACCATCGAGATTGCTTGAAAAAAAAAAACTCAATATTTTGATTTTAATTGTTTATAATAAATTAATGGATCATAGTTGAGGGTGAAAAACATGACACAATATCACTAGGGATTGTTTTTAGTGTGATGGTACAATCGTTATCCTGGTAGTATTTTTGTCACATAATAACTTTTTTTTTATTAATTGGCTTATTCGCTTGGTGCGAAGTCATGGAAAAGGGAGCAAAAGCGATACTAGCTTGGGCTACGGATAATTTAAGTTTTTCGGGGCGATATTTTGTACTTTTGACGTATCAAATACACATGTCATTTTTTTTTAATAATCACAAACAAAAAAAAAAGTGTAAGCTGAAGTAATAAAAATATATAATAATAATAGATTAATATTTTCACTTGTTTTATAAACCTATATAATTTTAATAAAACCATAAAATATAATTTTTAATTGCGACTATCCATTATATTATACTGCCAATATAGGCAAATATCGCCCTTGACTTAATGCATTAGTTGACACTGCTGTCACGCATGGAGCCAATATAGTGACAGATAAAGGTCATATGGTAAAGTTAAGGTGTTTTTATGCCAACCATCCAGAACATTTACAGGGAATGACAAATCTTCCTATTATAGATACCCTTGAAATAGGAAAATAATTTTAGATATATTCTAATATACAGGGTGTTTATCAATGTCAGCATATTAGAAGTTTTGAGCCTACCTCGTTTTTATGATACTATTTATATTTTTTAAAACCAGCTAGTTAGTTATTTTAATAATAAATAGTATTAATAAAACGACGTCCAAAGTGAGTTACAAAATAAATCCAGTTAAGGGGCAGATGGGCATGTACTTCTCCTTGTATCTCTGTTTGAAAATTTTATTTATTTTTTAATGAAAATAATTGTAAGCTTTCAGACGTTTATTGAATTTATCCTTACATGGCAAAATGAATTCAGTTTCTGTATTTCAATCAGTAATTAAAATTTTATCAATTTACTTTTATTTCGACTTTTTCGTTATTTTTAGTCTTTTTTCATCCTAAAAACCCATCATGATTCCAATCGGCAGTTGGAATTTGAGGTGGACAATTTTTTCTTAGGAGTTTTTTTGGAGGTTTCTTTTCTATTTTTCCCTTATTTTCTTTACATTGTTTCAATGCTTCTTGTAGAACTGGTAGTGGTCCATCCACCTAAAATTTTCAGTAATTATTTAATAAATATTCAGGGTGGCTGCAACCATACCAGTGATGCCATAACATTGGTTTATGAGTAAAACTATGGGTTGATTTCATAGTAAAAAACTGACCAAGTGCGTGTCAGATTATGTTACAGTTCCGTAACATATATAGGCGTTACATGTATGTCTTTTTTTGTATTTCATATGTTTGTAAACGTACCTTAATCATATCAGTTTTTGTTGAAAGTAATTACTAAGTGCCGTTATGTCGCATTTTTTTAAATTTTGGCAACTCATTTGATTTCCACTATCGGTGTATAATCGAAAGGTGGGAAAACTAATTGTGTTTCTCGTCATAATCTATTTACATTTAAAACTATAAATATGAGATGCTTCTATTGAAACACATACTTCACGTATATCCACAAGTCTGATCCAAGCTTTACAAGAAACAATTCGCGCGACGATAGAAAAGAAGCATTTCTTGGAATTTTATTATTTAAAAGTAGAGACTCTATATCTCTAATTCCTTACTGTTATTATACAATAAATGACGACATAAATAAGTTCAGAAAACAAATCCAAATCGACAAAATACAAATTTTGCTCTACGAAACAAAATCATCGTTTCATGCAAGAAAACAGCATTTCTTGGAGTTTTATTGGATGAAAGTAGAGAAAGTATGCATCTGAAATTATTTGTTATATAATAAAGGCCGACGTAAATAAATTCAGAAACTAGAGTCAAATTCAGAAAGTAAAAAAAAATTCGGGACGTTGCAGTATCGACGTTTCATGTAAAGAAAACAGAGATGCTGAGTGCTTTGTTGCTTAGTTTTAGGCTATAAAACGATGATTTTGCATCGTTGCGATGATTTTGCATCGTTGCGAAAGTTTTTTTTTAATTTTATAATTTGAATCAAGTTCCTGAACATATAATAATAAAAATAGATTTAGAGACATAGTGTCTCTACTTTTAGGCTCTATAACTCTTATCTACGCTGTTTTGCTATACAATAAATGATGATTTTTCAAAGTCATTTTTTTTATTTCTTGAATTTGGATCTGGTTTCTGGATTTAATTATGGCTGCTTTTATTGCATAATAACAAAAAATGAATTTAGAGACATTGTGTCTTTACTTTTAAGTAATAAAATTCCCAGTAAAGCTTCTTTTCTATCGTCGCGCGAATTAATTTTTTCATTTATTCATTAGAAATACAGCCGTGGTCTTATAAATAATACACATTGTTTTTTTTATGAATAGCATATGTTAGAAAGTTAATCAAGAAAAATTTTTTTTTTTGTTAATTTTTAAGTGAATTACTTTTGTAATTGTGACAAAATGTAATAAATTAAAAACACTTTAAGACAACTATTAAAAACAATGAGAATTCTAACAAGCAACTAATATTTTGCTGGATAATTCTTATATTTTATCACAACCCTTAACGTAGAGGGCGTTGATTTCACAAGCTTTTGACAATAACTATTTGGAACGAAGACATTATTGCCAGATGGGAGAACTAGAACCCTCTAGCTGAATTTTCAAAACCCTCTAGATTACCACCTTTAAAACTATTTTACCTCTAGATTCTAGTTTATACTTAATTTAGTATTGTCAATCAATAATGTTTAATATGCAATAATCATCGTGCGAGTTAATTAATAAAGAAGGGAAAAAAGCCAAAAAACTTTACGTACTGGGATACGAAACTATTAGGAGCCGCAACAATTAATTTCAAACATTTTTTTTTGCCTATTTGACCAAGACCATTCTATTCTTATGTATTTAGACGCCCTGAATTCAAATCTGAGGTCCGATAACCTCTATCACGTCAGATTCAAGGTTATTTCAAGGTTATATAGAGTAAAATTCACTTAATAAATCTGAAGAAGTAGATACGTACGTTTTTGAGGTTGCTAAATCCGAATTCGTGGTTTGTTTAATCCCAAGTTCAGCCAGAGATCATTTTAAGGTCAAATTGAGGAAAATCTACTAAGTAGGTCTGTAAAAGATAGACTTTTTTTTTTTTGGGGGGGGGCTAAATCTGAATTCGTGGTTTGTTTAACACTTCAAAGTTAACCAGAGGCCATTTCAAAGTCATTTCAAGGTCAAATTGAAAAAATCCACTAAATAAATCCGTAAAATAGAAAAAACACGCGCAGTTAGATCGATATCCGTTACACACCAAACAGGCAAGCAGCTAATCGAGTTTTTGAGCCGAATCTCAAGCTCCCGAAACCACGTACCCCAGCAGGCACGTAAACGGAGCGAGTTTTCAAGGCGAAACACAAGCCTTTAAAACCACATACCCCTTGCGCAGCTAAATCGATATCCGACATAACAGCTAGACTATCGAAGCGAATTTTTATAAGTGTATAACACAAACTCTCATACATGCTGTGTCTGGGGTATATGGTTTTCGGAGGTTTTATTTCATATACTCATAAATCCTTGCTTTTCGCCTCTGTCTGCTGCGTAACGGGGATTGATCTCGCTGCGCGTGAGATATGGGGTTATGAGAGCTTATGTTTTGACATATTTATAAAAACTTGGTCCGGTCGCCTGTCTACGAGTGTGTGGTTTTGGCAGCTTGGGTTTCGCCTTAAAAACTCCATCCGCTCCTCTCTGCTGTGTAATGGAGATCAATCTAGTTGTGCGTGGTTTATATGAGTTTGGGAGCTTGGGTTTTGGATTACTATTTTATAGTAACTAACTCCGCTTGCATATCTACTGTGTAACGGACATCAATCTAACTGTGCGTGGGGTACGAGGTTTTGAGTTTCGCCTTAAAAACTTGATCCACTTACCTGTCTGCTATGTAACGCATATTGATTTACCTGCGCGTGGGTTCTCTTCTTTTACAGATTTATTTAGTGGATTTTTTCAATTTGACTTTGAAATGACCTATAGTTAACCTTGAAGTACTAAACAAACCACGAATTTAGACTCGGCGCCCTCAAAAGTCTACCTATCTCCTTTTACAGATCTATTTATTAGATTTTTCTGAATTTGACCTTAAAGTGACACTGAAATGACCTCAGGCTGACTTTGAGGGATTAAACAAACCGCGAATTCGGATTCAGCGACCTCAAAAACCTGGCTTTTTTTCTGATTTTTTTAGTGGATTTTTCTCAATTTGACCTTGTAATGACCCTAAAATGACCTCTAGCCGACTTTGAGGGATTAAACAAACCACCAAGTTCGAACTCAGCGACCTTAAAAATGTACGAATCTACTTCTTCAGATTTATTTAGTTGACCAATGACCTTGAAATGATCTTGAACCTGACGTGATGAGGTTAGCGGACCTCAGATTTGGATTCAGGCCGTCTAATTACATAACAATAAAATGGTCTGGTCAAATAGGCATCTACTTTTTTTTTGTAAACCTGTGTAATTAAATATTGATTCTGACCACTGAACTACACTCATACATCCATCATTTATCTTATTCTAGATTCAGCGTAAGGACTTGGGTGGATGTTTATTTATTTATTGAATATGAAAAATATGAAATATTCCATTGTCATTGATTAAATATGCCGTAATTAATTAAATATTTTCTTTTACTTTTCTTTTTGTTTCCCCAATCTTGCCTTGGCTCTGTTTTTGAGTTAATTGAAAGCATGTACCCGCAAAATTTCATTATAAAGGATGAGAAACTAATGAAGTTATATGGTTCTAGCATACAAACTGATAGATGGATGGACGGATTGACAAAAATATAGGGGTTCATTATGTCAGGACTACGTAGGAGATACAGACGTGAGTTTATTTTGGCAATATCGCTTCACCTCTGTCGCTGAGTCAAAGAAATGCATGTACCTGCAAAATTTCATCGGTGAAGATGGATAAATTACGAAGCTATATATGTCTGTGGCCTTACAAACGGACTTATAGCGCGAAATTCTAAGAATTCCTACGGAACCCTATAAACGACTTTACTGATTTTCAAAGATTTGCATTATTTTTGTTTAACCGTAGTTTCCAATTTACTCACCTGATTTTTTTTTCGTGGCGGACACTGTTTATGCCAGTGCGGATTGTTTTTCCTCTCGCAATCCTCTGCCGCGATTTTTATATCGAAAGTCGTAATTCTTGGCGGTCTCATGGCCGCGTCACATTTCATTTTAGTCGTTAACGACCGCCTGGCCAGCTCTTTCAGGTCTGGTATTTTGGGTTTCCATGCTTCGAAGATAGATGGTCTGCAACTTTTTTCGATTACGTATTTAGTTCTGTAATAAAAATAAATGTAAATAGCAGTAATTGGCAAAATTAATATTTGAGGGTATATATTTAATTAATTTTTTGTCGAGACGTTGCTAAATAGATTAACTTAATCGTGCTTAAATATAATATTGTGTAAACACCAGTCAGTAAAAGATTTTCAGACATTTTTGTTCAATAATTAACTACGAGCGTTTGAAAATGTCAAAATGCGTTTTTTAAATTTCAGAAGCTGATGTTGATTATAAACAAAAAAATTTAAATCATCCTCGTAGGTAGTGACGGCGCGTTGTATTTTGGTAATTAGTTACTGCAAATAAGCGAAAAAACCGTAAAAATTAGAATTTTTTTGTTTATGTCATAGTTACTGCAAAAATAACTTTCCCCTTGATTTTATTCCCTTAAAAGAAAGCCTTTATTATAACAAACGAAAAATGAGTATTTGTTTTGTTGCTGAGATACGTTAATTTGTTCATACAGAGTTTTTTTTTATTAACTCATTGTGGGAGAACGACGCATTTTCTTGTCCTAAGCGAAAATGATTTTTACTCTTAAGGCCTTATATTGTAACAGAGTATTATTATTTCGATTTAAAAAAAAAAACATACCGTTTGTTAATGTTAAAAAATGGTATTTCTTCTTCTTCCTTCTTATATATAAGCAATTTGCTTGTTATTCTTCGTCTCTTTGCCTGGTTTCAGTCTATTGCGAGGTTATCACTCCATCGTTTACGGGGTCTTCCGGTACTCCTACGTCCTATTGGTGATTTGTCCTTCGTGATCTTTACTATTCTGTCGTCGGTCATGCGGTAGATGTGTTCGTTCCATTCCCTTTTTCTTTGTAATACCCAGTCATTGATGTTATCGACTTTACACACTCTTCTTATATCCTCGCTCCTATTCCGATCCATAAGTGTTCTGCCAGCTATCCTGCGCACCACTCTCATCTCTGTTGTTTCTATTATTTGTTTTGTTTTCAAGGTTTCTGGTCTGGTTTCTGCAGTGTATGTTAGTATGGGTCTTATTGCTGTTTTATAAATTCTGGATTTAACTTCGATTCCTATATCTTTATTGCTCCATATGGTATTGTTAAGACATGCGGCTGTTCTTGCTGCTTTCATGGCTTGTCCCCTCATCTCCGTTTCAACATCCCCGTATCCGGATATTTCTATTCCGAGATACTTGAACTTCATTTCCTGCTGTATAATTTTGTTGTCTATTTCTAGTTTGCGTCTGAGTAGTGTTCTAGATGTAGTCATAGCTTTAGTTTTGACGCTGATATATTCATGTTAAACTTTTTCGCTGTTATGTTAAATTGGTGCAGTAGTCTTTGCAAATCGTCTTCGCTTTCAGCTATAACACTGCATCGTCGGCGTAGCACAGTATTTTGATTTCCCTGTCTCCCATTTTATACCCTTTCAATCTACGCGCCTGCTTTATCAACTCGTCCATGATGATGTTAAATAGTAGGGGGCTAAGAGAGTTACCTTGTCGGATGCCATTATTTACTTCTATTTTTTCGGTCAATTCACCGTTTATTCTAGCTTGAATCGTATTTGCCTGATATATATTTTTAATCGTTTTGATAATGTTTTGAGGTATTTGTCTGTCGTAAAGTAGCTGTGTTACATCCTCCAGTTGTATACGATCGAACGCCTTCTCTAGATGGATGAAACACATAAAGGCTGGACGATTATATTCAATTGACTTTTCAGTTATTTGTCTTATAACAAATATGGCATCCGTGCATGACCTTCCCGACCGGAATCCCTGCTGTTCGTCTGCTAAGGAAGTGTGTTCATTAATTTTGATTGTAAGAATTTTTGTGGTATTTATTCCCTTACAATCAAATAGAATTGTAACCTCAACCTTTGCTTGTGCGACATTCTAGTCCGCGTGCTAACTGCTCCAGAACAGAAACTCGAATCCAAACGGCAACTTTAAAAAATCAACATTAGGTTCTATTGCTACTTATTTCACAGCCTAGAACGCATGACTGCATTCATCTTGGTCACACTCCACAGCAGTTACTTTTAGTATACACTGATGTGTAGCATAAGAATTTGTTCAATTTCACTTGAAAACCCTAGCTAGAGATAAGTACTAGCCGAAACGTCGTGATATTCAACAAAAAATAAAGACATAGGAAGTCCAACAGATATCTACTACTTCGCACATTTTTTTGTTATCTCGATAAAATCGACGAATAAGTTATTTTTACAATAACTTTTGCATGACAATAAAACTCCAATTTTAAGATTTTTTTTTCTTTTTGCAGTAACTAATTAACAAAATAAATCGCATCATAGCTCAAATTGTAGGTTTTCTCACTACCTACATCTTATTATTCAAACGCTCGCAGTTAATTATTGAATATAACAAACCATCTCCAACTGCCATGGGTAATCTCGTATTTACCCTCTTTGTAACAACCAACTGTAGGTTACCTCTTACTCAAAAATGTCTGAAAAACAATTTTTTACCGATTATAGTAGTATATTTACTTACTGATGGGGTGTTTCAATTGGTTTGGTACATTCTACTTTTTCGCAATTTCTTCCCCAGCTGTTATAAAAGTTAAAAGATATTTTTCTTATGAAAAACAATGATGTAGATGGCCTTAACATTAGTTACTTCTTTTTTTTTTTTTGGTATTTTTTTTTCACTGAAAATTTAAATGTGATTTAATATGAAATGGTGTGTGATGACAGGTTGGATGAAATGTGTCATTTTCCAGTCGTCATTTTCAGAACTAGTTGCAAGATTGTTGTATACCGGGTTCCCATTAATTTCATTTTAAGCAGAAGTCCACATTTTTCATCCTTCCAAATTTAATCTTTTGAACATATACTTGTGGAGGCAGCATTCATAGCTTCGCGTATGTTGTACGGCACACGAAGAAAAGACAAATGGCGCTACATGCTATCTCTCTCGCTTCAAACGTGATTGGTCGGCGTATGGTTCTAAAGTATGGAGATAAGAAGGGGAGAATGAAACGAAAGGAGCGAAAGAGAGAGCATGTACTGGTGAGAATGGTAGAATATCGGAATTGTTATCCGTTAGGGATGTTTATGTAAAATTGGTATTTCTGAATATACAGGGTGGCGCAATAGTGTGACAAAGTACTCTATCTCCCTTATTTTCCAAAAATTTGAAAAAATGTTTTATGAAAATTTCTATAATTTCAAAATATTTTCGATTATACCTGGTGTTTGATGACAGCGTGGCGCTAAAAAAACATTTTTTTTACGGGATATCTTGTATATCTTTGCATATTTGGATTCCTCCAAGAATTATCCATTTGATATTTGGGTTTGAATTTTATTGCGAAGTTGCTAACTTTTTGCCCATTTGATGAAATGTAAATTAATTTTTCTTTGATTTTTTAAATGGAACACCCTGTATATTACTACTTTATCATATAGAGTTATTGTTTTTTTATCACTTTTCTTAGAAAGTTTTACTATACGTATCAGCGTTAATTTTTCTGCGGGGGGGGGGGGGGACACATACTCTTAGTTTCGCCACTGATTCTCAGTTATTTTAAATGTTGTGTACAAGTACTACAATTAAAACACCTAAAAAGTTATTTATTCATGTTCTATCTCCGTAAAATAATAGGAAAATGTGGCTCCAGCTAGCCGGCAAGGATTCGGCCCTACTTGTTCTATTTTAGTTTTGAGCTTATAAATACTTATGATTACTATTATGTATTCATTATCGGTTGTGGAAATAACAATCCTTGATAAATTACTTACATTGAAGTCTTCACATTTCTAAATACAGCAGGGCATTAGTTACGGTTTGTTGCGATGAAATTGGCCACCATAAAATAATCAATTCTCGGCAAATTCAAATTATTTGCCATAATAAATCTACTTTCTATCATGAGAATATTTCCTAAAATCGTTTTCAAAGGGAAAAGTAAGCAAATTTCGGAGAAATTACATGAAAATGACTATAAAATATTAACTAGGCAACGTAGTCCTTGACAGCGATCACGAATGTGACAAAACCAAAAAATTTATATGTCAAGAATTCCTATCCTGTGCTATAATTTTGACGCTTCTAAATGGTACGCAAACTGGTACGCCGTATCATTCATAAAAAGCAATTTACAATATTGTCAATGATTAGATATCAGTATTTTAATATGATATACATGCTTTTGTTAGAAATAAGTATAAAAGATTTAAATTTTCGGATTTATATTAAAAACGTGTTAATTCTGCATATCCCTTCCTACTGAATAAGAGGGGTAAGCTCCACCTTTTTATCGATTTAAATGTAAGGTTGCCGCAGCCTAGCGAAGTTTTACTGAGAGGTTTGATCATTACAACGTTCCCTTTGTAAACTTAAACAAATATAATAAACCAAGGGATATAGATCAACTATCCAATACGGCAATACTGCATATACATCATTCCTTGTCGTTTTACTACTTATAGTAAAAACTACCTTTTATCAATGACCGAGTTTTAATGCTTAGCGCTTCCAATCTTCCCATAAGAATGAGCCGTCTTAGTATAATTCGTCAATGGTTCAAGTGATAGAACTGAAAGTCATAATGACTCAAAAGAATAAGCTTATCGGGACGGAGTGCCAGCGATGACGTTAGTATGGAGCAGGCGCCCAAGGGGGGCGGTGGGGGGGAACTCTGCCTTTTACTTGAGAGAGATCTTTCCTTCTCCAATGGACAGTTTCCGGACGATCTATAAGAATAGATTTTCTATCTGGTTTTTCCTAGCAAAAATTAAATTCTCTGAGCAATTTCCAGAGCTCAGTTCTTCTCATTTCAGGTAAATCCCGATCTTCATTGATTTTAGTTAGAATTTTGTCGATGGTTGGGATCTGCTTCTCATAATAAAATGTATGTACAACTCCTTTTATTGCAGTTTTCATCTCTTCTTTCAACGAGGTTTTTCGTCTGCCTGTGATCGAATGTGGCTTGGAAGTACTAACAATTCCACTCGTTTTCTTCTCCTTCAATATTCGGTACATAGTCCATTTTCCAACACCTGTCATGTTGAAACACATCTCAACAGAGCTTTTAAGGCAACAAAATAAATCACTAAGGACACACTGTAAGGTGTGCTTTGCTCACTGAGAGAAAATAAATTGGACTATCAGAAATTTTATTGTTGCAGTAAATTTATAAGAACTCATAATATTTAAATATAATTAAATATAATTAGATTTACGGCAGTCCTCAGTTACCTACGGCACTGGAGCAGGTACGTAGGAGGTTTCGGTAACAGTTTTATTACTCTCTCTAGTTCTTGAATAGAGTACAGGAATGTGTATGCTGATTGCCCCCCCCCCCCCCCCCCCCCCCAAGAGCTCTGAGTTCAGGAAAATAGAACCGATTCTGCCTTTTATATTAGAAATGTGTATGCTGCTGGCACTCCTCCCCGTTGACAACTTGTTTTTCTTGCGATAGCCGCCCCCTAAGAGCTTTAAGTTCAGGAAAATAGACCTGATTCTGTCTCTTATCCTAGAAATGTGTATGCTGCTGGCATCCCCCTCTCCAAGAGCTTCAAATTCAGAAAAATAGGCCTTTTACACTAGAAATGGGAATGTTTCCGGCGCCCCCCCCCCCCTCTTCGACAACTTGCTTTCGCTTGCCATGCTATACTTTTGTGATATCACCGCCCCTTCCAAAGAGAGAGGATGGATCCGCCCCTGGTATGGAATGACATCATTCACTTTGGTATCCGTTGTCACGTGACTCGAAGAAGACTTAATTACATTTTGATTATTAAATAAACATAAAATTCCTTAAAAATGAAGAAAAATATGTTTTTTTAGGATTTCTATTGTGGAAACTACCATTTCGCGGCAAAATTATATTTTTATTTGAATACAGTCAACATCTCAATTAATAAAAAGTATTTACCGGAAAAACTAGCGTTGATAGGTATAGGAAAACTTTAAGAAAAGTAATAGAGAAACAATAACTCTACTCTAAGCAAAATCAATTTACATGTCATCAAATGGGCATAATTTTGGCAAACACCCTGTTTGAGATAATTGCTTAGGTGCTATATTAGACTGTCAATAGTACATTTTTCTTTCTGAAGGTCAATTTTCTGTACTATAATTGCTGTTGATTAAAAGAGGACCATGTTTTTTCAAAATATGGTAAATTTATTTAAAAAGTTGACAACATATGGATAAGTTCTTGAGGAAATCCAAATATGCAAAGATATGCAATGTATCTAATTAAAAAACTATTTTTTAGCGTCATGAAACACTATGTATGATTGAAAATATTTTTTGATTGTAGAAATTTCAAATTATACATTTTTTTTTAATTTTTGAAAAATAAGGGAAATAGGGTACTTGGTCACATTATGGCACCACCCTGTACGTTATTTATAAATTCAAAAAAGGAACTGTTTTTGGAAGCTTTATTTATTCTAATTTAACATTCTGGCTCAGTTTTCGGTTTAACAAAACGATTGGAAGTTATTGGACATCCAGGTAGGTACTTTTTAGCTACAGCGTGTAACATTGGATATTCCTAAAATATGTAAAAATATTTAAAAATGTTTATTGTAGAGAAAGAAATATTTCCTTACCTTTTTTGAAATTGTAGTTTTCGGTCCTAAATCCATACACTTTCGGGCATCCTTTGTTTTTTCGAAACATTTTTTGAATCTTCTGTATTCACAAGGGGTCACCTGAAGTTTATCTATAAATCCTTGACCAATATATGGTTCACAAAGATGTTCACAACATAGAGTTTCTAATTTTCTAATAAAAGAGGAAAATACAAATTATGTATGGATCTACAGTTAAAGATGAAATTAATTTTACGTTGGCATTTTGTGTAAATCAATTACTGTACAAAATAATATAAAAAAATACACTCATGGATAAAATTAGCGCCGTAAACTTATAATAACCCCTATTTCAACATGATGACCACTTTTCTGAAATTTCGTGAGTAGCTTCATTTTGACGAGTCTGAAAACTTTTTTATTTGGAAAATTCTTGTATAGGCTGCGTTTTCGAACGTGGGAAATTGATCATTTCCAAGCGTCGGACAATATAACCACTCTGTTGTACCAATATTGTTGGTAATAAAAAAACATGTTGTGTTTACATGTTTTTTTGTGTCTGGACTAGAATTTGCTAGAAAACGCGTTCCATGATGTATCGAGAATTGGGAAACTATTCTGTTCACGGATGAGACTTGAATCAATTATGGAAACGAGATGGACGGAACCATGTCTATCGAGGTTTTAGCGGAAGGTACGCAAAATGCAATCTTATGCAGAGCGTTAGTTTTGAAAGTTGGCGGCATAATGCTTTGGTAAGGTTTTAGGAGGAAAAGTGACTTTTATACCAAAAATACCCTGCAAGATAATATTTTGCTATATATCGGCATTATGGATCGAAAAATTCGCGTTAATTCATGATAATGCTCAGCCATATGCAGTTGACATAGTAATTGCGATCTAAATTCAAAAAATAGATGGTTCACCGTATAGCCCACACTTAAATCCAGTAGAATATATGAGGCATCGACTAAAAAATCCAGTTCCAAATTCAATAAAAGAGTTTCGGTTTGCAACACGATATGAATAGAATGCAATTTCTCAAGAATGCGTTCAAAGAATGGGGGAATATGCGTGCGATGAGGAGTGCCTCCGCTACGCTTCTAGAGGTCCTGGTGGGGCTACCTTCTCTCCACTTATACATAGAGAACTAGGTCTTGAAGGCTGCTTATCGTCTCATTTGCTTAGAGTATCTTTGAACCGGACCGAACGGATACTCAGGTGTCTGGGAAAGCGCAGTGGGGATATGTCCATCACTCGCCATACAGACAGATTATATGGCGCCACTTTTAAAACCCAACCATTCTCTTTATTTACTTTTGCCAAGTTGAGAGGATTGGAAGGGGGAGCAAAAATTTCGGAGAATTGGATCCACGATTGAATCATATGGCCCCAACCAATTCTACCTGTCCCAAATGCCATTGGTAAACGGGAATTAAAATTGTTGCTGGAAAGTAAATTTATCAAATCGTGTAGAGGAACTGTTGGAGTGAGGTGTGCAAAGCAACATATAACTGGAAATATCACGCGGCTTACTAGGGAGTTTCTCTCCTTAGGAAGGAAAGAGCTGCGAATTATGTTGGGATTGTTGACAGGATATTGTCTCCTGAGGGGCTATTTTTATAAGATGTGTCATAAATGACCAGATGTGCAGATGGGGTCTGAAAGAGGATGAAACTGTGGATCATGTCCTCATAGAGTGCCCAGCCTTCAACGGACTGAGACAGAGATATTTCGGAGATACAGTTTTGTTACCGGAAGTTCAATCAACAAGGCTGCTTGGATTCGAAAAGGCGATCGGTCTCGAATGACCTGCAGCCTTGGTGGGATGTAAAGGGCCTAACGATGCCTAGACGTTGATGATCAAGTATCACCACGTTTTGTTCATTCATTCGTTCAAATTCAAACTTTACTTAGTAGTGTACTGATAAGGATGTAACCAGCTATGCTCTTATTTTAAAATAATAATATTTGTCATCCCAATTACATTTAAATTGAATGTAAACATCTTTAATTTTCAAAACATTTAATAAATATTTTCACGATAACCTTGTCAAAAAAACTTAATGTTTGTTGTTCACTTAAAATTTGCAAGATAAATGTTCTATCTAATACAAAGGATTTAACTGATTTAATTCAACAAAATTTATTTTTACCAGGTTTTTATTAACTCGCTTTCTTGTTTATTCGGTACAAATTTCGCGATCGATTTTAAACTTACTTAGCTGGATGATAATGCATTATGAACACGCTTTCTTGTCTGTCTGTTTGTTTGGTTATCTGTTGGATACAAATTTTGCAATCTATTTTAAACTAACTACCCGATGAGTTAGAAACTTGAAACTTTAAACGTAACTCACAACTGCATGGTAACGCAATATTAACTCGTTTTTGTCTGTTTGTTTGCCTTTTCGGTACACATTTTGCAATCGATTTAAAACTAACTTCCCGATGAGCTACAGACTTGAAACTTTAAACATAGCTCAGAATTGGATAGTAACGCAATAATAAACTCGTTCTTATCTGTCTATTTGTGTGCTTGTCTGTCGGCACAAATTTTGCAATCAATTTTAAACTAAAGACTAAAAAGTAGAAAATTATTTATATAAAAATTTTAATATACCATGTATTAAAACGGACTAACAAGCATAAAATAATTTCTGCTAGCCCATACATACTATCCTGAAAATTTGAGATTGTGAATTTTTAATAGTTATGAAAATACTTGCCCAAATTTTGCAATCGATTTTAAACTGAAGACTAAAAAGTAGAAAATTATTTAAATAAAAATAAATTTTAATATATCATGTATTAAAACGGACTAAAAAGTAGAAAATAATTTCCCCTAGCCCATACAGATTTATAACCCCATACACATTGTCCTGTATTTTCATAGCTATTAAAAATTCACAATCACACATTTTCAAGACAATATGTATTGGGTTAGGAATCTGTATCGGATTATAATTATATATTCGTATGGGGTTAGGAGACAATATTTTATACTTTTAAATCTGTGGTATATTATTTTTTTTTTCATTTAAACAATTATTTTGATAAAGAAAATTATTATAAATATTTGATAATTTTGTCCATAAGTGTAGTAATGGCAAAGAAACAATTGAACGTTCAAGGATCCTTTCATACTTGTAATGTTTTTACCTTGGGGTAGCTTTTCCACTGGAAATTTCTACGCCTTTTTCCCATGGCAAATAACCCTGTATCGGATTATAATTATATATTCGTATGGGGTTAGGAGACAATATTTTATACTTTTAAATCTGTGGTATATTATTTTTTTTTTTCATTTAAACAATTATTTTGATAAAGAAATTATTATAAATATTTGATAATTTTGTCCATAAGCGTAGTAATGGCAAAGAAACAATTGAACGTTCAAGGATCGTTTCATACTTTGCAAATGTACTGATCTTGTAATGTTTTTACCTTGGGGTAGCTTTTCCACTGCAAATTTCTACGCCTTTTTCCCATGGCAAGCAACCACGAGTAACCAAATTGGGTGCCCCCTCACGACAATCAGGAATACAAGGAAAGGCTTCGGGTTGACCCTTTTCTCTTCCAGCTGATTTTTTCTTAGGTGGCTCGCATTTATCGGTTACCGGTAGCGGACAATTTGGCTTATCAGGGCGGCTACTAAAACTTCTATGTAAAGAAGAAAATTACATTGAAAATGTATGTGTGTAAGTATTTGACAGCATTTTAAAGAGCGTAAAGTTACATAAGACCTTTAACAACCTATTACCTCGCAATTAAAAAATATATATATATCAAAATCCACCGTTTTAATGAATCATCGTCAAATATATTTTAAAAAATCAAAATTCCAGTAATAAATAAATGAAATTTCTTAAAATTTCGCATTTCGGTGAATGCATAGAGGTTCTTTCGACTGGAGATATTTATCAGTCTGACATCGAAGTCGGTAGGTTTTTAATATCCTGCCGACATACTTTGGAATTTAAATTTTATATAGCAGTTTTTTTCCTGCGAATCTTGCTCTCGGTTCGATACAGCTCCACTGACGAGACCATGAGGTGGTCGAAACGCGTTTGGAGAGAGGACCAGGGTTGTATTTGCAGGAAATAAACTGTTTCTCTATATTCTTTCGTTTTTCTCTGCTTGAAAGGAGAATAACATACAGGCAACTATCGTCAAGTATAAGTTTCAAACACCTTTCCTTTATAATGGGGAAATTTTTGTGGGTTGTGTTTAAAATTATATTTATATGAAACAAGAATGGTTATAGGCTATCAAAAATATGGATTTTTTAGTTTTGAAACTGAATAAAATTTTAATAACCAACACTAAACATAGTCGGCTGTCACTGATCAACTAAAGTAAATGGTAATCATTCTCAATTATTGGTTATTAGTTGTCAACTAAGGTAATTTTTCGCACCAAATAGTTTTTTCAGACGAGGCGTATTTCAAACATAAAGGTAAGCTAAACCATCGCAATTTTTCTCTCTTATTTTTCAAATTGTAGCCCTGGCCGTCCCTGAACTAATAGTAATTTTTATGTATTTCATGAGTGCCGATGCCTGTCGCCGTCAGTTTATTAGTTTTTGCACAATTGCCGTTTGAAATTTTTAGTGCACTATTTTTCAGCGCTCTTCGATGGGTCAAAATTTTAATTTTGTAAAAATATTTTGAAAGTAGAAATACCATTCTAAAGCCTATATTTTCTTTTTGTATCAAAAAGTCTGTGAAATACGTGAAAAATGCTAGCAAACGTGACCGAAAAAGGCCGAGCGGGTGAAAGTAGAAGAGTAACGGGGCAACGCAGTTGCCGAGGGAAATGCTATGTATTAGAATTACCTCAATTGGCTGTTTAGAGTTCTTTCCAAGATCTTTTTGTTGAATACTCCATGTCTCAAGTACTGAACGTGGTTCTGTAGTAGTTTTTTCGGAATTGGCATTGTGGAACTTATTCGAGATATGGAAGGTATATTTGGTTAGGATGTTGATCGTGTTTTCGTTTACTAAAATTTTGTACTTGGGAATTAAATTCATTGCTGAAATTTTAATTATATCAATTTTGACATTTCAGGTTGGATTGCATGGTGGGTGCATTATTTATTATAGACTGGTTGTTACTTGATTTTCTTTTTTCTAAATCATACAGGGTTAATCAAAATCTAAACTACAGTATGTAGAGGGAAAGTTTTTCTTAAAATATTGCCCGTAATTTTAAGAATGTTCTTATTTATGTTTGCATATATATATATATATATATATATATATATATATATATATATATATATATATATATATATATATTACAGTGTGATTAGTAAAGTTCGCATCATATCTGCTGCGATCGAGATGAAAATTGACCAAAAAAAATTGTTTCACGTGATTAGCATTATCTGTCAAATTTTAATTTTTTTCCAAAAAAATTCAGGGGTGGGGTTATCTCAAAATATCGAAAAAAGTTATTAGAAAAAGTTTTTCTAAAATTTTTAGCACATATGCAAAATGTCAGCTGTATAAGATAATTTAGATTTTTTGCCCATTTTTTTTTGTAAATTGCACCACTGTTGCAAAATAAGACTCAACACAATCTACATAAATCTTCTTAGTTCTGACAGTGCTTCATCCCAGACATATTTTGTTTAAAGTAGCGCCATATTAAATATGTGTTTTTCCACAAAATCCAAATAGGGCTATTCAAATTTGGTCACATGTGATGCAAAGTTTATTTCTGTATAAGGTAACTTCATAAAATAACTATTTTTGAGTTTGTGTCTAAAAGTACTACACATTATAATTAAGACAAACAAGTACACAGTGTCATCAGTAAAGACTGCATTAGGTGGAAAATAGATTTTTATTTAACTTTACATAAAATTTATCGAGTTTCAACGATTTAATTTAAAACACTATTATTAAAATTTCTTAAGAAGCTATGTTATTAAAAAAAATTATCTTTTGTTATTTAAGTGCAGTTTCCAAAAAATTAATTAGCATTGACCTTTCCGTAATGTTGGTCATTTGAAAACGGTGATTCGAAACTGTATTTTAGAAATAAGGCCCTTAGTATCAGAAACTCCATTAAAGATGTGTCAAGAAGAACAATTGTTTGCATTAAACGCAATAGAAGGTACACATAAATGTAATTTTAAGTTTTTCAGTTATTTTTAATTTAATATTTAAATATCAAAAATAGTTTGTTGTCAGTTAAAAAGGTGGAATTTTAAAAGCATTTAATTTTTATATCAGGATTTTTTTATTAGAAAATTTGAGTCGTTTCAATTAAATTATTTTCTTTATATTAATGTGTATTACTTTTAGACAGTTTTCAAAAATAGTTATATTTTTTTTTAATAATATTTAAGTCGTGTAATTTCGATTAACTTAATCGCGTAAAATTTTTAGAATTTAATTTTCAAAAATGTAAAAAATTGTATAGTCTCTTATGAGAAATCAAACTATTTATTTTTAAATTATATTATTTTTTATTTGTATTTTTATTTAATTTGTCAAACATACATTTGATTTGACTCATGTAATGTAAATTTTAGAAAGTATCTGACATATGTGATTCTATTATGTAATATAAGCCAAGTTGTTATTGTGGCCATATTGGCGTCTACCTTACTTCTGAAAACCTTCCTTTAAACTTTATTTTTGCGTCTCTCTTAGGACTGGAATATTTTCTGATTTTGGTAAGCCGTCTTTTATAACACCTAATTATACATCTGGTGATAGGAATAATGTAGCAAATTAGTGAGGCATGTGCGTCCAATCAGTCAATTCAAAAACTTTTTGAATCTCTGTTGTACCCTGGGAATCTTGACGCGCGTGCTCTCGGGTCCGACTAAAATGAATTTTGCGTGGGTAGATCAATTTTGACAAACTTACTGACCTATCAAAATGCCTTTGAGAACAACCTTCACGACGAGAGTATTTATATTCATTTCTCGAAGACTTTCGACATAGTGATCACGGATTACTTGTGGCCAAACTTGCGGTCTTTTTATTGGATGCTAAGACATGGATGACAATTGTGTGCCTAGACATTATTGTTCACTCAGAAGTCTTATAGGGGTGTATTGTGGATCTATATTTTTTATTTTGTTTGTTAGCGATATATACATATTGATCGTTTCGAATTTCTCATGTTTGTTGGCAATTTGAAAATTTCTAGACTAATAAAATTCTTGAGAGGATTGCGTTCTGCTTCAGAGTGAGTCGATAATCTATTACATTGGTCATAACTGGATGGACTTAGTCGAAATATAAATAAATGTTGTTGCATATCATTTTTGTACGTCTCGTCAATATTTTTATTATCATTACAGTATTAATAATAGCGCTTCATCCAGGGTGAATGAAATTAGAGGCTTAGGTGTACTACTGAACACAGCCCTTATTAACTTGGATAAGCAACATTGATATAAAAAACTTTATTGTATATACTTTTCAAGTGAAGCATTTAAGTTGTATTGTTTATGTGTGAAATCTATTTTAAACTAAAAGCCGTGAATGACTGAACATCATCGAGAGTTTTGTCGGTTTTTTCAAAAAATATTGTTATTAGAAGTTAAGGTTTTTAAATTTTCATTTCAGTAACCAGAACTTGTTAAACTCCCAAGCTTTTTGTTATAGTACAAGTATTTTTTATGCATTATCTGTTTCTTTAATGTTTGACCCGTTTGAACATCGCAGAAAATTTTCAAGCGGCTATTCTGATGGTGTTTATTGACATTTATCCTCAAGTGCTTCTAACTCCTCGTAGATAAACAGCTCATGTTGTTCTTTTATTTAATCATTCGGCTATTTTTTACCATATTATTAACTACTTCTCCACCTATTTGCTGTGCTATGTTAATAATAATTGTTAGGCATAGGATAATCTAAAGGGCGTTTTCAGAATTATTAACGATATCAACCCACAAATTTTTCTTCCATACTATTATCATTTTTAGTTTCATTTCATCAATTGCTTCCTGGATAAATACATTTATAACTATGAATGTCTCCCGACATTTCACCATTTCGTAAACTTGCCGACCAAATATGGCTTTAAAGCATTTAATGATACCTTGATCAAGTATTTAGTTGAAGCAATGAGTCGTGACCACCTGAATTATTATTTAGTACCCTTTAAATAATACTAGCTTTATTATTACAGGAAAAATTACGATTCGCAATCTTCAATGGATAATTCAATAACAAGTCAGAGCAGCAACTTGGAGCAAGCTGGAGCCAGCAATTGGGAAATTAAAAGCCTGACCAATTTGAGGAATCTGGTTCAGTCAAAGGATAGCAAGACAAATTTAAAGAGCGTTCCGAGAATGTCTCAGCCGCATTTTATCACCCTGTGGAAAACCGTTTATGATATTTTCCAAGCCGAACCAGACGACCAAGTAAGATTTATTTACTATCATACATCGCGATCAATTAATCATTATAGGTATATGATACGACTTCCGGAAACAAGTTTTGTTGCCCAAAAAAATCGGTTAAAAATATTTGGAATTCCTAACTTCCGTTAGCATATTTGTTTTGCTGTTTCCAAAAATCCTTAATTTTGATAATTATCTTATGTGCAAGTAAGATATAAACTTTTTAATGTCTCTATATTTTTCTTTACAAATATATTTTTTAGTTGCCATGGTATATATATCCGCGTGGTGAAAAGACAATTTAAGAAGATTAAAATGCTGTAATTTTGGTTTACTTTAACCAAATTTAGCAAATTGTGACTCATTTTAAAGGAGCTTTTATTCCGATTACATTTCATCATAAGTAAAATTCATTTTCGATTGTACAGTAAACGATAGGGGGCGTTATTAAAAAATACTTACCATTCTCCAGTTCGTAGTAAATTTAAATGCAAGCATAGAGCTGTTAATAGCCATTAATTAGAAAAATTAAATCTGACAACCGGAAGTCGATATCTATTTGCTTTCAAAATATATTCCAAAAGTACTAGGACGTTATCAGAGAGGCTGCCGTTATTTTTCACTTACAAAAGGTTTGCTGTAAATAATAATTGCAAGGAGGCTAAAAAATAAAATAAACTGAAAGAAAATTGTTGATGAGCATGGGCGTAGTTAGGGGGGAGCAAGAGTGGGCATCGCCCATCCTACAAAACTGATTGCCCACCCTAGAAATATCGACAACATTGAAGAAATATACTGTTTTCATTGCTTTATCTGGAGAAAAAGGTTTTTTACTGATCGGCTGCTCCCCCTAGGAAATCTCCCTAGCTACGCCAATGTTGATGAGTGATAATTTTTTATAGACGTGAGATATTTTGATTCTGGTTGCAGCATGTTGTGGGTACGGAGGATCTTAAAAATATTTTCATAATAGTTTTATTGCAAGGAGGTAAAAAACTAAAAAAAATGTTAGTTGCTTAACTTACCAGCATCGGGGTCTCTTTTTTAAAGCGCCAATTTTTTCATCTCCTCTCACTTTATTTTAAACGTCTTTTATGCATTCGTGTAAAATTATTAAAAATTAAATTGATTTCAAAATAGGACTGTATGATGTATAACTCATCAGTGCTACGTTTTAAGTGTTCAGAAAGTCTCTTGTTTGAGTCGATGTGAGAGACTTCGCGTTGTCACTCCTATCTGGTTTGTTTTCCTTAATTCACCACAGATTTCCAATAAACAAATGGTTGTAGACCATTTAAAATTGACCATTCGACGATTCTCTAAAGGCACGGTTATGATATGCCCAGTTTTTCCGAAAAAAATAGGCTGCTTTGAAGTCTTTCGTATGTGAACAGCTTTTGTTGGTTTTGGGTCATCATGCAAAACCCATTTGGTCGATGGATGTTTACTTTCGGGCTTATATGCATTGCGATCGTATTTAATTAGCATTTCTTTAAAACAATCGACACAAACCTTTTTTTGAGCGATTGCCAAATTATGCCGGATCCAATGCATTTGTTACTAATGCCCAGGAATGCCTCAATCTCACGGTATGCTACTTGAAGCTCTTACATTATCAGCAGCTCAAAATACACAACATCGTTGTAGTTCCACCACATAATTTGGATGCATTTTAGCATTAGATTTTGTTTGAGCTGATTCATCATGTTACTCTAGATAACTCATTTTTCATCACCAGTGATGATTATTTTCAAAAAAGGGTCGGTATAATTGCGCGTAAGACGCATATGGCAAATACTATTTTCTTGTGTCAAGTGAATCTCTTTCAATTTATGCAGAACCCAAATATCGAGCTTCAAGACATATTAAGTGATTTTCAATTATTGTGTGCGATACATTTAACCTCCCTGCAATCCATCGAACAGGTATATGATCATTCCCTTCAATTATGGCTTTGATTTGGTCATCATCTATTTCAGTAGGTCGACCAGAACGTTGGTTATCTTTCAAAGATCTCCAGAACGGAATTTTTTAAACCAATTCTGACACGTGCGTTTTGTTATGAAATCAACACCATAAACTTCACTTATCCCTTTGTGAGCCTTAGCAGCTTTATTTCCTTTAAGGAAATAAAGAGTAAAATATGCCGAAAATGTCCGTTTCTGTATTCCATATTAAAATTGGCTATAAACTAACAGCTACAAATCAAAATATGCCAAAGTTGCTTCTAAAGTAACCTAAATGTGACTGATATCAAATGTCAAGAGAAAAAACCATAACACTGACAGAAGTCCTTCAAAGAAATTACAACGCTCTCTATGTGTGACAACCAACAATACTTTCTTGCGGGCCCAATACTAGCGCGCTGAAAATACCGGCACACCATAGAAGATACTCTTAACTAAGGCAAAAGAAATATAATACAAATCAAAAGCTATAAATATAACGTAGTAATGATAGGCAAAAAATACCAATCCACCTAGAATTAATATTAAAATAACGCCTTCAACTATTGCTACGCAGACTTAAAAAAAGTGCTAAATAAATTAATAGCTATTAAATTAATTGAAATATAAAACAATAATTTATTTATTTATTTATGATCTGGTGACGTAAGTACCATTTATCAAATTATTGGAACATTCGGAAAAACTAAATTGATATACTTTAATAATACCATTTAAAAATTTTTTAAAGTAATTAATAATATTATTGTAGGATCGCAAGGTCGCGAACAGCAAAAATGCGAAACCATTGTGATTGATTGAACATCATGACAAGCCTAATCGAACGATATGAACCAGTTAGAATCTTTATGCAATTTCGTGCTTTCGCTGTTCGCGTCCTTGTGAACTGACTTCCATTTGTTTTTATAGGAGACCTATCAAGCAATAGCTGACGTAGGCACTCTTCTTTTGGAATTAGGAGATGTAGGAAGGCAATTCTTTGTTAGCAGAGACGAAAGTGAAGATAGCCTTGCTTCGGCAGCTGCAGCTGTGTGCGCACAAGCTACCATGGCTGATGGAGTAGAGGTAAATTAATCGCAAAAAAAAAACACGCCTAAATTCATGTCGAATACGCATTACTTTGGCTTTCATAGCAGTTATTAACGTCGTTATTTTTCTTACAATTAAGCTCCAGGTGTGGTCTGGGTTAATGAAAACATTGGCTTTATTTGAAACGCAAAATGCCTTTCGTATCGGAATTATTAGAAGACAACTTTATAAAATCAAATGGGCCAGACAGTTTATTATAATAAAACGGAAAAATTAAGTTAAAAAGAGGACTGAGAATAATTTCACGTTTTGGGGAGTAATAGGAATTGCAACGATTTATATTTCTATGGTGGAATAGCAATTTTTTAAATTTTTATTTTCTGAAAAATATAAAAATTCAAAAATATTCCTGCCTGTAAGTTTTTGTAATTTTGGGGTGTCGAATAAATTAAATCAGCTGTTGGTCTACTTATCATTAGCCATTTTAATTCGATTCCGTTTCCGATGTATTCAATCCAAATTATAAAAATCAAAGAATTGAGTTAACATATTGCATGCGACATCATATTTAATCCGAATTGTTTATTACATATTACAGGTGGTTATAACTGCTTCGGATCGGAACGCTGTTAGTTCATAGGATGTAACCCTATTCAGCATAATTACCATTCATCTGAAACTTTGTGAGTTGCTTCATTTTGATAAGTCGGGCAACTTTTATTAGCGAAAATTCTCGTATTCGTTAGGTTTTCGCACGCGCAATTGCAAAACACTTTAGTTTAGTTAGGCATAGGATGATTTGATGTGTATCCGACAAAAATGATGCGCCGATCGTCGAGTCCACCGCCTGTAATATGTCACAATAACTTGTACAAGGTTTTTTATTACCAGCCAGCTGATTTTTTCACGGTCGTTTAATTAATGTTTGTACAATCGAGTGGTCATATTGTCCGACAAATTTTATGGGCCATTTTTCAAGTCCGACGTTCAGAAATCGTCAATTTCCTGATAACGTTTTACTGATTCTCACTTGTCGGACAAAAAGTACACACATATGATTGTATTTTCTGATCAAGGAACGACTATCCGACAGAAATATTGCGTTGTAGTGTGTACTGCTAGTTTGACAATAATAAGATTCAAAATTTAAAAAAAAAAAAACATTTTTTTATAAAATTAATCGGAAATTCCAAAATCTGTATTGCCTATTTTGCGGTGAAAGAAAGCGATCCAGTAGTTTGCGAAATTTCAGTGTAAACTTGAAAGAAACGAAAATCAAAATTGTTATTTAAAATAAAAAAAAAAAGAATTTTCTATAAAATTAATGGGAAATTCCAAAATTTCTGAAGCTTATGACCATCCCGAAGGGATAAGGGAAAAGCACGCGAAAGAATTATGCATATTGGTCAAGTAGTTTTCGGAGTCCATATATTATAAATACACAAACTAATTTTCATATTTATATATTTGGATGATTATTCTCATTTTTCGGGCTTTTTAGACGCTTGGAATGAATAAATTAATAAATATCATTAAATCTCTTTGAAATATAAAAAAACTATACTTATAAATGAAACGGTACAATTTATATGAAGTTTATAATTTTTTATTCATTATTAATCCATGATGTAATTTTTTTTTCATGTGTTTTTATAAACTCATCTTCAAATAAACGTTGTACGGCAACATTAATACACGGATACCATTTTGCTCCGAATTGTATAGCAGCCTTAACGTTCTCCGATCCATGATAAATGCCGCAAGCATTTCAGGATTATACCAGAACTACTGCGACTGAAACAAATCAGATATGAACTTGTAGAAACAGTTGGAAATATTATTTTTCTTAATAAATTATGCTAATTTTTAAATCATACAGAGAAATTGTGAATAAGATTTTCTTAATTATATTATTACTAAAGTTATATAAAAGTTTATATTTTAAACTATATTCAATTTACTTACATTTCATATATCAAATATTTTTTCTTAACAACAAATTCCTTGTAACAAAAAGAATGATTCCTTTATATAGCTGTAAAGGAAGTCATCGAAATTGCAAAGCGGCTCAACAACTTAAATAGTAGAGCCGACAGTCCTCGGTTGCCTAATACTTGGAAAAATCTGCTACCGAAACATCGACCAGGTAGTAAAGAAACGGATTATAACTCGGCGATGCTACCCCAAACACTAGCAACAGGGCCGGCGACACGCAGCAAAACTCGCAACCCGATTAGCCAGAGACATCCTGCTAATGAACACGCATACACAAAGCCGGCCGCACCCGAGTCGCAAGCATTAGTTCGCTCACATACGCCGTACAGTGAGCTTTAAAAGTGGTGAATGAAATTTCCCCGAAACGTCAGCTGTCCTACGGTCTTCAGAAGGATTCAGCCCACACACGCGATTCCCGAAAGCCTTCAATTTACAATTAAAAGTTAAAGATGCTTATATCTTAAAAAACAGGACCCAAATATATGCGAGTTAAAGAAAAATGTTGTGTACAAAAGTCGTATGATTCGCAAGGGGACACTAGACGGTGACTTTGATTTTGACGTTGGGCTTGTCCTTCAAGGACATTTGAAGGTAAAATTAATTTTCTTAAATGGCAATCCCCGTTTTATTACAGGAATAGGAAGCAGGGAAAATTTCGTATCCAACGGTATAAATAACATTATGAATAACAGAGGATACAGACACCACATTCAGGGGTCATTCGAAGATCAAATGTTCTTAAAGGGAAAACTCAGGGTCAAATTTAAGGTTACCATTGGATACGCCGTTTGATTTTCTAAAACTTTTGTAAGAAAAGTTTTTTTCCGGCACTCTTAATTGTCCATGGTATAAGGATATTTAATCTTGGTTTGGTTCGCATCATTTTTTACACTTGGGAATTCCAGTGAGTTGAGGTTTATTTTTTATTTACCTGCTAATACGAAATTTTGAAAATTAAGTTTGAACTTGAAGTTATAAGATGGGCCTAATTTTTACCCACTACTTTAGATAGAATTTAGATTGAATAGTTTGCTTGAAGGTAAACAAATAGAAGAATGTATGAAACCAAGAGTGGAATGATTGGACAATAAGTATAGAAGAACATTTTTGTTCGAGATGGAAATGAAAACCACTCCTCTCTATGGAATTATGAAAAGCATTTGTAATAAACTACGATTTCTTGTTCAAAAACTAATTCATATTCCCTAGAGATTTTAGCAAGAACATATTTTATCTATAACATTTTATCGTACCATTAAAATTTTTTTAAGATATACGCATATTTCACTTGAACTATGAATGTAGTTACATTGACAATTTCTAAATTATGGTTTTTTGATTTTTTATGAATATGTAGCATTTATATATATATATATATATATATATATATATATATATATATATATATATATATACAGGGTGTCCAAGATAAGGATCCTAAGCATGGGGATCTCAGTACCTGTTGGAGTTACAGCTTAGGTTAAATTAGAAAAAAGTTGCGTACTTTGAAGCGTATTTACATGCCGTTGAGAAACTTTAAAAATTTTCATGGCCAGCTGAGATATTGGGGAAAAACGAAAATTTGATGAAATAGATTTTATTTTTTTGTGACTTTATTTTAAAAGATATTAAAAAACTAATAAAACTTTTTCATTAGCAGTTTTTAGGTACTACGTGATGGAGTTTTTAAATTTTATATCCGACGTTTCGTTTTCGAGAAACCATCATCAACTTTATTTTTTTATAAGGGCCAAAAAAAAGTATACCCTGTATCTGATTCCCTTTTTTATTACAAATTCAACGATGTATCACATGTCACATTTTTTTTGTTAGATAAAAGAATAAATGCGATTTTTCTATTTTTTTAAACATATTTTTAAGTAGGCTTTGCAAACAAATAATGCTTTGACACTTTGACGTAAATACCTGTTATGAGTTATTGATCTCACATATTAGTTAATATCTATTTACAGAGCAATGAAGCTGAATGGAGCATAGTACTACTTAGAAACAAGAAAATTTAATCTACCATAAATTTAACCATAATATAATCATTATTTTAATGATATACAAAGAATGATAAATTATTTAAAAATAACTAAAACAACAAATAAATTAACAATTTTTTTTATTCAATTTAAAGCAGGTGTTCAAACAGATTTCCGTTATTTTCCAGACATAAATATGATCTTCTTATGGTAGAATTTAAAACCTCACGCAACATGTCAGATGTAATACTGTTGAATGCATTAGTTACACATTCTCGTAACTGCTGCTCAGTCTCAAAAGAATGATGGTATATTTGGCTTTTAAGAAACCCCCCAAGAAAGAATAGGGGTTAAGTCCGGAGATCGCGCTGGCCAAGGCACTTCACTGGAGGTTCCAATCCACTTTCCAGGAAATCGCTGCGTAAGATACTCGCGAACCTGCCTAGAATTATGTGCAGGAGCACCGTCTTGTTGAAACCAACAGGTATTAACCTGTGCCAGAGGTAAATCCTCCAAGCAGTCTTCTAAATTATTTTGTAATAATTGAAGGTATCGTTCTCCAGTTAACGAACTATGGTAGATAAATGGACCTAGTATTTTGGTACCGAAAATTCCACACCACATATTAAACCCAAAACGCTCCTGATGTCTTGAAATTTTTTGAACACGCGGATTCTGTTGCGCCCAGTAATGAGTATTCCGGCGGTTAAAGACGCCATTATTATTGACTAGACTTTCGTCAGACCATATTATTTTTGCAGGGAAATTGATATCATCTTCACATGCGCGTGTATACCACTCACAGAAATGCCGGCGTCGTTCAAGATCCCTTGGTTTAAGTGCTTGGCAAATCCTAAATTTATAGGGGTGATATCTATTTTTATGCAAAATAAATTGAGCAGTGGATTTGGCTACTCCTATATTTTTTTCAATTTGCCTGCAAGAGATGTCAGGGTTCTCAACAACTGCTTGTAATACGTTATTTTGGGTTTCTTCGGAAGAATCCTTTTTTCGGGATGAAACTGGCTTTTTAAATGATCCATATTGTTTTAAATTTCGCGCCAACTGTAAGAAAATGGACTTACATGGTTGCTTTCTATCTGGAAATTTATTTAGATACATTGCTGCAGTATTTATAGTATTCTTCTGGCACAAAATGTAGCAGGTCAGCATGTCAAACTTTTCTTCATGACTATAATGGCCACCCGGCATATTCGACGATAATAAAACAATAATAATTATTCAACAATAAACAATAACAACAGTAACAACAACGACAAGAACTCTACAAACAACTTAATAACTCTAAATCAACTTAACAATTATTATTTTATTTTACCATAAACATTAAATTAAGTCATATGTGACAGAATAACAGGTATTTACGTCAAAGTGTCAAAGCATTATTTGTTTGCAAAGCCTACTTAAAAATATGTTTAAAAAAATAGAAAAATCGCATTTTTTTTTGTCTAACAAAAAAAATATGACATGTTATACATCGTTGAATTTGTAATAAAAAATGGAATCAAATACAGGGTATACTTTTTTTTTGGGCCATATAAAAAAATAAAGTTGATGATGGTTTCTCGAAAACAAAACGTCGGATATAAAATTTAAAAACGCCATCACGTATTATCTAAAAAGTGCCAATGAAAAAGTTTTATTAGTTTTTTAATATCTTTTAAAATAAAGTCACAAAAAAATAAAATCTATTTCGTCAAATTT
This sequence comes from Diaprepes abbreviatus, assembly GCA_034092305.1. NCBI lineage: Eukaryota > Metazoa > Arthropoda > Insecta > Coleoptera > Curculionidae > Diaprepes > Diaprepes abbreviatus. Next base: position 39,615 of record JASJET010000070.1, read on the forward strand.
TCGTTTTCCCCCAATATCTCAGCTGGCCATGAAAATTTTTAAAGTTTCTCAACGGCATGTAAATACGCTTCAAAGTACGCAACTTTTTTCTAATTTAACCTAAGCTGTAACTCCAACAGGTACTGAGATCCCCATGCTTAGGATCCTTATCTTGGACACCCTGTATATATATATATATATATATATATATATATATATATATATATATATATATATATATATATATATATTGTCCGACGGATTGTATATTTTAGTGTGTTCTGTGTTTACATGTTTTTTTTTTGTCAAAATTGTATTTGTTTTCTATTTTAGTCCCCAGACAAGAACGGCAACCCGTCAACGCCCAAAACAGAAATCCAATGGTACATCACGATCCAGCAATTTTTAGCTTCAATTCTGAACGCCCAACCCCTGGTAGATTTTTTCTCGAAACGAGCGTCCATCAGTGAAAACATTAAACTTCTTAAAGGGAAAAAAATTAATAGATTTAATTCAATAGGTGAAGTACCGGCCACTGTTAAAGTTTGAAATAGCGTTGTTGAAATTATGGATTTTATATTTTTGCTTCTAGATACACCGTATACAGGGTATGTCAGCTACGTGAGTGAAAAAAATGCATGTCTTCTTCAATGGCTTTTAATATTTGCCAATTTTAATTATAAAAGGTAATTCTTTTAAGCATTTTTACGTTGTTGCTAAAGTATCTTACAAAATGGTTGAGATATAGTGTAAGTTTGTTGAAAAGTTTGTATTTTCTAGTTGGTATTTTGTTTAAAAACTATAAATATCGCTTAACATTTTAAAAAATATTTTTTTCTTTTTTCTAAACTAATTTTACTTATTTTATTATGTTGTTACTGACACATGCTGTATATAAGGGATGTTCACAAAGTTCCAGTTTTTTTGATCGCGCATCGTAATAAACATTTGTACGAAACAAATGAACAACTTTGACCAATGGGCCATTAATATTTAGTATTTAAAGTACTTTAAAGTTGTTGAGGTATATTAATAAGTTTTATTATAAATTGTTAAAAATTTAACTTTGAGGACATCCTATATTTGTATATGAGAATGTACATTAGATGTTGGCAATATGAATAGGCGGTTTAAATTTACGAAAAATGTATGGAAGTTTTAAGCACTTCACCAACTCCTCTACTTAGAACTTCTGAAGAATGTACTTTTCTCAATTTATTTCTGCATCAATCATAGTTATTTTTGAAATCTTTAAAACTGCGTATAGAAGAGCTAAAAAATACTAACATGAAAATGTTTGATAATAAATGTAATTTTCTTAAATAATTTATGTTTCCTTGCCCATAGTATCAGTAGTAATTGTTACGCTGGTTTCAAACAGCTACATTTAAAGTTATTAGCCTGCATGTGAATTTTCGTTTGATTTAAAAAGAAACAATAAAATAGTTGATTTTTATTCCAAAATTAAATTACAGATTGGCCCAAAAAAGTTTATAAATTAAAGTTATAGTAATCAAGTTAATTTCCTGGAATATACTTTTGGTTATTATTCGGAATAGTGGAAAGACCGAATTTTTTTCGATATCTCCTATTTTCTGGTCGTAGAACACGAATATGAAGTTTTTTTCGCGATCTCGCATGGTTTTTCCAAAAAAAAAATCTCACTTTCACTATATAACTTGTATTTTCCGATCCCTATCTTTAAATTTTTGCCACTGCTATTAAAATTGACAAACACAACACGCTATTTAATCATTTTTTTAACAAAATTTAAATAAAACATTGCGGAAAATGCGAATTTTTGATAAAAAGTAAGAAGGCCGTTCGCTTGTTTATTCTTTTTTTTTTGGCATGTTTTCGATCATACCCATATTTTCGAAGGGGCATGTCCACGATTTAGATTGAAACATGTGATTTCATAGGCCGGGAATTTGCTGTGTTATTTACTATGCGATGTTGCTACGTTAACGTGGATTTTAAATTTCATTAACATGAGAAACTTGATAGTTCAAATGCAATTAATTAGGCTCATTCCAGTATTGCAGCATAAAATGTGGGTTAACATGCCGAATCGGAATACCAATCATAAACAGATCGTTCGGTAAGCTACGTTGGCCTACAAACAAGATCAGACCTGAACTAACCCGTTTTGTGAAATCTAGTTTAGTTTAGGTCACTTCAGGTTAATTCGGGTTTGATCTTGGTTTTTAGACCAACGTAGCTTCCCGAACGATCTGTTGATGTTTGGCAGTCGAATTCTGCACGTTTACCACATTTTATGCTATAATACACAATTAATTGCATTTGAACTACCAAGTTTTCCATCCTAATGAAATTTAAAATCCACATCAACATGGCAATATCACACAGTAAATCACACAACGAATTCCCGGCCTCTGAAGTCACATGTTTCGGTCTATCGTGGACATATCCAAAAAAAATCAAACGACAAGCCAACGATCTTACTTTTCATGGAAAAATTGAATTTTTCCGCGGCTTTTTTATATAAATTTTGTTAAAAGAATGATTAAATATTGTGTTTGTGAATTTTGCTAGAAATGGATAAAATTTAAATGTACTGATTGGAAAATACAAGTTATTTGAACGCAAGTGGAAAAAACCACGCGAGATCGCGAAAAAAAACTTAATATTAGTGTTCTACGACCCGAAAATAAAAGGTATGTAAAAAATTATCGGAAAAATCGGTGTTTCCACTATTCCGAATAATCACCATATTCTTTTAAATATTTAATATAGGAACTAACTCTTAATTCACTTTGACTTTAGAAGCGGTCTAAGTTGACAGTAGAAGGTTTAAATTGACAAGTACGTTTTGAATCTTGAGGTAATTCATCGGATATAATCGTAGCCAAAAGTATCACGCACGATTCACTTTTGCATGTGACACGCCTGTTACTTTACTGTTGAAGTTTTGACGCTGACTATACCCTCTCTTACGAACAAGTCGTGTATGAATTAGGAAGCGAGGACTCGGCAATACTACTTTTACTCCATGCAGACCGAACATGTCAAGTGTCGGTACTATTTCATATTTAATCTGAGTAGTATTCGCAGATCTAACGCGTTAGATATCTTTGAGGGTCGAACTGTGTTTGTACTTTTTGGTTAAATTATTCCAGAATAATGCCAGGAATGATAATTGGCCCAGTCCGAAAAGGTGAGCTCAAAGTGTGAAAAATTATTAACAATAAATATGTCAAAAATCGACGATTTTATTATCCTAGAGAGAAAATATTACAAGAGCTAATGTGTTCATAAGTTATCTCGATTTTCGAAATTTGTAAGTTTATATTGCAAAGTGGAAAAATACGCGAAAGTCTTGGGGAAAAAGACGTGTTTTCAAGGGAGCGATAAACAACTTTAAATCTAGCTAATGCTTACAGCTTGTGGACGTATTAACTTTAGCATTTCAACAAACAAATCCCTCCAGGAATGATCCTGACCGATCAAATAGTTTTTGTACAAAAATTTGCTAATTCAGCTCGACGCGAATACACTTTGCAATCTACAAATGTTCATTAAATGTTTAAAATAGTCATATTAGGTCGCCAATTTTTTCCATAGATAAGACGACTCAAGCTTAAAAACCGTTTTTTATTTTTCCAGGTCAGACAAGTAGAAAAGCCTAGGGAATTTTTTGAAAATCACCCTTTTTTTGCTTATAAACAGGTCGAAGAACTTTGCCATTATTCAACGAAATGCTATCAAATAAATATAGGAAGAAAGTAACGATTCGATTAATAGCTTACAACATATAACACAAGAAAATCTTAAGATGGCGAATACTTCAGGATGTATATAAGCATTTTATAAGGATAAATAAAAATAATCAGCCAAATTGGTTGTATAGAACAACAGATAAATAAAACAGAATTTCCCCTTAACTTTCCGAAGATAAATCAAAAATAAAAGCCTTCCTAATTAAACCCGTAATACGCGTAGAACGTAAGAAATTTCAAAACGTACCGCTTCTAACGAGTTTTAAAGCGTAGCTGACGTTAATTACTTCTTAAAAGCACCACCAACTTTTCGCCCCCGTACTCCCCGCAGTCACCGTTAGTCCTCACTCTGTAAGGATGATTCTATCCCCGAATATTTGTTCCCGATTTGGCTTGAACATCTTAAATTACTAATATTTTATATAAAAGGGTTAATAAAACTGTTCTAGTCTTTCTATAACTGAAAGAAATTGATGATTGAAAAAAAAAAAACTGATCACTTTTATCCATTTTGGAGTTGTCTAAATATTTCTTTCTTGCGAACAGGAAAAACAGTTATTATACGAATTATTTCTACATGTAAATCAAAAGAATATATTACGTTTCAGCGATTTTATTTGATTATTCTTTTGTTGCCTTATGATGAGAAAATTGTTCAATTTAAAAATATGCTAGGCTATATGGTGCCAAATTCATCATTGACTTAATCTTTAACCCTTTTCTTATTTGACAAAGGTACATTTTCTTCGACAAATTTTTAAATATTTTTAGGAGGTACTCCAGAAAAACAGATAAACGGCCCAACAGTAATAAATCTGGCTGTTTGATAATTGATTTATTTTTTACTTTATAGATAACGATTTTTGCATGGTAATATGAGATATACTCATTTTCAATTCCCGTGGTTACACTCCATATATAGAGTGATTATTTAATTCCTCCATTTAGTGGGATATACTTTACATCAAACAATATTTAATAAAATTATAATAATTAATGTTGGTTGTATTACACTTTTAATTTCAGTTTTAACGCTACCGCTGCCACCTGCTGTGGCGTTTAATAATGACAAAGTAAACTTGATTTAAAAGTGTTACATCGTCTAGCTATTAATCGAATCGGGCGAGTCTTTCGTTAAACCATAGAAGAAATATACCAAGAATTCCTATCCTGTGCTATAATTTTGACACTCCTAAGTGGTACGCCAAACTAGTACGCCGTCTCATTCATAAAAAGCAATTTACAATATTGTCAATGATTAGATATCAGTATTTTAATATGATATACATGCTTTTGTTAGAAACAAGTATAAAAGATTTAAATTTTCGGATTTATGTTGAAAACGTGGTAATACTGTATATCCCTTCCTACCGACTAAGAGGAGTAAGCTCCACCTTTTTATCGATTTAAATGCAAGGTTGTCGCAACCTAGCGAAGTTTTACTGAAAGGTTTGATCATTATAACGTTCCCTTTGTAAACTTAAACAAATATAATAAACCAAGGAATAAAAAAACTTGTACCCGTAGTTTAGATCAACTATCTATCCAATACGGCAACACTGCATATACATCATTCTTTGCCGTTTTACTACTTATAGTAAAAACTACCTTTTATCAATGACCCAGTTTTAATACTTAGCGCTTCCAATCCTCCCATAAGAATGAGCCGTCTCAGTATAATTCGTCAATAGTTAAACGAAGTACTTTCATCTTATATTTATTTTATAGCATCTGGTTCAGTGATAAGCAAAAAAAGAAAGTGTTTTTTCAAAAATTCCCTAAGCTTTTCTGTCTGTGAGATCTGGAAAAATGCAGCGTAGTTTTGAAGCTTGAGCTATTATCGATATGTAATAAAATTGGCCCTCTAATGAAATTATTATTAAACATTTATCGAACATTTGTTGATTGCGCAGTATTCTCGCGCCAAAGGCGATTAACAAATCGGGGTCATTTCTAGAGGGATTTATTTACAGAAATACGAAATTAAATATATTTTAAGGCCCAGAATACTGGCTGGATTTAAAGTTGTTAGTCGTTAACTTGAAAAAATGTAATTTTCTCCATCTTTCGCGTATTTTTCCATTTTCAACGTAAATTTGCATAGCACGAAAATCTGAATAACACAAATTAAAGAAAATTTTTTGATCAATAAATTATGTCATAATATTTTACTATAGGCTTGATATTTACAGAGATATTGTGAAAAAATTGTAAGAAAATCGTCGATTTTTGATATTTTTTTGGTTAATATTTCATGCTTCGAGTGGAACCTTTATAGACTAACGCACAGGTTAATTATCATTTCTAACATCATTTCGGAGTGATTTGGCTAGAAAGTAGAACTATCTTCCACTACACCAAATTAAGCTTACTTTTGGATCTAATTCGACTGAAGTATATATGTCGTCTCCTCGCGCTTACTTTGCATTACAGCGTTGCCGCTTCTTCATTTTAGAATTACTTTCATGGACGATCCGCTCGAAATGTTATTAGATAACGCAGTTAATATTACCATTGTGAATTAATGGCGGGACTAATTATTACTATTTGTTAGTATATCTTGATCTATATATTCGCACCATATATTCGTTTTTTTTAGAAAAATATATAGAAAAGTTTTTTAGATATGTATGAATATGTCAGGCTATCTAAGACTTTTCTCATATAGCCCATGTTAAATATTGTGTTTTTATATTCATTATTTCGACTATGAGATGGGCAAGGTGTCTGAAATTTTGCAGTCTTACGGAAGATTATATCAACAATGAATACCCGTAATTTTAAGAAAATATATAGAAACTCGATTAGCCGTTGATCTACCTTAAAAATATAAGAATAAAAATTCTTTTGTATTGTTTATCGAAGCGTCAAAAATTAAAAATTGTTGTTATTGTCGATTTCGATTCGAAGGCTTTATATTTAGGTTTTTATCCTTTATTTTCTTTTATAAGCCTTTATTTATAATACAAATTAAACAATATCATAAGCAAAAGAAAACTAGCTAGCTAGACGATCTTACTCCAATGGCAACTAGATCGGGTATAAGTCTTCAACCTTCTTATTGAATTGGGCTGTAAAAGTTTGTTATTATCTTTGTGAATTTTTGTGGAAATACTATATGTTTCGTGATTTAATTTGATTTAGTCAAAGCACTGAATAAACTTAATTATGACATATAACAATAGTAACGGCCCCGAGTGGTTCTGGTTTAGGTGACTTTTATCTGTTGGTATCACGTTGCTATAAGCTTCAGAATGGAAATTTCCTTCTCCATTATTGTTCCACTTAAAGATAGGAGATTAAATTTTTTGAAAAAACAAACTTTTTTTGTATTTATTTTCACTCAAAATTATGACCGACTTAAAAGCACTATAATAAAACAATAATTTTAGTGACCTTGGGCGAATACGGCACACAACAATTTACTGATGTAGGGAAATTTCGAACTCCCTATGTCACATGATCGATGTCACTTTAACGTCATTTCTTTGTCAAATTGACGCGTTCTGTCACAATAAAATTAACTAATTGAAAATCATGGTGAAAGCATATCTACTTCTTTTAAAACCACTTTTCGAGCCACTCTTTACACATATTTAAAGATTCTAAAAAACTTAAAATTGATGCAGTGGGCAAATTTTTCGTTTAAAAATTTAGGTTTTTGAAAAGCTGCCGTTAGCTCTCGAGAATATTTACACAATCCCGCAGAGCTTTAAGCACGAGAGCCTGGCAAGTTTTAGCTCCACAAAAAAGATCAATGTCCAGCCCTGCTTACCTATTTTCTTTTTATAACGTACTTTTTTGCTACTAGGATACGTAAATTAGAGCCGATATATATTTTTTTAATAATAAAATTAACTATTGTGCAATATCGAAGTGATTATTATATTTTATAATTTAGAAACAAAGTTTATTTACATATACACTGGCAAAACTATTAATCGGGGATAGTATGACTAAAAAGAAAATAGTAATTTACGCTTGTTGTTCTTGCACTACTCAATGTTCTAAAAGTACACGATATTTAATTTTGAAGGATGCAAAAATCAAATATATTTTTGGTATTATATGTAATTTAATAACCCTGATTATTACCATAACTCAGTACGAGTTCTTCTGGCTGTAAATGTTTCAGCTCTTTGGTAATTTACTGAAATTCATTCATATTATAGATTTTTTACTAGTCAGTGATAATAAACTAACATAACTTTTAAAAAACTCTGTATTGTAATTATATGTATAATGTTTACTACCCTATGTTTTACCAGTGTATAAAACATTTATTTTTAAGTTTTATATTTTTAGTTTTTGGATGTATTATAATTCTTTCTATATTAATATATATTTTTTTGTAAATAAAGGAAAAAATAATGGTGCCATTTTAAGATATTTTTATTAAATATTGTTTTAGCTTTAAAATATAAGCAATTATCAAAAAGTACATGTTTTTCTTTTTTGTTAAAAGTACGTTGGTCCTTCCAGTCCGTTTTAATTTTTTTTACACACAACTAAGAGGCGAAAAAGAAGTAATGGACCGAATATCAAAAGGTAGAAAAGCGATTGGAGTACTGAACCACATCTTATAGTAAAATATATTACATTCAATGTAAAATTTCTAATTTATAATCTTACGGTAGAGAGGCATTACGCTCTATGATTGCGGAGTATGGCCCCTTACTCCACAAAATAAATGACTATTGACAAACGAAATAGATTTATGGTGTGGAGTGGCAGGATTGTCACAGCTGAATCTCATCAGAAATGATAGAATTCGCCACTTAAATGGACATCATTCAAAACATCGAAGACCAATAACTGAAATGATATGGCAACATTCAAAAAATACCACCAGAGAGAATTCCCAAAATAAGTGGAATTCCAAGGCGTCCTCGTTTTTAACTTGGCATTCCACTTAATTTGGGAATTCTATCTGGTGGTACTTTTTGATTATGACCATATCATTTCAATTGTCTGTCTTCGATGTGTTGAATGATGTCCATTTTATTAAGTGGTGAGTTCGGTCATTTCTGATGAGATTCAGCCGTGACAGTCTTAGTTTTGTATATATATATATATATATATATATATATATATATATATATATATATATATATATATATATATATATATGTTTATGCGGCTTTCACGGATTCCTCCGTGTGAGATGCAATAGCAGTGGATATATCCACATTATGCCGATGTAGTGCTGAAATCACATTCAGCAAACGTGCAACTATATGCAACTCCATGTATTGATGAAGTCCTTTGAACAAACAGGTACATGTCGGTACCCTGATGAGTCTAGTAGAGACGAAACATGTACCTCTGCCGTATCACCGTAGCGGGCAGGGTAAGTTTTGACTTTCTTCTCGATATGGTAGTAAGGTAGGCCATCATCTCGATGGTGGTGAAATAGGATAGATTGTGTTCTGTAGCAATTTATCCAAATTGTGCAACCTCTAACACGGAAAGGATATGATGAAATGAAGTTTGCATTTACATATATAATTTGATGTCAAAATAGGTCGATTTAAGCTAACTTAGTGGTATCCTATACTGCTTCGTTTAGGCGTTAATTTGAAGAACATATTGTTTTTTCCAAATTTCTTGAAAACGTGCTAACTGAAGATACATCAGAAAAATTTAAATCAAACCCTTCTAAACTTTTTAATATTGAATTTGCTATTGCCTCAGCAGTTTCTGGCGGTTCTTTAACTATCAGGTTAAACTGAACACCTTTTTCGGCAAAAAACCATTGGATACATTTTTTGTTTCTTTTATTTGATATGTCAGAAGCAACTGAAAAGTATGTGCTCCCATTTTTGTTCACCAAATCCATAGATGTAAGAGAAATTAATATTACTTTTATATAGACTGCAGATCCTATAGAAAAGTTGGCTCACGCTTAAAAAGAGACAAAGGGTTTTCGAGGAGCACGACCTCTCTTCCTAATTTCAGTCAGGTGACAGAAGTATCCAATGACATTTGGAGTATCGTTCTGAGCTCCGCCATTAGAACGATAGGTTCTGCTACTAGAAAACGCTCTCTTTTTAAGCGTGAGCCAACTTACTTCTATAAGATCTGCAGTCTATATTAAAGTAATATTAATTTCTCTTATATCTGTGAACATATCATTAAAAACATCTGAAAGAGTTTTGGCTTGTATTTGGCATATATTCCGATCTTATCCTACCACAGTTTTATTAGTAATATTAGAATCTTGAAAGGTTTTTGGAAAGATTTGCATGCCGCAATCTAAAGAATTGTAAGATAAGTTATGTATAACGCAATGAAAAATATGTGTTAATTGGGCAATTGTCACATTTTTCCATTTGTCGCTATTTTGGGGATTTATAAATATTATTAGACCGATTTTTCGGTCTTTTCCCGATTTATATATTCGTTCGTGTTGGTATGTTGTCTAATATCACTTGAAACAAATTGAAAGTTTCAGATATATTCAATACGAAATTTCAGTAAAGAAAGCAAAATTATAGTGATAGTGTTTCTTTAAACCAGTTATCAGTCACCCCATTTTAATATTTAATCTTATTTTATACTCAAGGAAAATATTTAAAAAATTGTCCTACGAAATAAGAGTAATAAAGTACCGAATAATTTTTCAACATCAGGGATTTATTTATTTTGAGGCATATTTTTTCCTATTTTATTGTGTTTAATATTTTTTAGTTAATATACTTTTGTTATAAATAAATAATTAAAACTTATCTTGCTAATACTGCATAAACAAATAAGAAAGTAGAAACCTTTTAATTAAATCACCACAATCGTAATAACGTTTTATCACTTCCCGTGCTTTTTCAAGGCCTAGGTAAGTATCAACGATGCGGTTTAAGATATTGATATCTCAAACTTTAAGTGGAGTCGATTGGCGATGTTTTTCACCGTTTTTCTTTGTCATTTCTAAAAGATATTTTCTTATTGCGTCTAGTAAACGAAATACAGGACAAAAGCATCATTACCCGGGACGCGGGACGTATTTCTTAAATACAGAACAGTCCTCCGTTAAATATGGGACACCTGACAATTCTGGTTATCTCCTCTATTTTTAATGGGCGGAGTATAGAACCAGGCCAGAGTATTATTCGCGTTTGGGGTCACGTGGCTCTGTGCCGCCAATTAGACAGAGAGATTACTTTCACTTCTCTTTCTCTCTCTACCGATCACTTAAGATGCCAAGAGTTTTGGAAGTCCGAAATCCGCCATAGCTGAAGAATTCGTCCAAAAAGTTTACAAAAACATTCTAACTGAAATTTTGATAGGGTAAAAATCGTTAAAAAGATGGATGCCGAGTTTGCTAATTTAGGACAAAAAACGTATGTCTATGGGATAATAGTAGATTTCGTTGAATTCCATTTAAGTATCGAGCCAATCCAGGTTACAGAAATTCCCAGTTAATTTATGAATACATTTTTTATACTCTGCCGATGCTACCTTGTACATAAGTACGTATTGTAGTTGCACAAGTCCTTATTTTATCAAACTTATGAAGATGTCAATGTTTAATTTGAATGTTTTTAATAGGATGATTAAACAAATAAGACTCAACTCGTCCATTCTCTGCCGTTGTTCCTGAACCGGTGAATCAATTACCAACAAGATTTACGAGTTTGCTTTTCAAGACGCATAAGTAGTTTGCCGTTCGCACATTGGTGATTCCGATCGATTCTTTATGAATCTGTTCCTTAACCGATTCGTTTCATACCAATCATTCGCGAACGATAAACCTCTACTTGACAGAAGTATTTATACGATATGCTATCTCACGGCTGTTTTGTGACCGCCCTTAGGAATATAAAAATAAAAAGTATTGATATCGATACCAACTTGATACTTTTTTGCATGGTATGGATATTTTTCAAACAAGTATTGATTCCCCCAGATATCAGTATCGAAAGATTTATACAACAAATCAGTAGATTTAAACAACAATAAATTTGTTTGGACGTTCTTTATATTTAGTGCGGAGGGACTTTTTTGATGTTTGGCATACATAAACACTTTGATTTAATTTTGCTTTGTTTTTTTTTTTTGCTGGTCGGGATTCCTTTGAATATTTAAAGATGTGGTAAAACTTACTACAAAGCGAAGTTTATAATTAATATCAACTAAAAGAGGATTTAAATATTTATTTTTATCGGTAAATATTGTCAGATATTATTTGCGTAACATAATTTAGGCAACCTGAAACTCATTACTTTACTGCCAGGTTACTTGTTCTACAAGTTTAAATAGTACAATTAGAAAAAGAGCCTAGAATCGGTGTGGGACTAAAAAACAAAAAAACTCTCACTATTTATCAACATATTTCCAAATATAAATCCTAGTTCTCAAGATTTGTTAATTCCACGGAATAATTCGTTGAGCCAACTATATATTTGATTTCGATAGCGATATTACAAAGAAAGTATCGATACTTACTTGGAATCGGATTAAAGTTACGATGCTAAAAATACTCGATACTTGGGAAAAAATATATAAGTAATGTTTGCATCCCTAACCACCCTGTACAAAGAGGTCACTTTTAAATTTGAATATAAAATTTAAAACAAACAACGCCCACAAAAAATGTATGTATTTCTAATTTTCATAGTTTTATTTAAAAAATACCTTAGTGTCAACAAAAAACAACTATTTCTACAGCAATCTATTTTAACTATGTATAATTTTATGTTAAATATCTTACATTTTATAACCTGCTACAAACATATCACGTATGTGTGTGCATTCATCAGATTCCAATAATATATTTCTATGCATTCTTATAACTCTGTGTAAAACAACGAGCGAAATAAGTGTGGAAAGTTAGGATTTTCCCCTTCAATCATTTATATGTAAATGAAAATGTTCTAAAAATTATTGTATTACTGTATGAATACGCACACGTATTTGTATAATCATACTTGTTGCAGGCTTAAAATAAATTATAGAATAAAATGACACAAAAAAGAAAGCTAAAAACATCAATATACAAGGAATAATGCAATGAGTAACCTGTAAAACTGTAGACGTCATTACTGCCGTGGAAAACAAAATAGGCAATCGACGTTGAGAAGTTGAAACTCAGAAAAACTGAGTTTTTTACAGAAATATATGTGAATTTTTGAAAGACAGTATAGAGTTTATCTACATCCACAAAACACACATTTTTATGGTGCCATTTTCATTCTTTTAAAATTTATATACTTGAAATTAGAAGATATATCTCTTAAATGACTGAATATATAAAGTGTAACATTTAGTTTTAAGGGTGAGTCAACAATTGAATAGAGAAAAAAAAATGGATTATAAGTAAAATTTACTAATAAACTATATTCACTTCAATATAGAGTTACCATATGTACATATTTAAAAAATATATTTAGAACTATACCTGGTGTGTTAAAAACGTAGTATTTTAAATGGAATATCCTTTTCTATGATATGTTTGTTTGGCCTAAACTTGATGGTTTTCGAGATAACGGAGTTTAAAGAAAAAAATGCATTTTCTAGTATGAAGAAAGATTTAGCTTCAAAATATCCAAGTTAAGATAATAGTTAAAAGGTGTTCAGTATATAGGTCCGTGTTCGGAAAACTGCGAATCGAAAAATATCACTTTTTTATATAGTGACAGTAGAAGGTTTAAATTTATAAATGGAACAATAATTCAAGCCAGTTTTGGATCTTAAAAATACAGCAATAAAACATCATTTTCTTTATTGCAAAACCATCAAAAATAGAAAATTTAGGATATTTTTAGGAGAAATCTTTTCCAATTGCCTATTCTTTAATTTCTTAGCAGATAATATAAATTATAAGAATATCATAAGTAAAATGAAAAGGGATAATTAGATCTAACTTCCGTGGCAACTAGATAGGTTTTAAGTCTAGTTTTAAACCTTCTTAGTAAATCTGGCTGTTCGTTTTTGTTGAGCAAGTAATATTCTATAATATTGCAAGGTACTTATTATTGAAATAAAAAATATAAAAAAATAAATACAGAACTTTATTCGGCTCATTTAAATCAGCTGGTAGTAACTGGTGTGATTTGGCAACGTTGTGTTTTTACTGTTTATGTTTATATAAATAAAATGTTTACTCATAATATTCGAATGTCTCTCTCAGCACAATTTAACTTCAGATGTGTGTGTTTATATCAATAACCGAGTGATAGAAATAAAATTTATTACTGATAATTTGTGGCGTAAAAATTTTGATTTGCCAATATCTTTAAGACATGTTTAAGAAAAAAATTTTGTTATGTAAAATGTATAAAATATAATAGTATAAATTTAGCTCATATAACTAGTTATAAAGATAATACACATCATAAAAGTTACATTAACTTCAGATCAGCTTTCGACAAGTATTAATTTGATAAATATATGTATTTATATATTTCACAATAATTAACTAATATGTATTATTTCAAAATATCAACGGGTCAAAGTTATCATACTGAATGTATTCAAAGATGTGAAATGTGCGTCCATACAACATTGCCAAACGTTTCGACTTCATTTTAATGCAGGTTAATCTTAAATTATAATTTCTTTTAAGATATCTCAATAAACACCACGGTAAGCTTATTACAAAAAAATGAAATCTGTATGTTTCAAAAAGCTAAGTTTTAATTTTTTTTAACCGCATCTAATTGATAAAGGAAAGTGCCGAGATCCTGACTTCCCATAAGACTCTGTAAAAATGTTTACAATTTTGAAAATTGAATTTTCAAAAGTTTACACAATAAAGTTGATCGAAATTCCGCGATAGTATAGATTACGACTTAAACAATTTTAAATAAATTGATTTTCATTAGAATCTATTTTTTATTTAACAGGGGCAGCGATTGGACCTCCTTAAACACCGTTATCTTAAGGGGTAATACTACTGTAACGGCCAAAAAATAGGGCTAATTTTGACAGTTTTTTTTTGGGAGTGCGGAAAGTAGGAAAATTCTTTTCAGTGTTCATCCAGCACATATTGACGTATGAACAAAAAATTTATTATTTTGATATAAAATGGCGGCGACAGGGCAGATCTTCGAAACGCCTTTTTTTAAAAATTGAAAAACGAGCGAAAATATTTTGCGTGAACTATTAGACCTGAAAACAAAAACGAAGAAAATTTTTATTTATATATAATTGGCTCCTCGATGACAAAGGGTTTTTTTTAGATCGAATTTTATAGAAATGGCGCACTATTGAAAAAATTAGTTGACTTTCGGTCAAAAATACAACAATTAAATCTTTATAAAAAAAGTTTACATCCAATCAAAAAAACGGCTACGTAGCAGGGAAGACAATGTAATTGTGAAACTACTGTTAACATCTCAGATCGATCGGTGCAATAGTGTTTGAGTAACGTTTTCGCCCAGTTTGAAAAAAGTGGTTTAGAGAAAACCGTGTTTAAAGTTTTACATGCGTGCACATTTATTATATAGAATTGCCGCACTTGCGGACTTCTGGCACACCTTGTTGGTCTTCTGTGAAACTGTAAGGCCCTTTCACTCTAAAAATACCATTTCGACAGGTAACGGTAATACAAAAGCAATGACATAAAGCGCGCAGGCCATGCGCTTCGTGCTTAGCCCGCGCTCGAGACGTTGCTTCAAAATCGAGATTTCGACATTTTAAAATTTTTTTTCGCCAAGGGACAAATTGGATATTGTTTTTAAGTACCTCATTGTTTCCTTTAAAGCAATAAAAAAATCAATTTTTTCAAAATGGGTACATCCGATAATTATAAATTATAGGTAACAAAGTTCATTAGTTAATTTTACTTATAAACCATAAATTTATTCCAACTAATCGTTGACGTGTCCTGTACAAGTTGCGTTGTTAAAAAAAATTACTTTTATTTGTCATGTGTTTTTAGCACTCTGTATGCCAAAACTATTTTGGGCCCCTTTACTATCTAGTCTTATTTGAAACCTTTTTTCGTCTAATGGATGGATATTTTCCTTTCACAACTAGGTAAAACGTTTGTTTGAAGGTTGTAGACAATGTTGAAGACTGACTGACTCAAAGGTGGTTGTCGGATTTGCATTGTCTTTATTTTGACCATAAAAATAAACCAAAACAAAGATAATGCAAGTCCGACAACCACGTTTTAGTCAGTCTAGGTAAAACGTGTAAAAATATGAAGACCAAGTATATACACCTGTTTAGCCACAAATAGCAATATGCCTTGTATATAATTTTCCTAAATGTAAGCTTAAAGAAATAAATAAATACTTATGTGAATTAAATTACAGATAATAAATGTAAAAAGATTATATATTTACAAAATAAATAAAAGTATAGTCAATCTTTGTTCTAAAATTAATAAGCTTTTGTAATTAAATAGTAAAAACATGCTCAGCTGATGTAATTTTTTATTGCAATCTTAATGTCATAATTTTTCTACTAATAAAATTGAGTCGATCAAAAATATTGAACATAATACTAAAATCTTAGAAAAAAAAATACTATATGTTAAAATGTTGGAATGACTATACTAAAAAGTGCCACACAAATTATATAATACCATAAACAATTTTAATATAACTTAAATAAACAGTAAAAATCACAGAAATAAAATGCAGGGATGCCACTGTATAAAAATAACAATATGCACATTGTAAATTTTTGCATTTTTAAATTCTACTAAAAATAAGATTTTTTTGAATATTGAAGACACAGAATTTTTCGATGATTTTTTGTGTACCCTCTATTTTTGGGACGTAGAACATGAATCCGAAGTTTTTTCTGCGGTCGCAAAAATTCTTTAATTTTTTTTTTATTTTCACTTATAAGTCGTATTTTTCGATCACCGCCTTTTCTTTCCTTTGAAATAAATGTTCCATTAAATAGCCTGGAAAATGAGATTCACTTCGACCAAATTTCATGTAAATCTCTACAAGCTCTCTCAATGGTATTTACTGACGGATCCAAGACTGATTCTAGAGGTGGCGCAGCTGTCTTTTTTTTTCCCCTCATAAATACTCTTACACCCTACATCCCTTCTCCAGTATCCTATCTGAAGAACTGTTTGCGACTTTTAAGGCCACTGAGATAATAAAAGGATCCCACAAAAAATTATGGACTATCGCCACTGATTCCTTAAATTCTATTACCTCTCTAAAATCATATAATCCCACTCACCCTTTGATCATAAACATAAAATACAACCTGACACGAATAAGCATACAAAAAAAGAAAGTATCATTTCTATGGATACCTAGTCATGTGGGCATCAGAGGAAATGAGGAGGCCGACAATTTGGCAAAGGGTGACCCCACCTCTCTTTCTGTTAATCTAACCTTCTGTCCCGGAGATCTTCGTATCTTCTCCAAGCATAAAATAAGAGCTCTTTGGCAGTTAGAATGGGAATTTCAATTGGAAGAAAATAAACTACATGAAATAAAAGACACAATACACACTAATATTGCTCTTCAGAGTCTTCCTAGAAAGCCCCTGTCCGTTATGGCCAGACTCAGAATTGGCCACACTAGATTAACACACGGCCATCTTATTGATCGCTCTGATCCCCCCTATGTAATCAGTGTGAGGTAGCTCTAACAGTAAAACATATTCTGGACTTCTGCCCTAAATACTCTCGTAAATTGATCGAACTTGACATCAAGGGCCCCTTAAAGGAGAAACTCTCTTATGAAAACACCATGAAAATTTTCTGTTTTCTTCGAGACTCCTCTCTGTTACCTCATATATAAATCTTAATTAGCACATACATGTATAAACATGCTAGTCCTTTAGTATATAACCCTGTTTGTCTTCTGTTTATGTCCCTTGTTTTTACTAATATGTGTTTCAATATTTTATTTATTTATTTATATATTTATTTCTGAACAGCATACTGAGGAATGAAGTTTCATTTTTACGCCTTCCCTCTATAGACACCAAAAAACCCTCATGGGTTGACGTGTCTTTAATTAATATAAATCAATCAATCAATCAATCAATCAATCAATATTTTGAATAAGTCCAGTATCTGGGTCCACAAAATTCTTGAAGTAATTTACCGTTTGATGCTGAAAATCTTCATCTGCTAAGCAGTTATAAAGCTTCCCACCATTTGGAGATAATGATAGTACCCACTCCTTAACAACTCACTATGGGATATTTGGAACTAGTTTTCCCGAAAATCAAATATCCCCTCTTGGGATAATGCTAATGAGATTTGTTTTTTTTTTTAAATTAAAGGTAATGCAATTGTGGATTTAAAATTTTTTTTTAAATTTCCAATGATTCTCGTTTGACCTTGACAACTACGCTCAAACTTTTTTGAAAAAATTCATATTGATGTACGTAGAATCTATGTCGATTTTTCGTTTTATTCTATTTTTGACTGAGAGTGCACCAATAATGTAACAAAATTGAAGCGAATCAATAGAGACCACTTGAAGGTCATTCTGTCCTTTATTTAAGAAACGATTTTAGAACAAAAAGAATAAAAAGTGAATTGAACATTAGACCAAGTGCAATTTTATGATTATAAAACATCCGGTAACAGTGTATGTTTATTTCCCAATATTTGATGAACACTGTAACATTTAAAGAAAAATGTGTTGTAATTTGGAATGTTCACATGAGCTTTACTGCAAGTGACAAACTGTAAAGATATTGACCTAAAAATACAGAAAAGTGATTAGTGATATATTTTTTTTGAGACAACTGCAACAGCCAAAAATCAGCGAAAAATTCTGCATTTCCAGTATTTCGAATAATTACCAAAAATAATATTTTAAAATCATAATAATTTTTGTAATTTTAGACAAGTGGCACCCCTGAAAATTTTAGGTTGGATGAACAGGAAGCACATTTATCTTACTAAATTAAAAAATAAGACTAGAAAAAAGTTTGGTAAACTGCAAGTTTACATTTTTTTAACCACATTTTACGTTCTATACAATTGATGCTTAAAGCCTTTAAATAATGAATGAGATAATAGTACAAGATCTGGCTACTGATTTCTGCAGTTATCCGTTTTTTAATGAAATTGCATTTAAATGAATGATTGATAATGTGATACATTGCTACCGGGTAGTCTATCCAAAATTACCCGTAATTATTTTGAATTAAATATAATGTAATTCATTTATTCTAACGAATTTCAACTATATTTTCTTAAGTGAATTAAAGGTCATTTAAAAGAAAATAATGTGGAAAATGTAAAATAAAATGGTTGCTAGCTTTGTCAGTCACGACCTCTAGGTTACCAGGTGTGTTGTTAATTATTTACGCTCATCGTGTTTTTCAAGAAAATTATGTACTAAATTAGAGTTTAATTTTTTTCTGAACCCGATAATACATGATTGCCTATAAAAAAATGACCGCAAACAGTGGCTGCCATTATTTAAATTAATTGCCCTCGTTCTTGATGAATGTAAGCGAGAGAGAGAGAGTCCCCTTGTATAGTATGTTTATTTCGTTTCTAGAGTGAAGAAGTTGACACTCAATTTCGAATTTCTGATATATTTTGCTCTGTTTGGTATTAATTTTTGAAAATAAAAACATGTTTTTGTGCCACAATACTGGAAAATTAATCGATTTTTAACAATGAGTCTTTTCAAAAGTGCATAATTATGTTATTATTTCGTTAAAAAAAACAATTTTAAATACAATAACATAACTTTAAATAATGATATGGTCCAAGCACATGGTTAGCATTTACAATGTTACAAAAAGTTCACTGTTCTAAAGCAAAAATGTAAAGAAAACTTCGCGAATTATCGTCAAATACAAATTGTAAGTAAAACATTATGTTTAAAGTATTTTTTTCTTGCTGTGTACCTAACGTTCATATTCCTTTTTTAATGTACTTTTCTCACGTTCGCTAGGTATACTATAATATTTCAAAAGAAATATGCAGCTACAAGAAATCATCAAAATTTTTTAAAAAAGTAAGTAATTTCGATTCGAAACTAATTCCACCTTGTTGGAAGTCTTTAGATGAAAAAGTGCTGCAAACTATCCTTGTTAATTCGATGTGAATAAATACAACAGATCCAATTTGAGAAAAATTTATCGCAGAGAATTGCGGTTGTTCATTAATTAATGGTGTGTTAAAACCACTATGGTTTATTGGTGACCCGACACCCATGACAGTGGAAAATATTTTATCCGTGTCACAAGGCGATACGCTTCAAGACAAAGAAAACACTGATTGAAATTTTTGACATGGGTTCGAGTTCTGAAAATTCAGATGAATTAAATTTAAGTTTTGAAGAAGAGGATGATGCATAGATGATAATTTAACTTAATTAAGTTCATAATTTTCTGAAGCAAATTCAGTATTTATAAAAAAATAATTTCTATTTTTTTTTTTTAAAAAATTACTAAAATCGTAACACTTTTTCAATGTGATCATTATAAATTACATCACATTAATCGATGTGTATAATTTTTTTTAAAATTTAGCTGAGATGTGATAAGGGAGCAATTAACTCAAATAATGGCAACCACTACTTGTGATCATTTTTTATAGGCAACTATGTATTATGGTGTTCAGTAAAAATTGAACTTTAATTTAGTATTTAATTTTCGTTAAAAGCACGATAAGCGTCAATAATTAACATATGTGGTTACACC
This sequence comes from Diaprepes abbreviatus, assembly GCA_034092305.1. Classification (NCBI taxonomy): domain Eukaryota; kingdom Metazoa; phylum Arthropoda; class Insecta; order Coleoptera; family Curculionidae; genus Diaprepes; species Diaprepes abbreviatus. The sequence goes on from JASJET010000070.1 coordinate 59,927, forward strand.
TGGTAATCTAAAGCTTGCAAGCTGACAGAGGTGGCAACTATTTTGTTTTACATTTTCCACATTATTTTCTTTTAAATGACCTTAAATTCACAATTTTCATATTTCATTTTTTAAAGTTTAGACCTTTAGGAATATCTCCTTAAAAGGATTTTTCAAAATTCGAACTATTTTCGGAGTTACAGTGACTTTTATGACGTAGCAACTAAACCGGCCGGCCGGAGATAATCAAACAATAAACGGCAAATGTTGCCCGACTACCTGAAGACCGAGTTCCTCGAAGGTGATTGCAACGTAGGATTCACCTCATTTTTTGGCGTTACAACCCTTATTGGTAAATATAGTACTGTACACTATTGGTACTGAAGCTCATACATTTGCTGTCAGACGCAACGAAGTTCGAATTGACCGCTCTGAACTGCGACCTTCTGCTGCTTCTAAAGAAGCTAGAACAGCTAATTTAGCTAAATGAACTTCAGAGAATATTAATTTTGAAGTAGAAGAAGGCCCAATGTATGGATCAAGGATTGCCGATTAAACAAATGTGAGTATTAAGTACCATTATGTGAGTTACGCTGTAGAAACTTTAAACGCTTTTTTTTTTCTTTTTCCATGGTCCGAGTCATAGAGACGTTTTTACTAATTAGGAATATTTTGGATTTTTTTATTTTAGAACATTACAAGGGTTGAAAACATGTCGAGCAGGACGCACCTTTTTTTTTAGCCCCCACTTCACTATCTTGTAATCCTTAAATTTTTTTTTGGTGATTTTATTTTGTATTCTTGAAATGTCAATAAATATCTTGTAAAAAAATGGATGGTAAAAATGGTTTTCATTTCCTTTTTATTCTACTCTGAAAAACGCCTAAAATTTAGACCTTTAGACCAGAATACTTCCTTAAAAAATATAGTTGGAATTCGTTAGAATAAATTAATTACAGATAATTGCGGCTAATTTTGGATAGGCTACCCGGTAACAATGTCATTAATTATTCATTTGAATTAAGTTTATTAAAAAAAAACGGATAACTGCAGAAATCAGCAGACGGATCTTAAATTATGTGATCGACTTAGGACAAAATTGTAGAATGTTTGTTTTATTTTACAAAATTAATAAGGCCCCTTCATAAGAAGTAAACACTTTGATCTCACCTTTGAAAGCACAAGATTTTTTAAATGTCATAAAATTTGTCCTAAGTTAATCAACTTTCTAATTCTTATTCATTTCACAATGATAATACCACCTATAAACATTTTAAAATAATATTAACCAATTCAGTAGTTAAATAAACATGTCAGAGATAAATGTAGCATCCTGCATATGAATAGAGAAATGGTTAAAAATTTATAAATGCGAATTTCGCATTTTTGCAAACCTATTAATAGCACCAACCAGTCTTTAAAACTTTATCCTAGATTTTGATTAACCTATAATTTAAAATCAAATTTTCAATCTACCCTGTACATTTTTTCTATAAACTTTCCCTAAAAATTTTAAAATTACATACATTGTTGGGTTTTATGATGAATAGAAAAATAGCAATTTCACGATACGATTATTAAAATTAAGATAATTATTCTAATTTGTACATTTAAAAGCATTTTTACAAAATAAAAATATATGACAATTATTGTAAGCGACTAAAATAGAAATGGGTAAAAACGGATTTTTTGACTGTTCTAGAATATGTATTTTAAAAACATATTTGGAAATTATCTTATTTATTAAATTATTATCTGAAAATAATTTCAATTTGAATAGCACAAATTCCAAAAATTAATATTTCTTAATCGAGTTAGACCAGGGGTATTCAAACTTTTTAGCTTAAGGATCCCATTACTGCTTCACCAAGTATTGGGACTAGCCGGCGAGCGAGATATCTATAGCGTTGGGCGCGGAGGTGGACTCCGCTCCGACTGGTACTTAAGTAGTATTTACAGATCCAAATTATTTGATGAGCATTTGAAGTCGCTGCTGATAATTTCCATTAATAAACTTATTTCACAACTGCAAACAATTGTCAGTGGAAAGTTCATATTTATGTTCAATTTTATTATGTAAATTACCTATATATGTCACTTATTTCAAGTTTTTAGGATAAATCTCGTTTCATCATTAATTACAGTAAAAATGTTTCATGTGTGCCAGTTTCTTAATTAGTGGTTAAATAAAAACATTTGATTATTAAATTGTATAATCTTTTTACATTATAAATTTTAGTGTAATTAAAATAAACTATGGCAGGCTAGATTGGTGGTGCTCGGAAGCCAGTTTGGAGACCCCTGAGTTATACCATATCACTATATCAGAAAGAAGCAACAATTTGCTTTCTTAAGCTTAGAATTTCTTTTCCCCAATAAATAATCAAAATAACAAATCACATTTCTTCATTACATATCTAGGAAGTCACGATTACAGATTTAAAAAGGATATGCAAAAATTTTTTGGAAAGCGATTTCAAGTTTAAAATTCACAATACTATTACCATACAAAGCTCAAAACTGAGGTCATCGAAAGCTTCAAATGGCGTGAAACAAAGAGCACTTTAATATTATAAAACTATATAAAAAATTAACAAATATAAGTTGTTGCGTTCTACCCATTCCTAGTTTACAAATCATTGTTATAGACGTCTTTCTATTAATTTGTAGCTTAAATTTATTGTACTTATTTATTTAACACAATATATATTTTTAAATTATCAAATCGGGAATTGGAAAACAGCCTTTCAATATTAGTTTTAAAAAATGCTTGCCAAATAAAAAAAAAGGAAATATTTTTGAGATATATAACACACGCTGATATCGTTGGTCATGTGAGGTTTGACGGGTATTAACATATCTCACTGTTGGTTATCGCATATGAATGAGAGCCTGTGTTATACAGTGTGACAAAGTGAATTAAAAATTGCAAAGTTTTGTTAAAATTTCGGACTATTTGCTGAACGCGAAGGGAACACTTGTTTAAGAATCAATTAAAATAACTTTCAATCACAATGTCACACCGAAGTTCTTGATCAAAACGTAATATATGGGTTACGCTGTGTCCTACATGAGCGGTGTGAAGCAGATGGCGCGATAATACAGCTAGCGTGGAAATGTTAATCATATTAAAAACATTGATCTGTCCTATATACGACACGCCTAGTGATCTGCGCCGTACTGTGGGATATTTGGAACTAATTTTTCCTAAGATCTAATATTTCTACTTGAGATATCGCTAGTGAGATATTTTTTTAATTAAAGGGAAAATGGTAAAATGTTCCAACGACTTTCATTTCACCTTAAAAATTATGTTCAAACCTAACGATTTTTTGAAAAAATTCATATTTATGTACATAGAATGTCGATTCTTCCTTTTATTTTACTTCTGGCTCAGAGTTGATTTAATAATGTAACAAAATTGAAGAGAATCGATAGAGATTACCCTAAGATCATACAGAAGTCATTTTTGAGATAAAAACAATGAAACTTTCATATATATATATATATATATATATATATATATATATATATATATATATATATATATATATATAAACTTTATAGCGTTGTATATTTCCTAGTATTAGTTTGTGTTCGTAGGTTGTAGGGTTTTAGGTATATTTTCTAATGTAACGAACCTTGTAGCGTTTTATATTTCATAGTATTAGTTTGAGTTCGTACTTTGTAGGGTTTTAGGTATATTTTCTACTGTAACGAACTTTGCAGCATTTTATATTTCATAGTATTAGTTTGTATTCGTAATTCGTAGGGTTTTAGGTATATTTTCTACAAGTTTACAAGTTATTTAAGTAATTTTACCTTTGTTAATTTCCTCAGGAGACGACTATGAAAGAAGGTCTGGAACTTTTTAGAGAATTCGATTTCCTTATTTTTAACATGGAACGCCTATGATGGAAAGTCTAGAAATCGCCGGATTATTCCTTTTTCTTATTTTGATTACCCCATGTAGTATGGAAATCCTTCTAGAGAATTAGGGAATCTTCCAAAAGGGTATATAAAGGGTCCAGACCGACTTTCTGAGTCAGTATATTTTGAGAGTTCGTCGACGCAAGTTGAATTAATTTGACAAGTGTCAAAAGTAAGCTTGACAATAAAAAGTAATTAAAATAATACAGTGTGTGTAGTTTGTTTGACGATCGGCCCTCCGGAACAATATATATATATATATATATATATATATATATATATATATATATATATATATATATATATATATATATATATATCGTGGTTGGCCGACTTGTATTGTCTTTATTTTTGTTTATGTTTACGACGTTTCGATAGGTTGTATCTTTAATTGTTATCACGTCCAAACAATTTATACATCAAAACGATTAGAGATACAACCTAATCGAAACGTCGTAAAAATAATCAAAAACAAAGATAATGCAAGTCCGACAACCACATTTTAGTCAATCTTCAACATTGTCTACAACCTTCATATATAATTCCACAAGGAGTGGGATGGAAAAAAAATTACTTCAGATTTTATTTTGGGAAATTGTGCATCAAAAAATATTATTCCAAGTCAACTTTTAGAACTTGAGGAGTTATTCAAGGTCAAAGTTAAAAAACTTTAATTTTTAAGTTAATTTATCTCTGAGTAAAATTTTCGGTAATCTAAATCACACATATTTATTAGAGAAATTTTGTGTAGAATTCAAGTATATACTTTAAGAAATTCAAGTGCAATGTAACCTCAAAATTTACAATTATTTTCAATTTAAAGTGTTCATAGAGACCAATTTTGACTATCTCAAAATATGTGTTCGAAATAACAAAATAAATGTCTTAGTCAAGTTTTATTGTGGGCTTAGGCTTACAATCTAAAAAATATTGGTAAAATACCAATTTATTAGAGGGTACAAAACTTTTTATAGGGTTTTTTAGTTAATTTTATAGGTTATAAGCTCAAGTCCATGAACAAACTTGGTTGATATGTATTTTGATATCCCAATTTCGGAATGGTTAAAATTGATTTTTACAAACAATTTTTAAATTGAAGATTTAGCAATATAACTGTAATATATATCAATAAAAGTATAATCATTAATGTAAAAATATTGTTGTTTTTATCTCAAAAATTACTTCGGAAAGACCTTCGTAAAGAATCGACATAGATGAATATGTATTTTTAAAAAAAATCGTCGTTTGAAAGAAGTTTCCAAGGTCAAATGAAAGTCATTTGAACTTTTTATAACATTTTTTAATTAAAAAAATATATCTCATTAGCGTCATCCCATAGTGCGGTGTAGAAATGCCTAGTGTATGCCACATATATACAAAATGTTGGTCGAAAAAGTTTCAAAAAAAGATGTCGGTAAAATAGTTTACATTAAACTAATGGTCTGATAGATGGCGCTACTTAGTGAGTACTTTTTGTGCTGAATATGGCACGCAAACTTCCAGATTTTCATTAATATTACCCACATTAAATAGAAATATATGTTTTATAAATTTATGATGTAATAATACAATGTAAATATTTGTGATTCTTGGAAATTCCGCTATATAAATTAATTGTATATAAAGTTAATTTTGTTAGATTTCTGATCAATAAAAATGTATATATTCCAATAAATTAAGTCAATGAGTAACATTAGAGGTTTTTTTCAGGGAGCACTACGGTTAGAGTCCAGGCGAAAAATCGACGATATCTAATTATCTTATATAAAAGTAGTTCTTCTACAAAAAAGGATATGGTACAGACACCTACTGTCCAAAGATTCTGAAGTTTTGAAAATTTCGGGTGAACCACCTAACTTGATCATACTTCTCGAGAGCAAGTATACAAAGTGGTTACAGAGTTCCACTGATTTTTCAATTCTAAACAAGCCAATTTTGACTAAGAGAATATTAAAAAATTTTGATGAAAGCGGTGATGGAAGTAAACGAAGAGTAATCAGATTGTATTTTTCATTTGACAAGCATTTTCTCAATAGAGCCTCTTAATTGATAGTCTTATTCAAAAAAAAAAAATACTTATTAATCAAATATCAACCTCAGAGCTAAACCTTTTAACCGACATCATTAGAATGTCCATCCTGGTCTTCTCTTTCCTTAAAAAAACCTTTTTCCGTCTTACATTCTCTTATCGTGACTGTTTTCAAATTGACGGTCACGTCAGTTATAAATACTTGGTCCGCAACCGGATTCCTGGCTAACCAGTATTCGGAACCGGGACTCGTCAGTTCCGCATACTCATTGGTGTGATTGTTGTTATTGTGGCCGTTCAAAGGTAAGTTTAATTTATCCTCTTTCTTTTCTGATTTGAACTGAAATTATAATACAACATTTAATTTATACAGTGTAAACAAATTTTATAAATTTTTCTTTCAATTCTACTAATTACCAAAATATAAGAATTTGAAGGCCCATCGTGACCTTTACAAAAGGGTGATTTAGAATAATTGTATTTTATTAAAATAATATGTGTGTGTATTTTTTATTTTCAATCGATTACTTTACCTTTACACAGCAAGTTATATCTGTAATAATAGATGTTGCCTATAAATGGATAAATAATCTGTCAATTATATACGAGGGGTAGTAGGAAAGTTTACTTCCTATATTCCATAAAGAAAATATAACTCTGGCCTATAAAATAGTTACCCAATACCCTTTTTCAAATGGTTATGCAAAATGATGCCCTTCGAGATGCTTTTTCACATTTCATAGGCAGGTGGGGCCAGATCAGGATCATCAACGGGTGGGTAGTCCAGCTAAAAGACGTTATATTCATGAAGGTTTGAACTTTGGCTGCTTTGTGAACTCGCGCACTGTCGTGAACGACATTTTCGTGACACAAATCAAGACATTTTTAATCAATAGCCTTGCATGGTCATAAGCTTTCCAACTGAAGATTATGTGTGGGTCTTTTTCGATGGCGGAGAACCCATTGCATGTACTCTAATTTTGGTTTGGGGTCACAGTGATGTACTTAAGTCCCCCTGCCTGTCACAATCTTTGAGAAACAATCAAAGTCTGCATTCAAAGAATCCAAACGATTTTGTTAAATTTGCTGCCTAACCAGTTTTTGTTGAGAACTCAACAATCTTGGAATCAATCTTGCTAAAACATTACTTAAGCCTAATTTATCATGAAAAATTATCAAGACGCTTGATTCAGAGATATATTTAATACTTTAGCAGTAGCCGACACTTTTAAATGAAGACCTTCAAAAATTATTGTTTCCAATTTATGACCAAGCCATTCGCGTGTATACTGTAGTTGTTTACATCTGTATCCTTGCACTATAAGGCTTCTTATTAACTCTATAAAATCGAGTTCTGCCACGACAAAGCTAACTTGAGAAAAATGTAAGTAACTATTACATTTTTCAAGATGATTTTTTTTACATCCATCAATTAATGAGCTTGACAATGGGAATTAACGTATATTTAACATTAACGCAATTTTTGTGTAGACTGCATTAGTGTTTTTTCTACATATAGTATTGCTGAAGTTATAGGCGTAATAACTCCAGCAGCTTATTTTAAATTGCTGCAACTAAGTCACTCTTCAGTTCTGTAAGTGATAAAAATTACTGTTTTATGTTTTCCTATCAACATCTAGAAGTCAATAAAACCAGTGAATAAGTTATGTGTGTATGAATAGAAATAGTTGCATTATGAGACAAACTACCTAATGTAGAGATTTTCTGGTTAATCAATATTTTTCAAAAAATAAAGTTAATATATACTACAGCTAGATGATGAAAAGATACTTACCTCTGCTTTTTCAGGTCGTTTTTCAGTTTCATTAGGTGAAGCGGCTTCTCTTGTTGAACAATGCGGCAACGCGGCATCTGTAATAGCTTGTCTTTTGTCCAATGATTGTCTTTTTTCCTTAATAAAAGTCAAGAGTAAAATAGTTCATTATTATTAGTTGTGGGATAAAACAAAAATAATAAATATAGTGAAAAGATCTAATGTAAAGTAAATTCGGTATATATTTTAATTTCTTACTTGATTTGAAATTGGTGCTGTTGCAGTCAGTACTGCAGGGCTGGATGCTGACGGTATAGCTGATGCAGGAACATCTTCTTCATGCTTAGAGGGCTGTCTACCATTTGGCCTTAATGGTTGAGCAGTATGCTGTTTTGATGACAGTTTAGGAGCCTACAAATCATATTTAACAATAATTACAGTCATATTACATTATTTTTGCAACATGAAAATTTTAAATATTTTTGTAAAAACTGATCCTAACTAACCAAGCCATTTTCCTTAAATTTACAGCAAAACCAATCTATAACATAAAGTAACTTGATGTTGTTATAATTTAGGTTCTACCTTAGATTGTATTCTTAGTATCTTAAGTTTAATTGTATCTGTAATTGGCTTTGTAAAGTTGTTGATACAATGAATAAATAAATAAATAAGAGACTATAGTATATTATAGTCTTTCAATATATTTATAGTCCCATAATAATTAGAATTAAAAAAAAAGGTTTATGTCAACCCAATGGAATAGGAATAAAAATATATCATTGAACATACAGTCCTCTTAAATTAATGCATTCTTCCAGTCCTAATATGTGGAACTCAGACAATGACCTTAACAAGAAAATTCATGTGTAAATTCAGGGCCACATCAAGAGCAATGGAACGGGAGGTGCTTGGAATATCTCTAAAAGACTGAAAGAGAAACAACTGGATCTGGGGAATCACAAAACTCAAAGATGTTGCAGGAGCTGTAGCTGCATTAAAATGAACCTAGACAGAAGATGGCAACATACTATTTTAAAATAGAGACCGTATCTTGAAAGAAGATACAGGTTATAACTATCCATCAGATTCGACAGATGACATTGCAAACACAATATCGAAAATCACCAAATCTAATCAAAAAAATTTATTGAGCAATGCATAAAAGGGCAGGATACATAAAATTATATTAACAGCCTGCCCCAAATGCCGATTTTTTGAAATATTATATAAAATAGGAATGATAATCTTAGAGAAGTGACATTCTTTTATTACCATACTGACATTTATGAATTAAAAAAAAAATTAACCATTGAAAACAAAAACTGCTCAAGCTGGAATTATTTGTTTATAAGAATATTTTGTGAGTTAAATATAAATGCCTTAAGCACAGTTGGCTGAGGCCATAAAGAGATTGATTGTGGATGGTCAGTTTCAATCATTATTCTTTTGTGATTTCTGTTGAAATATAAAATTTTAAATTCAGAATGGGAAAAAACACAAGTCATGCAATTTTTGCATTTTTAGAAAATTTATATATTATCCTAAATGGAGGCGAGCTAGTAGCTGTGGTGCTCCGTGACTTAACAAAAACATCTGACTGTGTCAATCATGAAATTATGTTGCAGAAACTGCGAATTTATTGATTTTGCAATGAACTTCCTTAAGCCTAAATTTCTTATTTAAAGGTACAACTTTTTGAAAATTCTTATTTTAGAAGGAAAATATATTTTTTCCCTGCTTTACTCTCTTTTAGTTTAGGACTGCAGTACAGATTGCCAAATTTTTATAATAATTAAGCTTTTATTACACTTAAATTATTTATTACCTTCGCTGGTGGTGGACTACTACTAGTAGGACTACTAGTAGTAATAGTAACTCCAATCTTTCCGCTTTCTTTTGACAAAACTTCAGCTTTCCTTTTAGTGCCTGATTCTATTCTGGATAAAAGAGGCCTTCTATCTTCACTACTGGAACTGCTTGAATTTTCATTATCTGCTGATGTTGGCACAGCGGTGGATGTTGATTCAGATGTATCCTCAGAACCTTAATATTTAAAATCAATTTAGATTCCAAAGGACAACAAGCACTTTTAATACCAGTTCATAAGTCAGTCACACTCAAAAAACAATTTGGATAGATTATTTTATTTTATTCTACTTAATGTGTCCTTTGCCAAGGCCTATTTTTAAAAAGGAATCTGGTGCATATTTGACTTTTACTTTCTCTCATAAATTTGGTGTCTATATAAGAACTTGACAAAAAATTTTGATACCTTATTATTGAGAAAAATGAGCTATTTTCAAATTAAAAAATCGCTTTACTTAGTATAGAAAGCAGTATAGTAAAATAAATTACATATTATTTATTCATTAAGAAATAACTTGAAGTTATAAAAGTTCAGTGTATTTGTTATGAAAATAACCACAAGTTTTAAAACAGTCTTTTAAGTTTCTAATTTTAACTAGAGTTTTAGAATTTATTCTTATTAACTGGATATGAACAAATCTTGTAAAAAAATAATATTCTGCACTAAAAAATGATTTCTGATCGGTTGTGCCGCAGGGTAGCAACCTGGACCACTGTTATTTTTAATGTTTATAAATGATTTACCTAGTAGTGTTAAACATTCTGATGGTCTCGTATTTGCAGATGACTTGAAAATATTTAAGAAAGTAACAAACAGTAATGATTGTAGTGCACTGCAAGCAGACCTAAATTCAGTAACGGAATGGTTTCGGTTAAATAAAATGTTTTTAAATACTAATAAATGCTTTTTTATGTCTTATACCAATAAAATAAATCCTATTCAGTTTAATTACGTTATTGATGGAACAAAACTACAATAAAGACTGAATGCAGAGATTTGAGCATGCACTTCCAGTCTAATTTGAAATTTAATACCCACTATCGCAATATTATTAATAAGGCTTTTAGGGTGCTTGGTTTTGTGCTTAGAAACACAAGTCAGTTTAATAACCATAATATAATAATAAAATTGTATAATGCACTTGTTCATCCTTATCTAATCATCTGATCTAATTTATGATCTCCTAGTGCAAATGTCCATTGTTATATGTTAGGAAAAATAACTTATATCCATATCTGATCTCTTATAGCAGTATGTTAGAAAGCTTTAAATTTCAAACCCTTCAGAAAAGAAGACAAATTCAATCTGTGATATTTGTTTATTGTATCATCAATAATATAAAGTTTAATAATTGTTCTTTAATTAATTATATATTTCTTCATGTACCTATGATAGGATTAAGGAACATGATTTAAATGTAAATATAAATAAATGTGTAGTAATGTCTTTTACATGTAAAAAGCAAATAATTTATTTTAATTATTGTATAAATAACACGCCGTTAAAAAGAACTGATTTACATAGGGATCTTGGTGTTTATTTAGATACGAAGTTGAGTTTTGGTAGGCACATTGATATTGTAACTGCAAGTGCAGTAAAAATTCTTGGTTTTATTATTAGGAGCTGTAAATAGTTCAATAATATCAATACAATGATTGTCTTGTATAAGTCATTGGTGCTTGCTAAGCTTCAATATGATTGTGTAATTTGGGATCCGCAGTATAAAAATAAAATTTACAGCTTAGAGGTGGTTCAGCGGAGATTTTTAAAGTTTTTCCATTACAAGGCATTCTCGGTATACCCTCAAAAAGGAACTGATCAGAAGCTTTTATGTTCTTTATTCAACTTTCCCAGTTTGAAGCACATGCATATTGAAGGGGGTGTTGTGTTTTTGTTTAAATTGATTGGGAACACAATTGATGATAAAGAGCTTTTAGAACAGCTTCCATTTAAAATAGGCCAAGTTAACACCAGATCCAGAAATTTATTTTATTTTATTTTAATGCCCCTAGGACTAACCTGGATAAAAATTCCCCATTAATAAGATTATGTTCATATTTTAATAAGTATTGTGGTGCCATTGATATTTTTAACTTAAGTTGTAACAGGTTTAGAAGGGAAGTGATAAATGAGTTATGTAGGCAATTGTAGTGCCTTTTTATTTAGGTTCTAATTTAGATTGTAGTCTTAGTATATTAAGTTTAGTTGTATCTGTTTTTGGCTTTGTAAAAGTTGTTGATACAATGAATAAATAAATAAATAAATAAATAAGAAAAAATTCTTTCATGTCTCCATTGGCAGTTGTTGTCCGATGAATTTAATGTTAACTAGGTGCAACATACTATGTAAGAATAATGAAACTGACTTTTTTTTAAATTGTTCTAAGGAATTGTTATTGTAGCTTATGCAGTGACCTTTAGGTTTATTCTTGTCTGTGTTCTCTCTGTTTCTGTGTTAGTTAAGTTTGTTAAAATTTCTCTTACTTATAATTATCTTGTAGCATGTTATGTTTAGGTACTTGTAAGAGAATAAATAAATAAATTTCTTCCATTAAAAAAAAATTCTGCATATTATTTGTTTACAAGAATTTAAAAATTCTGTTAAATGTAAAAATACATATTTCAGAAAAGCATTCCACTTTAGCAAAATAATAGTAATTCAGTAAAAAAAATAAAAAAAAAGCAATCCGACAGTTTACCTTTACCTGTCCTGGTTTCTTCATCCTCCACAGCACTAGCTGTTATTTCCCTGTCTTCACTTTTCTTATGACTTTCCTTGTCTTTTTCTTTTTTTTTCTCACTTTTACTGGAACTTGTTTGTGGCGGAGGACCCTCATCCTGACTTTCATCACCACTTCGACCTAAAAAATTTTGGATAATTTACTGCTAGTGTAAGTATAAAATATTTGTTATCAATATCTGATCTGAAGATTATTGGTATTAATGTTTTATTGATATCTATACTATAAGCAACCTTTACCCTCATCTTCCGTTTCTACTTCTCTAGGAGTTTCCTTCCTTTCTTTTTTCTTGGGTCCCCTTTTTCCTCCTCCTTCACTCCTTTGAGAATGTTCAAATAATTCGATAAGTCGTCCATCTAAAATATTTTCTTCAGGTTCCCAAGTATTATGTTTTTGACTCCAACCTTTCCATTTAACATAATATTCTACTACACCCTACAACAAAAAAATTTATCAATATATTATTATATCAATATTTTACAACCAGATTCACTAAGAGAAGATTAGACCTGATCTAGTTGCTATGGAAATTAGATCTTCTATTTGGCCAGTTTTATTTTGCTTATGATTTTGTTATAATTTACATTACATATGTCAATATATGCTTGTAATAGGATAAAAACCTTGAGAAGAAGCTTTGCAATCAGTAATAGACATAGTTGTCTACCCATAATATATAAAATTCTCCATTTTTACTCATATTTAGTAACAAAAGAAAACAATATTTTATTTCTGTATTTTCAAGATTCAAAACTTGATTGACTTCTACTGTCATTTTAATGTTAGACCATGTTAGTGAATTTGGGATAAATTTTCTCCCCTGATTGATAACCTTAAAATCGTTCTAAATTGACAGCAGAGTGTTTAAAATGACAAGAGCAACAATATGTCGAACAAGTTTTAATCCCTAAAAATACAAGCATAAAAAATAATTTTTTTTATTATTGAACTGGCAAAAATGGATAATTTTATTTATTTTCATAATACAACTATTTCTCTTACATATTTCAAGGTTTTATCACTAGGTTCTTATCTTTAATACTTGTATATAAGTGTTTACTTGTAATATAATTATGAGAATCCTGGAACAAAAAAGGTTAGTATGAAAATGCCATAAGGAAAACAAAATTGGCCAACCAAAAAAATTTATTTTTCATGGCAACTAGATCGGGTTTGTCTTAAACCTTCTACTGTGAATAATCTTGCCTTGTTAGTGAATTTGTCTGTTTAATTTTAAGTATTGCCAAAGGAATTTTCACTAGACATTCTGGATTTTGGTACGATTATTCACTCCGATAATTGATCTACAGATGATCACATGATATAGTAAAACTGTTTGCATGTATTGTTATGTGACCCTAAACCAAAAATAACTGATCATTATATACCTGCTGTCATTTGTCGAGAAATGAGCCACTAGAAAATAAGGAAGTATATGGAAATCAAGGAACTGTTACACTGTGTCGATCAAAACTTGATAGAAAATTAGGTTCAAAGGCTTAAAAGTAAGCTTCGTTCTCAGAACAATCAGAAACTAGTCAGCACCAAACGGAATGTTCAAAAACAGTTTGTAATCACCACATTTGTCTTAAAAATTCTGGTTGGAGCTGACTGGTTTGCGATTTCTCTACAAAAAAACCTAATTAAGCCAAATTTAAAATTGAATTCCGAAATTAAGTGAAAAAATTATTGTTAGTGTTTAGTTGTGAGGTTTCTCAACACAAATGTGAATCAATATTGTTTTGTTCTGACAGAATTGTAAAGTTAAAAGTTTAATCGTTCAAATAAGGCCACAAAATATACAAGCATACCTTGCGATTCCTTTTTTTCATAATCCTTTCAGCCGCGTAAACTCTGTCACCCAGTTCCATTGTTTTGCTTTTGTATCACTCTTCACTGGTTAATAACGACAGTTTTTATAAGAACTACGTTTTCAAAGAAATAGGCTTTATTGTATTTTAAACATAGTTTTAGGTTTACTAAAAAGGTTATTCGCAAAATACAAATATTAGAATGTTTTAAAACCGTTTTTACAGGTGAAAAAGCCTGATTTGTTTCGTTTTCAGTTGGCTGTGCTGGGAAATGTCAAAACAAGAATCGGCAAAACAAAAGATTTTTAGAAGATGCTACTTTAAATAGACTTTCATTTAAATAATAAAGTATTTTTCAATGATTTGCCCATCAAAGTACATTAAAAACACTTCAAAAATCGTAAAAATGTTTACAAATATTTAGTTGTTTTGTGCACATTTTCTTTCAACCCGCTCACATAACATATTCGACAATGTTCGGAAACCGAGAAAACCCGAGTATATTTGCACCAATAGAATTTTCTAGAAAAATAGTTGGGGAGTTGCTGGTTGCAATCACAAAGCATTTATGGTTGCAATCATAAATTAGTAGAGGGATCTTTTGTGGTTGCAATTATCACAAAACATCCCTCTAAGGATATTCTGTGGCAATTACCATAATGAATATCATTTGAAATATGCGTGGCATAATGTTACAATCAAATATAAAAGGACAAATAAGCTGATACCTTCTTGTATTTAATTTTTTATAATATTTTTGTTATATCTCGAATTACATATCTTTTTAGGTCCTATTTAAAAACTTTAATAAAACTGTCTTCGAAATTATATAATCTGTAAAAACTGATATTGGAATATTGAAATCCTTTTATCTATAATGGTATATGTACTTCCTTATAGTTTATATTATATAATCAAATAAACAAGTTATTGCATATTTAGTTGCCTAACCATTTATTTACAATCAAGGTCACCGACCTTGACTTTTTCAATTCCTGACAGGAACTGAAATGTCAAAATAATGAGAACGACCGATCGTGAAAGACAGAAACTCGTTCGTCTAATAAAACCGTTTAAAAGTAAACTCTGTGTGTTCTGCTGAGCAGTAAATTAATTAATGAGTCCTTCAATTATTTCTTCTTCGAATACGTTAATCGGTAAGTTAATTTTTTACAGCCTATTTTAATTGTTCAGTGATTGTCTTAAGTGAACCAGTGTTTTTACCTGTTGCAATCGTAAGTAATTCCTGTTTTTATTTTCAGCTCATTTACTAAGGCCACTTGTTACATTTTTGACACAGTTACTCATATTAGGGATCATGTAACACTTATTAAGGCATTAACAATGTACAAACCCCCACAGAATTGTAATAGGGTCAAGTCGATTAAGACCAAGTTTGAAAACATTGAAAATCAGAAAGATGAATGCTCTATAAAGACTCCTCTAATAAGACATAGCCTACGAACTGATCAAATGTTAATACCAAGTAACAGAACAGAATCTCTTGCAGAAAATTTGAAAAACAATCATCAACTTATTCAAGGTATAGCAGGCCCTTCTGCTGAAACCTTGGTAAATTCACATCAAGTCTTATCAAGGCAGCTATCAGATCCCTTAAAACGCAATATTAAAAGAACTCCTGCTTTTCGAGTGGATAAAAATTCTGAAAAAGCATGTGGATTACAAAGAAATGTTTATAATCGAACCACTTTGTTTGAGAATAAAGTAAAACAGTTTAACAGTGTAAAATCTTGTGATATGACAGAGAAAAATTCCAATAAATATAATAGTGCAGATCAAGCAAGTTGCAGTTCTCATAATAAGATTATAGGTAGTTCGAATGGAATTAAAGACTTAGGGACAAGTGCCCAGTGTTCTGAAAGTAAAAACTGTGATAATAGTGTTTTGCCTAAATATAATCATTCTTTCCTTCACTCTAAAAGTTCAACAGATAATAAAAATGATCTAAACTCGAACTTACAAAAAGCATTGAAGTGTTCACCTAATATTACCTCCTTAAATTCAAATTTTGAAGCATTAAACTCAAATAATACATATAAGACTGATTCTGCAAGCTCTAAATCTAGTGTTAGTTTAACTAAGAAACCTATTTTATTGAAATCTAAAAGTTCCCATGATTTTCAATATATTCGCAGTAAATTTAATAACGAACCATTATCTCCAATTAAAGATCTTAGTAGATTTTCTTCAAAAAATGCTCATGTAAATGATACAATTGAGAACCAAGTGCAAGATATTATAATTCCTAGTGTAATCAGCACATATAATTTAGAAACAAGCAATATTAAACAAGTAGAAAAATCCAAATCAGATCAAGAGAGAAATGACTCAGAAGAAAATTTTCTCCTAAAAAATGTAGATTTATCTCTACTTTATACTGAACCTATCCCAAAGTCATTAAGAAAAAAAAATCCAAGTGAATCTTCAGGCAGCAATGAATCTCCTGTGTTTCAACCGAAAATTGAAAATATTTATACTAAAAGTACTCTGCAACTGACAGATTCTGATAAGAAGGAGTTTTTAGAGTCTTTAAAGCAAGTTCTACAGCAAGATTTACCTGAAGGCTTAACCGATACCTTAAAAAGTGCTCTTACTAAACCTTTACCTGAAGGTCCAGCCCCTAGGAAGCCTCCTAGAACATTCCAGCATTGCGTAGATGCTGTTTTAGCTAGTAATTTACAGAAAAATCCTTCTTTTTTACATATAGCAAAAGAGGTTGAAAAGAAATTGACAGAAAGGAAAAATGGTGCAAAAAAGACTGGCAAGAGAGGTGATGCAAAGTATATGTTGAACAAACTTGAGATGGCGTTGAAAAATAACAAATTGAAGGCTCGAAAACAGCAAAAAGTTGAAGTTTCCACTACATCTGGTGAGGACAGTGATGATAGTTTACTTTTTCGAAGCAAATCATGTCGAAGCTTGCCTAAACTACCTCCAAGTCTAGAAAACAACAAAACTGAAGCGTCTACAAATATTAATGGAGTAGCAGATTCTCTTCTTGGTGATTTCAATTGTTTCACAACTTTTGGATGTACCAATCCAGCATACGAACGGATAAAGGAGCCAAATTCTTCATTTTTTGTTAGTAGGGAAAAAGATCCTATATATGCTGAACCAATTCAAAGAAGTAGTGAAAATGGAAGAAATGAGGGAAAAACCAATAGGAATAGTTTGTACTATATGGTAAGTGGATGCATGGTAATAAGGTTCTTGGGATATTGAACATTACTATTCTAATTGCTAAAATTAACATTTATTTGGATTTGTTGTTTTATCCAATGAAGTAATTTGAAATTAATTTTATTACAAAACAGTGTTAGTAACTCTTTTGTACAACCAGATCTAAATTACACCTTTTGGCCTTATGTTATTAGGATAAAGGATAAATATTTTTATTTCAACACTCTTGCTCTAAATATTTTATTTTTTAAATTTCCAGTTTTCCTCTAAAATGAATTATTTAAAAAATGTTTTAAGGCTTATTTATTA
Source organism: Diaprepes abbreviatus (assembly GCA_034092305.1). Classification (NCBI taxonomy): domain Eukaryota; kingdom Metazoa; phylum Arthropoda; class Insecta; order Coleoptera; family Curculionidae; genus Diaprepes; species Diaprepes abbreviatus. Next base: position 77,570 of record JASJET010000070.1, read on the forward strand.
TGTGGATATTCTTGCCACATAAAAGGTTTTATTTTTATATTGATGATACTAAAAGCAAAAATTTTATAAAAACCGTAAAATATAATTTAAATATTAAGAAAAAATGACATTTAGGTTTTTGAAAAATGTTATTAATTTCTATCATGTGATAAATAGCTAATCAAAAACTCTACAAAAAGAAAATTTCCCCTTGTAATTTTAGATTTATTGTATAAATTTAGATCAAAAGAATATCTGGATACATTCCAATATGATCAGGATCTAATTTTATACCTATTCAAAAACAGTACGTTTTATTTTTTCTAAAAACATATCTTTTTCATGCTTCCTGCAAAAATTAGTGATGATCTTTACTTTGTGAAAAGGTGTGCTCAGTTATTATGAACATTTCAGTGTATGTGCTTGATATAATGATAAAGTTTACTATAAAAACATTCAAAAGAATAACTTTTGTAAGTTAACTAATCTTGCAGTTTATATATACACTCCTGTGCTTAGGCAAAAGGCAGAAAACATCATTTACTGCCTTTTATTAATTTTTATGCTAATAGATTTTTTCGATGGTTGTAATTGTGAAATTAATCATTAAGAATGTCGTTTTTAAGTTTGTCAAATTTTCAAATTGTTACTTTTCCTGAATATAAAAACTGTACTGTTTATATCCACTGAAAAATATACCGAAAAATATAAATACAGCTTTTCTACTTTTTATGATCTGTTATGATAATTTTTTTGTCTGTATTGACTAAGGAAAAAAACATTGATTTTTAAAATTTTGTGATTCAATACTGATTAAACAAACATTATTCTATTATTTATTATTGCCATTTTGATTTCAATAAGATATATTCAAATAATATAAAATTTATTTTCTACTTTACTGTATTTTACCTCTGACAAAATAAAACATATAAATAATAAAAGCAGTGAAAAAAAGCAGTTATTCTGTTTTAAAGAGTATAAAGGTAGTAAAACACATGTTACTGCTTTTAGATTTATAAAAGTGAAAGAGAGTGTCACAAATTTTTGGCATTTTGATTAATAGTAATCCTAAATCTCACTTAAATGACTATTCATGGAAGCATGTCATTATATTTATTAGTCGCGAAATAATTTTTATAAAAAAATAATATTAAGCCAATTAAAAAATATGAAAAAACTAGGGTACAGCTTTTTCTGTTTTTATTTTTTACACTTTATTGCTCTTTATCTAAGAGCAACAGTACAGGGTTTTGTATTTTTTTTTATATATATTAATGTGGTTTTTAAAATTTCTATGTGTGCTGTTCTTATTTGGTTTTGTAAGTAAGATTAAGGGGTTAATAGAAGGGCATTGTAGACATATTCATTGTTTTCATGGGATACATAGGACGAGCAAAAATGAGTAAAACAAAATTGTGTGTGGTACAGGTCACAATTTAAAAATATCTTATTAAATACATCTGCCATATCAAACATTTCCTTTTATATTTCAAGAAGGAGTGCTTGCATATTTTTTACGTATATTTTAAAATATACTTTTATTATTTTTGAATATTTATTTATATATTTGCTTTGCTTGCACAAGAAATAAATAATATTTTATTGCTGTGCATTAAATTTATGATACTAGAGTATTATGCCTATTCTTTTATTTGTTATATAAAAATAGTAACAGTAGTCTTGCAACAAATTAACTACTTAAATAAACAGAATGGTTTGATGACTGTTTTAAAAATAACCGCTGATTCTGACTTAATTTAGATATACTAAAAAGTGGAGCATCTGTTTTGTACAGTGAAGATATTAAGTGTTATGAATCATGAAGATAAAGTAAAAAACTAATACAATGTATTAAATCATGTTTGTGATTGTTTTCACTATTGACTTGTGAAAATGCATGCAGGCGCTGAAAATTAAACCATATTATTGACGGGGCTAGTCAGTATTTCTATTTTAAGATATTGTTTTTATATAGAAGTTTTAATCCAGGATCCCAGTGAATTTTAAAATCTCGCCTATTTTGTTATCCCCATAAAATAATGTCATTCTTCCCTAGTGCATATCCCTAAATAGCATTTTTCAATTCTAAAAATATATTATGTCTAGATATCATAAAGGAAGTGGTATATTTATGTAATTTTCTTGTGTAAAATGTATCTGTGTTGATATATTGACCATTTTCTAAACATGGGATGTAAAATGTGTTCTGAATAAAATAACTTTTATTTACATTAAATCCACTTCTTCTTTAGGTTTGATGAAATATTTTATACTAAAATGTTGCAGTTTTTGAAAAACTGGGACATTTTAAGTAATATTAGAACAAAACTGATATTTTCAGTATCAAACAAGGAGTAAAACAAAAACTAACGATAGCAATTAACCAAGAATCATTGACATTTGTGTTTTAAATTACGTTTGCATTGTTTTGGTTTAATGGCACTTACCGTTAAAGTAGTTTTTGTTTTCTTTAAATTAGGCAAGAGTATTTACCCTTGATTTTGAAAAAGTAGAGACAAGAATATTACAATAAAAAAATCTGAAACCAAAATATTTTATTATTATTTCATAGACCATTGCCAGTGAATTATTCACCATTTCTTTACAAAAACAGATTTCAAAATTTAGTCTGCTTTGCTTAGATTTTATAAATTATATGAAACAATTACATCAACAAAAAAATACAAACGTAAAACTGATGTTAACATTTTCAATATTAATATTTTCACTTAATTTCTAAGCCTTTAAAATATTGTAAAAGTTTTCAAAGACACCTTTTAGGTTCAATTAAAACATTTTAAGCGCAATTTTTATATATTTAATACCATTAAAAGGAATATTTATTATACCATTTGATCTATTGATTACATAGTCGCGCGAAATTTAAATTATAATATCCCCTCGTTGGGTTTGAATTTTTTTCCTAAGTATTTTGTCAAGTCACACTCAATAATAAGCTTTTCTCTAGGATGTGAACTTTTTCTGATATAAGAAATTGATATTTTTAATGAAAATTAAAGTCACGCCCAGACGTATAACCGAACCTCGTAACGTAACATGTTTACCTAGACATACTGCTTGAATCATTAATGGATGTTAAGGCGTCAAGATACATATTGATAATATCTTGTGTAAGCAGAATAATATTTTCTAAATGTGTTGGCTTGCTGGAATGTTGGCAAATTTATTCATTGAAATTTTGTTTGGCAGCATGCGTCTCGACTTGAGCCATGTCTAGATGTGTAACCAAACTTCGTAACGTATCATGTTGGCGACCGTGTAAAGATACTTACAGACATGTAACAGAACATTGTATCATATTTATGTATATATGTGGAAATGGGGAGAGTATACTGCGAGCTATTCATAAAAGATCCATTGTGCCCTCTTCAGCTGCTAATTCACTGCTAAAACAGAATGTGGGATAGCTTCAGATTGAGTAGATTTCCTGCTTTTATTTGATACACTCTCAGGTATCGTATTTTAGAGTTTTCCAATGCGATGCATTCTAAAAGAATGTGGATAAAGATTTTATTCCCTTCCTCGCCAAATCTGCTTTCTTCTGTCTATGCTAGTTCGAGTTTCTTAAAATGTTCCCTCAGGTGGCAGTGCCCTGTTAGAATTCCAACTTGATGTTTACTTTGGCTAATATTCCTTGAATTTCCTCTAGTTATAGCTCCCAAGAAGTACCTTCACTTATTTCATTTCATGTAGATTTGTCCAATAAATGGATCTCATATTATCTTTTCCTCTTTTTAGTTTTACCAGTATCGCTAATCCCGGAAAATGATTCGGGACCCAAAAATAGTGTTTCAGATTCTTTATTTGCGAAGTTGTCTACTAGTTCATTTCTTTCTACTCCAGTATGCCCCGGCATCCATAGGAGGGTATTATTTTCTCTCTAAACATTTCCAAACCATCTTGGAACTGATTACCTAAGAACCCAGCGCACTGATGGCTGCGCGGTATGGTAAGTCCGCTGCACATTTCGTGTTCACAATGAAGATACGGGGTTATTAAGTTGGAAATAAAATATAACATCGTTGTGTATCATTAGAGTGTAACAATGCCGCCTATCTTATATTCTGCTGAATAAATACAAATAATATAAAAACTGAAAATCGAGATTTTGTATTAAATTACAAAAAACATTGGCATAACAAAAAATGTTTTAGGTTTTAGAGTAAAGTGCAAGTTGGTTAAAAATTAAAAAAAAATCATATTTCTTATACTCTTCAAGCGCGGATTCAGGGGAGAGGGCGGTGGGAGCGACAGTGTTTTTAAGTGTTAGAAATTACTATAAATGTGAAGTTTGCAATTAATATTTACAAAAGGAGGATTTAAAAACTTATTTTTATTGGAAAATATTGTTAGATATTGTTTACATATTGGAAATAACAATAATAATAATAATATAGGCAACCATAAATTCATACTGTTATGTATTCTAGAATTGACGTACCGATTATCATATGATACTCGTTTAAATAATGCTATTAGAAAAGGACAGCATAAAATCGGTATGTGTGTACCAATAAATAAAATATCTACTGTTTATCAACACTTTTTCCAAATATAAATAAAAATATTATTACGCTATTCAGCGTTCAAACAACCGGGCTCTAGTTCTGACGTTATGCTAATTCTACAGGGGTATATTTTGTGATATCACCCCCCCCCCCCTCCCAAAGAGAGAAGTTAGATCCGCCCCTGATACTCTCTGCAAGTCACTGAAAAGATTTTTGAATTTAATTGTTGAGCCTCACATTTGTATCTTATGATTTTAGTTCCCATAATGAGGATTAAAAAAAATTTATATGGAATTGTCAGGAAAATCTTTTATAAAAAGTTTTGTTTGCTCTAAATTTAATTTCAATAATCCTAACTTTCAAGAACATACAGAGTCAAAAAAGGTTTCGTTTATTTTGGATAAATACAAAAATAGTGTGGAAAAGATAGTTATATTTTCGTCTCAAATTTAAGAGCAATTATATATCTTTATGTTGAGGATTTTTTCGATAAAATGTTTTTCCTTTCTCCCGTCATATTTCAATGAACATTTTGTTTTTAAACTTTACGGGATACAATTTGTAAAAGACTAGCCTCTAAAATTCGATTGAAGTCATGTATTCGTTGGAAAAATGGAAAATCATCGCTGGCTTATGTTTTATTATATATTTAAAGTTTAAATCAAATCTTAGACATCTTAGACACTTTTATATTGATTTAAAATAGTAAAAGTTTGTCTATGATGTTGCCTTGAAAAGATTTTCAATGTAAGCAAAAATCTCAAGAATAAGAAATAATATTGCAAATAGTTAAGGTTATTGACAGGCAGCCAATGTGTTTGATTAGGTGTTGAAATAAGCCTGCACTACTTTTCATACCCACATGATCATGTGTTTAACTTTTTTCTCTTTGTTTAATCAAGTGTACCTTTATATGTAGGAGTCTAAATCATTGTCGTGTAAGAATTCATTTGCTATCGCTATTTATTTTTACCTTACTCTTCAGAACGGTGTTGTCTAGTTGAAAACGCGGTCAAGCGTTTATTCGGATACATCCTGTAATTATAGACTAAAATGAATCATACATTTCTACAAATTTTTTACCTTTTATGAAACAATTATGTAGTACTGTTAAATCAAAGTCAACCTTGTAATATTCCATCGCATTTTTATTGTCATATAAGGAAAACAGCCTAGTTTTAACCTTAAACAATACTCTTTTTCGTCTCAGCAGAGGGATTTTTTACTTAATTGTGAGACTAAAATTCATTTTATAATATTTATTTTTTATTGTTATCTTTCGTTACTTTATCCCACCTGTATCCGGCCATGTTTAGTGTCATAATTAAGTTCTTGTGAATTCAGGGCAAGGGTGTATTTGTGGACCATTTATTATCGGAGAGGACGCAGGGAAAGAAAGATTAATTTTAGGATTAAGGCTACACTAAAGATCAAATCGGGCACAAATTGATCATTTGAAGATTAGAGGGATACAGACAACATCGTGTTCGGGAGTCATGCTGAACAGTAAATGAAGCACACACTTGTTATCCATTATTTCACTGACCATGTTTCTAAAGCAGCATTCTGATCTGATCGAGCCTTTTCTATGCAGCTCTATCTGCTTTCAATTCAAGTAATCAACGGTTCTGTTTGAAGTTTCTACCGGATGCAGCATTTCAGCCTAAACCTTCAGAAAATGGCGGAAAATTCTTGTGTATGTCGTGAATATCGAAAAGAAATCCACGTCGCCTTTTGGGATGACTTCACTTAAATCTAAGTGGAGTCAGTGATGAGGCCTACAATTCCTGTACGTCCTTTTGCGCAAGAAGAGCATGGGAGGCCATGTTTAGTCGCGGAAGTGACGTAGTACGGAATTGTGACAAAGAAATGATCATACAGGTGGGGGTGAATTTCATAGACTCAGATATATAATTTTGTAAAGAATTTTGACTTTTTAACTTGTTTACGTGAAATATTAATCACCCCGTTTTATCCCCACACTAGGGAACTTGTATTTTATCTGAGAGGATTACTTTCTTCATCCTGCCCTTTGCGTCCACTGTTCAACATAGGCCTCCCTCATTCTTGTCCATTGTGCTCAATCTTGAGCGATTTGCATTCAAATTGTTGCAATTCTCTTGAGATCGTCAGTCCAACGAGTAGGGGGTCTTCCTCTACTTCTTTTGTCTAATCTCGGCCTCCACCCGAGTAATCTCTTCGTCCACCCTCCATCACTGATTCGGGCATGTCCGGCCCAGTTCCATTTGAGTGTGACAGTTCGGAAAATTACGTCAGTAACTCAGGTCTTCATTTCTAACTCGGTTACGCAGCGACATACCTAGCATTGACCTTTCCATCTTTCTCTGAGCAATTTGCAGCGTTTTAGAAGTTGCAGTTGTCAATGTCAAAGTTTCGACACCGTAGGTCATAACAGGGAACACACATTAGTCAAATGTTTTACGTTTTAAAGAAATTGGTACATCGCTTTTAAAGCCGTCTTTAAGTTTTCCATAGGCTGCCCATGCGAGATTTACTCTTCTCCGTAGCTCGCATGTTTGATTATCTCTTGTGATCTTTATTTCGTGTCCAAGGTTTATGTATTTTTCCACAAGCTCCACTTCGTTGTCTCCAATATTGATATTTCCACTAGGTACCAGAATGGTCATAAATTTTGTTTTTGATATATTTATTTTAAGACCCACATTGGCGCACACTAGGTGAAGTTCAAGTAACATTATACATATCTCCTTGAGATTATCGGAAAACAAAACTATGTCGTCCGGGAACCTCAAATTTGTCAATCTTTGGCCGTCTACATTCAGGCTTCTTTTTTCCCAGTTAAGTTTTTACAGGCGTATTCTAGTACTGCAGTAAACAATTTAGGCGATAAAGTATCACCCTGTCGGACTCCTCTGCCAATATGATCAGTGTTTCTGTGTAGTTTCACCGACATAGTTTCATTCCTGTATATATCATTTTGGATCTAAATGCTAGAAAGGGGGATTCGGAGTTTAAAAATACTTGGTCGGGACAACCAGAGCAGCTGAGACTATAAGTCTCTAGGACAGAAATTGAAGAAGAAGAAGAAATTTTGATTTTTATAATTTGGATTGAACACATCTGATGGAAAACGTACTTTATATGTTAAAAATCGAATTTAAAAGACAAAAACCAGGATCGAAAACAGCTAATTTAACATATTCAGCACCGCCAAAATTACAAAAATACACCAGCAGAAATACTTACATTTTTTTTTTGATAACGAAGACAAAAAAGCTGCTGTCCTAACGTTGAAAACATTGGGAATAATGCGTGCGATGAGGACTGCCCCCAACTAGTGCTCTAGAGGTCCTGGTAAGCCTACCTCTTCTCCACTTAAACATAGAGAACCAAACCCTGAAGACTGTTTATCGTCTCAGTTGTCTAAGGACATCTCGGAATTGGAATGCGTGGCTACTCAGGAATCTGGGAAAGCTCGGTAGAGAGATGCACATCACTCTTCATGCAAACAGATCTTGAAACCCAATCACTTTCTTCAGATACTTTTGCCAGGTAGCGAAGATTGGGAGAGGAAGCAAAATCTTCTGAGAAATAGATCTTGGTGGTTTACAGATGGGTCTCGACAAGATGAAAAAGCTGGAGCCAGAGTGTTCGGCAGGAGCACGGGAGTCGGAGAGTTCTACTCTTTCAGAAAACGTACGATGATCTTTATAGTGAGACATAAACACTGAACTCTAGTGTTGTAACTTCGCGACTGGTGCTTGAGTGCAAGGATGTACTGAACGGTTGCACAGTCAGACTCGAGGGATCCCAGCTCACTCGGGTTAACATAGAAATGACGAAGCGGACCGTCTGGCAAAGATGGGGTTCGCGATTAAACCTTATGAACCCCAACGAATTCCAAATGTCCCAATTACCAATTAAAGGAGAATTAAAATTGTTGCTGGAAAGTAAATTTATCGAATCGTGGAGAGGAGCTCCTAGAATGAGGTGTGCCAAGGAATATATAACTACTTCTCTCTTTCAGGAGGAAAGAGCTGTGAATTGTGGTAGAACTGTAGACAGGACATTGTCACCTGAGGGGCTATTTTCATAAGATTGGTGTAGTAGAAGACCCGATGTTTAGATGATGTCTGGAGGAGGATAAAGCTGTTGACCATGTGCTCAGAGAGTGCGCAGCACTTAACAGACTGATGCAGAGACATTTCGGAGATACTGTTTTGTCACTGGAAGCGTTAGTTAGGTTAAATCAACGAGGCTGCTTGGATTTGCAAAGGCAATCGGCGTCGAATGATCTGCAGCCATTGTGATATGTAGCGGGTCCAACGAGGCCTCTGCATCGATGATCAAGTGTCACCAGCGTTTGTTTAGTCTTTCAATAAAAATCGTCGCAGTTTGTTTACTCGCCAAAAAGTGAGGTTATTCGCAGACCTAAAGGAGAACAATCGAAGTTTCTTTCTTTTTATTTTTATTTTTTTCTTTTATTTTAAGAAATTGATTGGTTTAGTGCATTGGATAGAGCAGTTCTATAAAAACTCATTTCTCCTCTGCATTTTTCTTTGAAAACGAGGCCAATTGGTGAAAAACTTCATGTTTGTCTATGGTCATTACCCTTTAAATTAGTATTCGAAATGAATAAAAATTGATAATTTTTTATCTTGATTTTTATAATCAAGCAAACGGCAATTACAAGCCCCATGCCATCAAAATTAGATAGATTATTTTGGACAATATGTTTTCTTAATTATTACGTCATTAAAACATTAATGCAATAAATGATAAGCATCGCTCTGGCCTCTCAACTAAGATGAAGCGATCATGAAAATGGTAAAAAAAAGATCGCCGAACTTTCTACCTCGAGACTGGATCGACAGCATCATAAATCAACTACACGGTATACAGTTTTACTTTTTAAAGGTATCCTCATCCATTACATCATAATAGTTGCACCATCGAATAGCATAAAAGTTACGGTGTCGATTTATAATGTAACAGGTTTCTTAAAAGATAATATTACTATTTAATTTTAAATATAATTATGAGAGAGGTGGCAATTTATTTTTATAGCACGTGATGGAAAATAACCAGTAATAGTCTTATCGACCCGTCAAATCGACACTCGAAATGAGTAAAATTTGATAGGTTCCATTTTCCGTGATTTTGATAATTCGCAAAAGGTATTATACAAGTTCAGTATTATTAAAGTTTGATGAAATATTTTATTTCAATAGTACTCACTTAATTTTGTTGATTTGTTAGGGTTAGTTTTAACGTTGAGTGCAGAAACGAACATCATCGGCATATTGTACTTTTTAATTTTCGTAAAGGAAATCAAGCTGCTGAGTTTATGATGTTGATTGCATAATAGAATGCATGTATCAGAAGCAGAGGCGGGTCTAGCCTCTCTCTCTTTGGGTGGGGGGCGGGTGCGGTGATATCACAAAAGTACAGTATGGCAAGCGAAGGCAAGTTGTCGACCGGGGGGGGGGGAGACACCAGCAACATTCCCATTTCTAGTCTAAAAGGCAGGGTTGGGTCTATTTTTCTGAATTTGAAGCTTTTGGAGAGGGGGGGGGCGATCCCAAGAAAAAAATAAGTTGTCGACAGGGGGGGGGGGAGGATACGAGCAGCATACACATTCCTAGTATAAAAGGTAGAATCGGTTCTATTTTCCTGAACTTAAAGCTCTTGGGAAGGGGAGAGACGATCGCAAGCATATACATTTCTATACTCTATTCAAGAACTAGAGAGAGAAATAAAGCTGTTACCGAAACCTCCAACGTACCTGCTCCAGTGCCGCAGGTAACTGAGGACTACCGTAAATCTAATTACATTTAATTATAAATAAATATTATAAGTTTTTATAAATTTACTGCAACAATAAAATTTCTGATAGTTCAATTTAATTTCTGTCAGTGAGCAAAGTACACCATACAGTGTGTCCTTAGTGATTTATCTTGTTTGCGCTTGTTTTTATATACTATTTGAGATTAGTGAGATACCCAAAAGATACGACTTCCACCTCAATATTTATTTCAAAATCGGTAAACCAGGGCATTTTTTCCTCAACGAAAAACTTATTACGATGAATGTTTATGATGCCTTAAGATATCAGTATCTAGATAATAATGTTAAAGGTTCTGTTGAGATGTGTTCCAACATGACAGGAGTTGGAAAATCTACTATGTACCGAATACTGAAGGAGAAAAAAACGACTAGAATTGTTAGTACTCCCAAGCCACATTCGACCACAAGCAGACAAAAACCTCGTTGGAAGAAGAGATGTAAACTGCAATAAAAGGAATTGTACATACATTTTAATATGAGAAGCAGGTCCCAACCGTCGACAAAATTCTAACTAAAATCAATGAAGATCGGGATTTACCTCAAATTAAAAGAACTGAGCTCTGGAAATTGCTCAGAGAACTTAATATTTGCTGGGAAAAACCAGATAGGAAATCTGTTCTTCTAGATCGTCCGGAAAATGTCCGTTGGAGAAGGAAATATCTCTTTCAAGTAAAAGGCAGAGCTGCTAGAAATAACACAACTTACAAAATTAGTAATTTAACTGACCTTTTAAAAGATTTTTTGAATAAGGTTACTGCAGAAAATTGAGAAAAATCCATATAATAAAAGAAAAAAATAGAATGTGGAAACTCTATCTCATGATCGGTGAGATAAAGGAACCAAATATAATTAATTTGAGTGAAGATAGCTTCACTGACTTTGATTACGAATTATATACGTAATGTTTACCAGCGTAAACACAATTTATTATTTAAATTTTCTGTAATATATAAAAATTAATTACATTTGAATCCCTTTTTAGTGTTTAATTGTAATTCTGCAGATGGTTTAAAAAATAAATAAACTGAAACATCAAATGTCCCAAAAATGTTTTTAATTAATAATAAAATGACCGATAGCCCCAAAAAATTTTAATATTATATGGACGACTTTATTTTTTTATATATGTTTAACTTCTTGTATTTTTGACAATGGGTATTTTGTAAGTATTTAAATTATAACTTAGAATTTTTTGAGAGAAAAAGGCTATATTTTAGTCGGAATGTGCCTAAAACGGTTTCTGCAAAAATTAAAAATAATAACAATACAGTTGTAATTTGTATTAAATATGTCAAAATTATCTATATTTTCTAATGTATGTGAATTATTAAGAAATCATAAGAAATAAAATAATATTATAAAAACTTTTTATTTCAAGTTTATTACCGAAATAATATTCTGTGCCATAAATACTTATTGATAAAATAAACCTCCTTCCGACGCCTATGACAAGGATTAAAATCCTTTCTAACACACATTTCTAAATATCTATTGTTATCCAACCCAAATAGTCCATTATTATAGACCGGTATTTTTGATTATAAAATTTCTAACCCATTCCTATTAAAAATATATGTGTCTAACAGATTTTGCCAAAGACTCCGGACTAAAAGCCACAGGTAGTTCGCGAAGAAGAAAAAGGGTAAAAAATGATTTATTACTCTCTCTAGTTCTTGAATAAACTATAGTATGAGACAAAATCGGATCTATTTTCCTGAACTCAAGGCTCTTGAGGGGGGGAAGGGGGCGATCGCCCCCACCGCCCCCCCCCACTTGAATCCGCGCCTGATCAGAAGTGGTTTAAAAAATTCCGTTCTGGAGATTTTTCACTCAATGGGCGATTTACTGAATTGATAATCAAAGCCATTATTGGAGAGAATCGTCAATCGAACTGTTCAAGAGATTGCAGAGATTTAAGAGGCTTGATATTTAGTTTCCGCATAAATTGAAATAGATTCACTTAACACCACGCACTATTGGCCATAGGCATTTCTTGCACTATTAAACCGACCCTTTTTTGAAAAGAATAATCACTGGTGATAAATAATGAATCATCTACCGTAACATCATTCGAAGACAATTATGGTCCAAGCGTGATGAACTAGCACAAACCACATCTAAAATTGAATTGCACCAAAAAAAGATCATGCTGTTAATTAGGTGTGACTACAAAGATGTTGTGTACTTTGAGCTGATTCCAAGAGATTGGACAATCAATTTAGATTTTTACTGTCAATAACTAATGAAACTGGATGAAGCAATCAAAGTGAAACGGCCAGAATTGGCAAATCGTAAAGGAACTACGTTCCATCATGATAATGCAAAGCCTCACTCATCTTTAGTAAGTGGTTGGGAAATGAAGTCGCATCCCTCATAGAGCCCTGATCTGCACCAGCTTATTACCATTTATTTCGTAGTTTGTAAAAATTTTTGAATGGTAAAACTTTAATAAATGATGATGACCTTATCACACTTGGTTTAGTTTTTTGTTGATTAGGACCAAAATTTCTGTGAGTGAGGAATCATGAAGCTGCAAGAAGGGTTAACAAACTGAAGAATATAGAATTGATTAAAGTTTATTCTTTGCATAAAAAAGAGTTTTATTTCACACTACAGAACCGAAATTACTTTCTTGCTGATCTAATGTAAACTATTGAAGCGATCAAGGACATGGTCAATCAAGATCGCCGAATCTTTTATCGAGAGACTGGATCGGCAGCATCACAAATCAGCAATACGATCAATTTCATATGTGTAAGCTATTAAATGATTTTGTACCACATTTTCCGAAAAATGTCCAGAAACTCACTACAGTTATTTGAATCAAATACGTGTTTACCAAGTTTGATATTACGAGCAGGCAATATAAAATGCAAATGCAATTGGTTTCATCGTTGTAATCCCAAAAAATACTTTGGATAAGCTGTCTTGTACGAAAATGCGCTGCTTCTAGAGTGTTGGGAAAAATTATGAAGGCATTTTTGGAAAATGGGTGGTTCCTTTTACCGCTGTTCTACTGACGAATATAAAGACGGTATCTGATAAGTAAGTTATTAATTATTTTTGGGGTTTTTATTAAAAAGGTTTATTGTTTTAATAATATCAGTGTACTAGTGTTTTGAATGTTTCAGTTTTAGTTTTAATTTTAATTTGTTACAAAATTTTTTTAAAAAAATTTTAATTGTATACGTTTTGTCCTGTGTGGAGGCTACGCTGGCGACTGCTCTCAAACTGGCAGGGTCAAGGTGTGCCCTTTGACGAGTGAGTATGGTTGGTGAGTACTGAGTGAGCTTATTTGCTGATCATATTCTCTTGTTTCTAGGGTCTGAGCCCTGAGGATGGTCTAAGTTAGACCGAAAGCGCTTGGCAAATATTAATAAAACATACACTGAAATACAAAACCCGTCTATTTCTTAGTATCTGATAAGAACTTTCGACTTAAACGAATGTGTACCAGAAGTTTTAAAGAAGTTATAATGAGACACTCAAATACAAATTCTATTTTCTGAATTTGTGATTTTTTTTACTCCGCACATTTGAGATGATATAGGTCATCAATTTGAATGTAAATAAAACCCCGATCACGTATGATAAAGAAATTTAAAAGATTTCAACAGATGTTTCATATAAATTTGTTAACATATGAATTTATCAAAGGCGTAGGTGTATAGGGATGTATAATGGACAATAGAATAATGTTTTTCAAGAATGATGTTGCTCTTTGCTGTCTGGAAATTTTCAGTGATACTCTCGTGCATCTCTAAAGACAGATCGTGACTTTCGACTCTTTATAACCGTACACTAGGTGATTTGAAAAGTTCCTAGATTGCCACATAGATGGCGTTAATATCAGAAAACATATGCGGTTGCTGGAATATTCCATCCTTCTTCCAAATTTCTAGCCGATCTTTTTTTCTTCTACAGCTGTTTGAGATTTTTTCTTAAAGATGAAAAAATTGGAAATTCGTGCAGTGATAAAGTATTATGAAAAATATTTGGAGATGAAATTCAAACCGATATGGTAAATTTATTAGATCAATTTAATCGTAGTCGTACACACATCAGCGATGAGACACGCAGAAGACGTCAAAAAACTGCTACTAGTGAAGAAATTATTGATTCTATACGTGATATGGTTTTGGATAATAAACGAATGACTACGAATGAAAATGTTGAGGCTGTGGGCATCTGAAACGAACGGGTGTTTCATATTTGGAAGAATAAATTTGGGTTCTGACAGCTATTGATACAGGGGGGGGGCGTATTCGTTACGTCAGGATCCAAAACGCATTCGAGTGAGACTTACCCAACACTGAATCGATTTACAAAGAACCCAACTGATTTTGTGCATCGATTTATAACTATGGATGAGATTTGGGCTTACCACTATGATCTTGAACTGCGACAACAAACCGCAGATTGTTCTGCTCCGAAGTATGGCATTAGTTTTTTGGGATGCCAAAGGAATTTTGTCAATTGATTATCTACAAACCAATAAAACAATAACAGCTTTACAGAAGAAAAAATCATCTTGTATCAGGACAATGTACCTTCTAAAATCCTTTTGCCGATGGCGAATATCACTGAATATAGTTCAGATTGCTTGAATATCCACCTTATGCACCAGATTTAGCTCCTTCTGACTACCATTTGTTTCTACACGTGAACAGATTTGTATGTGTAAAGCATTTTTCATCCAATGAAGAAGTCCCTGCAGCCGTATAGGGATATTTTGAAGACCTTCCGGAAAACCACCTCAGGGATGGAATACGTGAATTTTATTGAGTGTATTGAACTCAAGGGAGATTATACTGATAAGTAAATGTATTTTCAATCATTAATTAATGCTGTTTCATGTAGTCTAGAAACTTTTTAAATCACCTAGTAAAAATTCTTACTACAAACTCTCCATAAACAATAGTATTCATACATATTATTTCATACAAATAACTAAATAATTCACTTTAATCATTTCTATTTAAACTGTAAAAAAGTAGTTCATCTAGTTTTACAATAAAAATTGCCGTTTATTCCGCCTACTTATTGTTAATTTTCATAGACGTAGTGCTAAATATTACTATATTCAAAAAATATAAAAATGAATTTAAGATTTTTGATGCAGGATATCAAACTTGTTACCACAATACCCATAGTACTTTGCCAAATTGCTCCAGAGCCTTTACACGTACGAATTAAAAGTAGTTCTTTAGATTTTTAAAATTTATTGGCGCATCAGCTATAAACACCGAATTTTGTACATTAATATCACAGTGGCGGTTCGCAGGGTACTGTCAAGAGTGTCATGGCACTACTTCATTTTTTTCTTTATTTTTACTTTCAACTTTTCCTAATATTTTTCCTATTCTATATTAATTATTTGGACTTCTGGCAACAGAACAACAGCTTAAAGCAGCGCGCCCACTGGTTCGGTTCGGTTCAGACCGCTCGGCTCCGCACAATCGGCCAGTTTTGATTTACACGTAAATAAATGAGAGCCCGCTCACTGGTTCCGACCGGCCAGAACGCTTCAGCGCTTTCAGTATCGGAACCAGTGAGCAGGTTCTCATTTATTTACGTGTAAACCAAAACTGGCCGATTGTGCGGAGCCGAGCGGTTTGAACCGAACCGAACCAGTGGGCGCGCTGCTTAATGCGCAAATTGTCTATAATCGGCTATATAAGATAGTGTCATTTATTGATATGACACAGTAAAGACGACAATCTAACGAGAATTGTATGTGAGCGAGAAAGATGAATGTATATAATCACATTTTCCGTATGCAACCATGTTTGTAGTTAAGTGAGATTTGTGCCAAGTGCTAAATGACTGACGCTTGTTACCAGGTGACAGGCGACATTAGTATTTTATTTTTGGCGGTGTTTGTTTTGTTTGCACTTGGCGGTTCTGAAAAAAAATATTTTAAATTTAGTTTTAGTTATTAATTGTGTATTTACGTTTTTGTTTTGTTACTAGAATTATTTTATTGTCGTTATGTCTACGAACAAAGCTGGTTTTTTATGGAACTCTTTTAGTGTGCTTTCTTAAAAGTAGAATTTGAGTAAAAGAAACAGAATTGCCATTGCCTTAAAATCTAAAAACAAAGTGGAAATGAAGGGAAGTTTGAGTTTCACAAATTTAATAAAAATATATAAGTATGATAAAAATAGTCGGCTGTGCGGATCTGAGGAAACATAACCTAAATTGTATTAAGATAAAATAAAGCCTCATAAAATATCCAAGATTCACATGGATAATTAATTTAGTTTTTCTATGTTTTGTAAGATTAACATAACATAAAGTTAAATTTTGGTTACTAATCCTAAATTTTATCCGACATATTGGCAATACGTGTCTAAACAGTTATGAGCCGCTACTGGAATGTTAGCATTGAATAATTAATTAACCGCTTTAAATTTCTGGTTTTATGTCTCGTTTACTATCTTCCATATTGTTATATCTAAAACTATAAAGTTTTTGCTAATAATTTGTCACTCATATTTGGGCGAAATGTGGAATTTTTAATTTAGTAATTTAAAATATTGCAAATTTTGTATTAATTATAGAAAAAGTTATATTCTTATTAATTTTGATTATCAGCGTAGCCACCTTTCCCTTAAGTGAAAACCGGAAATAAAAAAAATGCCTTGCAGAAAAATTTAAGAACAAAAGAAATCGGTTCCGTTTTTTTCTACCGGCAGCATCAAACATTAAAACAAAATTAAACAGATTATGGAATGAACTCGAACAATCGAGCAAAACATTGTGACCTTGTTAATTACTATAATATTGATTGTTCTCGACCAATATTTTGCCAGTATCTTCGTCGAAAGTACTCTTATTCTTATTAAGAATCATTCTACCTTTAGAGATTTATGCACAGGGTCGGACTGGGTATATTGACCCATTGGTAATGTGCTCAGTCGTCCTCCCTAATTGCCGAATATAAAGATTTTGTACTTGTATCTTTGTGTTTTGCCCACTGCTAACTTTTACCTGACACAAATAACAGTTTTTTAATAATATTTCCTGGCAAGACGAAAGAGTGTGTAGGTAATGTGTGTATGCAGAAATAATCGAAGAAAATTTTGTTGAAATACTACCAATGGCGTGGCCCAAGGGCGTTTTTGTGGTGCTACGTGAATTGTGAACTTGTTGTCACTTTGATAATCGGGAAATTATTTTTTATTTTTGCCTATCTGTATTGTTGCAAACATTTTTCAGTTTCTATAATGCTAGATATACTTCAAATTTTGAATATTATGGTGTTAACCCAAAATTTTGGGGCTGGGACCAGAAATGGTTGGAGTGATCCATCTACCTTCTCTGACGATGTTTATTCCATAAGTATTCTGTTTTTCCAGTTTTAGTAAGGAATACTGGAAACTATTCGTTGGTCTATATGAACTCACTTATCTATCGAAGCAACTTAATCCTTTAGACAAAGAATTTTCAAAAATTATCATGTTGTTCATACTTAACTGGGTTGAAAACAGGAGATTTGTGACAAAAGTATAGTGGAAGTATTTAAATTTTTTTTACCGGGTTCTGTTGCCAAGAAAGATTCTTATACTTTCGCCCACCCGTCTGTGTGTCACTGACTTGTACTTCCTAATTTTTCCTTATTTTGCGATGAAGCTATGCAAGCATATGCTTTTAATTACCCCACAGGCAGACGTGAAGTGACACTGTAAAAAAAATTTGGTTATCTCCCATGTGTGAATTTTTTTGCTTACTTCGTCGAGTGGTTTATTGTTGAGTAGAATTTTACAAATGCAGTTAAATAGGGCATACAACATTTCTTATTTAGTCGCCTAATATAATCCGCGAAATATAATCCTTTAGGGCTGCTTATAATGCACCCCCTTCTTTTAATTTTCGAATGATAGATTTAAGAAATCGGAACAATTCGGCACAACATTACTTAGTCACAGTAACTCTATTTAATGAAAATTAGTACGATTAGGTTCCGTAATTTATGAGATATGATGAACTTTCTCCGATGTTTTAATATGCTTTCCAATAAAAACAAATTAAAAAAAAAATGGTATGAAAATTAATATTTTGGATAAAAAAAAAATAACGGTTATAATAAAACTTGTTTCCTACGGTATTTTTACGATGTGTGCTAGAAAAATATTTTCTCTAACAACGAAACAAAATATATTTTTGGTAATTTTATTTTTCAACATATTCTCCCGTAACTTCAACTCACCTGCACCAGGTCTCCTGCAATATCTTAATTCCATTAGAAAAAACTGATTCCTACTGTCATTCAAAATATGCATCAATATTTTGTTTCAGCCCGTTAGTGTCTGTGAAGTGACTTCCTCTGAAGTACTTTCTCAAATTTCTGAATAAAAAGCAGTCGTCTTCGTTCTGGAAGTTGGCAATCATCAAGGCTATTTGTATTTTTGAAACTGCTTATCTAAATCAGTTGTCGTTCGTACAATTATATTAATCCAGTAGATTCTTTAGCCAACATTGTCTTCGTCTTTTCATTGATTTTATTACAATATTTCTCTCAATCAAGGCCGCGCCTTGCAATGATGCAGAAAGGCGGCCGCTTTACGTAGAACCGTGAGGGGGCTGCATAAATAGCGAAATCTCCAATTTGAATCATTTAATAATTAAAAATCTCGTTCACAATCGAAGGTTTGCATTATATTAAGAAAATCTATTGCACGACCCTGTCCTTTCATTGTTAAAATTACTTCCCTCTTCTTCCTTATACGTTTTAATATCTCCAGATTTGTCATTTTGTCGATCCATGATATTCCCAATATTCTACGATATATCCACAATTCTACTCTCTCGGACAACATGCAACGATCTTTACAGTGGAAATTTATGCTATTCTGCACTGTGGCCATCTCTGTGAGAGAGACATTAACAGGAATAGGGTAATAAACATGTGCTCAGACAGTAGGGCTGCGATAATGGTACTAAAATCCAGTGTTGTAACTTCGCGAATAGTGTCTGAGTGCAATGATGTACTGAACAGTCCGACAAGGAACGGCTGCATAACCAGACTCATCTGGGTATCGGGTCATTTGGATATACACGGGAATGAGGAAGTGGACCGTCTGGCAAAGATGGGGTTCGTCATTGAATCATATAGCCCTAACTAATTCTACCAATTAAAATTGTTGTTGGAAAGCAAATTTATTGAATCGTGCATAGGAGTTCCTGGAATAAGGTGTGTCCAGAAACATATAACTGGACCTAGTGCAGGGCTTAATAGGGAGCTTCGTCCTAGAAAGAAAAGATCTGCGAATTGTAGTGGGACTGTTGACAGGACATTATCATTTGATTTCTATTGGAATCGACCTAACTTTATTCTATAAGTTTAGTTAGAGATATATTCGTAATTTTGTGTGAAAATTATTATATATCATAAAATTTAGCTTAAAAATGGGACGACTGCCGTAACTGCATATTGAAAACTGAAGGTAATGTGTCTCTTCAGATTGCTTTAAAACCATTAAAAGTAAGCATTTCAATATTGTCAGAAGTAATACGCAAAATAAAAAGGATGTGATAGTATTTTTTATTTATTAAACTTATTAAATGATTATGCTATGTTTAATGTACAATGTAAAAAGAAAATACATTAAATTTAAGGTAAATTTGCTGGAAATAAATTTCATAAAACGTTTGTTAAATTTAATTAATGCAATGCATTAAATTCAATAATTTCTACATTAATCTAAATTATTGTATTCAATTAAATTTAATGTAATCATACATTAAATTTAAAGTTTGATCATTACTTTTTAAGGTGACTATGTACATTAAAAATATAGCCAGTGTTCATTGAATTTGATATTGATATTTCCCAGAGGTAGTGTACCGCCATCTAGACCGGTTTCGAACTCATTGGTTTCCGTCAGTACCGGCAGACATCATAACACAATTGAGTCCTTTAAGCAACTTATATCATACTAAATAAAAAGGTCAATACAAGTTGCGCCATCTCCCGGAATCTCATGCAATGTACCATGAATATTAATGTAAATTCCTTTAATGTTAAGGTACATGTGAATTAATTTTAATGTAGGGAAAGTTGAAATATCTTTTCAGTTACTTTATTAAAATTTAAGGTAACATTCAATCAAATTTAATGTACAACGAACTGATATTTCAAAGAGTTTACTTTAAATACAAAGTAAATGTAAATTATTCACGATTTAAAGAACAAAATCATTAAATTTAATTTTGAAAGAACATTAAATTTGCAATAAATTTAAGGTTATTTTTAACAGTGTAATTTAAGCTTAGCTCTTACGACACTTATGTAGTTGCTATATTGTGTGCTTGATTTCGCCACTGAGTTCGCGGGCAATAATACTGGACGTCGTGATATGTGTTTTGCATTGTTGCTTCACACTTTTTGTTACTGGGCTGGGTTTGTAGATGATTTCGATGCATATAAAGTGACAATATGGAAAATAAGGTGAAATTGTAACGAGTTTTCTATCAAAATATACTGTCACTCTCAGATTTTTATAACAGTTGATACTAGGTTTTATAAATTTTTTAAGGATCACTGTGAATGCATTAAAAATTGTCTTGAAGTAATCATAATTGATCATCAACAAGACGTCATTCCTTATCAAATATTCCTGGTAATTAATCGACTATCGGCTGTCGTGGTAAACTCACATTCATCAGACAAACGAGCACGAAAAATCGAATATGATCTATAGCAAAATTCATGCACGGGCCTACGAAACAGAATCTGTATTGACGTCATTTTCCATCAATGTAGCAAGCACAATGGCCATTACAGCTCCCAGCACGCATTCCGGTAGCGAAACAACTGCCATGTGAGCTAAGCTTTATTGTAACGATATTTGTTTAGATGACAAGGAATATGAGATCCATTCATCATACTAATCAAATTTTTTCTCTCTTAACTTAAAGAAATACGGCAATTTTTACAAAAAAATTAAATATTAACACTTATTTAGGTTTTTATTTTTACTTTTCATCAATGAAGAACTATATCTGGATATTTCTAATTTTAACAATTATTCCTAGTGTTAATAAGACGTATAGCGAGGCATCAAGGTTACGATAATTGGACCCTTCAACTTCAAAAGCACCGTCAAAGCTGCCGCATCTATAAGATTATAAAATCTGTGCCCGGAAGTAGAAAACAGTTGTCACCCTTGAACATTACTAAGCAACAGACAATCAGGTGTTTTGTCATAACTAGTTAGATATTTTTTAGTACCGCTGATATATTAAAATTTTATTATCTTTCTCTTTACATAACTTTTATAAAAAAAATTAAATTAAATGCTCGTTATTGATCGACAAATAAAAATTTCTAATGAAAGCATTTAATCAGATTTCCACCCAGTTTTTTATGCAAAATATTTCATTGTAAAAATAATTTGGCGCGTCCGATAATGATTTAATTATCACCAGTGTTGTTGACATTTCACATTACATACCTACGATTATGTAGATGATCAAGAAAAGTAAAAGTTTGTTGTTTTTTTGGGTTATTTTGTTTTCTCTTCGATTCGTAAGAAAGTATATAGTAGATTCTTTTTTTTATTAGCACCATTGTGAATCTTGAAATTAATTTTATGTAGCTTTTATGGGTACTTACGAGATCGAATAATTTTCTTTATATTTGTTCGGTTGTATTTGATGCTTTGTACGTTTTTTTTTGTTCCGGTTAATTATCAGAAATATAAAGAACATCTCTCGCCTTTCTAACGAATTAAGTAATGTTTAGTGAAGACGAAACATTCTTTAACCTTTACCAGTAATAACCACATACTTTGGTACCTAGAAAATTGTTCCAAATATTTACTTTTCCTTTTTTGTTTGATCAATATATTACACCTAACCGTTGAAGAATGTAGAGAAATATATTGAGAATGTATACAAATCAGTCGCCCTAACTTTATTGACATAATATAGTGGTACTAGCATCCCATGTGACGGTTTCGTGTAGTCCTCGAAAAATATATTGCTGTTAAAAAGTCTTGAAGTAGCTCATTTATATTGGGTTGGCAAGTCAGTATTTTTGGTTGTCTCACATAGAGAGCGTTGTAATTGTTTTGAAGGACTCCTGTTAGTATTATGTTTTTTTTTTCCTTTTGATATATGAAGCAACTTGTTCTTAATATTGTTTGTAGTTGTTAGTTTAGGGTCAATTATAACATGGAGTGCAGAAGCGAACATTTTTGGCATATTTTACTTTTTTATTTTTGTAAAAGAAAGAAAGCTACTGAGGCTCGAAAAGAGACATGTGAAGTTTATGATGTTGATTGCATAAAAGAACGTAAGTGTCAGAATTAGTTTAAACAATTCCGTTCTGGAGATTTTTCACACAAAGATGACGACCGTTTTGGTCGACTTACTTAAATTGATGATGACTAAATTAAAGTCATAATTGACGAGAATCATATTATAACTGTTCGAGAGATTGCAGATAGTTTAAATGTATCGCACCATAATTGAAAATTACTTAAAATGTCTTGGACTTGCTAAAAGGTTTGATATTTGGGTCTCACGAATTAATATTTTTCATATGCATCTCATCCGCCATAAAACCGACTCTTTGTTGAAAATAATCATTACTGATCATGAATAATGGGTCATCTGCAGTAACATCATTCGAAAATGATCATGATCGAAGCGTGATGAACAAGTACAAACCACATCTAAAGCTGAATTGCATCCAAAACAGGTCATGGTGTCAATTTGGTGGGACTACAAAGGGTGTTGTGTATTTTGAGCTGTTTCTAAGAGGTCGGACGGTCAATTCAGATGTTTATTGTCAACAACTAATGAAACTGAATGAAGCAATCAAAGAAAAACGGCCAGAATTGGCAATCGCAAAGGGATTGTGTTCTGTCACTCATCTTTAGTAACTGGTGGGAAATTATTGGAATTTGGTTGGGAAGTAATTTCGCATCCTCCCTATAACCCTGATTTGGCACCATCTGATTACTATTTACTTCAAAGTTTGCAAAACTCTTTGAATGGTAAAACTTTTAGAAATGATGGTGACCTTAAATCTTACTTGGTTCAGTTTTTTGCTGATTAGAACCAATATTTCTATGAACGCGGAATTATGAATCTGCAAGGAAGATGACAAAATGTCATCGAACAAAATGGAAAGTATATAATTGATTAAAGTTTATTCTTTGTATAAAAACAAAGGAGTTTTATTTTACACTACAAAACCAAAATTACTTTCTTTCCGACCTGATAGTACGCCTCTCTATCTAGAAATCAACATACCTACTCCATTTTCAACTTTGAAAAATCATTAGATACCAGTTTGTTCATTTTTATTGATTATCTTACGTGATAATCTCCAGATTTTGTGGATTTAAGGACATATGGGGTGTTTCACATTATACTGTTTTTCACTCGTGTTCACGAAGCTAAAATAAATCAAAGAAACTTTTCGATGTATTTGTTTTCTCATATTTTCGGTGATATTGTCAAATTTTTAAAAATTCAATGTTTTGATCTTGAAAAAATAAAACGGCATTTTTAATAGTCTAGATCGAAAGCTGGGTTTTTTTTTACATTGATACAGGCACTTTCTAGAATGGACTTTTTGTGATATTTTCGAGAAATAGAGCGATGAATATTTAACTGCTTGTTAATTTTGCGCGAATGCAGTATAATCCACATACTTCCTGGGGAACGTGAAGTGAACGGTGAAAAGTTGGCGAACGCGTATTTTTGAAATATTCATCATTCATATCCTCGTTCGCCTGGTGGAAGGTAAGCGAACGGTGAAACATGCACAAATGAAATGTCAGCCGGTAAATGACATATTTAACGCACGAATTTCAAAAAATAAAATAGTATTAAAAATTTTTATTTTATTTTTGGTTCTTCAAAATAATTCGCCATTAAAAAAAATAATATGTTGATGAACCGTTTCTTTAAGACGTTTTATTTTTTAAATAAACAGTTGAAACGTTAATTAGGTGGTACCCCGATATTTTTAATATTTTCAAATTATTTAATAAAATATCCTTAGAAAGTTGAATATGTCTTGCAAATATTAAGTAAATTTGAGATTACAGACATATAAAATTATTACAGGAGATTCTGTTCATAACTCAATTGTATGAGCGTGCTATTTAAAAATGTTTTTCTAGGGCCAGTTCTGCTTATGGATTTAACATAAATACTTGTGTCCATAACAGCCAAGTAACTTAGTTTTAAACAGTTAAGTCTAACATAATTCTTTTCACGACACAACTTATAATAAATTTGAGAAATAACAATTTGTAAGCTATCTGAAACTTTTATTTAAATAAGTAACAACTTTTATATTTAAATTATGTTAACTACAGCCCTTAACTTAATTAGACTGTGTTAAACACTATACGACACTACAATTAAATAAATGTTATGATTATAATTTATCGAGACATAAATATGAACCCTACAGACCAACGAATGAGGTCCTTCACCATAAAAACCTTATTTATGGTGCATAAAATAAAAAATATATACATTTAAAGTTGAATGTGAGATCCGCCAGTATCTTTAATGCACGTCTTCTGTCTGGCCTTTGGTTTCGGTCTCTGATCATAAACAGTTTCACTATCATTGTTCAAGTTTCAGGTTTTCTTTCAAATTTACTTGTCAGGACAGGGCATCTCACAGTAAGAGGCTGGACACTTTGTGAATTCATACAATAAATAACTGATTGCATAGTTTCCGTAGTGGATTGGGAGGATGGCTTTTAGTCATACTACTTAGAAATGTAATTTCCACCGTTTCAAGGCTTATCAGTGCTGACTTTCTGCAATTACTGTCAGTATATTACTTTGTATATATGGTTGCTGCTTTTCTTGATATCCCTTTTTCTTTATATATTAGAATCTTCAAGTACTTGGCTCTTTGTATGCATGTTTGTTTAACAGTTCTAGATTGTCAATTTGAGATAAATTTAATCCAGGCAAATTACAAATATTGTAATGGCAATCAATAACTTCACAAAAATAACAACAACAGCATTATTTTTTTTTACTTTGGACGATTAATTTAAAGTACCAAAACTACTTTTTGCCTAAAATGGCAACAAAATATACTACGGACATTTTCGGTCTGACAGGTCAATTCAATCTGTCATCCATTATATTTTTTGAAATTCTGGGGTTTAGCACGTTCATATCTGGCAACATTGGCTTTTCAAGAATACGGCTTTTACTGTCAAAAAGTTCACATCGCCACCTTTCACATCACACTTGCGAGGATAGAGGCACAGCAGATGTGAAGGAAATTGCCGTATTTACGCTGAATTGACAATAATACCAAAAAAATAAATTTTGGAAAGTGTATATCTTCTTCTTCGGGTGTCATGTGCTATGCCGCACGTCGGCGATCATTTGTCCATTTCATGGTCACATTATAACTAGAGTGCCCTCCTCTCAGCCTGTCTAAATATGGTTGCGGCATCTGATATACCACACCAGTTTCTTATATTGCGGAGCCAAGAGTGTTGTTTTCGACCTGGCCCCGTTCTGCTTTCAATTTTTCCCTGTAGTATTAGCCTTGGTATGGAGTAGCGAGGTCCTCTCAGTATATGCCCTAGATATGACACTTCGTAGTTTTACAGTGTCCATTAGTTGTCTTTCTACTCCAGCTCCTCGTAAAATTTCATCATTCGTTATGTGAGCAGTCCAGGGGATACGCAGTAGTCGGCGCTTCGATCCGATTCAGCGTCTCAGCTTTAAGTGACCAAGTTTCAGCATCATATAGTGGAATAGGCCATACATAACATTGAACCACACGTATTCGGATGTGTGTGGGATATTTCTGTGGAGGAGAAGATCCTTAAGTTTAAAGAAAGTTGCTTTTGCACGGCCAATTATTCCCTTCACTTCTTCTTCACATTCACACTTTTCATTCAGAGTAGCGCCAAGATACGTGAACCGTGCGACACGTTCAATATTTTCCCCGTTTATGTTAAGAGAAGTCATGTACTGATGCCTATTAATCAATTATTTTTGTTTTGGCAGTATTAATATGCAGCCCGAACTGTTCACCGCACTCGTTGAGTTTTTTTAATATTGATTGGAGATATTCAAAGTTATTAGCTAAGACTGCAGTATCATCTGCATAGCGAATATTGTTTATTGGGATGCCACTGACTTTGATACCTCGCGTTTCATTTTCTAATGCTAACTGAAATATTTTCTTAACGTAAATATTAAACAGAACAGGCTACAGTACACATCCCTGCCCGACTCCCTTCAGTATATTAAAAGTCTCTGTTGACAGATCGCCATCAATACGGATCTCAGCTAACTGTTGCCAATAAAGTTCTCTTATTATTCTAATATCTTTATCATCGATACCGATCTCCTGTAATCTTTCCAACAGCGGATCGTGCTTTACGTTGTCAAAAGCTTTCTGATAGCCAATAAAGCAGATGAAAACAACTTACCTTTGGTCATAGCACTTTTGCACAAGTAATTTCATTGAAAAGAGAGCTTCTCTAGTGCCAAGTCCCTTGATAAAGCCAAACTGTGTGTCGTCACTCATATCCTCACACTTTCTGTATATTCTTGAATGGACTACTCGAAGGAACGTTTTAAGAGCTTGGCTCATCAGTTCTTGGGGTTTGTTTTCTTTGGAATAGCAATGAACGTAGACTTTAACCAATCCACTGGGATTTGCCCAGAGTGATATAT
The DNA here is from genome assembly GCA_034092305.1 of Diaprepes abbreviatus. NCBI lineage: Eukaryota > Metazoa > Arthropoda > Insecta > Coleoptera > Curculionidae > Diaprepes > Diaprepes abbreviatus. The sequence continues at coordinate 104,601 of JASJET010000070.1, forward strand.
CACGTTAAAGAGATATGTGTCTATATCCATGTAAAAAAACCTCAGCTTTCGATTTAGATAAGGGTCTGTAAACTTACGACTAACTGGTCAATACGGGCCCGCGACTACCCCCAATCCAGCTCGTCATAGTTTATTTTAATAGCATTGTAAAATTTACAATGTAAATAAATCATATGAAATAATAATCAGATCTTTATATTTGATGATCAGTTAAGAAACTCACTAACTGATATACATAATAAAACTGATTATTTTAGCTGTAATTAATGATGTAAGATATATCCTTATATGTTACAATAAGTGACAAGGATAGATAATTTACATAATGCTGTAACTTTCCACTGACCATTTTTTGCAGTTAATTTGAATCTGTAATATTTTTTGTATATTTCATTTTGGAGAATGTTTTTTCACACAGATAAGTAGTGTCGAAAGCGGAATAAAAGCCACTAGCAAATTTATGCAACTGATCAAACTGTGTGAGTAAAAGACTCTTATAAAACTCCAGCAATGATGACTTAAATATTATTCTTTAAAAATATCGCTACACTGCAAATCAGTCATGTCCATTTGAAGTTCTGTGTCAATAGTTTCTATATCAGCATTGAAAGAATTTTGACAAATCTTGATATAGTTTACAAATGCATTAAAATCTGAAAAAGGGATTCAATATTTGGGTGCGTTAGAAATGATCTCAGAAGCAATTGACATTCGATGCTGTTTTTGGAGATAACTCAGTTTTTTTTACACGATGCAAGAAACGACAACGCATTTCATGCCCAATTTTTCGACCAAAATTACATGACGTCGAGTTTTTGAAATTCTCAATTCATGTTAGCTCTCTAACCGAGATACGACAATTTTCGAGCCTCATAGCCTTTGCTTGTGCGATATGATTATCGTTAGATGATGCTGATAGCCAACCAAGATGCGGGTTATCATCGACGCCTTCACGGCCTACAGTAAACGCCTCATGAGGGTTAAAAACTTTTGTACGCGATATTAAATCCTTTAGATAAGTTTGATGTAACATTTGCAACGTTTGCATAAAATTAATTTCGCTGAAAACACAAAGTTTAATACAAATTATTTACTAAATTGATTTCGGCATGGTAAAAATTGCCATGAAGAACGATTCACGTTCAACCAAAACTGTTGTAACTTATTTACTAATGTGTGTGGGGTCATGAAATTTCACATGACAGTTACTTAAAAAAAAAAGACATTCGATTTTACACACATCCGCTGTTTAAATTCAAAAGTTCCGTTTAATTCCAGATCTAAAATAATCTATATACCAACGGTGAATATAATATACTTGTAGTTGGGCGTATAAATACATTTTTATTAAACTATTTTAGTTCTCAACCAACTGAAAAACCTTATACTATAAGGGAATAACTACTCTGTTTTAACATTATTGGAGATAAAGCAGGGTCTCAGATTGCAACGAAATACCAGGAGAGGGTAGGAAGCCTCTTCCATGGCAGTGCATTGTATTTGTATATTCAACTGCAAGTATATTCTATTCACCAATTTTATTATAGTATATCGAACTTTACGAGATTAAATATTCAGATTCCGTGGAATGCTTGGAGATGGCACTGCTTGGAATATATATATATATATATATATATATATATATATATATATATATATATATATATATGTCGCTTAGAACTGCCCATCCTGAAGGTTACGGGCACTCATAGCTGCCAAATCATGGTTTGTTTGTGGAGTCGTGATTCAGCTATTCGTTGTATATGACCGTACCAGATTAATTGTTTTCTTTCTATATCTTTTATGATCGTATCTTCTATTCCCATTTGTCGTAACGTCTCCTTGTTTCTTATTCTCTGTGTCCATGATATTCCTGCTGACCTCAAACCATCTTACAGCTTCTCGTTTTTTATTTCTCTCTGTAAGTCTCCAAGTCTGCCCTGTAAATTAAACAGCTTTTTATCATTGTGTTGTATACGTTATATTTTTGTTAATATTTTTGCTCCACAGTATCCCATTTAGGAATTCAATCACTTTTTTAGCTAGTATAATTCTTGTACGAATTTCTTTATCATCTGTTATCGTTCTATCAAAGATGACCCCTAAATATTTGTAATCGTCGCATCGTTCTCCTTCTGTATTGTCATTAATTTGAACGTTACTCTTATTATCTCCTATTCATAAGTATTTGATTTTTTCAATGTTTATTAACAGACTCCATTCCTGATACCTTTCTTACTATGTGATAAAACAATAATAAAATTTTAATACATCCAGCAATGTAATTAAATATTTTGATGATTTAAAAAAGGAAATAATTCACCATAACATCTAAACCCATTTTGATTCTACAATTAAGCTTTGGTTATATTTTTTGTCACCATTTTTTGTTAAAATCGAAAACGTATCAACCATTACTGTTACATCCCCGTTTTACGATAATATTGAATTAAGTACAGAAAGAAATGGGAAAAGTGATTGTTTTCTGTAAATTCTAAGATTTGGTTAAAAAAGAATGAGTGGCCAAAAAATATGAAAAAAAGTATTTGGTATCATTTGTGAATAAACTAAACATTTAAAATTGCACAAAAATTGCAGATTACACGACAGATTGTTTTTTTTTATAATTTGACAAGAGAAATATCGGGGAATCCCTTCATGTCTAGGACCAACTTCAAGAGAAGAACTATTCGTACCTTTCAAATTTTAAGTTTTTAATTTTAAAGATTAAGGTTATATATTACAACGAAAATATTAGGTCAATATAGATAAACCTCTAACAAACAGACACGATTTGTTGGAAATCTTGTTCCTGTTTGTCAGTAGAAATTGGTGGTATTGTCGGCCATTGCTAATTGCTGCTTTAACTTTACAGTTTCAAAATTACAAATCACTAACAAGGCAGGTACCTGAAATATCTGGCTCCGATTTTAATGAAACTTTAATATGTTGTCGAGGGCACAAAAATAAGGGACATATATTTTTCTATCTGCCGAGATTCACTTTAACGGGGTGAAAACCGCCCCTAAAGTTCATCCCTAAAACCAGTATTTTTGAAATATCTTAGATTCTAACTAAGATATCTTTGCAAAACAAAATGAAAATTACGTGATGTTTGAAATGATGTTAAATTATGGTTTTTTCACCCCCACGGAAACATGGTATAACCTCACTTCAACTACCAAGTAATTTCCACTTTGTTTTGTAAATATATCTTAATTAGAATTTAAGACTTGAAAAAAACGTATTTGGTGGCGACTCACCCTCTTTTACTACTTCATTTTTTAAAACCCCAAAACATGTCAACTTGAATTAATTATAGTATTCGTGCAAAAATACTTTGAAATAATTTCCTTAAATTTCGTAATTTTTAGAATTAAATTACGTGCGCTAATAATTGGTTTACTGTTATAAGAAATAAGGGATGATATCTTTGGGGGTGAAAACACCGTAATTCAACAGCATTTCAAATAACAACTAATTTCCATTTTCTTTTTGTAAATATATCTCAATTAGAACTTGGAATTTAAAAAAAAACGTGTTTGGAGGTGGCTCACCCTCTTTTACTTGTTTATTTTTAGAAACTCCGAAACCCGTCAACTTAAGTTACTTATTTCAATTTCAATTTCAATTTCAATTTATTCATCAGTATCATGTTTTACAACACTTACATTCGTCAGTATATAAAATAAAAAACACTACAAATACATTTACATTTAAAATCTTAATTATATACATTACACATGAAACTTAGGCTAAGTCTAGTTTAAAAATTATGATTAAACTTTGTAATGAATAAATTCGTCAAAACTATAAAATGCAATCTGGATTAAGATTTCTTTTATTCTATATTTAAAAAGGTTATCTGGAAGCTCTCTCAATGACAGAAGCAAAACATTAAAGAATTTTATCGCCAGGCAACCAGGCCCATTCAGACACCTTTCCAAACGAAAATATGTTGGCACCAAATTATCCCTGTGCCTCGTGTCCCAGTTGTAGACCCTACTGTGCGTTTTGAAACTTTCTTTGTATTTTTTAACATACAGTAGGTTATCCAAAATGTATTGCGAAGGCAATGTTAATATTTTTTGTTCGGAGAATGCTGCTCTACAGTCCTCCCTAAAGTTCATACCCCGCACCACTCTCACAGCCCTTCGCTGAAGCCCAAACACGCGAGACGCCCGCGATGCATGGCCCCCAGACAAGCAGTGCATATGACATTACCGAATGGAACAGGGCAAAGTACGAAGCCCTCAGAACCGACATGCCAACACATAGCGTCAGACGCCTCAAAGCAAACAGGCTGCTACGGAGCCTCCCTGAAACCTGCTTTATATGAGCTTCCCAAGTAAGGCCAGGATCAATGTGGACTCCCAAGAATCTAGCACTCAGCAAATCCCCATTTATATCTCCCACGTCACGTAGAGAAAATACCACTTGTTTGGTTTTATTTTCATTCAAAAGTAGTCCATTTGCGTCAAATCACTCCCTAGCACCAGACCGTGCCGCTTCCAACTTTTCCAAAGCCCCTTCCAGAGATACATCTGAAACCAAGAGAGTGGTGTCATCGGCAAAGAGTGTAAAATCTGCAGCATCTCTGCCCATAGGTAGGTCATTTATGTAGATTAAAAATAGAATTGGCCCCAATACCGAACCCTGGGGCACCCCTATCGAAATCTCTCCCTTGGTATTCGTGAAAAAAATATTTTCTAACAATTCCATTAAATTTCTTAATTTTTAGAATTAAATCACTTGCGAAAATATATGGTTTTCCCTAATAAAAAATAAGGGATGATATCTTTGGGGGTGAAAATATCATAGTTTAACATCCTTTCGAATAACAAGTAAGTTTCATTTTGTTTTGTAAAAATATCTCACTTAGAAACTGAGATATTTCAAAAATACTGTTTTTAGGGGTGAACTTTAGGGGTGGTTTCACCCCGTAATAATGAATCTCCGCAAATATCTTATTATATCTTATATCTATTATCTTTGTGTCCTCTACAATATATTAAAGCGTCATTAAAATCAGAGCCGTACACTTCAGATACCTTTCTTGTAAGAAACGTGACCTAAAATTTGCAGTGTCTCGTACAGTTGACATTTTTTTTAAGACTGTATCATTAAAGGCAATTTTTTTGTTAATGTTTATCAGTAGTGTGGATCTGATATCTTTATTTATTGGCACTCTGTATAAAAATATATTTTATAAGTATCATTAAACTTCTCATTGTTTTTTATTATTTTTTTTTTATATTGTTCGTACATGATCCTGTCTGAAGAATTGATATTGAATCAAGCAAATGAGATCAAAGTACCTGTAATTACGTAGATTTTTCCCACATTTTTACCGTAAAACAATGCTGGAAGACCGATAAAATGATATGGAGACCGTTAGTTAGCATACATTATATGGGCTATTAGCAGCAGCTAGAGAATTTATACGACTGTGTTGAGTACTATCATAACGGGTTTTAAGATTAATAGTATTTTTTTTTGAAGGTTACTATTACCAAATATTGGTACGTAAGATTACAATTCAGGTGTACAACGAATTACCCCGTAATATTAACATGTTGTCATAACTCGGCTCGGTGTAGTCGATGAATAATCCGGATAATGTTTTTATTTATATTTGGGAAAATGTGATTTTTTATTCATCGGTACATCGATCGATTACTAATCGGCACATCCACCAGGCAATAAAGTAACTACGGAGTTTTAAAAATTTAATAATTTCTGGTTGCCTAACGTAGTATAATATTTTCGATATGGTAACAATTCGAGGTGTGGCAATTAAGTTCCGGAAATTTGTCAATAAAAAACAAGCAAATTAAGTTTCGGGCAAAATTTTATTATCAACCTTCACAATAGTCTTCCTTTAACTCTACACAACTATCTAATGTTGCTCTCACGATTTGAAGCACCCTTGATAATCATCCGAAGTTAATCCGTCCAGCACCATGGTTACAGCTTCTTTGGAATAAAAAAAAGTCGCACGGACAATATCCGGGCTATAGAGTGGGTACGGCAACGTTGGAATCCCTTTTTTGCTAAAAACTCTTGCACAATGAACGAGGAATGGGCAGACGCGTTGTCGTGGTGCAAGAGCCAATCATTTTCGGCAAGTTCGGGTTGCACATGAAAAACGTATGGCCGCAGCCGCTTCAGGACGCCAACATAGAACTGTCCAATCACTGTCTGGCCGGCAGGAACATATTCACGATGAATGATGCCGCAGATATCGAAAAAAAGGATTAACATTGCTTTCAGTCGCGACTTGGACATTCTCGCTTTCGTTGGCCGCTCCCCACCTTTTATGGGTCTTGGGGTCATACCCAAATATCCAGGTCTCATTTCCAGTGACTACCAACTCATACAGTCTCTGCCGTCACTTCGAATGCGGTACAACAAATCCTCGCAAATCGATTTTCACATTTGTTTCTGTTCATGAATGAGATCTTTTGGCACCGTCTTTGCGCAAACCTTTCGAATATTCATTATCTTGATAATGGTACGAAAGACAAGGTACGAATGTTTAGGCATCGATCAGTCGTGATCAGCGCGCGCAAACGGTTGACATTCGCATCGGTACGAGAGGTGATGTGGATCGTGTTCTACCGATTTACGCTCCTCTTTGAACCTCTTCGCCCATTCAAACACTCGCGTTTTCGACATGCACTCGTCTTCATACACCACCTGCAATTTTCGGAGGATTTCTGAAGATTTCTCGCCAGATTCATTTTCATCACGCCACTAAAAAAGTTACTTTCGAAAAATGCCCATAAAACACAAACCAAACGTGCTATCGACTTCAACCTTGGACTGAAACTGAAAGGGAAATCCCCCCTCTCTAGATAGATGTTGACGAATGACGCAGTGTTGCTAGTTCCCCAATTATAACTAAATTTCCGGATCTTAATTGCAACACCTCGTACTTCGCATAAAAAAAAGTTTTCAAATTATCTGTTTAAAGATATTTATTAAAAATTTCGCATTTCTCGTACTTTTTTTCACTTGAAAATACTAAAAGGAGTTACGTACGATAACCAAATAAACTGATGGCAAAATAAAAGTAAAATATATATGCTTGTTAAACATCATAAAAGCCGCTTCCCATCGATCCTTCGATTTTTTGTTGCTTATGGTCGGTAGAGGGAGGAGTTTTTTTGATGTTTGACAGACACTTATTTTTATTTAATTTTGTTTTCAATTTTTTTCCTTGTCGTGAATCCTTTGACTATTTTGAAATGTTAAAACTTACCACAAATGCAAAGTTTATCACCAAAAAGAGGATTTAAAGACTTATTTTTATCAGTAAATATTATTAGATATTATTTATATATTACAAATAACATAATAATTTAGGCAACCAGAACCTCACTTTTACTTTATTGCCCCCGGTTACTTTATTCTCGAATTTTCGTAACGATTAGCATATTCTCCTGGTTTAAATAATGCAATTAGAAAAGGATAGCATATTATCGATGTTGGTGTCAAGAAATAAAAGAACTCGCGATATTGATCAACATCTTTTGAAATATAAGCAAGAATACTAGACTAATCGATAAGTTTCGGGCCTGACACATAGATGGCAGCCAATATTTTTCGTTATTGTTAGATTCGTATATTTGTTTTAAGAACATGTGTGAAGTTTCATGATGATCTATCAAATAGTTTGTTTTCTACTACATTTTAAAACGTGCTTTGTGTTTTTTTAAATGGGAAAATTGTGCAGTGATTGAATACTTATATAAAAAAGGTTTATCCGGGAAAGCAATTCATGAAGACATGGCGAATGTATTGAGGGAGTAACAGTGACAGTAACAGTAAAAAAATGGATAGCTGATTTTAAACATGGTTGTACCAGCATTGCAGTTGAAGAACGTGAAGGTCATCCAGACCTGTTAAGAAATCGTTGACTAAGTATATAATATGGTAATGTAAGACCGCTGATTAATTGAGGATGAATTAGCTAAGGCCATAAGCATTTCACACGGTTCAGTATATGAGATTTTGACTAATGCTTTGGGTATGAGAAAGTTATTGTCAAAATGGGTTTTGCTAATTTTGGAACAAAAACGCATTCTCAAGAATAATTTCAACAATTTTATACGGAATAAAATTGATTTTGTTTGTCGGTTTGTAATTATGGATGAGACGTGGGTTTACCATTTTGATTCGGAACTGGGCCAACAAGCATCTGAGTGGACTGAGCCTGGTTCTTTTGCTCCAAAGTAGACAAAGGGGTCCAAATTTTCTATAAAGGTTATGGCATCAGTTTTTTGAGATATTAATGAAATTTTGTTGATCGACTACTTCGAAACTGGTAGAACAATAACTTATGGACCAGCTGAATGTAAAAATTTGTGAGAAAATACATGATTTAGCGAAGAAAAAATCATCTCTCATCATGACAATGCACCTGCTCAAATGAGTTTTAATCAGCTTTAAACTAACCAAATTGAAGAACGAATTGTTGGGACATCTACCCTATTCACTAGATGTGGCTTTCTCGGACTTCCATCTAATCCCACACAAGAGATTTCTCCATGGAATGCGTTTTTCATCGAATGGAGAAATAACTGCAGCCGTAGAGGAGTATTTTGAAGGCCTTCCGGAATACCACTTCAGGTATTGGATTGGAGAATCGCTGGAAAAGTGTATTGAACTTAAGAGCGATTGTATTGAAGAATAAAATATATTTCAAAACCAAGCCCATAGTCCTTCATTTATAGGTTAGAAATTTACTGGCTAGTCTAGTACTATTATGTTAGTCAGCAATCACACAACGGGTCCTAGTTCTAAGGATCAAAAAAAATTACTAAAATCTACTGGAGTATGATCGAAGTGTCTATACAACAAGTTTTTGTATAATTTCGGAAAGGGTTGTAATAAGAGTATGTAGATATTTGTGTTATGATCGTAGCGTTAATCACCAATAAGTTTTTTGAACTTTTTTAGGGAACATGTTGAAAATCCTTTATATTTGTAAAATTTGCACTTATTTTTTCGGTGTAATTATTGCCTATGTGGTTATTAATATCTGGTAACTATGGCGGCAATGGTCAATATCACGTTTTTAGTATAAATGACACAACATTTCTTCGGTCTGATGCATATGCGGTTATTTATGAATCTACTAAGTGACTATGGTCAAAATCATTTTTAGTTTATCTAAATGAGGTGCAAGAAACAATTAATTTTTTTTTATTCAGTTGATAATAGAGTGTTTAAATTGTTTGTTATACTATTTCCATTTTTTGAATTTGGTAATAATAGAAAACGAATTTTTTTGTATTGTATTTTTAAGGTTCAAAACTCGGCTGATGTATTTTTGCCTATGTCACTTTGAAGCTACATACTTTCAGTACAGAAGAACTGGAAAGTAAAAAATGGAAACTTTATTACGACTGTTAGATGAATTGATAGTAAACTGTACACGTAAAGTATGTACACGCCAAACATGCGTTTGCACGGCGGCAAAAATAGCATGCTGTTCATTTTGTAAATGTCAGCGGATTAACACAGGCAAACATAGTTATAATAACTAAAGGTCCTTATGCTATTGTATTATTTATTTTATGATTGGATGCTTATAACACTACGCAACAAATTTTAGTTTATTTGTTGTATCTGGTATGAAAACTGCATTTTTTTGGTTAATTTTGATGCGCTTAATACCAAAAATGATAATGAAATTAAAAACAAGATCAAGTTTTTTTTTTAATTTTATTTTTAACAAAATAATAAAAAAATACATTTTTTTACATTTGTAGAGACACTAAATATCCGTTTTTTTTTGCTTTTCTTTCGTGAATTGTTTCTGGAGCATCTCTAACAAGAGTCCAACAGTAGTCGGCAAGCATGGAAGAATTCTACTTTCCCTGGTACTTTTTCTTCATTGTTAATATATTCCGATGGATGCGTTCGCCGTGCGCATCACTTAGAGCTCCGCGGTTGTCAGGAAAAAAGACCAGATGTGAGTGTAGGAAATGGATCTTTAGAGACATATTGCAACCCATTTTTTGATATATTGAGAGCATATTTTCAATAAGCGTAACGTAATTGTCAGAAGCCAAAGTCATTCCAAGCATTTTTTTTCAATATCTGATAGAGTGCTGTCAAAACGTTTCTCTTTCAAAATATGTCGAATCTGTGGTCCAACAAAAATACCTTTTTTAATTTTTGCTTCATCAAGTTTTTCATTAGGCCCAATTTGATATGCAGTGGTCACCACAAAATCTTTTTGGGGTCTACCAATGGCATATATTGTATGTTCTTTTCACCTAGCTCTAATGATTGTCGAACGGACCGGTCTTTTCTCTATTAATGAAGTGCCTTTGCCTGACTGTCCCATTCACACAAAAAACAGCAAAACTTGGTGCAGTCTATCTGCAACCCAAGTAAAAGTGCAATCATCTTTAAGTCGCCACAGATCTGCGAATGTTGCTCATCGTATTTTATACTTGTTAATATGTACTTCATATTGTCATAAAATTCTTTCATGTGAACTGCATATACAACAGGAATAGACGGTAAAATATTTCCCATACGCAATAGTACTGTTTTTAAACTCAATGTTGAACTGTCTATAAACAATCTCCATTCCTCTGGCTTGTAATTTATATTGAAAGCCGCCAATAAGCCGCTAATGTTATTGCAGAAAACCAAGTTCTTTTCCATGTTAAAAAATGGTGCTAGGCTTTTATGGCGTTTACGAAAAACACATACTGAAACATCGTCTTCTAATAAGTTCCACTGCTGCAATCTCGATCCTAGTAAATCTGCTTTACTTTTGGAAGTTCTAACTCTTTCCCATGATCGTTTAATTCTGATTGAGTTATTTTGTGCAGTTGGCGCTATAACGTGCTGGGTGTGAAATCAGGATCCCTTGATGTTGATGATATAGCTCCTTGAGATATCGTTGTATCGTTATTATCTGATTCGTAAGTGAATGTTTCTGGGGGTTCTGGAATAGGAAGTTTGTCACTATGAGGCACAAGTCTCATGGCAGATGGTATATTTGGATAGTTGATAACCGACTTTTTCTTTTTGAATATACCTGTGCTGTGCCCAACACGAGGTATGATGTAGAAATAACAATTATTAAGATGATTTGAACGTTCTCTCCAGATTATTGGGACACCAAATCGCAAAGATCGTTTTTACTATTTAATCAGTTTCTCAGACTTGAAGCGCATGCATTACAACAGATATGTGGCACCTACTTTGATCCCCAATATTGTGACCGAAATAAAGGTAATATGCCTTTTTACCAATTGGGTAATAGACTGCTTCTGAGGCGCAAAAGTCACGTCACCATAAATATAACAGAAGTGATCTGGATTGTTTACACACGTTCGAGATATCTTACAACCTCAACTATTCGATTCATCTCGCTAACTTCGACTGACTAACCCCCCTGCTTTGTAGCTGCTTATATACCCAAATATGGCTTCTAAATTCTTAGAGAATATTTGAGAATTTTCTATTCAATTCCATAATATTGGTAATAGGGGCGTTTTTCATTTGTTTGTATACATTGGCTGTTCAGTACAAAGCAGACATAGAAATCGATTTACATGGATTTAAATTCCTTATTTTAAGCACTGGGGGGGGGGAGGACTGGAAATCCTCCATGCGGTGGTGCCAAGTTATACAAAATTTCCGTATCGTGGGGGAAACATATCTAGCAACGTCGCACCTCTGTTGTTATAACAATACAAATATACCACGTGCATTCTTGCGATTACATTGTTAATATATAGGGAGACATAATATCATGTATTTCTGAAACTTGAACTAAAAGATAAGTTTAGTTTCGGTTTAAGCACACCAAAAATGGTAAGTTTTAGTCCATTTTCTTTTTGATACATTTTGGCTGTTGTCCAGTGTAATTAAAGAAAATTAAATATTTTTTTCATGTCTGTGAATTATCAAAAAAAAAAGTTCCTTCCTTACCAACCATTTACAACGTTCAAACAAATTTATTATTGTTTAATTCCACTGATAATCGAAGTTTCCAATCAATAAATTTAAAGTCTAACAAGATGGATGATATAGCAGAAAAGATGCAATTTATTTATTGATTTTATATTTATTTCCCTGGCTGAACATCAAATAGTTACTTTCCTAGAAATTCACTCGAATATAAATATTTCTGTCATATCAGTTTAATGTTATCAATAATGAGACAATTGTTACGATTATAAAAAGTCTCCTAGATAAAAAAAGATATGACGTGTTTTGATGTAGTAGTAAGTCAGCTGGGTTCAATTTCTATTTTTGTCTGAATTAGTACTCGATTAAAGCTTTTTGCCCATTTGCATTTTAAATATTTAAGTTTGAATTAAGTAGAGCCAAGTTTAAATATATATTTTTTTCATTCTGAATTCTTCTAATGCATTCAATATAAAATCAGTAAGTGGATAACTCTTATGAATTTCGTGGAACTGCTATTGTAATATTCAGAAGTATTCTTGGAAGAACTATTAATAATATAAATTTACATTCTTAAGCAAACTTAAATGTGACCACTAGTAGTAAGGTTGTAAATGGGTATAGCTACAAAACATTTCCTGTGTTAATTTATAAAATTGGTATAGAAAATCATGAAACTTGTGAAAATATTTTTAGTGCTTATTAAGAAGTGATGTAGACAATTTTCTTGTGCTGAATTGAATTTTACTTTCAGTGAAAGAGTGACAGTTAGTATTTTCTGCTCCAGAGTGTCGGTATCTTGTACTTTCTTATTTATGTGCTTTTTTAAAATGTCTTCAATATTTTATGTGGTAGATTCTGACTGTGAAAGTGATGTGGAGGTAATGAAACTTTTTATGAACTTGTAAATTATTGAAGTACTAAAAAAATGTGTCCGACACGCATTACACTAGGAATCGGTAGTTGTTTTTCCTATATATATATATATATATATATATATATATATATATATATATATATATATATATATATATATATATATATATATATTATCGTATTAACCAGTGATTATATAAGGTCTCCGCAGTACGGTAACTGTAATAAATACTATGGGAATACACAAACAGTTTGTTTTCTGCAAATATAACTCTGGTTTTCTCGCCATACGCGTTTTGAATACCTTAGGGTATCGTTAGTGGAGCTGTATCGAACCAAAAGTAATATTTGCAGGAAACAACCGTTTATATAAAATACAAATTCCGAGACATGTGGGCAGGATATTAAACCTACCGACTTTTCGATGCCAGAAGGAAAAATATCGCGAGTCAAACGACATCTATACATCCACCGGAGTAGTGCGAAACTTTAAAAGTTAGATTTCATTAAGAAATAAACAAATCTATTTGCTGCCGTATTTGAATAGTTGCCTGTATTCAGTCTGCTTTCAAGAAGTTAAAGAAAAGAATATGTACAACATAGATAAAAATACTATGGGGATATACAAATAGTTTGTTTCCTGCAAATACAACTCTTGATTTTCTCGTCATACGCGCTTCGACCACCTTATGCTCTCGTTGGTGGAGCTGTATCGAACCAGAAGTAACATTCGCGGGAAACAACTGGGTAATTCTTCGGGAACTTTATCGATCGATTGTGGGAAAACTATAATTAGGAAGAATCTGAAAATTTGACAGTGTACTAAAGTGATGGGGGACAGCCGGCTAAAATATTTTCAAGATGGCGGCACTTCCAGTTATACCGGAAGTAGATGTCAACTTGCTTATTTTAAATGGAACACCCTATATATTATTACATTTTTGATTTCTACGTAAAATTATAGACATATTTCATGTATAATGTTCTATACTTAAGTCTCACCGTTTTGGACATATTTAAATTTTCATGAAGTTTGCGGACCAAAACTTAACTATAAATTTTTCCTATAAGGGTTAGTTTTCCTGTAGACGAAGATCGACTTATAATATTTTGGAAATTATTAATACTGAGTGGTCAAAAAAGAAAAATAAAAATTATATTTAAAAAATCGTCAAAAGTCAATTTTTCCAAATAAAAAGCACCTGTATTTATAATGTTATCATTTTAAGCATTAAAAATAAGGGCAACTTTGTATAAGGTTGTCTATTCCAAAAATTTCCTATTTCTGAAATATTGGCAATTTAACATTTTTCTATTGTAAAAATTCTATACGGCTTTTAAGTTTTGTTATTAGTTGGCCATGACGGCGAGGAGTGACGAAAATAAAACAATCGAATCCTACAGAGTTATCACTATTTCTTGCCATTTGACATTCTTTAATAATAATCATGCCCGGGCGATTAAATTACACGCACGCAGATTATTTAAACTTATTTATTATTTATGGAGAACAGAAACCAACACCACCAACTGTTAACAGGATTATAGAAAACTTCAAGTACTTTAGATCTATAAAAGCTAAAAGAAATAGAAATAAACCAGTTGTTAATAATGAAAATATTGAAACTACAATTTTAGGATATTTCGCCGCATATCCGATAATATCTACAAGGCAAGTAGTATTAGCGTCTAGATTATCTCAAAAATCAGTTTTAAGGATTTTATGGAAACACAATTTTCATCCCTTTGTATATTCCATAGTACAATGTTTAAAAGGCACTGATTTTCCACGAAGAGTAGAGTTCTGTCAATTTATTTTACTTCGGTCCCAAGAAAATGCTGGTTTTTCGCATAATATTATTTGGTCGGACGAAGCCAAATTCACAAAAAATGGATTGTTTAATCGACGCAATTCCCACTATTGGAGCGACTCAAACGGTGAGCGCTACTTCGACATCTTGAGAAATTTGGGAGTAAACTATTTAGATAACTTGCCGTTGGCTGATCATAGAAATCTATTTTATCAGCATGATGGGGCGCCTCCACATAATAGTCATTTAATTAACAATCATCTGCTAAACTTGTTTTATGATCAACAGATAGCCAAGAATGGGCCACATCTTTGGCCATCCCGTTCCCCCGACCTAACAGTACTTGATTTTTTTATTTGGGGGACAATCAAAAATAAAGTAACATCGCATTAACCACTATGGAAGATTGCATGCAGCGCGTCAGAATAGCATTTAAAGAACCTAATCCTCAGTCAATACGAAGAGTCACCCATGAAGAGTTCCTGCTTAGGTGCGAAAAATGTTTGGAAGTTCAAGATCGTCAATTTGAACATTTACTCAAATAATTTTTGTAACTTTATTTTATTAACAACTGGTTTATTTCTATTTCTTTTAGCTTTTATAGATCCAATGTTCCTGAAGTTTTTTTATAATCTTTTTAACAGTTCATAGTGTTGGTTTCTGTTTCTTCGGATATCGGATCGTGAATGTATCGCATGTTCTTGAAATAACTCTCTCCATAAATAATATATAAGTTTAAATTATTTTCGTGCGTGTAATTTAATCGCCCTGGCATGATTATTATTAATGAATGTAAAATGGCACGAAAGAGTAACAATTCTGTAGCGTTCGATTGTTTTATTTTCGCCACGCCTTCCCGTCATGGCCAACTAATAACAAAACTTAAAAGCCTTATAGCATTTTTACAATAGAAAAATGTTAAATTGCCAATATTTTGAAAACTACAAATTTTTGGAATAGACAACCTTATACAAAGTTACCCTTATTTTTAATGCTTAATATGATAAAAGTATAAAAATAGGTGCTTTCTATTTGAAAAAATTGACTTTTGTCGATTTTTTAAATATAATTTTTATTCCTCTTTTTTGACTACTCTTTACTAATAATTTTCAAAATTTCATAAAAAGACTACTAAAGTCGATCTTCGTCTACAAGAAAACTAACCCAAATTAAATAATAAAGACTTCCTTACAGGGAAAATTTAAAATTAAGTCTTGGTCCGCAAACGAAATTTTTGACAAATATTTAAATATGTCCAAAATGGTGAGGCTTAAGTATAGAATATTATACATGAAGTATGTCTAGAATTTTACGTAGAAATCAAAAATGCAATAATATATAGGGTGTTTTATTTAAAATAACCAAGTTGACATTTACTTCTGGTATAACCGTAAGTGCTGTCATCTTGAAAATATTTTAGCCGGCTGTCTCCCATGCACGTTAGTACACTGTCAAATTTTCAGATTCTTCTTAATTATAGTTTTCCCACAATCAATTGATAAAGTTTCTGGAGAATCACCCTGTATAAAATAAAAATTCCGAGACATATCGGCATGATATTAAACCTGCCGACTTTTCGATATCTATTTGCTGCCGTGTTTAAATAGTTGTCTATATTCATTCTCTTTTCAAGCAGAGAAAAGCAAAGAATATATGCAAACAGTTTATTTCATGCACATACAACTCTGGTTCTCTCTTTATACGTGTTTTGACCACCTTACGATCTGGTCACTGGAGCTGTATCGAACAGAGAGCAACATTCACAGGACTAGCGATGTTTTTCTGTCTGATATCGAAAAGTCGGCAGGTTTATTATTCTGCAGCAAATAAATTTATTCATATCTAACTGAAATCTTAATTTTTAAATAATAACTGCCGTTATACTTTGTTTCCTTGTAGTGCATTTTAATTAAAGCGTTTTTTAAATTTTCTTTTTACCCATATTTATTTTATTCTCAATTCACGTTAACAAAAGCCTGTTTTTATTATTTTTTAATTATAATCTTTTATTTAATTATCCCTATGTCGTTTCTTCCTTGGCAGTGAGTGGGTTGGACGAAACTCGTCTAGGATCTTGATTCTTTTAATTCCCAAATGTCGATTTTAAGCCGAATGGGGTCATAAGTGATAAAAATTTGTCCGCCATCTTAGATTCGTCATTGTGATTTTTTTAAAAGTGTCAAAGTGTATGATCACGTCTACAATCATACCAGTAGATTAAAAGTTATTTTTTGGGCTTTTTTGATGTTTGACAGATACAAATATTTTTCTTTAATTTTGCTTTTAGTGTCTTTACTTGTCGTGATTTCTCCAAGTATTTTGACTTGTTAAAAAGTACTACAAAAGCGAATTTTATAATTAATATTAACAAGATGATATGCGAACATATTTTTATCGATAAATATTGTTAGACATTATTTATGTATTGAAAATAAGATAATAATTTAGACAATCAGAAACTCACTTTTACTTCATTGTCCGGTTACTTTATTCTCGAATTGACGTCTCGATTATCATGCTCTTCTAGTTTAAATAATGCAATTAGAAAAGTATAGCATATAATCGTTGTGTGTACCAAAATATAAAAGACCATCCTTTCTTTATCAACCTATTCACGCAATGGGCCCTAGTTTTGACTATATACTAATTCCACGGGGGCATTCGTTGGGTCACACAAATTATACACGTGCCAAATATCAAGGCAAAAGAAGATGTAAAATATGCTAAATAAAAGCTTGTAAAAACATATTAAAACAATATAAACAAATCTCCCATTCTTATTATTACTCATCAGTAATTCCCTGTTTTTTTACCACTTTAAACGTATTTTAAATATTTTATTCTACTCATATTTAATGTAACGCGGTTCTTTCGTACTCCGCTATCTAAAAATTATAAAAATTAAATGACCATTTAAACGGAAGTACAGCAAATGATAACTGATTATTTTGACATATGTTTTCTCCGAGTTTTTTTAGTATAACGAAGCCTTTGTTTCAGAGCACCGCCCTAATTACTGAAGATACGGAACAAAGTTGTGTGGTGAATGGATCCGGAGCCGGGTTTCAGTCAGTAAGTATTTTTTTTTTACTTTAGAATCTTTCTAGAACCCTTTCATAATCAGCTTGTTTCATTACATTGTTGAATTTAAAATGTCCGCTTTATATTCGTTAATACCCTATGGAACGCGCTGTCTCAAAGATGTGAATATAAATTTCAGATCATGTTCAGTACGGGAAGACACAGATGTTTGGAACATCGATTCCTAAATCTCATAAATTTGTAGGTACACAAAGCTTGCTGTGCCGCAATAATGGTGGGCATGTCTTGATATGGTCGGCCGGGATTATCCATTGTTTGGATTCTTCTTACTATAAAATATTAATTAAGAAAGGTGAAAACGTCGTTCTTTAATTTATTGTTTTTTTTTTCACTGGAACCAATAATATTTATTGTAAGAAAAATACTTGTATTTATAAAAATACTAGATATATAAGAAAAAAGCAGGATTTAGGTATTAGTTTTCCACCTGAATCTTTTAAAAACTGTTTTACTATTAACGAAACAGTCTTGCTAGACATATATCTAAACATGCAGGATGTTAGGAAGAATAGTGTAGGCATTGTAAGATGTAATAGATAACATCATTTAAAACATTTTTTGCCTTATATATATATATATATATATATATATATATATATATATATATATATATATATATATATATATATACCGGGTGTCAACGAATCTATTAGACAAGTCATAATTTCTAGAGTATTATGTATATCAAAATGAGAATTGGTACAGGTAAATGGTATGTGACGGGGAGAGTTTTCGCATATTTTCCACTTTCCGACCACTTCCGGTTTCACCGGAAATGGCCCCGGTTTTGAATTTTTAAATGGAACACCCTGTATATTTTAACATTTTTGGATTTCTGAGACAATTCTAGATCAGAATGTGACATTTTAAAAACTTTTTACGTCTACTTCACTTTTTTAGAGCCACTTTTAAAATTGCATCTAGGTGGCCATGATCGAACGCAAACTAATCTAAGGGCCTTAGGTGATGTCAAAAAAATACAATCGCAAAGTTTTAGTTACTAGTATGAAAGACAGGAATAAGACAAGTTGACAAAATTACGTTTTCATGTCGTAACTATTAATTTTCAAATGGCGACCCCTTTTTGACAACTACTTTTCGAAAAAAACATTCTTTGACGAATCTAACGGTACTAATTTATTTGCGATTGGATTAGACATAAGAACAAAAATTAAATATTATTAAGCAAAATACTGGATAATTTATTTACTTATGACAAGTGCGCCATGGACAGCCATGATGCATAATAATTTGCAACTGTTTTTATCAAGTCTTCTTTGGAAAACAAAGCACTCACTTAAGTAGATAATGACAGTGACATACGCTCTAAGAACAGACGTAAAAGTTTCTTAATTTTCGTTAAGTTTAGTTTAAATTTTCGTTAAAATAATGTATACTCAAAGTGAAAAAGTGGATATGTTATTAATATTTGGAGAGTGTCATAGAAATTCAAGGAATGCTGCAGAGTTGTATGCTCATAGATATCCGAATCTTCAACATCCAGTCCATCAGTATTTTCCGTATGTATAGGAAATCAAGAGGCGGAACAGAGGTTTATCATAAATGAAGAGACTGAGATTAACGTACTTGCTAAGGTTGAGGTTGATAAAACAGTTTCGTTAAGAAAAATTAGTCAAGAACTGCAGATAAGTTATGAATCAGCAAGAAAAATACCGAAAAAGCATGAATATCGAGCATTTAGATATCAGTTACATCAACATTTGTATATCGAGGATGGCGATAGACGGGTAGTGTTTTGTGATTGGCTGCTTCAAAAACATAGAGTTAACACAAATTTTATCGATTTTATTCTATTTTCTGACGAATCCCGATTTACAAATAATGGTATGTTCAATAAGCAAAATACTCGGTACTGGGCCCAACAAAATCAACATGACATGAGAGAGGGCAATTTTCAAGAAAGATTTGGCGTCAATGTCTGGGCTGGTATCGTTGGAAACAGAATAATTTGGCCAATATTGTTTCAAGGTCAGTTAACAGGGGTTAGATACTTAGGTTTTCTTCAAAATGAAATCGAAAATCATCTCAAACCTTTAGCAGTTTTACAGCGAATTTACTTTCAACAAGATGGAGCACCGCCTCTCAATACTAGAGAAGTTCTTAATTATTTAATAGAGCATTTTAATAATCGAATTATTGCAACCAATGGTCCGGTACGGTGGCCAGCCGGCTCACCGGATCTTACTGTGCTCGATTTCTTTGTCTGGAGATATGTTAAAGAAAGGGTTTACTATGGAGCAGCCCCAGCTACTCTTAAAATATTAGAAGAAAGAATTTTACGGGCATTTAGAAGTATAACGCCCCAAATGCTACAAAACGTGTTGAGAGAAACAATTGAACGAGCTGAAATGTGTCGTGAAAAAGAAGGAATGCACTTTGAACATTTACTACACTAAACTTTTTAACAAATTCAGCTACTGTACTTTTAAATATTTTAAGTGCGTCGTCTAAGTTATTAGTTTATTTTGTTAGTTTTTTGTTAAATTTTTAATCCAATTCCTGTCTTTCATACTAGTCACTAAAACTTTGGTATTGTATTTTTTTGACATCACCTAAGGCCGTGGGATTAGTTTGCGTCCAATCATGGCCACCTAGATGCAATTTTAAAAGTGGCTCTAAAAAAATGAAGTAGACGTAAAAAGTTTTTAAAATGTCACATTCTGATCTAGAATTGTCTCAGAAATCCAAAGATGTTAAAATATACAGGGTGTTCTATTTAAGAATTCAAAACCGGGGCCATTTCCGGTGAAACCGGAAGTGACCGGAAAGTGGAAAATATGTGAAAACTCTCCTCTTCACATAACATTTACCTGTACCAATTGTCATTTTGATACACATAATACTCTAGAAATTATGACTTGTCTAATAGATTCGTTGACACCCGGTATATATATATATATATATATATATATATATATATATATATATATATATATATATATAAGAAAGAGAGGTGGAACTGCAGTCAAAAGGATGGTTGGCCAGAAAAGAAAACTCTTTTTGATGGTCTAGCTTTCGAGAAATTTTATTCCTTTCCTCAGGACTTCTACAAAAGAGAAAATAATCTTCCTTAATTCTGTTCTTTTGAAATAAAAATAAATATAAAGACCTACCAAAGTGAGTATGTAAAAAATGACAGGTTTTGTTCAACAGATACAGTCATTATCACTTAACAATAAGATCACATAACATGAAAAGAATGATTTAAAAGGCAAAATTTATTTGATTAATTAAGAAAATAATTTTTAAAAACACGTGGACGTCGTTGAAACGCCATTTTAATTGAAGAATGAGTTCGATATTTGACAGTTCACGTTAAATGGCCGTTTTAATAGGTACAGTTTACACTGTCCAAGAACAGATAATCGTTCTGGGAGCGGAGGTAACCGTTTTTGAAAAGTATTATGTTATTAACTGGAAGAGTAATGAAAACTGAAATTTATGACTAAAATCTGTAATAACAATCAAAGTGAAATGATATTTAGATATCAAGACAGGCGACCTACACTCAGTTGGACAAGTATGATAATAACATTAAGAACAGTGGTCAAAAAGTATCTGACTGAGAGACTACTTTCTGTATATATATATATATATATATATATATATATATATATATATATATATATATATATATATATATATACATACAGTGAGTAAAGAAAATATTCGGACACCACGATATATCGGTGTGCGTCGTAATAATTTATGGAAAAAAAATATTCTCTCAATTGGTGAATAACTGGATGTAGTCAACGATAATATGGCATAGTATTCCATTTTTATGGAATCCACATATCTATTTCTAAACACTAAATGAAATAATGTTCAATTTTCACGTTACAAAATATTCGGACACTTATGAGAAACGATAGGGTTTCAAATGATTAACGAACATTTAGTATTTATTTAAATGTTGTAGACAATGTTGAAGATTGACTAAAATGTGATTGTCGGGCTTGCATTGTCTTTATTTTTATTTATTTTTACGACGTTTCGATTAAGTTGTATTTCTAATCGTTATCGAGTAGAAATTGACTGTTTTGTCTTAAGACTGCGAACTTATTTAGGGACTGTGATCATTGAGGTGCAGAGTTTCGCTTCATTGTACATACCTCGGTGATTTGATGTTACAAAGTAATGGCTGCCAAAGATTAGGTATCTCAACACTGGGTTTACTGAAGATTCCGTTATTATTTTTAATGTAAGCTGCTCTATAAATTTTTTTTTTCATGTTGTGTTCCATAAATATTGCTGCAGCTTCAGACCATTTTATATGGTGTTGTTTATCCCAGGCGTGTTCTGTAATACTTGATCTTGACTTTTACCCTTTTTGTGTATGAGTTTAATGTTCCTTAATTCTAACTTCTTGTGGTCGTTTGGTTTCTCCAATATACATTTCACCACACTCACATGGAACTTTGTAAACACATTCTTTCTTATCGGTAGTCTTTAGTTTTGTTTTTGTTAAATGAGCTCCAAGTGTATTTCCTGATTTAAAGGCTATTTTTATATTATAACTACTGGCAATTCGTCTTATCTTCTCCGAGGTTCCCTTAAAGTACAGAATGGTGAAGAAGGAATGTGTTTCTTGCTGTCTAGTGGTTCGAAACTCATGCCATAGAAACAGCAAATGTAAAACCGAAAGTCTGGTTGAGTTATGTCGATCATACCCTCATCGTATGGAAGGACAACGATCAAGAACTTAATAATTTCCTGAAACATCTAAACACCATTTGACCTACAATTAAGTTTACCATGGAAAAAGAGGTAAATGATCAATTTTGCCCTTCCTACATGTCATTGTGAACCATTCAAACGAAACTATTAAAACTTCAGTATACAGGAAGCCAATACATACTGGACAATATCTTAATTATAGTTCTTATTATTTTGTTGTAACAAAACGGGGAATTATACACAACCTCTATAATCGCGCTACAGAACGGTTATCCTTTAAAATTAATTGACGATGTTATAAATAACTTTGGAATAATGACCACTAGACAGCAAGAAACACATTATTTCTTTACAATTCCGTACAGTAAGGCAACCTCATAGAAAATAAGACGAATTGTCAGCAGTTATAATATAAAAACAGTTTTAAATCAGGAAATACACTTAGAGCTCATTTAACAAAAACAAAACCAAAAACTACCGATAAGAAAGAATGTGTTTACAAAGTTCCATGTAAGTGTGGTGAAATGTATATTGGAGTAAATAAACGACCACTAGTAGTTAGAATTAAGGGTTGAAAACCTCTTCCAGTGTTCCATCATCTGCAGGTCGGTTTCGGACTCATTAGTTCCCATCAGGCAAATATTGCATGGATTGCTGAGAGTTAGCGCTGCTTGTATTCGGCTAGATGTTTAAATTTCCCAACTTTTCCCTTGCTCCCCATGTCAATTTGATTCGTCTTGCAATTTGGGCTAACATTTGTTTTCCCTAAGTTCGTTGGCAGTCTGATTCCAGTTGACCCAATTTTGTGTTTTGTTAACATCTTTTGTAGTTCTGGTATGTCATGGCTGAAACAGCACAACGTCATCTGCGAGACGTTAAGGTATCGTCCCTCGCTTTAATGCCGTTCTCATCCTAATGTAGAGTTCTAAAAACACCTCTTAACGCCTGAGTGGATAGTTTTACAGAAATAGTGCCTCGTTGTATTACACCTCGATTTACTGGTATTTTATTTTATGTAATATTTATGTCTCTATGTTGAATCTATTATTGCTCTGAAAATCGCTCATAGCTCCACAGGCTCGAATGCCAATAATCGACGATGGCTAAGTGGAATACAACATTATATTCATTACATTTTTCTGTGCATCTGTTTAACAGTTTATATGGGTGGGGTAGCAGGCTTATTGGATGATAATTATCACCTTTAAACTTATCACCCTTTTTGAACAACGAGACTATCCAACCGTTTCGTTATGTCTAGCATTTTTTCCTTTTAAAGTATTTAGATTCTGAGGTAGCATTTCCCCTTATTTTTATCATTTCCCTTGTAATCTCGTCCTCTCTAGATAGTCTGTAATTTTTCATTTGAGAGAGGGCAAGTTGTATTTCTTCTGCCTTAATGTCTGAGGAAAGTATTTCAATTTTTGTGTTTTCTAGGTTGAAGGTTCCTACCAAAAGATTAATTTTGAAGTGAATAATTTATACTCGTATTTTTTAATGTCATTATCAAAATGTAAATTGGAAGTATGTTACCGATCTCCCTCACACAGCCAGTGCACTAATTAGGAAACGATTTAGTGTGGTCTAAAAGCAGTTAGGGTACTTGGTCGGCGTGCGGCAAGCGACGTATTGTTAACTTGGTGGCTGGTAACGAGCGAAAGTGGCGAATAAAGGAAAGGAAGTTTATTAGGTGTTCTTGACATTTACAAAGATGTGCTTTACTTATGTAATAAAAATTATTAAAATTATATGAACAAAAATATTAGATACGATGATAGGGTGCTGTTCGACTGACATAGGGCCTTGATTCAGCATGGTGTAATTGGTGCGCTCTAAATTTCCCTACCCGCTCACCCTAATTAGGGACCCTGAATTTCGTGTAGTCTTACTAGCTCTTAAAAAACTATGGATGAAGGGCGAAGGCGGAGATGTAGTCTCCACTACGTAACCCCTATTTCAGTCACGAACTCGTAATTCCTTTGAGAAATACCGATGGTTCGATGTTCTGTACATTTCACATAGTCGCTTATATTGTTGCTATTTTAAACTAAATTCTAATATTGCTAAATATATTACTCCTCGCCGAACGAAATTCCAGGAAATTCTTAATGCATCTGTTTAAATTTAAATAAGCACTGGTCTATCGGTGATAAAATTATTTCTTTTATATTTTTATCAGTTTCGGCATCAAACGCGATATTATTTTCGTTACGTTTTGAAAGCTTGCAATTCTATCTTGTGTATTGCGATATATTGAGAGAATTAGCGAGATGGCGTCGGCTGTACCTCTAAAGTGTAAAACGTGTTTAAACGAAATAAATACCAATGAAATGATAATTAAATGCGGCGGAATATGCGACATGCTTTATCATACGCGTTGTACTCGACTATCGCGCGATAATGTGGAAACTTTGTTAGAAACTCCAAATCTAAAGTGGTTTTGTGATATGTGTAACAAGATCTCATCATTGTTTTCATCTCCATTGATTAGAATGAAAGACTCTTTGGATTACCTTAATAATAGGGTGAGCAAAAATCACTTGAAAGCTTGGTTTTTTTCATCATTCAATACTTTTTTTTTCTCTGTTTACATTCAAGATCATTCATAATCTGATAGTTGGTACCATATATATAATACTAAATAAATGTATACATTTAAAAAAAAATATTTGGACATATACAGGGCGCGTCAAATAGGTAGGATAATATAAGGTTGTTTTTTAATAGACACTGTGTGTGATTCAATTTTTTGATTTTACAAGCAGTCCTGAAGCTTTTTCAATATACTTAGATTTACCTAAACTTCATAGTTTTTGAGGTAACTATCACTTATTTTCATAAAGTTTATCGTTCCAGAAGCACTTTAAAGAAAATGATGCTCGTTTCTTCGGTTGTGCTAGACATGTCGCAACCATCCGTTTAGAGAATTGACGATGACACCTGTTACACAGCACGTCAAACAATTGTTTAATTGAAGGAGGAAAACATCGAGTTAATGTCTCCGTGCTCGAATTTACCTCATTTCTCGCCTGATGGTTTTTTTGTGTTCCCGAATTTTAAACAAAAAGGCGTGGACAGCGATTTTTATAACCTGTAGAGGCTGTTGAAGCCTTCAGAACCATATTTTCTGTCACAGAGCACGTCGAGCAATTGTTTATTTGAAGGAGAAAAACATCGAATTAGTGTCCCATTCCCGAAATTCACCTGATGACTTCCTTGTGTGGACAGCGATTTTCATCACCTGAAGAGGCTGTTGAAGCTTTCAGAAACCATGTTTTTAAGATACCGACTTCAGCGTGGGCAAATGTTTCTAAAATTGGTTTGAATTCATGTAGAAGTGTAAAAATCTTAAAGACTCATATTTTGAAAGCCAATAAAAGTTTATTCCGAAAGATTTTTATTGATAAAATTTACTTATAATCCATAAATTAACTCAAGTCAATCGTTGACTCCCTGTAAATAAATTTAAACTCTACAGTCTCCCGTCTATTACTAAAAATTATCAAGGACACCTGGCAATTTTTCTCAAGCAATATACTTAATTTTTTTTCAAAAATAATGCGGGTGACAGAGCAACCCTAGTTATTATGTACATCTGCTGTATGTATGCACATGTAAAATGTTTTTGTAATAAATTTCAGTCGTATATTTATTTATTTATTTATTTATTTATTTATTTATTTATTTATTGATATATACAACCGACTTAAAAAAATTGCACTAAAAAGTAACTAGGTTAGACTGTGTATAACTATATACTTCGACTTCCCGAACTTGGAATATAAATTGCTCCATCACTCTCAGTTCTTTTTAAATCTAAAACTTTAACAAATATTAGTTAAAAGTAGTATGCTTTTTTCCTTAAATGGGAGACTGAACTACACCATTTTTTTTATCTACTTGTGGAATCAATGATTCTAATGATTATTGGAAGAAATCATTTTGATTCATGCTCAAAGTTTGGGCCTCCATATCGGATACAGGCTCTGGCCTTTCTTCTTACTTTCACGGTTATTATTCCCATAAAATATTATCAGCATTTTTATTCTTTTGATTAAATACTTCGTGCCAATGTCCAACTTCGCAAATTAATTCTTTCAGAATCCCTTACAGAAAAATTAAACGGCGTCAAGTCTGGCGACCTTGGAAGCCAAAATGGGGATCCCATTTGCCAAATCCACCAATTGGAATACTTTTGATCTAAAAATGCCAGTACTGTTTAATGGGGCTGTTTGGGAAAAATACTTTCCTTCTCTATAATAGACTTCCAGTAACGTATCACCCATTAAGAGTTAGAACGAGACCAATTAAAACAATTAATTCTCATGTTTTACTATAAACCGGTGGGAGAGGGGTTTATAAACTTTTTTTCTGAATTATTTTTACTTCTAAACTATATCTTTTGAATTTTATTGTTCATTTAGGATATTTTTTATGTTAAACAATAGGAAATCAATATGTTTAAAACTATTATTTGACTCTGACAATAAAAAAATTTAATATGCCAAAATTTGCAAAAATTCCATTCGGAAACTAAAAGGACTATGTCCTGTATACATATGCTTTAAATGATTATCTATTACATCGTATATATATATATATATATATATATATATATATATATATATATATATATATATATATATATATATATAAATTTAATAATTATATTTTCCATGTGAATATTTTAACTCTTATTAATATTTGTATTTTAGGATATGGATCACAAAATGGAGGATTTCAAGTTAGAGAATGGCAGTGGTGTAAATAAACAGGTATACCATTGCTAATGTTTTTTTAAAACTCTAGTCCGGACGCAGAGATTTCATTTTAGACTCTATTGTAAACTAAGAACTATAAATTTCTTAACACATCTTTCTTACACAATTAATTTTTATCTACTATTTTTCTGTTATAATTTTTTTTTCTTCTCATAATGATTATTTTGGTACTTTGTTTTATTAATTGTAGTGTTAAAACTGTAATTTCAGCAGGTGTGCTGTTGCATATTATTTTGACAACCAAGCAATATATTACTCTGGTTAGTATACAGGGTGTCCAAGATAAGGAGGGGCAGTATAGGAATTTCGGCAACAGTAGCAGATACAGGTTTGGTTAAAAAAAAATGTGTGATTTAAGAACCAACTGTATAACGGCCAAAAGTTTTTGATATGACTTTTATGGTCTTCCAAAAAAATTATCAACTATCACTAATAATTTCCACTACCAACTTCCACTTGCAAGTTAAATGATACATTCTTTCATTTGTTCATAGTCCCAACTAAAAATTAACAACTATCGATTATTAACTAAGAAGTTGGTACATAAAAATATAAAAAAAAAACACTACAAACAAATAAAACTTAATAAAAATTTGTTTTACTTATGTATGAATCACTTATTTTTATTTTGTAGTGTCTTAGTTTAGTGGAAATTTTTAGCGGTAGTTGATAACTTTTGGAAGTATGAACAGAGTTTGAGTTATTTAAAAAAGCAATATTCGGATTTCAAATTTTTTTCTGGCGTTAATATTAGAAATAGAGCAAAACCAATAATACTTTTCTTTAGCTACAATTTTTATATTTGATATTTCTTCTTCAAGCAATCGTTAATTTCATTATTTTAAATACATTCGTGATTTTCTAATATCAAATTTTAAAAACTCCTTTTATTCTGAAAACAACAATGTATCACATCATATTTAAATGCACTTCATAATAATTATAAAAGTAAGTTTAATTACTAACCAATAACCATTAATAATTAAAGATTCAAGGGAATAGGTAATATTAATAACAATAATACGATCAAAATAAGAGAAATTAAAATTTCAGAAGGTGTTCAAAAAGATTGCCATCATTCTCTGAACATAAATAGATCTAAAAATTGTGGAATCTAATATATTGTTTAGCATGACCGGCGTTATGATTTGGAATGCTTTAAGAATCTATTTTCTAAGCTCTTCTTCTGTTTCAATGCCCTTGTGTGTTCAAGTAATTCTTTATATTTTTTTCTTTAATAATCACTTATTGGAATACAAATATTTTTACTAATTATTAATTAAAATTATAATTAGGAAACCGTAATATCTAGTATCACTTGTTATTATCTTTTTAAATAAAAAAAAACTACAACAATGTATAACATGTTCTAAGAGACAGATCCGTACTTAAAAAATTTCGATATATTGGTAAAAAATATTCACAACGTAATTAAACCATAATGTCTGATACATTGTTGAATTCAGAATAAAAAGAACATTTAAGATTTCACATTAGAAAATCGAGATCGTATTTAAAAAAATAAAGGTGATGATACTTGCTTGAATATAAAACGTCAAATAAAAAAATTGAAAACATTATTTTTAAGCGCATTAAAAGTTGCTGTAAAAATTTTTATCGGCTTCCCTCTAACTTCATAATTAACCTCAGAAAAAAAGTATGATTCAAAATTTAAAAATTCGTTTTTTTTAAATACATTAAAAGTCAAATAAAAAATTTATTACCTGTACATCATTGATTCTTAAATTACGCAATTTTTCCCCATTTAACCAAATCCGTATCTTTTACTGTTTTCGAGATTCTCATTCAGCCCCTCCCCCCTATCTTGGACACCCTGTAAAATTAGATCATTGAAAAATTAATTTGAGATTTTATAAGTTTAGCAAACTTTAAAAGCATTTTGTATATTTAATTTGTCATACGGACTATTTTTACCAACAATTCTTTCCCTTTTTTTTTTTAAATTTAACTTTAGCTCTCTTACTAAATGGAGACCTATAAAAAATTTTATTTATTAATTTTTTTTTGGCATGTCAATGATCAGAGGCCGTTGCAAGTTAAAAACATTTAGTCTAAATTTTATTTTAAAAATGTGACTAGAATAACGAATTTTTCAAAGAAAAATTATAAATTTGTGTATAGCATTAAACAAACGGATTGGGAGATTTTATTACTAGTATGTATTTTGTATCTTTTTTAAGTAAACTTATGGTGGTGTATTTTTTTATTTGTGACAGTACTATGGTTATTTATATATATGCTAATTTTCTGTCTATTTAGAAGCTTAACTTTCTTTTCCTTGATTATTATTACTACTTTTTTTTCTAATAAAATGCATGTTTTCTATTTTGGCTTTTCTTTCACACTAACTGCTTTTTCCGGGCATTTCGATGTCTAAACATATCCTTACTGAAGGAATAATGTTAAAATTGTCGATACCCTTATAAGTTACTAACAACACCCTATTTATTTATTCCCATTATTTTGACGCACCGTAGCAGTTAAACTTTTAGAACAGTTTCTATATACTTGGATACTTGAAATGCGACTCAAAAACTTAGAATAAGTGATATACATTGGTAATTGATATAATGAAATTAAACATTATTATTATAATTAATGAATTTTATATAGCTGTAACTTCTCACTGACAGTCGTTTGCAATTATGACTCAAGTTTACTACTGGAAATTTTCAGCAGTGATTTCAAATACTCATCAGTTAATGTGAATTTGTAAATTATCTTTGTTTTTTATCATTTTGGAGGATGTTTTTCACACAGATAAGTAGTGCCAAAAGCGCAAAAAAGCCACGTGCAAATTTATGCTACTGGTCAAATTGTGTGAGTGGATGACTTTTATAAAATTCCAATAATGATGATTTTAAATATTTTTCTTTAAAAATATTGCTACAATGTAAATCAATCATTTCTACTTGAAGTTCTGATGTAAGAGTTTCTACATCTGCGTTAAAAGGATTTTGGAAAATCTTAATATCGTTTCCATTTGCATCAAAATCTGAAAAATGATACTCAAAATTTATTTTTAAAGTACCCAAAGTTTCAATTACTCACATCTAGGTGAAATGAACAGGTAGTTCAAATAAAATTACTCCTAATTACAACTTGATTGACCCAAACATTTATTTCAAAATAAAATATCTTTTTGGAACTTCTTTTGAGAAGGAACCTATTTTCACAACTGATAAGAGAGTAAGTTAATGTTAGATGAAACATTTTCTATGGTTAGTACACAGAAAGAGAAGAAAATTTCATTTTATGTTTGAATTTATGATAAATGTTCTTTATGTCTTAGATAACATTAAAGAATAATGTTCCAAACACAGGTTTAGAATTTTACTAAACAGTACGAAATAAACAAAAAATATATTCTTATTTCTGAAGTTAGGCTAATAATGTTATGCTAAATCTCGTTTAATTCGGGATGAACAAGATTTATTAGTATATTTTTTTGCTGGTCTAAGGGCTGTATAAATTGTTGGTTTTTCCTAGTATATGTAGTATTACTGATGCTCATAAAATATTATTGGAAATTATTTAAATCGATTTGATCGTTAAGTAAAATATTATTTTTTTTTCAGTTTGTTTCCAAAGATTTAAGTAAGGCCAATTTTAAAATTTTATGTTCAATATGTGAAACAAAATTTTCATCGAAATGGTGATGACAACAAATAATGTGAATAGCTGAAATTTATTTTTTCTTTATTTAAACTAGGATAATGTGATGTTCCTTACTCCCTTTTTAACCGACTAGTAAAAAAAAGCATATATATATATATATATATATATATATATATATATATATATATATATATATATATATATATATATACGACTAGTAAAAAAAAGCATATATATATATATATATATATATATATATATATATATATATATATATATATATATATATATTTAGTCTTTCTATTTAAAAAAGACCGTTAACAAAGGAGCAGACAGCTTATTCCTTGCGAATTCTACTCTGGTTCTCCCTCCATATTAGTTTCGACCATTTAAAGGTCTCGTCAGTGAAGTTGTAATGAGTCAAGAAGAAAATTCACAGAAAACTGTCTATTTAAAATCCTCATTCTTTAATGTATCGATAGGATATTACCCCCAAAACCGCACTTTTAAGGAGAAAATACAACATTTCCAACGCTGCTTTTTTTTTTGAAAAATTGTTCGGACTCGTCGACTTTTCTGGTACGATTTTTTTTCCAGTATTTTAAATCATACAGGGTAACTCGAAAAAACGCTGTGCTATAATTAATTACCTTTAGTTTTTTAAATAGGAATCCCCAATTCTTTGTATACTTTTAGACTCCCTGTAAAATTGTGAAGATTTTTTCTATTTCATGTCTTATTCCTAAATGTAATTGTTTTCGATTTTTCGACCATGAAAACTTCTAACAGCAATTAATTTATCATTTTATTAAATGTTGAAAATGTCTCCCATTAATTAATTCATACTAACCTAAACCATCTATAAATTCATTCTAAAATTTTATGACTTCTTCTGTAGTAATTAATCTTAGTTCTAAAATAATGCAATTGTTTAAGTCTTTTTTGTGTCAATTTAATTGGTTTAGAAAACTTTACCTTTAATGTAACCTCACAAAAAGAAGACAAGAGGGTTCAAGTCTGGAGATCTCGGCGCTACTCAATAGGTCCTCTTCTTCCAATCTATCTTTTTGTGAAAACATCATTAAAAATGGCGCGAACTTCTTTTTAAAGAATCGCATTATTCAAAAAATACGGTTAATTACTACAAAAGTAGTCATAAATGTTCTGATAGAATTTATAAATCGCTTAGGTTACTGATAATTAACCAATGGGAGGCATTTTCAACATTTAATAAAATGATATATATAATATCTTTTGTTACTACCAGGTTTTCCAAAAGTCTGTTTCAAAATAAATAATCAAAATTAAAATAATGTATTAGTTTAATAAAAAAAAATATTTTGAAACAAAGTGCAGCTTCTATGAACTCATTTCTTAAAGATGTTCTAAATATCTTCCGTTATTTCGCTGGCACAGATTTAAATGGGAGGCAAAATTTCTGCTCGGTATGTGTTCTCCGTGACCGCTGTCATTTCTTCTCGGATATTTTGTTTAAATTGATCCAGAGAGATAGAAATGTTGATTTAAGGTAGTCCCACAAGAGAAAATCCCTTGGTGTCAAATTGGGGCTACATGAAGACCAGTTTATGTCACCTTGTCTGGAGGACAATTTTCCAGAAAATAGTTCATAAACAACTGGCATAGACATAGACGTGTGAGACGTTGCTCTATCCTGTTGGAGCCATGTATTTCGATTAAAAACAATAAAATCTTGCAAAGCTGGTAAAAAGTTGTTAATTATCTTCAAATATCGCTCCCAATTAACAGTTACTGTGCGTCCTCTTTGATTTTTGAAAAGTACAGGCCAGTTATTTCTCGCACCGACACTGCAGACAAAGCAGTGACTTTTGGTGAATGATGACCTCTGATGTTTATGTTTTGGATTCGTTGAACTCTAACAACGGCAGTTTTGTTCGTTAATGTGGCCATGGAGGTGAAAATATGTTTCATCCGAAAATAAAATGTTGTTGAAGGAAGGAAGGTATTTTGTAGGGGTGAAGATGCAAGTTTTGACGCATTATGCGATGTAGAGACCTATTAGAAAGATTTAAGACACTTTTCGTTTTGCAAACAGAGAGAGCGAGAATCACTCCAACTGCCTGCATACGCTTTCCACATTTTCCTAGCTTCTTAATTACCGAGGTCCAACCAGTCTCTTCAAATTTCTGTACTCATGTCTTGATGAGTTGAATACTCGGTACTTGATTTATGTAACGCAGTCGATAAAGATTACAATTTTCACCGCGATATAATGGCCGAATATTCGTTTTTGTAAAACTCGCGTACGCAGCATGCATGCTTTGTTCCTGTGAAAGGCTCCATAGCGACTAAATTCTCAAGGCCGGGCTAGCGATCGGCATAACTCCCACGCCCCTCTCGTTTATTGCCTTCAGACAGTGGGTAAAATAAATTAAAAACAACTTTTGGGACATCTTGTACTCCATAACAGTTACATTTGGGTTTACGACATTTAATAGAAAAAATGGTAATGGCAATTTTGCAGGTAGTCTAGAAATATACAAAAAATTGGTAGTTTCAATTTAACGAATCAAAGTTGGTTATAGCACAGCTCCTTTTACGTCATCCTGATTAATTGATATGATTTAATACATTGGACAACATTCGTACCATAAATGTAAAGTCGACGTGTCCGAAAGTTTTCGCAAAAAAAAACAGCTTTTGCTTATACTGTTTTTTATACGACTGGGGTAGGGGTAATTTCGAGCTTTTCTTCGTTCGTTTGATATCCTCCCTCCCCCCTGCAATAGAGAGGCTGGATCCGCTCCTTTATATATATATATATATATATATATATATATATATATATATATATATATATATATAATGGTTGATTTGTGTTTGATGTGAGATGTTTTGATTTAATTTTCAGCATAATACTCACAAGAAAGTAACATTAAAATAATTTCATCATAGGTTTATTATAAAGAAATTGAAAACTAAAAAAATTAATACAAAATTTTTAACCCCTGCAACTACTACGGCCCTGACTACAAAAAATTCTAAGTAAATGAGTAAATCTACAATTATTAAATTCATAGGAATTTATAATAGTTTATAATTTATTTTCTACTTTTCGGTGTAATTTTTCAAAGTTGATTTAGTTTCTTCTATAAAAAATAATTTATGTGAAAACTTCTTCCTGTTTATTACAGTTTTTACGATTTAAATTATATACCTCAGAATTTTTGTTCTTTTCTTTCTTTGTTTTATTTTTCTTTATAAATTTGGCTATTGAATTGTAGGTTTTATAGGCTATGTAAATATTTTTCTTTTTAAAAAAGCTATCTCTCTTTTCACTCGTATGTCCTATGCAAATAATTAATTTCAAGTTATTCTGCTACCCTTTTACTGTTCAGTACAACATATAAATACAATTTTTAGACATTTTTTCCTTACTATTTTATCTCTTATAGGATTGTTTAATAATATTTAATTATCTTTGAAAATAGGGTTTATTAATAGCAGTGTTACCAGTCTTTTTAATGCTGAATTGGATAATATGGCCTGTTATGTTTCTGTGTATCATTACTAAATAAATAATAAGGTTCTGTCATTGTGAGCCGTGTCCTGTTATTTTTCAAACAAAACAAAAATGCCTCTTTATGTATACCAATAAGGAGAGGCCATAACGTTTCCAGCAGATGCCCGCACATCAGATTTTTGAGAGGCTGAATTGTAACCATTATTAATTGCTATTTGTTTAATAACATTTAATTATCTTTAAAAATAGGTTCTATTGATAGGAGTATTGTTGGTCTTTTTAATGTTGAATTGGACAGTATTGGGTCATGTTCCAAGTCGTGCTGAATTATTATGAACTTGTGTATGAAGGGTTATGAAAAAAGAAAAAATACTGTCTATTATGTTCTTTTTTAATAGTTCAAATCAAGAAAATTAATTTAATGGTTTACTCGCTTTTCTATGATAAATTTTATATTTAAATGGAAATTATTTATTAGGTCAAGAAAACTACAAATTTTTGTAAATACATTATATTAAACCAATAGTTCGATAGGAAAATTTATAAAGAACAATACAACAAATATAAACAAAAAGTTTCGAGTATTAGACTCGTTAAAAAATATAGTAATAAATTTTCTTCATTCAGTAGATACAGTGTAGGGAAACATGTTATATTTTAAGTTTTGAATATTTAATTTGAATATAGTGGACATTTTATGTGAATTTAGTCTTTACTCAATACGTAAGGGTAATTATGGACCTCCGTCAAGTAACGGTTGAATACTGTGTTTTTGCTTTGATTTGCCTCTTAGAAATTCTGAAACCTCCATAGTAGACATGTTTACTTATAATAAATATGATTTTTAAACAATTTACATTCGTTTTGGAGTTATGCTAAATCATTCATAAATATTTCATATTTAAGCCTGCGTTTAGAACAGGTAGTAAATTTTTGGATCACTTTGTATTGTATGATTAATTTTCATAATTATCTTTCGAAAATAGTAGAAGAAAAATAAATTTTATATTCTATAATTTCGTTGTTAACTAAGATAGTTTACTGATTTATTTTTGTTAATATTTTAACCACATTGCACATTACACATCCCTGTGTAAAACTTAAATGGTATATTTAGAATAATATGCTTTTAAAAGTCATGAAAGTTTCTGATTAAACAAAAAAAAGTACACCAAAATTAGATTAGAATCAAAAAAGTTACATGTATCTCTAATTTGGATGAATTAAGAGGATATCTCATTTGGTTTGTCTACCGGGTTAGTAAATGGCTCCTTCCAAAGCCTGGCTATAGCGTCGACATCATTGTATGCAACATTTTATATTTTCATTAGATTAAATTTAGATTAATAAGCTTTATTGTTGTAAAGAAATCAGTCTTGTTAACAAAGCACTATGCAGAAAAAAAAGTTAAAAATAAATATTAATAAAAACATATGCAACACAAAAAATTGTGACAATAAAAAACACGTGATTAAAGTCAGTTAACAGAGATCAATGAAAACAATAAACACGTGATTAAAGTCAGTTAACAGTATAAATAAACAAAAGTCCATACATTATACACATTTTGAAAACACAAACACACCCTGTTAAAAATGGTCAGCAAAATATTCTTCCAGTGAATAATACGGTCGTGTCACAAGAAAGCCCTTAAGTTTTTTCCTTAGCAATTTATCATCCATAATATTTCTATACTTTAGAGGAATTTTGTTATATATTTTAATTCCCTCAAAACTAAGAGACTGTTTAGTGAGAGTAGTTCTTGGAATGGGCAATGACAGGCTATTATTACGTGTATTATATGGGTTTGGAGTTGAATAATTTTTATATTTTTTATGAATCAGTCCCACTATTTCTAAAATGAAAATGCCTATCACTGTTAATATTTTACCTTGAATAAATAAAGGCCTACAATGCTCCTTCATTTTTTCGTTAAATAAATAACGCACTGCTCGCTTTTGTAAGACAAGAATCGAATTTAATAACTGCCGACTACAGAATCCCCAAAATGCAATTCCGTACCTCAAATGAGATTCACACTGTTCTAGCCACATTTGAATCTAATTCCCTTGACACTGTTCGTACCGCATAACACCCGGCAGCCAACTTCTTATTTAATGCCATTATGTGGTCAGTAAATTTCAACTTGTCGTCAATAAGTATACCTAAAAATCTAGTCACTAGCTCATTCTCTATAAAATGATTATTCAAAATTAAACTATCATAGGTAAATTTGAAACTTAACACGTTGGTTTTAGTAAAATTAAACTTAAACCCAATCAAGTCACATTCGATAATATGTTTCAAATCACAGCCATTCTTTCCACGCCATAAAATTGTTGCGTCATCTGCAAATAATGTAAATGTTTCTCGGATATCAATCTTGGTCAGGTCATTTATATATAAAAGAAAGAGCAGGGGCCCAAGAACAGAACCTTGCGGGACGCCACAACTCAGAGAAGAGACACTGAAAAATTCTCCATCGTACTTAACCATTTGCTGCCTAGTGGAAACATAGGAAGCAAACCAATTTAATGCCACTCCTCTAATACCATACAATTCGAGCTTACTCAAAAGTATTTCGTGATTCACACAATCGAACGCCTTTGACAAGTCACAAAAAACCGCAGCCGCGACATCGCCCTCATTCAAACTGATGTAGAGTTTCTCTAAAAAAGAAAAAACTGCGTCCATAGTGTTCTTGGAAATCTGAAAACCAAACTGACAATCAGACAGAATGCTATATTGGCTAAGAAAATTTGTTAATCTTCCTTTAACCAGTTTTTCAATTATTTTAGAAAGAGTGAGCAGGCGAGATATTGGGCGAAAGTTTGTCGGTTGACTCCGATCTCCATCCTTATATATTGGTATTACTGTAGCTGTTTTAACACATGATGGAAATATACCATTTAAGAAAGAAAGATTTACAGCTCTAGATAGGAAATGCAATGCATTATATGTATTGTTTAACTAAACCGTTTATTTTTGTCAAAATATACCGTTACATTCATGATCATAAATGCGTTCTATTTTAAAAAAAATAAATGAGTTGGGCGTTGTCACGACTATAAAATAAAGTTTATTTTGTTACGTTAAGATAGTCCTTAATTAACTATTCAACTTTCAAATAAAATATTGTTTTATTAAATGAATTGCTATTTCAGCGCTGAAAAGTTTTAAAATCTTTTTAATGCACATAAAATATGTATCTTTATTACCGAATTACATTTGGTACAATCTATTTTAAATTGAGATTTTCGATACAATCTTATACTTCACAATAATGTTTTCCTACGTTTAACATCTTTTAACAAATAGATAACAATAATATTTATTTAAATTAACCAAATGATCTAATTGACAGTTCCTTTATTCTAATTCTAAGAATTCATTTGAAAATAGAGATCGGTATTGTCGTTCTTTGTTATGATAAATTATACTTGCACAATGGATTTAATTTTAAATCTCTCTTTTAGTTGCTAGACTATATTATATTGTACAGGGTGTTGATAAATTGTCTATATTTATGCAAAAATTTATTCTGACTGCACTTAAAAAACAACTTTATATAGCATAATAGGTGTTTCGGTTAGTAATGTCGATTTTTTCACAAAATGTCAGCATTTGTTTTCAGGACAAAATGAATTACCTCAATAATTAAAGTATTGGCCATCGTTAGCTATGATTTTTTCCCATTTTTCTGTCAAAGAATGAATTCCACACCAAAAGAACTGTTTGTTTTTTGAAGCCAATCATTCCAGAAAAATTTTCACTTCTTCGTAAGAATGTAAGTGTTGTTCTGAAAGTATATTGATTGTTTTTCTGCAATGCTCGGTTTAATTTTATCAGTTGTTGGGGACATTAATGGCGTATTTTCATCTTTCGAAATGCCATAAATTTCATTAGTATATACCAACAAATGTATTAGTGGCGCCATCTCTTAGTGAAATCGACAACAGCTATTATATATAAGGGGCCATAATTATCTTATCAAACCTACCTTCAGCTTTATTTTTTCAAACTACTCTTTTTAGGATTTTGGGATGGTTTTATGTTTTACAAATATGACTGAAAACTAATAATTCATTATATTAACTATAACTATTCATAATACGATATATATGTACCTAGATACCCGGAAGACTGTTTATCGTCTCAGATACTTAGGGCATTTCGAAACTGGAACTGACGGCTACTCATGTGCCTGGGACAGCGTGATGGAGCGATGTCCATCAGTCTCCATGCAAACAGACGATATGGTGTTGGCTTTGAAACCCAAAAGCGGAGGTTATAACGTTTCTAGTACACTTAAATTTTTGTCTTACAAGGAAGGTACCTAAAGTAGCCTGCTCCGGTTTTAATGAAACTTCAATATGTTGTAGAGGGTACAAAAATAAAAGTCGCGTATTTTTTTTTCTGCGGAGATTCACTTTAACGGGGTGAAACCGCCCCTAAAGTTCACCCCTAAAACAGTATTTTTGAAATATCTCAGATTCTAAGTGAGATATCTTTACAAAACAAAATGAGAATTACTTGTTGTTAGAAGTGATGTTGAACTAAGGTATCACCCCCTCATTTTTTTATTAGGAAAAACCATATATTTACGCACATAATTTAATTGTAAATATTACGAAATTTAATGGAATTTTTTGAAAATATTTTTTTTACGAATACCGTAAGTCACTTAAGTTGTCGTGTTTCCGGGTTTCTAAAAATAAACTAGTAAAAGAACATGAGCCATCCCCAAATACTTATTTTACATCTCAAGTTCTAATTGAGATAACTACGAAACAAATTGGAAATAACTTGTTATTTGAAATGAACTTCAACTATAGTATTTTCACCCTCCAGGATATCATTCGAAGGGTTTAATTTCATACATGTATAATTATTCTTAAAATTGCCAAATTTCAGTTGAGATGAACGTCACAGAACCTTTTTTCTTTCAGTTAATAAGAAAATATAAACTTATTTCATTGGTTGAGCATTCATGTCTGTAAATTATTATAATTCATGATAAATAGTGATTTCTAATTCTGTAACGTTCATTTAAATTAAAATTTGACAATTTTAAGAATAATAATATATGTGTGAAATGACGGTTTACTTTTATAAAAAATAAGGAATAATATGCTTGGAAGGGAAAAACCGTAGCTTAACATCGTTTCGAAGAACAAGTAATTTTAAATTTAGTTTGTAGGGTATTTTCGGATGCCCTGAAACACGTCAACTTAAGTTGCTTATTGTATTCGTAAAAAAAATATTATTAACAAATTTGATTTCATTTCGTAATGTCGAGAATTAAATTATGTAAATAAATTACAAAATTAACCCTCATAAAAAGTAAGGGATGATATCTATGGAGTTAAAA
Source organism: Diaprepes abbreviatus (assembly GCA_034092305.1). Lineage (NCBI taxonomy): Eukaryota > Metazoa > Arthropoda > Insecta > Coleoptera > Curculionidae > Diaprepes > Diaprepes abbreviatus. The sequence continues at coordinate 144,327 of JASJET010000070.1, forward strand.
CAATATGGTGTAACCTCACTTCAACTAACAAGTAATTTTCACTTTGTTTTGTAAAGATATCTCAATTAGAACTTGAGATTTGAAAAAAATGTGTTTGGGGCTGACTCACTCTCTTTTACTACTTCATTTTTTGAAACCCCAAAACATATCAACTTGAATTAATTATGATATTCGAGGAAAAAATACTGTGAAATAATTTCATTAAATTTCGTAATTTTTAGAATTAAATCTTTGGTGGTGAAAATATCATAATTCAACATTATTTCAAATAACAAGTAATTTTCATTTTATTTTGTAAATATATCTCAGTTAGAACTCGAAATTTAAAAAAACGTATTTGGGGGTGGCTCACCCTCTTTTACTAGTTTATTTTTAGAAACCCCGAAACCCGTCAATTTAAGTTATTTATGGTATTCGTGAAAAAAATATTTTCAAACAATTCCATTTAATTTCGTAATTTTTTAAATTAAATTACGTTCATAAATATATGATTTACCCTAATAAAAATTAAGGGATGATATCCTTGAGGGTGAAAATACCATAGTTTAACATAATTTCGAATAACAACTAACTTTTATTTTGTTGAGATATTGCAAAAATACTGTTTTTAGGGGTGAACTTTAGGGGCGGTTTTCACCCCGTTAAAATGAATCTCTGCAGTTAAAAAAAATATATGTCTCTTATTTTCTGTACCCTATACATCATTTTGAAGTTTCATTAAAATGGGAGCTGGACACTTCAGGTTAGTGATGGACCCATCTACAATCCATTGTTATAAATCTGTCGAGAAAGTCTTGGCAGTTCTCTCCATACCCAGCTAAAAATATTTAAAATCGCTACACGAGTTTGCTTTTGGGATATTGTTAACGTCCGACGTGGTTACTTCGAATCTTGTGGACAACTCTTTTATATGTAATTATTTTGTTAAAACGTTACAAACACTATAATACCATATGTGCGTTTTTTCAACTAAGTCCCTTAGCATCCGTCGGCTGTTTTGTAGAACAAAATAATAGAATTTATTAATAATTTTTTGCCATAATTATTACCGGAAGTCCATCTGCATGTTAGTATTACGTTTAAATTCACGACAGTGCCGTTTCACACTGTCATAAAACACAGCATAATCCCCTAAAGTATTCCTCAAGTCCTCGTAAATTTGAGTTGGAGTCATACCTTTTTTCTGCAGGTGTTTTTCGCTACTCTCGATATACTCCATTTTAATACGACTACACTATACTCATCAGTTTACACCGGCGAAGAACTGGATGAGACTTGAAATGTATACATGTTTTTCAAACGTTTATATACAATAAAGATAATTTAATACACAATATTAGAAGTAGGTTAGGGATGGAGTGTAAGTATGAACTCTTATATATACATACTTCGTGATACATTTTTTTGGGAGAGCTATTTCTATGTGAAATATTTTTAGAGCATGATTTTCCAATTAACTATTATTAAAGAGAAAGTTAGTATATGTAGTAGTTTTCGAGAAAATACACATGCTGCGTAATTTTTAGCGATTCAAACAGACTACATTATTATAGTACAAGGCTTTATACATGTAATAAATCATGTTATCAATTGCGTTGTTAATTTAATTTTGTTAAAAAACATCCTGCATATCACTTTTTTTAGAGTGTACCTTAAACTAATAATTTTCTAATACTGTAGGCGTTTCCTTCCAGCATTTAAAAAATTCCATACGTCATAATATTTACTAAACAGTGCGTCGCTTGTTTATTGGAAATTAGTTTAATTACAAAGCTATCGACTATGAAAAGATGTAGATTTAAAAAATGAATTTACGTCAAATATTTCTTTAAGCGGTTCATAAAGCAGAAATTATTGATGGTTATTGATTTTTAATGCTCAAAATAAATTATTTAAAATAAGATAAACCAATTTAAAAAAAAAAATCACTAAAAAGCAAATCATAAATGAACAATCTGTAGATTTACTTAGGAATTTTTGGCCGCGCGTAGTAATTAAAGAGATTATTTTAAAATTCGTTCCAAGTAGATTAGAATTTTTTCAATATCAGTATTATATCGTTAACATAGAATTTGGGTTTCATATCTTTTTGCCTTGCACTAGAGTATCTGTATGTATTTTGTAAATACTTTCTGTAATTTTTAAAATTGGTATCGACTTTAAAAAAGTTCTGGAACATAAGGAAAAAAGGAAGGGAAGTTTTTGCTAAGCTACGAGAGATTAACTGATTGAAAATGAGTAAGAGACGTGTGTTGTATTCACTCATACTTTTTAATAAAATTATAGCCAAACAGTGACCCCACTATTTCACGGAAAAATTAAATTTCGTAATTATATGCGTTATGTGGACCTGCGTCATAAATTTAAGAATATTTTACCAGCGTAGGTGAAATTTTAAAAGATCGTTTAGTTTTCTTCTTCTTCTTATTTTTATTCTCCTTCTTCCTCTTTCACTTGGGTAGGATTTTTCTTGTTTTGGAACAATGATGTATCTCTTCTGAAATGGATGTCCAGCACTCTCTTCAGCACTTTTGTAATCGTCCTGGAAGTCTTGTTCGAGTGGTTAGTGGCCTAGAATTAACATTATTTTTATTTTCCACCATTGCATTCTGTGTACCACTAACTTTTTTTCAAAAAGTCGATAGATAATTGTGCTTTTTGGTATGTTAAAAGTAGTACGTGACATAGTCTTATATATTTTTAATCTGATATTTTGTTTACAAAGATAAAATATGTAGGAATATGCACTTCTCGACTAGTCGTTTTCTTTCCGATTTCTAGAACTTTTTTAGATGGAACGTTCTGAATCAATGTAGTGTTCAGATAGTTTCGGTGCGTCTTCGTTTGATATTGCTCACAGCTTGTGCTGTTTTTTTTTTATTACATTTGCACCTATCTTCCACATTCTTAGCTGTTTTAACTAAATGGTAATCTTTTTTTACTGAAAAGCAATAGCTTTTCCTAGAACTCGAAAAAACTGTTTTTTCACATGTTAATTGTTAAATAAAAAAATTTTCCCAAAAAAGAAAATGAGACATAAAATACTACATAATTACTGTTATCATTCTGAAGGTTTCTATGTAGTCAGAAGTCTACTAACAATAAATTTCAAAATCACCATCACCAATCATTTTCCTTCCTTTTTCGTTGTTCCAAATATTGTCCTGATTATTTTGTTTTTAGTTTTTCAAAATTCTTCCATTCATCTTTATTCACCTGGCTTCTTTCGGTATTATTTATAGTTCCATTAATATTATAAGCATTCACATGGTCTGATTCCTGTAATTTCGAGTTTGAAGAAATTCGTGTGCCTACATCTGGAAATTGGTGTGTTTCCTGCGTCATTAATAATCAGTGCCACTTCAAAGTCTGTGTCATTTTTTTAAATTCAGCGATTTTAGTAAACTATTAATTCCACTACATTAGATACTAACATTTGGACCAAAATATATTGTTCAGGCAAACCGACTGATGAATTATGCACACCTTATGAAATTGTTAAAAGTTTCTGGACTGTTTCAGCGGCAATTTGAAGCAAAAAAATCATCATTTTTTAACAGATATTCGGCTTCTACGTCGAAGAAAATATCATTTTCTTTGATTGTACTTAATTAGTTTTTACTTTTTTGGGTTTCGGTCATATTATTACTTTATAAAAAAATTAACACATGTTTTTTTTTTCTGACGTTTCGGTTTATTTTATTGATTAAACCATCTTCAGAGAATTGCTGTAAATATGAAAAGGAATATGTAAATTTATGCTATATAAACTGAAAATTTTACTTTCTTACCTAATGTTAACAGGTGGTTCACTTGAAGCCATATTTTATTACTTTAATACATATAATTAAACACTTCTTATTTAATATAAATATAAATATAGATAACTATTATTTTTTAATGCATTTTTTTTCACATCTGGTTTGTTGTGCTTTTGACAGAGTACTACCAAAGGGTTTGAAAGTTTCTGGACACAATGATAAAATAAAAACAAACTGGTACACAAAACCGGTATGGTCAGGGAGATACCTAAATTACAATTCTGTAGCACCCATAAAATACAAAAAGAGTGTGGTCACAGCACTAACCGATAGAGCTATCAAATTTTCCCATCCACAATTTAGACCGCAAAATTTAAAAAAAGTTAAAGACACTTTAGCGAAAAACAATTACCCAAAGAAATTTATTGAACCCATAATAAAAAGCCGAGTAGATAAAATTTATAACAACAATCAGCCAACAACAAGCAATGTTCAATCAACCCAAAAATACATATCATTGCCGTATATACCAGAAATTACTAATCCCATTAAAAAAGTGCTAAAACCATACGATATCCAAATAACTGAAAAACCTTCGAATAATTTCAAAAACCTTTACACAAAACTTAAACCTGATATCCCTAAAGACGAACAAACAAATGTCATTTACAAGATCAATTGCTTAGATTGCAACCAAACATATGTCGGTCAAACCAAACAATATTTAAAAAATAGAATACAAAATCACAAATACAGCATTAGACATCACAATAACGATAATAAAACCGCCTTAGCCAAACATGCAATTGATAACATGCACAACATCGAGTTTAACAACGTGGAGATTTTAGACAAAGAAATTAATTACAAAAAAAGAACAATTAAAGAAATGATTCATATTAAAAGAACACCCGGTACAATGAATTTCAGAACGGACACAAATGACCTGAGTAATGTATATACGAATCTAATAGGGCAATAAAATTGCAGATGGTCCAGAAACTTTCAAACCCTTTGGTAGTACTCTGTCAAAAGCACAACAAACCAGATGTGAAAAAAAAAATGCATCCAAAAAGAATAGTTATCTATATTTATATTTATATTAAATAAGAAGTGTTTAATTATATGTATTAAAGTAATAAAATAGTTAAATGTAAGTTTTTCAAGTGAACCACCTGTTAACATTAGGTAAGAAAGTAAAATTTTCAGTTTATATAGCATAAATTTACATATTCCTTTTCATATTTACAGTAATTCTCTGAAGATGGTTTAATCAATAAAATAAACCGAAACGTCAGAAAAAAAACATGTGTTAATTTTTTTATAAAGTAATAATATGACCGAAACCCAAAAAAGTAAAAACTAATTAATAACTACACGGTCAACAAATAGAAACAAAATTGTACTTAATGGTTCTGGCTCTTGATTTTTATTTACTATACCTATACCAACTAGTGATAACATTTTTGGCCCTCTGGACTGCGGATTCTTTCTACGATTTGGAGGAAAATTCTGATGGATGATCCGTGAAAATTAACTAATAAATTCAGTCTCAAAGCAAAAAGTTCTTTAAATAACTTTGCAACTAGGCAATTTTGTTTTTAAATCTATTGTTTAAATAGATAGAATCAGATTTAATCAATTAAATACAGGTTTACAAAGTCTGTTGTGAAGTATTCGTGTATAAATGCTAATAATATTAGGTTGTATAAGTCCATATATCATTATAGATTAGAAGTAGAAATTTGCCTAGCTCGAAATAATAAAAAGTCTGTTAATCAACAAAAATTTTTCAATTGTTTATAATAACTGTAGATTATAAATGTTTCAAAACTTCTAAAATCATTAAAACGTTTGACACTTACCTCTTTAATGAAGAAAAAAAAGCAATCAACTTGAGAATACGTGTTGTTTATGTATAACAGCTTTATTATAATAGGAAGATTGGCAAAATGCTTATTTACTTTTGGATAATGAGGACTTTTTGACCAAAAATGGATTAGACAAGTTGCATCTTATAATGACAATATAATGTTTAAAAGAAGGCGAAAAAGAGAACAAATTTCGTTAAGATAAGATGAAACAGACGATAAACCAAAAGTGACTCAGAAACTCTATAAAGTTTGCCAACTAACAACTTCTTTTTTAATTTTTTTACCATTTAACCTCCTTGCATAAACCTTGAAAATACTTTTACACGATTCACTATAATATGCAGAAAACCAAATAATAATATCTCACTTATGCCAAAAGTCATGCCAAAAAAAGTTTGTTCTTCAACATTTTTTTTCAGTTTTTACTCTGCATAAGCCTACCGTCGTGATATTTTTATAAGACCTTCTCGGAAAACTCCTTGGAATATATTGATGATCGCATCAAAATATCCCTGTCATCATTTTAAAATTTATATATGAACACACATATATATATATATATATATATATATATATATATATATTATATTAAATTGATAACCTCATTTTTTGAAGTCGGTTAAAAATTATTTCTCTCTTTGTCTATAATTCTCTTTTTGCTGAATAGTATTACCAGAATTTTAACACTCAACTCAGTGATAACTTCCAGTATGTATTATTTCCCAGATGTTTGTATATATTAAGGTGGAAAATCTCTAAAGTGTGAGAGATGACTAACAAAAAAATTATTTAACCACCAACCTGTTTTACATTGAAAATTGGTTTGAAGCGTGAAATTCATAAACTATTTTTAGTTTACAACAATCGGTTAAACCTAATAGATTGTTGGCAAAACAGTGTAATAATTAGAATTTAAATAGTTGTTAAAGTTGAGTAATTCTTGTGCGTGTTTATTGTTTTACTTAATTTTAACTTTTACGAAAATAATTTTTATTCTTATCATATGTTTGCGGTTGAAATGAAGCCCCATTATTTGTAAATAAAGGCGAGGTAAGTAATACCATGTATACCAAATAAAAAGTTTAATTAATCACTTTAACAGTTATCGCGTCATATTGGGGTTAATACTTTAATTAACTTTTGATTTTTAAATGCTAAATTACTTTCATACTTATGAATACATAAATTTGGTTTCGTGATGTTTGTGAATACTGGGTTAAATTAAAATCACAGAAGAACATGTCCTTTTCCAGGATCTGACACATGGTAGTGTGATTTCAAAACTTTTAATTCCATATAAAAATTAATAATGGTATTTTTCTCTAGTTGGCACTTTTCGATTTATAATTTTCGACTGGAACGATATTCATAAATTATTTGTATTAGATACTTACTAAGCGAGATGTATAGTGTTCCTTGCAGCGTTTTCAAGGTTGCAAAAATGTACCCATTTTAGTCAACGTTATTTTCAACTGCTATCATAAATTAAAAAAAAATGAATTCAAGATTTTTAATCTACGCCTACGAAAATCTAAAATTTGTAAGAATTTGAGACATATAAATTTTTTGCACGCTGTATTATACCACCATATTGAATTTGAAGAAATTAACTTTATATTCTTAATCTACGCACCTGACAACCTCCTAATTTCATTTTGGAAACAGTCGGAAAATGTGAATTTTTTTAGTTCGCCATATTGGATTTTTCATATTGAATCTGAAGAACATAATCTTAAAGTGGTATGAATTTTGGACGAAATCAGGAAAATGTGAAATCTTTAAATCCGCCATTTTGTATTTGCCATATTTAATTTTAAAAAACTAACTTTAAATTCGAAATCTATGACCCCGAAAACTCCCTAATACCAATTTCAAAATATGTAAAAACTTTTCTCCGCCGTATTGAATTAAAAAATATTTAATACACATCCTTGAAAATCTCACAGAGCCAATTTTGGACAAAATCAGGAAAATAAAAAAATTTATCCGACTTTTAACAAAAAACACTAAAAAGCGAAAAATAACTCTATAAATTTGTATATGAAAATGAAATTTTTGAAGTCAACCCACCATCTGCCATATTGATTCTATCTTATTTTAATCTGAATTTACCACCGCGAAAACCCCCTAGTACCAGTTTTGGACAAAATCCGGAAATACAGTTTTTAGACCGTTATATTGAATCTGACACATGAAATTTTCTTAAAATAATTTTAGATCCGCTATTTACCCTTTAAAAGCGACCCAATACCAATTTTGAATAAAATAGAAAAATGTAAAATTTTAGTCCGCCATATTGGATTCGCCATATTGAATCTTTTAAAAATAATTTTAAATTCGTAATTACACTCTCAAGAACGCCCCTATACCAATTTTGGAGAAAATCGAGACATGTAAAATGTTTAATCCGTCATATTTAATTTATTTTAAATAATTTTATATTTGTTATATGCAACTCCGAAAACTCTCCCATACCAAGTTTGAAGAAAATTCGACAAAATTAATTTTTTTATCCGCCATATTAAATTTTTTTAAAATAATTTCAGATTCCTTGTGTTCGACCCCGAAAACTCCCCTATATCAGTTTTGGAGAAAATCGGAAAAAGTAATTTTTTTGTCCGCCATATTGGATTCTCCATATTGAATTTTTTAAAAATAATTTCAGATTCTTTATGTGCGACCCCGAAATTTCCCCAATATCAACTTTTTAAATTCGTAATTTACGCCCCCAAAAACCTTTTGCATCAATTTTGGATAAAATTGAGACAAAAACATTTTAGTCCACCATATATCCATCGTATTGAACTTAAAAAATAATTTTAAATTTGTAATTAGCACCCCTAAAAATATCTCAGTATTAATTTTGACATAACCGGGAACTGTACAATTTTTATCCTCCCAATTTGGGATCTGCCATATTTAGTTTAAAAAAATTATTTTAGAAAAAAATTTACCATGTGTTATATATCTTGCAAAATAAAAAGACAAATTAAAACATGATCTTCTGAGCTTATTTGTTAATTTCATTTTTAAAATATCCTGAGCTCTGGTAAGATATTCATTTATTGTATAAGTAAGTAGATATTCATATATTCCTGCTATATTTTTACTATTGTTTCGAATATATGTTATAAATTACGGAAGCTTAGATAACAGCAATTAATGCTTTTAAAGGTGTGTTTTGGTTGTAGCAAATTAAATGTTAAAATATATAATTATCATAGGTATTTAGTTAGATAACCCTGTCGTATATAAATCTTATACATTCGTTATAATTGTGAATATATATGAATATTTATACAGGATATATTACAACAAACTTTCATTGAAAGTTTATGTATAAAAATTTTATAACAATTTTTATGCTTTTACGAACTGCATTAGTCAACAAATACAAAAAAAAATTGCGACTGATTTTAATAATCCGCGGATCCAAGGGGGGTGGGCGATTCTCTACCCCCCCCCCCCCCCCCAAGAGCTTTGAGTTCAGGAAAATAGACCCGACGTTCCCTCATATACTATAGCTTATTCAAGAAATAGAGAGAGTAATAAATCATTTTTTACCCTTTTTTCTTGGCAAACTTTAGTCCGGTATCTTTGGCAAAATCTGTTAGACACATACATTTTGCATAGGAATGGGTTAGAAATTTTATAATGTGATCGAATGTGGCTTGGGAGTACTAACAATTCCAGTCGTTTTTTTCTCCTTCAGTATTCGGTACATAGTAGATTTTCCAATTCCTGTTATGTTGGAATACATCTCAACAGAGCTTTTAACATTGTTATCTAGATATTGATATCTTAAGGCATTATAAACATTTATCGTAATAAATTTTTCGTTGAGGAAAAAATGCCTTGGTTTAATGATTTTGGAATAAACTTAGAGGTGGAAGCCATATCTTTTGGGTGTCTTACTAATCACAAATAATATAAAAAAAACAAGCGCAAACAAGATAAATCACTAAGGACACTGTAAGGTGTACTTTGCTCACTGACAGAAATTAAATTAAACTATCAGAAATTTTATTGTTGCAGTAAATTTATAAAAACTTATAATATTTTAATATAATTAAATATAATTAGATTTACGGCAGTCCTCAGTTACCTGCAGCACTAAAGCAGGTATGTGGGCGGTTTCGGTAACGGTTTTATTACTCTTTCTGATTTTTGAATAGAGCATAGGAATGTGTATGCTTGCGATCGCTCCCCTCCCTCTTCCAATAACTCAAAGTTCAGGAAAATAGAACCAATTCTGCCTTTTATATTAGAAATGTGTATGCTGCTGGCACTTCCCCCTTTGACAACTTGTTTTTCTTACGATAACCGTCCCCCAAGAGCTTTGAGTTCAGGAAAATAGACCCGATTCTGCCTCTTATACTAGGAATGTGTATGTTGCTGGCATCCCCCCTTCTCCAAGAGCTTCAAATTCAGAAAAATAGACCCGATCCTGCCTTTTACACTAGAAATGTGAGCGTTTCCGGTGTCCCCCCCCCCTGTCGAAACGTGTTTTCGTTTGCCATGCTGTACTTTCGTGATATCATCGCCCCCCCCCCCAAAGAGAGAGGCTGGATCCGCCCCTGAATGGACGTAATAGTACTTTTTTTGGGATCAACAAGAGGTATATTTTTCCGTTAACTTAACTTGAAATATATGGATCTCTCGTAAGCCATTCTTTTACTTGGTAACGGATCTGTGTTGCTCTACTGTCCCAAAGACAAAGAAAACAGCATTACTTCGTAAATCCATCTTGAAGCCCTAGTAATAGTCCTATGACTTTTAGGTCACCACATATTTGCTACTTATACGTATCATAGCTTATTGCATTTAGAATAACTGACATACTTTCGTGTCTCCTTCATATCAACTGCATGTGCAAGAGGAATAGAGGACCATTATGGAGCAGAACTGCTTTTAAACTTATTTTAGAAGGATCTATAAATAAGTGCCATTCGTCCGGGTTATATGCAAATCCTAATTTTTCCATAACACTATTTGGATTAACACAAACAAACATTTTATCCTGCAGAGTAAAAAACGAGGATAGCTCCTGGTTACGGTTCCTAAATATTGTAACTTTGGTTCCAGTGGTTAGTAAAGTCAATTGTAGTAATCTAGACCCTAATACTTCAGCATGAATAAGTGGAGGTCCCGAACTAGATCATTTAATTTAGGTTGTTCGATTAAATGGGGTGATTTTCCTTCACTTTCGGGAAAATAAGAATCGTCCTTTTCTGATACATTATCGGATTCTGCCTTATCATCATACGTTTCTAAATCTTTCTTCCATTTTGCCGAGGGCTCGGGAACTAGTCAACCTTCTCCATGAAGAACTGGTTTTATTGCTGAGGGAATATCTGGATATTCAATATTATGTTTGCTCTTTCTTGAAAAACCTTTTGTCATGCAAAAGTAACAGTCGTTAAAATGATTTCTTGGTTCTCTGTCTTTTACATTAGAGTCGCAAATTGGCTATAAAGCATTTTTGAGTAGAACTCACAATTTTACGTATGATAAAACACGATATGGCTAAATTGCACTGCTTATTCTTGGGCTGGCATCAGGATTCAAAAGGTGCAACTTGGAAGAAAATAACAGCTCCTTCTTCTCTAGGTGCCATGTCCGCTTTGAAGGTAGACAATCATCGGGGCGATTCTCACTTTTGAGACTACAGCTCTAAATAGTTCATTGTTACTGCAACCAAGCCACTCTCTAAGGTTCTTTAGCCATGAATTTCTTCTTCCTATTGATCTCCTTCTTTTCTTAATTGTTAGAATTACTTCTCCCTCCTTATGCATACGTCGCATGACTTCCCCGTTGGTTATTCTCTCTACCCATGAAATCCTCAGCATTCTCCGGTACATCCACATCTCAAATGCCTCCAGCCTCCTCACGTTAATCATCTCCAGGCCATAGTATAGTACAGATAACATAACATCTCGTCAGTCGTATTTTTAGTTCAAGATTTAGATCTCGGCAGCAAAAAAGCCTCTTCATTCTTGTAAATGTGCTTCTGGCCTGTTCAATTCTTATTCGTAGTTTTTGGGAGCTGTCACTGTTTTCATTAATGGTTGTGCCCAGGTATTTGTATTCTCTTACTCTTTCAATAGGTTGATTCTTTACATATATCCCACGAATGTCCTGAGTTGTTTTTGTTATCAGCATATATTTTATTTTCTTTATGTTCAGTCCATATTCTTCACTTACTGTAACCATTTTATTAATTAGCGTCTGTAGGTCTTCATGTGTTCTAGCTAAAAAACCGTATCGTCGGCATATCTCAGATTATTTATTGTCTTGCTAATTTTAATGCTCAAGTTCAGGTAACCAAGAGCCTTATTTACTATATCTTCCGAGTAGAGATTAAAGAGATTTTGTGAAAGTACACACCCTTGACGAACACCTCTCGGAATTTCTATTTCTTCTGGTGTTATGTTTGGCCATAGTACAGGTTTGAAATTATTGTTATGTCTCTGAGGTCTATCCTTCTCTTTACTAATGTTTCGATAAGTTGGTCATGTTTAACTTTATCAAAGGCTTTATTTTAATCTATAAAGTACACGTGTAGGTTTTGATTCATGTTTAGGTATCTTTGTGATAGGACATTAAGTGCAAACAGTGGCTCCCTTGTTCCTTTACGGAATTCAAAATGTGTGTCAACGATAACAGCATTCTCCGTTTAATAGAAAGTAGCAAATGCCAGATTTCCAACCATTTTCGGCTATATCGCCAGTTGATATCAAGCTTGGCTTTACTCAGGATGAAGCAGTTATCATAATTCCACAGTTTTAAATTTTCAGAAAATATTCTGTTATTTTAAAGAATTAATATTCTCGATTCTCCGATCCTCATATGTATATTATGTTTTTATTATTAGAGTATAATGTATCATTATTACTAAAAATTCTCAGGTAAATGCTTTGTTTGTAAAAACATATTTTACTAATAACTTGTGCATTTGATTCTTACACAGTTTTAACATGTATAATATTTAATGTTTATTGTTTTAGATATCTGCCGAAAACTCATCTCTATCTTCCTTTACCTCTGACCTAGATTCGAACCCTAGTCCAGTTGCAGATGACCCGCATGCCAAAATTCGCTTCCTTATTGAAAATTTCGAAACCAGAAGACAAACGTTACCAAAAGTACAAAAGTTTGAAAGGGATAGACAGGAAAGGATATATTCTTCGGACAGTAGTAATAGAGTAGAAGTTTTGAAAAATTCATTAAGAATGACGTTGGGTATGTTTTATTTACGTCAGTGTTTTAGTTCATTAGTAAATATGAAATTTTCCAAATAGCTCTTCTCTTTAAATTTAAGGACTATGATTGAACTGACCGTGTTATTTTTTTTAGATAAGACATTTAATAGTGACGTTGCTTTATCAAGTTCGAGGGACTCAGACTCAGAGAAAAATGAGGGAATGCAAGTTGCTCGGATGGTTGCCAGATTTCATACATTCCAAAAAAGCGCACCGAAGTACCAACAGCCTAAAGTGACTACGGACAATCTATTTTACTGCTGTTTGATAATTGAAAGGGTTCAAGATTGTACACAGATAAAATTTAAATTTCCTCCTCATGTAAGTTTCATTTTAATTCTACAGAATGAGATTTAGAGTGTATTTTAGTAGTTCCAAAATGACATCACCCCACCATATTAAATATTCTGTGCCCTATAGGCAACTACATTAAAATACATTGTCAAATAACTATCGTTCTCCTTTGTATTAAATATTTTTCCAGAAACTATATTAAGAAAATAGTTAAGTACTCGATTTTAGTGGTTAATTAGTCATTAGGAACAATTTCTTTATGTTCGCCCGTCTGTATGTCACAATCTTGTGTGTTCGTAAATTTTCCCTTCTTTTGCGACGATATTTTGCAGACACACAAAGGAGGTGAATTTTCATGATTATTTGTTAGTTAAAACCAACGAAGATGTCCGTAAAATTAACATATCTCTATTTTACTGCTGTTTAATAATTGAAGGGGTTGAGGGTTGTACACAGATAAAATTTAAATTTCCCCCTCATGCAAGTTTCTTGTTAATTAAAAAAAAAACTAATTTTATACAATTACAGAATGAGATTTAGAGCGTACTTTAGTAGTTTAAAATGAAACACATCAAACGCGCTATATTAAATATTAAATTTTATAAAATATTTCTTAAAAATCAAAGGATGTATGTTAAATATTCTGTGCTATAGTGCAACCTGAAATATTGACGCTATTTTAGTTATTATTTTTTTGATTACTTTAGAATACAACAATTGATTGTATTCTTTTTAGGTTGAATATCCTCCTAACATCGAAGAACTTTGCTTCCCTGAAAGTCCCGATAGCCCGCCGCTAGAGGGCACCAGTGCAGCGCAAACTTACAGTCTGTTAATCACCAGTTCAACTGGAGATCGTACTTTTGGATACTGTAGAAGGGTGCTACCGGAAGGGTCGACGTATTGCCTGCCGTTAGCATATTGTATATTGAGTAAATATAGGTAAGTTATTTTAAGTAGTGGTATAAAGTAATGGTCATTCCTGTGCAAGAAGGCATTTAATTGCGTAAACTATTAAATATATAATTATTTTAGTTTTTCTATTGTAACCGTTTGGTGTTCGGAACCCAAATGTTTCTAGTTATTAGTGACCTTTATTTTTGAAATTTAACTTGGCTATGTCTCGAATCCAGCAAGCAAATACTCAGGGCTGTATTTAGCCAGAACAAGATACTTAACTTCATAAGTCGTCAACTGCTGACAGAGCCTGACTGTTTGATAAAATTAGAGCTGATTCCTCTTCATCAACATCGTCATCATCACTTAAGGTTCCTTTTTGACTGCTATTCGCATCTTTAATAAGATCTGTGATTGAACGGACATAATATGTTACAACGTTATCATCGATGGAAGAATATCCAGGAAAATTCTGCTATATTGTGGGTTCTGCTTCTTTCAACACGATATTATCTTCCTCTTTTCGGACACATACTTTCTTGAAACAATTTTGTATAGTTTCAATGTGTCTGCAATGTTTAGGATCGTTCTATAACATTTTTTGGAACTATTATAAGGTGCTGATCCATCAGTTGCAACTTGCTCGTTGCATTTGAAGGCAAGAAAACAAGCTTGATAATTCTTAGGTTAATATCTTTGGGACAAGCAATGAACAGTATTATCCATCTACATTTTATTTGGAAGTGTGCATCTAAAGATGGCCGCCGCCGCATGATAAAACACGTAGGCGGTGGGCAGTGTAACAGCTGGCAGATGGCGTATTAAGCGTGACAAAATGTATGAAAACATCCCTAAGTTGCAGAGATCAATCTATAACTGTTTATTTTGCGGAAAAGCATATTAAACGTGATTGTACTAAGCGGGTTTTACGTGAAAAGTAAACACTATATATTTTTTGTATCCTAAGCGTCTAATTAATACAATCGAAATCTTAAGTCCTCTTAAAAACTAATGGTTCAAAAATTTCTATTTATTTGTTTTTTTTTTTTAATAGATTTTCAATAACTGATTTTTCTGATTTGAAACAATTAAATAAAACGAAGAAGAAATTTCTATTTACTCATTCAAAATATACAGGGGAAGAATGTGCTTAAATACTATCAAGAAAATTAAAATAAAATCTCTGTGTTAGAAACAGAGTTACCTACCACCTTTTATCAAAGTTAAAACCGAACAGAAAAAAAAACTGTGCAGTCAGAGGTTTTATAAGTACCAGGTTATAGCATATCGAACGAATAAACAACCTCATATTCATTTGAAACAGTAGCCGGGTTTGGGACCAGCATTGATGACTCCTGAACTACTACTACAAAGTTCATCCATCTTTTTCTTTTCTAGCTTTGATACGTCCATTCTTGGATATAGACCTCTCCAACTGTCTTCCACGCTTGTCTGTCCTGGACTAGCCCTATCCAATTTTTGCCAGCATCCTTCTTCAAGTCATCTACCTTTCTTTTCTGTGGTTTACCAATGCTCCTCTTTGCTTGTCTAAGCCTCTCTCATGTTGCCTTGTCCGTTGCCATATTAATTGTACGTGTTTGTTATTCTATCCTGGAGGCTTACATCCAGCATAGCACTTAGCTGTTCGCTACTTTTTTGTGTGGGAGTCACTGTTTCCATGCCATAAGTAGTCACTGGCAGAATACAGCTATCAGAGATCTTTCTTTTTAAGTTAATAGGAATGCCTTAGTTTTTTAGTATGTCCTAATTACTGTTTTTAAGGAACATTATATTCTGTACCTTTTTCTTTTAATGTTCGATTGGTTTGGAAGTGATTCACTGTGCTATAAGTTTCTCGGTTGATATGGATCCAATTTTTCTGTAAGCCTATTTCTTATTATTCTTAAAAAAAGCTTGTAAAAATGATATGACCTAAAACGAACACTGTTGCTAAAATATTTTTTTGATAGAATCTTAAACATTTTTCTACGATTCTTAAAATAATAGATTTTTGAATTATCAGTCAACAACAGTAAAAAAATTACAATATTAATGTGTTATTTTTTATTTATATTCAATTTACTTTCCCGACTTACTGTGTGGGAAGTAGGTGTTCGTGAAACACATTTCTTTTACCAGCATTCCTAGAAAGTAGATATCAAATCTAATTTACCAATTTAGGATCATTATATATAATATCTGATTAAACGCTTCGAAAGAACATGCCCGTTGTAAGAATTTGACAGGTTATTAAAACTATTTCTTCCAACTGACTACGTTTTAAAACAGTAAATATTGTTATAATAATTAAGTACAAAAAATTCTATTATTACCTTATTGTTTATGCTCCGACGACCATAGGAAATTTTAGTAAATAAAACTAAAGGTTATTATCCTGATAGTGTATCTCAATCTTTTCTTATTATCCTGATTACAGAGTACTGAATGTCGGTGTTGCTATTCTCAAGTTTCCCTTTTTACCTAATAAAAGTAAAATTTTTACTCTCTTGTTACTCCCATTTTTTGTATTGTTTTGTATATATGTATATATTGAGTTAATTTAAGGATGTTCAATGATTATATGTTTATATAGGGAGACTTATGAGACTTCGAAATGTTCTTATTTAGTATGTGAAGAACAGCCTTGAATTTTTCAATATTTTTTTTCGGGGACTTTTGCGAAAAAAGTATCTCTAAAAGTAGCCTCAAGTAACAGTGGTTCTACGGAAAGTTTAAACATCGGTATGGTAATGGTGTGACAGGATAGGTGTCAAGAATAATTTGATAAGGTGTTTTACCCTATTGTATATTTTCGAAAAAAACATTCGCCTAAACTTTTAGTTTTGATACTTTTTTAAAACTGTGCGGCGGAATGAAAAATTGGGCAGCACCGCTCTATAGAAGGCACCAAAATCAAAGTCCTCCGTGCATTGACCTCATGACAGATCTTTTCATCATTTTTCGTCCCGACTCGGATTGTTAATTTGAACCTAACTTTATTATTCACAATTTCGTCATCTAGGTGCATTACGTGCTAGTACTATATGTTCGAAGTATATTCGTTATTTTTTGCGATTAATGCGTTGACACATGTCACGTAGAAATATTTAAACTTTGACAGGAGCTTGCAAGTAAAAAGTTGACAAAATAAAATATATGTGCTGTTGCCAAACCTCTTTCACTACATATGAATTAAATATTATTAATAATTGCATATTACATTATTTATGCTTATACTACAACTACAACAGGGTGAGGCAGAACAACTTGCTTATTTAAGAAAAGAAGTAATGCAGATATATATCTAATTTTTTGAACAGCATCAATTACATGTTTTAAAGATTATATCAGACAGAGGGCATCCATTGTTTTCAATACGCTTTGTTAATCGAACTCGGAAGTTTCATTCAAGTCTTTCCAACATATCGACGGGTATGTTGGCGATAGCTTAAAGAATGTTGTTCTTTAGATGAGCTAGGATCCTAAGATGATCGTTGTAAGCAAGTGACTTTAGATAGCCCCATAAAAAATAGTCGCAGGGGGTTAAATCAGGCGACCCTGTTGGCCAGTGCAGATTGCCCCTCAAGGAGATGAGGCGTCCTGGGTAGCGTTGCGGTAAAGCAGTCATTGACATACGCGCTGTGTGTGTCGTAGTACTATCCTGCCGGAATCATACATCTCCCACATCCATCTCGTTGAGTGTTGGCAGGAAAAACTGCCCCTTCATTTTCTTCAAAAAACCGTGGATCAATTATTTCAGCTCGCGATAGTGCACACCAAGCAGTTACATATTGGGAATCAAGGAGGCGCTGATAAGTTGTCGGGGGTTATCAGAGTCTCAGTAGTGCATGTTTTGCTTATTTATAGATCCCGAAAGATAGAAGTGAGCTTCGTCACTGAAGGAAGTAAGTGTGTCGTGAGTACATTTTCTCGAGCAACAAAATCTGATGTATTAGGTTCCGGCGTCACAACCCATTTGTAAGAATGAAATTTTAGTTCCTCATGAAGTATTCGCCTCACAGAATGAGCAAACAAACTAATAACAGCTGTATGTTTAGGGGGAGAGCGCTGAGGGGATCGCAAAACAGAAAGCCTTATCATGTCAGTGTTTTAGGGTGACCTTGCTATTCGTGGAAGGTCAGGTTTTTTTTTCTTCACATCACCAGTTTGCCTGAAGTTGTTTACCCATGAAATAATCGATGCAGCCCAGGAGCACGACCACGTGGCGCAATATTGATGGGAGAATGCACGTTGCGTGGCAATGATTGAGCAACCGTTAGAAGAATATGCCTAGACAGCGAACGCGTGCTCCGCCTTTGTCCACTCAGTGATGCTAATTAAACTAAGTGGAGCTACAACTTCACACCCCACTCTTTCGAATGTACCTACCCTCACTCACCTCGGAACAACCATCGCTTCAGGGCACCAAATTCAAATAAGCAAGTTGCTCTGACCCACCCATTATTATTTGGGATATGTTCGTTTATTTATATGAGGGACTGCTTCTGACCTTCGTATGCTTTCATCTAATGACTCCTTTTCTGTCCCTTTACCATTTTTTATGTCATCATTGAATATTGTTAACATTGATTATCTATGTTTTTTTAGGGCACCAAGATTTTATAAAAAACTACTTATTGAATTGGAATCTCGGCACGGTATGCAGAACAAATTCAGAGACGAACTGATTAGTCAGTTTTACTATAAGAAATTCCCTAAACCCGGAGAGAGCATTACGATAGATTTATCGTGTATCGAGCCACCGAGGTCGAGGGACAATAGTGTAAATTTAAGTTTTAAGAAAGAACTGGAGGAAAGTTTGGATCTCACAAGTTACATACATGGTAAGTGTTATTTGTACAGAGTTGCTTTATGATTTTAAAATATAGTAACCTATGTAGTTAGTTTATATTTTAAAATTATATGCTGAAGCCTTAAAATGGTCCAATTTTACATTAGAAATCTAAATGCTGTTATTTACCACTATTTTTCCTCTTTTCTATTAAAATATGTTTTAGTTTAGACCTTAAATCTGAAATACGTTAAAATACATTGTAAACTCAAGTAACTATTTGTATAACCTTTGTATTAAATATTTTTCCCAGAAACTATATTAAGGAAATAGTTAAGTACTTCATTTTTGTAGTTTATTAGCCATCAGGAACAATTTCCTCATGTCCGTCCATCTGTAGGTCACAATCTTGTAACTTCTTTTGCGATGAGGTTTTGCAGACACATAAAGAAGGTGGATTTTCATATCAGTATTTGTTAGTTAAAACCAACGAAGATCCCCGTAGAATTAACATATCATCGGAACTAGGGCCCGTTGTGTAATATTTGAAAATTTTGAGAAATAAGCTAGTACTTTACTATTTTGGTTGTGTTTTCGATTACTATCTTGCTGGAAGGTAACTTTATTTTTTGGATGAAGCTTATTATCCACAGTTTCAATCAAATTGTGTTTTAAAACATCTAGGTACATTTCTCTATTCATATTTCCAACTATTTTGTGAATGACCTAACTCTTCAGCCGTCATATATCCTCAAAACTTAATATTCAAGTCAAACAGATTTCATTCAGACTATAAAGCACCAGGGAGGTACTATGGTTATTGATACTATAGCCACTTCTGAAAGCAGCCTGTTTTCAGAGCTGATAAAAAGCGAAACTATTGAAACTATTGTTCACAATAATTCTTCCCCGCTTATTTTAACAGCTTCTACCACTAATTGGTCCTTTTTAGATGATTAGTTATTTTTCATATCCTAAAGCGTCTCTAGCCTCTTCATTACTTACTTGTGGTAACTTTTCCAAGCTCTGATTGATTATTTTAGGTTCTTTTTTTTTTTTGCGAAACCTTTACTTCTTCTATCCTGCTTTTATAAAGTTATCTATATCTGCACTTTCCAAGATATTGTTCCTATCTGTTGTTTCTTTTCCTTCAGTATCTTTATGATCATTTAATTTTTCTCTGAGAACTTTAATATATTTGTTGTTTCTAATTACTTGTTTGGTTTATTCTGTATTATATCTTCTTGTAGTCTTTATGTATCATTTTTGAAATTGTCTTGTTAAGATTTCGAAGTTCTTTTGGGCTTTTGGCAAATTTATAAGAAACTTGGCAAGTTTATATTTTACGAACGGCTATCAAATAAAACACTGTTATATGATATTTAATTGTATTTTTGAAGATATATGCAACGATACCCCAATTGATGTGTTCAGCTAAAAAAAATCACTTCAACTCGCTTCATCCAAGATTTTTTTTGTAGTTTTATTTTACATCTGTGAATGCCTGCAGAATTACATGGATGTGACAAAAGAAAGGAAGGAAATGACGAAATTATAAGAGTTCCCAGTGGTTTTAGAGCCCTAAAAAATACATAAAATTAGCAGATTCATATTGTTTTCATGACAAGTTAAAAAGAATATTTTAAAATTTGTTTCTGAATTTTTGTTATTTAAGTGCGAAAAACATTTTAACATACTTTTATTTTTAGTGAATAAATCGGGTGAATATGGAACCCTGAAAACTACCAAAAGGACTTCCATTTTTGTCTCTCGCAATGATATACGGGAGAACTGTCCGGCACCGAGTTATGTCGCTTATGAAGGTAAATACCTGAAAAATATACTTTACATGAAATTAATCTCTTAAAATATTCCATTTTTGTGAGAATCATTCACTGAAATTATTTATAACGTATATAACTTAGCCAGAGATCCAAACTTCTTCAAACTTGTTATTATCGTCGATGACACGTAGGCATATGAGTTTGACATGGAAATACTGGGGTGGAGGTTAAAAGAAGAACAAAAATCAAAAAGAACAGTTCTAAGAAAGTCAGAAATTATGAAAAATATAAGATGTCACTGAAACAAAACGATCGATTTATATAAAATTTTTATAATAAATAATCGACTTGCAAAAAACCGTAATATATTTTTATATAGGTAGCTTACCTAAGCTCGTAAACGTGAAATACCTGTTTTCGTGAACTTGGGGCGACCACCATTTGTTGTTTCTTACAAATCCTGCTAACTGTAAACCTATACACCTCCGAGCAACCCCTAAAATCGACCTTTTTTTTCTCTACAGACAACTATTTGGGGGTTCTACAGCTCTGCAGTTCTTATATTCAAATGCTAAGCCTTCAGTCGTAGTATCATCGAATTGCATACAATTGCTTGTACTTTATAAATTATTTAAAGCCGATGAGAATTTGTACTGCTGGTAATTCGTTGTTAGAGAGAAAACTTTAAGTGAAGTACCCAAATAGACTTTGATTTATGGGTTTTTAATAAAATAATAATAAATGTGTTTTTAGGGAATAAGGCAGAGTTAGTATTGACGTTACACCTAGATACTAGATATGAAGACGCGGATCTCAAAAGGTTACATAAGTTACCATCTGATATATTGCTGAAGATATTTTCATCTTTACTCTTGGAAAGGAGTGTTATATTAATCAGTTCTGTTATAAGGTAAGGAAACTTTCTTTTTGAAAATGGTACGATAGATACTCTTTATGAATTACAAACCCTGAAGACATTTCAGAACTTAATTTCTACTACTTTGTTATCATTATCAACATATTTATAACACACAGTGTGCATTTAATTAAAAACGTGTCGATTCGAAGAAGTGTTATACGGACTACTATCATATGATATTGTTGTATTTAAAATATGTTCATTATACTTGTGGAAATAATAAACATAAGGAGGTTTAGTCCCGAACCATATTAAATAAAAAATATTAGATCATAATAAAAGAAGGGTCATAAGAAAATCACGGAAAACTATAGAGCAATAACTTTATTAAATTCAATAATGAAATTATTTACCAAAATTCTAGAACAGCAAGGTTTTCGCAAAAAACAGATCTACAGTAGATGCCATATTCATCGTAAGACGGATAGCAGAGAAATCTATTGAATTTACTAAGCCGGCTTTTATGTGCTTTATAGATCTCACTAAAGCCTTTGATAGGGTGAGACTGGATGATATTCTGCAAATAATGCGAATTAAAGGCATCCCAAACAATTTAATTAACATAGTTGAACAGCTAAACTCCAACACTACAACACAAATCTCAGTAAGCGGCAACCTAACTAAGGATGTACCGATAGCGTCGGGCATACGACAGGGGGACTCTCTGAGTCCATTACTGTTTAACATAGTAATGGACCAAATAATTGAGACCGTCAAAAGAGCGGCACCAGGGTACAGAATGAATACCGGGGAAATAACAATAATATGTTACGCTGATTACGCCGTCATAGTCTCGGAAAATTAAGACGATCTCCAAAGACTCTATTTGCATTCCACACTATAAGCAAGCAATTCAACATGAAAATATCCATCGATAAAACTAAGTCAATTGTAATAAGCAAAGTGCCCTTAAGATGCAAACTAGTAGTGGATGACAAACCAATAGAACAAACTCATGACCTTTAATTACTTAGGAGTTGAGATATCCGCAAACCAAGACAGAACAAGAGAAGTAAGAAACCAAGTAAACAAGGCAAATAGAATCTCAGGAAGCCTGGCGGATATAATATGGCACAATACATACGTGAGCAAGGACGCAAAAACAAAACTCTACAAGACCTGTATTCGACCGATAATGACGTACGCAATAGAGACGAGAGCTGACAACACAAAAACAAAATCAATTCTAAGAACTGCCGAAATGAAAGTACTAAGAAGAATATCGGGATACACATTAAGAGATCACATACGCAATTCAACAATACGCGAGGAGCATGGAATGCATGATATAGTAAGATGGGGACGGAAGCCCAGAAGAGCCTGGAATGAGCACGTAGGAAGAATAGCGCAAAATAGGATAGCGAGAATCGCCCGAGATGGAACACCGGAAACCAGAAGACCCATAGGTAGACCACCTAAAAGATGGAGAGAGTCCTGGATTTCAACATCAAATGAGATGAATGATTGAGTTGGAAAAAACAGGCTGTAAGCCTATAACAAGAGGGAGAAGAAGATAATAAAAATCATTTTTTTTATAATAGTTTAAGTCTGTCTGTACAAGTGTCGAATTTCTATTAACTTTGCCGTATAAATTGTTGAGAATGAAATTTTCTAAAATGTAAATATTTATCTTGTGGGAAATTAGGATCTAGGCGTTTTCCTTTGAATTATACTACCATTTGTCGATTAGATGAGATTGAAAAAAATTAAAAATTAGCTTTTTGAAACATATAGATTTCTTGATTTGCAATAAAATGGTTAGCTTACCTTGAAATTTACTGAGATATCAACTAAAAGAAATGACATAAAATTTAATATTAATAATAATTACCAAAAGCTAACTGGTAAATCACAGTTTTGACACTACAAATCGGTAATACATTTTATTTCTATCACTCAAACTAACCCAAAAATTTGCTCTTTAACAACATGCCTTAAAGATTCTGGTAAATCACAATTTGACACTACAAATTATCAGCAATATATTTTATTTCTATCACTGGATTATTGATATGAACATACACATCTTGGGGAGTGAAATTTTCTTCTATTTACCCTTGTTTTTTGACATTCCTTATATTCTGACAGCATTGTTTACGTTTGAGACAAATTTACCAGCATCTTTGCCATGAGACACTCAAATATCATGAATAAACATTTTACTATTTTGTAAATTTATCTATTATAAAAGAGAAAGGTTAGACTGTCTATGATATAGATATAAACAGTAAAACCATAACGTTGCCAAATCGCACACCAGCTGATTTAAATGAGTCGATTGAAGTGTCTATTTGTTTTTTTTTTATAATATAGTCTGTTTCAATGATAAATGTCTTGAAATTAATTTATTTTTAAATTATATTATTTTTTATTAGTATGTTAAATTAAATTGTCAAATATTGAGTACTATGCTTCATTTGACTCACGTGGTAGCGAATGGATCTCCTCAATTTGCTCTATTTAAAATTTTGTTTAAATTTTAGTGAACTTTCGTCTTGCGTAGACTCTCTTCAAAGTATTTTGTACCCCTTCACGTGGTACCATACGTTTATTCCAATTCTCCCAGAAAAATTGTGGGATATTGTGGACAGCCCTACGCCGGTAGTGTGCGGGGTTCTATCAGCCGAAGCAGTCCAGTATAGGAGGATAGAAAATGTAAGTTACTTTATCTCTATCGTTGCTCTCCATTCATATCCATTGCTTAGATAATATATTTTCAGACTTCATGAATATCAAATAGAAAAAAGTGTTTGAGTGCGTGTGGCACGCGCCTTATGTTAGGGTTCCATGGTAGTTCTTTTTTATTCTTTTCTTTTTTTTTTTCAGGGAATTGTAGTAAATTTAGATACTCAATCAGTATTATCAGATATAGGCGATGAAATGAAAATTTTAAGCGGCAGCTTACAGAAAGTTTGGAGGCAGTTTATAACTTTAGCAAATAACACGAAGTCTCAAGAATACGTATCTTCTGTATATTTAGCTGATGCCTATTTATATGTATTTATTTGCTGTTTCAAGGATTATAAGAAATACGTCGTAAATGGACAATTCCTGGTAAGTTTTCTCTTTTCTACAAATAAACAGTGGTATTAGATATAAAACTTGTATGATAGTAATGATAATTACTTTACTGTATTAAATTTTATTTGATATGTTTATAATGAGTTTCTTTATTTGTAGACCGAAAAGTTTATCGAGAACGCTAAAACCAAGGGAATCAAACGTTTCCTGAAGATGTTTACCGAAACCTGTATGTTCTGTTCGTTCAGAGACGCTGCCTTGCATAATCCAGAGACTTTGGCGCAATTCGATAAAGAAATAAAATTCTACGGTTCGGACGAGAGTAGAACTATTTTGGATAAATTGCTTGACTGGCATCGATAAAATTAAATAGACTGAAGATATCTTGTACGATACATGGTATTAAGGGAGCTAATTTCGGAATTACGAAACGGCTGGATTTCTCATTATCTGGAAATATGTAAACTCGAAATTGGTTCCTTTGTATATATTTAGTTTAGTATTAAATAAGGAAATGAAACAAAATATAACTTTGTTGAAAAAAAGAACAGATGTAATAATATATATCTCCTATGATAAGGAAACTTGGAACTTTAAAATATGCAGGGTATCCTAATATGTGAATGGGTAATATAATCAAAATACTGAATAAACTTACAAAATGGCGACACAAAGACATATGTCAATAATAACAGGCTAGTGTGGTTCTTTTATAATTTTTATTAGTTAGTATGGACTTGATTTTATATTTGTTTCGACGTGTTATGTAAAGTATTTCTTCTTAACGGTGCTAAATAGGTGACGTATAGGATTGAGGTGCAGAAGCATCAAAGTTTTTTTTTTTAAATTTAATCATTCAAATTTAAACAAATAAAAGACAATAAATATCTACTAAGTTTACAAAATGTGGCATACAATTTGTCACTACCGTTTTATTTCATATTTTTTATGACTAACTAAAAAAAGCATCAATGTATTTTAAGGCAGAATGACTTATGTACAACCGATTTTTTGCAGATTTTGGTATTTATTCGAAGTAATGGAAACACCCAATTTTTCGCTGATTTCACTAGTTTACATGGGTTTTGTCCTTGAAATGAAAAGTGTTTCTGCTTAGCAGTTGAGGTGCCTTGAGTTTTTAAAAATATATTTTAAAAATCCAATACGTCACGTTTCCATAATATTATTATTTTTTTTATTTACAAAGAAAATACATACAAAAATATACAAAAGAATTAAAAATGAATTACTTTAGCCTTTTTCTTGTATTTATTTGTATCCGCGTCTCTCACAATATACCAACAATAGTCACCTAACATGGCTTCGTCCCAGTATCGCTGATAATTTTGCTCAAAAAGTTTCAAGTCCTGGAGAACACGCTCTCCATGCTTGTCGCTTACGTGCCCGAGGTTTTCAGGAAATAAATCGAGATGCGAGTGAAGGAAATGAACTTTCAGTGACATGTTGACAACCATTCGTTTAAAATTATGTAATAAGTTTGCAGGTAACTGTCGATAATTTTCATTTTTTTTTGTTTCCTAAGAGCTCTTGGATAACAAATCTTAGTGAAGTCCAAGCAGCTCTTTCAGTATTCGAAAGACTTTTTTCGAATGTCTCATCGCTTAACATTTTTTTTATTTGTGGTCCGATGAAAACACCTTCCTCTAGTTTCGTCTCAGAAAGATTACGAAAAGCAGAGCAAAAATGCCTAAAGGCTACGCTAGTTTTGTCTAAAGCCTCGACAAAATTTTTCACAAAACCTAATTTTATGTGAAGCGGTGGTACATCTATGCTTTATATTCAGTTTACCAGGAACATATTCTTCGCTAACTGGCCAGTTTTTTTTATAATGATCTTGTTTAGCTCTTGAATCCCACAAACACAAAAAGCAACAGTATTTTGTGTAGCCGCCCTGCAAGCCCAAAAGTAAACCAAGTACTTTTAAATCACCACAGACAATCCAATTGCAATATCTGTATTTAATGAGTTCAATTAGTGTGGACATTGTTTCATAAGTCTCTTTGGTATTTACTGCGTGACCTATCGGAATGGATGGCTTCTCATTACCATTATGTAAAAGGACTGCTTTTAAACTAGACTTCGATGAATCAGCGAATAAACGTCATTCTTCTGGATTATAATGTTGCTGCATTTCTTGAAAAAGTCCAATTATATCATAACAGTAACAAAATTCGTTTTCTTTCTTAAAATATCTCGAAAAACATTTACTTCGCGTACGATATAAAGTAACTCTTGGGAGCAAGTAACTTCCATTGTTGTAGTCGTGAACCTAGTAATTCAGCTTTGGATTTAGATAGGGTTAAATCTCACTAAATAATTCAGTTCGGACTGATTTATTATGTGTGGTTCTTCATAGACATCAACAAATTCATCTGAACTTGTGTCACTTTAAATTTGAGCTTCTTCGGATTCAGTGTCAGGCATCGCAGTTTTGCTGTAACAACTGCGAGGTGTTGGAACTTACTGCTTGTCTCAAAGTCAGACAGGTTTAGTAACCGAAGGAACATCTGCATATATAATTTTATCCTTATGTTTGTGATTAAAACTAAATATTTTAGTAAGACAGAAGTAACAATCATTCTCGTGGTTAGATGGTTCCCTTCACATCATTGGCTCGCTAGAATTCAAAGATCTGTTTTCACCCGCAGTCCAGGAGCTTAACGTTCTTCTACATCTTTCACAAAATACATGAGAAGCCCACTTTTTATCGTGGTGAAAGAACGAGATTTAAAAAAAGAAAAATATGCGGCTTTAAGCGATTCCGTTATAGGATATCCTTTCTTATATATAATAAGTTCTCCACAAACGTAACAAAAACGATTGGGATTTACTTTACTGAATTTTTTTGACATTTTAAAAACAAATATTCACTTAATTGAACACTATACAGGATAGAAATTTTAGAACAAATTGAAAACAAACTAATGGGTTGTAGAAAACAAACTTTGTTGATAACTTCTGTCTCTGACGTGATGGAAATTAAAAAAATGTATGTTTGCGTTTAGTTGTTGTAAGTAAAAAAAATAATATTAAATTCATTTGAAGGACATAACTTTTTTTTCATTTTGTAAACTAGTGTTTTTTGCATACCCCCTATTTTGAGGTCCGTAATACATGAATCCGAATTTTTTTTTTGCGGTCGCACATAGTTTTCCCATAAAAAGTTCTTTTTCATAGTGTATTTTCAGATCTTTTTCTATAAATTATGCTATTTCCACTAAAAGATAGTTCCATGTTTTGGAATACAGTACATTTTGGATTTGGAAAAATTAAGCTAAAAGAAAACGTCAAGGATTTTGAACATGGCGGGAAATTTCGTACATTGTTGCCGGATTTCAAACGACCATCAGATTGCACTTGTTCTAATAGCAGTTTAATAATCCATACCGAATTTTTAGCTAAATTTTTGCATACCCCGTATTTTGGGGTCATATTCCATAAATCCGAGGTTCGTACATAGTTCTCCCAACAAAAAAAATCACTTTTATATTGTATATTTAGATATTTTTCTTTAAATTATGCCACTTTCACTAAAAGACAATTCCATATTTTAGAATATAGTACATTTTGGATAGAACAAAACGTCAAATTTAATTAAAATATAGCAGAGAATACTAAAAATCAAGCTAAAAACAACGTGAAGGATTTTGAACATGGCGGGAATATTAGTGCATTGTTGCCGGATTTCGAACGCCCATCAAATTGCACTTGTTCTAGTAGCAGTTCAGTAATTCATTCCATATATTGTTTTGCCCCAAAATCGAATATTAAGTAAGGGACAGATTGGGTTTTGAAAAAGACTGACTGCAATCAATTATCGGTGACGCCACATAATGTTATATGACCTTGAAATTACTGGGAGTGTTCTGAAATTTGTTCGACTTGCGTTAATAGAACCAATATCTCCTCAAGTGATAAGTATGAGCCAGGTTAGTTCAGGTTTATATAGTTTCTTTTTATATAGATAAATGGTTTGTAAAAGGCAATACAAAACTTGGTCAAACTGTGTAACAATTTTTATATTATTGTAAATAAAATGAGATCACAAATAGCACACAAAAAAGTTACACTAATAAAATATTAATGATATAATTTTTCAAAAGAAAAATTTTGAAAACGCCAAAAAATTACTTAATAAGTTTACACTTCCAAAATGGGCTTTTTCGTCGATAAATTTGCTCATACGTTATATAAACTAATGGATAATACTTCTGTGTGATTATTCATATTTATTTAATATATTTTATAACAATATACAGTGTCCGCGAAAAGGCTACATCACATGGAAATCTGTATATATATATTTTTTTTAATTTGAAGGATTTTTCTTTTATCAAAATAAAGAATACTTTGATATAAAAATGTCATTATGTCAAGATTTCAAATACAAAGTTTGGGGAGGAAATGTTAATATTATCATTTTTTCAAAGAGTATTATTTATTCTGTGTACTGTTTCTTTACAACCCAGTTTTCAGTAAAGATTTTGTGTTAGAAAAACAAAAATGTACCACTTTTTCCAAAACAGAAAAAATTGTTTTCAAGTAAATAACTAGACTTTCTTGGACTCTTAGAATTCTCAGTACAAATTATAAATATTTATTGAAACACAATATTATTTCTAAGAATTACGATAAATTTTTCTTTAAGATTTTTAAATGTGAGTTGAATTTAGCCACGTCGAATTAGTTTTGCCATTTTCCAAAAATGTTTTCCTCTCCTTAGTTGTTTTTTAGACTTGAATCTGGAGCAAGCAATAATGGTTATCTTTTCTTTAAGAAAAAACCATAAAATATAACAATATTTAATTAATATGCTAAAATAATAGTTTTTTAAAACCCTAAACTAAAATTAAAGCAAAACTATTTTGGACTAATACGATTGACAGTTATAATTTAGTGAACGAAAGAAATCACATATGACCGATGCCATTTGCATCTTATTTGAGTCTTATACGTCTGTCAAATCGATTAGTTATTTCAGTATTTTGAGTTTATCTGCAATATGTTCAATGCTTTTTTAATTTTCAAGGCTATTCTATTATGTTATATTTTGTAAAATCCACTTTTCATTGTCTTGTATAACATCAACAATTCTGCCCATTTTTTCCAATTAAATGAAAATTAAATATTAAGAAATCCTAGGTCATCAGATGATCCTTAAAACCTAAACATTTTTACAGATTTTGTTGTGTGTGTCTGGGTTTTATGTGTGTTCTAGTTTCAATTTATTTAAAACTATTTTTCGGCTTAAAAATGAACCTGGGATACCCTGCATATTAGCAAGTTGTAAACTATTTAGCTACCATGTAGTGAAATATGTATATAGTAGCGTTCTTAGTACAAACCAATATAAATTAATATTTGCCATGTTGAAATAATTTGTTCCGGTGAGCCGATGAGATAATGTTTCAAATTAGCTATTAGAAATGACAATCTCACAAGTGTATTTTTTTTATTGTGCAGTTCTTTTTGTTACTAAAAGTCATATGTCTGTTTTTTTACGGTACTGTTTCTCTCTGTTGTAAATATTGTGGATCTGTTAAAGATATTTTTAAAACGACTTATATTATTGTAAGTACTTTTTATACCATATATAAATGTTGAAATATTTTTTCTATAAATAAATATCTTTTTAATATGTGCTGTGTTTTCATTAAATCGTAATTTATTTTTAATGTTGTATTAATTAGCTTGTTTTAGTATTTCGTATCTAACATTGATAACCTACAAAAGTTATCACATTATTTAAGTAAAGTACAAATCGATCAAGTGCGTATTGGACACGCATTACGTTAGGCCTCCGAAGCAATTTTTTTTCTTTTCTTCATTTTTCCTCTAATATTTTATTGCTTAATTTAAAATATTGATTAAAAAACATTTTCTTATCGAAAAGCGCTTTGAAAGACCGGATATTAAATTTTAAACAGTTTGTTTTTGATCTCGATAAATTAGTGAATGTAATCATACTAATTTTCGTTGAAAGTATTTACCTCGTGCTATTGGTGTTGCAAAATTATAGGGGAGCTAAAAAAATCACCCTAATTCTCCATTCATGGTGAGGTCTCCTAAATTATCCTTTCACATCTATCATTGGATTAATTAAAAGCCTGTTTCTGCAAAATTTCATCTCTTAAGAATGAAAAATGACGTAGTTACAAGACTGTCATTGAGAAAGATACGTATTTTTTACGGTACATTTGATTTTTCAAAAGTTAAACGGACCTATTCAGGTACCTTGGTGTTTGTGGAATATTATAAATAAACATAGGAACTTAAACAATAGGAGTGATGTGGCACCAAACAAACCCGGATGATTAATATTGCACACGATTTAATCAGCAAAATCCCTAATTACCAGGCTGATCCTCTGTGAGGTTTTGGGGAAGTTGTTGTCGGTGATTACATTATGTTTACATAAATTTCTTTCAATGAAATGAGGGATAATTAATCAAATAAAAAACAAATGTTTGGATATTTTTGGTCTTAGCAAAAATTGAAAAAAAAAACTTGACGCTCTGGGCTGATAACGGTGCTTTAGGGAGAATATTTTTCCCGATATACTCAAACAGGCCATGGTTATTCCAGTGTTTAAACAGGGAGACAGAAGTATTGTGCCGAACTGTAGACCAATTAGTTTATTGCTAGCCATTTCCAAGATAATTGAAAAATACATGGCATTAGTGCTGGTGCGCTTTTTTAAGAACAAAAGCTATTTTGGTCGGTGTTAATTTGTCTTCCATCGGTTGGGGGGGGGGGGGGATACACATTGCTGGGCATGTTGGATTTGGTTCGGGGGCTCACACGGTCGTTTGAGTTACGGGAGTGTAATGCCGTCTTATTCTGCGACTTAAGCAATGCGTTTGACTGCGTCGCTCATGATCTCCTCATAAAAGAGCTGCACTACTATAACTTTAATGAGAGCAGCTGCAAGCTTATAAAATCTTACTTGAAAAATAGAGTTCAGGTTGTAAGAGTTGGAGGAGAGTCATCGGCCCTTGGTGCCATATCGATAGGAGTGCCCCAGGGTTCGGTACCGGGGCCCATACTCTTTTTAGTTTACATAAATGAGTTATCTTTGGGTAAAGATACTTCAGATGTTATGTATTTTGTCGATTACATCACTCTCTCGATTACGGATATTTCTCTGGAAGTGGCTTTGGAAAGATTGGAAGAGGCACGATCTGATGCTAGGAAGTGGTTTGATGCAAGCGGGCTGCTTCTGAATGAAAATAAAACCATAACCCTACATGACTTGGGGGGCGCCAATGGAGGTTTGCTGAGTGCTAAATTTTTGGGAGTCCAGGTTGTTCCTCATCTTATTTAGCAAGCTCATAGAGACCAGATTTCGAGGAGGCATGTCGGTTTTAAGAGCTTCATACTTGCGCTGTTCCATTCGGTGATACCGTACGCACTATTTGTCTGGGGCCAGGCATCGCGGGCTTCAGAGGAAGACTGTAAGATTGATGTGGGGTATGAGCTGCAGGGAAGACTGTAGAGCAGCATTTTCAGAGCTGAAAATTTTAATATTCCCTTCTTAGTACATACTGGATAACCTAATGTATGTAAAAAATACAAAGTTACTTTCAGAATGCACAGTAAGATCCACAGCCGACATAAAAGGCACAGGGACAATTTGCTGCCTGCATATTTTTATTTGGGAAGGTGTTGGAATGGACCTCATTGAGAGAGGTTCGAGATCATCTTTTTAAATATAGAATAAAACAAATTTTAATTGAAAATACATTTTATAATTTTGATGAACTTACAATCTAGGCTTCTTGTGTAATATATTTAATTGTAATTTTAAATGTGAAAGTATTTGTAAAGGTTTTTTTTTATTTTATTTATTGAGGAATGTAATTATTGTAGAACGTTTCTTGTATTTTTATTATAGTAGTGAATTTTCTTTAATTGTAATACATATTTATTTTTATTTATATATATATATATATATATATATATATATATATATATATATATATATATATATATATATATAATATATAATATTATTCATATCAGCATATTCTGCACACCAATATTTTTCCATTTCCATGCGGTTTTGACAAGTTTTGCCAATAATAAAATTTAGGTACGTGAAAGTTAAAAAAAAAAAGTTTTTTTTTTATTGTAGTATTATATTTCAAGTTAGTTAGTTTTATATCGAAATTCATTTATTATATCGAAGTAAATGAAGTTTTTTTTAAGAAAAATGTTCGGAATATCTAAAACTAGTTTTTAATGTAACTGCATAAATCTATCAAAGTTTTGAACTGATTAAGTGCTGGGCTTGACTGTTTCTGATTTCCACTGATTATGGGGCCTTAGCTGTCATACGCTACATCAAAATTTTAGTAAAATATACAAAGTGGTTTCAGAACCTAAAACCTAAGGTATTTCTTTAATGCCTTTTCGAAATTTACAAGAAGATCTAGTTCTATTTTAACTTTCTTCATAGCGCATAATTATGGAAAATATATCTTTTTTCCTGGTTTAAGTAAGGAATTTAAACTTTCATGATAAATAATGTTTCATACTTATACGCCAATTGTTATTCATTAGAGTTATTCTTATAGTTTTAATATTAATAACTCCTGCTTGATTTATTATTTTTAAGTAAAAGTTTTCAATGGATTTCTATGTTGTTAATCATTGCTATGTAGTACGCGAATAAAAATTTCATTCACCCTAGGCACTATCTATCGGTCAATGTTCTTGAACATAAAAACAGCAAGTAAAACACATTTTAATTTCTTCCTTGACTTAAATGCAAATCAATTAAATTTATTTCGTATTCCAGGCGCTTTCTTTTATTGTAGCACCGTTATTTTTTACTTGTGTGTATGCGACAGTAGTCGTCGTCAACTTGTATATGTGACATTAAGAGGTCTTATATAAAGATTTATGGTTTTGTTTTCACGTTTAAATCTAAGAATTACATGAAGTTTTCTACGGTATTTGAAGCAAATTTTAATATATTGAGGTAATCTAAAAGATAGGCCTAGGGGCATGAGCATCTATATTTACATGAACTAACTTAACATATATAAATTCGTGTTTTGTATTTGATTTTTCGATCCTAAAAATCTAAGCTGATTTAGCTCGAAGATCGAGAGTCAGTACGAACTAAGGAAGTTAGAGGAGGTAACAGAAAGCTATAGAAATGGGTTAAAGGGCCAAACAAATATCCTAACCTTCAGGAAATAAATGTCATCAACAGAAAAGGGTTATAGGGATTCAGCGCACAAAAATATATCATATTTAACATATTAAATTTGTGAGTTCACGTTAATTAGGTGTTCGACACATAATTATTTTGATTTTTCTTTGTTGTGCGGTGCAATGCCATTAGTTGAATTGTAAAGCTAGTATTTGTTTATGTTTTATTTAAAAAAGAAAATATATTTTTTTAGATAAGTGCGGCGTGACTAAACTCACATTTTTATTAACGAAAAATTGTATATCATTACAATTTTCTGATTCTGTAATAAATACTGAACATTTTTCGTAAAATATGCCCTATACCTATATTTAATTCTCTTGAAAGTATTAACATTTTTAGTTTTTAAAATAGAATAGGTACATAACAAACGATGAAAAAAAAACTATTTTATAAGTCGTTAAATGGCCTTCTTAGCATATCGCTGAGATTTAGATTATTTATATTTAGATATCACCATTCTGTTCTAAAATAATCTGTCTGTAATTTATTTATTATAAATAATTAAGATCATTATGTTAGTATTCTAATTTGAGAAAGCAATTTATCATATGCGACATTTATGCTTGTTATTAATGTCCCATATTGAACTAGTGCTTTGAGGTAGTCTTTTCCTTCATCATAACAATTTCTTAATCTCTTGTTCTAACAATAAGACCCCTTTTTATATTACCGTTATCATTAAGAAATCGTATTGTTCAAAATCTTCGAATTAGGTGTATTTTTGTTGTTAAATTAGATTAGGAGTCTTAAAGCTTTCTGGTTGAGGTAATTTTATATTTCGCATCGGTGTTACCTTACCACAACTTTTTTCTATACGGGTTCTTCCGACTAGCTTAGGACGTGCAAATTCAATAGATACTTTACAAACTTTGGTACATTCATTTCTAAAATAAAGTATATCTAATTAAGTTTTAAATATTATAGAAATTATCGTAAAAGTGTTGATTGTTGATTAAACCAAAACTCTTTACGGAACCAAAATTTTCCAAAAGGTATCTGGGCCACTTAAGTTAAGAGACAAAAATTTATAAATAAAGGCGAGTCTGTGACCGAATCGGTTTCCTGCTAATTGAAAAAAATGTGGTAATGTAACGCAGGGGCATATAAGGTGTTGCGGTATTCTCGTATTACGGAGACATTTTTAAAATTCATGTATAATATTACAGTATTTTAATTTAGTACAAGTAAAAATAAAGTGATTTGGTTTGTGTTCGTATTGTATTTCACATTCATTGTTCTAGGCATTTGGTTATTGAAAAATTTTAGATGTGTTTTAGTAGCTAGTCATTAAACCATTGAAGATGAAAGGTGTATGGATGATCGGTATCCCTTTAACACTATTTTTGGGTGGTAAGTAAATAGTTTTTTCAAAAACATTTAATATTTATTAGTCAGTGTAGAACAGTAGTATTAGGTACATTATTCTTGATAATTGGCAATTTATACATTTAAAACATTTCAAAATAAAACATTTTAGAGCACATGCAATGTTTTGCATTTAATAATATTAATAATAAAAAGTCTCTATTTATAATCAATAAACTATAAAACAATAAATGAAGAAAACGTACGGTATCTAACAGAGTTGCTTCTTTACAACACCTTAGAAGAAACAAAATAATAAAAATTAAATATGCAAGGTTGGGTAAATGTTTCGGAATGGCTTAATTAAAGGTCAATGGATTTTCTTCAATCTTTACAGTTACAATTGTTCTATTTGACTGTGTATTGTATATGTCAGTGATATCAATAACTGAAAAGTGACGATGTCACTTATAATTTTTCTAAATGAAACATTCTGTTTTAAATATCCAACAAATTTATAATATTTTTTCCCTTTGGGCAAATTCAACTGTTTCGAAAATATTGTCAATTACCAATTTAAAATTATTTAAAAACAACAAAATATGGGGATCTAATATAGCGGACTATCGATTTTGTACCAAATTTGTCGCGGGGGTTTCTGAGAGTGCAAATAACGAATTAAATTTTTTTTGTTAAATTCGATATGGCAGATGCATATGGCGGTTTAAATATTTTGTATTTCCAAATTATGCCTAAAATTGGCACCGAAGAGTTTTCGATGGTGTAGATTAAGAGCTGGGTTGAAAATTTTATGTTATTCACATTTTTCCAAAATTGGTTTTAAAATGTTTTCGGAATCGTAGATTATGAATCTGATGATAATTTTTTACAATTTAATCTGGCAAATATAATACAGGGACTAAAAATCTTACATTTTATCGATTTTGTCTATATTGATATTGGGTGGTTCTTTGAGCGTATATACGGGCCATAAATTAATTTCTTCAAACTTAATATGCGGGATAAAATATGTTGGACTAAAAAAATTACATGTTTTAAGTTCTTTCATTATCGATATAGAGGCTTTAGAGATCTAGGTTACGATTTTAAAATTTTATTCAAATTTGGCATTTGGGAAATTCTCAGAATCAAAGAATTTTTCTTTTTTTACTTTAGTGTGGTTTACAACTATGGATAAAATGGGCACTTTTTTGTGATCCTAGAAATTCAGCTCAAAAGTAAAAATCGGAAAATAAAATTTTTATAAAAAATTGAAAAAGCGAAAAATTACAACATGAATTTTTATAGGGCATGGAATTTTTTGAACTTGGCGCCACATTATTACTAAATGAAACAAAAATCTACTAACACGAGATACATACATACGATTTAACTTGTAGAAAAAGAATGTATTACTCTGTTTAAGGTGATAGAATACGCACACATATAAGCAACCGACCTTTTCAGTCAAACTTTCTCTTAAAGAGAACCCTTATCCAAATCAACTGCCAATAGGATATTCCATAATTTTAAATATACAGTTGTTCCCGATAAAGAATCCGTACGTCATCAATAATATTCATCTAAACTAAATAAAAATTGATTAGTTAATACAATTTTTATGTTCATAAAGGCGAGTCTATGAGTCTATTGTACTGATGAAGGGAAGTAGATAGGATGTAATATTTGCTTTAATAATTAAATAAATAATAACAAACACATACATACTTACATACATATATATATATATATATATATAATAATATATATATATATATATATATATATATATATATATATATATATATATATATATATATATATATATAATAACGTCACTGTTTCGTCCTTACTTGGGACTTATCAGGCCATTTCATCCAGTATAATCCATCATCTTGCAATCGTGCCATATCTACTGCTTTTTAAAATGAAAAAACTGTAGTCAAGACATAAATAGCGACATCTCGATGGATCACGCAATAACACAAGAGCAACATGCACTAACAATGTTGTATATAACCGCCATGTGACAAGGCGACGGTAAAGTAAAAATAGAAGTATATCAAAATCGATAAACAAAGGATGCTACCTAAAGGATAAAGGTTGCATCATTTAGCATGGGCAACCAAACTGACCATGAGTTGTTGCAGCTTAAACAGGTTTCGCAACAACGATCTCCCCATGAGAGCGCTACGTGTTTTTTAAGACAACAAATAAAAAATTCGCGGCTGTGTGGACGTGGCGGTTATATATACCATTGTTAGTGCATGCTGCTCTTGTGTTATTGAGTGATCTGTAG
This sequence comes from Diaprepes abbreviatus, assembly GCA_034092305.1. NCBI lineage: Eukaryota > Metazoa > Arthropoda > Insecta > Coleoptera > Curculionidae > Diaprepes > Diaprepes abbreviatus. The sequence goes on from JASJET010000070.1 coordinate 181,779, forward strand.
AGATGTCGCTATTCATGTCTTGTCTGCTGTTATTTCATTTTAAAAAATAGTAGACAGGCCACGATGATGGATTATACTGGATGCAATGGCCTGATGAGCCCCAAGTAATGATGAAACAGCGCTATCGTCATTTTTCAAACCCGGAACTTCCATATTGTCTTGAAGTTCTCCATATATAATGCATCTTTATTTTACCTGGTTTTATTGTTATATACCCATTAATTTTAGAAATTTTTAAAATATGTATATTTAAGTAAGAAATTTAAAATTAACTGAATCTCTAATTGTATCGAACCTCTCTTATTATATCACAATTTATTGGCTAGCTCTTCTTCAAAAGGATAGAATTAGTCATCAAAATTTTCAGAATGCTCGTTTTAGATTTTCTTATAATCTGCCATTGAACCATATTTTCTTCCACTGAACTATATTTCTGAAACTTTTAGGAAGTCCCGTTAGTTAAATTTAGAAGAATGTTTATAGTTACACCTTTTAATACTGGCTCTGAAGATTATCTCTTTTAGCAAACGAGATTATTTATATGAAAAACTTATTCGTCATTGTAGTCTGTTTGTTGTTGTAGGACGTAAACGGAACAATTTCAATGTAGCTTTACTTGTAGCTCTAAAATCAAATTTTTATAAAAAAAAAAAAGGAAACCGACTTCTAAAAATGCTTTAAAAATAACAATGTAAATTTTTATATGAAATTGAAATATTTGAAGTCGGAGCCAAATTAACACCTGACAATATGATTCATCTAAAAAGATTAATTAATATTTTATTTATAATTGCTTTTTTACCGTAGTTTGTATATATCTCGTATTTGTTTTATTTAGCAATAATTTGTCGCCGACTTTAAAAATTTCAATTTCATATAAAAATTTATATTGTGTTTTGCACATTTTTAGAAGTCAGTTCAATTAGTTATGATTCCATAAATTATTTGGTTCTTGCAAATTTGAAATATGAATATTTTTTTTATATTACTAGTTAAATGTCAAAATTCGTGGTTTGATCCAATCAAAGATGCCCTGTACTTACACAATTTCATTCAAACTAACAACACCCTTCAGGACTGCGTTTACCGACCTGCAAACGTTAAGGATATGTGCCCCGATCCTGACATAAGGTAGTACGAATCATATAAAATTAATAATGACATAAGAAATATAATTTTCCCTTTGAATCATAATTTAATTTGTTCTAGTTATTTTGAATATCATAATACTCTATTTTTTGCTGCCTTTTTGTTTGCCTAACTTGACTTTTTTAGATTTATTTTGTACAACAATGGTAAGAAACAAGTGTACGATCATAAGCAATCTGATTGGCTGCGACAAAGTATATGGGATCCCCTGAAGGAAGATATGTTTTTGGTGCATGGATACGCTGGAGGAGATGATACATTGCCTATAAATGTATTGAGAGATGGTAAAAAAAACATATTTATATTTCAGGCATCTAGTTCCTTATTTACATTTACACTAAATAATAATAATTTAATTTTTTTCTTTATATTTTTTTTAGCATATATTAGAAACAGTTCCTACAATATTTGGTTAGTTGACTGGGGAGCTCTAGGGGAAGCTCCTTGTTACAGAGCTTCAGTACACAATATGAGAGCTGTAGCTAGATGCACTGGGGACTTAATTACAAATTTGAGAGTTGCAGGATTACCAGCGGACAAATTGACTTGTATTGGTCACTCTCTAGGTATATATTTTTCATATGTTGAATAAACTTAATTCTGAAACAAGCTTCCTTAGATTATAGTTTTCCAGAATTAGAAGCTTTTCCTGACTAATATAAACTTCGAACATACCCCCGTAGAATTAGCATAACGTCAGAACTAGGGCCCGGTTGTTTGAACGTTAATTAACGTAATATTTTTATTTATATTTGAAAAAGTGTTAATAAACAGTAGATATTTAATTTCTTGGTGCACACACACCGATTTTATGCTATCCTTTTCTAATTGCATTATTTAAACGAATGTCATATGATAATCGGTACGTCAATTCTGAATACATAAAGTATGAATATATGGTTGCCTAAATTATTATTATTGTTATTTTCAATTTGTAAACAATATTTACCAATAAAAATAAGTTTTTAAATCCACTTTTTGTTAATAATAATTGTAAACTTCGCATTTACAGTAATTTCTAACACTTAAAAACACCGAAAAAAGTTACGACAAGTAATTAAACTGAAAAAAAAAAAGGATAAATAAACATGTTTATGTCAGTCAAACATCAAAAAGGCGTCTCCCCCACCGACCATAAACGGCCTTCAAACAAATCTATTGTTGTTTAAGTCTAGGGTATGATCGAAGAATACGAATTATTTTCATATACACACCGTATAATTGATTTGAATCGTTTTTGCAAGTTTCTGTTATATTTTAGGTGCTCATATATGTGGTCTTATCTCCAAATATGTCTTATTTCGCATGCACCGCATTGTAGCCTTGGATCCTGCTAGACCTTTGATTACCAATCAAATTAAACTCAATATGGGTGATGCAGCTGCGGTCCATGTGCTCCATACCAACGCAGGATATTATGGCGAAGGAGGAAGAGGAGGCCATGTCGACTTTTGCATTAATGGAGGAAGGATTCAACCATATTGTGAAGATGGAGACAGTAAGTTAAATTATTACAATTCCAAATTCTCAACTACTAGTTTGTTGAATAAACTAAAGAACTGAAATTTACTAATCGAGAACTTACCCTCTAAAATTAATCGACATTCTAAGTAACCGTCGGACAGAGACCATTGATGAGCTCATTTCATAATACAAACTTAAATACATCGATAAAAAAGTATGTGTTTATAAGGCTAAAGTATTAAGAATTATAAAACTCATATACCACTAAAGAGAAATGTCGAGATCTGATATGACAGAACATGTCTAAGACAAAGAACCCATCAAATTAGCTTACATTAAAAATAATAATGGTCTTCAGATCAGATGCATGTTCTGCATTCCATAATATAGCAGTGTCATCTGCAAATAATTTAAATTCTCTCCTTACAGGCATCCTAGCTAGATTGTTGCATAGATTGTTCAAATATTAATGTATAATATTTGTAGTTGGCAATGATCCTTATTTTTTTTAGAAACGTTGCCAGATGTAGCTATTTTTACCTATATTCACCGTAATGTAACACATAGCATAATGTCAATATAATATCAATTACCTCAAACTTTTAAGAATTATAAGGGCTCTATGACCAATTAACATAAAATAAACTAAAAAGTTTTTTTACGGGAAATAGTTATTCTAGTTTAAAAGAATATTTAGAAGTCAAGAATCTTTATGATATTGTTTAACATATTTGCATACTGAGCATTTGGATTTTAGGTGTCTCGATCTGAGTCAGTACTGTTCGCATTTTACTTCATTCCTACACGGAGCTGCATATAGTTGTACGTTTGCTGAATGTGATTTCAGCACTAAAATGGCATAATGTGGATATATCCACTGCTATTGCATCTCATACAGGGGAATTCGTGAAAGCCGCATAGACATATATACGCCATCCGGCGGGAGGTCGGCGAAGCCGCGCTCAGTATTTGCATGCTTCCTTCCGATCTGTCCTTTGCACAGCCAGGTGCATGTCGGTACCCTGATGAGTCTAGTAGAGACGAAACATGTACCTCTGCCGTATCACTGTGGCGGTGAGGGTAAGTTTTTGACTTTCTTCTCGGTATGGTGGTACAGGCAGGCCATCATCTCGATGGTGGTGGAATAGAATAAATTGTCCCTTAGCAATTTGTTCCAACTGTGCAACCTCTAATATGCAAAGGATATGGTTGGAACGAAGTTTGCATTTACTGTTCGCATTTTACTTCATATATATATATATATATATATATATATATATATATATATATATATATATATATATATATATAAAGAGTGTAAAAGAAAGTCTTGTGATCCATACTATACCTTAAGTGATTTGACCGTATTAAATTTTTAGTTGACGCACAGTTATGTAGTCACATCTGGGCCATCTGTTACATGTCAGAAAGCTTAGTACCATCTCTTCAGAGGAGAGCAGAACCTTGTTCTAGAAGATGTCCATCTGGCCCTCGGCCATCTAACAGGGTTGGGATACCCGTTATGATGGGACAGTCAACACCTTTAACGTATGTAGAATCATAATATTTTATGTAGATAAGAAAACTTACCTTGCGCAAATGTCCGAGTTGTAATATATAATTCGCCATAATAATTTGTTTTAGTGCAACTGGTTCATACTGTGTCCATGATAATTATCCCCCATATTGTCCACAGAAAGCTGGGGATATTGGTGACGCCAGATGTTGTTTGAAACCACCCGAGATAAAACCTTCGAATTGAAATTCAGTACCATCTTTATATTTAAGTATTATGCTCAAAACACAAATTAAGAAAAAATATTTTGTTTATTTGTTGTTTTATCCTATAATACAATGTTATATCAAGTGGAGGAACATTATATAGGAAGAATATTAAGTTAGTCTGATATTTAGGTACAAAAATAAATTTTCTACGTAATTTTTTAAAGTTAAGATTATCATCGTATTTAAATTTTAGTATTATTTTACACTTAAGAATACAGTTAATTTGGCAGCCTTTGTCTATCAGCTTATATTGACAACAGGTACTAGCATATATATATATATATATATATATATATATATATATATATATATATATATTTATTTATTTATTTATTGATTTATGTTTTACAGATTAATTTACTTCTAATCCGATATCTAATTTTTGGGAAATATGTAGCGAAAGGAATATGATAGGTAAAAAAATATTCATAAAAAAATTGAATTTTAGCAAAGTATCTTAAAAAATTTCTTAAATTTATCACTGAGTAAGTTAAATTTTATTTTACTATTCTTGTATGGTTTAAAACCGAGAGCATAGGGAGGTGAGTCTGCAGTTTCCAAGTAGTAAATTCCCCTAGTCCTAAAATAAAAAAAATAAAGTGTAAGTTGCTGTTTCTTTGTTTAAAAAAAAATAAAACCTGAATTAATGCAGGTAATCAATTTAACGAGAAGATAAACTATAATTTTTTAATTAAATAAAATAGCGGAAACACTGAATTTGTCTCTAATTTTTGGGTCATACAATGCAGATGTGAAGTTTTTTAAGTGATCTTATAATTTTTCAAATAAAAAAAAATTTATACATAAAAGTCTAATTTTCTTATCTAGACCTTGAGATGTTGTTACTTTCAGTAAAATAGATGTATAAGACAAATATTTAAACACATTTTTAATAAAATCTACATGGGCAGAAAAGTGCCAAAAAAATTTTGAATGAAATATAAGACTCAACCTGAACAATTTCATTCAATTTTATATTTGTCTTTCTTCTAGTTAAATAATAGCGAGAGATAGATAGATTCATTATTCAAATATGATATATCGTACAATGCCTTGGTGCCTTGTTGATGTAGTCCTCGTTATTACACTTGAAAGAAAAACTTCGTAGTTCCATTGTATACAACTTAAAGAATGATATTTCGTAAACTATATTTTGTTTCTCTTAGTCAACAATACTTCCTAGTAATATACATATTATTGCACTGTCCAATTTCATTAAGTTCTATTCTACGGTTTTGATTGTCTCATTAGGCAAGCATTTGGGATAAAAATCTTTCAGACAAAAATTGAAGGGGTCAGAGGTGGCGATCTGATAGTGAGCTCGAAGTCAGTTTTAGGGGCTATTCGAAGTCCATTTAATTTTTGGAAATGGGACTCTGATTTCGGAAATGAAAATAAAAAAAATTACGTTTGAGCATGTAATGTATAAAGAAAAAAATGTTCTAGAAAAGAGTTGTCGGGGTCAGTAATTATGCTCAATAATAACCTTAATTTCAATTCTAAACATTTTAAGGTTATGGTATTTTTTAAGCAATTATATGGAAAGAATAGAAAAGTTTACTGTTCAAATAATAATCTCGCCAGTGAAAGCAAAAACCTTAAATAACTTTTGACCGAAAGATTTTTTAAACGTTTTCCTCAAGATGAGACATCCGGTATAACAACCATACTATTTTCTTTTAATGGGTATTAAGGCTACAATTTGTTTTCTACTTATGTTGCTGTCTAGTAGAAAGCACTGGGAGGTGGGACCCCGCCTGTTAATATGGGGGCTGAGCAAAGTTTCTGAAGATAGTCTGCGAGTTTGTTACTGTTAAGATTCGTTTTTTTTAATATATATATATATATATATATATATATATATATATATATATATATATATATATATATATATATATATATGTTTATACGGCTTTCACGGATTCCTCCGTGCGAGTTGCAATAGCAGTGGATACATCCACATTATGCCGTTGTAGTGCTGAAATCACATTCAGCAAACGTACAACTATATGCAACTCCGTGTATAAGTGAAGTAAAATGCAAACAGTAAATGCAAACTTCGTTCCATCATATCCTTTCCGTGTTAGAGGTTGCACAGTTTGAATAGATTGCTACAGAACACAATCCATCCAATTCCACCACCATCGAGATGATGGCCTACCTGTACCACCATACCGAGAAGAAAGTCAAAACTTACTCTCCCCGCCACAGTGATACGGCAGAGGCACATGTTTCGTCTCTACTAGACTCATCAGGGTACCGACATGCACCTGGCTGTGCAAAGGACAGATCGGAAAGAAGCATGCAAATACTGAACGCGGTTTCGCCGACCTCCCGTCGGATGGCGTATATATGTTTATACGGCTTTCACGGATTCCTCCGTCCTGTCCTTTGCACAGCCAGGTGCATGTCGGTACCCTGATGAGTCTAGTAGAGACGAAACATGTGCCTCTGCCGTATCACTGTGGCGGGGAGAGTAAGTTTTGACTTTCTTCTCGGTATGGTGGTACAGGTAGGCCATCATCTCGATGGTGGTGGAATTGGATGGATTGTGTTCTGTAGCAATCTATTCAAACTGTGCAACCTCTAACACGGAAAGGATATGATGGAACGAAGTTTGCATTTACTGTTTGCATTTTACTTCACTTATACACGGAGTTGCATATAGTTGTACGTTTGCTGAATGTGATTTCAGCACTACAACGGCATAATGTGGATGTATCCACTGCTATTGCAACTCGCACGGAGGAATCCGTGAAAGCCGTATAAACATATATACGCCATCCGACGGGAGGTCGGCGAAACCGCGTTCAGTATTTGCATGCTTCTTTCCGATCTGTCCTTTGCACAGCCAGGTGCATGTCGGTACCCTGATGAGTCTAGTAGAGACGAAACATGTGCCTCTGCCATATCACTGTGGCGGGGAGAGTAAGTTTTGACTTTCTTCTCGGTATGGTGGTACAGGTAGGCCATCATCTCGATGGTGGTGGAATTGGATGGATTGTGTTCTGTAGCAATCTATTCAAACTGTGCAACCTCTAACACGGAAAGGATATGATGGAACGAAGTTTGCATTTACTGTTTGCATTTTACTTCATATATATATATATATATATATATATATATATATATATATATATATATATATATATATATATATATTAAAAAAAACGAATCTTAACAGTAACAAACTCAGAAGTGGTTTCAGTACATTGGATCATATTCAAGCACTAAGAGAAATATTGAGCCCAGAAAAATATAATCTACTACTAACTTTAGCATTCATAGACTTTGAGGAAGCTTTCGATTCAGTACATCCTCAAGAAGTTATGGAAGCTCTAGTCGATCAAGGAGTAGACAAACCATATGTAGAAATGTTTGCAAACATATAGCCACAGCTAGAGTAAAAGTATATAAGAAGACCTCAGAATTTCCGATCCAAAAAAGAGTCCGATAAGAAGATACAATATCCGCGAAGCAGCAATTCTAGAAAATATCTTCCGGAAATTAGACTGGAATAAGAACGGTCTATGTATAGATGGGGGACACTTAAGCCATCTAAGATTCGCTGATGACATAATTCTGATTGCTAAATGTCCTGAAGAATTGCAAGAGCAAATTAATGCTTCAACACCGCCACTAATGAAGTGGGTAGGAAGACAAAAGTAATGTACAACGATCTGATTACAAACTTCCAAATAATAATAAATAAAATCAGGCTGGAAATAGTGTATGAATATTGCCGGTCATGACATACGGTGTGAAATTTGGATTTTGAAGAAGGAAATAACCACAAAACTCCAAATCACTCAAAGTCATGGAAAGATACATGCTAAGAATAACTAAAAATAATATAAAAGAATAGAGTGGATACGACAGAAAACCCAGGTAACTGATGTATTCCAAAGAATAAAATCCCTAAAATGGCAATGGACAGGACATATAGCATGAAGAACAGATAATAGCTGGCAGGAACATTGAATAAGGGAGTTTGAAACGGTACATGAAGCTGAAAATGATGATATCCGTATAATTTTTAAATTGAAATTTTAATTTTGCGGACACATTACTCTTATATTAAAAGTGTGAACAACATTAATCCTTTAACATCTGACAACAAAGTACAGTTTTTTCGCAAGTGTAGTGTTTTTTACTATATTTTAGCCAAATTACAGTGTACATAGAGCTCAGATTCGTTTTTCACGAGTACTAAATAAGAATACATAAACTAAGAAGAAAATTAGGTGTTTCCATGATTCGGAATAATTATCGCAAAATTTATAGAAGGTAACATTTTGGAAATAATAACAAAAAATTATTTTAATAAAAATACATGTATTTCTTGAACAATAACTGTCATTAGTAAATCATTTATTACATTATTTTAATAACCTGGTTTTTTACTTACAAATAATAAACATTTTCTCCCATTACCGCCAATTTATCAGAACCGTTACATAGTCCCAACATATAATGAGCAACATTGTTACATTTTCTTCCAATAAAAGAATTTCCACCGAATACAGAGTTCCTGATAGATTCTGCAAAATACAATCCTGCCAAAATGTGACTACATAAGGGAGGATCTAAAACAAATAGGACAGTGAAACTGAAATGACTTCACCGAATTGTATAGTTTCGCATTCTTTTACAAGATTGAAAATAATAACGCAGATTTAGTTCCGGACATAATATTTGCCTTACATTTTTTTGATATACAAGCTGGTTGTAAAGATCCACCATTGACATAGAAATCTACATGTCCAGTAGCTTCCAATTTTCCAAATGTACCTGCGCTAGTATGGATAACATCAACAAATTCTGCATCTGTTTTATCCAGTTTCCAATCATCGTTGAGAGTAGCAAAAAATGGAAGAGCTGGATCTAAACCTAAAAAATTTAACATTGTTACGGTAACTCTAAAGATTATATTAAATGTTCGCTATGTAAATCTCTAATTTTTGGGTGGCATTTAATTAATAAAACAAGTTAATTTTTAAAATATGTTTTCAGTTAGTTACCTGTAATTCTGTAAAAAGATTTTCCTAAAGCTTTCCGTAAATTATTTCCTGCTAGTCCGGAAACGTGTGCTCCAAGACTAAATCCCACTACATGAATAATATCTGGAGTAACTCCAAGAGGTAAAAGGCTTACAACCAAAATAGAAAGGCATTGTGCCACATGCCAGGTGTTTAGATAAGCCGTAGCATAGCATGGAATTTGGGCTAGAGGTTCCCAATCAACTAGAAGGTATGCAAAAATAAAAATTTTTGTGATAGCTATTAATTAATAAGGCTGAAAATTAACATCTTAAGCCTTCAAGATGTTAATTTTGAGGAATTTTTGCACTTTTTTGGAAGCACTTTAGTTTTAGAAGATTTTTACAGAATTCTAATAATGTACTTTAGAAAATAACAAGACAAACATCTTGTTTTAAAGACTATAGACTAAATTCTGATGGATTTACCTATTATAACGTTATATCCAACATCCTGATAGGCTTGTGTAACATTTCCGGAACTGGTATCAACATTTAATCCACCATATCCATGAACAACTACTTTTATCGGAATCTAAAAAGGTTGAACATATTGCTAAAAAGGTTTTAAACCCGATTTAGATGACCTAAAAATTATATTTTCTAGCTGGCCAGTATTCTTTTGGTTATGATTTTATTATAATTTCATTTTCATTCAATTTTCATTTCAACAAACAAACCTTTATGTAAGAAAACTGACGATAATAATCCAGATATCAGTGGCGGCTTTTCCTTAGGTTTGCAGGTTTTCGCAACCCCCAAAAAATTGTAAATTAAAATAAAAGATAATAATGATTAAATATAAATCCATTTTTTACCTACATTATACGCGAACAGCAGTCAATTATTGAAATAATTTAACTTATTTCGCCTAAATATCAAGAATAATTTGTCTGCATTACACCTGGAAACGTTATCGCTTTGCTGGTGTGCAATTTTAAGGCAATCCAATGCTAACCCATTGGAGCGTATATGGAGTTGCCTATCTTAAGATTTGGAGATTAATTCTGTCTCATAAGCTTCATGTAGGTTGCAAGTCGACTTGCAAATCTGTGTTATAGTTTGCCCTACAAAATATCCATCTACTTGAAAAATTTCTCTTATGCAACGCCCTGGACGAGTATTTGAACTTTTGCTTCCAGTCGCGCGTGGCGCTGCCAGTATCAATTGAAGGTTTCTTCTTCAAGCAACAGTTAAACCATTTCTTTAGTTCAGGTTAGAATACAACCGTGGTATCTAACATGCCGGTATTTCTTTGTGTCATGTCTACTGTACCGGTATTTTAATTTTTGTGGAAGTGACTATGTTTTTACTTTAATCGAGATATTTTATTACGTTTTAAAGAGGTTAAAAATATTTGGCGAGAAAGAACTACCCAAAATCATAGACGTAGAAGAAATTAAATAAAATTACATTTTATTTAAACAAATGTAATTTTATTTAATTTCTTCTACGTCTATGCCCAAAATTAAGTGCTCTGTCCCAACCTGTGCAGACAAATACAGTGACCGATTTTGATTTCCGAATTCAAAGTGTTCCCGAATTAGGAAAAAATTTATAAAAACCATCGTGTATGTGTTGGACATTTTTAAGAACCTCTTATAAGAGATTCTAGGAAAGTAGTTAAATATAATGCAGTTCCTGCTCTCTATCTTCCTGTACGTGTAGGTAAAATCAAGTGAGCGCTTTTTTATTTTCTAGAAAACATAAGCGGCTCGTCAAATGGGGTACAAGCAATTAATAAAAACCCATGAACATGCTGCTTACGTGCATTGTTATGCACATCAATTAAATTTGGTAATGTTAAACGCTGCATTCGCCTATAAAAATGTCATTTTTTTTTTCCGATTTACAAGAGATTTGATCTTTTTTTTTTTCAAAATAGTTCTTAAAGAACCGCAATACTAGATTAAAATGGTTAACAAACGCTTACTTCGTTCGACCCCAACAAGATGAAATTTTAATTCTAGAGAACATTCTAGAGACAAAGGAAAAAATCTTAGATAAGAGTAGAAACCTTAGTACCACGTAACAAATATCTAAATATATCGAAATTCTCAAAGGCAAGAGTTTCCTTTCATGGTTAAACTTATTTTACAAAATAATACCTGGGTCGTAGACATGAATATATTGTCAATTTTCACCCATCTCGCGTGGGTTTTTCGAAAAAAAAAATTAATTTTCACTAATATAACTTGTATTTTCCGATCACTACCTTTAAATTTTGGGCACTTATAGTAAAATATACGAATACTACGCAATATTTATCACTTTTTTAACAAACTTTACAAAAATGACCGCGAAAAAATACTAATTTCCCATAAAACGTAAGAAAACCGCCGTCTTGTCGTTTTATACTGTTTCTAGCCATGCATGGTTGGTTACATACGATTTAAATCCAAACACGTGATGCGATGTTGTCACGTTCACGTGAATTTTAGGAAAACTTGATAGTTCAAATGCAATTAATTGTGGTCATTCCAGTATTGTTGCGTAAAATGTGGGTAAACTAACCTGAACTGATTTGAACTAACCTGAAGAATTTATTGTTTTTCTTCGCCGATCTTGCGTGGTTTTTTCATGGAAACTAGATACGTTTAGTTCAGGTTGGTTTAGTTATGATTTTTGCATCCCGATTCTGCACGTTTATCCACATTTTACACAACAATACTGGAATGACCACAATTAATTGCATTTGAACAATCAAGTTTTCCATCCTAATGGAATTTAAAATCCACGCCAACATGTCAACATCGCATCACGTGTTTGAATTTATTATTAAACTTATTAATAATAATATCCGAACAAGTGCTCGAAATTGTGGGTATATAGGAATGCTTTTTGGCCGTGATAAATGCCATATTTTAAACACAACTAGAGGAAAGATACAACCTGAAGTATTTGAGATGCATAATTGTCAAACCATCAATGGAGGCAAAACAGACCTAGAAATACTTGGGCATGAAACAGGCACAAAGAATTAACCAATTCATTGGTAAGATCGAATAAACCAATGAGTTCATAAGACGGGTGAGACAATTACTACGAACCGCTTACTGATGTTGAATGATGCGACCTCTATCCTTTAATTCACCGTCGCGCCATCACTTTATAAAACATTGTTGCTTTGTGTTGCTCTTCTGTTATTGAGTGATGATCTGTCGAGATGTCGTTGCTTGTATCTTGTCTTTCTAGAAATAGTTTATAGGGTCAGGGTTGCCAGACCTAGGAAAACTTCCCTAGATCTAGGGAATTTTGCGATACATAGGGAAAAAGGGAATTATATGTCCATTTTAGCGAATTTTTAAATAAGATACAATTTTTCTAAATATTATAAAAAAACTAATAAATAATGTTTCTCTTTACGCGTTGACATACAAAACAGCTTACAAATCTTGAATGCAGTTGTATATGTATTAAGAAATCTCGGTAATTTCCCATGCTCCCTGGCTTTTAGTCAGTAAACTACCGGGAAAATCTCGACCGCTTTATGTTTTATGCAATTTTGATAAAAAAAAAAATACGCAACGTCGCCAGGCACATTGTGTGAGATTTTGCATACTAAAAGTTTGCGATTGGGTATATTAGGTACACACTTTTACATTTTTTAAAGTTTAGATTTATTATTTGTAAGTAAATAAACGTAAAAAATGAATCAGAAATTATCAAAACTATAATTCACTTACGGGCGTCAAAGCGATCAATCACATTGCGGCGACGTCACATGTAGGGCGTCAATTCGTTAATTTCAAATACCGCGCCGAATACGTGAAATATGGTAGGGGTAAAGAAGAGATAAGAAATCTAAAATAGATAGGAATTCTATCGTAAAATAGAGCGTGCAGTAAATTAGAATGTCGTAAATTGGAGATTCCAGTGAACTTGTCTAGGAAAATCTAGGGGATTTTTTCTCAAAAATCTAGGGAAATAAAATAAAATCATCTGGCAACCGTGTATAGGGCATGACTGCGAGATGATGGATTGTACCCGATGCAATGGCCTGATGAGGACTAAACAGCATTGTCTTCATTTTCCGGACCCGGAGACTCTTCATTGTCTTGGAGTTCTCCGCGCTTTTTAATACAGAATTATTTAATATAGGCTACGCTCAAATTGAGTATACGAGTTATCTGTAGAACTAGGAGTGTTCATGTTATAATTATTATAATGCTTTTTTCAATGCTCTTCGACACAAGAAACAATTTTTAAGATTGCAAAATTATTTTTACAGTTGTGTACTTATTGCAGTCCAAAATAATCCGTGTTGCCTTATTTAGTAACAGTTGTAATCGGCTAATTTCATCCTTAATACATACCAATAACTACAGTAATTAAAATGCGGATACATTATTGTATTATTTATTAATATTTTTAACCAGTGACTTAAAAGTTGCAACACTGTGAAAAAAAAACGTTCTTACCATTTTTTTTTAAACATAAAGTCAATGCGGCCAGACAGTGTGAGTTGAGGATCTAATATTATACTTAATTATTTGATTGATCCACCTTCGCAATTATAATGCTATCAATACATACTCCATGTATTTAGTTGTTCTGAAACTTATTTTAAACTAGGCGTTACCGGTCGTGGTTTGATCCGCACTCAAGAACCACGGGATTTTAAGAAAAAAGGCGAATTAAGTTTTATTAAAGCCCATTCTTACGTGTTTTTTCTTGCATACGTTCCAGTGAAATATTCTTATTTTAATAGCCTAAGCACAAATAAATTAGATTAACTATCTCAGGACCTATTAGTGAATTAGGGAATTTATTGTCAACTGGTACCAGGTTTACACTTAGACTATGTTAACGAATTCGGGAGTGAAAAAAACTTTATATTAATTGCTTAAGTATATTCCTAATCGTCTAGACATTGTAATTGTAATCGAGTGGAAATTTTCCAATTTTCATAATGTTAAAAATTCACTTACTACTTACCAAAACGTTGAAGTCCGTTGGTAATTCTGGATTAAAAGGATCTAAATCATACAAAAAAGTATCATTGCCAGATTTTACGGAGAGTGTAAATCTTACAACTTCTGTGTGTGTACACCTTTCATACAGATATATCGGACAATCTCCAATTAACATGTGAATAGAAAATACATTATGTATATCTAAAACAAATTTAATAGTTTAAAATTTCAAATAATAGTTTTATATAAAGTTTAAAGAGTACTATAATTGTGTTGTGTTTATACTGAATCGAAAACATGCTAAATTAAAGCCAAATGCGGGTCGGACATGTCTTACATTAGCATTCCGTAGAAGTTGTTGACAATATTAATAATAATAATCAAGACTTTCATTAACTTTAAGGATTACAATATGAATCAGTATAAACAGTTGGCGTCATTAAGCACAGCGCTGCTCACCTAATCACTGTAAAAAAACTGTATATAATATATATATATATATATATATATATATATATATATATATATATATATATATATATATATATATATATATATATATATATATATATACATAAAGTATTTCCTATTTATTTCTTCTTGGACCTTTAATAAAATTTTTTAATTGATTTGTTTTACTTGGGATTATGGTCCGTTAAAAATGAAATCGAAATGTAATGGTGGTGTTATATTTTTGCTATATATTTTGCATTTTTTACAAGATTAACGTTTCGGTAATTTTTTTACCTCCTTCAGAATATACAGTGTGTAGCTAAAAACAATAAAATATTTTGTTGGTTTAACTATTAAATTATTTACATATTGTGTATTTAAATTGAACAATAATTCAGGAACAACACTGCACTCACGTATAAAAATTAATTTAAAATTATATTCTATTGAGAATTTAACTTTCGTAAATTCACAGAAGCCAAGATGCTCACGAGCGTCATCTTGAAATTTAAGCGTTACTGAAAGAAACAGATGGAATTTCTTTGTAAGTAATGAGGATCGTTTTGGCTATTGAGGGTTTAAGGGGTCTAGAATTATATTTTTTAGTTGTCATTTTATAATATTGTTATACATTTTGCTAAGTAGCTTGGTATCTGCCTTAGCATTTACTGCATATTTACTTTTTTGTAATGCTATCATTTCTAGAATTTCTCGTTTTTGTGTGTGGCTTTCAGTTTTTAATATTTTCACTCTTTCAAAATCAAAGGAATGGTAATTTTGTATGCTATGTGTTGTCAATGTCGTTCTATTTTTTTTTTCGTATTTGTGCCTGTTTAGTCGATTTTTTAAATGTTGGCTTAGGAGATTGTGACCTTTATGGCTGACCGTTACGTCATGTTTTTTGAACCTATTTTGGAGTTTTTCGAAGAGTGTCGGAATATACGGAAATGATATGTATTTTTCGTGTTTATGTTTTAATTTAGTATTTGATGAGTTTTCGTTACAAAATTTATGAATTATTTTTTTAAAAAGATTATTTATAAGGTTTTCGGGATCGCTGTTCATTTCTAAGGCTTCTTTTGCTTTTTGGATGATCTGTTTTCGGTATTCAGGATCGGATAGCTTAATGCTGCGATTTGCCAGGCCTATTACAACTGATTTTTTGTGAAAAAGAGGGTATAGAGATTTTAAATGTAGATATCTGGAGGACCATGTTTTTTAGTGTACCATTCTGTTTTTAAGGTATTGTTAATGTGGTGTAAAGTTAGGTCAAGGAAATTGATTTTATTTTGTTCTTCTGTTCCTATTGTAAACTGCAGTTTAAGTTGGTAAGAGTTACTTTTTTTAATACTGACTCGCATAGATTTTGGGGTACGGTTGTGATACCGTCGTCGACGTATCTATAGAAGACGGCCAATTTGAACTCATGATTTTTTGTCACAGTTTTTCTTTTTCAAGGTCTTCTAATACAAGTTGTGCTATAATACTGGAAATGGAAGCTCCCATTGCGCATCCTTTTATTTGTTTATACAATTTTTGGTTGTGTATGAAGTATGTGGAGTTTAAAGTTAGTTCTACTGCATTTAAGAATTCATTTAAGGGTATATCGGTTTTGGTTCCATTTTTTGTTACTATTTTTTTTTGCTAAGTTGATTGGTATGTTTGTAAATAAGGAAACAACGTCTAGGAATATAAGTTCATGACCATCTGGGATGGTTATGTTTCTTATTTTGTTCTTAAAATCCATCGAATGTTTTAACAAATAGTTATTTTTGTGAAAAATGTTTTAGGAAAATTTCGAGAGGTTCTCTAAGGGGGACTGAATACAAGCTACGATGGGTCTTAGGGGAGTACCTTCTTTGTGTAACTTTGGGAGCCCATATGTACGTGGTGGGAGGGCATTTTGAATTTTTAAATTTTTTGCTGTATTTGGTGCTATATAGATTTTGTTTTCCCAGCGAGTTATTATTTCGTTGTTGTTTTTTTTGATAAATAGTAGTTGGGTCCTTTTTTAGTTCTTTGAGGGTGGTGTTATCTTGCAGTAAGGCATTCATTTTTTGATCATACTCAGCAGAATACATGACAAGAGTTTTGTTGGATTTTTTCTAGTATTAGAATTTTTAAATTGTTATTTGTTTTTAAAAAGGATTTGGTTTTGTTTATTTTTTTTTAAGAGCGTTTTTTGGAATTTGTTGTTTGTGATTTAAGGCAAGTTGTTTTTGTAGTTTGTGACGATGTTGCAACAAGTATATCTAATTTCGTCTTTGGTTTCATTTGTAAAGTTTGTAAGTGATAATTTCTAGGATTGGTTAGTCTTTTTTATTTTGAATTGGCATTGCAAAATTCAGTTAATCAGTAGTTTAGGACCGAATTTTGCAATGCCAATTCAAAATAAAAAAGACTAACCAATCCTAGAAATTATCACTTACAAACTTTACAAATGAAACCAAAGACGAAATTAGATATACTTGTTGCAATATCGTCACAAACTACAAAAACAACTTGCTTAAAATCACAAATAACAAATCCTAAAAAACGCCCTTAAAAACAATAAACAAAACCAAATCCTTTTTAAAAACAAATAACAATTTAAAAATTCTGATACCCTATAAATCCAACAAAATTGTTGTCTTGTATTCTGCTGAGTATGAGTATCAAAAGATGAATGCTTTACTGCAAGATATCACCAACTACAAAGAACTAAAAAACGACCCAACTACTATTTATCAAAAAAACAACAACGAAATAATAACTCGCTGGGAAACAAAATCTATATAGCACCAAATACAGCAAAAAATTTAAAAATTCAAAATGCCCTCCCACCACGTATATATGGGCTCCCAAAGTTACATAAAGAAGGTGTTGTAAACCAACTATTTTTATATTATTATATCTTCATATATATTAATATTATACTCAAGTTACGCCTATGGATTAATGGATAATTGTAGCTTAATATCTAATAAAACCTTTGAAAAGTTATATCTTAAGTCAATATATTTATTAATTAGTTTAAACAAAATAAGTCATACTATTTAAATCTCCAAAATCTTCCTTTTTAAAAAACCATTAGCTTTGTTCACGATACCTTATCGTCCGATAAAATGTAAACTTTTCAATTAGTTGTTTAGTTAATAATCTTGTAAGTAAATAGTTATAAGTTATATTTTTGTGTGCGCCTATGGCTGAATAGATATAAGTAAAATATAAATTAGACTAAGGATATTGAAGGAAGGAAAGAAATATTCAAGAAGACATTCAAGAATACATTACATTGTTACCAGTTTCATAACAGATTAAATTGTAAAAGAAAAATTAATGTTATCTCGTATTAATATATATATTTTAAAAATAAAATATTAAAAGTGATTTTTTGAAATTTTGTCTTCAATCTTTGAAACCAGTGTTAAGTATAAATCAAGAAGCAGTAAAAATTACATTGCAAATAGCAGAGTTACAACAAAGGTATTCCCCTAAGACCCATCGTAGCTTGTATTCAATTCCCCTTGGAAAAAATGAAACCAATTTAAATTATTTACTAATATACCCTTAAATGCATTCTTAAATGCACTTGGACTAACTTTAAACTCCACATACTTCATACATAACCAAAAATTTTGTAAACAAATAGAAGGATGCGCAACGGGAGCTTCCATTTCTAGTGTTATAGCACAACTTGTATTAGAGGACTTTGAAGAAACTGTGACAAAAAATCTTGAATTCAAATTGCCCCTCTTCTATAGATACGTAGACGTCTGTATCACAGCAGTACCCCAAAATCTATGTAACTCAGTATTAAAAAAATTGAACTCTTACCACCCTAAACTACAGTTCACAATAGAAACAGAAAAACAAAATAAAATCAATTTTCTTGACCTAACCTTACACCACATTCACAATATCTTAAAAACAGAATGGTACACTAAAAAAACGTGGTCCTCCAGACATCTACATTTTAAATTCCAACACCCTTTCTCTCACAAAAAAACAGTTGTTATAGGCCTCGCAGATCGCAGCATTAAGCTATCAGATCCGGAATACCGAATACTGGCCATCCAAAAAGCAAAAGAAGCCTTAGAAATGAACAGCTATCCCGAAAACCTTATAAATAATCTTCTTAAAAAAAGAAATCATAAATTTTATAACGAAAACTCATCAAATACTAAATTAAAACAGAAGCACGAAACATACATATCACTTCCGTATATCTCGGCAGTCTCCGAAAACTACAAAATAAGTTCAAGAAACATGACGTAAGGGTCAGCCATAAGGGTCACAACCTCCTAAAAAATTGCTATAGTAAATTAAAAGGGGTCAACTGTGGAATGCAATGGCAGAACTTTCGATTCCAAAAAAACTGATCCACCTCGCCAAAGTATGCGTAAAGGGCTGTAGATCCAGGGTACGAATAGGTAACCAACTCTCAGAATCGTTTGAAATAAACAGTGGCCTAAAACAAGAAGACGCACTGTCACCCCCTCCTCTTTAATATAATCCTGGAAAAAGTAGTGAGAACAACACAAATTAGAATAGAACTAATAACAGTAAATGGACCAAAATTACTACTAGTATACGCGGACGACATTGATATTGTTGGAAACACCGTCACCAATGTAAAGCAAACTTTCAACAAAATAGAGATAGAGGCAAGGAAAACCGGTTTAATGGTCAATGAGGAGAAAAACAAATACATGTGCATAAACAGACAAAAGAATCGAGATAGAATAGGACAAAATGTAACAATAGACACATATAACTTTGAAATAGTGGAGTGTTTTAAATACCTCGGAGCGACAATCACCGCAGATAACGATATCACAGAGGAGATAAAAGGGATAATTCAGGCAGCAAACAGATGTATGTATAGTCTCAACAACACCATCAAATCCAAGAACCTAACACGAACTTCAAAAATTAGGATATATAGAACAGTGATTAGACCAGTGCTCATGTATGGCTATGAGACGTTGATGCTGACAAAAGCAATGGAAATGAAACTTAAATGTTTTGAGAGGAAAATCCTTAGAAGGATTTTCGGACCCTATCAGGACTCCAATACTAATCAATACCGAATAAGAACACCAAGGTCAAACAGATATATAACGCTAGCGACATCGTACAAGAAATTAAATCCCAACGCCTAAGATGGGCTGGCCATGTCCATAGGCTTCCTAATAACCGCCTTACCAAGTTAATTTGGAAGGAGGCGCCGACAAGGAAAAGACCCTTACGACACCCAAGAATGCGATGGAGAGATAACATATGGTCAGATTTAAGAACAATGGGGTTACCCACTGACCCAACTATCATGGATGACCGTGTGAGATGGAAGCAAGTTGTGCAGTCAGACAAGACCCACCCCGGGTTGTAGGGCTACTAAAGAAGAAGAAGAAAATAAAAATCGGAAATACCAAAAGATAAAAGAATACATGTCGTCTACAGGTCAAACAAGCCAATATTTAAAAAACCGATTAAACAGACACAAATACGAAAAAAATAAATAAAACGGCATTAACAACACATAGCATGGAAAGTCGCCATTCCTTTGATTTTGAAAGAGTGAAAATCTTAAAAACTGAAAACCACACATAAAAACGAGAAATTCTAGAAATGATAGCAATACAAAAAATAAATATGCACTAAATGCTAAGGCAGATACCAAGCAAAATATATAACAACATCATAAATTATAAAATAACAACTAAAAAATAGAATTCTAAAACTAAAAACCCATTGCATATCGGATTAGACCCCTTAAACCCTCAATAGCTAAAACAATCCTCATTACTTACAAAAAAATCCCATCTGTTTTTTTCAGTATCGCTTTAACTTCAAGATAACACATCTTGACTTCTGTGAATTTACGAAAGTTAAATTCTCAATAGAATATAATTTTAAATTATTTTTTATACGTGAGTGCAGTGTTGTTCCTGAATTATTGTCCAAGGTAAATACACAATATGTAAATAATTTGATGAACAAAATATTTTATTGTTTTTAGCTGCACGCTGTATATCCTGAAGAAGGTAAAAAGTTACCGAAACGTTAATCTTTTAAAAAATGTAAAATATAGAAAGTATAACACCACCATTTTGATTTCATTTTTAACGGACCATAATCCCAAAAAAACAAAGAAATAACATATATATATATATATATATATATATATATATATATATATATACATAATTTGTAACTTCCTATAAAAAAACAATATTAATTGATAATACAGACATGTACATGCAGTAAAAAAACAAATATTTTTAAGAAATAAATTAATTTAAAAGTTTTGATTAATATCAAGAAAGGTAACATTCAGTTGATTTTATTATTTTTTTTTAATCGACTTAAAAGATGGAGCAGGTCCTCAATTTGACCGTCTTAGACAGTGTGTCTCAAATTGGTAATTGATGTATTGTGATATTGGAAACTATTAAGAGACAGAAAAACTGTTAAATAGAGAAAGTTCCAAACAATTTTGATAATAATTTAAAGGCGTTTATAAAGTGCATCTAGTTGCTTGAGTTTTTGAGAACTTTTCCAAAAATGGAATGTCACAGTTATTAAGATCGGCTATAACTTTCGTATTGTGGGGAATTTTTTAATTGACAAAACATTATTGCAGTAACTTTTTACGAATATTATTATTAATTTAATCGTTTCAATTTTAAGTTATCTTAAACATACATTCCTTCCTTCTTCTCTCTGTCGGTATTCATTTGAGAATTTGTTTGATGATTCGTGTGTTATCTTTTATATAAACGTGTTTGTACCATACCAGCTGTCTTTTTTTTTTAGATTTCTTCTATTATATTGTTGTTGACTTTCATAATCTCTCTGATAATCTCATATTCTTTCCAGTCTTGATTTTCCTGCAGTCGCAGTTCTTAATTTGATGTCAAGTTCCAAATTTCGCATTCATATAGTATTAGACTTTTAAAAACTACACTTTTCATAACGAAACGAAATGAAATTGAGCGGCTAAAAATAATAATTTTTTTGTCCTTCAGCTCTCAAACTATTCGCACACACTTCTTTTCCCGAAAACATCGTGTAAAATGTGGTGCACGCTTTCTACATTGATCTTGAGTTCCTCTGACATTTCATAATTCGCCGATTACGAGACAGTGTGACGCGCACACGTTTGACATTCTCATCAGTTTCATCAGTAGAAGTTAACGTGCGCCCCTCCCGTGAATCATCTTCCAGCGACTGTCGACCGTTCTTGAACCGGGCTTACCACTCAAAAACCGTGCGAACCACTTTTTCTCAATTTGAAATAAAATTTGATTGCGGCTCGTTTCTCCATAGCGAAAACTGTGACGCAGTGGCAAAAACACGCAAGCACTATTATATTACTAACAAAATTATCTGAAACTTCTTCAATTAAGCCGATGTTCTATCTCTTTTCCATAGCCCTATATGTCCATTTCCAATTTGGTTACGCTTCTTTATACGTTTTTTATATATGTATAACGATTACTTTTTTTTTATTATTACTATTTTTTTAATAAACGATATCATTTAGTTTTATTGCTGCCTATCGGCTGTCGACTACCAATTAACTCTTTAACCTTAACTTTCCTAACGTTGTTTCCAGACACTCTGTATATCACATATATATATATATATATATATATATATATATATATATATATATATATACATACATATATATATATATATATATATATATATATATATATATATATATATATATATATATATATATATAACATTTTTATAAAGAAATTGCTCCGACTTCTAAAAAAGCGCTAAAAAGCGTGAAATAACAATATTAATTTTTATATGAAATTGAAATTTTTGGAGTTGGCATCAAGCTAATATCTGTGCGGTGTGTGTGTCCTTTAGATTAAGTTAGATTTAGCATATACATTGTAAAATTAGTGATTGATTGAAATTATAAAGGTGTGATTGGCTGCATGATCGAACGACCCAAAACTAATTAAAAAAAAGATTCATTCAGCCTGCATATTGATTTTGAAGAAATTAATTTAGGATCCGCAATATACGCTCCAAGAATTGCGATAATAAATTGTACAAAATTCACTTCAGATTCGTAACCTACGAGCCCGAAAACCCCCTAATACCAACTCTAAAAAAATGTGAATAAAGTAAAATTTTCGACCCACATATTGGACCCGCCACATTGAACTTCAAAAATAATTTTAAGCCTTAATCTAATCTTAATCTACACCCTCGGAAACCCCTTAAAACCAGTTTTAGTGTTATCTGGAAATGTAAAATTTTTAAACCGACATATTGAATTTTGAAAAAATACGTTTAAATTCGTTATTTATACCCTCAGAAACCTCTTTGTATCAATTTTAAATAAAATCGAGAGATGTAAAAGGACCCCGCTCCGAACTTATGGAAATCCGTATTTCGGTCACCTGATTAAAAGTCTCAATGGGCACGAAGCCCGAAAATCCTAGGTTTATCGAATATCCGCTGATTATTATCGTCACTTAAATGCATATGCTCCTTCGTAAACTGAAAATAATAATTACGTCGACATTTTACAAGTGTCACTTGAGGACACCGATTTCGAGTCCGAAGTCGGTTAACCTCTATCACGTCATTATGTCATTTTTTAACCCTACAAGGTCACCTGAAAGTAATTTCATGGTCATGTCTGGGTTATTTCAAGGTCAAACTTAAAAAAATCGGAAAAATCTGAAAAAATTCATATATGGGTTTCTGAGACCGCTGGGAAAAAACTTTTCAATGAATCCCAATAACTTCTACCTCAAAGTTTTCAGATTACTGAAGTTAAATCGGGGGTTTGATAGATCTCACCCTGGCTTAGTGGAGAGTCTATTGGGAAAGTGGACGGAGCAGGCCAGATACTTAGGAACCCCGAACAGGAAAGGTCTAGGCTTTCATTCTAGTGTGATTTTGATGGTATTTTGATGTAACAGGGATTTGGCGGTTATTAAGGTTAAAATGACCTTGAAATTACTTTTAGGTGACCTTGTGGGATTGAGCAAATGACACATTCTGATTTAAAGACTCAAAAAACATTAATGTAATTTTTTCCAGATTATTTCAACAGTTTCTCTCCATTTAATTTTTAAATAACCTTGATCGTGACGTCATGGAGATTAACCGACTTCGGATTCGGAATTAGCGACCTAACAAACCGTAGTATGCCTTAGTGAGACTCAATGATATTTCATAGATAAAATGTCGACCTAATTATTATTTTTAGTTTACGAGGGAGCGTGTGACGAGAATAATCAGCGGATATTCGAAAAACCTGGGGTTTTCGGGCTTCGTGGCATTGTGACCCAGGGACCGAAATACCCTGCAATATCAGATATTTTAACAGAAACCGGATTTCCATAAGCTCTGAGCGGGGTCATTTTCAGTCCACCATATTAGATTCGCTATATTCAGTTTTTTAAAACTAATTTCAAATTGGTAATTTACACTCCCCCCCCCCCATACCAATTTTGGGCAAAAGTGAGAAATGTAGAGTTTTAAACTTGCCCGAAAACCACCATACCAATTTTGGAGAAAATGGGACAAAATTAATTTTTTGTTTGACATATCACAAGTTGAACTAATTTAGGCCAATAGATGTGGGACCACCGCAGCAATTTCCTGAACATAATACAAAAAATTTCATCCAAAATTTTGCCGCCGTTCAGGAGTAATCGACGTACATAGATAAAAAAAAAATACATAGCGTTCGAATCAAAAACCTGCTTTTCAATTTTCAAAATAGCTATTTCTGAAGTTTTTTTAAAAATAGTAGGAACGTTTAAACTAAATTTTATTTCCAGTGACAAATTACTTTTCCTTAACAACCCTTCCACGATGAATTGATTAATCTGCAGTTTCTCGAACAAAAAATAAATTACAAGTTAATAAAATATAAATTTTTTTTTATCTCTGCAAAGTTCTAGAAAATTCTTCAAACTCTACGAATGAAAATAATAAATTCAATTTTGAGGGCCTGTGTTATAGTTTTAATAATGCAGGAAATACAGTTATAGAAAACTCTAACATTATTATAAATATTTCAAACGCTTACCATGGAAAAGAAGAAGTATCAACAAACTACCCAAAAACTTGCACATTATTCTTCACATTTTCATCACCTATTTTTATCACTTAATTTATTCCAATTATTCACGATCACCTGTACAAGAAATGCCTTTTAATCATTCTAAGCACAGAATAACAATTTTTCACAGATGCGTTATGTACTGAGAACTAACTGTTTTCCTGTTTTCTTGTTATAACAGCAAAACTACAAAGTAAAAAAGTAATGATTCCTGTTACGGTACAGGTTCTTCATACGAACACGCACAACTATTACATCATAAAAAAAATTAATATTGATACCATTCGAATTTCTTAATAACAGAAATTATTTATTGCTAAAAATGTATATAAGAATCTTTACTTAATAAATATTCTTGTTGCTCTTTGAAAAAACTTACCCTTGAAATATATTTTTAAAGTTAAGGTTATTTACTTGGTATTTTATATTCAACCAGACTCTAATTACTACTAATATTTTAAAATTTAATTTTGCTTTAACTCACTTACAAAAAGAAAGCTTTAAAACTTTAAAGGTGCAGACAATACTGAACTAACAATCAGTTGATAATATATGAAAAGCACACCTATCATGTGTGATCACGATACACATCATAAAATATATATAGTGTTGGTTAAAAATGATAACATTTTTGAAGGTACAACAATAAAATCGGTACTTTCTTGTATTTTATTTTAAAAAAGGGCTTAATAGGGTTATGGCTATTTTTAGTTAATATTGGTTAAAAATCAATACTTTTAGGTTTTTGTAATTTTTAGGTTATATAAGGTTAGTAAAAACTTAAAATGGTGGTAATTATTTCATTACTCTGAATCATTTGAGTTACATATATTGCCATGTAATTTTTTATGAATAAATTTTTAAAATCTATAAAACTCGATATGTTCAACTTCTTCAAATACTTAGACTGTGAAATTATCCTTTTTTTTTATTAATTTTTCACTGCTCCGGGGTAAATTTAGATGTTTGTTTGATTTCACTGTTGAGGGTTTATAACCTTGTCTCAAGTTCTGAGAATATTTTACGGAATAGGGATTTTAAAAAGATTTTCTGTGAATTTCGGTTCATTGCAGCTTTATTGACCAGACCATTAAGTAGACGAATAGCGTATGTAGAGGATATATATATATATATATATATATATATATATATATATATATATATATATATAAATATATATATATATATATATAAATATATATATATATATATATATATATATAAATATATAAATATATATATATATATATATATATATAAATATATATATATATATATATATATATATATATATATATATATATATATATATATATATATATATATATATATATATATATATATATATAAAGCAGAATGCAAACAGTAAATGCAAACTTCGTTCCAACCCTATCCTTTCCGTGTTAGAGGTTGCACAGTTTGAACAAATTGCTAAGGAACACAATTTATCCTATTCCACCACCATCGAGATGATAGCCTACCTGTACCACCATATCGAGAAGAAAGTGAAAACTTACCGTCCCCGCCACAGTGATACGGCAGAGGTACATGTTTCATCTCTACTAGACTCATCAGGGTACCGACATGCACCTGGCTGCAAAGGACAAATCAGAAGGAAGCATGTAAATATTGAACGCGGCTTCGCCGACCTCCCGCCGGATGGCGTATATATGTTTATGCGGTTTTCACGGCTACCTCCGTATGAGATGCGATATATCCACTGCTATCGCGTTCAATATTTGCATGCTTCCTTCTGATCTGTCCTTTGAACAGCCAGGTGCATGTCGGTACCCTGATGAGTCTAGTAGAGACGAAACATGTACCTCTGCCGTATCACTGTGGCGGGGACGGTTAGTTTTGACTTTCTTCTCGGTATGGTGGTACAGGTAGGCCTTTATCTCGATGGTGGTGGAATAGGATAAATTGTGTTCCTTAGCAATTTGTTCAAACTGTGCAACCTCTAACACGGAAAGGATATGGTTGGAACGGAGGTATCCGTGAAAGCCGCATAAACATATATATATATATATATATATATATATATATATATATATATATATATATATATATATATATATAAGATGACACCTTAAAAAACTTTTTTTAACCCTGATGTATGATACTTTTTTCTTTCAAAGAAGATTTTTTACCCTTTGGAACTTATCTTCGATTTCGTTTTGTCCAATTTTTGCTTGTAGACAAAAAAAAAGGAGTAAAAATTTGTCCTGGTGCAGACATCAACTGCAACCACAATCCACTGGTAATGGACAAATAAAAGGTGTCAAGTGAATGTTAGAAAATTAAAATCACCTGAAATAAAATCCAGATTAAAACATATCCTTGAAGAAGCACAAAGTTTAACACAAATGGATTTCGAAATGACCAACAATGAAGCCACTTGCACTAAAAAAAGAAAATAAAAATGCAAAACATCAATGGATTACTTTGAAAATCCTAAGAATAATAGACGACAGAAGAAAACACAAGAGAGACGATAGAAAATATAAAGAATAAAATAATATAAAGGGAATAGAGGAAGACAAATTATGAATGGATCACGAAAGAGATTGAACAGCTGCAGGAGAAATATGACACATTTAATCTACACAAAAAAATCAGGGAAATGTTTAACAGATATAGAAAAAATAATGATGCATTTTAAGAAACATAAACAATGAAATAATAAGAGGTATTTAAGGGAGACTGAAAATATGGATAAAATACATAGAAAATCTGTTCAACGATGACAGAGTAAAATTAGCGTCAAATTTAAACGATATTAAGGAAGAAGGTAGAGAAATAACAAACAGTGAAATTGTTCACTCCATAAACCCACAGAAGAATGATAATGCTGTTAGGTATGATAGAATACATGCTGAAATATTAAAAGGTGCTGCCGAATATGATGACATAACTCTCAACCCCTTAACGTCACATATAACTTTCATAACTCTACCCAAGAAGGTTAATTTCTTGTCCTGTGGCGATTTATGTTTAAATAGGCTGATGCCACATGTACTAAAATATTTCTGAGAGTTATTCACACAACAATATATAAGAAATATGACTTGTATGTGGACGATACCCAGTTTGATTTTAAAAATGGCGTGGGTGCAACGTCCTCACCCAACAATGCAGAGATATAAATGTGCCTACGTTAATACTATTGTTATTTTTAATATGTAAACAATATTTACCAATAAAAATAAGTTTTTAAATCCTCTTTTTGTTGATATTAATTGCAAACTTCGCATTTATAGTAATTTCTAACACTTCAAATGCGTGAATTGATGAGTGCAGTGTATTAGTTTCAAAATGGAGCATATCGAGCAAAGTTCATCGAAAAAAATCTTCAGAAAAATCGTATGACACGAAGTATTGAGAAATACTTTAAGACTATTCTATTGTGACTTTATGAAACGGTGGTGCACTGAATTTTAGTGGGGCAAGACTTCTTGTGGATACTAAGATGCAGGTTACCATTAAAAAAGAAAAACAATGATAAAGTACACAATATTGTTTTGCAAAACAGACAACTGACGATGAGGGCCTTAATTTGGGAAATACACTTGTCATATTATATCGTATAAAACATTTTATCAAAAGATTTAATTATGACCAAGTTGTTTATGGCGCCGGACCGAAACACTCCTGCAGACCATCATTCTTGAGCAAAAAAATATTTTTACTCCTTTATTTATAGTATTTTGTTGACTGTGTATTTGGTGTTTACAAACAAGTATTTAGTTAGATCACGTATTAACCAGTACACGACCTTCCAGTGTTATAACTGACCGCTATCAATACCAACATCCAGTCTCACTAAGAAGTTGCCAAATATTTAACTATTTACCAGTATTAATAAAAAAAGCAGAGACCTGTACGTGCATGTCTTAATATTGTAAAGAAGATACTTTCTGGAAAAATTTATTATTCTCTTGAGAAATATTTTGCTGACAATCTCTGACCTAGAGACCTG
Source organism: Diaprepes abbreviatus (assembly GCA_034092305.1). NCBI lineage: Eukaryota > Metazoa > Arthropoda > Insecta > Coleoptera > Curculionidae > Diaprepes > Diaprepes abbreviatus. The sequence continues at coordinate 210,656 of JASJET010000070.1, forward strand.
GGTTTTGTTTAATTTTCTTCAACTAGGCTTTTCTCCTGTATCTATTTTTTTAAATTTTATGCATGTTTTTGTACTTAGCTATTTTACACTTGTATGATCTATGCTTTGTCAACAAGAATTGATGTCTTTGACAATAAAGCTTATTTTAAATTTGAAAAGTCAACTTGTGTTGTGGTTTAATAGTTTTTTTAGCCCGGTATGTTCGTAACCTTCGAGCATTCCCCTGTAGAATTAGCATATCAGTAGAATTAGGGCCTGGTTGTTTGAATGGCGAATAACATAATAATATTTTTATTTTTATTTGGAAAACTCTCGATGAAAGGTAAATATTTAATTCCTTGGGACACACATGCTGATTTTATGCTATGCTTTTCTAATTACATTATTTAAATGAGTCTAACATGATAATCGGCATGATGATTCTAGAATACATAAAAGTATAAATTTGTGGTTGCCTAAATTAAAAATAAGTTTGTAAATCCTCTTTTTGTGATATTAATTGCAAAGTTCGCATTTGTGGTAATTTCTAACACTTAAAAACACTGAAAGGAGTCACGAAAAGCAACAAACTGAAAACAAAAATTAAAAAAAATATTTATATCTGTCTAACCTCAATAAAGCATCTTCCCCACCGATCATCTCCTGGTATTATCGAAGTTCGTAATCCTGGATAAGACATATTCTTTACTATTTTGAAACTTAAACTCGTAGTATGGAATGAAAACATTGTGGCTCCCCCATCTCTACAAAAATTTAAATTATGGACGTCTGTTAGAAAAGTTAGCTCAGATTAGTTCAGGTAGTTGTTAATTATTTAAAGAAAGATCACACAATGACAGGACCTTTTAAGTCCAATTTAAATTGCCAAACGTAATCAAGGAAGAGTTGTTGAAGCTGATCAATGACAAACATTTGGATTAATTGGTGAGATCATTTAATACAATTTACACGACAGGAACCATACCCCGAGAAATGTTAACATCAACATTCATATGTTTACCAAAGAAAGCAAATTCAAAAGAATGCAGTGACTATCGAACAATCAGTCTCATGTCACATACTTTGAAAACCCTTTTAAAAATTGTACACGCTAGACTACATTCCAAATTGGAGCTGGATATTAGTGACACACAGTTTGGCTTCCGGAACGGGGTGGGTACAAGAGAAGCATTATTTGCTTTTAATGTGCTTACTCAAAAATGCTTGGATATCAATCAGGACCTCTATGTCTGCTTCATAGATTACAACAAAGCTTTTGATAGGGTCAAACATGACAAATTGATAGAGATTCTCAGAAGCAAAAATTTGGATGAAAGAGATATCAAATCTGTATTACAATCAGCGAGCGGCAGTAAAAATTGGACAGGAAATATCTGGAGATGTGGAAATACAAAGGGGAGTCAGACAAGGGTGTATATTGTCACCTTTACTAATTAACGCTTATTCTGAAGAAGTCATATTGGAGAGTCTTGAATCTGAAACAGCAGGGATAAAAGTAAACGGAGTTTTAATCAACAATATTAGGTATGCAGATGACACCGTAATAATAGCTGATAGTTTGAAAGACCTAGAAAAAATAATGAATAAAATATTAAGAGTTAGTGGAGAATATGGACTCTCTCTTAACACGAAAAAGACCAAGTTCATGATAATTAGTAAAAACAACACTAATAATAATGAAACCCTAATGTTAGGAGGTCAGCACATAGAAAGAGTTAAGAAGTACACTTACTTGGGAACCCTAATAACAGAAAATAATGACTATACCGTTGAAATAAAAACCACAATCGAAAAAGCACGTGTCAACTTTATTAGAATGAAAAATTTTATCTGCAGCAAAGATCTAACGTTAGCCCTGAAAACGAACTAAATGTTACGTATACAGTGTTCTATATTATGGAATGGGAGCATGGACACTGAATCGAGAGGCAATGAGAAGACTTAACTCTTTTGAAATGTGGACCTATAAAAGAATTCAGAGGATTTCGTGGGTGGATCGAGTTACGAACGCCGAAGTGTTGAGAAAAATGAAAGAAAAGGAAGTCGAGATAACAGTAAAACAGAGAAAACTGCAGTATTTCGGACACATTATGCGGGGAGAAAAGTACAGCATCTTACGGCTCATAATCCAAGGCAACATAAGTGGCAGAAGAGGCATAGGACGACGACGAATTTCATGGCTAAAAAACCTAAGGGAATGGTTTGGATGCAGTTCAAAACAACTATTTAGAGCAACTGCCTCAAAAATTAAAATAGCTATTATGATTGCCAACCTCCGCAATGGAGAAGGCACTTGAAGAAGAAGAAGAATCAAAGGAAAACACAGAGGAAATTTAAGTGATTTTCCTCCCAGCGTGTATTGACATAGTTGCTATTACAAAGCAAGATTTGATTTACTTTAACACCTACCACACTTGGCCCCTGTCTCCAAGACTAAACCCAAATTCTTTTTAAAAGATATTCACATTATGAAGTTATTATTACCGCAAATCATTAATTTAAGAAGGTTGGACGATCTCTTTTCCAGAAAATCATATAAATGTTGAAGAAGCTTTGGGAGAAGTGTATAGAAATTGAAGGAAATTATGTACAAAATTTGTTTAGTTCTCATTATAAATTCTTCAGACGAAGCAAAGCCATTTTTTTAAATGGGGAAGCAAAGTTATGAGGATAGTAAAAGCACCATAAATTTATTTTTTTATGAACAAATTTTCTAAAAGAAAGCATTTCTCCAAAACCATATTTTACACCATTTCTATTCAACCTTGTATATGGATTTGATTCGATACGTAAAAAAATCATTGATATTCGTAAGATGGTATTGTTATACATAACATAATGAAACAAGGTGGCCCAAGTTAATTTGGAAAAGAAATTAGATGTGGCGCAACACTTATTTGTTTAATAATCTTTTCGTTGTGTCATTCGGTTTTTTATTATTATAATATATTAAGTATTGCAGATTATGGTAATAGACTATTCGCACTGTATAATGTGATTCATTTTTTTATTGGTGTGTGAGTGGCATATAAATGCAAAAATTTATTTTTAATAGAACCACTTGCCTTAATTTTGTTACGATATTATTTTTAGGAATTTTTTTATGGACTATTGTAATATTATATTGATAATATGAATTGATAAATCAGTTTTAATTTTGTCTCTAAACAGGTTTAATATGTCAATTTCTGACGTTCTAGTTTAAATATGGAATCATACTAACGATAGGAGAAAGCATTTGCTTTCTTTGGTTATGTCTGTAAACCCGCTTGTATGCTATAATTATATGAATTATTAACCAGATTAAAACGACTTATATATATATATATATATATATATATATATATATATATATATATATATATATATATATATATATATTGCAAATTTTTGGGGTTTAGAGTAGTTATTGGCGGAGATTTTAATATAAATTTATTTATAAAGAATGAATTCACAAAGAGATTTTTAGACCTAATGAATGTTTATAATCTTTCTCAAAGTATTTTTGAGGCAACCCGCACAACCGATAATACTTCAACACTTATTGATAATATTTTCTATAATTCAGATAGGGGTTTCCAAAGCTATGTGATTAATACTGAACTTTCGGATCATAAGGCACAAGTTATATGTATTGAGAATATCATTATTCAGAAAGATCATAACTATATATTTAAAAGAATTTTTACAAAGAACAAGGTGCAACATATTAGACAGGAGCTTGAAAATGTTGACTGGTCACCAGTATATAGTTCAAATTCAGCAAATCTGGCATATGATAATTTTTTGGGTATTTTCTCAGTTCATTTGGATACGATTTTTGTCATTAAGAAGTATAACTCTCCCTCGGGATCGGTTTCTTGGATTACTGCAGGCATTAGAGTGTCCTGCAGACAGAAAGGTGTTTTATACTTTAAAAAAACAAGGGGACAAATCACAGCTGAATATTTTAATACTTATTGTAAAATATTAAAAAATGTTATTGTGAAAGCTAAACAGTTAAGTAATAGAAACCATATTAATTCCTCTAAGAATAAAGTTAGGGCTACCTGGCAAGTTGTTAAACAAATTACTGATCGAAAAGATAAAACCACTACAGTTATTGAAAATTTTTCTTCCAAATTTAGTGATCCTTTTAAGATAGTCAATAGTTTAAATAATTATTTTATAAATTTATGCCCTACCATTGACTCTCGATGTCATAATTCACAGATTGAAGGGAGAGTAACAAATTCCATTTATTTGTTTCCTACTGATTCTAATGATATATTGAAGGTTATAAAGGGTTCAAAAAACAAGAAGTCGGTTGGAGATGATCAGATACCTGTTTCTATTTTAAAAGATGTAGGTGACTTTATTTCTGAGCCTTTATCTTTTATTGTAAATATGTGTTTTACTACAGATATTTTTCCGGGTAAGCTGAAAAATGCCCATATTAGAGCAATCTATAAGAAGGGGGAGAAATCTGAAGAAAAGAATTATAGACCAATCTCGCTATTGCCTAATATAAGCAAGATTTTTGAAAAAATTTTATTTCAGAGAATTGTAACATTTCTGGATAAGTTCTCTGTAATATCAGATAAACAAAATGGCTTTAGAAAAGGGAAATCCGCAGTAAGAGCTTTGTACCAAACACTTATACAAATTATAGGTTCTCTAAATAAAAAAAAGCAAACATTGGCCATGTGCCAGGATCTCCCTAAAGCCTTTGATGGTGTGGATCATAAAACATTATTATTAAAACTAGAAATGTATGGTATAAGGGGTAACGCGCTGCAATTAATAAAATCTTATTTGACGGACGGGACTCAGTGGTTGTGGAGTCTGATCTCCATGGTAGGGCTATAGTGTCTCAGAGGATTAAAATGAAGAGGAGCGTCCCTCAAGGATCAATACTTGGACCTCTTTTGTATATTCTTTACACAAATGATTTATCCGAAATCTCTGGAGAGCAGACTGTACTATATGCTGATGATACATCGCTTATATTCAGTGAAAGCACGGCGGAGTTGTTATCGATGAAGGTTTAATCTGTGATGGACACTCTCGATGGGTACTTTCGGTCCAACAGCCCGTCGCTAAATGTTTCCAAGACACAGTGCATTATGTTTGGTAACAGATTGAATAATAAATTTACAGTAATGTTTGAGGATACAACAAAAACATCAGTTGAGAGCGCTGTTGTTTTGGGACTAAACGTCGATAGAAGGTTGGACTGGGGGGCGCACATCGAGAGAGTTGCCACTAGAATATCTCAGTATTGTTTCGCATTAAGAATTATTTCGGAGAGAGTTGGAATCGATGCAGCTCTGTCAGCTTACCATGCATTTGTACAGTCCAGACTCAGATATGGTTTGATATTTTGGGGTAATTCCTGTGATATTAATAGAATTTTGATTCTGCAAAAAAGATGTTTACGATGCATTTTTGCAATGAAACAACAAGAGAGTTGTAGGACTATGTTTATTAGTAACAATATTTTGGCGGTTATAGGTATGTACATTTTGGATTCGGTGATGTTTATTGTTGGTAACAGGGATCTTTTTGAGGGTGCATCTATTAAACATAATTACATTACTAGAAATAAAACAAATCTGCTTTCTGATAAATAGAACTTTAGTTTTTTGCAGAAAAATGTCGAGTTTTCTATAATAAAAGTTTTTAATTCTTTACCTGAAAATGTACATTTACTACCGAGAAATAGATTAAAGTGTGTCCTGAAAATCATTTATGTAAAAAAGCCTTGTATACATTGGAAGAGTTTTATGAGTGTGATAAAGGCAGTATTGTCTCGAATTAGAATTTTTGTTGTTGGCTGTATTATTGAATTTTAAATGTAAGTGTTCTTGTTATTTAATTTTTGTCTCACATGTATATATATATATATATATATATATATATATATATATATATGCACTGGTGTTTTTTCGTTTTCCAATCCGTTCGTCAATAGAAAAATCTTCACGACGTTTCACCAACATCTCAGCTGGCATTTTCAAGTGATGCTTCCTCGACAGCTGCCAAGCCATATATATATATATATATATATATATATATATATATATATATATATATATATATATATATATATATATTATAATAAGAGTAGCTACCTTTTTCATTATGTATTCGCTTGTATTTAAAATGACATGTTATTTTTCCAAAAACAGACAAAATAAAAAAGTTATGTGGAAAATAAAATTTTAATTTCCGGTGAAATGATCTCTGGTGGCAGTAGAGAAATATTTTGTAACAGAAGAATGACTGTAGTCAGTATGCTTAATTCCTATGCCAAATATTAACTTGATAAATTAAAATCTAGCCGCAAAATGTAAAAATAAGAAAAAAATAAAAAATTTAACTTTGACAGCCTGTCACTAGAGAATTATTTGAGTTTTCGACATTTTGTTATAAGACTTACTACCTTTATTTTACCATGTATCCTGATGCATTATCTGAACACCCTGTATATTCGAGATTTAACATCCTTGACCAGTAAATTAACTTTTCTCCCTGTATATCGATCCGATAAACTTGCAGAAGTCTTGAGTGAAAATCTTGACCAATCGCGAAAAAGAGCGTGCAAGAGGCATGGAATACATGCACGCTATGTCCGTTTTGACTTCCGGTCAAGCCATGGCTAACTTAGAAGTTGGAGTGTATGGGAAAACTTTGTTGAGTTTGTTAAGATAGAACACATAATAATATAAATAACTGACTGCCCAATTTAATAAAAGATTTTCAGTTTAGGTCAGATTTAATTTAAACATTGAGTGTAAATCGATATCCCACCAAGGACATAAATGTAAAATATTGACCAATTTTTCGTCCATTAAAAGATTTTACATATAATAAAATAAATGGTCCCAAGCCTCCATTCAAAATGAAAAATCGAAATTTCAATTTTTATATTCTTTGCTTTGCATTTCTAATTGCATTATAGTAAGTTTAACATGGCAAACGGTATATCTGGTTGCCTAGTTTATAATATTATTTTCAATATATTGATACCTTCTAACAGTACTAATAAAAATAACCATTTAAATCCTCGTTTTGTTGACATTAATTATAAAACTTACAATTAAAATAATTTTTAATATTTAAAAATAATCAAAATATAAGAAAAGGAAAAAATAAATTATTTATGTCCGTCAAATATCAAAACAGTCCAAACACGTACGATTGAATTCACTAATTCAGAGATATACAGTAACTTTTGTAGATGCTTCATTGCCATATAAAGCGAAGAATTAAGTTTAGTGATGCACTCTTGTTGACATAAACCTCGTCGAAAATTGTGAATAATAGTGACACAAAAATGTTTGTGAGTTATTTCCAGTTTTTGGCCAATGAAATTTTGAAGTTACTTAACAACTCCTGCATTTAATTTATTTAGGAACTGGAAAAGATAATAACAATAAATTTGGACGTTAAGTCCAGTGTGCCAAGTTATCTTGATAACAAGTTTTAATCTTGTATTGATCTCCAGTGTAAAAGTGTGAGATGTTTAAAAGCAGTGCTTATGCGACTTGATGAAGTCACTATCCAGATAAGACGAAATGTTTCAGAAAGGTGTCATGCAAGGATCTAAATGTTTCAGAATGGTTGCATTGAAACGTTTTAGAAATGACAGTATGACACAGAAATAAATGTTTCTGAAAGGATTTCAAAAAAGCTTCGACAATATTGCATGAAAGCTTAGCGAAATAATATAATAAACGTTTCCTGAAATATTTATGAAAAAGTTTAATCAACTTTAAGGCGAACTACCTAATACTTTTTAAAATTTGACGTGAGTTTTTAGAAATGTTTCGAAAGCTTTCAAAATAATCTTTTGAGTGATATTTTCATTTGCACACTGAACATTTCGGGAAATATTTCATAAATGTTTTGTCAATTTTAAAAGAAAGGTTTGGCGAAATATTCTATATATTTGAAGTTTATATTTAGAAGAAACCGACTAAAAGTGCCTTATAAAAACAGGCGTGCTTTGTTCTAGTTAGGAATCAAAACCACTACTTAAGATTGCAAGAAACTACCACAAAAGGTAGAAACTTCTGCTATTGGGAGTGTACCGTCTTCTGTAGATCGGTTTCGAACTTATTAATTCTTGTCAGTACAAAGTAGCCAAGTACACCGCACCATAAGAAAAGTGCATATTTTAAACAACCTATATAAAACTAAACAGAAAGCTCAATACAAGCTGCACCATCTCTCGGAATTTCATGCAATCTGAACAGAAAAACCTCTTGCGAGATCTATTTAAACAGCAAATGAAAAATAAAAGTATTTCTAAAAAGGTTTATGATACGTTTAATGAAACTTTTCTTGAAATGTTTCGGAAATGATTTGGAAATCTTTTTCGCTACTAATTTGTCTAACTCATAAAGGCTGTTGAGAAACACTGCGACAATATTTCGAAAAGGTTTCTTAAAAGCTCTTGGAAGATGGTTTGAATAGCTTTTCAGGAAACGATTCATGGAATGTTTCTTAAACATATCTTTTATGAAACTATTTGGATATGTTTTTGCTACCTATTTGTTGCACTCATAAAGACAGCTGAGAAATACTGCGAAAATATTTCGAAAATGTTTCTTGAAAGCTTTCAGAAGATGGTTTATAAGGCGTTTCAGAAAACGATTCATGGAATATTTCTTATACATTTCCGGAACATATCTTGATTTGTTTTTAAATTCATCATGAAAATTTTTGGTAAATATTTCGCGAAGGTTTCAAAAACGTTTCTCTAAAGATTCCATGTTTTATTTTTGAGCTATCTTCAATGAAATATTGTCTCAATGTTTCTGTAATATTTCATGAAATATTATATTTTACCATTTTGGATTGATTTCATGAAATGTTATAGAAAGTTTTCGTAAAGATTTGACTGACAACTTTCATGAAAATATTTTATCTATATTATTGAAATGTTAACGAAATATTTCTGAAAATTTTCATTGAAACGTTTCAGTGAAATATTTGTAGAAACATTTCGTCGTATGTGGGTACCGTGCCCCCATATCTTCCTATATTAGCAAAAATCTGAAAGGAATTTTCATTTGGTCCTGAAACAACTAAATTAGAGCTAGAAAATTCAAGACAGAAATTTTCATTAAAAATATTAAGTTGCAAAAGTGAAAATATCATTCTATTTTTTTATTTGAATTGGTAGTGTTCATAAGCTCTATAAGTAGGAAATCATTGTAAGATTTGTACTATAAAGTTTTGCTGATAATATTTCTACCTAGTTACGAAGAAATATGGTGCAATTTACAAAGAAATATTTATTACGATTATAAAGAACTTTTTTAACGATTTGATTTCTGTAGAATTTCATTACCTTGTGGCATACAATACAACCAAATTGGTTTCATTACTAAATAAGATTGTAAGAAGATAAAAATGAGACTTTCCATCCTCTTTATAACTACCCAAACTGAATTCTGTACAAAAATTATTTTTAGATATATTTATAAAAAAATATTCACAGGGTTGGTACAGATGGGGAACTACAAATGTTATATTTTCCCTAGTTAGTACAAAATTGATATTGGGGTTTTTTAAATAAATGTTTTTAAACTCAATAAACACGTTGGTCTAGGAAATTTACATGTCTCAAGTTCTTTTAATATCGATATTGGAAGGTTTTTAGTGACCTAGATTTCTTAAAATTCATAACAGCATATTTACTGTGGCAGATTAAATATTTGTTTGGTACAATTTCATTCAAAACCAGCATGTGGATAATTCTGAGAATCAAAGAGTTTCTTTTGTTCAGTTTAGTGTGGTTTAAAACTGAATAAATCGGTTCTTTTTTGAGACCCTGAAGATATTGTGAGGTATACATATCTCGTTTTGTACTCAGTCCAAATAATTTATGGATATCATATCGAGTTTAAAACTAAAAATCCAAAAATAAAATTTGTATAAAAAATATTGAACTGACTTCCAACTAAGTACTAAAAAGTCGTCAATGACAGTTCAAAATTTTATATGAATTTAGAATTTTTGAAAACGCCGTCAAATTATTACTAAATATACTCGCTAACTAAAATTGTTAACAATTGTATCAGTTTTCCCCGAATGTTTGAAATTGGCTTGTATGATGCCATTTTTTAAGAAGGGAGCCTGCGATGATGTTGCCAATTACTGGCCAATTTCAATTGTGCCACTACTTAGTAAGATCTTTGAGAGTGCTTTAAAAAATCAGATATGTGACTATCTTGAAGACTAGTATCTATTCAATCCATGTCAGTTTGGTTTTCGTTGCAACATGTCAACTACAGCTGCCATAAACCATCTTACTTCGTACTTTTAAGACTGTTTTGAGAGAAGTATGTATGTTCGGGTGTCTTTTTTTTTTGATTTTAAAAAGCTTTTGACTGCGTGTCACATGATCTGTTGATTCAAAAGCTTTATAAATATCACTTTAACGATTGTAGAGTCAGTCTTATTAAATCTTACTTATCAAATGGTCTCTAGAATGTAACATTTGGTGGTGAGGACTCAAGCCCGAGTCCAGTCATTCACGGTGTGACCCAAGGCTCAGTTCTTGGGCCGTAGTTGTTTCTTTTATGTGTGAATGATATTAGTATATGTATTTCAAACTAGGGCACAGCTATTATTTTGTTTGCTAATGATACAACGGCACTTGAGAGAGGGGACGATTTGATAAATCTTAGTCGACAGACGGAGAGCTGACATGCTGAACATCTTATAAGTATTCTAAACAGAAATACATTTATAATTCGTAATCTGAAAAATATAGTGTCTAATGATGTTCTTATGAATGCTTACTATGGTCATATTCACTCGCATCTTAGTTACGCTGTCCTGGGTTGGGGACATTCATCGCATGCTTCCAGGGTATTTGCAAAACAACGGCGTTGCATAAGGATCATGTCTGGTCTAGGGTTCGAAGAATGTTGTAGGGACAGTTTTATCTCTTTTGGCATCCTTACTTTGCCATCTATTTATATCATGAATTGCCTTATGCATAGCAAAATAAATGCTGATAGGTATATCTGTAATAGTGATTACCATAACTACAACACGAGAGGCAGGAATTGCCTTATTTTAACTTATAGTAGAACTGCTAGAGCCAGGGATGGTGGGACCACTACGGGCCGAAATTTTTAAAACTTGACCTGTAAAAATACTTTTTTATGCATATCATGAATAAACATTATTATTATTATATCAGATTTACAAGCCAAACGGCTTCGCACTCCCTCCAGGGATTACTCACTCATACCAGGTATACAAAGGCACCAAAAGTATGAAGCTCTGTGGGGACCCTTTTCATGTTATCGGGACCTAGGTGGCGTGGTCTTCTGTACTTCCTTCAAACTTTCGGACGGTTCGCACGGTTGCAAGGAGAACTGCTTTCTGAATTGGTTTATACAGATGCTCACTAAGGCCCAGTCCCTTGATGTTCTGCAGGAGGTTCTGTGTTATCACTCCAGTTGTTGATACTATTATGGGAATCGTGTGAACGCTGCTCGTTGCCCACTGTCTCTGGATTTTATTTGTAGTAAGGTACTTTTCCTACCTGCAATAGTTTTAACTTCTCTGCTAAGTCTTGGTGGAGTATCTTAGCAGCTGAGTCGTGTCTTTTCTTATACTCAGTTGCGGCAAATGCTTGGCATACTCCAGTTTTCTGCTGGATTGTCTCTGATGTTCGACAGCCATATCTACATTGGTCATTTTCTATGAGGGATCTATAATGATGCACTTCCGATAGTACTTCGTCGGAATAACCTGGTCTTGGATATCTAACAAGAAGCCCTCCGTTTCCGGAAACATTTGTCCTGAAATTAATCAGTAGTTCGACGTTGAGTTGTCGCCATTGTGCTGGATGACCTCATTTCGATGTCGTCCATGAAGTGGCTTCTGTGGCCAGGCTTGTAACTTCTCTTGGTCTGTTCGGTGGTGAGAAGCAATATCCCGTTCCCATAGCCGTAGCGGCGTTGAATCGTCTGCATCGCATATTGCTCGATGTAGTGTGGGAGAGTCCGCTAACCTATGGAAATAAGGACGTAAGTTTATTATTTGTTGATCGAGCTGTTTAGCAATATCGACCAATCCTCTTCCTCCTTGGTGTCTTGGAAGCATTGTACGTTCAATAGCACTCCGAGGATGGTGTTTGTGTGCTTTTGCTAGGAGTGTTCTTATTTTCTTTTGCAAGTTTTCGATGTCTGTTCTGCTCCATTTTACAATTCCAAAAGAGTAGCTAAGCGCAGAGCATGCGTACGTGTTGAGCGCCTTAAATAAATTTGTACTATTCGTAACATCCGTCTTACCCTCCTGCTTCTATTGCAGCTATAATTTCACCGTTCTGTATCTCAAATGCTCCCGGTTGTATCTTTCTTTTGACGATGTTCAAAATACGGCACTTGTCAAGTCCAAACTGCATTACGATATCCCCGGAGAACTCCTCCACAATTTTGAGCATTTGCTCCATCCGGTTTCTGGTAGCAGCCATCAGTTTGAGATCATCCATGTATAGAAGATGATTCAATCTTACTATCTCTTCGTTGTTATTCCTATAACTAAAGCCGTATCTGGTGGAGTTCAAACGGTATGATAGTGGATTCATTGCAAGGCAGAACCACAATGGGCTTAGTGAATCGCCTTGAAATATCCCACTTCGTATTGGGATTGTATTAGTTTCGATGGTATCGCTGAATGGTACTTGCAATTGGATTCTAGTTCTCCAGGTTGACATGATGCGCTCTAAAAAGGAAACGAAATAATTAACGACCCTATATATTCTCAATATAGTTTTGAGCCATTGAGGCACTGAGTCGAAGGCCTTCTTATAATCCACCTAGGCTGTAAAGAGGTTCCTTCGGTTGGTACAAGCTTGGTTACATATGACAGAGTCAACAATCAATTGTTCTTTGCATTCCATTGCTCCCCTGGTGCATCCTCTCTGTTGAGTTGCGATAATATAATTTTTTTTCACGATGTGATCACCTTATACAGTGTGGGAAGGCTGGTGATTGGTCTATATTATTAAATAAAACAAATTACGTATAACACTAGATAGAAATAAGCTACAGTAAAAAACAATTGCAAATAGAGTATTTCTCAATCTTTCTGTGTGAATCACATTTTGGGAGATATTAATTTGGTGCCGATTGTAAAAATTTCTATTTCATAAAAAAATTCAAATTGTTATTTTCCTCTTTTTAGCGCTTTTTTAGAAGCCGGTTCAATTTTTTTTATAAAAATTTTATTGCCTTCTCATACTACTTAATTTCCCATTCGACAGAGGCATGATGTTTTATACTCAAATAGTCCAACAAGTTGTGATTAACTGGAATCCGTTTTAAGTGTTCTCCACTAAAGTTAGGAAAGATAATTATTACTCCAGTGCTGAGGCTTAACTTCTTGATATGGTGAGGAGAGAAATATTTACGATACATGTCAACTTGAAGCGGCTGAGGAGATTTATAAATGTAAATTTATGTTACGGGCACAATTTTAGATAGGGAGATCCGGTAAGGCGGTGAAAGTAAAGATGCTTGAACACATTTTTTAAAAACTTGGCCTACAAGATGATTTTATAGCTTTGTGAATTATTCATATTCTATTTCTTTTACTCTAACTAGAACTTTTGGTAACTCTTCTGAATAATTTGGTAAAAGCGATAAATTCTACTCTCTCAAGAGTCAATATTTTCGTATATTTGCAAGTCAAACATTTGGACATTTCATTTACATATTATAGATTTGTGACTTGAACTAATTAAATGATAAGAAACGATCAAATAATACTTAAAAGTTCCAAAACTCTGAAATAAAGCCAGTATGTTAGAAGGGTTTCCCAGGAAAAACTGTACACGCAATCCACAGGATTCCTTTAGTAGTAGGAGTTGAATCACGACGGAAAATTCAAATTTCACCCTCGATTAAGAAGTGGAGTGGAGAGGGCATAAACCGTCCTTATTGGCCAAGATTTCTGCAATAATTTGTCCTGTGCCAAGCTTTGTTATTCCGTGCCAGATTTGTGTTATAAACGGCAAAGTGTCGGTTCAGTTTAAAAGTTTTTTCTGGTTTAACCTGTACTGAGTTTTTGTCTTTAAATTAAATACAGTTTAAAAAATATTTTAAAGAAAAATTATATCTATAAATTTAAATGAAATAAAATTTTTAATATTTATTTTTATAACATGAAAAAATGTTATCAGGTGGGGACTTGTTGGTAAAATGTATAGCATTATTATTTTTATTGATAATGAAAAAAATTAAAACAAAAAAAAGTAACCTGAAGCAGTAAAAAGATACAATAATCACAAGTGTGAATTTAAATATTAATTTGGTTATAGATATTGGGCCAAACCACTTTCATTAAAAAGCCTAAATTTTATTAGAGACATGAAATTAAAAAAAAAGTGATGGACGAAAACGGAAAATGTAAAGAACTTTTGAGAATGGATTCGAGACTTTTTGGTGGATAAATATTTAAAAATCAGTTAAATAATGTCGCAAGCTCCCGGAAAAAAAGGAGGGGGCAAAGGGCCCCCTAAAGGCGAGAAAAATGAAGAAAGTAACGGTAATACCAAAATGGGTAAGTTTTTAGGATATTATTTTTGTACTTCTGGATTGTTAGATTTGATCTTGCAATAAGCAGTTTTTCAGTGTATATTAATTTATTGTTCAGCAAGACAAACACGGTTGTAGATTCGATAATAATTTTCCCTTTTCAAAACATGTGACAATAAAATAAAATAAATAAATATTTTACCTTAAAAATTATTTAAATTAAATCATTTATTGATCAGCATCAATTGAGTTTCAATCAACCTCAAAAATGAAGGTGAAGTTCTCAATTTGTGGTATACGCAGGGTTGTGATAAAAAACAAACCAGTAGATTTTACATTTTTGAATTGCATTTTTTTTGAAAGAAAATATTATACAGTGTGTCCCACGACGAAGTGCCCCGACCGATTTCTCGGAAAATAGACTTTAAACAATTTTCAAAATTTAGCAGTTTACTAAAGTCTCAGCGGGCAATTCGGCTAAAATATTTTCAAGATGGTAGCGCTTCCGGTTATACCGGAAGTTGATGCCTTCTTGCTTATTTTAAATAGACCACTCTATATGTTATTTCATTTCATGTATAATGTCCTATAACTAATTGTACCTGATTTTGATATACAGGGTTATTCACCTTATACGGCACGGAATATTGCGGCCAAAATAAGTGACTTTCAAAAAGTTTTACTTTTGGGATATATGGGGATCTAATATAGTTATTTTTTAAAATTATTTTCATATTATACAGGGTGTCCCAAAAGCTCTGAAAGTATCAAAGCTGTGTTTTTTTTAAATGGAACCCCTATATATTATTACATTTTTCGATTCTTCGATCAAAATAAGTGCCTATTTTAATAAGGTTTATAGTACCTAAACCTTAAGGGTTTTTAAATAATTTAAATTTTGACCAAATCTAACCTAATTTTCAGGTTTCAAATACTTAAGCAGTATTTCAGCTATGTACTCAAAATTTACAGTGAAGTGTAACAATAAATCATATTTTATATCCCAATTATAATAAACTTGCTATATTATACAAGGTGTCCAAAAATTAAAACTAATCAAATAAGAACTTTAAGTGCCCATAACTTGATTAACTTAAATAGAATGCTATACTTTTTAACTTACCAGAAAATGTACCTTTTAAATACCTATCGATTGTTGTAAGGGTGTTCTATAGCTAAGTATTCGCGTTTTCACGGAATACGCCAGATAATCGTTGTCTGCACCATTTTGAGTTTTTTGAATAGATGTTCTAATGTATCTAGTTGCCTATGGCATTTAGACAGGTCAGATAATTTACAACTATAGGAATAATAATCACGAATATCTTTAGAAATGTGCAGAAACTCGGGACGCGATTTATAGTCGTCCAACAGGCTATAACAGCAATAATGGTAATAACATATTGACGATAGCATAAAACAGAAGCAAAATATTTATAGTAGATGTTCGAAATGTCGACCATCCATTTCCAAACACTTACGTATTTTTTCGAAACCACTGTTAACTCTGGAAAACATTTGCGGGGTCACAGCTTGAAAAGCGTCTCTTGTGCGTATTTTCATATCTTGTGGTATTGTCGGGGGCGCAATGGTGACAATTCTTTTTATGTATCCCCAATTTTGAAATTCGTCTCTCCCAATCCACCTGTTTCAAAAGTTGACATTTAAAAATTTCCGAACCTCACGATGATAATAAGGTGGAGCTCTATCCAGTTGAAGCCACATAATAATTAAAAGGACATCTTCTAATAACACTGGAAGAAAAGTCGCAAAACACCAAACCATTTAAAGATCTTTCAAAAAAGTAGGGTCCAATTAAGTCTGGACCCAGTATTCCTTCCCACATATTAATCGATCACCTATTTTGGTTTCTCATGTTCATTTTTTGCCATTTTAACACCCACAAGCAGAATTTAGTTCGGATTACGATAAAAAAACATCGTTTATTGTGATCCTATAACGATGGAGGACTGTATGGCTAGGGTAAGGGGTGCATTTGAAAGTTAATGTTCAGATTCAGTTAGAGCAGCCCCATGACAAACTAACGCGGAGATGTGAAGAATATTTGGAAGTTCAAGATGGGAATTTTAAATATTTATTAAAATCTGCTGTTTACCTATGTAGGTAAGTCGTTAAGCATTTTTACAATACAGAAAGATTAAATTGCTAATTTTTCAAAAACTGCAAAGTTTTGGAATAGACGAGCTTATACAAAGTCGTCCATAGTTTTAATGCTATACAGGATAACATTATAAAAATAGGGGTTTACATTTAAAAAAATTGACTTTTAACGATTTTTTAAAGCCAGTTTTTAATGTTAGTTTTTGATCACCCTGTATTTATTTTCAAAATAACACAGTCGACTAAAGTGGATTCCCTTCTAGCAGGAAACAACTCGAATGAAATAGTAAAGTTTTTCATATTGGACAAATTGATACTTATGTTTAGGCTTGCAAACGCCATTCTTGACATTAAATTTAACATATGTCAAAAACAATTAAACTTAAGTATAGAACATAATTCATGAAATAGAACTATAATTTTACGCAAAATCTAAAAATGAAATAACATAAAGGGTGTTCCATTTAAAATAAGGAAGAAGGCATTAATTTCCGGTTTAACCGGAAGTGTCACCGTCTTGAAAATATTTTAACCGAATTGCCCCCATTGAAATTAGTAAACTGCCAAATTTTAAAAATTCTCCAAAGTCTATTTTCCGAGAAATCGATCTCGGTACTTTTTCGTGGGATACCCTGTATAGGGATGATCAGCAAGCCGCCATGTGTATCAACTCAAATTTTTTAAATGAAACACATTGCACATCATTACATTTCTAGATTTCACAAAAAATTCTAAATATTTTTCATAAAATTTATTCTATACTCATCTTCACCTGTTTTAGAAATAATTTTATTTTTATTGTTTTAAAACGAGATAGCCAAGCAACTATTTTATAAAATGTTGTAAATATCTTTCAGTAACTCTAGTATAGTAGATTAATCCCTTTCGTACATTTTGTGCAACTTATAGGAAAACCTCTCGTATTACTCGTGGTAAGGTTTAGATTTATATACTAAATTTTTGACGTGGCCCCATAAAAAAAGTCCAGCAGGTTTAGATCGGGTGATCTGAGTGACCATTCTATTGCCCCTCGTCCACCTATACATCCTCCTGGAAAAATATTATCTAAGTACATGAATAATTTAACGCAGAGGAGCCCTATCCTGTCAAAACTATTAGGTTAAGCTTGGAGAATCATTATCATCTAGAGCTGGACCAGATCATTTTGAAGAAAACATAAACATTTGTCTCCAGTGAGGCTTTCATGAAATAAAAATGGCATTGATTACCCAGCTTTTGCCAATGCTTAATAAAGAACGAAACCTTTTACGTCTTTATTCAAGTTGAATCCTTATTCCACGAGAACAGAACACTGAATCAGTGTTCTAATTTCGTGGAGTAAAGATCTCTGAAGTTGCCTTATGCAATCGTAGGCGAAACGTCGGATAATATCCATCTCTATATTAGGATATGTCTTTTTATGTCATCATGCCACCTCATTTGCGTTCTTTTCCATTTTTTTCCTGCATTCTCGTGATCGCTACTTCATTATAATCTTATTATATCTGTCATCCTTTTGTCGGGCATTATATCCTGCAAACTTCCATTTCAGAGATGCTATTTGATCTGTTACATCTTTCACTTTTGTTACTTCTCAGATCAATTAATTTCGTTTTTTCTCTGAACGTTTTATATTAAGCATTTTCTCTCCATTCTTCTTTGCGCTTTCGCAACTTTATCCATATTGCCTTACTTATAGCCCAAGTTTGTGACACATTGACTGAATATTATGGTTTTTTCTGTTTTTGAGGAAATAGCTCAGTTTTCCAAATGCTTCCCAAGCAAGGCTAGTACTTCAGCTGCTTGATTTTCTTTGCAATCTGTTCAAGCTCTATGTAATGATCCACTGGTTCCATTTATTTTTGTTCCAACATAACGGTGATGTCTTCTTCTGTATTTCTCATCGTTTTAGTCTTAGTGTAGTTTATTTGGACTCCTACATTTTGAGCATGTTCATCTAATTCCTTGAGCATCTGCTCTATTTCTTCTTTATTATCGAATATTAGTACTTAGTCTTCCGCATATCTGAAATGGTTCAAACGGTAGCCATTTATTCTTACGCCTTTCTCACTCCAGTTCAACCTTTGAAATACGTCCTGGTAAACAATTTTGGTGAAATAGTTTCTCCTTGCCGGGTCGGTGGAGCTATTTTGACTGCTTTAGTGTTTTCACGTAACATTATCCTTGTGGCAGCATTACTCTAAATGTTTGAAATAAGTTCAGTATACTGGTAATTAATTCTACTGTTGTTTAAAGAGTTTTTTACTCCCCATTGTTCGACTTTGTCAAAGGCTTTTTCAAAGTCTACAATTATCATAGATATGGGAATATTCATTAGCTCGTTCAACCAGAACTTTCATGGTTAACAGATGATCGCAGGTGCTGAATCCTTTGCTCTTTCGATTGATAGCTGTCCAGATTTGATGTCAATTGATTTATTAAAATGTTTGTCAATAGCTTATAAATTACATTTAATAATATAATGGAATGATAATTCTTCAGTTAAGTCTCCTTTCTTGTAGGGTAGGATTGTTACTGCTTCATTCCAGTCGGTAGAAATTCTTTTTTCAATGATTATTTTATTCATGAGGATATGCATGACATCTAATATTATTTTTCCCCCATTTCTCAGAAGTTCCTTGGTACTCCCATCTCTATCAGGTGCTTTGTTGTGCTTGCTTTTCCTTATGACTCTCCTTATTTCTGATTTGATTATTTCAGGTTGTAGTTCGGAGTTAGTGCTTAATTTAGCCTTTATTTCAGGGAGTATCATTCCTTCCATTTTGTTTAATTCAGAATAGAACAGATAAGACATATTCAGAATATTTTCCATACCGTGCATTGAAGTTTTTATACTATTTATTTCTACTTTTCCCAACTTCGGTCTCAGCCATTTCATATTCTTGTTATTTTCAATGATCTTTTTCACCTGAGCCTTTTGTGTTTTTCTACGTTCCTTCTTTATGTGTCTCTTTATCCTTTTATTAGGCTTTGTCTTTCTTTTATCCTGTTCCCCATCAGTATATATAGAAATAAAAAGGAGATTTCTTGTCAATAATGATTTCCACTACCATCAAGGGCAAAACGCTATTTTTTTTGTTTTCACTTCTAAAATGAAAACTATAGAAGCTATTATATACTACAATGAAAAAAGTTGTAGATAATTAAAAAGGTCTTTAAAATGAGCTATCACATAAGTAAGTCGGTTCATTTTTAACAGAGTAAAATAGAAAAAAATCAACAAAAATTCGGAAAAAAAGGCGTTTGTGCAAAATTCATAACTCGGTCAAATTTCAAGTTGTAGTCTAGGTCTTTTGCGAAATGATAGTTAATCACACGTAAATTATGCATACAAAAAATGGATACTGCTGGATAATTAGTTTTTGCACAATTGCATTTTCCATTCTGCATATCCGAAATTTACCATCTTGCAAAATGTACTTTCTTCACAGATCGCCCGATTTAAATTTAAAAAGAAAAATATTTGGACTCTAGACTAAATTTGCCACGATAATTAAATGCGTTAAAATGGGTAAAAATGCACCTAAACATAGGTATGAATCGCCTGAAAAAATTTTTCTTTAAATTCTCCTTGTGAAATTATTTTAATTTCAGTCACAAATTTTTATTGATTTTAATGAACAAAGACTATACTTTTACCTGTGATAAGTGCCCATATTAGCACAGATATTTTTTGCCATTTTAATAAAAGTTCTCGATTTTTTAAAGGTATATTTAAAAGATATTTAAAAAAAACCCTTTACAAAAAGTTGCCAACACCCTCGATAAAAATGTTTATTCTTATTGACTAGCATTTTTGATAAAAGTTTGATTGATTTAACGTAAATACGTTTTCCTTTGCAGGTACTTCAAAGGAATCCAAAGAAAAAGAAAAAGATGAAACTTCCAGCAACCCTGATGGTGACGAACCGCCCACTTCCAAACCTCAGTCTGCGGGGGCGAATGTTAGAGATGCCGCCCAAAGAATCTTAACTCTGTGCCAAAAAGCAGAATGGGCTCCGATAGATCAGATTATGAAATCTATGGAGAAGGCTATTATAAATGCTGGAGAAGATGCAAATACTATTCCTTTAGCTGGAGTGGCAGATTTGGTAAAGTTTGACATATTTTTAATAAAAAGCGAAATATACATAACAGTTGCATGTAACAATTTAATGAAATTTATAGTGGCAAAAATGTCCTACATTGGTGCATGCAAATAAACTCGCGGGGTCTATCAGATTTTGATTAGAATTTTGGCGGTGTCTTTGAAGTTGAAGAGTCCAATTGTTGTGACCTTGCTCGTCTCGCAACTTGCTATTACAGTGGAAAAAATTATAAAATTAGAAAGAATACCGCTATATACTCACACTACTGATTATAATTATAACAGTATAAGATATATTGGGTCGATAAGAAAGTATTTTTAATTGTCAAACATAGAGAGCGTTGTAATTGTTTTGAAAGACTTCTGTTAGTGTTTCAGTTTTTTTCCTTTCGACATTTGATATCAGCCATATTTAGATTACTTTAGAAGCAATTTGTGTGTAATTTTATTTGTAGCTGTTAGTTCAAGGTTAATTTTTTTTTATTTTCGTAAAGGAAAGAAAACTGTTGAGATACATAAAGAGATATATGAAGTATATGGTGTTGATTGCATAACAGAACACATGTGTCAGAATTATAAAGAACGAAAGCTTTCTCGGCTTTGGTCAAGTTGAAAATCATGGTCCTAGGGTTTAGACCTTATCAAATTGGAATTATTATCTGACATTTCACCTACGAGGCATCTTCAGGGATCTTTACTCCACGAGATTAGAACACTGAATGACTATCGAGGAGCAACATCCTGGTATTTATACTCGACTGGTGCTCAGAGAACCGTGATCCACCGTTACAATTGATTTCCACGTGTGATGTAGACTGAAACCCGCATCTCTATTAATATTATTTGGATATATACAAATTTCGATTGATTCGCTCATTTTTCATTTAAAGAAACTATACACTGATTAGTACCTTAGTTTCCTTTACATTAAAAGTGTGATCTGCACTTTACCACAAGACCTCTTGTGGTAAAGTGTATGTAGGCGAAATAGGACGGTCTATATTCACTAGGTTTAAGAAACATGAAAGATGTATAAAAAAGGAACAAATTGTACAATCTGCAGTAGCTGAACATCAGCATTGCTCAGGTCACACTCTTAATGTAAAAGAAACTCAGCGTCCGGTTTCTGTAAAGGTAAAATTAGAGAATCAATCGAAATCTGTAAATATCCAAATAATATTAGTAGAGATACAGGTTACAGTCTACATCACACGTGGAAATCGATTGTAATGTTGGATCAAGGTTCGCTGAGCACCAGTCGGGTATAAATACCGGGCTGTTGCCTCCTTAATAGCCATCCAGTATTCTAGTCTCGTGGAGTAAAAATCCTGAAGATGCATCGTGCAATTGTAGGCGAAACGTTGGATAATAATTCCGATATGACACTGTCTAAACCCAAGGACCATGATTTTCAACGTGTTGGTATTGGTTTAAAAAAATCCATTCTGAAGATTTTTATCTCAATGATGATCAACGGATCTACCGAAATTGATGATGACCACATCAAAGCCATAATTGACGAGAGTGCGGTACGACGTTGGGAACAGGTCATGGGAAATTCCGTGACGTGTATATTCGGCGGGAATGAAGTTTTCTTTGTTTGGTTCTTTTGTTATTTCTTTTGAGAAATTTAAGGGAATATTTCACTGGGTAAAAGTAGCGACCTTAATACTGTTTGTTTAAGTAATATAAATAGCTGTTTTTTTTGCGTTTTTATTCTTTATTCTGTTTAATATTTTAGAAAGCTCTTTATACGTTATATCTTCTAAATTGGGTTTTTTATTTTTGCTAATAGAACGGCCAACGGGAACAATTATTTTAGTATCTTGATATCGTTATTCATTACTAATTTTAAGTTTCTCATTATAAATAATTTCATTTCCTATTTATTTTTGTTAATAGACTTAAGTGTTTTCAGAAACTTGTTTTGTTTAATTTATTAAAAACCTTCACGCGATTAAACTCCGGACGCACTGCTGTGAGAGCTTCAAATCAATAGACGTCATCTGACCATCTAGTTAGCAGCCTTGCCCGAGTCCTGAGTTTTGACAGTAGTAAGCCTTAAATAACCTCTAGTTGTTTGGAACTAAAACTGCAAAAGCGAAGATGAGCGACCGGACTTCCAGGCAGCCTTTGTCTTTGTGATTATTATTTGTAGTATTTTAAAATAGCTCTTAATATGGGACAGCAGTATGATTGTAGACGGAACTGCCAACGTTACCCAAAATATTCCATTTGCAGGAGTGTATGATCAAATGCTGTCACAAAAGGTGTACACTATTAAAGGATTTTATGCAGGGCATTTAACACAACGAATCAATATTTGGCAATAATATCGATCCTTTCCTGAAATCATTATTATTATTATCATTGGTGATAAAAAAGGAATCATGGTCCAAACATGATCAACCAGCACAAACCACATTTAAAGCTAAACTGCATCCAAAACAGTCCATGGTATCAATTTGGGTTAACAACAAATGTATTGTGCATTCTGAGCTCTTTCCGAGAGGCTAGACGATCAATTAAGATGTTTATTGTCAGTAATTAGTAAAACTGCAAGAAGTGATCAAACAAAAATGTCCAGAATTGGGAAATCGCAAAGGAATTGTGTTCCATCAAGATAATGTAAAACCTCACTCATCTTTAGTAACTTGTGGGAAATTATTAAAGCTGGGTTGAGAAGTGATGACGCATCCTCCATACAGCCCTGATCTGGGACATGATTTTCATTTATTTCGAAGTCTGCAAAACTCTTTGAATGTTGAAACTTCCACAAATAGTGATGACCTTAAATTGTACTTGGTACCGTTTTTTGCTGGTAGGGATTTCTATGACTTCGGAACCATGAAAATGCAAAAACGATGGAAATAGGTCATTGAATAAAGTGGAAAATATATATTTGATTAAAGTTTATTCTTTGTATAAAAAAAACCGAAATTACTTTTTTGCCGACCTGTTAGTTTTCTACTAACATACAGTAAAAATAAAAGCCAAAAATAAGTGTAAATATTTCTTTTTCTTTTGTAAAAAATACTGTATTTTTCAAAATTAAGAGACAAATAACAGATTCCATTAGAACTTAGTTATTTTTTCTTGTTGTGTATAAGCATTGACTAAATAAACAGCCTATGGTATAAGTTTCAAACCGTATTAGGATTTCATATACAAAATGTAAAATAAGAATATAAAACGACATACGAAACGTAAATAATGAGGTTACATTCAATCCAATAAAAATCCACATAGAATTTATTTTTTTCTGGCTTATCTGGTTAAGATGAAATATACTGTGGTGGTATTTTTTCTAATTTTAACATTTTCTCCAGCTGTCATGGCGGGTCTTTATGTAAAGAGCTTTTTCATTAATAAGATACGAGTATATTTCTTATAGGTACATGTTAATAAATTGCTTTTTTGTTTCAGGTGACTGGAATGACTCCTTTGATGTATGCAGTTAAAGATAACAGAACTTCTCTACTAGATAAAATGATAGATTTGGGTTCTGATGTTGGAGCGAGAAATAACGTGAGTAGAATTTTTAAAATTAGTGAAAATATATTGACAAGTTGATTGCTATGTATTCATTAACAGTCCAGGAGCCCAGTGGGTTTTCGTAGCCGATGAAGAAACATGGCTTCACCAAAATTTTTTGTATGTATTTTGACCCCCTGATTGCGAAAATCGAGGGCGAATTCCAGAAAAATGGTCAGGTGATTTGTTATGAACAAAAAATTGTTAATAATTAAGAAAATAGTTCTTTTGTAAAATAAAAAAAATATATACGAGTTTCTCTGCCCATCCTAAGCAAAAAGTGTTTCTTGTTATTTTTCCATCTGATCAATAGTGTTTGAGTTTAAAATTGTAAAACATTTGAAAAATGGCATTTTGCCGCTTTTCATCATGAAAAACTTTTCAGTAAATAAATTTTCAAATTTTGTGTCCAGCAGTTGATAGTTCAAGCCAAGAACTACGAGCTATGATTAATCGCAATGGGAAAATGTAATGTTTTTATTGCTATTTAACGCTATAAACAAATATCGTTTTATTAGTTATAACGTATGCGCCGCCGTACGAGATGTCCCATTTTTGACACTTTAAGGGGGTATTAGAGTTATTATCAAAGATATAGTGTTGCGGTTTTCCCTTTAGTGTCCCACTTTTTAACGAAACGAAAGATTTCAGTGTTAAATTTGTCATGGATCTCTCAGTTTTTTAATTTACAGGGTGATTATTCAAATCTTCGTGTTTTAGACGTATCTCGTATTTCCGTTTTGCATTAATTTATCAAAAAGGTGAAAACTGATTTTTACAGAGTTTTTATGTAGAGTTCAGTGGCACAGTAAGTTTTTTTTTTTAAAGTTTCCTTTTGGAGATATTAACCAAATTTCTGATTTTATAAATATATATTATGTAAGATATTGATTAAATATAATTTAGAATTTTCAAAAATATATAATGTATTTATTTTATTTTGAAAAACAAGGTCAGAATTGGATATTTTTAATAATTTACTTTATTTCTAACAGTAGGTCGTGGCCAATGTATAAGAAATAAATGAAAATTGACAATAATAATTTTACCAAAGATTAGACACTTTAAAAGTTAATTTTAATGTTTTTCTATATTTTCAATTGTAAATACTTAATTTTTGACTTACAAGCCAAACGGCTTCGCACTCTCTCCAGGGATTATTCACTCATATCAGGCATACAAATACACTAAAAGTATGAAGCTCTGTGGGAACCCTTTCCATGTTATCGGGTCCTAGGTGACATGGTCTGCTGTATTTCCTACGAAGTTTCGGACGGTTTTCGCGGTTGCAAGAAGAACTGCTTTCTGCATAGGTTTATACAGATGCTCACTAAGACCCAGTCCCTTGATGTTCTGCAGGAGGTTCTTTGGTATCACTCCAGTTGTTGACAGTATTATGAGAATCGTTTGGACGCTGTTCATTGCCCATTGTCTTAGGATTTGGACTTCCAGATCTCTGTATTTGGCGATCTTCTCGTCGTATTTTGGCTTTAGGTTGTTGTTGTTAGGTACAGCAATGTCGATTAGTGTAGTTCGCCTAGAAATTTTTTCTACTAGTATAATGTCTGGTCTATTATGAGCTACTGTCTGATCCGTCAGAACCGATCGGTGCCAATATAACTTGACCTGGTTGTTCTCAAGAATACGCTCCGGATTGTACTTGTAATGAGGCACTTTTCCTACCTGTAATAGGTTTAACTTTTCTGCTAACTCTTGGTGGAGTATCTTAGCGGCTGAGTCGTGTCTTTCCTTATACTCGGTTGCGGCAAACGCTTGGCATCCTCCAGTTATGTGCTGAATTGTCTCCGACGATCGACAACCATATCTGCATTGATCATTTTCTATTGAGGGATCTCTAATGATGAACTTTCGATAGTTCTTCATCGGAATAACCTGGTCTTGGATAGCTAACAAGAAGCCCTCCGTTTCCGGAAATATCTGTCCTGAAATCAACCAGTAGTTCGGCGCTGAGTTGTCGACATTGTCCTGATTGACCTCATTTGGATGCCGTCCATGAAGTGGCTTCTGTAGCTAGGTTTGTAACTTCTCTTGGTCTGTTTGGTGGTGAGAAGTAATATCTTGTTTCCTCAACTGTAGCGGTGTTGAATCGTCTGCCTCGCATATTGCTCGATGTAGTGTGGAAGAGTTAATTATTATTACATTTTTTACTTTAAACAACACTGTTATTAAAAAACCACAGTATTCAATTTGATTACAAAGAAACAAGGACAACATTATATCTTAAAACTAAAATAACAAAAATAAAAAGAAACACTGAAACTAAAAACAACCATGAGTTTTTTTTAAGTTGGCTTTTTAAAATGACAGCCGTTTTCTCGAATGCAATATCGGTACAGTTTTGTTATTCTTCTAATTGCATTTGAAATAATCATAGGTCTATTATGAAGTGTTTGGAAGGCCAAACCAATTGTCTCATAAAGGTCCGCTATAGATTCATGTCGCGACTTATACACTTGATTTTTCATAAAACCCCACAAAAAAAAAATCAAAATGGAAAGAAGGGGAGATCCTTCATTTTTTACAATTTAATATGGCATATATCATAATATACGAGCCAAAAACAGATTTTGCAAGTTATTTCCTTCCGGGCGATCACTCGTGAAATGCTTCAGAGAGTTGTGTCATGAAGCCTCGGGAACGTCAACTGCGGCTTCGTGGGTGGACTGAGAAAGAAATATATTTTTAATCATTTCTTCGCGATGGAAAATTTGTCAAATGATAGTTGACACAATACTTTGAAGAAAAAAAATCAGCTGGCTGTAAGGTGGTGGACTATATGTCAGCTGGCAACACGAACATAAAAAACACTTAGATCTGGACTAGTTGCCATGAAAGCTAGATCGTTTAGTTGGTCAGTTTTCCTTATGATATTATTATAATTTATATTACATGCGGCAACAAATATGTGCTTATATAAGTTTATCAAGGATACAACACAGAGATAAAGCTTTAAAATCCCTAACAGCTATAGTTGTTACTTGAAAATTAATAGAATTTTCTAGTTTTATCGGTATAGAAATAAAATAGAGTTTTTATCCTTGTATTTTTAAGGTTTAAAATTGTTACTGTTGCACTTGTCAATTTCAATTCTTCTCTGTCAACTTAGACCGGTTTTAAAATTAGATCATGTTAGTGAATTAGGGGGTAAATTTTCAAGCGACTTGTCAAACTAGTTTTTTCTGAAAATGGATATACGTAATTTTTTCAAAGAATAATCATTATAAAGCCTTTAGCTATTCACATATTGTAGTAAAAATGAATAATATAGTCTACGCGGGATCCCGACAGACCTAACGGCAGTAGGCGGTGCACCCTATAGTGTCGAAGCCCATTAAAAACCTTACGAATGAGAATAGATATTAACGACATACAACGTTGCCGAATGTAGGATGCCGGGAAACTGAAGGAAAAAACAGTGAGTATATTTGAAGGACGCCAGGAAATTAACATGAAGTACAGCAAATAAACTATTTTAATTTTTTTTTCTTCCTGGTCCGTCCTGAAGCCGGATGCACTGAGGCCAAAGTAGGCCTATTGTGCTCATCTTAGACTTACCACCACTCTATTAACCTAGCTTCCTGGATTAATCTGTACAGGTCTAGTAAGGAGTGAGTGCGTACTTCTCTAGGTTCCAAGTTTGTTGACCCGAAGGTTTGTTGTCTTTTTATAAGCGAGTGCTCCGCTGTCTGGCGGCCAATTAACTCAACTAGAAATATTTAAAAATGTACAGAATTTAAAATTGTGTTATTTTCCAAGCCCATCTTTAAACTTCCAAGCGTCCGTATAAGGACGTTTGGAAGATTGTAATTTCATAGTGTACAGACGCTCGGAGTATAATAAGATAAATATAAAAGATAATTATATATATATATATATATATATATATATATATATATATATATATATATATATATATATATATATATATATATATATATATATATATATTAAAATTTATTAAGAATATAGATTTGATTGAAATATAACAATAAAATTATTTCTTTCTGCATGCGTAAGGACCATGATGTCGAATAATTTTAGATACGTTATTTCTTTCCGGTTGAAATTTGCCAGGTGATTGACATAATTCTCGACGTAATAAAAAATTAGATGGGAAAATCAGCTGACAAAGTAGCATGTAAAATATCATTTGCCAAATTTTTAAATGGGAGGAAATCAGTAAAC
Organism: Diaprepes abbreviatus; assembly: GCA_034092305.1. Classification (NCBI taxonomy): domain Eukaryota; kingdom Metazoa; phylum Arthropoda; class Insecta; order Coleoptera; family Curculionidae; genus Diaprepes; species Diaprepes abbreviatus. Next base: position 239,174 of record JASJET010000070.1, read on the forward strand.
ATATATTTTTCTTCATGATCGTGTGACCAGCTGACATATAATCCACCAACTTACAGTCAGATGAGTTTTATTCTGCAAAGTATTGCGCCAACTATCATTTGGGAGGAAATGATTAAAAACAATTTTTTTCTACGTGAGTGGGAGGGCTGCCACTGCTCAACTTACCCACGGAGCCGTAGCTGACGTTCACGAGGCTTCATGACACAACTCTGAAGTCTTTCACTAGTTATCGCTCGACAGGAATTTGGTCCATAAAATTCACTGGCTTGTCGTCTATAATATGAGGGACTGAATATTTTATAATTTTCCGATTTTGTCCAAATTAGTATTGAAAGTTTTTTGGAGTGCATATTAATTTTTTCAAACTCAATATGCAGGATAAAATATGTCCATTTAGTATCGGTATGGGGGAGTTTTGGGGTCCGTTATGAATCAAAAATTAATTTCTTTAAATTCAGAGTAGTAAAGTTACTAGAGCACACTAAATATTTATTTGCTACAATTTCAATCAAAATTGGAATTTGGATAATTCTCAGAAGCAAAGAATTTTTTGTTGTTCAGTTTAGTGTGATATACAACTTTGGTTAAAGGGGGCACTTTTTTACGACCTTAGAAATTCAACTCAATTTAAAACCACAAAATCGAAAATTCATATTTTTATAAAAAAATTGATCCGACTTCTAAAAAAGCGGTAAAAAGCAAAAAATAACTATAGAAAGTTTTATATGAAGTCAGCGCTAAATTTTTACTAAATGAAAAAAGTAACTGTTAATATGATATACACATAGGCTACAGCAAGAAATCAATTACAAATACCGTATTTCTCAATCTCTTTATATGAATGGAAGTTTGTCAGGTATTAATTATAATAACTATAACGTAATGGTCGGTAGGATATCAAAATATGTTCGTCGCGAAACATTCTGTATTCTATTTTCTAGCATGTCACTTAAAAAAAAAACAATTCAATATTTCTTCTTTTAAGCAATATAAATCCCTTAAAATAATTTTCAGAAATGTGTACTTCGTGTGCATTCTAATCGATGGCCTTACAAATTTATTTATGGAACGGATTCACGATGATAACACAAGATTAATGTTTGAATTAATGTAATTTTAGTCGATACATTCATTTCATACTGATTAAAAGCAACGTTTTGGTGTCAAGTTGGTGATAAGTTTGACAAAATTTAATGGTTTTAAAAGATGTTGCATGTTCATGGTTTTCTGTAGTATTTAGTAAATTAAAATTCTTTATATCCAGGTTGGATTTTTATTGATGTATGAAGAAAAATAAAAGTCTTATGTAATTATCTGAGAATTATTTTTTTGATATTCATAATGTTATTGGTGTAATGCACAACTACGTCATATTGTATATTCTTTTTTTAATACCTCTATTACTTAAATTTAATATATGTTGACACCAGGGGCGGATCCAGCCTCGCTCTTTGGGGGGGGGGGCGGTGATATCACAAAAGTACAGTATGGCAAGAAAAACAAGTTGTCAACGGGGGGGGGGGGATGCAAGCAGCATACTCATTCCTAATATAAAAGGCAGAATGGGTTCTATTTTCCTGAACTCAAAGCTTTTGGGAGGGGGGGGGGCGATCGCAAGCATACAGACTCCTATACTCTATTCAAGAACTAGAGAGAGTAATAAAACTGTTACCGAAACCTCTAACGTACCTGCTCCAGTGCCGCAGGTAACTGAGAACTGCCGTAAATCTAATTATATTTTATTATATTTAAATATATTATATAAATTTACTGCAACATAGAATTTCTGATAGTTTAATTTAATTTCTGTCAGTGAGCAAAGTACAACTTACAGTTTTTTCTTAGTGATTTATCTTGTTTGTGCTTGTTTTTATATATTATTTGAGATTAGTGAGATACCCACCGCTTTCACCTCTATATTTATTCTAAAATCGTTAAACCAGGGCATTTTTTCCTCAACGAAAAACTTATTACGATGAATGTTTATGATGCCTTAAGAGAGCAATATCTAGATAATAATGGTAAAAGCTCTGTTGAGATATGTTCCAACATGACAGGAGTTGGAAAATCTACTATGTACCGAATACTGAAGGAGAAAAAACGACTGGAATCGTTAGTACTCCCAAGCCACATTCGATCACAGGCAAACGAAAAACCTCGTTGGAAGAAGTGATGAAAACTGCAATTAAAGGGGTTGTATATACATTTTATTATGAGAAGCAGATCCCAACCATCTACAAAATTTTAACTAAAATCATTGAAGATCGCGATTTATCTGAAATTAAAAGAACTGATCTCTGGAAATCACTCAGAGAACTTAATTTTTACTGGAAAAAAACCAGATAGAAAATCTGTTCTTATAAATCGTCCGGAAACTATCCGTTGAAGACGTAAATATCTCTCTCAAGTAAAAGGTAGAGTTGCTAGAAATAACACAATTAATAAAATTAGTAATTTAACTTTTGAAAGATTTTTTGGAATAAAGTTACTGCGGAAAATTGGGAAAAATCCATATAATAAATGAATAAAACAAAATGTGAGAACTCGATCTCATGATCGGTGAGATAGAGGAACCAATTATAATTAATTTTAGCGAAGATAGTTTCACTGACTTTGATTAGGAATTAGATATGCAATGTTTACTAGTGTAAACACAATTTATTATTTAAATTTTTGTTTTTGTTGTATTTTATTGTTTAATGTTGTTTATATGTTTTTTTTTTATTTTTTTATATATTTTTATTTTAGTGTGTCCCCCTCTTTAATTTTATATATATTTAATTCTAATTAGCCGTAAGTTTTTATTATTGTATTTGTGTCTTTTTCTTAAGCGTGTAGAATTAACATGTTTATCTTATTTTTTTTGGGGCTATCGTGTTTCCATATATAAAAGTAAATTAAATTAAGATATCTAGGTCTAATTTTAACACAACATAAAAAAAAGTAATTACATTTGAATCCCTTTTTAGTGTTTAATTGTAATTCTGCAGATGGATTAAGAAATTAATAAACTGAAACGTCAAATATCCTAAAAATGTTTTTAATTAATAATAAAATGACCGATAAACCCAAAAATATTTTATTATTATATGGACGAATTTATTTTTTTATATATGTTTAACTTTTCGTATTTTTGACAATGGATATTTTGTAAGTATTTAAATTATAACTTAGAATTTTTTGAGAGAATAATCCTACGTTTTAGTCTATTATTATAGACCGGTATTTTTGATTATAAAATTTCTAACCCATTTCTATGAAAAATATATGTGTCTAACAAATTTTGCTAAAAACACCGGGCTAAAGAACACAGGTAGTTTGCAAAGAAAAAAGGGTAAAAAATGATTTATTACTCTCTCTAGTTCTTGAATAAACTATAATATAACAGGAAAAATCGGGTCCATTTTCCTAAACTCAAAGTTCTTGGGGGGGGGGGGCGATTGCCCCCACCGCCCCCCCTTGGATCCGCGCCTGGTTGACACTACTTCCTCCCATAATCGCTCCGTCAGAAGAACACGGAATTACGTAAATTTCTTTTGTTTTTAAAGGTTTGCATCTTTGGTACTCTCAAATATTATCCAATTTTCTAGCCTATGTTGGAAATGACACGAAAGTTGAATCTTTAAAGCACTGTTGAATTTGTGAGCTAATTTTAAAAATAAAAGTTCATATAAACATATGTATGATAATACTTTAGTTTTTAAAATACAGGGTGTTAAAATTTATTACTATTTTTAATTTTTTAAATTTATGTCATTTGTTTTTAAATATTATTTTTTTACAATTCTCATAAAAAATTATTATTATTATGTGAAATAATATACAGAGTGATACTTCTTACCGGGTCTGTAAAATTTTACCCTCTTGAATTTCTTTTGCGGGCACCACTGATTCGATTTGACTACTCAGTTAGCTTTCCTATCTTATTATGAAACTTTTCTGTCTCTTAAGTTTTCCTCTAAAAGTCAATAGTTTTTCTACAAAAAAAAAGAAAATACATAAGTAAAAAATCATAATGTATTGGCTTTAACCAATTTTTATTCATATTTGTATTAACCAACAGGGACTACAACATAATAATAACATTTGGATTATAGTAACAAAATATTAATAACAGAAATTACAACAGATGTTGAAAATGACCACCTTCAGTCAAAATGCAAGAATCTGATCTTCGTCTCATTGAAGAACGTATTCGTTGAAATAATCGTAGAATATTTCTTATCCTTTCGCGAGATGCAGTTTCTTAAATCTTTAATATCTTCAACAGGATATGCATAAACCAAAGATTTAAGAAAACCCTAAACGCAAAAATACAAAGGATTTAGATCCGGAGATCGGGCAGGCCAGTGCCTCCTCGACCTATCCAACGATTTGGATAAACTACCTTTAAGTGATGACGTACATTGACACTGAAATGTGCTGGAGTGCCATCATGCATAAACCATAATCCTTATCTAACTTGAAGAGCATTTAATCTTAATGGAAGGAAACATGGGACAATTAGATAATCAGAGAAACTGATGTTGATAATTGGCTTCTAGTCACGATAAGGAAAAACTGAAAGAAAAATGAAATTAAAATATTTGTGTCTGTCAAATATCAAAAATGCCCGTTCCCCATCGATCAGAAACAACCTTAAAACAAATTTATTATTGTTTAAATTTACAGGTATTATCGAAAGTTTAAACCAACAGGCAATAGTTGTAAACTAAGCAGCTCAAGATTTTGAAAGAACATTATTTTTGGAGCCATTATATACCGAACATATGAGCGCAAAAAAAATAATATGTAGGATACAAAGTATGAAGGAATTTTAATACACTTATAAGCTTTTTTGATGTCTTAATATTTAGCTTAAGAACAACAAACTCCTAAAATCTGGCTTCTATAAGTCCAGCAAACTGATATGTATTACAGAATCAGTGTGCCAAATATTATTTAAAGGTCCGTATAAATATGGCGAGACGAGCGCGTGACGAGTGCGTGACGAGTATGCGATGAGCTTGCAACGAACTCTTTGCTCTTTGCCTGTTCGAATCCTTCTTCGACGCCCGGCGCCAAAAGAGATTTATAGCATTTGGGCAGTGTAAACCAATAAAGGGTAAAAAAAAATATTTAAAGTTTTGATTGAAGTCCAGCACACCACGCAAATTTTTCAAGGACGTTTTAGTTAATAGAAAGTGAGGGAAGAAAATCAACATACCCTGCCATATGTGACGACGAAGAACAAACTGCAGCTATATTAATTTTATCCAGTGGGGTTTTATTATCATCAAGTTTGCTATATAAAGAACGAAAACTTCGACGATCTTGCGTACGGTCAGGATCGGAACTTTAATCTGATTTTAATTTGAATGTCTCTTACCGATTTGGAATATTTATTAAACAAAATAGAATCAGTTATATCCACAGAAGAAACATTTTTCCTGTATAAGTTCATTGGATTTTAGTTAACATTGGTATGGTGGTGCTCGAAGCACATTTTCATGTTCTTTAGCCTATTTCTCTATCATATGTTTCTTAAATTGTCTTTTTTTCTCGTTGGCAATTTTTAAAAGTTCCTTCTTTATTAAAACGTTTGACAAGGGAATATATTTTTTTGATAATCAATCTGTAATATCAGTTTTTTCAACTATGTTATTGGCAAATTTTTCACCAGTCTAGAATGATAACTAACTTTATCCAAATCTATAACAGACCTCTCCGGAATCAACTGTATCATTTGAGAAAAATATTTTTGAAAGATATCCGCCGTCATTTATTCATGGTAATCTTTGGTAGATTTCAATTCGAACTGCAGTAAAACTCCTGTAAATTCATACACCTCCGAAATGAGTTATAATTTGCTGCGTTTACCGATTAAGGGTTTTAAACCTGTCAACAACCTTTCTAAGAATGCTTCACGAAAAATTGTCATATTCTTATCTTCATACATTTTTTGTACTATGTGTCCTTCACTGAGACAGATTACATCCAGATAAGAAATATTTTTGCCTTCTCTGTGGTATTTTCTAATGTTCTGCAAATACTGTCATCTCTAAAATAGTATTTCCTCTGTATCACCTCCATTTTGACTTTCCCTAAGAGAAATTCATTTTTGTCAGCACATTTTGCAGATTGGTTTTCCCTATGCCAGGTACATTCTCGTCTTGTTTCACAACTTTCACAGTTTTATCAATACTTGCTTTTTATCTTCTAAGCTATAATTCGTGAACGTGTCTTCTTAATATGTTTTGGAAGCATTCGTATAATTTTTTCCCTCTCGGAAACGGTTTAAGCTCGCACATAGTTCCACTTTTTATTTCCTTAATTCGCTTGTAAGTTGTAGATTCGCTAAGTCCCGTTATGTCAGCACATTTTGAAAAGAAACTACGCACCCCCATCAGATTTCTTGGTTGAACAACTGAATTTCACATTTGAAAGTATTGTCTTGGAATTTAAATTTAAAAACACCTATACAAAGTTTTGGAGTAAAAGTAGACATTTTCAACAGCTAGCACTGAAAGTTGTAAGACAATAACGTAGCAATGCCTTACACTTATACACATCTGTATTATACTTAAAAATGTAATTACTGTTAATTGCCTAGTTAAGATGTATACTTTTAAATCTAATTATCTTTTAAGTATGCTGCTCTCTCCTCAAATACATACTTCAGACACGTACAATATCTACCCCTTACTTTATCCGAATTCGGAAATATGTTCCGAGAATTGCCATGCTTTTGGTTTATGGCTCTTCATAGGTACATAAATCTCTTATGCATATAATTTTCATACTTTGTCTGACAATGAAGAACAAACGACAGCCTTGTTAGATTTATGCAGTGGAGTTTTACAGTAGAAAACTATATTAAACAAAAAACGAAAACATGGGCGACAATAGCGCACTACCTTGTATAAAAAAATATTCAGGATTCAAACTTCTAGCAAATTCATAGTTTTAACATATTAGCGGATAATACAGAAATTTCATCAAAATCACTTTGTTACATTTTGAATATATGTTGTCTTCTCGCTCCACTTCTTTTCTAAAATTATTGTCCATAACTGACAAATTTTGGGATTATTTGCAGGTCTCTTGTAAATTCAACATATTTTCTTCAGACCACTCCATATTTACTTATGAACAATTTTTAGTCAATGCCAATTGCTAAATAAATTTCAATTCATTAACAAAAAAGGAAGAAAATCTAGTATGTTCAGTCTTGCTGCAAAGTAATTTTTTTTCAAAGAACGTGCCATAAACCCGTCCCACTAGATAGAACAAAATTCTTTGAGCTCGCACCAAAGAACCGACAGAAAATGGATGGCTGCTAGTATCGGTCGAGCTACTCGAAAACAATAGAACTATAAAAAAAAATGATTTGTTGTAATCCAACTGCATTTATTACCTCCTTTTGAAACCAGCCGACGATGGCTCTCGATAACAATATAAATCGGCAAAATTTCAAAAGAGTCTCGTTCGAAGCTCGAGGCATACTCGACTCGCCATATTTATACGCACCTAAAAGGTGCGTATAAATATGGCGAGACGAGCGCGTGATGAGTATGCCTCGAACTCCCAACGAGACTCTTTTGAATTTTGCCGATTTGTATTGTTATCGAGAGCCATCGTCGGCTGGTTTCAAAAGGAGGTAATAAATGCAGTTGGGTCACAAGAAGTCAATTTTTTTATAGTTCTATTGTTTTCGAGTAGCTCGACCGAGACTCGCAGCCATCCATTTTCTGTCGGTTCTTTGGTGCGAGCTCAAAGGATTTTTTTAATCTAGTGAGACGGGTTTATGACACGCTTTTTCGAAAAAATTTACTTTGCAGTGAGACTCAAGACACGAGATTTTCTTATTTTTTTGTTAATGAAATGAAATTTATTTAGCACTTGGCATTGATTAAAAGGTGTTCATAACATGGAGTGATCTCAAGAAAATAGATGGATCTGAAAACAATTCCAAAATTTGTGAGTTACGGACAAAAATTTTAGAGAAGAAATAAAATTGCGTCAGAAAATTTGCAGAAACCAGCCAAATGAAAATTTCGAGTGCGTCTACCATATGGAAATGGGTTGCTGATAATATATTTTTCGTTAGGAGATGACTGCTTCTATTTTGATTCACATATATACAAAATGTAACGAAGGGATTTTGTTGAAATTTCTGTATTATTAGCTAATATGTTGGAACTATAAACTTTCTAGATGTTCGAACCCTAACCATTTTTGTATACAAGGTGTGTGCTATTGTGGTCCAAGTTTTCGTTTTTTATTTAATATACTTTTTACGGTAAAATTCCACATAAAAGTAACAGAGCTGTCGTTTGTTCTTCATTTCATAAATAATTCGGATTTCCGAATTCGGAAAAAGTAAGGGTAATTGTATGTGTTTTAATCATCGCCAAACAAATTAGTAAACAAACTGGTTAAATTTCGCTTTTTTACTTTGAAATATTGAAGATAATTAGAAAATAACACTCCTGAAAAAAGTAGGTTCATTTCTACCAACGTGAACACCGCCATATTGACCCGTGAACAAATTACTGACGAACTACGTATAAGCTAATTTCGGGATTAATTAAGTAATATTTCGAAAATAAGAAAAACTACCTCTTATTTGTTGATGTTGATCCTAAAAAAAATTTCAGCCAATTTGACAGCATGAGATATAGTAATTTTGGCCAGTAAACGGAAAGAAGCAAATTCGTGTAAAGGCTGATTTCCAAGATTTATCAATAAATCTTGTAAAAGTACAACAAAAAGGTATCTTTTTTATTTAGAAATATAGGAGATAATATGTAAATGAAGTCACTTAAAATATTAGATTTATTTCTAATATCCCCGCACCATGGTTATGTTGAACCCCATATAGGCTGATGTCGTGATTCATTATTAAATATTTCGAAAATAAGAAAAAAATGACTAAATTTCATTTCGGAATATAAAGAATATAATCAATATAGAATGTAAAAAAAATTAACTAATTTAGAAGTTCGTAACACCACATTGACACACGGTCGCGATTATGTTAACCGCATATAAGCTATTTATTAATTAATACAAAAATGAACTTATGTAATTTTCGACACATGCGCATTCGCGGTCAATATGGTGGTGTTCTGACGTTAGAAATGAACCAAATTTGTTTAACCACATTTATTTCTACTCAATATTCCTAAATAAAAAAATATATGGATTTTTTTTACGAATTATACTTAATATCTTTTACATTCTGAAATAAAAAAGGTGGGATTTTTTCATTATTTTCAAAACATTTGTTTTTTTTTTTGTTTATATATTATTTTTATATTATTCGTAGTAATGCATTGATGGGTCAGTATGGCCGTGTTGTAGATGATGGAAATGAACCAACATTTTCTTCGCAATGTTATATAACTATTAATTTTTATATTCCCAAATAAAAAGATAAATTTAACCAGTTCAAAGAATATTTCAGATAATTGATGTTTACTGTATGTCCATGATTGTCGCGGCGAGTGTACTACTTCGATACAAAGTTCAGTTACATAAAGAAAAATGAAAAATGTGAGACATAGATTACCTTTTCCAAGAAACTGTGAAACTAGTGAAACCCCTTGTTATTTCAACTTATGGAAATTTCGACTACTCTTGTAGTGAAGATGATTTTTCAGCTAATTTATATTTGTTCCTATTTACCTTTTTTTTTAAACATTGTTATTTTTTGCCTCTTAGTTCCATCGGAACATTTGACATTTTGATAAGAAATAACATTATTAATTAATTAGTTGCTTGTCTTTATTTCAATGTAAAGAAGTGCAAGTTGATTACGAGGTATCTGTCATTAGGGCATAAAATCCCATGTTCACAAAATACCGAGTGTGTCTGCTTCAAAATTTTAAAAGTACCTGAACTGACATTGAGAGATAACTATTTAACAAGAAATGAAATCCCTTTTGCATTCATTATGAAGGTCATATGCTATTAGGCAATTAAGACAGACGAGGATTTAGCCATTCTTACAGAAATTTAGTTTGCAAAGAGATTGAAGACGCGATAGTTGTTTGTAAGTAAATATGGAGTGGTCTGAAGAAAGTGTGTTATATTTAGTGGAGAACTATAAATTATTCAAAAATTTATGGGATCCGAAAGATAAAGATTATTTCTAAAAAGAAAAGAAGGTGGATGCGTGGAACGAAATTGCGTCAGCCGTCGGACATTCTGCAGATGCAATAAATCTCTTTTGGCGCCGGGCGGCGAAAAAGGGTTCGAACCGCCCGGCGGCAAAAGAGATTTATTGCATCTGGACGTTGTAAACCAATAAAGGGTAAAGAAAAAAATATTTAAGTTTTGATTATTTTCTTTATATTCCGAAATGAAATGTAGTTAATTTTTTCTTATTTTCCAAATATTTAATAATGAATCCCGAAATCAGCTTATATGGGGTTCAACATAACTGTGGTGCCGGGACATTAGAAATAAATCTAATTTTTTAAGTGATATTATTTACATATTATCTCCTATATTTATAAATAAAAAAGATATCTTTTTGTTGTACTTTTACAAGATCTATTAATAAATCTTGGAAATCAGCCTTTACATGAGTTTGTGTTTTCCCGTTCACTGGCCATTATTACAATACCTCATGCTGTCAAATTGGCTGAAATTTTTTTATTATCATATTTTCCTTATATCATTATATTCCGAAATAAATAAGAGGTAGTTTTTCCTATTATCGAAATATTACTTAAGTAATCTCGAAATTAGCTTATACGTAGGTGGTCAGTAATCTGTTCACGGTTCAATATGGCGGTTTCAGGTTGCTAAAAAAGAACCTACTTTTTTCAGGAGTGTTATTTTCTAATTATCTTTAATATTTCAAAGTAAAAAACGAAATTTAACCGGTTTATTTACAAGTTTGTTTGGCGATGATTGTCGCGGCAAGTGTGGCTGCACCGATGCGAACTTCAATTAAGTTTTTCTTTAATAACATAGTTAATGCCGTTTCACCAGTCCTCGCTGATAATTTTTTTTAATGTATGTAAGAAATTAACGTATTCCTTATAGTTTACATTTTGGGTTATCCCGAGTTACGAATTAGTTGTGCCCATATAAGTTTAATGGATTTTAATTAATGTGTTCGAAGCACATTTCCAAGTTCTTCAGCCCATTCGTCTATCACATGTTTCTTAAATTGTCTTTCTTTCTAATTTGCAATTTTTACAAGTTCCTTCTTTAGTAAACCGTTCATAGAGGAAATATATTTTTTTAATAACCAATTTGTAATATCGCTTTTTCAACTATGTTATTGGCAACTTTTCCACCAGTCTAGAATGATAACTGGCGTTATCCAAATCTACAACTGACCTCTCCTGAATCAATCGTATCATTTGATAAAAATATCTTGAGAAGATATCCGCCGTCATTTATTCACGTTAATCTTCGGTAGATTTCGATTCAAACTGCTGCAAAACTCCTATAAATTCCCTCCAATATGAGTTGTAATGAGTTTGTGACCCTGAGCGGATAAGAGTTTTAAATCTGTCTTTTAAGAATGCTTCACGAAAAATTGCTGTATTCTTATCTTCATACATTTCTTTTACTATGTGTCCTGTACTAAGACAAATTACATCCACATGCCTTCCCTGTGGTATTTTCTAATTTCCCGCAAATACCTTTTCTCTAAAATTATTTCCTCTGTATCACCTCTATTTTCACTTTCCCTACGAGAAATTCATTTTGTTAGCACTTTTTACAGATTGGTTTTTCACATTCTACTCTTGTTTCATAACTTTCAAAACTTTATCGAGACTTGCTTTTTATTTTCTAACTAAAAACTTTCTAATTCGTTAACGTGTCTTCTTAGTATGTTTTTGAAGCATTCTTATATTTTTTTCTTCTAGGGTACGGTACAGGCTAGCCCACAGTTCCACTTTTCCTTTCCTTACTTCACCTATAAGTTGTAGATTCGCTAAGTTTTGGAGTAAAAGTAGAAATTTTCAATAGCTAGCATTGAAAGTTGTAAGATAATAACATAGCAAGGCCTTACATTTATACACATCTGAAGTATACTTAAAAATGTCATTACTGTTAATTGCTCAATTGAGATGTATACTTCTAAATCTAATTATCTTTTCAAGTATACAACTCTTTCCCCAAATACATACTTCAGGCACATACAATATCTACCCCTTGCGTTATCCAGACATTTCCAAAAGAAAAATATATTATCAGCGGCCCATTTCCATATGGCCGACGCACTCGAAATTTTCTTCTCGCTGGTTTCTGCGAATTTTCTGACGCAATTTCATTTCACACATTTACTTCTTTTCTTCTCTAAAATTTTTGTCCGTAACTTACAAATTTTGGAATTGTTTTCAGGTCCATCTATTTTCTTGAGATCACTCCATGTTCACTTATGAACACCTTTTAATCAATGCCAAGTGCTAAATAAATTTCATTTCATTAACAAAAAAATAAGAAAATCTCGTGTCTTCAGTCTCACTGCAAAGTAAATTTTTTCGAAAAAGCGTGTCATAAACCCGTCTCACTAGATTAAAAAAAACCCTTTGAGTTCGCACCAAAAAACCGACAGAAAATGGATCGCTGCGAGTCTCGGTCGAGCTACTCGAAAACAATAGAACTATAAAAATATTGACTTCTTGTGACCCAACTGCATTTATTATCTCATTTCAAATTTGCCGACGATGGCCCTCGATAACAATACAAATCGGCAAAATTTCAAAACAGTCTCGTTCGAAGCTCGAGGCATACTCGACTCGAGCTCGACTCGCCATATTTATACGCACCTTTACGTTCGAGAACCGAACATGACCTCTATTAGGTAAATTTCCTTTTTTTAAATGCTGAACAAACAAACTCGGCCCATTTTATTTTGGTGAACAAAAAAACTCCTTTCACCGGGAAGATATACATACATATTTTTAAATCTATTAAAGGGCATTAAAGGCACACAGAATGCAGACCGACACTTCTATCATCAGCTATTATTATTTATTAGAATTTGTCTTAAAACGTAACATCGTCCTATTTTGAGACATCTTGTATATTATAAAAAAGTTTATCAAATCTATGCGTCTCTGGTTTCTTTATAAAATATTACCTGCACCGTTGTGAATAATGAGAAATTTTTCTCGCGATTATTGACATTTTGTGTTAAGGTCACTTTAATTCTTTTATAATTATAGTAGAAACTGACTTTTTACGAAAATGTTGAGTCATTAATATGTCATCACTAAAAATACGAGCATGATTACTTTATTAGTGTCTTGACATTAGCATATTCGGCTTCTAATTTTACCTTACAAAAGTTCAATTAAATAAATCCCAACATGCACAACCAAATATAAGCCGAAAATTACCAAAATATATATATTATTTTCAATGTTTCTACCATCGTTATTTTTATTTCTTAGCGCTTTATTTCCCAAGAAACAAGGGAAAATTATAAACGATTTAGTTTCTTATCAAAGATTACCCAGAAACCTATTATAGTAAAAATTTCTGCCCATGAACTTACGATGGCGTGACTCAAATTATTAATAAATATGAAAGACCTGCTTTTTTCTTCACGCTTTAAGAAAAATCGGTGCTAATCTTTATACAATAAATGAAACGTGGCCAACTATACAAGAATATAATTACATTAATTTTCATAACATTAATGGTTGTGAGTTTTTTTTATTTCATTTTTTTTTGCTTATACTGAACGGCCATATTATGAATATTAGTTATTCTTATAGGCGAGCGAGACTGTCCCCTAAAATAACCGGCTAGTGACAATCGGTGTTCTAGTTCTTCGATCTACTTTTTTTTCATGTTTTCGAGGTAACTGAATACGAACATGAAGATATTTTTCCCCCAAAAGGTAAACATTAATAAAATTTTTATAAAAAAATTGAACCGACTTCTAAAAGTGCGCTAAAAAGTGAAAAATAACTATAAATTTTTATATGGAATTGAACTTTTTGAAGTCGGCGCCAAATTAATACCTGACAAAATGCGATTTGCATAAACAGATTAAATACTTTACTTGTAATTGCTTTTTTACCATAATTTGTATATATTAGTAGTTATTTATGTCATTTACAAATAATTTGGCACCGACTTCAAAAAGTTCAATTTCATATAAAAATTTATAGTTGTTTTTTACTTTTTAGAGTCAGTTCATTTTTTTTTTAATTTTATTTTTGTATTTTTAGTTTTAGAATTCATTATGATATCCATAAATTATTTGAATTAAGTACTAATCGAGATTAGTGTACCTCTCAATGACTCCAAGGTGGCAAAAAAGTACCCATTTTATCCAAAGTTGTAAATCACCCTAAAATAAACCACTAAAAATTCTTTGGTTCTTAGAGTTTTCCAAATACCAGTAAAATTGTGTCAAACAAATATTGAGTCTGTTACAGTAAATCCACTATCTTAAATTTCAAATTAATTTTAGATTGGTAATATAGGTCCCAAAACCTTCCAATATCGATGTTTAAAGAACCTGAGATGTAAATTTCTTAGCTCGATATATTTTGTACTGCATATTGAGTTTGTATACGCCTCAAAAACCCCAAAATATCAATTTTCAATATTTAAAGAACCTGAGATGTAAATTTCTTAGCTCGATATATTTTATACTGCATATTGAGTTTGTATACGCCTCAAGAACCCCACAATATCAATTTTAGACAAAATCGGAATATGTAAAATTTTCTGTTCCTCATATTGTATCTTATCAACCTAATAGTTGTAAAAAATTAACTTCATATTTGTAATACACGACTCCGAAAACCCTCTAATATCAAATCTGAAAAAATGCGAATAAGGTAAAATTTCCAACCATATTGCGTCAACTATATTGAATCAAAAAAATTATTTTAAGTCTTAATCTAATCTAAATATAAATCCTTCAAAGACCCCTAGTACCAATTTTGCATGAAATCCGGAAATTTAAAATTTCTAAACTTATATTCGCCAAATTTTACAAGATATTGCTGACAACCCTTCAAACAGCATAAGAAAGTCCGTGACACAAAACAATGTTACAAAATGGATTGTACATGAAACTCTAATAGAATAGTTACGTCACTCGTACCACGTTGAAAAAATACACGCTATTTCTCTGGATAATCATCCCGCAAGATTTCAATACTCCATCTGCTTTATACAGCAACATAACCTAAAATTAAATTTTTCCAACCTTATTTGTTTACCGACGAGGCCGGTTTTACAGGAGATGGTATAATAAACTCACATAATTTACACGAGAGCATGGGATCCTCACGTTGATGAACAAATTTTGCAAGATATTGCTGACACACAATGGACATTTTTGGGTTGATGAAAACCCGCATGCAATAATTCAAAATAAACACCACCAAAGGTTTGTTGTGAAAATATTTAGGCTGGCATTATCGGAAATAACCTTATAGGTTCATTTGTTTTGGAAGGAAGACTCAATGGTGAGATTTATTTACGATTTTTACAGCAAAATTTAAATCAGTTTTTGAAAGACGTACCTCTTGATAGAATAAAGCAAATGTGGTATATGCAGGATGGTGCTTCATCTCATTTTAATCGTATAGTTCGTCCACACTTAACTAACATTTTTGGTACTCGATGGATAGATCGATGTGGTTCTGTCTTATGGCCACCAAGCTCTCCAGATCTAAATACCTTAGACTTTTACTTCTAGGGAAATCTAAAAGATCTAGATTATTCAACACCAGTAAATACTAGAGAAGAACTATTAGCCACAATACCACAGCATTCTTACGAAATTATGCTGGAATAATATTGGCAGTGCAGAGGGAAGAATAAGGAAATGTACGAGGTTTGTCCCAAAAGTATCGAGTATACATTCATATCTCCGCGTCAAAACTTCCGAGCGAGCTCTGTGGAGCATGGGCGTCACTAGTAAGTCTTCACGAACTCGTTGGTGTGCGCAGTTGCCGACTGGACGTGTTAGTTCGTGAACGGTGTGCGTTTGTTTACAGTGTCTTTTTTTCGTTAGTCGCATTTTGTTATTGTAAAAAATTACGGAAAAATTAGATCAACGAATTTGCATCAAGTTCTGCTTTAATCTTGGAAAAACTTGCTCGGAAACAATTAATATGATGAACAAGGCATTTAGAGAAACAAAGCGACCGCCTTGACAGTGGAAGCATTCTAAATCGCCAAAACCAAAAAAAGCACGTCAAAGTCGGAGCAAAGTGAAGACAATGTTGAATGTTTTCTTTGATTATGAAGGTGTTGTGCACCAGGAATATGCTCCGAGAGATCACACGATCACTAAAGAATACTATGTTGAAGTATTGAAAAGATTGCGTGACGCAGTTAGAAGAAAACGGCCACAGCTTTGGACAGGCGGTGATTGGCTGCTTCACCACGACAATGCGCCAGCGCATTCATCGAACCTTGTGCAGCAATATTTAACAAAGCACTAAGTCGTACAGCTTCGCCAGCCTCCGTATAGTCCCGACGTAACTCCCTGCGACTTTTGGCTCTTTCCCAGATTAAAAATGCCGCTCAAAGGACATCGGTTCGATGACAAAGAGACGGTTGAAACTAATGCGACGAATGCACTGAAGCCAATTCCGAAAACTGACCTCCAGGACTGCTTCAGGAAGTGGAAACACCGCTGGGAATGTGTTATTCAATTAAATGGGGACTACTTTGAAGGATGTCACTCACCGGATGATAAAGAATAACACCAAAGCAAAGATATGAAGGTAGGCTTGATACTTTTGGGACAAATCTCGTATTGAAGTACGTGGAGCCCATAATGAACATTTGCCAAAATAACATTTAAACGTTTTCACTACTTTTGCATTTTAATAACATTGTAAATTAAATCAGCCCCAATCAACCCTTTGAAAGGTTTCTGAACTTGACAGTGTCTGAGCTGGAAATGCTTCAGCATAACATCTTCTTGCCTTCGAAAAGTGAGACAGCGCTTCTCCATGAATTAAAGCACATCAGCATACCTTGCGTATTTTATTTTTACCTGTTTGTGTTTAGCATGAGTAACTTTTAAGTTTTTCGCATAAAAACCGATTTATCTCGAAAATCGCCAGTTTTATCGAAATAAATTAAGAATACCTCTCTTGAAGAGGACTGATCAAAGTATTTAAAAAATCAGTTTTCAGCTCTGCAAAATGACACCTGTCAAAAATTACGCCCAGCGAGTTTGGCTGCAAGTTCATTCTTGACTTCTCTGGTGATCTAAAACATCTACTGTAATATGGTTTGATGAGTCGTTATGGCCTCTATAAAATAAAAAAATTTCATTAAATTATACAAGTCGGTTCAAAACTTAGAGCCGATAAGGTAAATCGTTGGGTATCCCTTTAAGGCTCTGTATCTCCGTTAAGGAACATTTTAGGATTTTTTTTTCTATGACAAAGTAGTGGTATTTTAACCTTCCTTGTATGCTCCCGAGAAATTAAGAGGTACTTGGCGGACACCCTGTATACGAGGGGTAGTTATTAAATCTTTTTGGGTGTGTATTGCAAATCCAGTATATGGGCGCTGCTCTTTAACCTTCATTTAACATATAGTACAGGTGAGAGGGTGTCACACTCATTAATATAAGTGTTTAGAAATATTTATAGAAATCTTCCACTCCCATCAAAAAAAAAAAAAAAAATAGATATAATTTATAAAATACTTAGTATACACCCTTCTGTACACTTTATTTTCGGAAATTAAATGTTCGTGTCAAATACATCCAAACTTTTTTAACCACTTTGATTTATTAATGCAACATACTTTTTGGCGCAGTATTTTATACTAATAGATTCGGGCTGTTGTGAAGAAAATATTTCAATGTCAAATAGTATTAAAATACAAAACACACCTTCGTGTTAGCTTTATATATTATAAAGAATTCTATAGAATGTTCCATACACATTTAAACATATAGGGAAACTATGGCGAATACATTTGAACGTGTGAGAGTACGACGAACATAGTTGGTGATTGGGATGCTTGGTTTGGATTTTAAAATGTATTAGAACTGGTTGGAGTTCTGCGTTAGACAATTTTATTGAACCAGATATATTACAGTACATATTGAGTTTTTACGAGATTAAGACCCAAGAATACAAATCGGAAATCTCATTAAAAATATATCTGGAACATACGGGGTCAGTCTGGCCATAAAATTAGTGTGATTTCATATGAAATCATTCAATCAATCAATAAAGATTTAACTTAACCCCTAAGAAAAAATAATTCTGGAGACGAGTTCATCGTGGCATTTCTCGAGATTACAACATGTTCATTAAAGGACCTCAAACCGAGATGTTTCGTTTAATTTATTTCAATTTTGTAGGACAAGTTGTTTTCCATAGAGCTTTACTACAGATATACAGGTTGATCCAATATAGATTTATCTAGAAAGCAGATTAGACCTTTAAATGACCTTCATGTGATGTTTGATCAACCAAGTTTTCTAGACTTTCAATATCAGCAATATATATATATATATATATATATATATATATATATATATATATATATATATATATATATATATATATATATATATATATATATATATATGGTATCGTAGGTTTTCACGGATGGTGGCCGCAGCATGGCGACACAGAAAAAATTGTTTACGATCTACACATACTAGTTGTAACAAAAAACGGTTATAGAAAAGAACATAGAGACGAGGCTCTAAAAAACAAACACTTGGCCCCAAAAAATCGCGAAAACCAGGAGAATAGCTCCAAAGCTTTTGTTCCTTATGTAAGAGACACTACAGACAAGATCGCAAAAATTCTCAGGAGACACAATACTGAAACCATTTTCACCACAGACCCTAAAGTGAAAGATCTCTTGCCAACACCTAAAGAAAGACTCCCTCTAGAAAACCAGGGAGTGTATGCAATTCCATGCGGAGAATGCAGCTCATCTTACGTAGGCCAAACCAACCGTAGCGCCAGAAGAGAGCAACATATAAACGCCGCCAAGCAAAAAACAACTTCTTCTGCTCTGACCCAACACTGGTTAAACACAGGGCATAAGATAAATTTCTCAGGAACAAAAATGCTATCGAGATGTGAAAACCTGTCCACAAGAGTTATAAGGGAAGCCATTGAAATTACAAAGAGGCCCAACAACTTAAATAACAGAGATGATAGCCAGCGGGTGCCTAATACTTGGAAAAATCTGCTTACAAAACATCAACCACTACTACTTAGTAACGAAACAGATTACAACTCGGCAACGCAACCCCAAACACTGGCAACAGGGCTGATAACGCGCAGCAGGTCTCGCAACCTGATTGGCCAGAACCATCCGGAAAACGAACGCGTCCGACATACACACGGGACCGACAGCACCCGACTCGCAGGCGTCAGTTCGCTCGTAGACGCCATACAGTGAGCTTTGAATGAGATTTACAGTTCTGAGAGAGATTCACCACATACACGGGATGCCCGAAAACCTTCGATTACATATATATATATATATATATATATATATATATATATATATATATATATATATATATATGTAAATATATCTCGATCCAGCTGATAAAAGGCAAGACCATGAATTACCCGACGAATAAAGGCAAAACTCTGATTTAAAAAGCTTACCTGTGAAGGTAATTTTCAGCAGAATTTATCGAATTGTAAATCTGTAAATTTAAAAATAGGGGTTCTCATATGATTAGCATGACGTGACCTTCAAAAATGACTTTGAACGTACAAGTCAATGCTTTTTAAGCCACCTTTGATAGCAAACTCTGTTGTAAAATTCAAAGGTTCTAGAAAGTCTGGATATCCAAATTGCCTTGAAAATTAAAGGCCAAAGCCACAATTGGGTCAGACATTCGATAATCATTAACTTTTATTTGGATAATTTTGTGGTTCAAGCCTGCTTAGTTGAATAGAGACTTCGATTTAACACATTTGACCTCTAAATGCAAGGAAAACCCATAAGTCATTAATTTGATTAGACTCACAATTTTTTCACTTCTGCAATAAGAAAATGAGTTCCAAAAAAAAGTACTTGTCCTTGAAAGAACGTCCAAGATCACTCTCCAAGTGAAATTTAAAGGTAACCATTGGATTTTTCGGCGTAATCTGTCAACATTTATTCGGAAATGTCTATGAAATGGTAAAAAATATTCAGCTACAAATTATACATCCTGTAGATATACAAATTTTTTTTTCGCTGTTCAACGATAAAATTAGGTACACGAAATTTGCTTTTAATATTATACGATAGCTTATTGTTAAAAATAGCACATACCTAATCTTGATAAACCTTATTCTTAAATCCATAAATCCTCATATAAGGTTTTAATACCATTTGAGCCATAACACACCCCTTGCATTTCATACTTCCGAAAGGTCTATTCTGAAATTAGGAAATTAAGGTTACAAATATGGGTTATAAATGTGATTAAATCTTGTACTCATGTCGGCGATTTTGGCTTCGTATTTTACTACGTTTTTAAAATATTATCCTAAAAATAGAGTAAGTTCGAGCATTATAATAATTGAACGTGTTACTATTTATTATTAGCTCCTTCGGCCATTTAATGTTCCCATCAGCGTGATATTCTTTTAAATGCAACTGTTTTTGAAGAATATTCTATGTAATGTTATAAACTAGTCCAAATTCTCAAAGAAGACCTGCACTTGATTGATATGGATGATCATTCATAGCATCGATATTTTTAGCGCTTCGTTTATGATTTTGATATATCGGATTTTTAACAACAAAAACACTAAAGTTTCATTATGTTCACATTAACCACGAATATAGAACGAATGGTAATATATTTTACACATTTTCATATGCTGTGAGACTATATATCTTTCCATGATGATTTGCCAGACAATACTCTACTCCAGGCGCGGATCCAAGGGGAGGGCGGTGGGGGCGATCGTCCCCCCCCCCCCCAAGCGCTTTGAGTTCAGGAAAATATAACGGATTTTACATCTTATACTATAGTTTATTCAAGAACTAGAGAGAGTAATAAATCATTTGTGACCCTTTTTTTCTTCGCAAATGATCTGTGTTCTTTAGTCCGGTGTGGAAAAATCGGTTAGATACATATATTTTTCATGGGAATGGATTAGAAATTTTATAATCAAAAATACCGATCTATAATAATGGACTATTTGGGTTGGATAACAATAGATATTTGGAAGTGTAAAGCGTTAAAAAGGATTTTAATCCTTGTCATAGGCGTCGGAAGGAGGTTTATTTTATCACTAAGCATTTATGGCATAGAATATTATTTCGGTAATAAACTTAAAATACAACAAAAACCAAAATTTAAATAATAAATTGTGTTTACGCTGGTAAAGATTAAGTATCTAATTCGTAATGACAGTCAGTGAAACTATCTTCGGTCAAATTAATTATAATTCATTCCTCTATTTCACTGATCTTGAGATCGAGTTTCCACATTTTGATTTATTCTTTTATTATATGGATTTTTTCCAATTTTTCGCAGTAACTTTATTCAAAAAAATCTTTCAAAAGTTTAGTTAAATTACTAATTCTGTAAGTTATGTTATTTCTAGCAACTCTACCTTTTACTTGAGGGAGATATTTCCTTCACCAACGGTCAGTTTCCGGACGATCTATAAGAACAGATTTCCTATGTGGTTTTTCCCAGCAAAAATTAAGTTCTCTGAGCAATTTCCGAAGCTCAGTTCTTTTAATTTCAGGTAGATCCCGATCTTCATTGACTTTAGTTAGAATTTTGTCGACGGTAGGGATCTGCTTCTCATAATAAAATGTATGTACAACTTCTTTTATTGCAGTTTTCATCTCATCTTCCAACGAGGTTTTTCGTCTGCCTGTGATCGAGTGTGGCTGGGGAGTACTAACAATACCAGTCGTTTTTTCCTCCTTCAGTCTTCGGTACATAGTAGATGTTCCAACTCCTGTCATGTTGGAACACATGTCAACATTATTATCTAGATATTGATATCTTAAGGCATTATAAACATTCATCGTAATAAGTTTTTCGTTGAGGAAAAAATACCTTGGTTTAACGATTTTGGAGTAAATATAGAGGTGGAAACCATATCTTTTGGGTATCTTACTAATCTCAAATAATATATAAAAACCAGCGCAAACAAGATAAATCACTAAGGACACACAATAGTGTGTACTTTGCTCACTGACAAAAATTAAATTGAACTATCAGAAATTTTATTGTTGGAGTAAATTTATGAAAGCTTATAATATTTAAATATAATTAGATTTACGGCAGTCCTGTTACCTGCGGCACTGGTTCAGGTACGTTGGAGGTTTCGGTAACAGTTTTATTACTCTCTTTATTTCTTGAATAGAGTATAGGAATGTGTATGCTTGCGATCGCCCCCCCCCCTCCCAAGAGCTCAGAGGTAAGATTTTGCCTTTTATATTAGGAATGTGTATGCTGCTGGCACTCCTCTCCCCGTTGACAACTTGTTTTTCTTGCGATAGCCGTCCCCCAAGAGCTTTGAGTTCAGGAAAATAGACCCGCTTCTGCCTCTTATACTAGGAATATGTATATTGCTGGCACCCCGCCTCCCTCTTCAAGAGCTTCAAATTCAGAAAAATAGACCCGACCTTACATTTTACACTAGAAATGGGAATGTTTCTGGTGTCGCCCCCCCCCCCCCCCCCGTCGACAACTTACTTTCGCTTGCCATAGTGTACTTTTGTGAAATCACCGCCCCCCCCCCCCAAAAAAAAAAGGGAGGCTGGATCCGCCCCTGCTCTACACAAATGTCGATGATGGTATAAAACAGACATGTCAAAGTTAAATACTACTAATTTAAAGACCCTTTAATCATGACGTGGGAAAAAACCTTTGTCCTTTAATAAAAGTTTATCTGTGGAAGTATAAATGACTTGTTTAGTCCTGCAGCATTGTGCTTAACATTAGATTTTTGGAAGGGTAGTCTCTTATTCAACTTGTTTTGGAATGATGTCGGCAAGTCTTTTTCGCATGGAACGGCACTGCTTTTCGCTGATGATTTAAAATTTTTTAAGTACATTAGATCTTTGCAGGATTGCATTGATTTGCAGTCTGATTTGGATGCATTTAGTGTATGGTATACTACTAACAGATTGTACCTTAACATTGGAAAGTGCAAGACAGTGTGGTTCTGTAGAAAGTAGATTTTAATTGAGTGCGATTATAAGATTAACGGTGTGTCTGTGGAATTGCCTGATTCTATATCTGATGTTAGTGTAATATTGGATAGTCAGTTAACTTTTAAAGAGCATATACATAATATTACTAATAAGGGAATGAAATTCGTGGGGTTTGTTACACGAAATCTATCTGACTTCAACGATATAATTTGTCTTAAAAATGTTTATTGCAGTATTGTGCATTTTATATTAGAATATGCCTCACCAATATGGTCACCTTTCTACAATGTACACAAATTGGAGCTAGAAAGGGTGCAGAAGCGCTTTTTAAGATTCGTAGCTTATAAATTAGGGGTTCCTAAAGAAAATATGATACCATGATGATACCATGGATATATTGTTAGATTTGTTCAACACAGTATATAAAACGGAGAATATACCCAGAGAATGGTTACTCTCCACCTTTTGCGCTATTCCAAAAAACAAAAATGCAAAAGACTGCAGCGAATATAGAACAATATTTGATAAGCCATGTACTCAAGGTGTTTTTAAAAGTAATACACGGACGCATTTATAAAGAACTTGAAAAGGGGATAGATGATATTCAGTTTGGATTCAGAAATGGTATAGGCACCAGAGACGCGTTGTTTGCACTTAATATGCTTTCACAGAGGTGTATGGATATGAACACCGATATACACATTTGTTATGTTGACCTCGAGCAGGCTTTTGACAAAATAGGCATGGAAAACTAGTCGAGATTCTAAGGAGAAAAAACATAGACAACAAAGATTTAAGAATAATAACAAACCTATATTGGAATCAACGCGCACAAATAATAGTAGATAACGAAACAAGTCCGGAAATTGAAATAGGAAGAGGAGTGAGATAAGGATGTATTTTGTCACCCCTACTATTCAATGTGTACAGTGAGTCGATTTTCGAAGAAGCACTGTTAACGAAAAGTAAGGGAATAATAATAAACGGAAGAGCTGTAAACAACATAAGATTTGCAGACGAGACTGCTATTATAGCCAGCTCCTCTGAAGAACTCCAAGAACTAGTGAACGAAACAAATAACGTTTGCGAGCAATACGGATTAAAAATTAACACCAAAAAGACTAAATATATGGTAATAACTGAAAAACAATACATGTTTTCAGTGCTGCAGTATGGGTTGGAAGGCTGGACACTAAAACAAGAACACATAAATAAACTGCAAGCGTTTGAAATGTGGTGTTACAGAAGGATGTTGAGAATATTTTGGACGGAGAGAAAAACAAACGTAGAAGTATTGCTAGCGATGGACAAAAACTATGAAATAATTAACAACATAAAAATAAAGAAACTGCAATATCTTGGACATATAATGAGAGGCCAGCGATACGAGTTGCTTAGATTGATTATGCAGGTTAAAATAGAAGGAAGAAGAAATATCGGAAGAAGAAGAATTTCATGGTTGAGAAATTTAGAGAATGGTTCAATTGTAGCTCAGCAGAATTTTTTCGAGTAGCGGCAAATAGAATGAGAGTGGCAATGATGATATACAACCTCCGATAGGAGATGGCACCTGAAGAAGAGAAAGAAAGAAAATATCAACTACCCTCATTTACTACTCCAATTAAATTTGAAGTCTCTTGAACATGGCAGGGAATACATTGACTTACTTTATCTATTTAAAATGATTAATAGTATAATAAATTCTCCAGAACTACTAATGCATATTGGTTTCAATGTGCCTCAGAGAAGTAGTCGATGGGTTGAAGTGTTGTCTGTGGATGTTCATAGAACCAACTACTCCACCTATGCACCACTAAATAGAATGTGCATTTTAGCTAATAAATTATCCCGTGATCACGTTGATCTGGACATTTTTAACATGTCCTTAAATAGTTTCAAAATTTTTTTAAAGCGATATCTATAGTATAAATTTTTACTTCTTACTGTTCTACATGTAGTCTTAAATGTGAGCTTACTGTAGTTTAACGGATAATTTGGATTTGTTTACTTATTGTTTAGTATTTTTTTTTATCTATTTGGAAGCTTGTTTGTAAGTTGTAAAGTGTTATAAATTTTTAAATGGTTTCACCGTTAATAAAACATTTATTTATTTATTTATAGAGTAGACACTAGATATAGGCAGCTGATAATAAATATATAAAATTGCCACCTTCTATCTAAAAGTAGATCAGGATATTGAAACAAATAAGATGGAGGTGGGCTGAGAGACAAGTCAAGGAGATGACATTTTATCAAAGTTCACTTAGAGAACATATTCAAAGAAATGCAGTGGGAGACTAAAGTTATTAAAATTGATGACTCATATTTAAACCATTTATGTTTTACTTATGATATTGTATTGATCATTTGACACATAAACGAACTTAGAACAATACTATATTAAAATATATGAAGCAGGTTCAATCAAAATAATGAGTCTTATGGAAACAAATATTAAATTTCTTCTTCTTCTTCCTTCTTATATATAAGCAATTTGCTTGTTATTCTTCATCTCTTTGCCTGGTTTCAGTCTATTGTGAGGTTATCACTCCATCGTTTACGGGGTCTTCCGGTACTCCTACGTCCTATTGGTGATTTGTCCCTCGTGATCTTTACTATTCTGTCGTCGGTCATGCGGTTGATGTATTCGTTCCATTCCCTTTTTCTTTGTAATACCCAGTCATTGATGTTATCGACTTTACACACTCTTCTTATATCCTCGCTCCTATTCCGATCCATAAGTGTCCTGCCAGCTATCCTGCGCACCACTCTCATCTCTGTTGTTTCCAGTATGTGTTTTGTTTTCGAGGTTTCTGGTCTGGTTTCTGCAGTGTATGTTAGTATGGATCTTATTGTTGTTTTATAAATTCTGGATTTAACTTCGATTCCTATATGTTTATTGCTCCATATGGTACTGTTAAGACATGCGGCTGTTCTTGCTGCTTTCATGGCTTGTCCCCTCACCTAAGTTTCAACATCCCCGTATCCGGATATTTCTATTCCGAGATACTTGAACCTCATTTCCTGTTGTATAATTTTGTTGTTTATTTCTAGTGGTGTTCTAGATGTAGTCATGGCTTTAGTTTTTGACGCTGATATATTCATGTTAAACTTTTTCCCTGTTATGTTAAATTGGTGCAGTAGTCTTTGCAAATCGTCTTCGCTTTCAGCTATTAACACTGCATCGTCGGCGTAGCACAGTATTTTGATTTTCTTGTCTCCCATTTTATACCCTTTCAATCTACGCACCTGCTTTATCAACTCATCCATGATGATGTTAAATAGAAGGGGGCTAAGAGAGTCACCTTGTCGGATGCCATTATTTACTTCTATTTTTTCGATCAATTCACCGTTTATCCTAGCTTGAATCTTATTTGCCTGATATATATTTTCAATCATTTTGATAATGTTTTGAGGTATTTGTCTGTCGTAAAGTAGCTGTGTTACATCCTCCAGTTGTATACGATCGAATGCCTTCTCTAGATCGATGAAACACATAAAGGCTGGACGATTATATTCAATTGACTTTTCAGTTATTTGTCTTATGCCAACAAATATGGCATCCGTGCATGACCTTCCCGACCGGAATCCCTGCTGTTCGTCTGCTAAGGAAGTGTGTTCATTAATTTTGCTTGTAAGAATTTTTCTTGTTAGTTTTAACGAGGTGGAGAGAAGATTGATTCCTCTGTAATTAGCCGGCACTTTTTTATTGCCTTTTTTTGAATAGAAGTATTGTTGTGCTAGTCCTCCATTCATTGGGGATTCTGTGATGGTATATGATATTATTGATGAGAATTTTCAGTTGTTCTGTCAGGCTCTCTCCTCGGTATTTCAGTATTTCATTGGTAATTCTGTCAGGTCCCGCACTTTTCCTGTTTTTTAGTTTTTTAAAGCTAGTTTTACGTCTTCCTTCTTTACAAGTATATCGTCGTTAATTATAATTTCGGGTGTGTTAGGTTTGATTTCTGTCTGTTGTTTCTTGTATAATTTCTTCAAGTAGTTCACCCAAGTTCCCTTCGGTATGCGGTTACTGCTAATTAAATATAAAATTTGAAGCTTAATAATAGAGAATATATATAATATGTATATATTTCTTGGGTTCAATAACCAGACTGTAAAGGTTGAAGAAGATGTTGAAGATGGACTAAAATGTGGTTGTTAGACTTGCATTGTCTTTATTTTTGTTTGTTTGTACGACGTTTCGATTAGGTGGTATCTCGATGACATCAAGGAAGGGCAATTGATCATTTACCTCCTTTTTAATGGTAAACTTAAATGCATGTCGAATGGGGTTTAGATGTGTTAAGAAATCATTTAGTTTTTGATCATTAGACCTCCGTACGGGAAGGTATCATCGACATAATTCAATCAGCGTTTCGGTTTTACTGTTGCTGTTTCTATGGTATGCGTTTTGAATCATTCCATATATAAATTGGCTACAACTGGAGGGAGCGAAGAATTCATTGGAATCCAATCATCCTGAGCGTAGAACTTGTCCCTATCTTGAAAGTAAGTACTACAAAAGCCATACTCCACAAGTTCCTTACAACGTCCAGTGGTACAGTGGTTTGATCTGATAATGTTGCATCATTTGAAAGTCTAGTTTTCATTATGCCCATTGATTCCTCTAATGGTACATTAGTATAGCAACTTTCCACATCAAAACTGTTTGATGTGATTTCAGATTTTAAAAGCTGTTTTTCTGAACGGGAATCAAAAAATAAATTATTTGCATTTAATATCCATCAAAACATTAACATCGAAAAATTGGGATTTAAAAATACTTCAAAGCCTTCCAAAGTTCAAAAAACGAATAATAAACTGTACAGAAAAGATAGGAATTTAACATGAAAATCTCGCATGTTTCACTGTAAAATATAATAAATAAAATAAATGAATCTAAATAAAAAATTTACATTTACGTCAGATGGTTTGTAGATGCGTCGGCTCAATAAAATAAGTGATTGAGCATCGTTAGTCACTGTCATTAGCGTTTTTAAAGGTAGTTTTTAAAATTAATTAATTAATTTATGAGCATCTTGTACCTTGTCGATTTAAGCTAAAAAATAACAGTAAAATCAGATTACTACGATTCGTGTTATATTAAACTTTAACTGGATTAAATTCGAAAACAAAACGACAAACTACGAAGATGGGATGAAAAGTTTCTAACCTAATAAAGAACATAAAAAAATGACAAATTTACTTTGTTTTTCTACATATTCCTCTTTTAAAAATATTACACCACCCTTTGTTGCTTGGATTCGTTCTTTGTAGGTTCAAAACTACAAAATTTGAGTTGATCGCAACGATAATAAGAAAGGTTTATAGATTTTTACCGTAAGAGCCTTGTTGCTTGAAAAATTGTCCTGATGAAAAAGTATTTCTTTTTTGCTAGATCTGGCTTTTTATACCTGTTTTTTTTTTTAAATTTTAACTGATCCAAAAGGATAGAATACTACTCGACGTCAATTCTCCCGTCCTATTCTAATCTATCTAAAAGATTTTTTTAGCGCCCAAAAAAGAGTAGCAATGGTTTTACTTGCATATGGAAAGCTTTTCGCTGTCTTCGGTGTTCATTTTCTTTTGTCTGTTAACTGTTTTAATTGTTGTTT
Organism: Diaprepes abbreviatus; assembly: GCA_034092305.1. NCBI lineage: Eukaryota > Metazoa > Arthropoda > Insecta > Coleoptera > Curculionidae > Diaprepes > Diaprepes abbreviatus. The sequence continues at coordinate 267,898 of JASJET010000070.1, forward strand.
GCCTCGAGGATACAGTAAACTTGTTTACAGTAACAAACTACTTCAAAAATTTTGTTGGGTTGCACTCGCATAGAGCCGACCACCGTTCCTAGTAATTTTGTGGAATTTTTTGTTCTAGGACCCTCAACATCTGAAGTGCTCGTAAACTTGAATTCCGCAATTCAGTAGATAACAACTGTTGTGGGAGTTTTCTTAACGACCTCTACTCTCTACCCTCTTTACCATTATTACCTTCGTATGCCAAAAAAATTTTTATTTAAATAATTATTATCAGTAAACAATTTTAATTTATAAGGGAGCTAGACTAATTTATTACTTTTTATTTTGCACTATTAATTTTTTTTTGTCTCATGAAGGTAACTAAACTAATATCAGATGCTGTGATAAGAACCTTGTTTACATTTGTGGCAACTTATAAGAACTTTCTTTTTTTACAGGATAACTACAATGTTCTCCACATATCAGCCATGCACTCCAGAGAAGATGTGGTTAAACTCCTGTTAGGCAAGAAGGGAGTTGATCCCTACTCAACTGGTGGGGTAAGTTTATTTATTTTTTTGATCTCATGCTTATAATCTATCTGCTTTCATTTTTATGAATTCGAGTTTATAGAAATCTCCACTTTGGTCTATCCACTATTTATGAATGAAAAAGGGGTGATGATACTAGATCATTGATGCCTAGGCCTCCATTGGGCCCTTTACATCTCACCATATCTGCAGGTTATTCGCGGCCGATCGCCTTTGCGAATCCAAGCAGCCTCGTTATTTGAACTTGCCTAACTGCTTCCGGTAACAAAACTATATCTCCGAAATATCTCTGTCTCAGTCCGTTGAGTGCTGGGCACCCTCTGAGAACATGGCCAACAGTTTCATCCTCCTCCAAACACCATCTGCATGTTGAGTCGCCTTCGACACCGATTCTGTGAAGATGGCCCCTGAGGTGACAATGTTCTGTCAACGATCCCACCACAATTCGCAGCTCCTTAGTACGCCGTGCGCTAGGCCTAGTTATATGTTCCTTAGCACACCTCATTCCAGGAGCTCCCCTTCATGATTCAATAAATTTGCTTTCCAGCAACGATTTCAATTCTCTTTTGCCAATAGCAATTGGAATAGGTAATATTGGTTGGGGTCCATACGGTTCAATCGCCGAACCCAACTTTGCCAGACGGTCTGCTTCCTCATTTCCGCGTATGCCCGAGTGACCCGGGACCCATACGAGTCTGACTGTGCAGCCTTTCCTTATCATACCATTTAGTACATCCTTGCACTCAGACACCAGTTGCGAAGTCACGACACTTAACTTCAGTGCCAATATCGCAGCCTTATTGTCTGAGCATATATTTATTACTCTATTCCTGTCTATGTCCCTCTCACAGAGATGGGCACATTGCAGAATAGCATAAATTTCCGTTGTGAAAATTATCGCACATTGTCCGAGAGCGTAGTACTCTCTGACTCCTGCGGTCTTGCCGAATACTCCAGCTCTTTCATCTTGTCGAGATCCATCAGTATACCACCAGGATCCATTTTTCGGAAGATTTTGTTCTCCCTCCCAATCCTCTCTACTTGGCATAAGTATCTCCAGGGAGAGGTTGGGTTTTAAAAACGGCGTTATGTAGTCTGTCCGCATGGGTAGTGATGGACACCTTTCCACCACGCTTTCCCAGACACCTGAGTCGCCGCCTGTCTCAATTCCAAGATGTCCCAGGCAACTGAGACGAAAAACAGTCTTCAGGGCCTCGTTCTCTATGTATAAGTGAAGAGGAGGCAGGTTCACCAGGACTTCCAGAGCCCTGGTGGGAGCAGTCCTCATCGCACTCAATATTCCCACACAAGTCATTCTCTGAACTTTGTCAAGTTGAAGAATGTGTTTGCGCTTTGTTGTACTACGCCACCATACAATAGCGGCGTAAGTTATCATGGGGCGGATCACCATAGTGTATATCCAAAATAGCACTTTAGGTGTCAGTCCCCATGTACACTCGTTTACAAGCCCAGAAAGCACATATGGCTTTCTTGGTTCAAGCCTCAATATGATCATTCCAGCTCAGTCGTGAGTTCAGAATTACTCCCAGGTATTTAACTGTCCCTTTAAGTTGAAGAGTCCTTCCCATCAATGTAATTGTGGGAAGTCTCCCCATTTTCCTTTTTTTTTGTAAAGAGTACTAGCTCGGCCTTGTCCGGATTTATTCCGAGCCCCTCCCTACGGCACTATCGTTCCGTGATCCGGAGGGCCCGCATCATTGGTCTCTTCAGGTCCCAGACATGACGACCAGGGCACAAAATGACCAGGTCATCAGCATAGGCCTGTGTATACAAACCGGCATCATTCAGTTCACTCAACAGGCTGTCCACTACAAGGCTCCACAGCAAGGGCGATAAAACTCCTCCCTGTGGACAGCCCCTACTTGACAGTGCTTTAACAGTTACATTGTTAAGCTCAGCATATATTGTTCTCCTAATTAACATTGCTCTGACCCATGCGACTACTGTCGGTTCAGAGCCTCGCCGTTATAGAGCATTGCATATCGAATCGTGAGACGTGTTGTCGAATGCCCCCTCGATATCGATAAAGGTACCTAAGGCAGATCGTCCACCCAACAGCGCGCTTTCGACTCTTGTGACGTCGGTGTAGCGCCACATCTCTGGATTTTCCTGCCTGGTAGGCAAATTGCAAAGGATGTAAGGGATGTTGCACCATTATTCCTTCCTTAATGTGTCGATCCACCAACCTTTCCAGTGTTTTAATAAGAAACTGGTCAGGCTGATAGGGCGGAAAGTCTATCCACTATTTAGTCATTATTTTAAAAAGAAAACTTTAAACGACTACAAGACGCTAATTCTGATTCCTAAACGAGTGAAAATAATGATCAAAAAGTTACTTTCAGCTTATTATCCATAAAAACTTTGTTATCACGCAACTTTAAAACTTAAAACAGTTATTATTTCTTGGATTGCATTTGGAAAGTATTTAGTTGCATGTGATATTTCAAGTAAGAAAACTATTGTTAGGAATTAAAAATACATGCCTTCATTCTTTTAAACTATGTAACGAAGGAATAGCAGAAAAAATATGCAAGTATTAATCCAACTTTTGCACATTTGGTAGTTTAAGTAACGTTGCATATATATATATATATATATATATATATATATATATATATATATATATATATATATATATAGTAACTTTTGTTCACCGCTCCCTTTCTAAATTACGTCTTGATATTGACACCCCAATAACAAATAATAAACATAAAATCAGCTATACTAACCAATCAATATTTCTTATATATATATATATATATATATATATATATATATATATATATATATATATATATATATATATATATATATATATATATATTATTATTAAAAATATAAGCATATCAAGAAGAATTACTTGATGTAAGAACTATTTCATATCTCCTTCCATCAACGTAAAAGCAGATAAGATTTTTCAGGCCACTCTCTCACCTTGTCACTCGTAATTATTTTGTACATTACCCAAAAGTAGAAATAAGTGTCGGTCCACCTTAAATCATACAAAAAAAATTCTCTTTGAGGACATCCAGTTTTCCTGCAATTTTATATATTTGTGCTACTCACAAAATGATACCGAAGAAGGGATTTTTTTGTTCCTCTTTGGATCACTCGTTTCCATTTTAACAAATTTTAAAATGTGCAAAAACAATTATTTCGCCGATTTTTTGCTTCACTTAAATGAGGATTACTTCAGAACAATTTATCAGACAGAACTGTTGATGGTTCATTTTAGATAGCTTTTTTAAAGTATCAATGAATGAATGAAAAAGGGGTGGTAATACTAGATTATTGATGCCTAGGCCTCCATTGGGCCCTTTACATCCCACCATAGCTGCGGGTTATTTGAGACCGATCGCCTTTACGAACCCAAGTAGCCTCGTTAGTTGAACTTGCTTAACTGCTTCCGGGAACAAAATTTCATCTCCGAAATATATCTGTCTCGGTCTGTTGAGTGCTGGGCACTCTCTGAGGACATGGTCAACAGTTTCATCTTCTTCCAAACATCATCTACACGTCGGGTCGTCTTCGATACCGATTCTATGAAGTGGCTCCTGAGGTGACAATGTCCTGTCAACAATCCCACCACAATTCGCAGCTCTTTCCTTCCCAAAGAGAGAAGCTCCTTAGTACGCCGTGCAGTAGGCTTAGTTCCTTAGCACACCTCATTCCAGGAGCTCTCCTCCATGATTCAATAAATTTGCTTTCCAGCAACGATTTTAATTCCCTTTCGCCAATAGCAATAGACAGGTAATATTGGTTGGGGTCCACACGGTTCAGTTGCCGAACCCAAATTTGCCAGACGGTCTGTTTCCTCATTCCCGTGTATGCCCGAGTGACCCGGAACCCATACGAGTCTGACTGTGTAGCCGTTCCTTGTCATTCCATTTAGTACATCCTTGCACTCAGACACCAGTCGCGAAGTTACGACACAGGAGTTCAGTGCCAATATCGCAGCCTTACTGTCTGAGCATATATTTATTACTCTATTCCTGTCTATGTCCCTCTCACAGAGATGGTCACACTGCAGAATAGCATAAATTTTCGCAATGAAAATTGTCGCACATTGTCCGCCTCCTGTGCTCTTGCCGAATACTCCGGTTCCAAGAAATTTTGAATTGTTTAAAATTGATTTATTAAAAAAGATATACTTTTAATAATCTGAAAATATCCTAAAAAATGTTGTTGCTTAATTAAAATTTAACCAAAATTCGATCATTAGATCTCAGCCATACAATGTCACCGCTAGATGTATTATAATCTCAACATAATTTGGAAACTTCGTGAAACTTTGTGGTCAAATAGGGTTTCAGAGGTAACCATAATTAGGCCAATTAATAGAGAAAAAATGGTTCTGTGATAAACATACTGTCAGGACAATGACTGTGCCATAATACTAAAAACAATCCGTAGTGATATTTTGTTATGTTCTTCACTTTGAACTATGGTCCATTGATTTGTTATAAACTATTGAAACCAAAAAATGGCGTTTATTTTTTTCGTTTTTTCCTTATAAAATCAAAACTAATAAAGCAATATAGATGAATGTAGAGAATAAAAATACCAACAAAATGAGCCCTGGGTCTACTCAATCGGATAATCAGTAACGGAGAAAAACAGAAAAAACCGGAAAATTCAGCTTTCTTTCAAAAATTCATATCTCCGTTAGTCTTTAAGTTGTAGCTTTGGTTCTTCGCGAAATAATAGTAACTTATATATACTTTATGTGTGTCAAAATCAGGCACTATCAGTTATATATAGATGTAAAATTCACTGATCTTTCCACTGTTGGGTCAAAAGTAGGAGGTCACATTTTTAAAGTTGACCTTCAAATGACCTTTGAGGTCAAATTTAAGGTCACTTTAAGATGTGGTCGAGTCATAGATAATCATAAATAAGACCCTCAAATGACCTGCAGATATGATGTTATCCCTTATATTATTTATATCTTTGGATAGCGAATTTTTCTCCGTTGTCCATTCCTGCGATAAAAAATTAGGGTTTCTATTTAAAAAACTTAAGTTGACCTACAAATAAAATTGAAGGTCAAGGCATGGGTGAAATTTGCAGCATGAGATTTCCCGGTCAAAATCCTACTTTTGTATGAACGCTCGAAGACGCCATACAGTGAGCTTTAAAAATTGTGAATGAGATTTCACTGAAACGTCAGCTGCCTTACAGTCTTGAGAGGGACTCAGCACATACACAGGATACCCGAAAACCTTCGATTACACATCACATCCGTGAGAATTTTCGACTATATATATATACATATATATATATATATATATATATATATATATATATATATATATATATATATATATATATATATATATATATATGTTATAGCTATTACTGCGATAATCTAGATTTTGGTGCGATTTGACTCATAAATTACACTCTCGAGCCTATGATAAACGGTTTTACGCAAACGAATATTGCTCTTTTATTAACGTATTTAATTTTTGTCTGAACATTATTTTGCATGACATCGCCACCACAAAACGAGAAAAGTTTCACCTCAAATTACAATATTTTTCATTTTATGGTAAACGTTTGCGAGGTTTCACATGCCCTTCAACACCTGTATTTTCGCAACGAGTTCGCGAAAATTTTCGATATTCAGTTCAGTATAAAAAAGATTTTTGAAGGTATAACTTATACTTATATCATTCCGTATAGAAATATACAATTAAATTAAATTTAGATTTATTACAATTGAAATAAAAAAAAATTATATTCATTTTGTCATAAATTACATTAAAATAATAAAAATATATCGATGCTTTTAGAGTCGGAACCAAACAGCTGTTCATCTAGTAGCTTCAAGGCAAACTGGCACAGCGACCGCCATATTGAGAGCTCTGCTTCAATCAGCTGGGAAGGATATAAGATTAAAGACTGACGGGGTAAGTAAAAACTATTATATTACTAAAAACCAGTTTATTTTATTATAAAACAAGTAATATTACTGTTATAACAGCTTTCCAAATTAATTTAAAGACATCCCTGAATTTCCTGAGAGATCATTTTTAAAGACCTTTAGGAGAAATCATACTCTAATATTAAAACTCTACCATCAGCAGATTGTAGCTCAGATCATTAGTTACTAATAGAAGAAATTTAATCCCAAATAAAAAGTAAAAATAAAACCTTGGATACCGAAAGAAACGTTGAAAATGATTAAAAAGAGAAGGAAAATAAAATAAAACGATAACAAAACTGAAAAAATTTGAAACTTGAATAGACAACTCTAAGAAAATTTCAGAAAAGACAAGAACATATACCTCAATGAAGTTATCTAATGAGATGCAAAGTACAACAGCTTCAAAGACAATAAGCATATTAACCAAGGAATTTAAACCAAAAATTTGGGCTATTAAAGATAAAAAATTGAATAAAATATCGTTAAGAATGATACGTAGACAATGAAGCGCTATACATAGTACATCCGGAAGAACAATCACAAATTATAACCAAGAAAATCGTGTATTCAGATTGGTTCATTTACTTTGTAATAGAAAATGGAAAATCCGCGTAAGGTTCCAAAAATGATTACTATATTTCACCTCATTTGCAGTGGGTTCCTTAAGGAACATTTTTGGAAAAATTACTTTATTCATTACATCGTCCTTTATATAAAAGTCCCAACATGTAGAAATTACAGAATGTTATCCCTAATTATCCACGTCACAAAATATTCCCCTAACCTACATATACTGACATGCAATATTCAGTTTAATACAAATCGAAAAAAATATTCTACAGCATTAAATCACAATGTTAACAGCACATATTTCAAACAGTAGAAAATTAATACTTTTCTCTCCATTTCTCTCATGGTAATAGTTTTTTTATTCCTCTCAATTTTCTTATGCCTTGCGTATTCACTAAAGTTATGCTTCCTGCTGTATTTGTGAGTTTATCACAGATATAATTGTACACTTGTACACTAAATCATCCGATATATGTGAAGAAATGATTTTAAAAAATTTTTACTACATTAACAAGTATTATTTTAAATATTTTGTTATGGGCATTCATCACTCTTCTTACAGAATGAAATTTACGATTGTGATAATTTTAAGTGAATCGGCAGATCATGAATCAGATTCTTACTTTTCTTTTGACAATATAAAAGGTATTTACAAGCAAGTCAGTAAGAAAGCTACTCCAGCAATTTTTTCTTTTTTTTCAACAAAACCTTCAAAATGGATTTAGATTTTGAAGCTGATCTTTCCTAATTTGAAGTACATTTAATTACACAAGAAGATCTCAGTCATCTGGTACCAAGTGTGGAATTTATGTCCTAATTCAAAATTATCCTACGTTTGTTTAAAGTGTAACAGAATTTGATTATAGATTCCTGCTAATGGCATATTGAGGTAGCGTTAATCATTTTATCTATAATCATTTTTTGCTCCATATTAATTAGTAACTATTCTAATAACCTACAATTAAATATCACAGTAATAAAGACACTCTGGAAGTCTGGTCGTTCAACTTCTCTCTTGCAGCTTTAGTACCAAACACTACGGTTATTAAAGCTTACCACAACCATGACTCAGATCTTCAGGACTCAGAAAAGGCAGCTAATTAGTTGGTCAGTAGACATCTCTTGTTTCGTAGGTCTCGCAACAGCGCGCCTGCAAGTTAATTCGCGTGAAGGTTTTATTTAAATTGAATGAAACAAGTTTTTCAAAACACTTAAATCTATTTAACAAAAATAAATAAAAAAAAACGAACTATTTACAGTGAGAAATTTAAAACTAATAACAATTACGAAAAAACTAACATAATTGCTCTTCTCGGCCGTTATTTTAACCAAAAACGTAAAATCCAATTAAAAAAAAACACGTATAAATAGCTTTATAAAATATTAAACAGAAAAAGAAATAAAACGTGAAAAACAGCTATTTATGTTATTTAATCAAACCGTATGAAAATCGCGAAATGCCCCACTAAAATAACACGATAATCCCTTAATTTCCCAAATTAAACAAAGATAACCTTCTTTCCCGACGATTATACCCGTGACGTAATTATTCTACGGCACTGGTACTCACGGTACCGTTCTAACGACATTCAAATTATGACTGACTTTTACTATTCCTTAAAAGAGTGTCTTCGAATCTTACACCCTCCTCGACACCCCTCTGATTCCCGTTTGTACCCATATTAGTCGATGGAACCCGGTAAACGTCAATTTCTTTCCCTTAAAGTTCGAAGGTTTCGATCGTTACGTGCTGAGGGCGTTAGCTATTCTATACCGGATGCTTGATTCACGAATTTGCCTCTGAGCGTCTTAATAATAATTTCTATATAAACACAATTAATAAATCTATTCTATTTCTTTCTATAACTAAAGGAATAAGATAATATAACGTCTGTGAAAAAACCTGAGTGCCCTTTTATTCCTATTGCTGGTATTTAAAGCATTCTTTCTTGCAATCAGGAAAAACAATCGCCATATTAGATTCCTTACACAGGTCAAACGTTATATTACAGTATAATGAGTTTATTTGATTATTCTTTTGTTTCCTAATAAAGGGGAAAATCGTTTAATATTTTAATACATTTTAACGGTATTTCATATACCATATGTTAAAAACTACCCTTATCATGTCTGGTTTTATTTCCATAACCAGGGCAGGATTACTTAGACAGATTTATAGGCAATTCTAAGAGAGGGTCTTATACGTCTTCATAAATTAACTGACTTTATGTATTTTTTCAAGAAAACATTTAAACGACAAAGATCATAAAAGTTAAGCTCGATAACTGATTTATTTTTCCTTTAGACTTTCGTGAATAGTGATAAAAAATATAACTACCCTATTCCCATGGGAAATCTATTCACAGAGTGATTATTTAATTATTTATTTTAACAGAATATAGTTCACATTGGATGGTGTAAAATAATTAATATTTGTTCTATTACAAAAGGTTGCAGGCAACGCTGAAGATTGACCAAGACAATTGTTAGGCTTGAATTTCCTTTGCACTAACTTATACTTGATACCAATTGGAGATATAATCTAATCGAAATGTCGTACAAACAAATGCAAGTCCAACAACTGCCATTTGGAAACATTCACATATCTCGTAAAAATAAGTTTGGCTGCAGTATAGCCCAGACTTAAACCTAATAAAGCACATGTGGGATGAGCTAAAATGCTGCATACAATGAAGAAACTCAGTTACAAGCACAATGAAAGAGCTTTGGTTTGCAGCACAATATAAGTGGAACTCAATTCTTCAATAATACAACCAAATTCTATTTAGTAGCATGCTGAGAAGAAGGAGCTCGAAGAGGGAATACTTGTTACTAACTACGAGGTTTGTCTCAAAAATATCGAGCCTGCATTCATATCTCCGCGTCAAAACTTCCGAGCGACTTCTGTGGGGCATGGACGTCACCAGTAAGTCTTCACGAACTCGTTGGTGTGCGCAATTACCGACTAGACGTGTTAGTTCGTGAACGGTGTGCGTTTGTTTACAGAGTCTTTTTTTCGTTCATCGCATTTTGTTATTGTTAAAAATGACAAAAAATTAGATCAATGAATTTGCATTAAGTTTTGCTTTAATCTTGGAAAAACTTGCTCGGAAGCAATTAATATGATGAATAAGGCATTTAGACAAACAAAGCCAGGCTTCACAGTGGAAGCATTCTGAATCGCCAAGACCAAAAAAGTCGAAGCAAAGTGAAGACAATGTTGACTGTTTTCTTTGATTATGAAGGTGTTGTGCACTACAAATATGCTCCGAGAGGTCACACAATTACTAAAGAATAATACGTTGAAGTATTGACAAGATTACGTGACGCAGTCAGAAGAAAACGGCTACAGCTTTGGACAATCGATGATTGGTTGATTCACCAAGTCATACAGTTTCGCAAGCCTCCGTACAACCCCGACGTAGCTCTCTGCGACTTTTGGCTCTTTCCCAGATTAAAAATGCCGCTCAAAGGACACCGGTTCGATGACAAAGAGACGGTTGAAACTAATGCGACGAATGCACTGAAGGCAATTCCGAAAACTGACTTCCAAGACTGCTTCAGCAAGTGGAAACACCGCTGGGAAGCTGTTATTCAATTAAATGGGGACTACTTTGAAGGATGTCACTCACCGGATGATAAAGAATAACACCAATGCGGAGATATGAAGGTAGGCTCGATACTTTTGGGACAAACCTCCTATACCCTTATTTTAATCAAAAGCCATTCTAACAGCATTTGAGTTTAAAATATTAATTTTCACAACCTTTGGCATTAATTCTTTTTCACGAGAGATTTAATATTGTTAACTTAAAATTAGAATAATGAATTGTTCTTCCTAGAACAAAGTATTAAGGCGACTTAACCCATCAACTTATTTTGCAAAAAAATAATTATTAAAATTTATAAATATCTGATAATTTTGTACATGAGTGTCAAATTGCTAATGTGAAATTCTGCTGATGTATTACAAGACAAAGAGTTTGAATGCAAAAATGTTCTATAAATGTTGTTACTCTAGCATGATAAATAATAAAATCGCAAGGTGTTTAAAATACTTTTGGAGAGAGAAACTGTGGGACATTTCATAATTATATTCCTCCTTAATTATTTAGAATTCATGTATTACTATAATAACTATAAAACCCAGAAATTTTATTTGTACATATTTTAATAAAAATTATAATCTTCCACGCCCCAACCATTTATTATTATGAATTGTCCGTAGTGTAAAGATTTTTTACCTGAGGTATATCACATAAAATCGAGACATTTCCCTTCCATCAGCCAAACTATATGTCGCGTGTCAAACAGACTGCGCCTGGTACGGGCATCTGCGGCTCTTTTTGGGGAAAATCCGCCCGAATATAATACGATGCAAATGGGAGAGTCGTCTATGGATTTTATTGGAAACCGTTTGTTAAAAGTACTTAAAAGTTTCGATTTTAGAACTTTTTAGTTTTACCCAGAGGCGCAGGAAACTCGTTTAAAGCATTTTACCAAATTCTTAATCTAATAGTGTGTATTTCTCATAAACCTTCCAAATTATCTAAATGACAAAAAAGCTATTCCGAAGACCAATAAACGAAGTTTTGAATAGCGCAGTACGAATAATAATAGTCGATGACTATAACTCCAAGAATTTACTTAAGCCACAGATTATTTTATTTTACAAATTTCGATACCTTTATTGTCTCGCGACCCGCAACATTACACTGGGAGAAATTGTAAAATTAGAAATCACCAGATTCTTTCATTTGAACCCCATGCTACAAAAAGCATTCCTGTCAAAAGTTCATTTCTATGCGGATTTCAAAGTTCCTTTGCTTGCCGTGACTTTATGTTGAAAACTGGAGAAAATATGTTTCCTGTTAATTCCATAAAAATCATTCAAGATAAGCAAAATTAACAAATGATTAATATATTTACCACCAGAGGATGCCCTCAAGGGGGAGTAGCCTCTCCACATATGTGGAACTTAATTGTATACCAGCTCCTCTGTGATCTGACTGACCTCGGCGTATCTTGTCAGGGCTACGCCGATGACGTGGTCGTGATGGCACGAGGCAAATTCGAGAATACCCTCTATGACATAGTTCAAAGAGGGCGTAAACATATTAGAGAATGGTGCCAGATGATGGGATAAAACATCAACCCCACAAAAACTACCCTAGTAGCCTTCATAAGGAAAAGAGATCTCAATCTGAAGACCATCAAAATGAATGGAAATGTTAATGAGTGAAAGTCAAAAATCAAATATCTGGGACTGACCCTGGATAACAAACTCCTCTGGAATAAGCATAAAAAAGAAGTAATCAACAAGGCTACAAAAGCCTTGATAATCTGTAGAAGTTTTGAGGGAAAAAGATGGAGTACAAAACCAAAAATTCTGCAGTAGATGTACACTGCAATAGTGAGACCAATCAACACATATGGGGCAGTGATCTGGAGCAAAAGAACCAGTCTGGCTAATACGAGAGCTAACCTCTCGAAAGTTCAAGGACTGGCCTGTGTATGTATAACCGGGGCAATGAAAAGCTGCCCAACGGCCGCCATGGAAGTAATTCTACACCTCACACCTCTACATACATGAACATGGCGAAGAGGACGATTTATAGGATGAGAGATGAGGTCATAAAACAAAGGCCCAATCTCTCATCCAGAAATCAACAAATCTGGGACATGCTCCAAGATGAAATGAAAAAGAAATTCAACTTTGTGAAAAACTTCAGCACAAAGTTGAGTCGCAAGAGCGAATGGGACAGAAATACCATTGAAACACTCAACAAGAAATCCACTATATGGTACACAGATGGCCCTACAACAACGGAGGGAACTGGAGTAGGATTGTAGGGATCCGGCACCAGACACTACGAGAGCTTGGGTAAGTCACCAAGCATTTTCCAGGCAAAAATACATGCCATTAGGATGTGTATTAAGAAGGAGAAAAACTATCACGCCCAAGAGATTATCATCATGACGGATAGTCAAATAGCCATCAGTGCGTTGAGCTCTCAAGTTATCAGTTCCAAGATGGTCTGGGAATGTCTAGAGGAACTGAATGATTTGAGTAAGAATAATAAGGTCACCCTCATGTGGGTACCGGGACATACCGGAATAGAGGGGAATGAAATAGTAAATAAGCTCGCGAGGAAAGGGGCTGAGATACCTTTTCTGGGGCCAGAGCCTTTCTGTGGAATCAGTAGCAGCGTAATGCTGGAAGAACTAAAGATAGAAGAGGAAAGCAGGAGATCCAATTATAGTACGAAGCCGCAAGGATTGAGACAAGCGAAGATACTGCTGAGGAACTACGATCAGAAGAGATACACATAAGCTTGAGTAAAAACCAGAGTTCTGACAATGGTCCTGACGGGGCATTGCCACCGGAAGGGACACCTCAAGAAAGTCGGACTGGTAGAAAGAGAAGAGTGTAGATTCTGTGAGGAGAAGGATGAAGCCTCTATTCATATCTTTGCAGAGTGCAGTGCTCTAAAAAACCCTAGGATGCGGTTCTTGGACGAATACCAAATCGAAGAAGGGGAGCTACTCAACTTGAAGCCGTCCAACATCCTGAGATTCCTGAGGGAAGTAGGTCTGGAGGCTCTAGCCGATAAGGTAACTCTTACGACTGGGCAGCAGTAGGGGGGCACAATAGATCTACTAGGTCGCAGTGTACAGACCCCCAACTCTACGCACATACATATATACAATATATGTTTAACTGGAACGTAAGCTTATCTCAAACGACGCTTATTTCGCTATTCGATTGTTTGCTTGATTTCGCCACTAAGTTCAAAACTGGCTATATTGTTGGACGTTGTGATAGATCATCTGCTTGGGTGATTTTACGCACCGAAACGAGAGAGTAGAGGACCAGGATACGTCTCATGCAGTAATTGAATTGTTTCACAGGCTGTATGGCATGTAGTACCGTCTTGTTGAAACCACATGTCAATTACATCAATGTCATCCAATTAGGCAGAAATAATTCGGTATTCATGTGACGATATCGAGCACTAGTAACAGTCACTGCTTGATCAGCCTCGAAGAAGTATGATCCAGAGGTGCCTCCAGCTTAAAAGCCACAGAAAACAGTAACACATTGTGGATGTGTTTGTTTTTTGATAATCACATGCAGGTTCTCTGAACCCCAAATGTGGCAATTTTGACAATTAACAAAGCAATCAAGGTGAAAATGAGCTTCATGGCTTATAATGATTTTGCTCGAAAAATCAGCATCCACTGGTTGATGTTCAATAATCCATTCAACGAACTTTCTTCACTGTGGATGGTTATTAAGCTTCAGTTTCTGTGCCAATTGAACTTTGTAAGCTTGGAGATGCAGATCTTTTGTGAGTATATGCTGTAGAGAGCTTTTTGAAATGTGCAATTCTTGCTCACGACGCCGAATTGATGTTCTTGGATTTTCGACGCACTGATCCGATATTAACATTTGAACGGCTTGTTATTGGACGGCCAGGATATTGGGCATCACAAATTGATCCAGTTTCCCTGAATTTTTCAAATATTGTTCAACAGTGAAAACGCGTTGTTCTCTCCTAGTGCTTCATTTTTACTAGCCGTAAATTGTGAGGTATCAAATTGTTTTTTTTCTCGTTGTCAACAGTTTACCACACAAATGGCTGCAAATTCAGATCTTGCGTTAATTTTGGGATAACCTTTAGAAAACCATTGAAATTTTTTCTCTTTTTTAAATTACCTCATACCTTTATTTTACCATATACAACAACCCCTGGTATAACAAAAATTTTTGTCCATGAGTGTATCAAGTTAAATATAGTGTACAGTTAAGTTTTCCAATATTCTTAAGGTGACTTATCGAAAACTTTCCACTATTATTTTAAACTTGTTTGTTAAAAAGTATTCAGGATTGCAAGGATATATTATTGAGTATCACAGTTTTGTTAAACGAGAAGTGAGTACGTAAAAAATAAATGTTTTAATTTCCATATTCCATGTAAGTTCCATATTCCATGTAAGTTCAGAAAAAATCTATAAATTTAAATTTAGAGTGTTCTCTTATTACCTGATTTATTATTGATTCATACTATAAAAACACCATAAACACCTATAATATATTTTACTTGTTTACTGTGAAAATCTAATATTCTTCGTATTTAGGTGAAGGTGCCTATTTCTGTTAGTCACGGAATATGTAAAATAAAATTGTATAAAATAGTGCACTGCTTTCTATAGAAGAAACGTACGTCCCCCATAAATAAATGAATTGAGCATGTGCATGTTTAAAATGCTCTTTTATTAGCAAATAAGGAAATAAATTACGTTTCAAATTAAATTACGTAGTTAAGATTCAACCGTTCCAGGTCTGAAATATAAAATTAATAGTAAGTCAAAAATTATTATTATTTTTCACCTCTTGTCTCAATATATTTGTCGTAGCATTTTATTAACATTTCTATAATCGTAAAAGAGAAGCCATATTCTCAAACTGTGCTAAAACCACAGACATCACGTCATTATCTGTATTATTTTTTTTCTCTCAACTTAGACTTTAATTTTGAAAATAAATAATAGTTACTAGCGATCAGATTCGGACTAGACGGTGGATAATTCGGTGCATTTAAGTTACATTCTCGAATAGCAACCTTGGAAACACATTCCACACATGTTCTCTAACAGCCAAAATAAGTTTCGGGAACCAATTTGCATTGATCTTACTCATACTTAATCTATCATGTAGAATTCTTCACCACTTTCTGTTGCCATGTTTATTCTTGAACGACATTTTTCTTCCCTTTAGTCAAATATTTTGTCACTGAGACGAGCAACCTCTCTCGTCTCTATCGAGGGTATGTCAGGGTATAAAGAAACTGGAGAAAATAAGGAAGTGGTCATCCTTGCAAAGAGGGAGCAAAAATCTTCTTTCCAGGTTCAGAACTTTCCTGCTTGCTACCAAAAAGTCCCATAACAGAAGAGATATGGATGTGTTAAAAAAATTAAATAAAGACGAGGTAAAGCCTCAGGCGAGGAGGTTCACAACTCCATCGTTGGAGAATGCAAAAGAGCTTCATGAAATCTAAAAGGAAACCTCCATCAGTCACAAGTTTCCTCACCATATCAAAAAATTGGCCGTATTCGGGTTGAACACTCACATGATAGTTTTCCGTAGCTCTTTCAAAATACACTCCTACATAATTATTATAATTTCAAATATCTCAAAAACCGAAAATCTCCATGACAAATGATGAAATTTTTGAGCAATTTAATTTATACAAAGCTCCTTGTTCACGTTTTCAATATTCGTGGATTGAAAAATTGTAACTACTTCCTGAATTCCGGGCTGACAATTATTTTATTTGCGGATAGAATTATATGTTTTTATTTATCAAATACTTTTCAAAACAGATAAGTATATCCTTTGCTTTATTGCCTCTTGTCCGAAATTTCTTTGACGAAAGTAGCCGTTGTTGTGCGCTCCGCCGGATCACACATGTTGCTATTGTTTTGATAAAATCCGCCTTCTCGCGATGGGTGCCGAATTTTTTGTTGCAGTAATTTTGAGTGAAAAGCATGTGCCTCTGCTTTATTTTCGAATTATAATATCGCGTAAAAGCAAAGAAAATTAGCTCCTTTTCGGAAAAAAGTTGTTTTGTCCCTTAAAATAAAAATAGGAATGCTTGATCGCTTAAGCCTCGAGTAGTTTGCATCGATGTAACGTTTTTTAAGGTTAATAAATCAACCGTCTCTAAGAAATCAGAAGACAAAATAAAGAATTCTAAAGCTTTAGCCTCACTGTCAGCAAAAATTGTTCTTGATCAAGATGCTTATCGATTATTCTACTTATTATTTAGTAAACCCACTTGTAATAATTAAAAATGTACAAATAATATAAAGGCCTGATGTAATTATCACATTAGTACGTATTTTGAAAAGAAGATATTTAGGTAAAACAAGAAATATATACTTACCATTGCATACTACCATACGCCCGGCACATTCACCAAATACAAATTGTTTCAGACGAAACAAATTTATACCAACTTGCAACATAATGGAAGTTATCTCACTTTTTCTTGTCAATTTCGCTTTATATCTGTCTTTTTGGCTTATTAAACGCATTTTTCTGCAACATTGTCATTGCTAAAAAATGTAAAAATGACAAAGTTACTCACCGAACATAAAGAGTGGAAAAATATCTAAATTTTTGTTTTTGTTTTTTAGAGAGGAAAAATTCCTCTTCTTTTAGCCGTTGAGGCGGGTAACCAATCGATGTGCAGAGAATTACTGAGCACGCTGACGTCAGAACAGTTAAAAGCGGCAGCGGCCAATGGCGATACTGCATTACATCTTGCTGTTAGAAGAAAAGACATTGACATGGTAAGTAACATTTTTTTTTGTAAATAAAACTTTTAATTTATTGGCATTTTATTTAAAAAATTAAAAATTCTAAAATATTATCTGTATCTACGACGATATATGAGTGTTAACATCAAATAATAGGAACGTATAATAACTTAGTTTGTTGCACATATAAAATACTCAGAGAAACGTTACTTACATAGTAAGTTTTCTTTTTATTTACTAAACTATTCGTTACTACTGTCAGTGTTGCCAGAATAGTAGTAAAATAAATTATATTTTGCGATATGTGATTATTAAGGTGACTTTATATTGCGAATAGTTGAAATTTAGTCGATATTATTTTTATACCTACGTGAATTAGACTACAAAAATAATTTTTCCTATACAGTCAATATGTAGCCATGTAATAATACGAAAAAATTGAGAAATTTAAATATCAACAGCAAGATATTATTGTGAGAATAAAAGCTGTAACAAAAATATTGTGGTAAGTAACAATGCACATGAATTAATCACAATTTTTAGAGTTAACCAACAAACCAATTTAATTTAAATTATTTGTTAATTGCATTAGGAAACGTTAGTTTTTAAATTGTAACTTAATTTCTTGTTTAAACGATTGGAATAACATAAGTTGTTATAAATAGTTGTTTTTTTACCCTAGTTCAAAATGTTGGCAATACTCTTTGAACATACCCCTGTAGAATTAGCATAACGTCAGAACTTCGATCATACTCTAGATTTAAACAACAATAGATTTGTCTGAAGGCTGTTTATGGTCGGTGGGGGAGACGCTTTTTTGATGTTTGACAGACATAAACATATTTACTTATCTTGTCTTTCAGTTTAATTGCTTGTCGTGACTTTTTTCGGTGTTTTTAAGTGTTAGAAATTACTATAAATGCGAAGTTTACAATTAATATTAACAAAAAGAGGATTTAAAAACTTATTTTTATAGGTAAATATTGTTAGATTGTTTACATATTGAAAATAACAATAATAAAAATTTAGGCAACCATATATTCATACTTTGTTTTCAGAATTGACGTACCCAGGGGTATGTTCGAAAGACGTACCGATGATACTCGTTTAAATAATGCAATTAGAAAAGGATAGCATAAAATCGGTATGTCTGTACCAAGAAATTAAATATCTACTGTTCATCAACACTTTTTGAAATATAAATAAAAATATTATTACGTTATTCAGCGTTCAAACAACCGGGCCCTAGTTCTGACGTTATGCTACTTCTACAGGGGTATGTTCGAAGCGTCAGAACTAGGGCCCGGTTGTTTGAACGCTGAATAAACTAATAATATTTTTATTTATATTTGAAAAAGTGTTAATAAACAGTAGATATTTAGATATTTAATTTCTTGGTGCACACACACAGATTTTATGCTAGCCTTTTCGAATTGCATTATTTAAACGAATATCATATGATAATCGGTACGTCAATTCTTAATACATAAAGTATGAATATATGGTTGCCTAAATTATTATTATTGTAATTTTCAATATGTAAACAATATTTACCAATAAAAATAAGTTTTTAAATCCACTTTTGGCTAATATTAATTATAAACTTCGCATTTACAGTAATTTCTAACACTTAAAAACACCGAAAAAAGTCACGACAGGCAATTAAACTGAAAAAAAGGATAAGTAAACATGTTTATGGCTGTCAAACATTAAAAAAGCGTCTCCCCCACCGACCATAAACAGCGTTCAAACCAATCTATTGTTGTTTAAATCTAGGGTATGATCGAAGGCAATACTGGTGAATCCCATAACTCTATTGAGTAACTTACGATATACTGCCCTCGATTCAAGATTTTTAAACTCGGGTGCATCAAACCTTGAACAGCTCCGAGCAAATCTGAATAAAGCGGTTAAAGTGTTAATTTGACGGGTAAATATCATCGGAATTTTTTTTTCTCGGAATTGGTGTTTTTAATTTGCATAGCTAAACATATTGAAGAAAAAAAGGTAAAAATATTATTTTATTACTTATTAGTTTAGAATTTTGGTGTCATGGCATTTTCGGCCATGAATATTTCGTAATTCGTTAAAAAACTATGAACGTAAGTCCTATAGCTTGTGAACCAATTTTATTTTTTGTTTCTCCATTTCATATAAAAAATGTTTTTTACCCAAAAATAGCATCTAAAAATGATCTGATAATTGCTAGGGCTTTGCACACCAAATATTTTTAGTGGTGCTTGAGGGGTAAGGGGAAAGCAGATTTGACAAGCTCCGATGCATAATGCATTATTTGAATAAAGCGAGCGTTTCTTGCACCCGAACAGCTCTAAGCTGGTCCGGCCAATGAATCCAGGGCAGTAATAGAGAGAAATATTTTATCTTGATCATTTTTTAAGGTTAGGATTTTGGTCGACTATGGAACCAATGTGGACATTCGAAATGGGGAAGGTCAAACACCTCTTCATATTGCTGCGGCTGAAGGAGATGAAGTTT
Source organism: Diaprepes abbreviatus (assembly GCA_034092305.1). Classification (NCBI taxonomy): domain Eukaryota; kingdom Metazoa; phylum Arthropoda; class Insecta; order Coleoptera; family Curculionidae; genus Diaprepes; species Diaprepes abbreviatus. The sequence goes on from JASJET010000070.1 coordinate 287,770, forward strand.
TAGTAAAGTACTTTTACGGCGTTCGAGCTTCGGCGAGCATAACCGATTATCAGGACCGAACTCCAATGCATTTAGCTGCGGAAAATGGTCATGCCAATATCATAGGTAAATAAAATTACCATCAAAATATAAAATTTGTACAGTGGCACGATAATTAAATGGTTTGTGGTAATAAATTAAATCGAAAAATACATTACCACACTAAATGGTAAATCTCAGTTTTTAAAAGTGTACATGTATATATATATATATATATATATATATATATATATATATATATATATATATATATATATATATATATATATATATTAACCGCGAGTCCTGTGGAGAGAACGTGGCTTCGGGTACGAATAAGCGGAACATATGATCACCTTAATCATTGAACTTACTTCGTGATCATACAATAGAATGAGATAGGTTATTCTCATCATTACTTCTTTCTCTCTCGCACCGAGAGCTACGTTCTCTCTTGGGACCTGCAGTATATTCTTTTATAAGCATATACTTTCATATTTACCTAATTTTTATCCTTACAGAATTACTAGCTGATAAATTTAAAGCAAGTATTTTTGAAAGAACTAAAGATGGATCTACACTAATGCATATAGCTTCTTTAAACGGCCATGCTGATTGTGCTATGATGTTATTTAAAAAAGGTGTTTACCTACATATGCCAAATAAGGTAAGCAAAATACTATAAAGCGAAATGTCAGATTTAGAACTTTTGGAAAATAATTAGTAACTATTAATTTTATTGTAAAACTGAAGAGATCTTGTTGAACAAATTTTAGGTTTTCTTCTTTAACTAAATCAGTAATCAATTTCAAACTCATTTTTTTAAAAATTAATTTGTTGTAATATTTTGGGTTTAATCCGATTTGAAAAAAACGTCTTTTCAATCATTAAAAAATTTGGAAGCTTTTTCTCCCAAATATTTAATTTGCACAGTTTTTAATGATTTAATTACAATTTTAATAAAGATTAATCTTACTAAACTTGCGAAGTATGTGAGTATTTTTAACGGCATATAAAAAATGCTTGAAGTATTGCTCATATTTGCAATTTTTATTCTAACTTATCGACGGAGGCCATAGGAAACCATTACGTAGAACACAATTTCATAGTATGATGGTTTAGACTATTGACTAGTTGAAAAAAAAAGAGAGGTAAAAGTGACTAAAACGTTGAAGTGTTTTCATTGTTGTAAATATTCAATTGACTTCCAGATATGACAAAATCACAAAGTGCTACCAAATTAAGGGGGCGTTTTTGAGATTAAGGTAGAACTGTCCACTTTTCAGTTTTTTGGGTTTTACTCGAAAACTATGCATTTTTTCTAGGTACATATCGACAGAAAAGTTGAAGGTCATGAAATCTCCTATCGAAATTTTTCAAAAAATACACCTCGAAAACCAAATTGAAAAAAAGAAAAAAATGCATTTTTTTAAAAATTTCTCTTCCATAACTTTTTTCAAAATGCAGGTATAGGTATTGCTTCATAATAAATAAATCTGATGTTACGCCTGTAAAAATGAGTTCCTGCAGAAATCTATCCGATGAAAAGTAACCGAGATATTGCATCTCAAACTTTGCTACTTTTCTTGATATTAGCCTATTATTGCTTTTTTTTTCAAATTTTGTCCCGCAACTCTTTTGTAAGTGAATTTAGCAGCTCATTAGAATGGTCTCCAGCCGAAGTCTGTACGATTAATAGTTGGCGAGAAATGGCGTCTCAGAGTTTTCAACTTTTTATGTTTTTTACCCATATATTATGTAATTTTTTATTTTGCGTGAAAATTTTTCTCTATTCAATGAACAAATTATTTTAGGGTGTTTATAGATAAAAATATTTATATTTTGAAAAAATTATTAATATGTTCTGGTCTGTATTATTACAAGATTTTTGGTTCAGCAAATGAGTACCTGACATTTGCTTGACTATACTTCATTAGGTTTCAATTTCCCTTAAAAAAATATGCGTATCGCGAGAATACGTGCTAAAAATGTAGGATGATAATTTTAACATTCATGAGCAATATAATTTTGTGTTTTAAGGCTTCCTGAATCTAAATTCGAAGTTATTTAAATGTTATTTTTTTAGATTCTTTTTCTAACCTCAAAAAAGTATCAGAAATCACCAAAATCCCCTATTAAAATTGAATACAATAAAAGTCATCTAATTGCAAGACAATTGTGGAAAAACTTGTTTATGAATATAATTTTTTTGTTTTCAATCAACAAGTTCTTTAAACAATTTATTTCGTTTTTGATAATCCTTATATACTATGCATTAGATAATATATCTTTAGTTATCTGGATTTGGTAAAATTACAAAATTAATAATTTAATAATTTGTAACAAATCGTATGTTACTATTTACATCTAAATCGGACATATTTTTCCCATAGAATCAGATTTTGCCGTTTATTTTGCAAAAAAGCTAATTCTGCAATAATTTGTTTAGACAAACTATTAAAACCAATTAATTTTGTAAAACTAAAGGCAAGCTAGAATTTAGCGAAGTCACGGACCCTTTAAATCATATATGGTTTCTCTGGGTTATGGTTCTAAATGAGGTTTAGAACCATAACCACAAAAGAAAAAAATACCTTAAAATAATTATGAAGATCAATATGAAGGTCATATTTTTAACATATTTGGACATAAAATTTACCGCTCTTCTGAATGCAGATGGTAAAAAAGAGAATTTCCGTTTGAAAAAATAAAGTTGATCTTAAAATAACTATGAAGGTCATTGTCAAGGTCAAATTCCAGGTCACCATTTGATTTCTTGTCAAAAAGTACTTTAGGTATGACCTTAATCTTTACCAAACAAATCATCCCTGGGGAAATCTTTAGCTGTTCCGTTACTTGCTTACCACCCTTTATTACACCGTCAAGGGGTAGTTTTTAGCCTTAAAAGTGAGTTATGGCTGAGAGAAAAAAAATAAGTGTCTAATATTTTTCAGTGTTCTACTCGTATACTAAGTTTCATTCAATTCGATGAGTTACACTTGGGTAGGATTACTTGTGAGTTCCAATTACTACTTGAAACATATTATATTTTATTTTATATATAAAGTCAACTCTGTCTAAAATTATATTCTATTTTCACACAACAGGTTACAAGAAAATACCGCATTGACATTGAATTGTTTTGTTTTCCCTAATTTATTCCAGATTATATCACTACAGCCAGCAAGGACATCGAAAAGAAAAACTATTTGATCGAACTAAGAATAGAAAAACACCCGTTAGCCTTAATATCACATTTATTATTCAAAAATAAACTCTTTGACGGTACATATTAATTAGGTGCTAATTTTAGCAAAAACATAGTTGGGCGGGATATAATTTTAAATGCAAATTTTTTTACGACCCTCGTTTGTTAAATGTCCAACAAATGGCTGCAGTATAAAGACGCTTAGTAAGCAAAAGATAAAGAAAGAACGGTCACACAGAACTACAGTTAGTGTCTGTTATTATGTTCTTTTGCACTGTTGAATAGTAAATTCTAGTTGATAAGATGTTTCTTGTGATTTAAATTGTGTCAAACAGTGTAAATTTATTTTTGAGAAACTTTTGCAACATTCCTAATGGGTTTAACAGTCTTTGATATGGAAATTGACTTCTTAGATCCACCGTGGGTTTTTAAAGTATGATCATTTTTATTTATTTTCTGTATACGTTTCTTAAACAATGTTATTGTGAGTGTTATTTTCTTGTAAAATAATAGTATTAAATTTAATAAAAAGTTGTATCATATCAAATTTTCTTTGGTAAAATTTCCATGTAATCCAGGAAAAAATTAATTTTTTCTTGAATGAATTTAAATTATTGATGTTAAACTTTTGAAATTTCAGAGTTTCTGTTAACATGCAAAATTTCATAATATCCTAAAGTATGATATACATTTTTATATCAAGCAGCGTTAATTATAAAAAAAATAGATTTGAAACATTTGACCAATTTATTTCAGGATGGTGCAAGAAGTATACATACTGCGGCTAGATATGGTCACGTAGGAATAATAAATACACTCTTACAAAAAGGTGAAAAAGTTGATGTTACCACCAATGTAAGTACAATATTAGATATGGCACAGACCTTCGATATAACCGAATTATTCACAAATGTTATTCCCCCAATTTCCGACTGAGTATCATTCAGGCTCCGCAAATTACTAAAAATTTTATAATTTGACAAGAAAACTGACATCATTTTCTTATTCTTTTTTAACTGAAACTTGTACTCTCTAATTTACTAATATGATCTAACTCTAAAGCTAGAGTCAGTGGAAAATACGGGTTTTAGAATGATAAATGCAAAAAAATACAAAAAAAGAAAAGTTTTATTCTGTTATGGATCATTTTGTTTATTTTCACGGGAAATCTATTTATTTCTAAGATTTATCTCTATTCTCTGTAAAGATATGTTTGTTGTCTTATAATATAAATGTCAATAATATATATCTGAACAACTAGAATGTCTAACTTCTTAATATCAGATTTAAAAGTTGAATTTTTTTTTGGTGGAACTGGATGGTAGTTTTTCAGATTACATCTTTTAATATCTTTTGTTTTTAAATAACAAATCCTTTAATTTTTATATTGACAAAAAGTCATATCATTAGGGGTTAAGTAAAAAATTAGTATCGAAAACAGATAAGTTGATTTGCTTAAAAAAAGGGTGGCCGCAAAAATAGGAGAAAATTAACCTATTTCGTGGACCTCGAATTTGAAACGAAAATGTGTGCTAACTGAAAGTTTTTAATAATGCTCTAGGAACAGTTTTAAGATGAGCATCTATTTCAGTTTTGCGAAATTGATTATCAACGTTGAGCTATATAATCTGTTTCAGTTGAATAAAAGTTTTGACATTAAAAATCTAATATTTCGAGAATGAAAGAAGATAAACAAGTTAATCTTATCTCATTTTAAAGCTTAGGTCACGTAAAGTACCAAAGAATATCAGTGACATAAAAAAAATTGTTAAATTATACAAGGTAAAACTACCCCCATGCAAGAAAAATGGAAATAAATTATAAAATATCTGAAAAAAATTGTGCTCATGAGTCATAATTTAAGCTGATCATTAAGTAGCAATTGCCATACATTTAGGGTTCCTTTTTATTGACATTCATCTTTCCATGGGGGTGAAAACGACCTCTAACAGTCAAAAATGCCAACAAATATTTATAAAAATTTGAAAAAAATTACTTCTGCATTATATAGATTACAATAAATATGATAAAAATATTTGTATCAGATCCAATACAAATACATACTATAAAGAGGGTATATCTCTGCGATGAATCTGGACTTTCAATCGATTAACATCATCGAAAAAGAATATTCGCCGGGGGTCAATTTTGTTCCCGAAGTTAGTAAAAAATGGTTCCAAAAATATTTTTTGAGCATTTAGGGCTCTTTAGAGGAACTAACATGAATTAATCGTTAAAGCGAATTAAAAGGGTGGGGACGGTATGAGGTAATTTATTTTTATTATTTGAAATTAGAATTTTATTTCTTTATTTCCAAGCCTAGTAGTTTAGTTGAACGCTTTTTTTTCTTTAATTATTTATTTCAATGACACTTGACCGCAAAAAAAGTTTGGCTGTGATTTACTAATAGGAACTCACCCTTGGCGCGTCATGTTATAATGCCAGTAAAGTTCCTCGTATTCAGGATATCTATTATTTCTGTCTAATTCTGCCTTGAGTTGATGGGCCTCTCGAGATCTTGCGTTAAGAGATAGGATCTCTAATAGATTCTTAAAAGTGGTAAATGTCAAAGAACACAAATCACATATGCATGGCAATTGCTACTTGATGATTAGTTTAGTCTACAATAACTGAACACAATTTTTCATCACACCCAGGCCTAAAGTGAGAGTTTTTGACCCGCTGCTCTAATCAAAAATGCCACTTTATGCCTGGGCTATGATGAAAAATCATACATACACTAAGGGAGCAAATGAAGAATCTCTAAGATTGCATGTTTATTATCATGCGATCTGACATTCTTTATTTTAGCTCTAGAGATGCATAATATACTATTTTTCGTATATTTCATAATTTATTGTCATTTTTCGGGTTTGGGGGGTAGTTTTACCCTTTTTATAAGGTGTATTTGAATTGGATCTGATGCAAATATCTCTTTCATATTTCTCGTAATTTACATGGTATAGAAATAATTTTTTTAAAAAGTTTATGAATATTTTTTGTTTTTTTTTTGACTGTAAGGGGTTGTTTTTACCCTCATAAGAGGGTGAATGTCAATGAAAACGAACCAAAAATATATGGCAATTGCTGTTCTATGTTCAGCTTAAATTATGAGTCATGAGCACAATTTTTTTCAGATATTTTATAATTTATTTTCATTTTTCTTGTATGTGGGTAGTTTTTCATTGTCGAGATTTTAAATGTTAAAACTTTTATTCAACTGAAACAGATTATGCAGCTTAATTTCGTCAACTTTGATAATTAATTTCTCAAAATTTAAAAATGCTCATCTTCAAACTTTTCTTAGAGCATAATCTTATCATAAACTTTCAATGGGCACACATTTTGGTCACAAATACGAGGACCACGATTTTTTTTAAAAACGTTTTTTAAACCCTCGAAATGCATTTCAGACTTTTCCTTTTCCATGTTGATTTTTTTCTTAACCTGTAACCTTTCTATTAATAATCAAATAGAATAGGTGTGATATTAAAAAAATTGATTTGTCTGTACTTAAAATAATAATTTTTTTAATGGTTTTACAGGACAATTATACAGCATTACATATTGCTGTTGAATCATGTAAACCTTTGGTCGTAGAAACTCTTTTGGGGTATGGAGCTGATGTGCATGTCAGAGGTATATTTTACTGAAAAAATTTGTTATTTTGTAAGAAAAATTCCTGTCGTATCTGATAATTTTATAAAAACAAATATTCAATATAGTAGGCTGTACTTTTCACTCTCTAATATCTATCGAGTTTAGATAAGAATTAGATGATCTGAAAATAACGAATCAGATTGGAATAAATTTAATTAATTTCGTCTATATTCAGAATTACTGGGGGGAAAAATATCGTTTAATGTTTGGGCCACATTTTAGGAATCTTTAATCAAAAATTTAATTTTATCGTTGCTCTGGGAATCCTTTAAAACCTTCCGCGAAATATTTCCAAAATAATAAGTGTAAAGAATGTGTTCGTATACAGCAGTGGCACAAAGTAGAGCAACTCTTTAAAAATTACAACAAAACGAATATTAAACATAAAAGACAAATTCAATTGAACTATCTCAAAATGTATTCAAATAAGATGAAGAGAAAAAAAAACAATATTTCGGAAAAATTAAGTGTTGTGCGACAATTTTTAAATTTTGGAAGTATGAAAGAGAAAAAAGTCAGAAAGATCTAAAAAAACAAGACAAAGAAATTAGAAATTATTCTAGTAGCCGATTTATACTGTGAACAACTCACAACTAACAGTAAGAATTGCCACTAAACTAATACTTACACTACAGAATAAAAATGTGTCAGTCAGATTTCAAAATTTAATTATTAGTCGAAGTTAACGATGACCCATAAAAAATGTCTATTAATATTCCAACCTAAAAGAAAAATGTAAATTTATTGCTTTTCAATTGTAATTGTTTTACTAATTTTATTGTAACGTGTTCCGATTATTTTATTATAGAGTTTAATTTGTTTATATTGTTATTTTTTCTTTTTTGATGTACTTGTTAATTTTTCTTCGAGTCGAAAATATTTGAAAGCGAACACATGCATCTTCTTAGTTGTTAATTTTTAATTCTTAATTTGTAACTGGTACTTTGAAGAGATGAAAGTAAAGAATAAATTCTTAAAGTAAGTTCTTAGTGTTAATTGTCAATTTTTGGAAGTATAAACCAACCATAAAGGAAATCCACTTTTAACTAAAACAAGATGATGGCCCTTATTGAGCGAATGTTGGGGGTTATCAACACTATTTTGACTTTATTGACAGCCTTTCGGAAGATTGAAGTTATGTTTTTTTGAATGCTTTTGGCTTAGATATTTGTCAAAATATTCTTTTGCACCCTGTACTATATTTTCTGTCTATTTTGCCTTGTAAAATTTTTTGTAGAAAGTACTCCCCATAACGTGCCCAAAGTACAAACTTTCGTTTTTCTTCATAGTAAATAACACTTCATATTATTTCATAAGTCTCTAGAGTACAGTTGTCTATGTTTTACTTATTGTACTGTCTGTATTATACATATAAGTTTAGAATTTATGTAACTCTGTTCTTTTTCCTGCGTAATAAGAGGGACTCTGGTCCTGTAGGGTAGTGTAAATAAATAAACGAATGAATAAATAAATAAATAAATGATTACTGGACGGAACGTTACTGGGGACGTGCTATTTGGAGTGACGTATACAAATATAATTTATTAAATAACAATGGAGTTGTGTATATCGTCAGAAGTCATGTTAATGAAAAACTTAATCCGAAATACTCTGCTCTTATTGTACGGAGGCGAATCTATCATGGTAGGGTATATTGGATAGAAGGCAATATAGGCCGTTTTATGTACAAGAATATTCTGGAGGAAAAGTTAGGAGCCACATTCTGATAATGTGATGCTTTTAAAACATTATATTCAGTAGGATAACCACTTTAATCTCTCCCCAAAATAGGCCATGGCGTAGTTTCGACAAGAAAAATAAATGTTTTGCAATGACCATCTCACTTTCCCGACCTAAACCCATTCGAAAATTTGTAAAAAATATTTAGAGTCGCAAACACTTTTTATAGCAGGCAGCTGGGAGAAACGTGGATTATCCATCTCTTAGTAAAGTTTATGAAATATGGGGGGATAAAAAGTTACTAAATATGAATGTTTTTTCAGATCTCTGGAAATAAATATCATTCTATTCACTATAATAAATAAATTTTAAAATTAATAATTGGTGTCGTTTTTTCCACTACAAAATTAAAATATTTTTATTTGATAGCTATAAATTTTAAAAAGTTTATACTTGTACGATAAATGTAGTGAAAGCATTAAAAATAACTATTTTTAAAATAAGATTCAACCATTTGAAAAAATATATTTCGTGTCTAAAAAAATGCTCTTTTTGCCACTTCTGTATATTGTTTGTGTCCTTTTCAGGCTATGTAACTTCTATAACGATAAAAGTTCAGCTACTTTGAGTATATTTTAAAGATAATTTTTTTAAGTTATTTTCTAATAGAACTAAATTTATTGTATAGAATTTGTAATAAAAAAAACAGTAAAAATAATGTATTTAAAAACTCAGGTGGAAAGTTAAAAGAAACGGCTCTGCATATAGCAGCAAGAGTTAAAGATGGAGAAAAATGTGCGTTAATGTTGCTAAAATCAGGGGCTGGACCAAACATAGCGACATACGATGGCAACACACCAGTTCATGTTGCAGCTAAATATGGAAACCTTCAAACACTCTTGCTTTTGTTGGAGGATGGAGGTGATCCGCAATATAAAAATAAGGTAAAAATACGATTTTATATTATGAAAATATTCACAAAATTACTTAATGTGACCCACCAATGTTGACGACACTTTAGAGGTACACTTTAGGCAATGCTATATCCAAGAATACATGAAATAAACAAAAACAGATGCAACTGTTTGCACAATTCCATGGTATAACATTTCACATTTTCATAATGACTTTCATAGTATACCAATAAATTAATTACAAATTTTAAAACAACATAACCTCACATTTAGAAGTAACCGTACGTAAAGTATATACTGGTTTAAAGACATTTTAATTTGTTCATTTTATAATAGAAGTGTTTGTTTTTAGATATCATCCGCCACACATAAAGTAAGTTGGTGTGTTTTTCGAAAAGTTTTTCTATTACAAAGCTTTACAATTTGGCTGTTTCTTAATACTTTTTCTCTAAGATGTTAATATTTCCTCTAGCTGTTTTTCTGTCCGTTACAATTTATTGTATATTAAAATTTCCCATTTTCTTTCATATATTCATTTCGTAGGCTTGGTTTTAGTGTGTTTTTTTTTGTGCTTAAGCTAGTTTTTTACTATTCGCTTGAAAATATACATTGTATTATACGTTTTTTCAATAAATTAGAATTGCTTTTGCTTGCCTTTTTTAATTATAGCGTTTTCATTTCACTAAAATTTGTGTTTATATCTTTAATAAGTTTGTGGTGTAAGCTTTAAACATTTCGTTTTTTTATTGTATATTTCGACAAAAAAATGGACCGTATGTTTCCAAAATTTGTTCATCAATTTTTAGTTTCGAAATATACGTTGCCTGCAAAAAAGTCTGCATCGAATGGACATTTTCTAAAAAATAGTCTCCGGTATTATATAACTAAGAAATAGTAAAAACGATGTGCAAGTCAGTTAAAATGTTTTTTAAAATTCCATTGTTTGAGGGAATATAGGAATATGTCGTTCGAAATGTTATTAGTATTTATGTCAAATTTACGAAGACGAAGTTTACAGAAATATTTTAATTTTGTGATCGTGTTAAAAAATACTAAATACTTGTTTTTCTGTTTACTTTTTCTTAACATTTAAATTGTCAAAAAATATTTTATCTTAGAAATACAAAAAATGACAATGTCTATGCTCCCTAAAAACAAATGCCATAACTGAATACGAGCTGTATGTGGCTATAGTTAATGAGCATGAACAAGTCTGCAAAAAAGATTACAGTAAATATTTATTTTTGCAACTACATTTATGACATGATGGTCTCTACTGAGAGATCCATTAAACCCCTAAAATTTTCATGTTGCTGATATTAGGAAGATACTTACTATTAAGTTTTACTTACAAAGACTTCGTTATACTTACTAATTACCTAAATATCTGTTTTATCTGATGAGGGGCAAAGAAACCTATGGGACATCCACATTCATTCCAGCAGTTCAGGAGGAGTATTAAGACCTAACTTTGTCATGCGGACAGAGAGATGTGACTGCAATAGTTTGCAGTAGTTCCGAGAACAGGATTACTAACAAATTAAAAGAGAAAGATTTAAAACCAGAATGGGGAGTAGAAGAGAGCTGGCAAAATATTGCGAAATGCATCAACGAAGCAGCGGAGGAAGCGATTGGAAAGCGTAAAATTAATGTAAACGCGACAAACCACACCAAACCGTGGTTTTGTCAAGAGGTAAAAGAACTCTCTGAATCAAAACGGAAATGTTACCTAATATACAAAAGCGCACCGTCGGAAGAAACTCACGCAGAATATGTCCAAGTAAGAAACAGAGTAAATGCACGAATAAGATCAATCAAAAGAGAACATTGGGCTAATTTTACCAGCGACATGGACCACGACTTGTATGGCGCTCAAAGGAAAATATGGAAAATGCTTCGGAACAGAAAAAAACAAGTTAACGAGTTCGTGCAGACCAAAGGAGTACCAATAGGGACATGGCGACAGTATTATAAAGAGCTTTACGATGCTGAAGAAATGCCGAATATAAATGAATACGAAACAGATATAATTGGAACTGTCACCGACGAAGAGGTAGAAGCAAAACTCAAGAAATTGAAAAACAGAAAATCACCCGGGCCGGACGGCATCCCCAACGAGCTTTTAAAATATGGAGGCCCCGAACTGGCAAGGAAACTATCGCAACTATTTAACAAAATCTTAGACGAAACGGAAACACCAGACGAATGGCATAATAGCATCACCATACCTATATTTAAGAAAGGACTAAAAACCTGCCCACAAAACTATAGAGGAATAACTCTCTTAAACACAGTAATGAAACTTTTCACGAGTATTCTCAAGGACAAACTGGAAACACAAATTAAGAATGCCGAGGAACAACAGGGCTTCACAAAGGGACGGTCAATAACAGACGCAGTGTTTATAATAAAACAAATAAAAGAAAAGGCTACAGAGTACAGTATGCCAGCGTATATCTGCTTCATTGACCTAACAATGGCGTTTGACAGAGTCCGATTAGGAGACATTCTACATATATTAATGGAAAATAAGGCACCAGCGAACATAACGAAGATAATCCATAACCTAAATAACAATAACGTAACAAAGGTCAAGGCAGAAGATCAATTCACTGAAAATATCCCAACACTGGGAGGAATTAGACAGGGTGACAGTCTGAGTCCTTTTTTGGTTAATCTCCTCATGAATAAAATCATAAACAAGGTAACATGTCTCAATCTCGGATACAGACTAGGCAACAAAAGAGTGGGTTTGGTGTGCTACGCCGATGATGTAGCAATTATTGCTGAATCAGAAAACGATCTACAGAGACAACTCTTCCAGTTTTTCCAAGTAAGCCGCCAACTCAATATGAACATTTCTATCAGCAAAACCAAATGCATGACAATCGCAAAGGATCCACTCAGATGTAAGCTGGTGGTGGAGGACAATCCCATAGAGCAGGTGATGCAATTCAGATACTTAGGCATAGACATATCAAGCACTCACGACCCAGTTAAAGACCTAAGGAGCCAGATTAACAAAGCATCCGCACTATCAGGATGCCTACGAGATATAGTCTGGTCAAACTCGTACATGCGCAAAGATAGCAAAATTAGAATCTACAAGACTTGTATCAGACCCATCATGACATACGGCACGGAAGTCCGTGAGGACACTAACAAGACGAAACACATGCTAAGGGTGGCCGAAATGAAAACACTGAGAACAATAGTGGGGAAAACAAGAAGAGACAGAGTAAGAAACACAGATATCAGAGAACAATGCGGGATACAAGACATTGTGAGATGGGGAAGACAACGTAAGAGGCAGTGGTACAACCATGTAAGACGGATGGACGAGAACAGACTTCCGAAAATAGTCCTAGAAAATAACCCGCCCGGCTCAAGACCTCCCGGGAGGCCCCCTAAAAGGTGGAAAGATAGTTGGCAATCTGCCTCTCAGGAAAAGATGCAGAGGCAGCTTCAGAACTAACAGATCGACAGATCTCCAAGAAGTAGAAGAAGAAGAAGAAGTTCCTGGTATACTATAACAGTTTAATTTGTTCAAAAGAAATGCGATTAATGGTGTCAAATGCCTTTCAGAGGTCGGAACATAGGGAAACCGTCTTCCGATTTGCACTTACCTGATCTCTAATAAAATATACGGTATTAAATATTGTTCCTCTTAAAGATTTTCAACACTTAAAGCAACAGTGAGACAGGTCTATAGTTTGTGGTTGTTTTTCAATCTCCAGTTTTATATATTGGGACTATTTTGGCTTCTTTAAGCTGTGTTGTAAATATGATTACAGAACTACAATGATTTACTATGATAGGCAAAACATCGCATAGCTGGCCAGCTGGTTTAAACCGATGTCATAAAACTCGACACATGCACATCGTTACGTTTTCATAGAGTGGGATCTCATGGACACTGGAAGCAAGGAATTCTCCCGTAGAATTATCATATCGGCAAAACTAATGCCTTTTGTTTAGATACTGAATAACATAATAATATTTTTATTTATATTTGAAAATGTGCTATTAAACGGTACGAAATTTTTTATTTCTTGATACACACACACATTGAAAGCTATTATTTTCTAATTGTATTATTATAACATACTAATCGGCACATCGATGCGAGAATAAAGTAAAAATATGAGTTTGTGTTTGTCTAAATTATTATTGTTATTATTTTCAATATGTAAATAATATCTAACAATATAGACGATTCAACGCTGCTACAGCTGAGGGAACAGGATATTTCTTCTCGCCACCAAACAGACCAAGAGCAGTTACAAACTTGGCTACAGAAGCCACTTTATGGACAGCATCCAAATGAGGTCAGTCAGAACAATGTCGACGACTCAGCGTGGTTGATTTCAGGACAGATGTTTCCGGAAACGGATGGCTTCTTGTTAGCTATCCAAGACCAGGTTATTCTGACGAAGAACTATCGGAAGTTTACCATCAGAGATTCCTCAATAGAAAATGACCAATGTAGATATGGCTGTCGAACATCAGAGGCAGTCCAGCATATAACTGGAGGATGCTAAGCGTTTGCCGCGATCAAGTATAAGGAGAGGCACGACTCAGGCGCTAAGATACTCCACCAAGAGTTAGCAGATAAGTTAAACCTATTGCAGGTAGAAAAAGTACCTTATTACAAATACAATCTGAAGCCTATTCTTGAGAACAAGCAAGTTCAAGCTATATTTGGACCGAACGATTCTGAAGGATCCAACAGTTGCTCACAATAGACCAGACATTATACTAACAGATAAAATTTCTAGGCGAACTACACTACTCGACATAGCTGTACCTAACAAAAACAACCTAAGGCCAAAATAAAATGAGAAGATCGCCAAATATAGACATCTGGACGTGCAAATCCGAAGACAATGGGCAGTAAACAGTGTCCCAATGATTCCCATAATTTTATTAACAACTGGAGTTATACCAAAGAACCTCCTGTAGAACATCAAGGAAGTGGGCCCTAGTGAGCATCTGTATAAGCCGATTCAGAAAGCAGTTCTCCTTGCAACCGCGCGAACTGTTCGAAAGTTCGTAGGAAATACAGCAGACCATGTCACCTAGGAACCGATAACATGGAAAGAGTTCCCAAAGAGCTTCATACTTTTGGTACCTTTGTACACCTGGTATGAGTCAATATTCCCTGGAGGGAGTGCGAAGCCATTTGGCTTGATATCATATATCTGACAATTTTTATTGATAAAATTAAGTTTCTAAATTCTTGCTTCGTTTACTTGTAGTAATTTCTAAGACTAAGAAAATATTTTTGATTGTCAGACACCGACCATAAACAATATTCAAACAAATGTCTTTTTTGTTTAAATCAACTGGTATGATTGAAGAGTGGAAAATTATATATTAGTGCTGACTTTTCGCGGTACTGTATCATCTTTCAACAGAAATATTTGCTTTCTATTTGAAATGATAGAAACTTTGAACAGTTAAGATTGCACAAGCTTATTAAACATAATTCATGCATTTTCAAAGACTGTTTTTACCTTTAGAGTAACACATTCTTAGATGGTCCTTGTTGAAGTGTATAAATGTTTGAAATGCAATTTTTAAAGCTTAAACCAACCTTTCAATTACTTTCATTTTTCTTTCATAAAATTCATTCTATAGAAAGGTGAAACACCCCTTCATCTGGCTAGTAGAAATTGTCGTCCGGATGTAGTTGAGAATCTCATAATGTATGTGAAGGACAAGAAGGGAGAAGCAGCCGCATCGGCGTTTGTTAACGCATTGACAGAAAATGACGAAAGTGCCCTTCATTATGTGTGTACTGTGACTAAAGAAGAAGTCGAGTTCCCTAATTCAGACAGGTAGTTTATTATTGTTTTTATTGCATCCCAAAAGAAGATTGTTAATTAAACTATTTTTGTATCAATAATTTTCATCTATTTTTTTTTTGAAATTTTTACAAGATGGTAGTGAAAGATTTCTGTCAAACTAGTATGGATTGAAGTGTAATAAGCATGGATAAACATTTCTGACTCTTGCCTTTCAGATATAGGTATAATTTTATATATATCCTCTTTAAAAATCCATTCGCAATTTTTACAATACAAATTTCATTTATTTCTAGAGAGACTGTAAAATTACTCTTAGAAAATGGTGCGGATGTGAAACTTCAAACAAAGCAACATGAGACTGCATTTCATTTAGTAGCTTTTGCTGGTAACAATGACGTTCTTATGGAGATGATCGCCCATATGAGTCCAACGGATGCTCAGAAAGCTTTAAATAGGCAAAACTCTAACGGTTGGACACCGTTATTAATAGCATCTCATAAGGGTAAGTACATTTACTTTCTCAAACTGCTTGTTAAAAATTGGCATATATAGTGTGTTCCAAATTGGTAATGGAGGTATTCATATACTGCGATATCGAAGATTACAACAGGTAGAAAAACTATTTCAGCAAATGAGAAAAGTTTCTGAAAATTTCCTTGGAAAATTAATGGAGTTTGCAGAGCAGTTCTTGCTGTTTGAGTTTTTTAAATGTTTTGAAATAATTTAACTATAGAATTTCTTAAATTCTGTTATAACTTTGGCATATTTAAAAGACACAACGTTGCAACTTTTCCAAAAGCTCAAACCGTTTAAAACTTAATGTGGCACACATTGAATACAACTACATTTTTCTTAACTTTTTATGATAGCTGTAGTATCATTTTTTTCCCTTAGGTCACATTGAGTTAGTTAATAACCTTTTGGCTAATCATGCGAGAGTTGACGTCTTCGACTTAGAAGGTAGATCTGCACTGCATCTAGCTGCAGAGCATGGATATTTACACGTGTGCGACTCTTTATTAACAAATAAAGCTTTCATAAATTCTAAGTCTAGGAATGGACGAACAGGTAAGAAAATTAATACCAAATTTAAAATTCTATATCATATATTTTCTCATTTAGTAATTCTAACTTGAATTGAGAGAACTATTAGAGAGAATAATAGCCAGCTGAAAGGGACTTATTTCTCGAAAATACCAAAAAAGTCCGTTTTGAAAAGTGCCTATATCTGATGTAAAATACTTTAGTTTCCTAGTTAGAGTATCAAAAAAAAGAAATTAATAAAGCCAGATTTTTAAAAATTTAATTACACCATCGGGCTATTAAAATTTAGTCACTTTATCTGCTTTGATAGAGATGAAAATTAACCGAAAAAATAGTAGTCATTTGATTAACGTTATTTGTCAGATTTTAATTCCTTTTCAAAAAAAATTCAAAAGTGGGATTATATTTCAAAATATCAAAAAAAGTTATTAGGAAAAGTTTTTCTAAATGCAATTTTTATCCTATATGCAAAATTTCAGCCGTATAAGATAATTTAGATTTTTTACCCATTTTTTTGTAAATGTGTGTTTTTCTACCAAATCCAAATATGGCTATTAAAATTTGGTCACATGTGATGCAAAGTTTATTTATTTTTGCTCCTGTATAAGGTAACTTCATAAAATAACTATTTTTGAAAATGTAGTTTGTGTTTAAAAATAATACACATTATAATTAAGACAAACAAGTACACATTGTCATCAGGAAAGTCTGCATAAGGTGGAAAATAAATTTTTATTTAACTGTATTTATCTAGTTTCAACGATTTAATTTAAAACTCCATTATTAAAATTTGTTTTAAAGTTGTTATTAAAAAAATTATAAAAGTCTTTGTTATTTAAGTGCAGTTTTAAGTTTTTAAGTTTTTGAATTGTTTTTAATTTAATATTCAAATACCAAAAAATAGTTTGTTATCAATTAAAAAGGTGAAATTTGAAATGCGTTTAATTCTTATATTATGATTTTTTTATTAGAAAATTGGAATATTTTCAATTAAACTATTTTTTTAATTTTAGTTTGTGAACTGCGTTTTCAAAAATAGTTATTTTATAAAGTTACCTTATACAGGGTCAAAAATAAATAAAGTTTGCATCACATGTCACCAATATTTAATAGCCCTATCTGGATTTTGTAGAAAAACACACATTTAATATGGCGCTACTTTAAACAAAATATGTCTGGAATGAAGGCATTGTCAAAACTAAGAAGTTTTATATAGGTTGCGTTGAGTCACAGTGGTGCAATTTACAAAAAATGGGCAAAAAAAATCTAAATTATTTTATACAGCTGAAATATGGGCTCAAAATTGCATTTAGAAAAACCCTTTCTAATAATCTTTTTCGATATTTTGAGATACAGCCTCACTTTTGAATTTTGTTTGGAAAAAATTAAAATTTGACAGATAATGCTAATCACGTGAGTTCGAGGAAAGTTTTCCACATAAAAAGAAGATAAGTGCATCGTCTCTCTTATTCAGTGTGCCGATTTTTCCAATTTCAATGGACTCTCGAATCAATTTTGACTGGTTGCTCTATGTTAGCGATTTGCTGGCAGTTGTCAAAATCAGTTTTGTGCCCTGTCTCGAGCTGATGTTGGAAAATAGTTGGTGTTGTCTCTTTATTTATTATGCTGAGTTTATCTCAATATTGGAAAAACCTCGCAATGGACTTCTTAAAGAAAAAATACTACAGAAAAGCATACAACTGTACACTACGGAACTCCCATTCTACCAACTTCATCTGTCTCTGAATAACCTAATGCATTTTGTCGTATAGAGCTGTATGGAAACTCTCTAATACTGGCAAACAGAAACTACAAAAATAAAAATGGAATTAGAAAAAATTTGAAAACATCATGAAAAGCTACCAGAAACAAGAGATTAAAGAATCAACAACCAACAACAAAGCCGTTTTTAACGTCTCCAACCATCAACTATCTGAAACCGAAAAAAAAGT
The DNA here is from genome assembly GCA_034092305.1 of Diaprepes abbreviatus. Classification (NCBI taxonomy): domain Eukaryota; kingdom Metazoa; phylum Arthropoda; class Insecta; order Coleoptera; family Curculionidae; genus Diaprepes; species Diaprepes abbreviatus. The sequence goes on from JASJET010000070.1 coordinate 306,056, forward strand.
TTTAAGTGAAGGTTTCAATTAGTCAATAGCTCCAAAAAAGTTTCCTACAGAAGAAATAATTGCACAAATCGAGTGGACTCTTTGTTCTAAAGATAATCACGATCCTGAGCAAATAAGGCAAGATGTGCAAAAAATTCTCAGACAATCGAATCCTCTGAAACAGAACCTCAACATAGCAGAACTTCTAGCATTAAAAGGCTTGAACAAAAATGATAGCATCATAATATTATCAGCAGATAAAAGAAATGTAACCGTCATCATGTATATCGAAGACTATATAAAAATTTAAGACACCTTGAAAGATTAAGTAAAAGACTCAGAAGAGTTGTTAACACTTCTACATTCCATAAGAGTTGACAAAAATTACATCATTGCAAGCTTCGACGTAAAACCCCTGTATCCAAATATAACTCACGCTATGAACCCCACCCGACATTGCCTTAAGAACTCATATTTATTATTTGACGGATAGACGGCGCTGCCATTGGCTCATCAGCTGTTGCAAATCTATTCATAATCTATTTCGAAACTGAAGTTCTTAAAGAATCTCATCTAAAATCTAAACTCCGGTGTCATTACGTAGATGATATATTTGTGATATGGCTCCATGGCAAACAACAATTGAACTGGTGTCATGATTTTATTAATTCTATTCACTCGAAGATAGAGTTTACTTGGAATTTGACTTCCTAGTGACCAGGACAATGCAAATGAACACCTACAACATACGGTATATCGAAAACCAACTTACACGAACAGATTTATGGTATCTGATGCATATCATGATTGCTCACAAATATAGGACGTAGCCAACACCCTAATCTCAAGATCCCTTCATCTAACCGACAATTAGGAAAAGAACTATTACAAAAAAGCTATCAGATAAAATGGCTACTAACCATCAATCATAAATAAAGCAATAAAATGGCAACAAAAACCCACTTAAGTAATAAAATCACCTACCGATATTAAACAAATCACCATACTTCTGATTGCTCAGAAAACATAACATATCTATAGTCTACAATGGGATGGGAACGTGTGTTTCTGTATTAATCCGGAAGTACGTTTCTTCGTTATTTTGGCCCCTTGTAGACGATAATTGATCAACTAGCACCGAGGATACAAACCCCCTTTTTTGATATTGATTAAAAATAGCAATAAGTTTTAAAAACTGTGTTTTAAATAGTTTTTTTCACATATAACTCACATCCTTTCAAATCCTAAACCTATATCTTCAAATTTTCCACCTTCAAACTTCCGTAAAATTTTACCAACAGCTGGGTACAGTCCAAATATGTAAATTTAATGACACGGTCTTTTATCTCGTAATTTGTAAAAGTTTTGTAAAAATTATCGGTATCGATTAAATAAAATGTAGAACCTTTCTCTATAATTAAGTCAGATGGAGGACGGGGCATCTGCAGATCTAAATAACCTTTCAGGCGTATGACAATATAGGATTATTGCTTTGTATCTTAGTGAAACATTATGGTATTTTATTTCCTATAGAATTTACGTTTTAAAGAAGGCAGTTTAATCTTTATTCTTCAGCTCTGCACTTGGCTGCTATGAATGGCTATGTCCATCTGGTAAAGTTCCTAATCAAAGACCACAACGCAGTCATAGATATACTAACCTTGAAGAAACAGACTCCTTTACATCTAGCTGCAGCTTCTGGTCAAATGGAAGTTTGCAAGTTGCTTTTGGAGTTGGGAGCAGATATCGATGCAACAGGTAAGAAGCCATTTTTACCCTAAGCGTGTATTTATTTGAATATTGAAAATTTATATTTTTGAATTTTAGATGAGGATGGTCAAAAACCCGTACACGCCGCTTGCCAAAACAATTTTTCTGAAGTTGCCAAACTTTTTTTACAACAGCATCCAAGCTTAGTAATGGCCACAACTAAAAATGGCAATACTTGTGCACATATCGCAGCCGCTCAAGGCAGTGTTACTGTAATAGAGGAATTAATGAAATTTGACAGACAGGTAAAAAATAACCTATTTTCATACGTGCAACAGCGGAAAATCGTAATGAAGTAATAAAATACCTAAAAAACTTGTCGTAAGATATAACAAGCAATATTTATTTTTTATACAGAGAGTGACAAAAAGACTGTATAACTAACATTTATTTAAATTTTACAGGGTGTTATTTCAGCAAGAAATAAATTAACAGATGCCACGCCCTTACAAATGGCTGCTGAAGGGGGTCACGCTGAAGTGGTAAAAGCTTTAGTTAGAGCGGGAGCCTCTGTTACAGATGAAAACAAAGGTAAGTTTTAAGGATATTGTAAAAGATGCTCTTAACATAGTAATTAATTATTACTATATTATTTTCAGGTGGTTTTACAGCCGTTCATTTAGCAGCCCAATATGGTCATTTGCAAGTCTTGGAAGTACTTCGTTCCTCGAACAATTTAAGAGTAATAAGCAAAAAATTAGGAGTCACACCACTCCATGTAGCTGCATACTTCGGTCAGGCTGATACTGTCAGAGAACTTTTGACTCATGTTCCTGGTACTGTGAAATCTGAACAACCCAATGGTGCTTCATTGGTACCAGCATTAGGCAACGAATCTGGAATGACGCCACTGCATTTAGCGTCGTTTTCTGGAAATGAAAATGTCGTTCGATTATTGCTTAATTCTGCCGGAGTTCAAGTAGACGCAGCAACACACGAAAATGTAAGCTAGGAAGTTGGTTTCGCGATTTAGATATTTTTAGTAAAAACATTTGGGCGAGTTTTAAGAATATTTGGGTTCCAGATTTAACAGTTTTTCTGTAAACGTGTTTTCTACTATTTTTTCCATTTAGGGTTATAATCCAATGCATCTAGCCTGCTATGGGGGCCATGTTACTGTTGTTGGTTTATTACTGAGCAGGTCAGCAGAATTATTGGAGAGCAGAGACAAACACGGGAAAACTGGACTGCATATAGCTGCTACCCATGGACACTATCAAATGGTGGAAGTGCTCTTAGGTAAAATATTTAAGAGAATAATTTATTTGTGTTTTAATATCTTTAAATCGATTCCTTAAATTTTAAAATAGCCTTTGGACACAATGTGTTTCTTTTATTTATTCCTTGAATCCATAAAAAAATTTTAGCTTGTATACTTTTTTTTTCAATGTATCGCGTTATTTTTATGTAAGCCGTAAAAGTATAACTGGGTCAAAATTACCATATCCTTAAATTTGTTCTATTCGCAACTAAGTGGAACGTTTTAGATCAAGGGCTAGATAAAAAGTGACGTAATAATATTTCTCTTTAATTGAAAGTGGTATTGCCCTTCATTTTAAGCTTTAAAATAACATACAATAAGGTATTAATTTAAAAACACTTAAAATGTAATGAAAGGGCATTTTTTAATCCTATTTCTAAGATTCTGTAGCTAGTTAGAAACTCTAATAGTTTCGCAATGCCCTTCCTTTCATCCGTCCGTACGTCCATCAGTCTATATATCTATACAGAGTGTTGCCAAATAAGTGCGAACAATTTTAAAGTGACATTCTTGAGCTAGTTTTAAGCATAAAAGTTCATATTAACATATATCCAATAATGCTTAGTTTTGAAGATTTATCATTTCTTTTTAAAGATAATTAAGTAAAATTTGAAACACTTTTTACCGTTCTTATAAAACAAATTATTATTATTATGTGAAATAATATACATAGTGGTACTTTTTTCCGAGTCTGTTAAATTTTACCTGCTGGGAGTCATTGACTGGATTTGATTATTCAGTTAGCTTTTCAATCTTATTTTGAAACTTTTTTCTCTCCAGTTTTGCTCTAAAAGTCAATAGTTTTTCCACAAAAAAATAAAATACGTTCAGATGCATCTCCAATTATATACGTTATGTAGGGGTGGTTTATTAGGTGACGAAAAGATATAGTAGGCTGTTGTCAAATAGGTTAGCGCCTTATTTGTCATATTGTTTTTTTGTTGTAATGTGTTATAATTTCTGTGAATAAGTGTGATTGATTTTATGTACTCTTAATATAAAGTAAGTAAAAAAAATAGTAGAAATGGCAGACTTTACAAATGTAGAAATGTCAGATATGCATTTTGTTTATGGTCGTGCTAATAGAAATGCATTGGAGGCTCAACGGATTTATACTGAATTATATCCACAACGTAGGTTACTTTATACACATTTGCTCGTCTTCTTCAGCGTTTATTAGAAAATGGTACATTTCTAAAACGAACTTCTGATTTTAGACGTTCTCCGGAGATAAGAACCGTAGAGCTAGAGGAAGCTGTTCTTAATTTAGTAGAATAATCTAACACAAGTACGAGAAAAATTGCCAATATATTAAAGATAAGCAATTCCACAGTATTCCGAATTTTAAAAGAACACCAGTTTTATCCCTACCATATCCTTTTAGTTCGAGACTTTTTGCCACGTATATTTTTTGCCAGTTGATACTTCAAATGATCGCAAAATTTCCCTTTTTTTTTTATCTTGTAGTGTGTTTTAAGAAAATCCATAAGAAATTTTCATAATAATCACATTTAGGCTGAAGAAAATCTGCATGCATTTCTTGAAAGCCAATTATCAACATCAGTTTTCATTAAATCTATGGATTGGTGTTATAGGCGATGATCCAATTGGTCCGTGTTTTCTTCCATTAAGACTACATTGCCACCAATACTGACACTTTCTCGAGGAAGAGCTACCTTGAAGATGTTCCTCTTCAAGTTAGACAAGAATTATGATTTAAGCATGATGGCGCTCCAGCATATTTCAGTATCAATGTACACCGCCCCTTAGAGGTAGTGTATCCAAATCGTTGAATATGTTGAGGAAACACTCAACACTGGCCTGCCCGATCTCCGAATATAAATCCTTTAGATTTCTGCATCGGGAGTTTCCTTAAATCTTTGCTTTATGCATCTCCTGTTGAAGAAGCTGAAAATTTCAGAAGTCTTATTATTGCGTCTTGTGAAAGGATAAGAAGTACTCCTGGATTATTTCAATGAATACGCTCCTCAATGAAACGAAGATCAGATTCTTGAATTGTGGCTAAGGGTGGTCATTTTCAACGTTTGTTGTAATTTATGTTATTAATATTTTGTTACTGTTTTTTAAATTATGTTATTATTATTTTGTATTTTTTTCTTAGTCCCTATTGATAAAACCAAATTTGAATGAAAATTCATTAAAAATAAATACATTATGATTTTTTACCTATGTATTTTCTTTTTTTGTGGAAAAACTATTGACTTTTAATGGAAAACTTAAGAGACAAAAAGTTTTACAATAAGATGGGAAATCTGAGTTATCAAATCGGGTCACTGGCGCCCGAAAAAAAAGTTTAAGAGGGTAAAATTTTACAGACCCGGAAAAAAAGTACTACTCTGTATATTATTTCACCTTATAAAAAACTTTTTTATGAGAACTGTAAAACGTGTTATGTATTCTAAATTTGACTTAATTATCTTTTAAAACAAATGATATAAATTTAAAATAAAATTTTAATACCCTGTATCTTAAAAATCAAGCTTTATAAGACAGATGTTTATATGAACTTTTATGATTAAAATTAGTTCAAGAATAATTCTTTAAAATTTTTCGCACTTATTTGGAAACACCGTGTATATCACGCATTAGTTTTTCATGTTTTGAAAAGAATTTTGTGGGTCCACGCTTTTAATTAATCAGAAACAGACATGAGACGAAACGGGAAAAAAATTTATTGGGCATCAAGCCATGTGTGAAGAATAAGGATAATAATAATAGTGGGAAAATTCTCAGGAAATATAGAATTGCTTCTCGCCCTTGATAAATGTCCTATACAAGGGAGTGCGCTATTATCACCCAGATTTTCCTTTTTATTTTATAAACTTGATGACAATAAAACTCCAATGCATAAAACTAACAAAGTTTTTTGCATTGGTTGTTTGTTCTTCCTTATCAATAAGTCTGATTTAAAAAAAAAGGAATAACCTTAAATCTGGTCATAATTTTTAACCGAAATTCTTTGTAAAAATTTACTCCAAGGCTTATTGAATAATAGTATCGGTGATACAAAACACATTTGGTGCATATTATTAAAATTTACAAATACTAATAAATATCTCTATCTATGATATATTTTTATTTATCTCTACCTTTTGTTGAGTTCCACCGCCCAGGCGCTTTAAAAATTTCCTTTGACACCTACCGCCGAAGGCAGAAGTGTTTCATGACAAATTTGCGTTATGCGCTTGTCTTCAATCGAACGGGCAAAGTTCAAAGGAGATTCGCTGCAAGTTCGCAGCAGGCTCGTCACGGGCGCGTCATGCGCTCGGCTCGCCATTTGTATACGCACCTTAATGCGTGCGAAGCGCTAAGTATTGCCTCTTGTAGTATACGAGGTTTGTCTCAAAAGTATGGAGCCTACCTTTATATCTCCGTATTGGTGTTATTCTTTATCATCCCGTGAGTGACATCCTTCAAGGTAGTCCCCATTTAATTGAATAACACGTTCTCAGCAGTGTTTCCACTTCCTGAAGCACTCCTGAATTGCCTTCAGTGCATTCATCGCATTAGTTTCAACCGTCTCTTTGTCTTCGAACCGGTGTCCTTTGCGCGGCATTTTTAATCTGAGAAAGAGCCAAAAGTCGCAGGGAGCTACGTCGGAACTGTACGGAGGCTGGCGAAGCTGTACGACTTGGTGCTTTGTTAAATATTGTTGTACAAGGTTCGATGAATGCGCTGGCGCATTGTCGTGGTGAAGCTGCCAATCATCGCTTGTCCAAAGCTGTGTCCGTTTTCTTCTGACTGCGTCACGTAATCTTTTAAATACTTCAACGTAGTATTCTTTAGTGAACATGTGATCTCTCGGAGCATATTCGTGGTGCACAGTACCGTCATAAGCAAAAAAAACCGTCAACATTGTCTTCACTTTGCTCCGACTTTGACGTGCTTTTTTTGGTCTTGGCGATTCAGAATACTTCCACTGTGAAGACTGCCGCTTTGTTTCTCTAAATGCCTTATTCATCATATTAATCGTTTCCGAGCAAGTTTTTCCAAGATTAAAGCAAAACGTTTACCGCATACCTTTCACGAACTAACACGTCCAGTCGGTAACTGCGCATACCAACGAGTTTGTGAAGACTTACTGGTGACGCCCATGCCCCACAGAGGTCGCTCGGAAGTTTTGACGCGGAGATATGACTGCAGGCTCGATACTTTTGGGACAAATCTCGTATGTTCTAACCTTACAGGTGTCACCTGGTGGATGCATCAGGAAGGACAGTTTAGCAAGTCAAATAAAAATGTATTTCTTCTGTAAAGGGTGCAGATTATTGGAGCTCCTTGATATGGAAGCGCGGATATTAAAAGTTTTTTTCCCATATTTCATGAGGTGGTTTAAACCTAGTTTCACAATAACTACTGTGGACCAGCACTTGACCAGTTTTTCTCAGAAATAGTAAAATTATGTTCATTTTTTTCAAATTTTAGGTCAAGGAGCAGAAATAAACGCTCCCGACAAAAACGGTTGGACTCCTCTTCATTGTGCCTCTCGAGCGGGATATGTCGAAGTTGTCAAGTTATTAGTTGAATCAGGAGCATCTCCAAAATCTGAGACGAATTTAGGGGCGGTTCCTATATGGTTTGCTGCGTCAGAGGGACACCATGCTGTTTTAGAATACCTTATGACGAAGGAGCATGATACATATGCTCTAATGGAGGACAGGAGGTAACAAAAACTTAAAAAAATGTTCCTAATATTTTCGAAGTAAGAAACATGGGTTATATAGTTTTACAAAAAATAAAGGACTATCGTCAAATAAAGAGTTCCAAAAGGAGGAATTTATTTCTAAGTTTTTAAGATAAAATGCTTGAAATGTTAGTGCCAGATTTAAATCAAATATTTTTTCTGGGTTTAAAGCTTAGGGCATCTCACCATCTGAACGAGACGGCGTTTCAAATAAAATTAAGTATGTTAGAACAATTTCGCAACGATAAAAAGTGGAATATCGGTATCTCACACCTTAGTCAAATGTGATCTGGAAGCGGAAAAACATAAATGTAATGTTTATCAACGGTCTTTTTTTGCTACTTTATTTTAAAATGACACGGACGAAAACTTATCTCCTTTTTTATGTTTGTTGGCTTAGAAACACGCAACAGCTCTCTTAGGGGACCATTGGTGCGACACTTTACTTAAACTGCGGAATTCGTAGTTGATTTGGTTGCCGATGCCGAATAATGCGACCTCTATCCTTGGAATAACACGTTTCGTCTATGGAGTTTTGATATATTCCTTTTTTAACTTATGTCGCGCCATCACATGGCGGTTTTATACAACATCATTGGTTTGCGTTGCTCTTGTGTTATTGAGTGAGACATCGAGATGTCGCCACTGTGTCTTATTTACTGTTTTTCAACTGTGAAATTTGTTTATAGGACACAGATGCGAGATGATAGTTTGTACCGAACGTAACGAACTGATGAGTCCCATTCTAGGATGAAACAGCGCTGTAGTCATTTTTTGAACCCGGAACTTTTCCATTATCTTGGAGATCTCCGCACTTTTTAACCTGAGAATAATATTTATCAATGGTCTTTATATCTTTATGTTATATATATATATATATATATATATATATATATATATATATATATATATATATATATTCTTGATTCTTGAACCATAGATTATATCATTTTTCCTTTATTTTGTCATTTCTTGGGTTTAGGTTCTATATTTAATAAAAAATACAAAACAATTGACGTTTCGCCCTTTATTTAAGGCATTTTCAAAATTTTTTCTTCCTAAAAATATTTTTATATAATTAACATTCACATATCTACAATTTTAAAAAACAAACAAGACATTTTAAAAACAGTATTTAAATTTTTTAAAATTTTTTAAAATATTTAATTTTACCGGTACACACCTTGACATTTTGTTATTCTCTTACTAAATAAAATTTAATCTTTACAACGTCTACTGAGGATACATGGAATGCGAATGTGTTTTATTTTTTTTTTATATTTTACAATGCACAAAGGTATACGTTTAGTTTTATGCTTAAGAGGATAGTCAATTTTTGATTCTTATTTGACAGGATCGAATATTTAATATTTTTGGTTAAATTAAGCTTGTGTAAATGTGGCTCAAATTTCCCATATCTGTTCTGCCGTTAACAGTGTTTTTATCTTTTTTAATTTCAATCATTTCTTTTATCTCTAATTTTTGGTAATTCATATCTTTGTTTTTTATTATGGTACTATTATAATCAAAAGTATGTTTTTCGTCCTGTGTGTGTTTGTTTAACGCTGTTGAGGCGTTTTTCGTATATATATGGTCATTTAATCTGTTCTTCAGCAATTGACTCGTCATGCCTATATTTTTTTTGGGACAATTTGTGCATGGGATCGGATCGAATATATTACATTTGATTTATTCATGAGAGGAGTTTTACTTTTTAAATTTGTGAACAATGTATTTAATTTATTATGTGACTTGTGGCATACGATAATATCGTGCTTTTTTAAAATGTATTTTATTTTTTCTGACAGCTCACTAGGGTAAGGTAATGCCACATATTTTTGCTGTTTATGTTCTATGTTTTTTTGTTTTTACGTTATTATAAAACTTATATGTTCGTTTATCAATTATTTTGGTGATAGTCTTTTCGTTGAAATTATTATTTATTATAATAAATAAATATATATATATATATATATATATATATATATATATATATATATATATATATGCATAAACATAATGTTTGCGATTTATGAAATTTATATTTTATATATGTTTCCTATGAAAGTTGCTCTTGGTTCGTTAATGCTCCATTGATGGGACCATTAGGAGAGAGGAACAGAGTTGTATTTGCAGGAAATAAATTGTGTATATTTTTCCTCTAACTACCTGAATGAGAAGAACGGTAACTTACCGAATATGAAAAAACTAAAAATTTTGAGTCACTACACCCCGTTCGGTGTTATTTAAAAATAAAAATGATTTTTTAAAAAATAAAATTATTTTTAGCGTACTCTATGTAATATTGAATAGCAAAACGGTATAAAAAATAAATTAAAACTGATGTGTCCTAGTGTTTTTCTTCTTCTTCTTCTTCTTTAGGTGCCGTTCTCGTTCCGAAGTTTGGCTATCATCAAAGCTATGCGTATCCTTAACACTGCAGATCTAAACAGTTGGCAGTTGTTGCAATTGTACCATTCTCTTAAGTTCTTTAACCTTGAATGCCTTCTTCTTCCTATGGATCTTTTGTCTATTATTTTTCTCTAGATAATTAATTGCAGCAACTGGTATTTATCTCCCCTCATAACATGTCCCAAGTATTGCAGTTTGCGTTCTCTAATAGTAAGTACTAATTCTTTCTCTTTCCGCATTCTTCGCAAAACCTCCACATTTGTTACTCTCTCTGTCCACGATATTCTTAATATTCTACGGTACATTCACATCTCAAATGCTTCCATCCTCTTGGTATCAATCTTTTTCAATGTCCAAGCTTCCAGTAGTAAAGAACTGACAGCACGTAACATCTCACAAAGCGAATTTTAAATTTAAGGCTTAAATCTCGTCCGCAGAACACCTTCTTCATTTTAATAAACGTAGCTCTAGCTTTTTCGACTCTGATTCTGATTTCTTCAGAGCGACCGTTATTTTCGTTGATAACAGCTCCCAGGTAATTATATTTTCTCACACGTTCAATTCTTTGATCATGCACGGTTATGTCAGGGAAGTTTTGTGATGATTTAGGTACCACCATTATTTTTGTTTTACTGATGTTAAGTGATAATCCACATTCTTCACTGCATTCTACTATTCTGTTAATTAGTATCTGAAGATCCTCCGAAGTTTCTGCAATTATAACCATGTCGTCGGCATATCTCAAGTTGTTTATTGGGATGCCATTTATTTTAATACCTATATTTTCCTCTGAAAGTACTCTACGATGTCCTCTGAGTATAGGTTGAATAAGATTGGTGAAAGTATACATCCCTGTCTTATGCCTTTCTTAATCTCGAGTTCCTCCGTTGTCTCTTGCTCTATTCGAATATTCGCTTTCTGGTTATAGTAAATCTTGGAAATAATCTTGATGTCTCTTTTATCCAAGTTTTTTTTTCTACCAGCAGTCTCATTAGATGATCGTGACGTACTTTATCGAACGCTTTATTGTAGTCAATATACATATCTTGGTTCATATCTAGACATCTTTGGCACATGACGTTAAGTGCAAATAGTGCTTCTCTTGTTCCAAACCCATTCCGAAATCCGAATTGAGTATCACCAATATCCACATCTAGTTTTGTGTGAATCACTTTGAGGAATACTTTTAATGTGTGTCCCATTAGGCTTATTGTACGATGGTCAGTGCACTGTTTTGCGTTTGCCTTTTTTAATATGGTGACAAAAGTTGACAGGAGCCATTCTTTTGGTATTTCTCCTGTTTTGTAAATGCAGTTAAAAAGGTCGACAAGAATATTCACTGATTCACCTTCCACAAGCTTGAGAAGTTCCGATGTAATCCTATCTGGACCCGGTGATTTACCATTCTTCATTGTTTTTATAGCGTATAGTATTTCTTCTTTAGTTATGTCTGGTCCTTCGTCGCCTTGTATTTTATCTATATTAGGTTCTTGTCTTTCATCGTCGAACAATTCTTCTACATAATTCTTCCAAGTTGTAAGCTTTTCTTATAGATCGGTTATTATTTCTCCATTTGCGTTGCATAATAGATTGGGATGTTTCCGTTTTTGTATACCTGTCAATTCCTTTATCTTTTTATGTAAATTAAAAGTGTCATGTTTTAGTTTCAGTTCTTCAATTTCCTCGCATTTTCTTTCATAAAACGTTTCTTTTGCTGTCCTTATTTCGTTTCTGATTTGTTTGTGTACTTCATTATATTTTTGTCTGCATTTTTCCTAGCACTGTCTTCGCTCTTCCATGAGTCCTAAGATTTTTTTTGTAATTTCTTTTTAGAAATATTTAGAATGTCCCATACTTTTTGCTGAGACCTTTCTATAAACACTCATTTTGGAGTTAAACAAAACCATATAAACACATGAGTTTTGCAGAAGTGACTTCAAAGAATGTTTTTTTTCTTCCAGGTTTGTCTATAATTTAATGGTGTGTTCGAAAAACCACAACAATAAACCCATAGAAGAATTTATCTTAGTATCACCAGCTCCGGTTGACACTGCGGCTAAATTATCCAATATTTTGATAGTACTGTCAAACAAGGAAAAAGAAAGAGCCAAAGATCTTATTGCGGCAGGGAAATATTGTGAAGCAATGGCCACGGAGTTATTAGCTTTAGGTAATTTTTTTTAAAAAGTTTCTAGTATGGTTAAAAATTATTTTTTTCCTGTATTATTAGCTGCTGGAGCAGATTCGGCAGGAAAAATTTTAACAGCGACTGATAGAAGAAACGTCGAATTTTTGGACGTTCTAATAGAGAATGAACAAAAGGAAGTTATAGCACATACGGTAGTTCAACGATATCTACAGGTAAAGACTAGGTAATTTAAAAAATAATAATATAGATGTGTAAAACCGACTTGTTTTTAATAACATTAGGATATTGATTTATCGGTGAATAATGCCTTGTTAATGCATAGGTAGGTGATTTTTATTCCATGTTACGTTTTAAAAATTTAACATATTATTTTTAGGAACTCTGGAGAGGTGCCCTCAACTGGACGGCGTGGCGCACGCTTCTTCTTTTCGTGCTGTTCATAATTTGCCCCCCTGTTTGGATCGCCTTTACTCTTCCATTAGGGCATAAGTATTACAAAGTACCAATCATCAAATTTATGTCATACCTAACTTCACATATTTATCTAATGTTGTTTCTGTTGATCGTGGGCATTACCCCACCCTATCCTACAATTTATAGAACAAGCTTAGTACCATATTGGTAGGTACATCTTGTGTATAGTATACTCGTATTGATGAACACAGCAAAGTTGGCAAGCTAAAAGAATATACATTATTGTCAAATAATTACCCTAAAGAAGAGTCTTTGTTTTAGGTTAAACAGGATGTCTCTAAAAGGTTTGTACAAAACGCTAGCATAAATTTATGATGCTAAAATGTGAGGATCTCGTTTATTTTAACCCAAAAGTTTTCTAAATACAGGGTATCAAAGTAACAATTTTTAAAAAATTTTAGGAAATATGTGCTTGATTTGCGTTAAATTTGGTACCTTCGGCTTTTTTAGGATGGTAAATTAAAATCTAATTACAGTTTCTATGTAAATTGCAGGACACACCACCAGCAGAACTTCGCCTATATCTGAAGCTTCAACTTTTTTGTGTCGGTATATTAAATTTTTAACTAAAAAATCTTATTTCTTGACATCTTTTTCCAAAAAAGTTATACCTGGTAGGTGTCGCTTCGAGCAGCCGTTTCTGAGATAATCGAATTTAAATGTTTTATTGCATACTGAGACTCGTCGTAGCACGCTTTCACCCTTTATTCACACCTAGGACTGCTCCAAGAAATTTGGAGCGTATTTAAGGGCTAACAATAACAAAAATTTACATAGCAACGAGCTAACATTAATAAGTATTGTTATTAGTTACAAAAGAGTATTGTCAAACTATCCGATCTGACAAACCTTTACCTTTTAATTTTAAAATTTATCATTGCATTCTTAAATTACTATTAGTTTACGATTACTGCCAAGGAAATGAGTGTATACAGGGTGTCCAGGAAAATGTAGGAAATCTCCCGGATATGAAGAAAACACATCAAAGGAATTCTACAAGTTCATATGAACTTTTTTCGTATAAGCCTCCTCTTTGGATTTATGGGCTCCCAAAGAACTGCAATGGAATCAAGTTCTTTATACATAATTATTGAACCACCAAGTAAATTTTATTTTTTTTTTAATATGATGTATACCAGGTAAGACCCTTCAAATTACTATCCAAGAAAGTGTTGTGAATTACTCACAGTTGCAGGGACGAACTAGCTGTGACACTCATGATCCCATTTTTTTACGCCCTGTATGATAAGAACTTTACACAACGTTTTTTACATATCTTTAATTATTGACTAAAAATTAAGTACCCTGAAAAAGAGGAATTTTTAAACACTTCGTAAGAGGGTTCAACAAGGGCTCCGTGAAGTCTGATACACTCGCGGGCACGAATTGAGGACTGCTGTACCCGCCACATTAACTTAACATTATTCGTCATTTGATCACAATAAAACGTTACTCTCCGTAGAAGTTCCTCCCTGCTATCGACCGGAGTGGAATACACCAAGGTTTTGAGATATTCCTACAGGTAAAAATCCAACGGCGTAAGATCCAAAGATCGAGAAGGTCAGGTAATAGGTTCTCTTCTACCTATCCAATGGTTTGAATAGACGTTATTCAGGTGCTCCTGCACAGTAATGCTGAAATGAGGTGGTGTCCGATCGTGCATGTAGTACATGTTTCGGCGGGTTTCAAGTGGTACTAAATCGTGAAAAGCATTCTAGAGGAACTCCAAATAAAGTTCTCCATTCAGTTGTACCGGCAATACGAATGGTCCAATCAAAAAATTGCCTATGGTTCCTGCTCAGACATTAATTGATTGGAACTGATATTGATGACGCGAAATAAGTTGTATGAGGATTTTCATCAACCCATACATGTCTTCTTCTTCTTCTTCTTCTTCTTCTTTCTAACACAGTTAACCATGTTAGTAGCCTATTACCTGTTCATTGCCATCACGTCTTCTCCGGAAGATGAGGTTCAGCATTCTCGCCATCGTTTTGGTGGTCTTCCCCGTGATCTTTTTTCTACTGAGTTATTCATTTTTGCGCTTTTAACGAGTCTACTGTCCTCCATTTTCCCTATATGTTTGTTCCAAAATCTTCGCCTTTGTCTAACCCATCTTCCTATGCCCTGTATCCCGCATTGTTGTCTGATATCTTCATTCCGTATTTTATGGTGCAGAGTTTGCCTTGTATACTTCTTAATGTTTTCATTTCGACTGTTCTCATCATTTGTAGAGTTCTGCCTGTATCTGGTCTTGTTTCTGCCTCGTATGTTATGATGGGTCTAGAGCCGTTTTATATATCTTAGTTTTGCTTTCGGTATTAAGGTATTTGTTCTTCCAGACAAGTTCTTTTAGGCATCCCGAAATTCTAGCCGCTTTCATTGTTTGCTCTCTTACTTCGTTAAAAAGGTTTCCATGGCTCGTTATTTCTGCTCTCAGATATTTGAAGTGATTTACCTGTTCGACAATTTTGGAGTCGATTTCCAACTTGCACCGTATTGGTTTTTTGGATGTTGGCCTTTTCGGTGCTGATGAGCATATTTAATTCTTTCGCTTTAGTGTTAAAAGAGTTCAGTCGTCTTTGGAGATTATCTCCATAGTCTGCAATAAGAACAACATCGTCCGCATTGCAGACGGTATAGAAGAATGTGTTTCCCATTTTGTATCCAGCTGTTCTGGGAAGATTTTCTATTATTTTATCCATTATTAGATTAAATATGAAGGGGCTGAGTGAATCGCCCTGTCTAATTCCTGTGTTTACATATATGTCTTCCGTTGTTATATGTCCTACTCTAATTTTTGTTCTGCACTGGATGTTATTATCTTAGGTTAATTAGCCTATGGTTTAGATCTTTTGTTCTCATTATTTCTGAGACGTCCTTTAAGCGTACTCTGTCCAAATCCTTGGTCATATCGACGAAACACATGTACGCAGTTTTATTGAATTCTAGGGATTTTTCAGTTATTTGTTTGACAATGAATATTGCGTCAATAGTGGATCTGTTCTTTCTGAATCCTTGTTGTTCTTCTCGTATACTTATGATTTTCGTGATTTCTTCCAGTATAGTTTTTGTGAATGCTTTGAGAATGCTATCAAGCAGCAGGCGCGGATCCAAGGGGGGGGGGCGGTGGGGGCGATCCCCCCCCCAAGAGCTTTGAGTTCAGGAAAATAGACCCGATTTCGCCTCTTATACTATAGTTTATTCAAGAACTAGAGAGAATAATAAATCATTTTTTAAACTTTTTTTTCTTCGCAAATTATCTGTGTTCTTTATTCCGATGTCTTTGGCAAAATCTGTTAGACACATATATTTTTCATAGGAATGGATTAGAAATTTTATAATCAAAAATATCGGTCTATAATAGTGGACTATTTGGATAGGATAACAATAGATATTTGGATGTGAAGTTTAATCCTTGTCATAAGCGTTGGAAAGAGGATTATTTTATCACTAAGTATTTATAGCATAGAATATTATTTCGGTTAAAAACTTAAAATAAAAATTTTTTATATTATTTTCTTTCTTATGATTTCTTAATAATTCATATACATTAGAAAATATAGATAATTTTCACTTATTTAACACAAATCACAACAGTATTTTTATTATTTTTAATTTTGGCATAGAAACCGTTTTAGATACATTCAGACTAAAATGTAGCCTTTTTTTCTCAAGAAATTCTAAGTTATAATTTAAATACTTACAAAATACCCATTCTCAAAAATACAAGAAGTTAAACATATATAAAAAAAAATAATTCGTACATATAATATTAAATTTTTTTTGGAGCTATCGGTCATTTTATTACTAATTAAAAACATTTTTAGGATATTTACGCTGGTAAACATTACGTATCTAATTTGTAATCAAAGTCAGTGAAGCTATCTTCGCTCAAATTAATTATAATTGGTTCCTCTATCTCACCGATCATGAGATCGAGTTTCCCCATTTCTTTTATTCTTTTATTATCTGGATTCTTCTCAATTTTCTGCACTAACTTTATTCAAAAAAATCTTTCAAAAGTTCAGTTAAATTACTAATTTTTTAAGTTGTGTTATTTCTAGCAACTCTACTTTTTACTTGAGAGAGATTTTCCTTCTCCAACGGACATTTTACGGATGATCTATAAGAACAGATTTCTTATCTGATTTTTCCCAGCAATTTCTAGAGCTCAGTGCTTTTAGTTTCAGGTAAATCCCGCTCTTCATTGATTTTAGTTAGAATTTTTTGCCGGTTGGGATCTGCTTCTCATAATAAAATGTATGTACAACTCCTTCGATTACAGCTTGTGTGATCGAATGTAGCTTGGGAGTACTAACAATTCCAGTCTTTTTTTTCTCCTTCAGTATTCGGTACATAGTAGATTTTCCAACTCCTGTTATGTTGGAATACATCTCAATAGAGCTTTTAACATTATTATCGAGATATTGATATTTTAAGGCATCATAAACGTTCATCGTAAGTTTTTCGTTGAGGAAAAAATGCCCTAGTTTAACGATTTTGGAATAAATATAAATGTGGAAGCCATATCTTTTGGGTATCTCACTAATCCCAAATAATATATAAAAACAACCACAAACAAGATAAATCACTAAGGATACACTGTAAGGTGTACTTTGCTCACTGACAGAAATTAAATTGAACTATCAGAAAATTTATTGCTGCAGTAAATATATAAAAGCTTATAATATTTAAATATAATTAGATTTACGGCAGTCCTCAGTTACGGTAACAGTTTTATTACTCTCTCTAGTTCTTGAATAGAGTATAGGAATGTGTATGCTTGCGATAGCCTCTCTCTTTCCCAAGAGCTTTGAGTTCAGAAAAATAGAATAACCGATTCTGCATTTTATTTTAAGAATATGTATGCTGCTGACAATCCTCCCCCTCCTGTTGACAGTCTTGTTTTTCTGGCGATAGCCCCCCCCCCTCCAAGTGCTTTGAATTCAGGAAAATAGACCCGATTCTGCCTCTTATACTAGGAATGTGTATGCTGCTTGCATCCTCCCCCCGGTCGGCAACTTGTTTTTTCTTGTGATCGCCCCCCTCCCCCCTACTCTTCAAGAGCTTGAAATTCAGAAAAATAGACCCAATCCACCCTGCCTTTTACATTAGAAATGGGAATATTGCTGTTGTCTCCCCCCCCCCCCCCCCCCGTCGACAACCTGCTTTCGCTTTCGTACTTTTGTGATATCACCGCCGCCCTCAAAGAGAGAGGCTGGATCCGCCCCTGTCAAGCAGTGTTATTCTTCGATAGTTTTTTCGGTACGTTTTCTGTCCTTTTTTAAAAATGGGTTTTGTTACACTATTCTTTCATTCATTCAGTATTTTTTCTTCTTCTATGAAATTCTTGAATACATGTGAGTTGCATAAATTACCATTTTTGGTAAACCCTGCTTCATCCGTGAAGGGAAAAAGTTAATGAAGTTTACATTATTTTGTTGTTGATCCAATAGCCAGTTTGCAAATTGCATTCTACGGGGAAAATCTTCAGGAATCAGTTCATGCACTTTTTTCAAATGATACGGATATAATAGCTGTTCTTGAAAAACTTCATGTACTATTGTTTTCGAAGTATTAAACTGCGCTGATAATTTTCGAGTGCTCGTTGAAGGAGTATCATCTATGGCATTTAAATTTTTTTTTTCAAATTGCGGCGTACCGACCAGCATCAGTACTTTTTTTTTTCAAAATTTCCTAAAATTTTCAAGAAATTTGATAATATAACCATATACATCATATTAAAGAAAAATTGAAATATACTTGTTGGCTCAATAATGATGTGTAAAAAACTTGATTCATTGCAGCTCTTTGGAAGTCCATATCTCCTAAAAGGAGGCCTATACGAAAAAAGTTGTGTTTATTTCATATCCAGGAGATTTCCCACATTTTCGCGGGCACCCTGTAGAGAAAGCTGTTCAAATAGAGGCCTAACAACTAAACATTTGTCGCTATTGAAAGGCGTCTTCAAGAAACCAGTAGTTTTGCTCCTTCATCGATTGATTATGGACGGAATCTTGCTATTTGGACACCGGTGATTGAGGAAGAAATTTTCGAGTCTGAACACCAGGCACTTAGGTTTGGAACGAGTTTGTAGAGATACAGTAAATAGGACTTCAAGAGAACAGCTGTTACAACCATTCCACCACCAGATAGTACAAGAGCTTTTACCTCTGGATACGTGAATGATCGGAGAGCACATATAAATTTCACAAAAAAATGTATTTACTGATGAGTGTTGCTTTTCAAGAAGGGGCATAAAAAATTTACATAATTTGGTTTATGAATAAACCATCTGGTAATATTATTCCGCTTGCATTTGAGCTTTAAATACACAAACCTTAAGTCTTTCAATCTGAGAAGTTTTTTTTTATTAAAGACACTGGATACAGTGTCCCTTATGATCATAACTTTTTTGGATAAAAAATATCAAAGAATAAGAATTTTTAATTGGAGATTTAATATATCGAGGCACAAAAAAGTTGTGAAGGTGTAGATGTAGAGGAACTGTTACTGTTGACACTCTTTGCAAAGTACATCGAAACTGTAATTCAGTACTTGATATATTATCTTAAACCACCCCAAAGTACCAAATTTAGTGCAAATCAAAATAATTATTTACAAAAAAGATTTAAAAAATTATTAGTTTGACACTCGGTCTAGATACTCATATTCTAGCCTCAGGAATTTGTATTAGTATTTTGTACAGATCTTAGAGACACCCTGTATATTTTCCTATTTAAGACAAATGTTAACATGACCCCACTGTTATATAGGGTGTCCCACCGGGAACCAATTCAATCTATATATGGAAAACTGTCCAGAGGAAAATTTGGAAAATTTTACACTATCCTAATGTCGATGGGGACAACCCGGCTAAAATATTTTCAAAATGGTGGCACTTCCGGTTATATGAGAAGTAGGTGACAACTTGCTTATTTTAAATAGAATATATATCCTCTATATTATTACATTTCTGGATTCTGCGCAAGATTCTAGGCAAATTTTGTGTATCATGTTCTATACCTACGTCTAAGCGTTTTTGACATATTTAAATTTATGTGTCAAAAATGACGTTTGCAAGCCCTAAAATAATTATCAATTTTTCCTATCAGGAAGCTTTTTTATTTAATTTGGGTTGGATTCCTTATTGAAAACGGCCTACTTTATTAGATTTTTATAATATTTTGATAACCAATAATACAGGGCGTTCAAAAAATAAGATTAAATATAAAATTTAAGGTATTGTTAAAAGTAAATTTTTTCAAATAGAAATCCCCAAATTTTCTAATTTTTTCTTATTTAGCATTAAAAATAAGGGTAAGTTTGAGTAAGGTTATCTGTGCTGAAAATTTTTAGTTTTCCAAATATTGCTAATTGGATATTTTTATATGGCGATTTTGTTGCGGATTATAAGTTCAGTTGGCTATGACGGTATTGAAAAACGATCAAAGGCTAATGAAATGTATGAAGCTGTCACCTTTTGAAAATTGTTGTCCCCATTGATGTTAGTTATACTGTCAAATTTTTAAAATTTTCATATATGTGGTTTTCCATATATAGATCGAATTGGTTCCCGGTGGGACACCCTGTATATTTTCACCCAGCTTCACTAAGAAGGTTTAAGACTTAGTTGGCCAGTTTGGTTTTGTTAAAATTTATATTACGTATGTCAAGAAATAAATGCTTATATAGAGATATTACGAACAAAAACCTAGCGATAAAACCTGGATATTGGTAATAGGAATAACTGTTTTCCAAAAATAAACAAAATTTGCCATTTCTGTCGGTTTAATACCAAATTAAAATGATTTTTGTTCTTTTTATTTTTAATATCCAAAGTTTGCCTGACTGATTGATTCATTTGCCAATTTAAACCCTCTATTGTCAACTTAGACAGGTTTTAAAGTTAGATCATATTAGTGAATTAGGGGGTATATCGTATTCAGCATATTTTCATATAGATCAGGGTTCAAAATGAAGCTCATTTTATTTTTCCACAATTTTTTTAAAAAAATTTTGAAAATATAAAACCGTACACTTACAGATAAAATACGGAGCATTGTCACAGTGGTGCACGTTTACCAACGCCAGCCTTGCTTATATTTTATTCAAAAAATATTCAAACTGTAATTCCGGATAAAAATCAAAGTATATTGGAGATTTCAATATTTGGGATTTATTGTTTGAGGACCAAAGGTAAAAAAAAGTGCAAAAATTGTTAAACAGAAAAATTAAAAAAAAACTTCACATAAGAAAACAACAGACTTTATTTCCAAATAATTATCTACGTCTAAATATGCTACGACAAAAACAACAGAAAAAAAAATGAAAATTTATAATAAAAATTTAAAAAAGAATGGGAAACGGGCCAAATGCCAGTATATTATATGGTTAAATTAGTGTAGAATGTTTAGTGTTTGCAGTCTTGCAGATAGGGAGTCATTGGTATTGGTACTCACAACCATTCTGTTTTTATTTTGAGCGGTAGAGTTGTCGCTCCAAATAACAACATTCCTTTTTCCTGTAATGCCCATATTTAGGACGCGTAATAAGCAAGACGCAATCTTGTTACCACCACGTCTTGTCATTCCTTCATGCTAGCAACACATGTATGAATGCTGGTTATCCCAGATATAATTGCTAAGTTATAGCATGAAAGTTGGCCGAAGTAGAACATGTCAGAGTGGGTCAAAATAGATGCGACATGACTTGTTCTAAATACCCTGAGAACGCTCTCGTGCTGCTTCCTGGCACTTGCGACGATGCAATGTCCCTTTTGATGAGCATGATAGCTGTTTCTGTCTTTCGATGTGCCCATTCAACTCGACCTTTGCTGCCCGATTTCTTGCAACCTGCACTTTTGTTTCGCAATTTAACGAGTCACATTTCCGGCAGGTGTCACTGCGAGGTGCTCTAAATGGAACATTTGGAAAATCTTTTTTTAATACTTTTTCATATCTTTATGACCTACTTTTTTTTCTTTCATGGTCTCCAAATGTTTTTTTGTCAAATCAAAAGTATTCATAAAATTAAATTTTCAAACAACTACAATATTACCCTCTTTATCTGCATTTTTCGAAAAGAGCCAATCTATCTGCGCTATTCAACAACTTTTTTATATGTTATCTGTAAGAAAAAAAGACCGTTTTAGGATTTATACAAAAAAATGATTCTGGTTTACGGTATTATTTACACACGGATAGTTACGATAAAAATAATAACTTATTTTTAGGTTATGTCTCCTTTTTTTCACCTACAATATTTCCTTATTTCTTTTTATAAGATTATCCTGCATTTTTTCGTAGTCTTTGTTTGTTACTTTATTTTCCCAATCCTTATTTGCGATTCCTAAATTCATTTTGAAGTTTACTTTACAATATTCTACAGCACGACGATATATTTCGGTGGGATGTAAACAAAATAAACACACAACACAACAATACGTACTACGGCACTTGAGTCCCTTGATGTAGAAATCACCGAGCACTTGCTGAAAGCGCCACCTATCTGCTTGATTGTTTACAAAATTTAAAGTCCTGACACTTTTCTCGTTTCATAGGATATAGTCAATGACATATAGAACCTGTTTATAGAAATATCTCATTTTTCGACAAATTGGCACTTAGCCCCTTTGTTACTTCTGTTCCTCGTTTGTCTTTGGTTAGTAAAGGCGAAAAGACGAATATTACAATGATAACGATATTAAAGAAAACTAGTTACACACTTTTGCATAAACCTACAGGTATAATACTGAAACAAAAAAACATTATATTACACGTGTTAAAACATAATTTTAATTGCATTTTTTTTAAAATAAAATACTCTTTTGCTCCTTCTGCCAACTTTAGTGTGTTCGGCAATAGTAACATTGTATAATTTACCGTATCACAAGCTTTTCACATAAAATCAAATACTCATTAATATATTATTTTTCAGGTATGAAGTGGTTTTGTTAGTGTGGTTAAGTGGACTATTACTTTTTGAACTAACCAATCCAAGTGACAAAAGTGGACTCGGGTGGATCAAAATATCAGTGTTACTTTTTAGTATATTCGGGGTGGGGGTACACTTATTGGGGATAACCGATATAATAAAACTCCCATATTGGCCTACATTGATGTACTGTAGAAATCAATTATTTGCGTTAAGCTTTTTGCTAGCGTGTGTGCAAATTTTGGACTTTCTGTCATTTCATCATTTATTTGGACCATGGGCCATTATTATAGGTTCGTATATTTTTTCTTCTTGTTTACGGTTCCGTAACTAGTAACCTAGGCTCTGCTCTTGTAATAAACTGAAAATGTCCGGACCATTCGCCATATTGGGAAAAGCTTATTGATACAACAGTGAATACGTCGTCGCTGTAGGAAAATTATGCGGACTAAATAAAATCGGTCATCTCTGAACTGACGAGGGTAGAAGCAATTTGCGTAGCTCTTCGAATTTGCAGCGACATAAGTAGTTGAACAATATGGGTAATAGAAAGAGATAAAATGACAGAATTATGTTTAGACTTACCCGCCTGATCCAATTCGTGTCAATTAATCATAATCTCTAGATGTATGCGATATACTATTGGTTGGTCGTAAAAATAAATCCATTAATAAATTTTATTATTTTTTTGGTTGTTAAAAATAAGTCATCATAAAAAAAAATATGTTCACGAAGCGTTCCTTCAAAACGTTATATTTTTTGAAAAAAAATAGTTGAAATGTTAATTATGTGGTACACCATTATGTTTAGTATTTTCTAATTTTTAATTGAAATATCCTTAGAAAGTTGATTGTGTCTCGCAAATTTCAAATAAATTTGAGATTACTAACATATAAAATTATTACACGAAATTCTGTTTATATCTCAATAGTATAAGCGTGCTATTTAAAAATGTTTTTCTACGGCTAGTTTTGATTATGGATTTAATATAAATACTTGTGCCTATATATCCATAATAGTCGAGTATCTTACTTTTGAATAGTTAAGTCTAACATAGTTGTTTTCCTCAACACAACTTAAAAAATTTGAGAAATAACATTTTGTAAGATAATTGAAACTTTTATTTAAATAAGTAATAAATTTTATATTTAAACAATGCTAACTACAACATTTCACTTAATTAGGCTGTGGTAAACACTATACTACACTACACTTGAATAAATATTATTATGATTATAATTTATTAAGACATATATATTTGAACCCTACAGGCCAACAAAGGAGGTCTTTCAGAATAAAAACCTTATTTATAGTACATTTGATCTTCAGGCCCCTAAAAATCTTTATAAAATAAAAAAGTATATTGAAGGTTTAATGTGAGATCTGCAAGTAGCGTTAATGGACGTTTTCTAGCTGGTTTTTGGTTTCGGTTCCTGGTCTTATACAGTTCCTCTATCACTGGTCAAGGTTCAGGTTTTCTTTCAAACTTAGTTGTCAGGACAGGAATTCTTCTGGTCAGGGGCTGGATATTTAGTGAATTCATAATATAATTGATTGGATGGTTTATGTAGTGGATTGGTAGGATGATGGATTTTAGTTATACAACGTGAAGCTGCGATTTCCACCTTTTCAAGGTTTATCGGTGCTGGCTTTCTGCAATTACTCTATATAAGGGACATGTATTCCAAATGACGTCGGCATATTGCTTTGCATATATGAGTTTCTGTTTTCCTTGATATCCCTTTTTTATATATTACACTCCTAAAATATTGGCATGTAACCATTTTTATTTAACAGTTCTAGAGTGCCAATTTAGGATAATTTTGTGGTCAATATTTACACCTAAATATTTGACTGTTGGCTTGGTCTATATTACTTTGTTGTTAAGTAATATAA
The DNA here is from genome assembly GCA_034092305.1 of Diaprepes abbreviatus. Classification (NCBI taxonomy): domain Eukaryota; kingdom Metazoa; phylum Arthropoda; class Insecta; order Coleoptera; family Curculionidae; genus Diaprepes; species Diaprepes abbreviatus. The sequence goes on from JASJET010000070.1 coordinate 330,641, forward strand.
AATAAATTTAATCCAAGGAAAAAACAAATATTTTAATGACAACCGATAACTTCACAACATGACACTATTTTCTTGACTTTCGACGGTTAACTTGATGTGCTAAAACGTCACTTTCCCCAATATGGCGAGTGGCATGCTATGGACATTTTTGGTCTGACAGCTCAATTTCAGTGTCTGAACCAAATTAAAATTACTTAGTCAATACAATGTTCATATTCATAAGACGTGCTTATTGCACCGATGAACGGAACTAGATAATATATTGAATATTTCGTTATATTTTTGAATTTGCAATTATGAAAAGGTAAAAATTGCAATATCGATTTAGGTAAGTGAAAATAGTGAAATAATAATAATAATAAAGAAATTTATTGAAAAGACAAAATATTATTAGAAAACGCAAAGAGGAAGAATTAGGACTCCTGTCTTAACCAAAAAGAACATTAATATAACACAACTTTGAATCTAATATTAAGCTCAAACTTTTACTGGAGGCAGAAAGGGTGGAATTATATTGTTAATTTTAATTTCAATTTTATTTTTAATAAATTTTACTTGAGTTTGGTTTCCGAAAAGACGACGGATGATTTAGTGGGGTTAATGTTGAGTAAGTGGTCGGAGTTATGAAATAGATTTAAGTTAGAATATCTAAAAGACTGATATAGTTGAGTGTCGTCTGCATAGAAGTGAAAGTGACAGTTCTGAAGAGACTTATGGAAGTTTCAAGTATACATGGTATATAATAGGGGACCCAAAATACTTGCTTGTTATAAATGATTTGTTGAGTTCGATCAGTTAAAAAAAAATTACAAAATTACCGGCATCCTCGTTAAAACCTATATAATGGAGAACAGAACTGAGAATCTTATGATTCAGCGTGTCAAAGATCTTCCTAAAATCAAGTATAACTAAAGCACTCACTTTATTTTCATCAGCTGCTCTAAGAATATCATTAATTATAAGAACCAATGCACTTTTACAATTGTGATTTGCTCTGACTGTTTTATTGGTAAAATATTATTCCAATCTAAAGATACTCGTACTTGTTTTTTCCATTATCTTTTTGATCACTGTAAAAGTCTTTTTCTTCAAGTGCCATATCAGGTCCCCCTGACGTTGGCAATTACATTGGCAAGTCTTTCACGGTCCTGCGCTAGCTGGAACAGTTCCCCCGCGCTACGTATACCTGTCCATTCACGAATATTCCTCAACCAGGAAGCCTGTCTCCTTCCTAGCTCTCTACGCCCCTCTACTTTCCCCATCATGATTAGCTGAAGAATTCTATATCGCTCCCCTCTGAATATATGTCCAAGATATGAAATTTTTCTACATTTCACAGTGTTTAATAGTAGACGGGTTGTGTCGGTCCTATTGAGTACCATTTCGTTGGTCTGCCTAGCTGTCCAAGGTATTCTCAGCATTGGCCGGTGTAACCACATTTTGAGAGCCTCCGACCGATTAATCGTGGCAGCCTTAATTGTCCAGATCTCTGCCCCATATAGTAACACTGGCCAGACGTATGCTCTTATCATTCTCTGTCGTAGTTTTAGGTTGAGGTTATCATTGCAGAAAAGTGGTTTCATTTTTTGAAAAGTTGCTCTAGCAGTCTCTATTCTACACCTTATCTCTTTATCTGGGTTTAGATTTTAGGTGGTATAACATCCAAGATATTTAAAATGAGTCACCCTGTCTATACTTTTTTCCTTCTATTTGTATTGAAGCGTTAAGATGAGGTTGTCTATTAAAGACCATAAATTTTGTCTTTTTGATATTTATGTTGAGCCCCATTTCTTGACCCTCAGTGTTAACACAGTTTAATAGATGTTGCAGGTCTTGTAGTTTGTCGCTTAGGATAACAGTTTCGTCAGCATATCGTATTGTATTTATATATTCTCCATTGATTTGTACTCCCATTCGTTGTCCCTGAGTAGCCCATTTAAAGAGTATGCACCCTGTCTGACGCCTCGTAGAATTTTACTTTCTTCCGTGAGTTTTCCATTTAGCCTTACTGTTGCTTTCTGCCGCCAATATAGATTTTTAATAATTCTTACGTCTCTGCTGTCTACCCCTACGTTACTTAAAATGTCTATGAGTTTTCTGTGCTGTACTCTGTCGAAGGCCTTCTCGTAATCGACAAAACATACGAATACATCCTTGTGTTGGTCCCGGCATTTTTGCAGAAGTATATTTAGAGCGAATAAAGCCTCTCTAGTACCTAGGGCGTTTCTAAATCCGAATTGGGTTTCATCTAAATCTGCTTCGCATTTAGATTTTATCCTGCTGTGGATGATTCTGAGAAAGACCTTCAAAGTGTGGCTCATTAGACTTATTAGTCTGTACTCACTGCATCGCTTTGCTCGCTGTTTTTTTGGGATTGGGTCCATATTCTCCTTAAATCAAGTACGTATCGTAAATGGCCATAGTCGGTTGGACTGTTTATTTTTTGTAGGGAAATTTCCTGAGCTTGCTTCCATTGCATAAGAAAATTAAAAAAAAAATAAATAAAGAATACACTGATTGAAGAAATGTGTTATAAATGGAATAATAAATGGACAGCAGAAAATAATCATTATTAGATTAATTTTGTCGGCTCCAACAGATTTAGCTTTTATACATTTTAAAATTTCCCATATTTCCTCCTCTTTCGACAAATAAAAGTGAAAAAGCTCGTTAATGTTCTCTAAAATTTAATACCTTCTGCCATGGATTGCCATTAATACCTAGAGAAGTTATGAAAAAATTGTCTGGATTGCTTAAATTGGCGGCAAAATAAAATTTGTTTGCTTTAAAGGGTTTAGTTTTTTCAATTCTCGCCATGTTCCTCTGTAATCAGAGTTTTGAAACCTTTTTTCGATCTTATAGCCGAAGTAGTATAATTTCTAAGTTGTCTAGAATAAGCATAGTGTGAAGGATTTTTTGTTGTTTTGCACTTTTTTAGGGCCATGTTTCTTAATTTTTGCAGCAGTTTAATATTTTTTGTAATCCATGGAGCATAGTTATAGTTTTTGTTCTTACAAAATTGTCTGAGGGGAGCATGTTTATTAAAAAGACTCAAAATTGGAGTATTTGATTAATTTTTTTATTATTTTTTCACCTGTACTCCGAAAATATAACATGCTATACCAATTAAATTGTTCAAGATCTATTTGAAACAAATAGGATTTTTGTGATGTTTTCGGCAACAATTGCAGATCATCCAGTAAACGATTCGCTCTTAATTCATAGTATACATTTTATTAATAAAAGCTTAAACTGTAACTGTTTTAAAATGAAGAGAACTGCAAAAATTAAATATTTGAGGGTAATAATTGATTAACATTTTAGATGGGTTGACCATAAAGTATAGAGTAAAAAAATAAGAAAAATATTTTACAAATTCTCTTGAGAGGAATCATTAATAGAAACTTAATATTGGCATTATATAATACATTAATAGAGTATGTTTTAAGATAGTGTGTTGTTACCTGGGAAGGGTTATATAATTTAAATTTAAAAATGTTGGCATTCAGTCAGAATACTATTTTAAAGTTTCTTCTTAAAAAAACATGTAGATATTCTACATTTCTTCTGTATAATAAAAAATAATATAATAAATATTCAAAACTTTTATGCATTCTCGTGTTTACCCTACATAATTAAGATAAACCACCTTTGGTTCCTTGTATTATCTAGTTATCCCGAAGAAATGCCTGTAATTTCTTTCTGCTAAAATGTTTAACATGCTGCTAGCATTTCTTAAAAAACATTCAAAATTCTAAATCAATTAGGCGAAAAATTAAATATTTAATTTTAGGAAATGAGGATTTTTTCATAGTAGTATTTCTTGAAATTCCATACTGGTCATTGTACTCGTACGTTAAGCCTCCAGCATGCCGCGTTTCTCCCTTTTTAGTTCTTTATTTTTTTACTTTTTTAAATTTACTGCTACAGAATATTTGGAAGGAGTCAACTTATACAAGTTGTTTATCAATTTATGCTTGGCACCCGCTTAGGATTATTTATAAATTTGAAATTTAAACTTATGTAAATTTGTACCCTTATATTCTTGAATATGATAACACTTTAGTGTGTAGCAAAACTTCTGAAATTTTTACAAACTTTGTTAGTTTGTGTGGTTCTTGTGTTATCAAGTGAACCATCGAGATGTCGCTTTTGTCGTCTTGTTTGCTGTTTTTGATTCTAAATTCAGTTTTATAGGATGCAAAGGCGAGGTGATGGTTTGTACCGAATGCGGTGGCCTGACGAGTCCCATATTAGGACGAAACAGCGCTGTCGCCATCTTTCAGACCCGGAGTTTTTCCATACTTTGGATTGCTCCGCACTTTTTAGCACGAGAATCATGTGGATTGACAAATTTTTCACGTCCACTTCGCCAATATTTTATTCTATTTTATTTTAAATTACATGGACAAAAGCTTATCTATTTATATATATATATATATATATATATATATATATATATATATATATATATATATATATATATATATATATATATATATATATATACAGGTTACTTAGGGAATACAATTTAAAGAAAAACGGTTTTTACCAACAGGAGTGTTAACAATAACCAACAGAAAAGATCTTTTTTTTATGTTGCTATACAATTGTAGGGTTAGTGAGTTATAGTTGCTTCGTTGTTAATGTGAAGACGAATTACAAATAAAAATTTATAGACTTTTGACTTTCTAATATTATAATTTTCAATTAGAACAAATATATTTTTAATCTTCTGGTATCAGTAAATTGACTTATCTTAACTTCTTACAAATGATCGTAATTTTGTGAATGTAATATATATTAACATGTTTCGGCGTTTTTTTTAATAATATTGATTTTTAGGTAACCTAATGAAAGATCTAGCAAGATTCCTGGCAGTATTAGCTATTTTTGTGTTTGGATTTTCCATGCAATTTGTAGCACTAAATCAACCTTTTAAGAATGGTAGCAAATCTGATGGAAAAAGTGGTATATTTAAAGATGGTAAGCATTATTTGTTATGAATTATTAATGTTATATTATAATAAAATATTCATGTCTTATTAACAGTTGCCAATGATTATTATATTAAAAAGTGTAGAAAAATACAAATGTATCGAGAAGAAAATAACCAACATTTTTAGAACTATAGGCCGATGGAGTTAGCCTCAAAATGAGGTGACTTTGAAATTTAGTGTTAGAAGACTTTTGACTACGCAGAAAGCTTCAGAATGATAATAGTAATAATGTAGTTTTTTATGTCTCTTTTTTTTTGGGGAAAATTTTTTATTTTAAAATTAAAACAATTTTTTCGAGTTTTAGTAAAAGCTATTGTTTTTCAGTAAAAAGATTTAAAACAAAATTTATGCGCGTTAAAAATGTCTACAAAATGAGCTAAGGCCCATCCAAATTGGATAATTTGTTCGGTAGTTATTGCAAGAAAACTTGCTGAAATGGTTGTTTTTCAGTTGTTAGTAAACAATAGAAAAATATATTGCATTAACTTTATATTGCACTGAAAGGAGCCTCTTGTTACAAACAACAAGTGTGCAAAATTTCAAGTAAAAATATTCAAGAGTTTTTTGCACAGTGAATTTTCAACTTTGACATCGAATTTCTCGGAAAATAAAAAACTCGCAGATTCCGGGTTTGACATACTTTTTATGTTAAATTTTAAATCGGTAATTTGTTGAAAAATGTCTTTAAAAACAAAAAAAAAAACCATAAATTTTGTCGAAAAAAAATATCTCGATGACTAGTGGCGCCCCCTGTAACTTATTTTATATGAATCGGTAAGTTTTTTAATTCTCTACAACTTTTGTTTAAAACATTTTTCGATACAACATTTATTTTTCGAAATAAACTTAAAAAACCGAAAATAGGGACATTTTTTGTCCGCCATTTTTTTTTGTACAGGTCTTTCAGAGTTACTGTCGAGATATGTTTTATAGGATACCAAGATGAACACATACTAGCAAGAAAAACAATGTTACATTTTTGTTACTGATGAAAGTCTATTTTCCATGCAGTAACCTGATAGCTGAGATTTTGTCAAACATTTTGAAAAAAAAATCTGTACCATCACTAGAAGCTCAGATAGAGTTTTTTTTTCAAAAAATCACTGCGGCGTTGTTTATTAACATTAAGGGATTATTTAAATAGGAACTCATAGGGATATGGTTAAACTACTGCATGCAGCAGTTTTTAACTCAATTATTTCAAAATTGTTGATATTGCAATAGTTTAAAGTTATACCTACTCCGAGAGTCAGAAAGTGAACAGTGGAGGAGAGCCGTTCTTTCAGCCTGCGGCGAGGGAAAAAAGACCTTACTCGGACGCTTCAAATTCATATCGCCGGAAAAATTTTGATTATCTTGGCGGATGTTGATCGCAGAACCTTCATTTTTTTTTTAGTTTCTGGCTTCTCAAGGAGATATGAACAATGAATGATATGTTTTTGTAATCAAATTATTGTTAAACATAGCAATTAACAAATTAGTCCATTTTTATACATTTTATGCATATTTATAATTTTACCGTATTTACGTGCTTTTCAAATTACTAAAATTTTTTTGCAGTGGTCAATAGTATACTACTAATTAGAAATATTAAAAATCAGATTGATTTATAATGTATATAATATGAAACAACAGGGTAGCGAGTGGACACTCCTTACGATCCCGGTAAGGATAGGTCTACTTCTGGGATGCGCCCTTGCCTACGCAAGCTCTGATGACTCTCACCTCCCCCCTCTCCTCCCGGAGAGATATTCGGATCCCTACCCCCAAAATCCTATCCACCACCCTCAAAACTCCCCCCCCCCCCATCTCCCAACCCATATATCTTCCAACCTGCACTTAGCCAGCGTGGAAGATTACGGCTAACACCCTCCAATATGGTGATTTTAAAAACGTCTGGAAGTGAACCCCCAGGTAGGTAGAACAAACAATGTCAATCCCACACCTTAGATAAGGTCTGCATCAAGGATTCTGGGGGAGGCATAAATTCACCCTCACCGATCCTAATTATGTCAAATCAAAAGCAAAATCGTAAAGGGAAAAAATTACCTATCCGTTGCTACATGTAATATTCGAACCATAAGCTCCGAAAATCATCTCCTTGAACTAGAACAAGAAATAAAACATATCAAAGGAGCCTACAAGAAACACGCTTAAAACAAGAAAAGTGTACAACATTAAAAACAGGACATGTATTATATCAGAGTTCTTCTGAAACACAACAAAATATCGGTGGACTAGCTATCCTAATACACAAACGTCTGAAACACATGATAACAAACTTTTGTACAATATCGGAGAGAGTTATGTACATAACAAGTAAACTTAATACACGTTCCACCCTACAAATTATAAATGTGTACGCGCCAACTAGCACCACAGAAGACGAAATAGTGGAAAAAATGTACGAAGATATATCAGATGCCAAACGAAGAGAAAAAGCTCACTATGTCTTACTCCTTGGCGACTTCAATGCTAAGATAGGAAAGAAGAAAAAACACGACTCAGCCTCGGCGAGAGAAACGCAAGAGGTGAGATACTACTCAACTACCTGAAAAGTGAAAATCTCTACTGCCTCAATACTTTTTACAAGAAACCTCCTCAGCGAAAATGGACGTGGAAAAGCCCGGACAATAAAACTAAAAATGAAATAGATTTCGTTGTCTGCAACAAGAAAGAAATATTTGTAGACGTCTCAGTCGTAAACACATTTAATACCGGCAGTGAACATAGACTGGTTAGGGCAAGACTCCCCATAAACCTCAAACAGGAAAGATATAAGCTGATCCGTTCACACTCAACTCCCGCAGCTAAAGAACTATACACACAACAAACCGAATACCAATACGAAATAGCGAGAAGATTGAAATCGACTAATACTCTGGAACAACATAACATCAATGAAATGATAGATAAAATCCAAACTACTATAAAAACATCAATAAAAAAAGTATGTAGAAGATTAAGGAAAACTACAGACAAGAAACTTAGTGCAAATACATTACAGATGATGGAAAGACGAAGGATGACTGAGAGAGACACAGAGGATTTTAAACAACTAAATAAAAATATCAAGAAAGAAGTAAGGAAAGACATTAGAACGTTCAAAACAAAATTAATACACGAAAAATAGAAAGAAACACAAATATGAAAGTTTTGAGGTCAGGTCTCTCAAAAGGACGAACCAAAATGACGAAATTAAAGAACAGAAAAGCGGTGACAGTAACACATGTAGATGATATAAAGGCTGTGAAAGCATTCTATGCGGACTTATACTCCTCGATCAATACGGATCCAGATCCAACAAAAACAGTAAAACAAATAAAAAATGTAGGATCAGAAGATTTGCCGGAGATATCGTTAGATGAAATAAAAAGAGTACTAAAACAGATGAAGAATGGAAAATGCTCGGGCAAGGATCAAATTACAACTGAGATGTTAAAGATGGGTGGAGACAGTCTTGAAAAAGCGATACAAACACTGATGAATAAATGCTTATACGAAGGTAGAATACCAGAATAATGGTATAACGCATAAGTCGTACTTCTCTTCAAAAAAGGGGACAAATATAGAAAACTACCGTCCTATCAGTTTATTAAACCACCTATATAAACTATACACCCGCATATTGACAAATCGCCTGACTGAAAAGCTTGACTATTACCAGCCTGTGGAGCAAGCCGGCTTTCGACGTGGATTTAGTACGATAGATCATATCCAAGCCCTACGCACAGTCCTAGATAAAACCGAGGAATATAACATTCCTATACACCTGGCATTTGTAGATTTTCACAAGGCCTTTGACTCAATAGAAACATGGGCGATCTTGAAATCACTTAATAATTCTAGAATTGACTCCAGGTATACCGCTATCATACAGAACATATATAAAAACGCAACTAAACAGTTTAAAATCGACGAAGACACAAAAACCGAAAAAATAAACGTTATGAGAGGTGTGCGTCAGGGAGACGTCATCTCTCCGAAACTATTTACGCTAGCTTTGGAAGATGTCTTAAAAAAACTAAATTGGGATGAGAAAGGTTTGAGAGTCGACGGTTCTTATCTTCATTTTCGTTTCGCCAACGATGTTGTTGTCATGTCTAGCAACCCAGAAGAGCTAAAACAAATGCTTCAATATTTCAATTAAGAGGCGAGAAAAGTTGGACTTAAGATGAACTTGGGGAAAACTAAGTTAATGAGCCCTGATGCACATGTACAAATAGAGATTCAAAATGAAATCATAGAGAATGTCCAAGAGTACATCTATTTAGGCCACGTCATGAAACTGGGCAAAGAAAATCAAACGGTGGAAATAACAAGGAGAATAGGGCTGATTTTGGAAAGTTTCAGTACGTATTAAGAGATAGAAACACACCAATCAACCTTAAACGGAAAGTGTATAACACCTGTGTCTTGCCTGTTGCTACTTACAGCATGGAAACGATAACACTAACCAAACAAAACGCAAATACGCTCCGAGTCACTCAACGCTCCATGGAGAGATAAATGTTAGGAATCTCGTTACTGGATAAAATACGAAATCAAGTAATAAGATCAAGAACCAAAGTAGTTGACGTTATTGAACGCATATCACGACTAAAGTGACAATGGGCGGGGCACATAGCTAGACAACAGCCCGATAGGTGGACGAGTAAATTACTGCAATGGCGACCGCGAGAAACGAACCGAAATCGTGGCAGGCCACAACGCAGATGAGTAGATGATATAAGACAGTTTGCCGGAAAAGACTGGCTCCAGAAGGCGAGAGACAGATCCCAGTGGAGGACCATCGGAGAGGCTCACGTCCAGGAGTGGACGTCAATGGGCTGAGAAAGAAGAAGTATGAAACAACATATTTGTTTCAGCAATTAAAAATCAATAACTAATTTGGTTCTTTTTTTTATTGTTCGTATAAGTCTTGAACTTACATTTGCGTACCCGCAGACCGCTGTACGACCTCTAGATCGTTGAGAATAAACAATAGAAAAAACAAAACAGTTATAAACAAGTTCACTGTGCAAAAAACTTTGATTTACATTTACAAATTATCCCATTCGGGTGAGCCTTAGCTCATTTTGTAGGTATTTTTAATGTGCATAACTTTTATTTAAAACATTTTTATTGAAAAACAATAGTTTTTCCTAGAACTCGATAAAACTGTTTTTTCGGATCTTAATTGTTAAATAAAAGATTTTCCCTAAAAAAGAAAATGAGACATAAGATACTACATCATTACTATTATAATTCTGAAGGTTTCTACGTACTCAGAAGTCTACTAACATCAAATTTTTTTCCAGATGCTAATTCTGCCGGCCTACTAGCAGCAAAAAATGTACATAAATATACATTATAATATCCGGACTTTTTTTTCTTTTTGTAAAAATAATAAAATATTTTTAAGTTTCAGTAAATATTTATAATATATATTTATTTAACACAAATCTAGGCCTAGAATCCCTAAACGCTGATGCGGAATGGTTAGATGAATCTTTTGATCTAAATAATAACGCTCCCCATTCCAGAGCAGCTTTAAGGAAGAAAAGACCACCATTGGAACAGGATGGCAGTAAGATGTTGTAGTTCTGTGTAAAAGAATTGTTCTATCGTTTTAGCGAAATTGGCCTCTTTGTGGATGTCCCATAATAAGCAGTCTTCGTATAGAAACAATTTGTATTTTGTGTGTGTTACGTCTTCTTATCAATGTGTTGTGTTCCCTATAAGCCATCCTTTAATATTTATATATACAAAAAAAAATAATGAATGTGTTTCAGTGTTACGTCTCCCTAGTTAGCAGTTTGTTGCATATTAAAAGTTCATGTGCCTTCTAACTGTCGTGTGGTTTGTTTTATACTTTAGATTTTAGAATAGGAAAATGTGTAAAATGTCCCGGCTTTAATATTTGCCAAAGTATAAAATAAAGATTCTGGTGAGCTAATTTAGATATATTACAACTGAAAAAACTATTTTAAAAAATGATATTTTATCCCGATAGTACGTAAGTGATGAGTAATTTTATAAAATACAGTCGAGTCACGTTATGGAGGTGTAGGGAAATAAAATTCCGAAAGCCATCATACCCTATTCTAATGCAGTGGCCGAGCAATTTTTGCTTGTATTTCTTCTGCTCCTTAACTTCTTTTTCTTGCGTCATAAGGCTGCTTCCCATAATTTGAAGGTAACGCGACAAAACTAACTTAAACGAAACTATACAGAGTGATTCTCCGGGAACTTTATCGATCAATTGTGGAAAACTATAATTAGGAAGAGCCTGAAAATTTGACAGTGTACTAACGTGCATTGGGGACAGTCGGCTAAAATATTTTTAAGATGACGGAACTTCCGGTTATATTGAAAGTAGATGTCAACTTGCGTGTTTTAAACGAAACACACTATATATTATTGCATTTTTGATTTCTACTTAAAATTATAGACATATTTTATGTATAATGTTCTCTACTTAAGTCTCACCATTTTGGAGATATTTAAATTTTTATGTCAAAAATGACGTTTGCGGACCAAAACTTAATTAATTTTTCCTATAAGGAAGTCTTTATTATTTTATCTGGGTTAGTTTTCTTATAGACGAAGATCGACTTTAGTAGTCTTTTTATGATATTTTGAAAATTATTAGTACAGAGCAGTCAAAAAAGAAGAATAGAAATTATATTTAAAAAATCGCCAAAAATCAATTTTTTCAAATAGAAAGCACCTATTTTTATAATTTCATCATAATAATCGTTAAAAATAGGGGTAAATTTGTATAAGATTGTCTATTCCAAAAATTTTGTAGTTTTCAAAATATTGCCAATTCAACATTTTTCTATTGTAAAAATGCTATACGGCTTTTAAGTTTTGTTACTAGTTGGCCCTGACGGCGAGGTATGGCGAAAATAAAACAATCGAACCCTACAGAATTATCACTAGTTCTTGCCATTTGACATTCATTAATAATAATCATGCCGGGGCGATTAAATTACACGCACGAAGGTTATTTAAACTTATTTATTATTTATGGAGAATGTGATAGAGTTATTTCAACAACAGGCGATACATTCACGATCTGATACCCGAAGAAACAGAAACCAACACCACCTGTAAAAGGATTATAGAAAACTTCAAGAACTTTGGATCTATAAAAGCTAAAAGAAATAAAAATAAACCAGTTGTTAATAAAATAAAGTTACTAAAATTATTTGAGTAAATGTTCAAATTGACGCCCTTGAACTTCCAAACATTTTTCGCTCGTAAGCAGGAACTCTTCTCTTCTCGTCTTCTTATTGACTGAGGATTAAGTTCTTCAAATGCTATTCTGACGCGCTGCATGTAATCTTGTATAGTGGTTAATGCGGTGTTGTATACTTTATTTTTGTTTGTCCCCCAAATAAAAAAATCAAGTACTGTTAGATCGGGGGAGCGAGGTGGTCAAAGATGTGGTCCATATCCATTGATCATAAAACAAGTTTTGCAGATGATTGTTAACTAAATGACTATTATGTGGAGGCGCCCCATCATGTTGATAAAATAGATTTCTATGACCAGCCAGTGGCAAATTATCTAAATAGTTCACTTCCAAATTTCTCAAGATGTCGAAGTAGTGCTCACCTATAAGTTAAAAAACACATTTTGTATCTAGAAGTCTTCAAAATGGCTAACTTACCATTCAGATTATCTTGGTAGAAATCTAGGGCGACGACGCCATCATTTCTTATAGCACAATACATGTTAAACTGTCAAGACTCTTGAAAATTTAATTCTCTAAATAGAGGTACGTTTGAGTCGCTCCAATAGTGGGAATTGTGTCGATTAAACAATTCATTTTTTGTGAATTTGGCTTTGTCCGACCAAATAATATTATCCAAAAAAAAACAGCAATTTCTTGTGACCAAGTAAAATAAATTTACAGAACTCTACTCTTCGTGGAAAATCAGTGCCTTTTAAATAATGTACTATGGAATATACATAGGGATGAAAATTGTGTTTCCATAAAATCCTTAGACTAATGTTTGAGATAATCCAGATTCTAATGCTACTTGCCTTATAGATATTGTCAGATATGCGGCGAAATATCCTAAAATTGTAGTTTCAATATTTTCATTATTAACAACTGGTTTATTTCTATTTCTTTTTGCTGTTATGGATCCAAAGTTCTTGAAGTTTTCTATAATCCTTTTAACAGTTGGTGGTGTTGGTTTCTGTTTCTGCCGATATCGGATCTCCAATGTATCGCATTCTCCATAAATAATAAATAAGTTTAAATAATCTTCGTGGGTATCAAATGGCAAGAAATAGTGACAATTTTGTAGGGTTCGATTGTTTTATTTTCGCCACGCCTCGCCGTCATGCCCAACTAATAGCAAAACTTAAAAGCCGTATAGCATTTTTACAATAGAAAAATTTTGAATTGCCAATATTTTGAAAACTACAAATTTTTGGAATATACAACCTTATATAAAGTTACTTTTATTTTTAACGCTTAATATGATAAAATTATTAGAATATGTGCTTTTTATTTGAAAAAATTGAGTTTTGACGATGTACTAATAATTTTCAAAATATCATAAAAAGACTACTAAAGTCGATCTTCGTCTACAAGAAGCTAACCCAAATTAAATAATAAAGACTTTCTTATAGGAAAAATTTATAGTTAAGTTTTGGTCCGCAAATGTCATTTGATTTAAATATGTCTAAAACGGTGAGACTTAAGTATAGAAATGTTTAAAAGGAACTATTATGTTTCATACCACTAAATTTATTTCGAAAACAGTGACTGCAGTTTTAACTCACAGAGTCATTTTCAAACTGAATTACAAAGGTAGACTAAGTATTCAATACAGAAACATGAGAAAATTTAACAATAAATAAAAACTACCTGAGAAATTACATTATTACAAAGGGGAGGTACTAAATTTTGGGAACTAATTATTATTTGACAATAACAAATAACGGGGAAACCCCAAGTTCTGTCTGGTCATTAAGTAAATTTACATTTTTATTTTTACTATGTTTATATATTTCTAAAGATTCAAGAATATTTAACTTTTGTCCCTTTGTTGAATAATGTAATATGTCTGTGTTGCTTAAATTAGAGAAACTGTGGTTGTGTTCTAAGCAATGATTGGCAAAGCTCGAGTCTGTTTTTTGTAGTCTATATGATCGGTAGTGTTCTGAAAAGCGACTACTTTGTCCAATATACATGCTATCACACTCTGAACATTTTAACTTATAAATTCCTGATTTATCAAATTTATTAATTTTATCTTTAGCATTGTAAAGGATAATGGACAGATTGTGTTGAGATTTAAAGGCTACTTTTATGTTATGTTTGGAAAGAGTATTAGCTATGCTTTCTGATAGGGTACCACAGTATGACAAATATATATATAAGATGAACTATCTTTATCATTTTTTATTTTGGGATATATTGAATTAAAAGCTAGATGTTTTTTTTTAGTTATTAATTTCTTAATGGTTTGTTGGGAGTTGGGATTATTAATGTATTGTAAGAATTTTTGAAGCTGTCTAGTAGTACCTTTAAAACATGCTAGAACATCATCCACATATCTGTACCAAAATTACCATCCAAAAATTCAATTTACTCTGGAAACTGAATATAATCATAAAATAAACTTTCTTGATCTCACCATATCTCACCTCAATAATCAGCGTAATTTTAAAATTTTTAGAAAACCAACGTTTACAGGTAATACTATATCTAATGATTCTTTTCACCCCTTAAAAGACAAAATGACTGCATACAATTCAATGATACATAGAGCATTCTCTTTGCCTCTCTCTGAAGATCTTCAAGAGGAACTAAATATCATTGAAAGAATTGCAATATCAAACAATATCTCCCAACAAACCATAAAGAAATTAATAACTAAAAAACAAAAACATCTAGCTTTTAATTCAATATATCCCAAAATAAAAAATGATAAAGATAGTTCATCTTATATATCTTTGACATACTGTGGTACCCTATCAGAAAGCATAGCTAATACTCTTTCCAAACATAACATAAAACTAGCCTTTAAATCTCAACACAATCTGTCCACTATCCTTTACAATGCTAAAGATAAAATTAATAAATTTGATAAATCAGGAGTTTATAAGTTAAAATGTTCAGAGTGTGATAGCGTGTATATTGGACAAAGTGGTAGAAGCTTTAAAACTCGCTTTTCAGAACACTACCGATCATATAGGCTATATTCTTTTGAGTAATTATCAATTGATCAAAGTGAACAAAGTGAAACTGATAACTTCATGTTCTTGTGAATATGCATTTACTTGTCATTGGGTCGAAGTGATCATGATTACTTCAAGTGACAGAACTGAAAGTGATAATTATTCAAAAGAATATACCTATAGACTACAAAAAACAGACTCGAGCTTTGCCAACCATTGCTTAGAACACAACCACAGTTTTCCTAATTTAAGCAACACTGACATATTACATTATTCAACAAAGGACCAAAAGTTAAATATTCTTGAATCTTTAGAAATATATAAACATAGTAAGAATAAAAATGTAAATTTGCTTAATGACCAGACAGAACTTGAGTTTTCCTCGTTATTTGTTGTTGTCAAATAATAATTAGTTTCCAAAATTTAGTACCTCCCCTTTGTAATAATGTAATTTCTCAGGTAGTTTTTATTTATTGTTAAATTTTCTCATGTTTATGTATTGAATACTTAGTCTACCTTTGTAATTCAGTTTGAAAATGACTCTGTGAGTTGAAACTGCAGTCACTGTTTTCTAAATAAATTTAGTGGTATAAAACATAATAGTTCCTTTTAAACATTTCCCGAAGATGATTAACTACCACATAGTAACGGCTACCAGCATCAACTTTTTAAGTATAGAATATTATACAAGAAATATATCTAGAATTTTACGTAGAAATCCAAAATGCAATAATATATAGGATATTTCATTTGAAATAAGCAAGTTGACGTCTACTTCCGGTATAACCAGAAGTACCGCCATCTTGAAAATATTTTAGTCGGCTGTCCCCCATGCACTTTAGTACACTGTCGAATTTTCAGACTCTTCCTAATTATAGTTTTCCCACAATCGATCGATAAATTTCCCGGAGAATCACCCTGCATACAGGGTGAAAATTCAGTTCTATGGTGTTTGATTGCAGTTATATCATTAGATCGATGAAAAATTTGATAGACGAAAGGTTAATCGGATGGAAGGAGAAACATTTAAAAATAGTTTATCTTATACGCATAATTTCAACTTTTTTCTGAATGTAACGATCTCCTTTTTTTTTCTCAAAATTAAAGTCTTATTTAACCTCTCTTAAACCTCAATTTAAAATGCGACATTGCCAAATTATTAAATTTTACAATTTTTTTTTTGACTAAATCTGCATTTCACTTCAAACACTTAAATTTAATAAGCATGTCACGTTC
This sequence comes from Diaprepes abbreviatus, assembly GCA_034092305.1. Lineage (NCBI taxonomy): Eukaryota > Metazoa > Arthropoda > Insecta > Coleoptera > Curculionidae > Diaprepes > Diaprepes abbreviatus. The sequence continues at coordinate 347,065 of JASJET010000070.1, forward strand.
TCAATTTTTTCATGAAACTTTGTGAGAAGTCCATATTATTTTTTTTTTGTACAGGGTATTCAAAATTGCTATTTAAATATTAATATATTCAATTCCATTTTACGTAATTTCTTTAAATGGAACACTCTAAAGGGTTTTCCAATAAGAGGTGTCATTTTGAAAAGCCCGCTATTTCGGTAGATGTCACTTTTGAAGCTGTAAGTTTTTGACGTTTGACAAGTAGAAACTACGCCATAAATAAAGATGGAACGATACACGCTTCAACAACGCATTGAAATTATTAAAATTCACTATAAAAATGGTGAAAATTTGGCAGAGACGGTTCGTAAAACTCGAACATTTTTGGGTCGTCATGAAGCACCTTGTCGGAGCGCAATAAAGAAATTGGTGAAAAAATTCGAGCTGTTGGGACAAGTTAGTTATGTGAAGAAGAAAACCCGTGCACGTCGCTCAAGAACAGCCGAGAATATTGCTGCTGTAGCCGAAAGTGTTGAAGAAAACCCAGGTTTGTCCATTCCTCGTCGTTCTTTGGAATTAAGGATTCCACAAACGTCATTACACCGTATTTTGCATAAAGATTTGGGTCTTAAGGCTTATAAAGTTCAGTTAACGCAAGAACTCAAGCCGGCCGATCATCAACAACGTCGTGCCTTTGCTGATTGGGTTCTTGAAATGCATGAAAATGATCCGGAATTCCATCGAAAAATCATCTTCAGTGATGAGGCCCATTTCCACCTCGGTGGCTTCGTCAACAAACAAAATTGTCGCATCTGGGGATCGGAAAACCCAAGAGTTATTGTTGAAAAGCCTCTCTATCCTGAACGTGTGACTGTTTGGTGCGGTTTATGGTCCGGCGGGGTCATTGGACCTTACTTTTTCGAAAATGAGGCTGGAGCAACAGTTACGGTGAATGGATTGCGCTATCGAGAGATGATTAATGATTTTTTATGGCCGGAATTGGATGGTATTTATCTGGACCACGTTTACTTTCAACAAGACGGCGCTACGTGCCACACAAGCAACGAAACCATTGATCTTTTACGGGAAAAGTTTCCGGGCCGTGTTATCTCTCGAAGAGGTGATCACAATTGGCCACCGAGATCTTGTGATGTGACACCTCGCGATTTCTTCCTTTGGGGCCACGTGAAAGACAAGGTCTACGCCAACAGCCCAGCGTCGATTCAAGACCTCAAAGATGGAATTCGTGAGGCTATCGAGGACATAGGGCAGCCACTTTGCGATTTGGTTATGGAAAATTTCATGAAAAGGATATGGTCCTGTAGGCATGGTCGTGGTGGTCATTTGGCTGATGTTATTTTCCATCATTAACGGCATACCTTCCTCTTTATAATGTAATAAATATCCGATCATTTATCTTAAAAAATGGCATTTTTCTTTGAATATCAAAATAACACCTCTTATTGGAAAACCCTTTATATATAGTGTCTTGTGTCGACAGAGTATTTATTGACCTTTAAGTTGATATTAACATATGTGCCTTTATCTCTAACAGTTTTTTCAAAAATTGCAGATTTCTACCTATGCATGACGACTTTAACGGGGTTAGGAACCAATTATGGTATTTTATTTGAAGCTCGAGTATAAATTTGTCGCTCTCTACAATTCCTTAATATAATTTTTCTTTCGCTGAAAATCATGGTTCTTGGGTTTAGATCGTGTCAGATTGGAATTATTATCCAACTTTTCGCCTACGATTGCACGAGGCATTTTCAGGGATCTTTACCCACGAGATTAGAGCACTGAATGACTATCGAGGAGCAACAGCCCGATGTTTATACCCGACTGGTGGTCAACGAACCGTGGTCTAGCATTACAATCGATTTCCACGTGTGATGTAGACTGTGACCTGCATTTCTGTTAATATTATTTGGATATTTACAAATTTCGATTGTTTCTCTAATTTTACGTTTAAAGAAACTAGGCGCTGATGCTAGCACCTTAGTTTCTTTTATATTAAAAGTGTGACCTGAGCAATGCTGGTGTGCAGTTACTGCAGATTGTATAATTTGTTTCTTTTTTATACATATTTCATGTTCCTCAAGCCTAGTGGATATTGACCGTCCTGTTTCACCTGTGACAGAATTTGATTATTGACTCCTGCTAATGATGTATTGAGGTAGCGTGAATCATTTTATCTATAATCTTTTTTTGGCCCATATTAATTAGTAGCTATTTTGATAACCTATAATTAAATTTCACAGTAATAAAGGCATTCTGGAAGTCTGGTTGTGCCTCTTCTCTCTTGCAGCTTTAGTACCAAACAACTACGGTTATTTAAGCTTACCAACCACAACTCAGAACTTCAGGACTCAGGAAAGGCCGCCAATTAGTTGGTCAGAAGACATCTCTTGTTTTGTAGGTCTCGCTAGTTAATTCGCGTGAAGGTTTTAATTAAATTGAATTAAACAAGTTTCTTCTCAAAACACTTAAATATATTTAACAAAAATAAATAGAAAAACGAACTATTTACAATGAGAAACTTAAAACTAATAACAATTAAAAAAAAACTAGCATAATTGCTCTTATGGGCCGTTCTGTTAACCAAAAGTGTCAAACCCAATTTTGAAGAGACACGTATAAATAGCTTACTTAAATATTAAGCAGAAAAAGAAATAAAACGCGAAAAACAGCTATTTATATTACTTAATCGAACCGTATGAAAATCGCGAAATGCCCCACTAAAATAACATACGATAATCCCTTAATTTCCCAAATTAAACAAAGATAACCTTCTTCCCCAACGATTATACCCGTGACGTAATTATTCTACGGCATTGGTACTCACGGTACCGTTCTAACGAATTTCAAATTGTGACTGAAATTTACTATTCCTTAAAAGAGTGTCTTCGAATCTTACACCCCCTCGACACCCCTCTGTTTCCCGTTTGTACCCATATTACTCGATGGAATCCTGTAAACGTCAATTTTTTTCCCTTAAAGTTCGAAGGTTTCGATCGTTACGTGCTGAGGGCGTTAGCTATTCTATACCGGATGCTTGATTCCCGAATTGGCCTCTGAGCGTCTTAATCTTAATTTTTATATAAGCACAATTAATAAAACTATTCTATATTCTTTCTATAACTAAAGGGATAAGATAATATAACATCTGTGAAAAAACCTGAGTGCCCTTTTATTCCTATTGCTGGTATTTAAAGCATTCATTCTTGCAATCAGGAAACACAATCGCTATATTAATTTTCTTTCACAGATCAAACGTTATATTACAGTATAATGAGTTTATTTGATTATTCTTTTGTTTCCTAATAATGAGAAAATCGTTCAATATTCTAAGACATTTTAACGGTTTGTGCATATACCATATGTTATAAACCTCCCTTATCTTTCGGTTTTATTTACATAACCAGGGCAGGATTACTTAGACAAATTTATAGGCAATTCTAAGAGAGAGTCTTATTACGTATTCATAAATTAACTAACTTTATGTATTTTTTTTAAGAAAACATTTAAATGACAAAGATCATAAAAGTTAAGCTCGATAACTGATTTATTTTTCCTTTACACTTTCTTGGATAGTGATAAAAAATATAACTACCCTATTCCCACGAGAAATCTATTCACAGAGTGATTATTTAATTATTCGTTTTAACGGAATATAGTTCACATTGAACAGTGTAAAATAATTAATATTTGTTCCATTACACACCTACATACACTTTACCACAAGAGCAAGGTATCTTGTAAACGCCTTTTGTTTGAAATGGAATTGCGTCCTTTGGAGAAATATTGTCCTTTCTTAGTTGAAAATTGTCCGAATGTTTGATTTTCGGAGCAATCTGGCAATGTTGGTGGTTCCGTGCATGTAAGGTAAGACAACACTGTCCATAGGAAGTACATTTATGAGATTTTGTTGAGGAGTTGGGTTTTTGTATTTATTAATAGAACGTCTTATATCTTCAGCGCAATATCTGTTGCCTCTTAGAGCATTAGTCAGTTTTTCTGTTTCTGATTTCAGTGATTGTTCGTCACATATTGAAAGTGCTCTGTGCACCAAAGAGTTTATGATGGGTTGTTTTTGAGAAGAATGATGGTGTGACGTTGCATTGAGATATCGATTTGTACGTCTTAATTTTCCATTCTCTTTCCTTTGTACTGGTACAAGAAAGTGAAGGGCATCATTTGATTCAGTTTCCATAGTGAATTTTATGCTAGCATGTTGTTGATTTAGATGATCCAAGAAATTATAAAGGTTATCTGCACCATGTGGCCAAACTACGAACGTATCATCTACATATCTGTATCAAAACTTTGGTTTTAAAGGAGCAGAAGACAAAGCGTTTTTTTCGAAAGCTTTTATGAAGTTGTTAGCTACCACAGGTGATAGCGGAGATCCCATGGCCGCTTCCGATGTCTGCTCGTAGAAAGTTCCTTGAAAAGTAAAATAAGTGGAAATCAGATATGCTTTAATTAGTTCTAGTAAGGTGGAGTCCATATTATTGTCTAAAATATATAGAGAAAAAGTACCTCTACGTCCAATCGTCAGCGCAATAGACTTACCAACCTACAAAATAGGTAAATATCTGACCAAACTTTTATATCCCTTTACAAAAAAAAACCGAATGCTTTGTTAAAACCTCTGGACATTTTGTCCAAAGATTAAAAACCATTCAATTAGAGCCCGGAGACATATTGGTCAGTCCTGATGTAGAATCCTTGTACACAAATGTTCCTATAGATCATTCAGTTTGCACAATATTGGACATATTACGAAACAAAAACATGGACATTTATCTTTTTGAAATCATTCGAGGTTGTTAAGCTCATCATACGATTCATTTTCCTTATATGTGACTGCGTCGTTTTCATATCTGCAGACTTTATTCTCGTTCTTTCGTGCGAGTTTTGGAAAAGTCTTGGTTCGCCGAAGTGTAAGTTGTCGGCTCCTTCGAGAATATATTCGCATCGCCATCGGTGTAGGGACTTGTCGCGTTACAGATTGTCGTCTGTTGCGTTTAATTTAAAATTCCACCATTACAATATTGTTTTCATGAAACCGCTTTATAAAACTAGCAGATCCCTGGGGATTCGCGAACCACTGCTTGGAAAACTTTAGTATAAAGCAACAAAGCGCCTGTTTTGTTTATACTTTATAAAAACAACCATAATTTGTTTATGTCCGCGCAGAAGTCGTAATGTCATTTCTTTTTTAGCAATTTTGGAGAAAACTATGAGAAAGGCAAAAAAATTGGTATGAATTTTAAGATAAATAAATACTTTGTCGACACACGCTGCTAGATATAGAGTATTTCATTTAAAAAAAATTATGTAAAATAGAATTGAAAATATCAATATTTAAATAATAATGTTGGATACTCTACATAAAAAGGAAAATATTGGACTATTATGAGATAAAATGATCCCAGCTAAGGTTTCCTAAAAATTTTTATAAAAATGTAAAGAATCGTAATATTGGTATTAAAATTTAAGCGAAAAATTGATTTTGGTCAAATAATATTTAAAAAATTATTCCTTTTGTAACGTGGTATTTTAAGGAAAAAAAATATTGTTAAAGAGAGGGTTCAGTGAGACTCCAATTATGATAAAAATTTAGATTCTTTCATAAAAAAAGTCAAAATCATCCGTCATGTTTTTTTGAGACACCCTGTAGCTTTAACCCCATTAACATTCTGCCTGTCAAATTTTGCATCAATTTAACGACATAGCCGCAATCGAATATCGAAATATTAAATTGACAACCCCTATACTGCTCTCTGTAATTATTTGTTAAATCTATTAACTAATTGGTAGTTATTCGTTTTTCATGTTAGTTCTATTTTTATTCAGTTCAAGATTAGTTATTAAAACCATCTATTAATTTTCATTAGACTTACGTACCAGGATGAGATAAAATGTTTCCGGAGTCCCCTAGAGATGGCGCTTTTAACGTCATTTAGACTATGGAACTTTGAAACGACCTATTTCTCCAGTATTACCTGAGTGTTTGAAAGAGCTGTTTTGTGTTAATTTTGTATTAGGGGGAATGCACACTACTAAGTAAGGTAAACGGCCCAGTTGTGGAACGATTTTGCACCAAATTTTATTTACCCTTTTTTAGTTTTTTAATAGAAGCTAAAAGTAAAATAATAGAAGTACCATTAGATCAGCCTTGCCCTCCACAATCAAAATGGGGTATTTAAACACTGATTTTGGTTTAAAAATTTTTAAAATAAATTAATATTTAATTGTAGCTAATGACCCTATTATGGAACGCGTTTTTCCAACCCTGACCCACTGTTCCAAATCATCATGACCGTATTATGGAACACCTTTCCAAGAATTTATTAAATTTGATTTTTATGAAATTAAAGTATTTTTAACAACACAACTGTTATTGATTATTAGTGTGTTTGTTTTAGTTGAATGTAGTATATATATATATATATATATATATATATATATATATATATATATATAACTTTATTAATATTCAATAAATCAATAAGTAAAGTGGGTAACCCGTTTGTCTTATATCACCTGACCACGATCCATTTTTTCCACACTTAAGAAATTATTTAAGTAACTCTGGTGATAGACTCTTTTCAAAATTTGCTAGATAACTTGATGTAGTGCAGTCTGTAATTTCAAGATTCGTAGAATTACTTTCTTTCATCTTTTTCTTTTTACTCAAAACGTTATAGTCTGGTACGTAAGGGTCAAACGGCATAAGACCAGTTGATTTAAATCCATTTACAACCGCCTTGCTTGCCCCAGGAAAAGAATCAAGAGCTAGCTTCAACCCCTTCGCAAAATCTTGTCTTGATAGTTTCGTTTTGTCATATTCAATTTTCCATTGAGGAACTATTTTTTTCCATACTTCTTTGAATGGATGGAAGAAAGCAACATCTAAAGGTTGCATCGGATGAGTAGAATGATGAAAAAGAGGACACAATTCTATCTTCTTTTCCATGCAGAAATTTACCAATGGAATTGTTCTGTGAGAAGAATGCCCATCTAGATACAGGATAATAGGAAATTCTTCTTGCTGTTTTACGAGATAAGGATAAAATATGTTGGTGATATACTCATAAAAGCTTTCTATAGTTATCCAACCATTATCTGAAATTCCAATGGCCCAATCAGAAGGAGAATTCTCTACTATATTCTGGTACTCTTTCTTTATAAGGATACATGCACATTGGTGGAGCCAGGACACCTTCAGCGCTGTACATGAATTAAACTGTCAGAGCTTCTTTCTCGTCAGCATCTACAACTTTGTAAACATTTCTAGCACCTGTGAGAGCGACAACTCTGTTTGGTTTAGGGCAGAGTTGAATACTGGTTTCATCACAGTTGTAAACTCTTGAGGAGTGTATGTTTAGCAAATTTTTTTCATTAAGATGATTTTTTATTGATTGAAACCAGCTTCTTAAATCATCTGCACTGACCTTAGCTTGGTCAAGAGCTAAATTTTGGGTTGTTCGAGTGGATAAAGAAGTTTGATATCTCCTTAGAAAAGCTTCATACCAATGTCGGCCTGGACAATTGTTCACAAATGGACTTTTAATGCCTGATTCGGTAACATATCTTTGTACACTATCGAGAATATCAATTTTTCCTACGGGATGGGCCCTTTGTGATCTATAAAAGATCCAGGTGACTATACGCTGCTCTATTTCTTTTGATAAAACTGATTCCGGTCCACTTTTCTTTGCGATAACATTACCTTCCATGTCTTTTTTTCGGTGCAACGTAGATATTGGAATGTCATACTCTTGAGACACTTGTCTAAAAGAATCTCCTGCTTTTAAAGCTATCAGAGCTTTTTTAAGGGCATCTTCCGAATAACACTTTTCCTTGATTTTTGTTTTTCTGTTCTTTTTGGACTTTCTAACTATCTTTTTCTTCCCGTCTTTTGCCATTTTAATGTCATATACTTAATTATTTTATAAATAAAATTTCACATCTAAAACAAATATAACAAAATCAGTTGTTAGCTTTTAGGTTATATTAATCAAAACATAAGAAAAGATTGTGCAAAGTATACTTACTTTAATAAAAATAAATCTAATGTAAATTTTAGTATTGAAACTAACAATCAAAATTAAACTTGCTCAAATTTTAATGCAATAAAAGTTATTTACAAGTTATTTTTGCGCGTTCCATAAACAAGTGCATCTATACAACACGATGTACGTATTTTTAGAACGCCCGTTGATATCGTTCAATAAATAGGGTATCTTCAATAATTCTTGTGCCGATTGAGAAACAGTAAAATTAAATAAATATTAAAAATTAAAACGCATATACAGTTCAAAGTTTAACCTTTCAACTTATATAAAACATAAAATTTTGCATGTAAAAATATAACGGACACTTTTAATATAAAGATTCGCACTTCCTCCAAAATGTTGTGCCTTATCTTGGTGAGTGCGAATTTTTTACTGTCACTCAGGTACCACATTTCAAATCGATTTATTAACTAATAAATAGCAATATTCTTATTAATTTTTGGATTTAATGTATTTTTTAATAACTATAAATTAAGTTTAATCAACTTTGACAAAAAAAATCACACCAACTAATATTAAACAATTTAATTTTATACGAAGTGTTCCACAACCGGGGCTCCGTTCCATAACTGGGCCGTTTACCTTAGCTCAATTTCTTGAATGTTGTTCATGCCAATCTAATTTGCCATTTTATTTCGATAGATTGATTTTCTTTGTTCACTTTGTCAATTTATCCTAGGTATATACTCGGTCATTTGTTGAATTTCCCGTATTGCACTTATTGCTATTTTTTGGTTCTGATTTCTAATAAGCTTGATTTTATTTTAGTTCATACTTAGACCTATTTTTCTTGTTTCTTCTTCGAAATTTTTAATCATTTGTTTCAATTCCTCTTTATTTTCTGATATCAATACTATACCATTTGCGTATCTGATGTTTGCGTATGAGCACTTCCTATTTATCTTTACTTTTTATGTGCCTCAGTATAGTCACTTAAATAGATCTTCCAATGCTTGTCTAACATCGTGTTTTTGTACTTTCTTGAAGCTGTGGCGTTGTTATATTTGCTGAAGAGTGAATCGGTATATCTATAGTTAATTCTGCTGTTCTACAATGAATACTTTACAGTTCACTTCTTCAAAATATTTTCATTTTGAGGAGATGGTCGCATGTACTAAACCCTTTCCTGAAACTTGTTTTTTCTCAGCTCTGATATTATCAAATTTTGGAATTATTCTATTGGAAATTCATCTATGACGGTGAGCAAGGCTATAGGGTGATAATTTTTGAGTGACTTATTGTATTTTTTCTTAAATAGTGATGCTGCTTATTTTTGCCACCAGTAATATTTCTTTCATCAAATATTTTCTTTTGATGTAAATAAATTTCATCGATTATATTTTTTCACCCGTTTTTTAACAATTTAATTGTTATTCTATTCTTATCCGAGACTGTGTATTTCTTTTTTACTTATATGTGATTGAATAACTATGATGACGTTTTTTTCTTTTAGCTTCCACTCGTCTTAAGACTAGTATTGCGGTGTTATAATTTCTTTAAGATTGTTTTCTCACCAAGTTTATAAGAAAATTTGTTATATTGTTTGTTCCATTGAAGCGTTACTCTTATTTTATTTAAAATATATGCTAGAAATGTAAATTTTAATTTAGTAGAACATTTTTTAAAATTATGTGTACAATTCGCGTGTTTATTTCAGTTTCTTACCGAGAAAACGTGAATTTTCTTCGGCATGTATAGTTTGAGAAGGTCTCCGGTTTAAATTTCACTAGCAGACTTATAACGCTACTCGACTGTACTATTGTAATATTGTGTAAAGGTAAAATTTTAAAAATGTTAATATTCTTTGGCAAATATTGAAAGTACTGTGCGTAATTCTTCATTACCGCTTACACGTTTATGTCTTGGCAGGCTTAATTCTAGCACCCTATTTACCGATCTGAATGTTCTTAGTGATCATGAATCCACTTGTGGCCTTTGAGTTGCTGTTCTTTGCCGTATTTGGACAAACTACCTATGATGAGTTGACCGTTAAACCACCTAGAGGAAGTACGCCTGCATTCTTCAGACCACCATGGACGGATAATTTATTTAAAGTGGTTTTTGGAATTTACATGTTGGTGTCGGTAGTAGTGCTGATCAATTTGCTAATTGCTATGATGTCTGATACTTACCAACGTATACAGGTAATTTTGGTCAGCGGCTTTCCGACCAATAGACTGGTAAAATGGTTGAATACTTTTTATAGTGCAACTGTCACCCAATGTAAAAGTCTTTCCAGCAGTATTTAGCAGCTTCATCGATTGCTGATTCTAAATGTCGATGTGCAGGTCCTGAAAATCGAGAAACCTTAGTTGATTTCAAATTGCTTACCTGAGCGTAGGTTACTAGTCTATTGGTTTGGTTGTCGTTGATTATAGTACTTTTCGATTCCAGTCCAAAAGAACCCGGTCAGCGCTTTCGAGCTGCTGTTTTTCGCTGTGTTCGGCCAGACCACGACCGATCTTCTCAAAATACCCAGCTATAACAAAACGAATCAGAATAACCAGCCCTTATGGACGGAAGTGTTGTTCAAAATCGTGTTCGGCATTTACATGCTGGTATCGGTGGTTGTGCTGATTAACCTGCTAATTGCCATGATGACTGATACGTACCAGCGTATCCAGGTAAAGCCGAGAAGTGGCAGAATACGCGTCGTTGTTTTAGCTAGAGTGCTGCTGCTTAGGTACGGCGGCGCAGGATAAACACAAACATACACATATAACTATTATCATTCACTAATCTATACACTTAAAAGCTAATCAGATCAGTTGGTTAAAAATAACAGAACTTTTAGAAGTTTACAGAGATTACTCAGCTTTGTAGAACAACATTTATAAAATGTATAACTGGTTGCAATAAATAATTTACTTTTTTTTACAATGCTATGAAAGTTTGGTATTATATTGAGTATTACACTTCACAGTTAAACCCAGATATTTTCACACTTTAAGAAATGTCTTTGATTGAAATATTTTATTTTTAAATATTTTAGTCAGTTTCATTTAAAAACTTACACCTTTAATTCACTAACCCACTAACCTAAAAAACGATCAAAGCCGACAGTTTCTCAGACATTAGCCAAAACATCAATTCTCCCAATATCTTGACGTAAGCGAAAGGAAATTAAATCAGAATAAACCATTATTTCCTTTTTCCTACAAAATGGCACCACTGGCTTTTCAAATTGACGTTTAACATTTCAGACGTCACTGTTTAGTTACCTTTTAAATACGGATCTGAACTTTTTGTTTTATACTTGGAAAGAAAATTTCATTTTACATTAAATCATGTCATCTTACCAATATACCTACCATTTCATCTGGAAATCTGTCATTAAGGAACGTTTTCAAAAATAATGTCATCAGTGAATGTTTTCAAAAATATTCCTTCATTCGTCCCTGCCTCTTTTTATATGCGTTTTTTAAAAATATTTGACGCCAAGGTAACCAAACGAGTCGATTTTTTTCCGAGAATAAAGAACCTATCATTTCACTGTGGCAAGATTACATAATTAATTAATTTTCCGTATTTAAGACGTACGAACACGCATATATTAAAGTAACTATACTGATCGTCAGAAAATGTCCGGATCATGCTATGCGCCATTTTGGGTAAAGTGAAGTTATAACAACAGTGAATACGCTGTCGCCACTGAAAAATTAAACCGACTAAACCTAATCATTTATTACACTGACAAGGTTTGAAGCAATTTGCATACCTTTCCGAAATTTTATCGACATAAGCAGTTGAACGAAACGAATGGCAGAAAGAGATAAAATGACAATATTACGTTATAACCTCACCTAACATATCCAATTCGTGTCAATTGATTGTTATGTGTGGATGTCTGCCATACTATTGGTTGGTTGTAAAAATAGATTAAACATTTTTATTATATTTTTGGTTGTTAAAAATAACTAGTCATGAAAAAAAGCAATATGTTGACGAACCGTTTCTTCAAAACGTTTAATTTTTTGAAAAAAAAATAGTTGAAATGTTAATTAGGTGGTAACCCGTTATTTTCAGTATTTTCTAATTTTTAATTAAAATATCCTTAGAAAGTTGAATGTCTCGCAAATTTCAAGTAAATTTGTGATTATAGACATACAAAATTATTACACTAAATTCTATTCATATTTCAATAGTATGAGCGTGCTGTTTAAAAATTGTTTTACTACGGCTAGTTGTAATTATGGATTTAACATAAACACTTGTGTCCATATATCCATAACAGCCGAGTATCTTTTAAACATTTAAGTGTAACATAATTGTTTTCATCAACACAACTTATAAAAAATTTGAGAAATAACAATTTGTAAGATATTTGAAACTTTTATTTAAATAAGTAACATTAAATTTTATATTCAAATAATGTTAAATGCAACATTTTACTTCCTTACGCTGTGTTATACACTATACAACACTACTTATGATTATAATTTATTAGGACATATAAATTTGGACCATACAGGCCAAAGAACGAGGTCCTTCAGAATAAAAACGTTATTTATAGTACATTTGATCTTCAAGCCCCTACAAGTCTTTACAAAAAAATAAAAATGTATATTAAAGGTTAAATGTAAGATCTGCCAGTATCATTAATGGAGGTCTTCTGATTGGCCTATGGTTTCGGTCCCTGGTCGTACACAGTTCCTTGATCACCAGTCAAGTTTCAGGTTTTCTTTCAAACTTAGTTGTCAGGACAGGAAGTCTTGTAATAAAAGGCTGGATGTTTAGTGAATTCATACAATAATTGATTGGTGGATAGCTAGGATGATGGATTTTAGTCATACTACATAGAGCTGCGGTTTCTACCGTTTCAAGGTTTATCAGTGCTGGCTTCCTGCAATTACTGTATGTAGGGGACATCTATTCCTAATAAAATCAGTATATTGCTTTGTATATATGAGTTGTTTTTCTTGATATACCTTTTTCTTTGTATATAAGATTCCTAAGGTATTTAGCCCTTTGTATACATTTTTGTTTAACAGATCTAAAGTGCCAATTTAAAATAATTTTGTGGTCTATATTTACACCTAAATATTTGACTGATGGCTTGGTGCATATAACTTGGTTGTTAAGTTAAATAAAATAAGTTTAATCCAGAGAAAAAACAAAGGTTTTTAATGACAATCAATAACTTCACAACAATGACACTATTTTTTTAACTTTTGACGGTTAATTTGACGTGCCAAAACGTCACTTTTCCCAAAATGGCGCAGAGCATACTCCGTACATTTCTCGTTTGACAGCTTCATTACAATCTGTCATCCATTTTATTTTCAGAAATCCGTGCGTACGAAAATATATTTGTTTGGTGCGTCATCGAGTAGTTAGATTAAAAGTTCAGGTCTGTATTTTATAAATAAAATGGCATCACTAGTATTAAACGTCAGATAGAAAAACCGATCATTTGGCAAATTAGCTAAAATGAGAAATTTTGTTTATTTTTAAGTAACAACAAAGCTCTATTTGTAGGGTTTTATCCTTAATTTTCTTATATAAAAGTTTCTTTTTTGACATTTAATATAAATTTATCCGATGAACTGGCTACATAGAATATCTAACTTTCATGTTAACAAGATTCGAATTGTTCTTATAACTTTTTAATCGATGTGGCTATTAAAGTTTGGAAATATATCAATATGTTATTCATAATTTACATCCCTTAAAATCCACAGAAAACACCAGTTTAACACATTCACAAGTCGATAATGCTTCCATTATTTTTTCAACTTACCTTACACTAAAGCACTTAAGCTCGTTAAATGATTACGTTCAAATGTCAATATTTCGTTGTTGTGAATGGCAAAAAATAGAGCAGATGTTACTTTCGATGACGAGACTAGTGAGTTTTTATCGAATTCCTGGTAAATCCTAAAAAATTTTTTTTTTCAAAATCATTAAATATGTTTTCCGATTGAGTATTGATAAAATACAAGTGCTGACTAAATCGTAATTGCTTATCAACTGAAAGTGCCCTGTTTATTTAAAAAAAAATGAGTCGTTAGTATGGAAGACCATTATCCATTTCTACTTTTTCATATTGTTACCTTTAAAAATTTTTAGCCAATAATTTCGTACACAGAGTATTCCTAATGTCTTAAACTGTAATGTTTCATCTAATTAAAGTTAGAAGTGTCACTATAATTATTTTTATTTTACACAAAAAGTATTCAAGACTAGGATGCAATATGTCACTTTGTAAGGTTTTGCTCAACTTTAGAGCTTTTTTTATTATCATACTTCATTATCAGTTGTTATATTTCCGAGTAATGTATGAGATATGCACTACTAAGACTGGTAGCGTAGCGTTCGATCTGGCAACACTTAGGACGAGAAACTTGAAGTGGCGGTAGGTGAACACACAATCGAGGAATAGTTTTTTCTAGTACGTTTTAAAAATTTGTGACGTTCAACCAACGGTGTGTTATTAGGTTTAGCTTTAGACTTTGGCACAGTGCAATGGACACTTTTACAAAACTTCAGCGGGTCTACGGAGACAGTTTTTGTCTTGTTGTTTGGTTTAAGGTATTTTCAGAAAGTAAAAAGTCGATTGAAGATAAACCACGCAGTAGAAGGCCTTCATTTTCAAGAACCGATTAGAATGTTGACAGAATCCGGGATCTTATGTGTTCAAATCGTCGGTTGACAGAATGATCGAGGAATTATTGAATTTGGTTCACACCACCATTCGTCAGATTTTGTTTAATGAATTGGGATGAGAAAAATTTGACCCAGAATACTTCTAAAAACCTTTTACAAGACTAAAAGGACATCGGGAGGGTACCTTGACTTTTTGAATATGATTGGAAATGATTCCCATTTTCGGGAACGTTTCATTAATTGTGACGAGTCTTGGGTGTTTGAGTAAGACCCAGAAATCAAGCACCAAATCATGGAATGGCACTAACAAGAATAAGCAAGTAGAAGATTAAATGCATGCTTATTTGCTTGTTCGATAACCAGTGAATCGCCGTTAAATAATTTGAAAATACTCACAATTTTAAGTGTAATCACTCAGCCAGGGCTTTACGTGTCTCTTCTTTTTAATATAATTTAAAAAAAATCTTTTTATTGTTGGTTAAATATCATCTGTTTATGTTAAAAACTGTAAATACTTCTACAGAGTGAGGATTTAAAAGTGTTAAAAGGTGATGTCGGGAAAATGGTTTGGGATATTTTCATAATAAGATTGGTGCAATAATATAGCTGCATGGGGACAGACTTTAAGATACACTCTAAAAAATAGGCAAAAGTTTGCAACACATTTCTATTACATCCTGAAGCATTTTTTGGTCTAGTTAGTCGGGAAAATGGTTTGGGATATTTTAATAATAAGATTGGTGCAATAATATAGCTGCATGGGGACAGACTTTAAGATACACTCTAAAAAATAGGCAAAAGTTTGCAACACATTTCTATTACATCCTGAAGCATCTTTTGGTCTAGTTAGTGATGGGAAGACAGTTCATGATCGCTCAAGAGGGGTGGTGTTAAATTGTCGGTCTCGCATATCGCTTGGTGTAGCACAGAATACTGTGTCAACCTGTAAAGATATGAGCGCAATTTGTTGATTTAACTGCTTGCCAATATCTATTAAATCTCTTGGTAGCATTGTCCTTTCAGTAGCACTACAAGGATGATGTTCGTGTGTCTTTTTCAGGAGTATTCTAGTTTTTCTCTACAGACTTTCTATGTCCGTCTTGCTCCATTTCGCAATTCCAAAAAATAACTGAGTGCAAGACACGCATTAGTGTTAGGTGCCTTAAATTTTTACTATTTAGGTTGGTTCGCAGTACCTCCTGCACCCATCTTATGAATTTGTTGGTTAATTCGGTCTTCATATTTCGTTGGTCAATTTTTTGTGTCCGTTTCATGTCGAAGTATTTACAGGTCTGCTCTGCTTCTATTGCCGCAAGGTTTGATCATTCTGCATCTTAAATACTCCCGGTTGTAATTTTTCTCTGGTCGTGTTTAAAATCCGGCACTTATAAATACCGAACATTATTCCTATATCTCCTGAGAACTCGTTCATAATTTTAAGCATATTTTTCAGCTAATTTTTGGATCAATTTAAGATCATCGATATGCATATGATTTAGTCTTACCACTTCTTTACGATTGTTTGTAATACTGAAACCGCATCTGGTGGCATTTAATTTTTATTATTATCCCATAGACTTAGTCAAACGGCTCTCACACTCCCTCAGGGAACATTCAGTTATCCCAGATATACTCAGATATTACAAGGATGGTACTCTGTGACGGCCCTTTCCATGTTGTCGAGTCTTAGATGATTTATTACCCACCTCATTTCCCATAAAGTTCTAGACAATTCGGGAGGTCTTGAGTAGTACTACCTTTTGCATAGCCTTATACAGATATTCACCAAGGCCTGATCCTTTGATATTAAACAGAAGGCTCTTCGGTACTACGCCGGTTATTTTAAAATCATAGGGATCTTTCAAACGCTACTTATTTCCCACTGTCTGCGTATTTGTACCTCCCGGTCTCTGTATTTGGCAATCTTCTCTTTTCATGATTGTTCTTATTAGGGGTGGTGATTTCTATTAGAGTTGTTCGCTTAGATGTTTTATCCATTAAGATGAAATCTAGCCTGTATAAGTACAATTTGTTCCCAGTAAAGCTTAAATTCGTTCTTCTCCAATATAGACTTCGGGTCGTATTCGTAGTATAACACTTTCTGTCCACACAGATTACAAGCCAAACGGCTTCGCATTCCCTCCAGGGATTATTGACTCATACCAGGTTTACAAAGATACCAAACGTATAAAGCTCTGTGGGGACCCCTTCCATATTGTTGGGTCCTAGGTGGCGTGGTCTTCTGTACTTCCTACAAACTTTCGGACGATCCTCGCGGTTGCAAGGAGAACTGCTTTCTGCATCGGCTTATATTGATGCTCACTAAGGTCCAGTCCCTTGATGTTCAGCAGGAGGTTTTTCGGTATCACTCCAGTTGTTGATAGTATTATGGGAATCGTGTAGACGCTGTTCATTGCCCACTGTCTGCACCTCTAAATCTCTGTATTTGGCAATCTTCTCATTATATTTTGGTCTTAGGTTGTTGTTATTAGGTATAGCAATGTCAATCAGTGTAGTTCGCCTAGAAATTGTATCTGTTAGTATAATTTCTGGCCTATTATGAGCAACTCTTTGATCTGTTAAAACCGTTCGGTCCCAATATAACTTGTATTCGTTGTTTTCAAGAATAGACTCCGGATTGTATTTCTAGTAAGGCACTTTTCCCACCTGCAATAGTTTGAATTTATCTGCTAACTCTTGATGGAGTATCTTGGTGGCTGAATTGGGTCTTTTCTTATACCCGTTTGTTGCACACGTTTGGCATCCTACAGTTATGTACTGGATTGTCTTTGATATTCGATAGCCATATCTACATTGGTCGTTTCCTATTGAGGGATCTCTAATGGTGAACTTCCGCTAGTTCTTCGTCGGAATAACCTGGTCTTGGAAAGCTAACAAGAAGCCCTCCGTTTCCGGAGACATTCGTCCTGAAATCAACCAGTAGTTCAACGCTGAGTAGTCAACATTGTCCTGGATGACCTCATTTGGATGTCGTCCGTGAAGTGGTTTCTGTAGCCAGGTTTGTAGCTTCTCTTGGTCCGTTCGGTGGTGAGAAGCAATATCCCGTTCTTTCAGCTGTAGCGGCGTTGAATCGTCTTGCATACTGCTCGATGTAATGTGGAAGGGACAGCTAACCTGTGGAAATAGGAACGTAAGTTTATGATTTGGACTTGGAAGCATTGTACGTTCAATAGCACTCCGATGGTGGTTTTTGTGTGCTTTCGTTAAGAGTGTTCTTATTTTCCTCTGCCGGTTTTCGATGCCCGTCCTGCTCCATTTTACAATTCCAAAAGAATAGCTAAGAGCAGTACATGCGTACGTGTTGAGCGCCTTAAACAAACTTCTACTATTTAGACTAGTTCGTAACATCCATCTTACCCTCGTGACAAATCCGGTTGTCAATTTGGCCCTCAGAGTGCGATGGTCAATTCCAAATTTTAGTGTTATAAGGTTATCATTGAAATTTTCAACAGGTTGTTATAAGCAATATTTTGCTGGTGCATTACTTTGGCGTTTCTCTAGGAAAAAGAATTGAATAAAGTTTTTAGAGAATTTTATGCCATTAATGAATTGTAATTCAAGATCTATGAGTTTTGCACAAGAAATTTTTTATTAAAAATATTAATGTTAATATGCTTATTAAAAAAAAAATACGTTTTTTTTTTCTATACGAAGCACTGTTTACTAAACAGTCTACTAAAGCATAACACTCTGAAAACATTTTCTAATAAAAAATACTTTTTAGTAGGTTTTTGCAATAAAATACCTGTTTGTTAGGAATACTCTGTTACTTCACTTTTGTTTTCTTTATTTTTGTGTCCTCCTACGTCGTCGTACCCCAAAGATCACGCTGCTGTCGCGCACCAGTTCTTCTGGGCTGGATCATCGTAGTGTAACCTTTCACCTAAAATTAGTGTCACATCTTGTAGCGGTCATTACTGTCATTTTTCGTTGTCATTTTCGTACTATTCTGCTGGTTCTTGGCTAGTATAGCTAGCTAATGTAAAAAATACAACGGTTTTAGCGGTGCTGGACTTAATGTATTCTCGTTGATACTTAGTATTAGAAATAGAGGATAGCTTTAGATGTGATATATATGTTTATCATTTTGTGTTACCAAAACAAACAGAATCCCAATTTAAAAAAAATCAGTAAATTAGTTCAAAAACATTTTTACATTGAAAAGTTGATTTGTTTATAATGAAATAATAATATAATTTTTTGCGTTGTAAAGCTTCTTGTTTTAACAGATTCTTGAAAATGTAATTTGATAAAAAAAAACACCAAAGAAAACAGGGTTCAAAATGATTTTACTTACAAACAAGTGATATCGAACTAATTCTCAAAATTTGCTTTTGTTTGCTACCAAATTTGTTCCAAATTTAGGTTTGTTTTTAAAATAATATAGACATAAGTATTTGAACTAATAATTCAAAGATTTGCTTCTGTAAACATGTAGTGTTATATTAATGTTGTACTATTTGCTATTTGCATTTTTGTGGTGTTGTATAATTATTGAATATTTCGACTATGTTTTTTATAATTTTTGCCCGATAGAAGAACTAATTTTTGTGTGTTTTTGCGTTTTATTACTTTTTAATATACATTTTTTACTTCGTTTGTGTTTTGTACTTTTATATGTATCCGTAGAGCTGAAAAAGCTAAAAAGTTTTTTGTATTTTTTGCATGAGCTGCGTTTTTTAGATTTTGTAGTCATGCACGTATTTTTAACGTGTTGTTGCATGTACGCAGACTGATGCCCTCAAGATGACTTGTAAATTTACGTTGCAACAATATTTTTATTTGGAATATTGTCAATATCTTCAAAAAAAAGTAAATTTATATCTTGTATGGCTTATATAAAATGTTGCACGTATTCCGCATAAAATATATGGCTGCGACAAACTCGACTGCGTATTAGAAATATTTAGAAAACCACTCGAGGAGTCTTTTTTGATTTGATTCTGATCATAACATATATTAATTTGCCTCCTTATTCTGAAGATTGCCAAATTTATCACTAGTAGATATCAAAGCCCAAATTTTAAATAAAACACCTAGCATTTTATTGTATTTTTCTATACTGTGCTTATTTTTTATGACATATCTTATGCCTATCTTTTCCCATCTTTAAGATATTAATTTTCAGGAGTAAAAAACGTTTCATTATAAAAAGTCAAATCTTTCTTACCACTACCACTAGAAATTTGAAAGTGTTGCAGAAGATAAAAACGTTTTTAATTTGGCCCAATATTCAAATAAAATTATAGGAGGTAAAAAGTGAGTCAATTTTTTTTTCAAAAAGTATTGGAATATCGATTTTTTTTAAATGGAATCCCTATATTTCTGAACCGTACACTGTAAAAAGGAAGTGCATTAAATTCAAGGTAAATGTGCTGGAAGCAAATTTCATAAATCGTTTCTTAAATTCAATTAATGTAATGCAATAAATTTAATAATTTTTACATTAATCTAAATTAATATATTCCATTACATTTAATGTAACCATACATTAAATTTAAAGTTTGATTATTACTTTTTAAGGTGACTATGTACATTAAATATACAGCCAGTGTTTATTGAATTTAGGTTATGTTATCACATATTTAATGCACCAACATTAATACGAGGTCGAAAAAATTTTCCCCGTTATCTGTACACCGGTTTGTAACTCCTTGGTTTCCGTCGGTACCGGCAGACATGTATACCTCATAAGAAAATTGAGTCCTTTAGGCAAATATATCATACTAAATAAAAAGTTCAATACAAGTTGCACCATCTTCCGGAATCTTATGCAATATACCATGAATATTAATATAAATTCCTTTAATGTTAAGGTACATGCGAATTAATTTTAATGTACAGAAAGTTGAAATATCTTTTTAGTTACTTTCTTGTAATCTAAGATACCATTTAGTTAAGTTTAATGTGCAACGAACTGATATTTCAATGAATTTGCTTTAAATTTAAAATAAAAGTAAATTATTCACGATTTTAGTTACAAAATCATTAAATTTATTTTATAATGTACATTAAATTTGCATTAAATTTAAGGTTATTTTTAACAGTGTAGCGAATAAAAAATTGAATTACCTTTCAAACTATGTAGCATATTTCTGTACCTGTGCTTTCGAAATTATAACACATTTTAAGTGATAAATGCAAAAACATACGGTGGATTTTTGGTTGACTGTCATAGAGTTATAAAATGATTTTCAGGTATTTCTGGTACGTCAAAATAATCCTATATTACAGTCAAATGAGTTGTCTGTTATATTCAGCTTTAAAGCTTCAAGGACTTCAGACACATATTCATTTGTCATTAAGATCATTTGAATAGGATGGTAGAGAAGAAGGATGGAGATAAAAGGCAAATAATCTCCATGACAGGAACCCACGAATCTGGATCCCACAATTAGTTCAATAAACCAATAACCTTTTTAAAAAATGGATTTTTTTCTACTGATTTGTCATGTAATGTGATATAAAAAGGTTTTTTGTTGCTTATTACTTTAAGAGTAGAATTTTTAAATGCAGCATTTAAAACATAACCTACGATAAAATAACATGACATAAGCTAATCTATCCTAACCAAAGTTAACATAGGTGAACACCATAGACATTATATAAGTATACTAGACCACGGATTCTATAAAAGAGACAGGGCGTTTTCGATTAGTAGTACTTCTCTTTTCAATGGCGGAGCTAAAAACGATACTCCCTCCATACGTCATTGGATATCCCTGTCACCTGACCGAAATTAGACAGAGAGGTATTACTCATCAAAACCTCTCGGTTTCTTTTGAAGCATGAACCAACTTTCTTTTATAGGATCCGTAGTCTATATAAAGTACTATTAATTACTCTTATGTCTATGGTTCATAATAATATTTTTTTTGTTTGCATCTTGATTTTTTTTTCGTTTTCTATCGTTTTAGAATTTTTAACCTTGACATTTACTTCAGAGGTCATCTCCGATCATAATATTTTTCTCTTTTTCTATTTCCGGGATCAAAAATTATGTGTTCCCATTTGGAAAAAATGATCGTAAACCTTCAAGGTTATATTCAATTTCAAATTTAAGTTTATCTTCGGATAGTTAGGAAAAATCCGAAATCGTATTTTGGTGTCCTTTCACTCAAAATTTTCGAGTTATTTAGACATATCCAGGCTCCTAAAATATATCAGTGTATGATCAAACTCCATACTTTTGACGCTCTGTATTTTGAGTATACTCGCATTTTGGCACTTGAACCCGTGGGAACTTACGATCTACCAGGAGCTCGCCGACCACCAGATCACACAGAGGTGGAGATAGTAACCCTGCCTGCGGCAGCCCTTAGCTGTCCACACTTGCATGGTTTCCTCCAACAGATTAGATTGTACTTGTCTGCCTTAGAGCGTGTTTTATAGCCACCTGCACAGAGTGTCTTCAGTGCAGTGTCTTCTGGCAGACGTTACGAAAGTGAAAAAGGTGTAATCAAATTCTCTTTCAAATAAGGAAGGCTGTCAATACTATTTCATTGCATGTCTCATAGTTTGATAGGTAATTTAATTTTCTATTCATTAAAATTTAAAAAAAAATATAGGATTAATTTACTTTTTTACCCACCCTGTGTAGTTTTATCTCGATTTCAATATTGATAGAAATTAGTAACTCATTTATCTTTTTCTTAATGAAACCGTTTTTACTCCCAAAAATTACAAAATAATTAATATCTTAAAAATTGCAACAGATAGGTGCCCAGAACTTCCACATTTTATAAAAATATAATTATGTGCAGTATACCCTATTTAAAATTTGAACTGATATCAAGCTAGTTAAAAATCTAGTAACGTCACATCATCAAAAATATTTTTTTAAGAAGGCAGATTATTATTTGTTATGAACACACCCAAAGTTTTAGAAAAATTTTTCAAGTAGTTCTTAAAATACGCCAAATGTGCCATCGAGTATGGTCCTCCTTGCATATAATTTGCAGTGTTTCATTTGAATGAATATATCCTGTGACAGACACGGTTTTTTTTGGAATATATATTTAAAAACATAGCCAACTTGGTTGCATCAGTCTGTATATGTTTTTTTTTGAAATTTAACATTTTTAACAACTTTTTAAATTTTGAATTTTTTAAACTTTTTTTAACGGTTTTTACAATTAATCAACCATATATAGTCGTTTTTATCTTTATTAGACTATAATTTACAAAAAAAAATTTGAGTAAATTAATTACCGAAAAAGTATATTTTACTTTTCCAAAATAAGCAAAATATTTATGACAATAATCTAATTTAAAACAAACTGTTTTAGGCTCAGTCCGATATAGAGTGGAAATTCGGTTTGAGCAAACTAATCAGAAACATGCACAGAACTACCACAGCCCCCTCCCCAATCAACCTTATCACCACATGGCTATTCTACTTGGTTGACATTTGCAAAAAGAGAGGTAGTATATTTCTAAATAGAGTAGTCATACTTTTTTAAACGCCCCAAACATTAGACTTTATTTTAGTTAAAACGAAAAAGCGACAAAGTCTCGTACATCTTATGGGAAGTTTCCAGAGAACCACGCAACTCAGCCCGAGGTTAGTATTAAACAAAAATATTGTTTAATTTATTTATTTCCAATACCTTTCCGTTTTAGGTCAAAAGCAGGTGCAAAATGGCTATCAAAAGTCAAAAAAGGCCGCCAAGTCGCTCCAAAAGAACTTGGTGGTCTTTCTATTGGACAAATGAGCCCTTTAGGGTCGCAGCTCAGTTTTGCTGCAACCACTACTAGAATAGAACATGTGACTGACTGGGAAGCCATTGCTAAGAAATATAGAGCGCTTATGGGACATGTAGATGAGGTTAAGGATGCCTCTAATGAGGATGATGAGGAGGAAGATGACGAAGACGTTCATAACGTCGTGCAACCGCCAATGGTGCCTACTACATCTATAGGTTAAAAGGTTACCTTGTTTTTAATGTTATTGTTATTGTTTATTTCAATTAAAAAATTTAAATTATTGGTGCTACCTCAAATATATTTATTTTGACATTAAAAATACTGCATTTCTACAGGGTGTATATTTCTAATTAAAATACAACTTGTTTTGCTGTTCTCAATGTTTTGCAAAATTAATTTATTACTTTTCACATAGAAAAGTAAACTAAAACGTATCAGAAACAACTAGAACTGATTTTCTTGTAAATATACATTTTACTTCTTTAGTCAAAAAATAATATCACAAATATTTTATTCAAAACAATTGTATTGTCCTTATTGTATGTATTTATGTAAAATATTTTTTCTACTGATATTGATAAGTGATTGCACTAAAAATATACCTTTTAGAAGATACTTGTAGGGTGCTTCCATGTTCCATAAAAGACAGAAATGTAATTTATCTAATGTAACCTAGAAACAAATATATTTTTAAATAAATTTGTATCTACGAAAAGTTAGTTTTCTTTAATATAGAGATAGTAAATTTAAGAGACTATATTTTTAGATAAACTTCACCATAATATCTTCAATAAACTACCCAAACAGCACAAATACGTCTTAAAGACGTCCATAAAACGTTCAATCTCAACATTCAGGACGTCTTATGGACGTCCATAAAAGACGAAAGACGTCCATAAGACGTTGTATAGACGTCTTATGTTACAAAAGGTAACGTCTTTAAGACATTTGCTTACAACGTCTTATGGACGTCCCTTCCTAACATTAAAACAACATATTCCACCAATAAAATTATGTACATTAAAAAGGGTCCCTTTAATTTTTTGTTTGTCTTGTTTACAAAGTCAAACCGTAATTATTCAAAAATCCAAGAAATAACTTTAATTAAGAAAAAATCAAGAGCAAAATATACACTACCATTTTAAATAACTACAAGTTCCGCATGAATAATTTGCTTTAAAAAATATGTTCAACATAATCTCTTTATACAAAAAAATACTTAACTTAAGCATAATGTAAACTTTTTCTAATTTGAAATTTAAGAAGAGAGGTAGAAGAGCAAATATTTTCAAAACTACTACTGTTCGAAAATTTAAGCCTTAGTTTATCCCTTCGATATAATAACTCTAAAAGGTAGACTATCAACAAAATAAAAGTTTATTGAAATAAAAAGTACACAAATCTTTAAATAGTTTTAAAAACAAGAATTTTTATTTAGTCGAATAATAAATCTGGTCTGATGCCCTTTTCAGCCATGTTTGGATCGAAATTTCCTCATTCTTCTAACTTTTTGCCAGTCCTGTTGTCTCTGTAGATCCTAATAACAAACTGATTTTAATTTTATAGGATAAAGTTTATCATTTGTGGGAGTAAATTTTTTGATATTTTTGCGAATTTTTATAATTGTCCTCTACTATAGAATCGTGACTTAAGCTATTTCAAGGTTAATATATATAATAAAAGACAGAACTTACTCATAATAAGTCTCACCAAGTTGGAATCGTAGAACTTTCTTTTTTCTTTTCGTACTAATCAACTGTACATGGTAATTTTACAAGCTCACTTTACAAAGTCATAAATGCTCCGTACTCCCAGTTTTGAAATTTCTAAAACCTTAAACAAAATTACTTCTTGTAATTAACACAACTCTATTTTCTATGTTCTTTAAATATAAACCAATCATCAGGAACAAAATAAATCTTACAGGTTTCATTAGTGGAGCACTCCATAAACAAACATTTCCCCTTCCACTTCATTAGTAATATTTCTTGTAATATTTAGGACCGGGTCTGGATGAGCTGTGCAAGCCTTTTTCGCACAGATAATATTTTTGAAGATATCATTTCATACTTCTAATAACATAGAGTTACTACAAAAATATAAGTGGTAAAGCATTCGGAAATTTCCTGTAACACAACCTATGAATAACGTTACTGTTTTTCCTAAATACATATGATTCTCAATCTTACCTTAAGTATTACATAAACACGAATAAAAAAGATTTTTAGAGGCACATTGATAAATCAACTATTTTAATAAAATTCTTTCAAAAGCTAAATTTTCACAGTCGGCACCCCAACAACATTAAAAATGAATAACGACATGACGAAACACAAATACAAAACTGAAAAATGACAGTGACAGAAACAAAAGGCGGGTTTCGCTGGCATCATATTGTTATTGTTATCGGTACATCAAACAGTCTGTGACAAAAAGCACCAACGTATTGATAAAAAGATCACGCAAAAGTTCCATTAACCAACGTCGTAGTGAGGCTACTAAAAATTTGTCGTTCAATCAAAAATTTTAACCTCAACTTATATTCAGCTGAGCTCTGTGCGACGTTGCAAACTTATTACCCAACTGCGACAAAATCCATAGGGAAGGAAATGCTTTTTAGTTTTTATCAACTAAATTATACACAACTGTATTTATTTTCATATAAAATGTAGTATGTAGACTTTAAAAGATATCTTAAAGACGTTGTATATAGACGTCTTTAAAACAACGACGTCCATAAGACGTCTAGTGCTGTATGGGTAAGGCCATAAAGGAAAAGTTGTTAACTTTATATTTTGCATATGTGCAGAAGTAATGCATATTTTGATTAGCATAAAATCATTTTTTCGATGTGCTATGACAAGTTAGCTTTTTCTATAATCTGCTTATTTCCTTAAAGATTTTATTTTGAACTAGTACCACTGTTTTTATATACGTAACACGCGATAGCGTAAATAATATACAGGGTTGTACTAAAAACCTCATAGAGGGATCTATTTGTGGTGAAACGGCAACTCCGATAAACCATAATATGTTGTTAAAGCTACTTTGTCAGATTATGTCAAATTTCTCTGAATGGAAAAACTAGAAAATATAAGTTTTTCTTTTGTAACGTGTTTTATTTATTACAGTGTTAACGTAGTCAACATCGCATAACTAAGATAGTTTTATAACAGTATTTTCTTAAGATTATTACTTTTCACTTATTTTTGTCACAAAGCGTTAAAAAGTACTCTTTCCTATGATTTTTGGGTTGAAAATATAGAAATATACCCCTGAAAATATCCTCTCGATGTTGTGTATTCGGTTCTAAATCAAATTCCTGGAATGATTCTGCCGTACGAGAATTTTGTCTTCCAAAAAAAATAACCGATGAGGATATACAACTTCTTTGAGGTTTTGTTGTTTAATATTGGGTACTAGCTTTTATCCGCAACTTCGTCCTCGTGAAATAAAAGTTATTTTGAGTTATAAGAGATCTATATTTTTATCTAATCGGTAAAAACAGTTTTCCATTGTTTATAACAAATCGAATAACCTGAACTAACCTGAACTAATAAAATAAGCTTCTGAATTCAATGATGATCTCATGCAACTATTTTTAACTATTTACAACAAACTAAGTTGTCATAAAGAATATTTCATTATTAAAACAAATGCGGATTCGTTTAAAATTATGTTTAGTCATATCTAGTGATAATATTTTCAATTGAATCGGTAGAAACAGTTTTTCAATCTTTATAACAAACTGAATTATTACGAACAATATTTAATAGTCAAAACTAATAAAAGAACCTTCTACGATCATTTTTCGTCATGTTAATTATATCAAATGATGATATTTTTAATCTTATCGGTATAAACTATTTTTAATTGTTTATAATAAATTCAATTGTTTTAAACAAAATTTAATTGTCAAAACTAATTCACAATCGTTTACAAACATATTCCGGCAATGATAATCATATTTTTCACTATGTTTAATTGTTTAGAATAAATACAATTGTTATAAATATTATTCAATTGTCGAAACTAATGATAAACCGTTTACAATCATTTTCCGGCCATCTTAATAATATCTAGTGATTATTTCTTTCATCTTATCGGTAGAAACGACACTTTTTATAATAAATACAATTGTTATAAACAATAAACAAAGAAAGTAGCCTGTGTCAGTCCTGACAACTTCCCCTTCGTGTCTATAAAGTTTCATTGAAATCGGTTTAGCCGTTTCGAAGATTAGCCCGTACAGACAGATACTTCAATTTTATTTATTTTCTATAGATTATGTTATATAATTTATATTAATACTCACCTCATATATTTATCTAAAAAAACTACAAAAAACATTTTGGACAAAGTTATCTTTTTCAAATCATTATGTTATAGTTGTTAGCCTTGTTAATACATAATTTATTTAAGTATAGTTTTAAAAGATTGAAATTACCATCACCTAAATTTCATAAGTGAATTTAAAAGTAAAAAAAAAACACATACATTTGATAAAAAGCAGATTATAACGTGTTGATTTAACGGCCTCATGGTGATGACGTCACAAATCAGCGCTGTGTCTTTGTATTCTAGGAGTTATTGTCGATTTTTTGAGATCAGCGCATAGCAAATAATATTTCGTAAATATATTTGGTACATGATGAATTTAAAATAGTAGTTTTAAATGTTTACTTCTCTAAGAATTAGACTTGGATTCTACTTCTTCTTCCTGACATTTACAATGACCTTTCGGCCTTCAGTCAAGAGTTCTTCATGCAAAAAAGTTATGTCTTCTGAAGAGAAGCTTCTGCTAAAGAACATCGAGCTTAAGCCCTTCTTGTACCCCGCCTTAATCTCTTTTTTTATATTCTTTACACTTTATGTACTGTAAATGTGGCACAACTTTCTTCCATGTATTTTACTGACATTTTTTAACGATAAAGGAAAAGGAAACAGAGGGGTATAAACTATCTCGTCCTGTGGAGTATCAGGACTGCACTCGGGGGAAACTCCAAGGTTAAAAGGGGGCTGAAAGGTTGTTTATGTTATTTAGATATAAAATTTTTCAGTTTATCTATTTATTAATTATTGTTCTATTTTTTTTTAATGTAATAACTAATAAGATCTCAAATATCAATAATTTTACATATTTCTATAATGAAATATTGAATATTACGTGGAAGGTCCAAGTTAATTTTTATTTTTGTCTAATATTTCACTGGATTATTTTCAGTTTGGTTGTAAAGGTCATCATTGGAACTTAAATATTCGCCTTTAGGGATTGAACATCGACTGTTTGAACTGGATCTGTTACTCAATATACTTTGTTGTTCTATGATATTCTTCCTAAACGTAACTGTAGCCTCATCCATAATAAGGACTTTAGTATCTTGACTAATATTTAATTTCGTTATAAACTGGTCAGTGAAAGTGAGTGGAGAAATTGTATCCACAATTTACCGATGAGACTTCTACAAGTATTTGGGAAAATTAGTTCGTTATAACTGCTCCGGGCATATCCCTGTATTTCTGGAGAGATGAGCGAATGAGATCTCCTTTTTCTCTGCAACCTAATTGCATATGAGTCAGAATTTGTGTTGGTACTTCTTGGAATAGTTTTTCTTTATAATATATCTATAATGTCAACGTTCTGTTGCGGAATCTTAGGGAATTCACTATGGTGAAATGATAAACTGTTATCCTCGCTTGGACTATTCTGTGTCTTCCGTCAAGTTATAGTTTCCTTTGGAGTGTAGTTTCCTTGCTTTAAAATAAGAGATACTATGCACCATAGTATTTTTAATATCGCATTGCCTTTTGTATTCTTTACGTTTTCTTATCAGTAGCATCGTGGTTTTCTTTACAATATAAGCATAATCTATCCTGGATACTGTTCTAACGCCTAGCCCCTCTTTTATTTCTTTTTTCATATAGTTTTTCCAACTTCCAGAGGGGCTAGAGCGTTTTCTCTTAATAAAGGAGAGCTTTTCTTGCCATTAAAACACTGATAGCCTTTTTAGATTAAGTTTTATTAAAATTATATACGAGCGGCACTAGTTAACAAAAAGATATCAACAATAATTTAACTTAATTAGGGAGCAACTATCATTTTCTTCTATAATATCTTTAATAAAATTAAAATTGACAAAACGCTCACTTTCTTACTGGTTACCACGTTTTATAGTTCGCATTTCTCTTACCCATACGTTGCGGCTACGCAGGGCGAGCTAAAGGTTTGGTTTACCCCATTTTAAACCCCATATTGACTGTTTGCTAGACTACAAAACACACTTAGAATTATTACTGTGAGAATTATATTTAAAACCGTATTTAAAACATTTTTTTTCACCGTACTGCGAAACACTCTACTGGCACTGTCTAAGTACTTGTTGAACTAACTCTTTCTAAGATTGAAATCACACTGTTGAACTAACTTGTCTAAGCTTGAAATTACACTGCCTCTTGCAATAAATTCGGGCTGTATTTATATCACCTAGTGACGTCGCAATTTACGGGACTTGTTTTCTGTGTACGTGCCTTGGCTAGCTGATTTTTGAGAAAAACATACATAAATCAATATTTTTTTAATTAAAATCTGGCAGCTTAAGAATTTGCTTTATAGTTGGAACGTGACTTTTGGCTAGACATCTCGGCGAAAAACAACAATAAATAATATTTCTTAATTAATTACTGACAGGAGTTAATTGCTAGCTAGAGAATTTCGTGAAGCAATGTGTAAACAATTTGATCGCCTACCAACCTAAATTTGTGTACTTAGAATCTCACGAATGCAACATAAGCAAAAGAACACCTGCGGATCACGCGACTTCTATTGACGTCAAAAGCACGGGATTCGGAGACTCCACACCGGAATGTTTTAAATTCTTTTATTTTTATATTTTATTCGAATTTAGAAAAGAGTTGAAACAAGAAGTGCGTGTCGATAAAATTTGCACACCTATGACTTAGAAAAATTTGATCTTAGGTAAAGAAAAATAATTTCATTTTAATATTTTAAATTTAATAAAGTTTTTTTTTCTATTGTTGAATTTTAAAGTAATTCCTTGTACTATTTTTCATTTCGATTTATTTATTTATTTATTTTATTTTTAAATAAAATAGATTTTAATCCGACTTTTCCTTTGTAAACTTGGATAAATTTTTGCTTGTGATGTATTTTTAATATTTTTAATTTATTAACTTCTTTGAAAAATAAAATTAGTCCCGGGGCATCACACTGTGTTGACATTCTGCTACATTATGACCATCACCATATCTTTGGTATCTTGTATATTATCTACATTTTTATTATTGCTTTCAATTATCACTATATAGGGATCCTGCTGTTTATAATGGTATGAATGAATAACATTATTTTTTTTTCAAGGGAATCTCACTTTGGGAGCCATTTTGGATCCCCGTGTCCGACCCATGCGGTAATAACGAGAATGTCAGTTAGATAAGGCAAAAAAGGTTTTTATTGCCAGATTCCTTTTGTAATGTTACATAACCTCTTAAACGATCAATTTTTATTATTAATTTTGATCTTTTCCCTCGGATTATTTCACCCACGCTTCCTTACGTCAATAAAATCAAAAGTGTGAACTTTGAACATCTTACATATTATTTTTCATCAAAACGGGCACGCCACTGTTTTTATTCATTTTGTGTATTATATTAAGAAATAAATAGCTTTTTAGCAATAGCGTTAATTATCTATAACAATATATTAGTCTCATAAACAAAGTGCATTGTATGTGGGTCTTTATGCAACTGATTTTATTCAATTAAATATTATAATTAAAAATAATAAATTTACCTTGCAAATAGCTTACAGTTACGTTGCGAACGAGAGCCAAGTCAGAATTTCGACACTAGATTTTAAAACTTTAATCAGGAAATTACACTAATAAATTATATACCGGGGATATGTAAAAATTACTATTTATACATAATTTTCACTAATAAATACGTATAATTTAGATTTCTGTAAATTTTGCTCTCAGAGATAAATTAAGTTAAAAATTAAAACTTTTTAATTTTAACCTTTAATATCTCCTCAAGGCTATTTTTAAGACGAAAACAAAAAAAATTCTTTTTTTTTAAACGGAGCGTATAAAGATGTGCAGGCTTAGTTTCTGGTAGCTTAGGTTGAGTCCTTGTCTCAAAGAGAATCCTTAAAGATCACTCAAAGATCATTTAGAGGTAACTTCCACGTATTTTTTTGTTTTCATTTCAAAAATAACCTTCGAGAGACTTTTGGATATTTTTAAACACTAAAACGTAACATGAACACTCACAAATTAAGTTCACACTTCGTAACTCGCTTAAACTACAAAAAAAGTAGATTTAGATGTATTTTTTTCTGGAAATGGAACCTTTAAATGATCTTAAAGTTACCTTTTAGAGATATCTATGGATTCTCTTTGAGACAAGAGCTCAACATGAGCTACCGAAAACTAAGCTCACACATCTGTAACTGCTCAGGTTGCAAAAAAAGGAATTGCGATGCTTTGATCGCAGAAATAACCTTCAAATGATCTTCGAGTGATAATTCTCGAATCTCTTCAGTTTTGTTACGTTATTAGTTCAGTCTTAGTCAAACATATAATAAACAGAAGAATCGATATAAATTCTACGTACATAAATATGATTTTTTTTTAAATCGTCCGACTTGAAGGTAGTTTTCAAGGTCAAATGAAAGTTATTGGAACTTTTAAACACTTTTCCCAATTGCGTAACATTTAATTTAAGGGGTCTTTTAGGTTACAATTTTTCAAGAAAAAAATTTTTTTGGTCATTTTTTTTTAAAAGAAAGAAAAGAGATATCATTTTATAATTTCGCACATATATTTATTCATACTTTAAGTATACAAAAATATTTTTTTTGAATTTTTTTTATGGATTTTTTTACCCATAATAAAAACCTCAAAAAATGACGGCGGACGTCATTCCAGGTGACTGAATCGTCTCAAAAAAAAATACCAAATTAATCCTTGTGTAAGTGCCCATGGTCGGTACCGGAATGATTTTTTTCATCAAAAAATAACAAAATGGCGGCCATTTGAAAAAAAAATCCATTTTTGAGGGTGAAAAATCGGGTAAAAATCGGAAAATTTGTTACCGATTGATTTCGGTACCAAAAATTTTTTTTGTATACTTAAAGTACAAATAAATATATGTGCAAAATTATAAAATGATATTTCTTTTCTTTCTATTAAAAAAACATCAATAAAAATTTATTATTTTTGAAAAATTGTAACCTAAAAGACCCCTTAAAAGAAAAATCGTACTAGCGTTCTTCCAACTGGATAAATCTGATTTTTGAAATTAATTCAGCTCAGAATGGAAACCAATGGAAGTTGTTAGAGAAAGTTTATATTGAGCAATGGATGAGAACATCTCATGGATGTAATGATGATGGTGATGTTCGTAATTAGCATGTCACAACACATAATAAAAATATTGGTATGATTTTGAGTATTTTAATTAGTCATGAAAATTTTATGGGCAATAGATGCCCATAGGATTTTGTCACCAATAAGTCTGTTTTTTGCAGGTATGTTTTAGTAGGATTTAGTTGTTGATATAATCTAACCAGTTTTAATTAAACAGCAGCCTCGGTATTTGTAACTT
The DNA here is from genome assembly GCA_034092305.1 of Diaprepes abbreviatus. Lineage (NCBI taxonomy): Eukaryota > Metazoa > Arthropoda > Insecta > Coleoptera > Curculionidae > Diaprepes > Diaprepes abbreviatus. The sequence continues at coordinate 380,073 of JASJET010000070.1, forward strand.
ACAAAATCATTTATAAAGAGATACCAATCGAATTTCTCAAGAAGACATTGCAATCTATAATCTAGACCTCCACAGAAAATCCTTTGAAGCAAATTATAACAGACAAAAGACTAAAAAGGTTTTTGCTCGATTAGAATAAACAGTTTTTTAAATTTAATCGCGGTCAGGATTGTTGAAATTTTTCTTCAATGTGAGCAGAAATCTTTTGCATAAATTGAATTGTCTTGGTCAAGTTCATATTTAAAGAAAAAATCGTTTTTTTTTCGGCATTTCAAGAAGCAAGTTGATTTATATAGAAACGTACTGTATGTTACATACTTTTATTGATGTTACAGCCTTAAAAGGATAATAAATAACTGTTCTAATCAAAGACCCGGTTTTTAAAAGGAAGCAACGACTGAATTTCAATTTAAAAAATACGAGTTTGTGTGTGACTTGAATTAATGAAAAATCGTCTTTAATTGTGGCAAGTGATTTAATTTAGTGAATGTGGTGTTTTATATTTATTGACTTTCTCTAAGTAAGGTTATATGGTTTTGTAAGAAATTTGTGTATAATTAAATAAAAGTTAAGTGTGTAAAAATGTTGATAAAATTTAAAAATGTGTGGAGTTAAATAATGTGGCGGGAAGGTTTACAGAGTGTAAAATGGTGGGAATTTTTTTGGTTGTAGTGTTGGCAGGTGTGGTAAAAGGTAATTTACTTTTAGTTAGTTCTGAGTTTACTTCACTATATTTTTAAATTTACATAGGGTGTAAAATAATATGAAATAATTTTTAGGTTATAGTAATCGTTCCAAATTTTGGCATAGTCTGATTTATTACGTAAGAAGGTTGATTTTTTTAACTGAAATTTATATTTCTTTGTATGTCAAAAAACAACCTCTTTATTCTTTCTTATACTCAACCATTTGTAATAAATAACCAAATCTGAAAAAAAAAAAGAAATTTAAAGTGTTTTCAAATTATTTAAAAATTTTCTTTGTAAAGACAATAAATTAATTAATTTGTAATAATTCAAAAAATAAATGAAGCAAGGTATGCCTTATTTTTTGTGAAAATATAAACATTACATTGACAAAATCTGACCAAGAAATAGAATATCAACTCCACTTCTTTCTAATTTTTTTTTCGATTGACTTTACTATTTAAATATTTAAAAACTATAACTTTTAAATTTTGTACTGTCTCTAGTTATAGATTTTGTTCTTTTTAATGAGGTCTAGAAAAATCTTATCTCCTTTTTTACTATATTTTTATTAACTCGCTTTCTTGTCTGTCTGTTTTTTGTTTGTCTATTAGATAAAAATTTTGCAATCCACTTTAAACTAATTTCCTCATTGGGAGCTAGAGACTTGAAACTTTAAAGATAGCTCAAAACTGGATGACGTTGCAATATTAACTCGCTTTTTTGAACGGTTGTTTATTTATCTGTTCGATACAGATTTTGAAAGCGATTTTTCTCTATTCCACGAAAATTTTACAATCGACTTTAAATTAACTTCCCAATGAGCTAGAGATTTGAAACCTTAAACATAGCTCAGAACTGGATGACATTACAATATTCACTCGCTTTTTTGAATATTTGTTATTTATCTGTTCAATATAGATTTTGCGAGCGATTTTTTTCTGTTCCGTACAAATTTTACAATCGACTTTAAACTAACTTCCCAATGAACTAGATACTTGAAAATTTAAACATAGCTCAGAACTGGATGACATTGCAATAATAACTCGCTTTTTGGATGTCTGTTTATTTATATGTTCGATACAGATTTTGCAAGCAATTTTTGTCCGTTCCGCACAAATTTTGCAATCGACTTTAAACTAACTTCCTAATCAGCTAGAGACTTAAAACTTGCTCAGAATTGAATGACAATGCAATATTAAGTCACTTTCTTGTCTGTCTATTTGTTTACCTGTTCGTTACAAATTTTGTAACTAATTTTAAACTAACTTCCCGATTTGTTAATTTAAATATGGCTCAAAACTGGATGACCATGCAATATTAACTCACTTTTCTGTCTGTTTGTTTATTTGTCTGTTCGATATAAAATTTGCGGTTGATTTAAAACTAGAGACTAAAAAACAGAAAATAATTATTTAAGTAAAAAAATTAATAAACCACGTTTTTAAAAAGTATAAGATAATTTCTCCTAGCCTGGCATAGACTTATAAACCCATATAGATTCCTAACTTCATGTATATTATCCCAAAAATTTTTGATTGTGAATTTTTAAGAGCTATTAAAGTATTTATTTGATTTAAAACAATAACTGTTGTGTGAGTTTTCTCAATGACAACTATTCTCTACACTCCTTACTATTATCTATTGTATGTACACTACACGTTTTTCGTTTTAAACCATACAAGTGTTTTTATAGCTTTTAAAGACTCTCAGTCACAAATTTTCAGGACAATGTGTATGGGGTTCTAAATTTGTATAGGGCCAAGAGACATTATTTTAATACCTTTTAGTTCGTTTTCAAAAACGTGCTATATTAAGAATTTTATTTTTCATTTAAATACTCATTAATACTCTGCATAACCATTATTTAATAATCATAAAAATATGGGATGGTTTACCTCAACCAAAAAGAAAATAAAACATACAGGACAAAAATTCGAAAGAGCTTCGTTTTACTACAATTTTCTTCCTCGAAATTTTGAATCACTTTTTTTTATTACATGGAAAATGCAAAATATAAATCTTATTAACCGGCTTAAAAAAAACGAAGAGATTTTCAATGCGACACGTATGAAATCTATCTCGAAAATATTCAACCTTGTGATGCAGTTTTTGTAAAATTTTTGGTACCTTTTTTTTTCGAAGGTTAAATGAATTAGAAAAGGATGTATACTGTTTCTCTTCTCACGGATACGATCTTTTGCCCTTCTTTTTTCTTATCAATTTTTGAACGGCAAATCAAGTTCTAGTAGTTTATCCTTTAAAGCTAGGCATACACTACCACGGATTTATTTGTAGAACACAATTAGTTTTTGGAATAGTGGCTTAGGAAACCGTGGAGGTGTCGGTAACCAAAGGCTGCCCATAGGAAGAGGCTCTATCCCTCCTTTTGTAGGATCTGGCGGTCGACGAACTTCTAGCAAACCTCAAAAACTATGACTATTATAGCCCGGATTATACTAACAATCTAGTCATATTCATGGGAAAATATAGTAAAACAATATTGGATCCCATGCACGGGGCATTGACTATAGTGGAGAAGTTGCGTACTAAGAAGTATCTTAGGGTAAATCCTAAAAAACTCACACTCATACCTTTCACTAAAATAGTTAAGTGAATTAAACTACCAGTTCTCTTTAATACACAACTGCAGAGAGCCGAGAAGGTTAAGTATCTAGTTGTATACTGCAGTGATAACTTATGGTTCGGTTATATGATGGACAAAAATCACTCCAAGATGGACCATTCTGGAACTCTCCAGAGTCTAGAGACTAGTCTGCCTGTACATCACGGTAGCCATGAGAAGCATGGAAATCCTACTAAATCCCCATTTTCTTGATGTAATAATCAAGGGTAAGGCGAGGGTAGGGTGATATAGGTTGGAACTTAATAAGGTCTGGTAGACTGGACCTGCTTCTAAACACATCAATATCAAAGGCGTGGTAACGAACTCATTGTTGGAGATTAGCATTGATATCATGACAAAAACATATAACTTCAACAGGTCCTTGACCATTTAGATTGACAGGAAGGCAGTATCTGAAAAATTACGAAGTAAACCAGGATATCTCGTTCGGTATACAGACGGGTTCAAAACTGACCATGGTACAGGAATACACGGAACCACATTCAGACTTGGCATAAGTGAATCTGGTGAAGGGTTAAAGGGGCAGGACAGTTGTCATTTTCTCCGATAGTCAGGAAGTGCTAAAAGTTCTTGCAACCAACTTGTTGTCACAAATATCGTAGAACTTCTCAACTGGAATGCTGTATCACTCAATCAATCAATCAATCAACAGTGGCTTCGTCGCTTATCTTTTTATTTCAACTTCTTCTTCTCCTTTTAAGCAAATGTTTTATTTGAGGCACACCTAGAAGTCGCAGTGAGCCAAATTAAGATTGCTTAATATAGGCCCCAAATTTTTTCAATGTCTTTTTTCTGTGCGAGTTGAACACAGCTTTCTTCTTTCTATCTGTTTACCATCATCCAATCACCTTTTTTTCGGCCTACCAACACTTATTTTTTGTAATTCATAGTCTTCATTGCATTACTTTAGGAGTCCATTTATTGATATATTGTCTGGCCATGTCACCTGTCCATTTCCATTTTATTTGAACTATATTTTAGATTATATCCAGGACTCTAGTTTTTTGCCTAATTTCCTTATCCCACACTTTATCTCTCAGAATATGACTTAGCATTGCCCGTTCCATTGCCCTTTGGACAGTTTTTAAATTCTTGGCACTTTTTCTTTTAAAGTTACTGTTTTCACTCCATATGTCATTACTAGTATGACGCATGTCTCATATACTTTTGCTTTTAGATTATATGGGAGATTTCCGTTACGGGGAATATGTTTTGTGTTTCCAAATGCTGAAAATTTCAGCACTTTGGTTTTCCTTTCCAAACATGATCATGATCTCATGTTCCAGATATATATATATATATATATATATATATATATATATATATATATATATATATATATATATATACTCATTCACTGCTTCGAGGCTGTGATTTTTGGTACTAATGGTCATTTGTGCTCAGTATGACCACAGTAAGGACTGACGAAGTAGAGTAATTTCCTGTTTTACCAAACATTGTTGGATGTTGTGATGAGCTGGAAGGCGCTTTGTTATTAATAAGCATCTAGTCATCCCTCTGCCACAAATGAAGCCATTTTTTTCTTACACTCTCTCTTAATTACACGATAGATTTATTTCAATAAGGTTAAAACCAGAAAAAATATATAAAAAATTGTTGGTTGACTAACACTGACGCGTTTCTGTATATTTTTTGGGTCGTCGCTTTATGCATATATAATAGATATGTCTCATCGAAATTTGTGCTCCTTTCATCAGATATTCGTTTAACATCATTATAAAGTCTAATTAAAATAAAAAATAATGAAATTAATTATTTAAAAACATTTCACCGTATTAAAAATATCGCGGTAAAAAATAGATTCTTAAATGGCAAATAATTTAATAACTGCAGACTTACTTATTTACTTCTCACCTTTTTAAAGTCGTCGTCAAATTTGAAGTTTGAAGGTATTTTTTACAAACTTCAAAGGCATTGTTAACCAAGATGAAAAGAAATGGAACTCAAATTAAAAGATGTGTAAAGAATATAATAATGATGTGAAGAAAATAACAACCCACTATTTTTTTTTAAACAACTCCTTCCTCTACTGTGTATATAATTAAATCAGCAGTTTCAAATGGCTGCAATTTTTTTTAGATTTTAATGCCGGATTCTTTTTTTAACAACGTATCTTGAGATCTTTTAAAATCGAAATACAAGAAACCATTGACCATTTCTTTTATTGGAATAAGTTTATGGATTGGTGCTTTTAAGATAATTTTTCATAGATTTATTTGTTAAATTTCGAAGAGAAAAACGTTAAGTAAGCATATCCCCAATTTTTTTCCTTTTATTGTGTAACTATACTAATCATGAGCTTTTACTCGGACATTTAATTCTTTGTTTACGATTAATTTTGGTAGGATCCAGCCTAAATAATTAATTATTAACGGAATTAAAAAAATTTTGCAATTTAAATTTAAGCATTATAAATTATATAATTGCTACGGTTATGCACAATATTTTATTTTAAAAAAGTAGATTAGGTAAACAACCTTTGTACCCTAAGATATTATTTTGCGGGACAATTAAAACTTCATAATTAAATAATAACTTTTTTCACTTAGGAATTAAAAAAACTAAATTAACTTTTAATTTTTACCTAGAAATTAAAATTCAGAAGAAGCTATCGATATTATTATGGATTGTAATATAGGTGTTTAGGTCGCTAGTCTTAGTAGGAAGAGGGGCAGATGTCTAAAAGAATATTAGGCAAAGGTTCTCGCTAGAAGCTTATGAAAATTGGTTTCTGGTCAATTTCTTTATAACTGGAATATATTCTTGACATCGAGGTGAAGAGTGATTATGGCTACAACCTTCAAAAATAAAAAACTTCAGAAGTATCGAGAGGTTAACGCATCAAGAATTAATCGATACCTTGTAACTACTGCGTACCAGTGCAACTTCTTGTAATATCGGACTGGGGTTAGAATATATTCATGAAACAAACATATATCGTAGAAGGGTATTCCGGATATATGGGTTAGGGTGTGATAGAATAGGGTAACATGGATAATATTGGGCAAACTCAAAGATCAAGTTCAGTTTAAAGTGGGAAACTGCAGTTAAGAGCATAATAGTAAGAACTCCCTAATTCTGTGACAATTGTCTATATTGGTGTTATTCATTATGTATAAGATCCCAAAATATGTTTGATACTGGAAATAATCTTCAAAATGTACGATAAATATCATTATAACTCTAAGCACAAGAATAATACCCATTAATCGGATTCATGAATATTATTATTGTTAGTCTCTCACATGGGCTATAAATTAAGGTTATGTTTTCACACTAGAGTTGAGCTCTAGTAATCCGGCCATGGACAACTTGTATCGAAAGAGCCCTTAACGATTCCTCTGACCATCCTCTGTGATATCCTTTTAGATCTTTCAAGATGTCCTTGAAATATTATGACGGGTTTACTTTGTGATTGTATTAAATTCGAAAATGGTCATGGCCAAGCTCACCCCAGAATATCTTGTTCCGATACTCTTTAATTTTTACAGAGAAATCTTAACTTAATTCTCATATTACAATGAGTGCTACTCTCAAACCATACCCACTAGTTACTTGGTTGAAGTTAATTCTAGATTCATTTACTTCCTCCTATCTTTGAAGCTGCTGGCAAAAGCAATATCACTTGAGTAAAGGGTGTGTAAGATCATGTGATCATTATCTACACTTCTTTAAACATTCTTAGGAAGACCACTAATATAACGAAGAGTTTACTTGAGAATGTTTGGTCAAGGACGATATTAACTAAATGGTTAAAAGGAATGGCACGTTGGTAAAGGCCATGAGAAGTTCTGTGATCATTATCTATACTCTTCTAAACTAGTTTACTAAGGCCATGAAGTAAAGAATTTACTCTCGGGTTGCACTGACCTTGAAAATGCGTGATAAAGGTCAGCCCAGAATACCCTTTTACAATAATCGTTATGTTTGGTGAAGAGATTATAACTTCAGTCCGATATTATACTCTCAACCTGTGTGCAGTTCTTACAAGGGAGGCATTGATTCTTGTCATCGTTCTGTAATATAATTCATTAACATATACATATCATGCCTTTCTAAATTGATGATTTTCCAAATATAAATTTTTTTCCCTGAGAAAGAATATTAAGAACGAGAATTAAAATTAATTAATAATAGTAATATTCGATATTTTTTTTAATGAACGGCAGTTGTATCATTTAAAAATAACCTGAAGATTGTATTGATCGTAAAAAATGTTGAATAATAAAATATATTGGCTAGTTGGCTACAACAAGGTTGACCGTTATTAGAGCATGCAATTTTTTTATTTAGTTTTGTGGATGCGTAAATTCTTTTAAATTTATGGCTATTATGTTTTTGCAACAATATGACTAGGCAAAATTGTATTTTAATTAGATTTGCGACAGAATGTTTAAAGTTAAGATGTGGCAAACTTGTTGAGGCAATTTTTCCTTGAATTTTTTATTCATCTTTGGAAAGGCACCTAGCGTTATTATTACCACTAACTATATTTAATTTTTGTCAAATTACTTTGAAATAAATCTTAAAAGCTTATGAAATACCTTCCTTTAAAAATTATTCAAAAAAAAAATTAAATTGCACTAAAAATCAATTGACAACTGTTTGAGACATATATATATATATATATATATATATATATATATATATATATATATATATATATATATATATATCTTCTTATTTTGTCTTTTCTTCGGATTAGGTTCTTTATTTAATAAAAAATCAAAAACAATTTGACGTTTCGCCCTTTATTTAAGGCATTTTCGATAAAATTTTTTTGCTTTTTTAATTATTGATCTTCCTTGACATTTTGCTTATTTAGTAATAATAAAGCAAAATAAAGAGCGAAACGTCAAATTGTTTTTGATTTCTTATTAAATAAAGAACCTAATCCCAAGAAAAGACAAAATAAGAAGAAAATGATGTAATCTATGGTTCAAGGATCTGGAAAATATAATTTTCACGGATGGTGGAAAGAATGGTTTGGTTATTCCCGGTTTCAATCCGTTCGTTAAAAAAATCGTTTTCACGACGTTTCGCCAAAATCTCATTTGGCCTTTTCAAGTGCGGTTCACCTCGTTACTCGCTGAGAAATGATGGTTGCCTTTGACGAATTTCGAGTTTTGTTTAGCTGACTCGCTTTCTGATTGGACGAGGTGCTTCGCAGGCTCCTCCCCTCTATCGAATGCGATGTATTTGATTCTTGTATGGTGGTTTCTCGTATATTGGTTGATTTTTGTTGTTTTGATTCTTGATTTTTTATTAATGTTCACCTCGAGGAAAACGACGCAACACATGCCTCAACATAAAATCGCTATATCCAAGTATACCACTGGATGAGACTTAGGACAAAATTGCCATAAACGAATATTTTCCAACCTACACAATTGAACTTGCAGACCACTGCCTAAAAAACACATATTTCATGTTCAATAACCAAATATACAAACAACCAGATGGCGCACCTATGGGGTCCTTACTTTCTCCAGTTATAATCAACCTTTTTATGATATACTTTGAACAAGAAGCACTGCAAAAGGCACCTTTAAAACCAAAATTTTGGAAACGCTATGTGGATGACATTTTTATAATATGGCCACATGGAAAAGAACACCTGGACGATTTCCTCGTATACCTGAACAATATCCACCATAGAATTCAATTCATGCTAGAAATCGAGCAACAAAAGAAACTTTCTTTTTTGGACCTGTTATTAGCTAGAAAACCCAACAACATCCTGGGCATATGTTGGAAACCCACAGATACTGACCGATATCTCAATGCAGAGTCACATTATTATCCCTCTCAAAAACAGGCAGTAGTCAACACTCTAGTATCAAGATCTCTCCGCCTAGCAAAACTCGACATAAAACAAGATGAAATAAGACACATTTCAACAGCTCTAGAACGGACTGGTATCTCACAGTCAGATATAAAGAGAGCTATAAAAAGACAAGAGATGACCACAACAAAACTCAAAGATCAAGATCAAACAAAGAACAAAGCCATAATTCCATACATAAAAGGGATAACGGACAGAATCGGAAGACTTAGGAAAACACAACATACAGTCCATATTTAAACCACAAAAAACGATGGCCAACATCCTGGGAAATCCCAAAGATAAGACCTACTTTGAAAATGATGGCGTTTACAGAATTCCATGTGCAGATTGCTATCAAACATAAATAGGACAAACAAACAGGCCCATATCAGCAAGAATTCAAGAACATAAAAATAACCTCCGAAACAAACGGACAACCTTAGCTCTATTTCAACATCACCAAACAACCGGGCACACCACCGATTTCGAAAAAGCAAAAGAAATAGTATCAGTACAGAACTACAAGGTACGCGTCATAAGAGAGGCCCTAGAAATCGGAAAAGCGGGATAGCTGAATAAACGAGACGATGCTTTTCTCGTTCCAATTACATAGAAAACATTAATAAAAAATCAAGAATCAAAACAACAAAAATCAACCAATACACGAGAGACCACCATGCAAGACTCAAATACATCGCATTCGGCAGAGGGGAGGAGCCTGCGAAACCGCTCGTCCAATCAGAAAGCGAGCTAGCTAAACAAAACTCGAAATTCATCAACGGCAACCATCAGCGAGTAACGAGACGAACCACACTTGAAAATGTCAAATGAGATTTTGGCGAAACGTCGTGAAAACGATTTTTTGAACGAACGGATTGAAACCCAGAATAACCAAACGATTCATATATATATATATATATATATATATATATATATATATATATATATATATATACATATATATATATATATATATATATATATATATATATATATATATATATATATATATATATATATATATATAATCGAGAGAGGATTCCCGAAAAATGGACAGATAATTTGTTACAAAAATTTTTTTTAAAATAATTAAAAAAAATATTTTTGGTAAATTCTTCGCCTTGGAATTGATAGCCCAAGTCAAGAACTACAAGTTGGGATCAATCGCAATCAAATCAAAATACATCTAAACACTTTGGTGGAGCCATGTCTTTTTCTCAGCTACGAAAACCCATTAGGCTCCCCGACTATTAACGATTTGTGGTTTTTCTACCTTGTTGTTTTTGATTTCTTTTAGATGCTTGTTGTCAAAATCAGAATCAAACTATATATCCTCATCAGACCCCAAATACATTACAACAAACAGTTACTATTGGCCCATGCAGAATTGTGTTTAATCCGTAAGTAAACTATTACATATCAAAATGTTTATTAATTCTATATAATATATTACACTTTTATCAAAATATTAATTCTGTTGAGTTGAATCTTTTTCTCATATTTTAATCGTCATTTTCACTAAATATATTTGCCATGGAAGTTGGATCTTCTAGTTGATCAGTTTGTTTTGTGTATGATATTAGCTCTGTTCGCAGAACAATCAGAAAATAGTCAGTGCCAATCACTTCGTCCAGAGAGAGTCCTGATTTGTTTTCTAAATTCTGACTAGTTTGCGATTTTTCTGTTAACGGAAATATTATTGTAAGTTGAGTACAACAAACAAATCTTTATATAAAAATATTAAGAATAAAAACGTAGATATAAAAGCGTAACTAGGTAACTAGAATATTCACTGGCCCGCGCGGGAATAAACACAAATTTTTTCGACTAGTGAATTTATACAGAGTGTTCGGTAAGTATCTCCTAATTTATCGGGAGCATACAGGGAAGGTCAAAACAACCCTACTATGTCATAAAAAAATTCCTTAAATGCCCCTTAACGGAGGTAAAGAGCCCTAAAAGGGTACCCAGCGATTTATTTTATCGGCTCTAAGTTCTGAACCGACTTGTATATTTTAATGAAATTTTAATGCTTTATAGAGGGCATAAAAACTCATTAAACCATACTCAGTAGATGCTTTAGATCATCAGAGAAGTCAGGAAAGCAATTGCAGCCACACTCGTTGGATCTAATTTTTGACAGGTGTCGTTTTACAGAGCTGAAAACCGATTTTTTTACTACTTTTGCTATTCCTCTTCAAAAAAGGTGCTCTTAATTTATTTCGATAAAACTGGCGGTTTTTGAGATAAATCGGTTTTTATGCGAAAAACTCCAAAGTTGCCGACAGGGCTTTAACGACAGTCCCAGGCCTGTTTTAATGGTATTTGATAACACGCTACATCCTTCAGCGCTACCTGACTGTTAGAAAAGATCAAAACAGTCCTGCATCTTCTCAAATTCTCCCGAAGACAGACATCAATAGTGTGAATTTCTGTCTGAAATACTGTGGTATGCTGCCTCAGTGTATTAAGTCTGGGTATATCTCCGTGTATTCCGGTGCCAGTACGATGGTCAGTTTTGGACCCATCTGTGTACCAGACTAGATTTCCTGGCCAACTAACTGTTCGATCAGACTGCACCATCAAGCTAATTGGTGTAGGGTCTGTCAAAGTTGTAGGTTCTTGACATGGTATTACTACTCATTTCTAGCAATGAGTTCGTTACCACGCTATTTATGCTGGTGTGTCCGAGGGCAGGTCCAATCCGACAGACGATATTTCTTTCCAGTCTATAAGCTCCCATTCTCGCCTAGACCCCGATACTTATATATCAAGGGGAGGGAAGTTTAAAAGGGTTTTCATGGCTGTTGTTGTGGTGCTTCTCATAGCACCCGTGATGCATAGGCAGGCCAGACTTTGGGGTTTGAAGGGCTCCACAGTGGCCCATCTTTGCATCGTTTTTGTCCACCACTCAAATGAGCCAAAAGTTATCATGAGTTTTATTACCGCACTGTAAAGCCAGTGCACAATGTGTTACTTTAATCCTCAAGTCTTGCCCATTGCCGTTTTGGGTGCCATGATGGACATTTTACCTTTAGAGACAATTTTATGCAGGTATGAGTTCAAGGTAAGCCTTACATCCAGGGTTACAGGTAGATACTTAACCGCCTGGCTCATTTGCAATTGTATATTGAAGGGAGCTGGTAATTTTAATTCAGCTAATTTCCTTCTTTTAGTAAAGGGCATGAGTGTAGTTTTTCCAGGGTTTTCCCTAAGGTACTCCTTAGTACAGCACTCCTCCACTATAGTCAGGGCCCTTGCATGAGCTTCGATAGTATATTGCCATATTTGACCACAATGAGTATGACTATATCGTCAGCATACACCTGAGTATAGTAGCCTCGGTCGTTGTGATTTACCAGGAGCTCATCGGCCACCAAATCCCATAGAAGTCGGGATAGTACCCCTCTCTGTGGGAAATTCTTGGCTATCGACATCTCCACGGGTTCTTCCAACAGTTTAGATTGTGCTCGTCTGCCTTGAAGCATATTTTTTACCTACCTCCAAAGAGTGTCTTCAATGTCATGTATTCTGACAGGCGTTGTCATGGAGACGAAGGAAGTGTGATCAATTACTCCTTCAATATTAGAGTACGTTTTCAGTGCTATTTTCTTGCTATCTGTGGCAGACTCTATTCTCCTTACCAGGTGATGTAGCGTTGACTCACGTGAATTTCCTGGTTGGTACGCATGTTGATTGGAGTGAAGTGACGTTTCTTTAAGAGAGGTTTCCCGAATATGTCTTTCAACCAGCTTCTCTGTTAGCTTTAGTAAAAAAAATGATAGATTAATTGACCTGAATGACGTCGCCTGAAGGTAGTCTCTCCCAGGTTTTAGTATAAAGATAATTCTGGACTTTTTCCAGGCTAAGGACAGATAACATGTAGCTATACGTTTCCTTAGAATTTTCCAGAGCACCGAAGTGATGAATTCTATGCCCTGCTTTGGAAGCACTGAGATGACCACATCGGGTCCAGGTGCTTTGTAATTTTCAAAGGATTCTATAACCCACAATATCTTGTTGTGGGTTATTACTTGGTTTGCTGTTTCTCAGTCTTTTTTTGATGCCATTCTAGTTATGGTTGAAAGATTGGTTTCATAATCAATTACGGCGTCATTGATAATATCAGAGTCTGACAGATACGTCCAAAGAAGTATTTCTAGGGTGTCCCCGCCAGTCTCCGTAAAAGACTCATCCAATTTCCGCAAAAACTTGATTGATTTATTGTTATCCTTGTCAATTTAAAATCCTTTATTGTAAACTTAGACCAGTTTTCAAAGTAAACCATGTTAGTGAATCAATTTGGAAAATGTTTTAATTTTTTTAGACAGTGTCCAGATCCAGATGTTACCTTCTTTATGTATTCAACTGCTCATCCAGAAAATCCAGAACCAATATACATTGCTCCACACTTAAGAAATACAAATTTGGAAAAAACATCTTTTGATCCTGGTAAACCCACTAAAGTAATTATCCACGGCTACAACTCTAATATGTTCCTTAGTGCCTTAACTGAACTGAGAAAAGGTACACAATGTAGAATTTGACTTCTTTGACTATAAAACTATATTAAAAGTGCAAATTTTAATTCATAAAAAGATCAAAGACACTAATTTAATTGGGTAAGTTAATTTCTGAGTATTCTAATAAAGTCAATGAACGAAATTAAACTTTATTTTTAGATCACCAATTTTTTCCACGTTTCATGAATTTAACAGCAAAAAATTTCGATAATAATGAAATAAACTTATTAGAAAAAAGTTTTACCCACACTCTTAATTTACATAATAATAAATAGAAAACAATAGAAATTCTAGGAGTTGAACGAGATTTAGCTCTTAATAACTCTAAAAAGGCTCACAAATAGTAATATTGGCAAAAAATATCCAAAACTATTTCTATAGTAACAAACATAATAAAAATAATTAAAACGATAAAAAAAACTATATACTTCACACTAAAGAAAACAAACGGGAATAATAGTATAAAAAATTTAACAAAACTTATCAGTAAGATTATATACGTTTATATCCCTAATAATTTAAAAACTAATATCTGTTGACGTTAAAAATGTATTTCCTAGTGTACCGCCAGATGCAATGCAAATTATCGATAACTTATTAGTGAAAAATGAGATTATGGTACAAGTTTTGAAATTATCACCACTTCAAATGTTTGCATTGCAGAAAATTATTTTCGGTTTAACTAAAATATCATTTCGTTAAAAGAAAGAGTTATTAAGGTAGCTCTTTAAGCTCACTCTCTCTTTGCTAAATGCCTATCCTGGTCTAGATACGTAGATGACATTTTGGTCTGCTTCACAGAAACACAGTGACAATTAAATTCGATTTTGCAATATATAAATAGCTTACATCAGAATTGTTAGTTTACTTTAGAAATTGAAATAAATAACTCTCTGAATTTACTAGACCTTAATATTACTAGAGAGAATAAATCCTCCTATGCAGATACAGACATAACAAATTCTGTCACCCTTACACCCTAATTTTCATAAACTTGCAGCTTACTCAATATAATTAAACAAAAGCAGTTAACAACGAACACGCCCCAAATTTAATCGACATTATTCTCAAAAATAAACTAAAGAAGAAGGTTATATTTTTAATTTATCCGGCAATAAAAGAAAGCAAAAAATTCAAAACAAATAGTTAGGTAGGTAATACTTCCAATAAAACTAAAAATATTTTTAGACTACAGAATACTAATATTGTTTTTAAAATGAATAATAACCTTGGAAAATATATTAAAAATAATAAAGATAAGACCTGCAAAGAGCAAAAATGCAGAGTTTATAAATTAAATTGTGATTCACGCCAAAAAAGTTTTACAGATCAACTTAAAGAGCACAAAAGAGATTATTTACACAAAAGATACAATTCAGCATACGCAATACATCTTTTATCTCAAAACCCCAGCTTTGATGGAAACTTCAAAATCCTACATACCGACAAGAAAAACAAAAAGTTGACTTTATTGGATTCATTAGAAATTAACAAACTTCAGAATACAGATAATATTTTGAACGGCTGATTAGATATTAATAATCCACCATTGTTAAATTTAATTAGTGAAATGAAATGCTTTGGTTTTTCCTTACTACAGTTGAACCATTAAAATTTGTAAAGTTTTTAAATAGGTACCTGGACATCTTTATTATTATTTATTCTTAACATTGTCAATGCAAATTTTGACATTTGACGAAGTAGCAGTGCTACGAAACACGTCATGTGTATTTAAAATTCAATTTTGAATAAAAAACAAAAAGTGAATATCTAAAACATCATATATGTAAAAAATATATTATTTTCAAAACGCACAATATAAAAATTTCTCAAATTATCTTGCGGACGGGGGTCTAATCAGCATTTTTATTTTAGAGTACCTGAAAACTAATGATTACAACATCTTTGCGGTGGACTGGAGTCCCTTAAACCAATCACCATGCTATCCAGCAGCAGTTTGGAATGCCCGTCATGTTGGAACTTGCACAGCTCAATTGTTGGATAGAATTCGGGATATGGGTGCTACGGATATACATGTGATAGGATTTAGTTTAGGTGAATTATTAAAAGAAAATAATATATTTTTTGGCTAGTCTTCCAATTTTTAACTGGCCTAATTAGCATAGAGTAGCAATAATGTCATTTACTTAAAGATTCACGATCCCGATCAACATGAGTCCATATTCGTGCCTTCCCCTATTATTCCAACGATGCCCGCCATGTGTCACCTATTAACAATTTACTGCAATTATCTTCACAAAGTCATCCCTTCATCTTATATTTGGTCTATCCACGTTTTCTTTACTTTCTCCAATCCATGCCCATTTCATTTGTACTAATCTTTGAAAGAACTCTATAACTTTTGCTTGGTTTCGTATATCGATGTCCCTTATGCGATCTTATAGTTTTATGTTTACCATAATTTTTTTTTGGCTCTTTGGACACTGGCGATTTTATTTATGTTATAGTTTTTGTAATTCCAAGTTTCTGATCTATAGGTAAATATTATCTTCTGCCCCAAATACCCATAGCTGTCCACAGTCTCCAGACTTCTGTAGTCCAGTGTAACATCGATGAAATTATCACGGTCGGTCATGATTTTTGTTTTTGAGGGGTTCATTTATATGTTAGTGTTTTAGTGTTGACTCGGTTAATCATTAACTGCAGTTTCTCTGGTGATCACCAAAACTAAAAATATCCACGAATCGCACGTGATTAAGATAGTACTTGTTTATATTTATTCCTTTAATAGACCAGTCCACCTGACAGAATGTATCTTGGAGGGTTTTGGTGATATTGTATCGCCCTGGCGTGTTCCACTCCTGACTGAAATTAATTTTGAATCTTCAAATGTATTAGTATATATTTTTGAATTCTCATATATGTGTTTAATTAGGGAAATATATCTGCTGCTTACTCTGAAGCTGGTCAAGGATTTTAGTAATGCCCATAGCTCTACTGAATCGAAAACCTATTGATAGTCAACGAAGGCTATGTACAGGTCGATCGTTGCTCTTCTAGATTATTATTCTTAATATTTGCGGATGTCGCACTTGTAAAAACTTAACCTGATGCCAGCCTGTTCACGAGGCTGGTAGAAATTAACCTTTTTTTTTTTAAATTCTAATTGATGACTGGGAAACTTGTACATTTGGGACAGTAGACTTATTGGTCCGTAATTGTTCAGCTCAGTGTTACATCCCTTTCTGTGTATTAGAACAACTTCCGCTGCATTCCAAATTCTCGGTATTTTCCCCGCTTGCAAACATTTGTTGTATATTAGACCTAGCTCATGATTCATTGTCAATTTCTTCCACATTTATTTTGGATTTTCTCTGATTCCTTATAATTTCTTTACTTTTACCTCTCTGATAATAGGCTCAACTTTAGATTCGAATAGGTTTGAATAGTACGATGTTATTTCTTCTAACATTTCTTTCCTATTGTTTAGTATTTCACCTATTCTATTTTGGATTTTGTTAATTCCTTTTGTGCCAATGTTTATTTTTTTCTTTATAGTTTTTGTCCCTTCCCTTTGTTATTCTCAATAGTCTTTAGTATTATTCTGGTATTATGTTATCCTTGATGTTTACGAATTTCTTTGTTTATTTTTTTTAGTTTAGTTTGTTCGCTTTATCAATATCATTTCTTATCTTTAGTTCTCATCGTTTAGAAATATGGTCCTTACTTGTTTTGCCGATCATATGTTCTTTGAACTCGAAACCTTTAATGCTATTTTTCTTGCGGCATTCAATATTATATTTGTTATTTTCTGTTTATATAGATCTAGATCATGTTCTTCGAATACTATAATGTTGTTTTGCAAGTTCTTTTTAATAACATTGTGTTATTTGTTTTTATTATGTTATAAGTTAGTTGTATTTGTTTTTTTTATTCACGATTTAAATCTGTTTGCTTTTTCTTTTTGGGGGTTAATATGAAGTTTTATTCCCACCACACGCACATGATAATCGTATCACCTTGTGTCAAAACGATGTTAAAACGTTGACCTCTTTTTCCATTTGCCTGTTACTCGACATTATAAACTTGATATCATTTTTGATGAAATATTTTGGCTTCTCCAAGTCCATTTTTGTTCATCGCATTCAGCAAAATTAATCAGTAGGTCACCTTTAACATTTCTTTTGCGCACTCCGTGTTCATCCAATGAGTATTTAGTTTCTTCTAGTCTTCTCCCAACCAATTAATTTTGCATTGCAGTCACCCATTAACAGTGTGTGAGAAGTTCTATAGTTTTGCAGGTAATTATTTCTTCATAGATCACCTCCATGTCTGCCTCATATATACTCTGTCCGAAATACTTTTATAGTGTAATGCATTGTTTGCGTTCAATGTGTTATTTAGAAATCTCACTCCATTGTATTTTTGTTCTTCTTGTGCTTTATGGGACAACATATGTCCTGATTTAAGCTTAATTGAATTTTCCTGGGTACATCTCATCTTAATAAATTCAACTACATCCCACTCAACTCGATCTAATTCATGTTCCAGTTCGTCTAATTTTTCATCCTTTAAGCAAGTCCGTATATTATAAGTTGAGACAAATATTATCATTTTCTTTGGTGGGTCTTTTGTTGCTGACTACCTAGTCTAATCCAGTGATGCTGGTAGGGGGAGATTTTAACCATTATGTACCATGCTAGTCAGATGACTAGGCACGTGAGAACAGGATATTTAGGTTACGGGTAAAGAAGTGAGGGTTGATTAAGACAAAATTCCCTTCAATACAGGATGTAAGGGAAATCTGGAGCTCGCGTAGGTCACTGAAATGGTTATCCACTTTGTCGGAGAGAATGAGAGAATACACTATATATATATATATATATATATATATATATATATATATATATATATATATATAAATAGATAAGTTTTTGTCTGTGTAATTTAAAATAAAATAGAATCAAAACCGCATTCGGTACAAACCATCATCTCGCCTTTGCATCCTATAAAGCTGAGTTTAAAATCAAAAAACAGCAAACAAGACGACAAAGACGACATCTCGATGGTCCATTTGATAACACAAGAACCACATAGATTAACAAAGTTTGTAAAAAAACGCCATATGGTGGCGCGACGGTGAATTAAAACAGAAATATGTAAAATCAAGTACACGCAACGATGCTCTCATGGTGGGATCGTTTGGTGCGACACTTGGCTTTGGCTGCTGAAATTAGCAGTAGGCTTGGTTGCCAGTATCGAAAAATGCGACCCCTATCCTTTGAGCAGCGCGTTTCGTGTACTCGATTTTACATATTTCTGTTTTAATTCACCGTCGCGCCACCTTATGGCGGTTTTTTTACAAACTTTGTTAATCTGTGTGGTTCTTGTGTTATCAAGTGGACCATCGAGATATCGCCTGTGTCGTCTTGTTTGCTATTTTTTGATTTTAAACTCAGCTTTATAGGATGCAAAGGCGAGATGATGGTTTGTACCGAATGCGGTGGCCTGACGAGTTCCATATTAGGACGAAACAGCGCTGTCGCCATTTGTCGGACCCGGAGTTTTTCCATATTTTGGAGTGCTCCGTACTTTTTAACACGAGAATCATGTAGATTGACAAATTTTCACGTCCGCTTCGCCAATATTTGATTCTATTTTATATTATATATATATATATATATATATATATATATATATATATATGTATATATATATATATATATATATATATATATATATATATATATATATATATATATATATATGACGACTAAATTCTTTCAGGTGCTCACATTACTAATTACCTAGCTGTAGCTCTGCGCCCTTACAAGTTACCCAAAATAACAGGTCTGGACCCAGCCCTTCCAGGATTCATAACGGCGAGTCTAGATGACAAACTAGACAAATCGGATGCTGAATTTGTCGACGTATATCATACGAATGCATTTATGCAAGGTAAGGCTGAGGAGAGTGGCCATGTGGATTTTTACTTTAACGGAGGGTCGATCCAACCAGGATGCTGGGGAACTGAAAGTAAGTTTTTCTTATGGCTTATTAAATTATATATATATATATATATATATATATATATATATATATATATATATATATATATATATATATATATATATATATTTACATTTATTTTCCCATTTATAGAGTTTTACACTTTCCAGTCTACAGCCCCTTCGCCCCTTCTATTCTCTTAGTCTCCAGGTTGCCGATTCCGTCCCAACATTGCTCTTTGTGTCCTTTTTTTTTCTATTTTTTGTTGATGTCCATTTTAGCACTTTCTTTGTTAAACATTTTTCGCCTATTCTTTCCACTTAATTATAACAGTATTTTTTCGAAAATCTTTGTATATACTTTCATTATATCTTTTATTCTGCTATTTGTGATTGTTTCTATCCTTAAAATGTAGGCTGATCTTCTCTAAAATTCCATATCCAGAGCAAGTAAATTTTCATATTCGTAGAGCATTATATTTTTGAAAATAGAATTGAATAACAGGTATTCTCCCTCTTCTCTCTTGAGATGTTTTTTGACCATAATATTGAATTTAAACATCTTGCTACTCCTTGTCCCTTCAGAATTTAGTATTCTATATCATTTTGTGTACGTGCAGTTGAGTCCAGCACTGTTCAAAGGTACCCATATACCTATCTTCTCATAGCCTTCTAAAATCAGATCTTTTGTCTTACATCGGTTTGCTGAGAGATCCCATCCCCCATATTTTTGAAACAATGTTCTCGTCGTAAGTTCAAGATTTGTCTTACCTTGAGCTATGATCACTTGACCATCAGCGGAAAGAAGCCTGTGTAGTGTAGTCTTGACACTTAATGTAATGCCAGAGCAAGGTCGTCCCCATTTTTCAAGTTTTAATCCAAGTATGTAAAAGACGCCAGCCCTGCCTAAGACCTTTTCTAAGTGAAAAACTTGTGGAAAACGATATGATCATTTTCTAATTAAATTCTTGTTGTTCAATTTCAATAGACTTGTTTAATGACCGCTATTATTTATTTGAAACTTCTCTATAACCTGCCAGAGTTTTTGTACTGGAATAGTGTCATACGCCTGTTAAATGAACGAGCACGAAGTGGACTTCTCAATTTATGCTACTCTTTCTCATTCATTTGTATAGGTTGAAAATATGATCAACACAGCAACAATCTGCCCGAAACTCGACTTGCTTCTCTATGTCATGGAATTCATATGTCCATACACGGCACTCGTTTTTGCTCTCTTTTTGTGAATTAGAGTTATCTATGCTTTTTTCTAATCTATCGGTATTTCTTCTCCATTTATGTATCTTATGTATAAGATTTTTAAGTGTTTCAGTAATTTTGGTGTGCCATTTTCTAGAAGCTTGGCAGATGGGCCCTCTGTCCACAGGATGTTTTATTTCTCATATATTTTATGGCTGGTGTAATCGTTGTTTCATTTATCCTTTCATATTGACCGTGTACATGATAAAGTTGAGGTGAGTTGGTCCTGTATTTTTGTCTGTCTTCTTTAAATTCTTTCGAGTTTTAGAAGGATGTTCTTTCCATTTATCTATTTGTACTGGTCTCATTGATTTATCTAATTTCCATGCTTCTGACGATTTTGCCCCCTTCCTCCCTCATATAGCAGTCTACGTATTTACATTTCCTTTCTTATGTTTCGTTTTTGTTTCAATTTATAATATGTCTCATGTTAACAAGATTTAAATATATTATTATCTGTTAAAATCCAAAATCCATCAAAATATGGGCAACAGATTTTTTGTTAAACAAATTTTTGAAACCCCAATATCTTCTAATCATTTCTTCTTTTTCACATGATATGAAGGTTTTCATTTTTCACCATCAAGATTATTTTCATGTTAAACTAATATGAGGAATATAAAAACTTACCCCGATGGTTTCCAACTTTCAGGAATGATTTCTTCCTTAGAAATATTTTTCTGCCAATAAGAAAATATGTGTATCCTAGATTTTGACAAATCATCATAGTGGGACATCGGACACGGTTTCTCTGTTAGTTACCTACTTAAATTTAAAAATAACAAGAGGTTCCCTAATTTTTATTTATTTAGCAATTTACAATATATTTTAGATTTCTTTTCCTGTAATCACCACCGAGCTCCCTTATACTATGCTGAATCCATCAATTCGAGAAGGGGATTTTGGGGATGGAGATGCTTTAGCTATTTTGAATTTTTAGCTGGCCGATGTCCGCCTAATGAAATCCAGGTTTCTTTGGGAAATAACATACTCCAGAATATTTTTGGAACCTACATGGTAAGGAAATTTTTTTTTAAGTAATATTTGGAAAACCGAGGTTAAAACAAAATTTGTGAATATATGTAGTTGCTCACTGTAGCAACTCGTTCTGCTGACAAATTGTAAAAGTTTTCTTTACTTACTATATTTCCAACTATGTGTCGGTGTACTGTGTTAAAAGTGACCAAAAGATGTACTTGATTTTGGAATCGTTATGAAATAATGGACATATATAAGCGAAGTATTATTCTATTTAATTATTTTTAAGTATTACATAAATATCGGAAACAAGTTGTTTCTAATGCCGTCTAAGCTAAGTACTTAAAAGTAAAATAATAAAAACTTTTGTAATCATCAATTTAAAACTTTTTCTTTTTGTTTTTCCTTGCTTAACACTTTTATGCAATAACTAAATTTCAGACATACAAAAAATAACATCAGTTTATAAAAAAAATATAAAACATTTGCAAAACGTCTGTCATAATCAGTTTATTCATCATGTAAAGTTAAGTAGTTTATTCTTACCATTAAACTAGTATTTGTTGCCGTTTCAACTTTATTTGTACGTTAACCCCAAAATTCATGGTGTAACCTTAAAACCGTCCTAAATTGACAGCAGAGGGCTTAAACTCACATGATCAACAATAAGTCAAGCAAGTTTTAAACCTTAAAAATACAAGCACAAAAAAATATTTTATTTTATTGCTAAGCCGGCAAAAATGGAAAATTTAATTTATTTTCGGAATATAACTATTTCTCTTACAGTTTTATCGCTAGATTCTTATTAGAAAAATGTAGGACAATGACTGAAGACAAATCGAACATTGCCGGATTTTGAAGTTCATTCGGGGTAGCTATAATGTTACGAATTTTTGTAACCGTCTCTGTTTAACATAAAATCTTTTTATACTTATTACCTTGGATATTTCCAGTATTGTTCTATCTACATACAAAAATAAATCTTCAAACTTTTTGTTTGATTCTTGGTGTGTCTCTATAATTTATGCAATTTATTTGTTTCTAATTATCAAAATATTTTAAATAAACATTCATGGTCATACATTTTGATTATCAGAAGCAATTAGGTCCAGTCAAAAATTTCAATAAACAATAGTTCTTCAATTGCAGGTAATAACCAGTTCTGCTCCACCTTTTGCCTTAGGACAGTACAACACAAGTTTTAGCTACAATAGAGTAAATTATCCTAAACCTTCTGGTTATAAGGAAACTGTTACGAATAACATCGACAATACGGTTGTCGATTCTGAAGAACCGACGTTCGAACGGTATAATCAAGAAATAGTTCAACCATCTACCTTAGAAGAACACGAAATGTTACATGACATATTAACAGATAGTTTTGGAAGTGATATGAGTATGCAACCTGACTTTTTTGGTAATGATTTTGGAGTTTTTCATAATTTTGATAAGAAATGAAAAAGTGAAGAGAAATAGTAGTACATTAGGTATTTATGGAATTGTTTTGTATTTATATTTTTCAATAAACTATGTTTCCTTTTAAAAATTTTGTTGAATAACATTGTGTTTTGCTTCTTGAGTGGTTGCCAAGTGAATCATTGAATTATCACTATTCTAGTTTGATCATGAAATAAAATTGTTATTTGCTTGCTTGCTTGCTTGTTTTGGCTTTGCTGCAGGGCAATTGCCAGCTCGATTTGTTGGTGGCCCTGGTGTTGTCTGGCTCTAGACCATAACCGGACCACTGATTAGTGCTCGATTTGGTGATATACGGAAAGTGCTGTGAATGTATATTTTTGTTTTGTAGCAATTTCTTGATTATAGAGGTTATATGTTAGTAGCGGGTAAATACATATATAGGAATTCAGATGTCAGGCTTCTGGAAAGGAAAAATACTGAAATAGATATATTATGTGAGGATGTAAATTAGGGAGAAAAAACGTAACACATAAAGCTGAGCAATTGTTTTACAAATTAATCTTATTAATCTTCATAAATTGCATCAATATATCTATAATATTTTCATTAAGGTTTGCTAACACTATATAAATTGAAATTGGAGTCTTATAATTCAAATTGATTAGTTTTTTATAAGGATCAAAATTTCGTGTAACGTTGATGGGACATTCAAAAAAGATATGATTTAGGTCCTCTATTGTACCACATTCGCAGTATGGATCATTTCGCATTTTCATTTTAAAAAGTTGTTCCCTAGTTAAGCAATGCCCTGTGCGCATTCTTATAATTGTTGTGACATGTCTTCTGTTTTTAAATGGAAGTGATGAAAACCATTTTTTACCAGGAAATACTGACTGTACTCTCGTGTACCGAAGTCGTTTTTCGTTTACTAGAACCTTCCAATTATCTCTAAATTGATTGCGTAGCTGCTCATTGATTACATTATAAATTTCCCGGGAGTCTATATCCATAGTTTTTGGGACATTTAACATTGTGCCAATATTGGCTAGCAAATCCGCTTCCATATTACCGCTGATATTAGCATGGCCAGGGATCCATGCAAGATTTATATCAAAACCGTTTTCGTTCGCTAGACATAGTAATCTTTTTGTTCTGAGTGTCCAGTAATCCGCCGTGGCGTCTAAAAGATATTTATTAATCTTAGTTATAGCGCTTTTTGAATCACTAAATATAATAGTCTTAAAAAGTTGTTTATTGATTGCTACTTTAATAGCTTCATGAATACCCACAATCTCGGCTTTACATATGGATAGTTCTTTAGGTAGTTTAGATGAGAATTTATAATTTAAATTTGGAATATACACACCAAAACCGACTTTGTCCTCTTTTCTCGAGGCATCCGTGTAAATAAAGGTGTGAGAATTTTGGTATTTTTCTATTGTTAGCATGAACCTTTCTTTGATCAATAAATCTTGTTTTTTGATTTTACAGTCTATAATTCTTACCGTGGTATTTAAAATATCAAAATTAACTTCGTAACAGGGGAAATTAGTACTTTTGTATATCTTGTTCTTATATGGAACAAAAAGGTGTAAGGCTGAAATCAGATATGGTATATTACCTTGTCTTTCAAAATCAGTGTTTTCTGCTATATTACTATGTATTCTCATTAGGCTTTGTATAAGGGGGTGCT
This sequence comes from Diaprepes abbreviatus, assembly GCA_034092305.1. Classification (NCBI taxonomy): domain Eukaryota; kingdom Metazoa; phylum Arthropoda; class Insecta; order Coleoptera; family Curculionidae; genus Diaprepes; species Diaprepes abbreviatus. Next base: position 405,096 of record JASJET010000070.1, read on the forward strand.
TTTGTAAACCTATTATTTTCGAAATGTATTTACAGGCTAACGTTCTCCTCCTGTGTTCCAAATCCATAATCCCTGCTTCCGCTAGGAGTGCTGCCCTCGGGGTGGATTTCATACACCCTAAACATACTCGAAGTCCTTCAAAAAATATTGTTTCCAATTTATTAAATGCTTTTTTACTTGCCGGTTTTAAAAATAAGGCCCCGAAATCTAAATGCGACCTAACTAGGGCGAAAAACATAGTTAAGAGAGTACTAGGATCCGCTCCCCACCACACTCTGCACACTGCTCTAAGGGTGTTAATAGCTTTTTTAGCCTTGTTGGTTACCACTTCTATATGTTTATCCCACTTAAGGTTCTTTTGCAGAGTGATACCTAAATATCTTACCTGATTTTTGTAGGGAATATTCTGGTTACCAATTTTGATTGGTGGAGGTTTATTCTTACGTTTTCCCTTAGTAAACCAAACCGCTTCGCATTTCTCCGCTGATATGGGGAGCTCTCTTTCTGTAAGGAATTCGAGTATTGTTTCCAAAGCTGTGTTGATTTTATTACCCATGTAATCAATATTATTTCCCTGAATAAAAACTACCAGATCGTCAGCATATCCAATTATCCCTACTTTGTCTATATTCAGTTTAAACAAATTAGTTATGTATATGTTAAAGAGAATCGTACTCAATGGTGAACCCTGTGGTAAACCTTTAGTTCCAAGGACCGGGCCCATCCAGGACCCATCATTGCTTCTACTGTATAGCAGTCTGTTTTTTAAAATGCTATGTGTGATATTACATAGTTCTATTGGTATATCTAAATTTATGAGGGTATGGTACATCTTATATATGTTAACGTTATCATAAGCCGCTTTAATATCGAGGAAAATTGCCAACACCGATTCCGCCGAGTTAAAGGCTTCCAGAATGTATGTAGTTAGCAAGGCTACATTATCATTTATCCCTCTGCCTTTGCGAAAGCCTGATTGTTCCATGGGGAAAGTCAGCTTTCTTTCCAGTTGCCATTCTAATCTGTTTTTAATCATTATTTCTAACGTTTTGCAACAGCATGATGATAATACAATGGGCCTGTAGTTTTCTGGTTTGAGAGGATCCTTATTGGGTTTTAGGAAGCTTATTATGTTATATTTTTTCCATGAGCTGGGAATCGGCATTCCGTTAAGGCAATTATTATAAGTATTCAACAATATTTGTTTTGCTCTGATAGGAAGATTTAAAATCATTGCGTATGAGATATCATCTATACCCGGTTCTGAAAAGCCTTTGTTCTTCAAGGCATTATTCAGCTCGTACATCTTAAAAGCCATAATCTCATGGTCTTGACTTGTTTGCAGTAGTGTAAAAGATGGGTCAATATTTATCACTGCCATTTTTTTCAAGATGCTTTGTTTGATGCTATCAGGGGTTATATACATGTTATTTTTAGAATTTTTAGTCGAGAAACTTTTTATTTTATTCCATACATATTTCATATTAGATTCTCTATTTAAGGTCTCACAAAATTTTTTGAACTTAACTCGTTTCTTTTCTCTAATGCTTTTTCTAACTTTTGCTGTGACCTTTTTAGCGTTGATAAAATTTGATAAGTTGGGGCATTCATTAAAAGATTTCAAAGCTTTCTTTCTTTCTTCGATCCATTTCGTACAGTCATCATCCCACCATGGATTACCCCTTCTTTGCCCGGGTCCACACATTTTTGTAGGTATAGTTACTTCGGCTGCGATATTCATGTATTCTTCCAGCTTATCATATGTCTCTATACCATCCCCATCCATCAGTCGAAGTAACACTTTACTTTGAAAGGCCTCCCAATCTGCTTTACCAAAATTTCTCTTTACATACTTTCCCACTAGACTCTGGCCAAAGTTAGGGTCATTCTTAACGTTAATTTCCACGCACGTTGGAAAGTGGTTACTATTACCGCAGTCCTGCAACACATACCAGCTGGCCTTGACAGCCACCTGGTTGCTAACTATTGCAATATCAACCGCACTTGCATTGTGTTCGTAGTTTTGAAAAAGTGTCCTTGAGCCATCATTAAGTACTACCATGTCTTTCTCCATGATAAAATCACTAATTATTTTACCCCCTCTGTTAATTGGGGAACTGTCCCATATTGAATGATGTGAGATTAAATCACCCATTATTATAGTTTTATTTACATCTATGCCCTCTATCATGTTCTCGAATAGTGCCAAAGTGATGTGCATGTGTGAGTTACTGTATATGTTAATTAAATAAATGTTGTCGATTTTAATACTTATAAACTGCACCGAGTCTGAGTTATATTCCTTTACTTTTGAGAAGATTCTATTATTTTTTATGCAAGTGGCTATACCCCCATATCCATCTTCTCTATCTAGCCTAATTATATTATAACCTGCTAAGGAGAATCTAAAATGTGATTTCAGCCAAGTTTCATTCAGATGTATAACATCTGGGCCCTCATTGACCACTAAGTTTACTAAGTTTTCCCTGTTTGCGTTGACACTTCTTATGTTCCATTGGATTATTTTTAGAAAGTTTTTGGTGCCTTCTTTGCTGTGTTTATTTTATTTTAATCTGCAAATAGCTGACTAAACATTTAGGGATTATCTTATTACTGCATTGTTTGATCACTGAACACTCAGATAAAATCTCAATGAACGCTCGCTTAAATTTTACCTTAACTACTCTTAAATTTCGTCTTTTCAATCCGAGTCTGTGTCTTGGACCACATGGTGTTCCGCAACTGGCTCGGACATGAGAATTTCTTTAATTATTTCTTTGTTATACTTTGATGTGTTCTTAATAAAGTCGATGCATCCCCTTAGCTCCTCACTATGAGCAGCCTGTATTGGGGAGCTGGAAAAGCTATGGTATGCACTATCAGGCAAACTGTACTCTAGATCTACTTTAGGTTTGGACGAATTCGCGACTTGTGTGCAAGATACCATTTTAATAGGTCTAGAATTGGGGTAATATAAGCTTTCTTCATGAGCTTTCTTGTCATATCCTTTTTGTATGATTCTCCTCTTGTTGGTATTCACTGACAGGGCTTGTTGATATGAACGTTTGATCGTTCCATTTTTGAATGATTGGGACCTTCTTTGTGATACCTCTACTACGTCTTCCGATGACCTGCGGCTACCAGTATAACTATTTCCGCTTTTGACCATATTGGGAAAGTCAGCGGGGTTGTAGATAAATTCCCCCTTAATTTCATAATTTTTTCTACAGGTCTCGTTTGCCTCGTAGAAAGTCAAATTTTCCAATGCCATTACTTCTTTTATATTCTTTTGCCTGAGGTATTCTGGGCAATTTTTAAATGAGGATCTGTGGTGATCTTTACAATAGAAACATTTGGTTTCACATGTAAATGGGGCCCCTTCTTCTGTATGTGCCTTCTCTGCACAGTTGAAACATCTTTCGGTGGTGCTCTTACAGTTGTTTCTTGTATGCCCGTATCGTAAACACCGGAAACATTGCGTCACAGGTGATATATAGATCATAACTGGCCTATCCAGCCAATAGCAAGATATCATTTTTGGAATGTGCACGCCTGAAAAAGTGAATAACACCGTTCCGGTCGGTTCATAAATTGCATTATCGTTTCTGATAACTTTGCGATTTAGTCTCTTTACATTCAGAATTTGAATATTACCCTCTACTTTGCTGCATTTTAGTAATTCTTCTTCGGATATATCTACATCAATTTGTCTGACTATACCCTTGCAGGTGACGAAGTTGAAAGGTATAAATATTTTGTACCCCTTATCTAGAAGTGTTTTATTTTTTACAAAGTCATTAGCAGCCTTAGCTGTGAGAAATTCTATAGAAATACGATTTAATCCTTTATTATTAATTTTTTTTACATCATTCAAGTTAAGATTAAAGATATCTCTTGCTATCTTGATGTTATTAAATTTACCTATATTAAAACCTACCGTGCTCGTTGATTCTAAGTAAACAAAAAAAGGACCTTTATCTGATTCCTTGTAAAAAATGGTTTCTTGTTTTTTATGTTCATTGGTCACAATGGCACGTGTATTATTCTGGAAACGCGTATTTATTGAATTTTCATCAACTTTTATGTTCTCTCCCTGTAGGGACTTTTTCTCGTTAATTAAATCATTGCTGGGGGGCTTTGCCCCCCCTGGTTCAAACATTTTAAAAGCCGTAGTTATCGAAGCCTATAGTTAAAGGCTGCAATGCGCAATATATAAACTATATAGATGCAAAAAGAAGGAAAAAAAAAAGATAAGAACAATCAAAAGCCAAATTAATCAAGTCTATAGCCAATACAATTGCCCAACTTACCCTTAAAATTACACAACACTACACAGTTTTAGTATCTGGATAAAGAAAAAACCTCTCCTCGGATCGCTATTAGCTCTGCCACAGGAAAGCAAAAATCGCTGCTTCTTCGACTAAGGAATTCACAGCACTGAATTGTTATTTATATATTTTCCAATCAAATCATTTTATTTGCAAGTTGACTGAGAATAAAATAAAACTGTAAAAGTCAGGAACCCATTTATAAGCATTAAAATTCAAAGCCAGTTTTGGAAGGAACCAAGATCTCTACTAATATACTGTTGGAAATGTTTAGGAAACGACAAGAGCAAAAATAGCTACGAATTTTCCCGTAGAACTGCCGTATCGTCAGAACTAAGACCTGTTGTGTTATTGCTGGATAAGGTCAAAAAATTCTTATTTATATTTAGAAAGATATCGACACATAATGCGAGTTTCTTATCCTTGATACTCACACCGATTCTATGCTATCCTTTTCTAATTGCATTATTTAAACAAGTATAACATGCTGACGGTATGTCAATTTGAGAATAAAGTAAAAGTATGAATTTCTGGCTGCTTACACAGGCTTACAGTGGCTTTAGTGTCGCTAAAACTAAAGCTGTTTTTTTGGTTTACTAGTTATCCAGATTCTAATTTGTATTTATATTTTTTCTATACTATGTGTAGTTTTGTCCTATAGCATATATCCAAATAATACAAATTTTAGGATTTTTAAACTATTTATTATTTTATTTTACAGGAAAAAAGCTTCTTTTTTGAGATTTCTATGCATGAGTGTTCCTAAGGCCCTTTCGCGTAATGCATCAGTAATAATGTCATCCTGTGTTCATTCCATTGATCATGATATCTATCTTCAACGACTTTAAATCCTGATGCAATCGATCTTCATGTTCCTCACTATAAGAGCAAATATTTTTATACTCATTTTACATCTAGATATCTAAAATTTTCCAGCAGGTCCAACACTACATCTTGGTAATTTACTGACGTGATCTCCCAAGAAGCTTTTTACAATGTTTACAAAAGATATGTAAGCCGCTGATTCTATATTATTCATTGAATGTACGAAATTGTTATCTTTCATCAAATGTCGTATCTGTTGTATATCAAAAATATCAGCGTTTAATTTTCCTGTACTCAAACCAGGAAATTTTCTTGATATAGTGAAGCAAAAGCAGTTTTATCCAATGCCTTCACATACTGTTTTATCAGTCTTAATTGTATGGCCAACAGAGGTAAAATTATTTTTTCTTTGGTAATTAAAGGCGGATTTATAACATTTTGTTCCCCAATCGTTGTTTCCCTCAGGCCAGTCGTTTTTAGTCCAGTAGTCGTTTTTTGGTTTGCTGTCCCAGTTACAAATGAAACAAGAAATTTTCGTGTTTCAGCTTTGTTGACCTAATAAAAAGTTTAGCATTTTTAAATCCACGCATATGACCCACTAAGTCTAAGTTTTTCTAAAACGAGGAATACAGTGTGATATTCCTATTTTAGATTCGTGGAATGAGCAGTTGGCACAGCACCATATTTTTTACTAATATGTAGTAAAACACTTTTTAAACTTCATTTTGAAATTTCGATATTCATTCATTCATTAGGTTGGTTGCTTTTTAATTAAAATACCACCAATATCGTTACAAAAAACTAATATCACTTTCGGAACCAAACAAAGGGAGAAATTGTTTCCCTCGATTACGGTAGAATTGTGTCCTTCGTACCTGTAAACAAATTCCTCTCTTTAAGTCTGGATGCTAATAGTGCTAACATTTTTTTGAAAGTCATTTAAGGAATCTTGAGTGAAAAGTAGAGGCCCCGACGACGCTATCTCAAAACCTCTATCATTTTTACCTCTAGTACTTGTGTTGGCTGGCAGGTCTTGAAAAGTAGGAAATAGTATATCTGCTGAGTGGAGCACAGACTTTCTAGCGGATACTTGTTCAGGGTAGGTTATTTTTATCCGATTAACACCATCTAATTTAATGACACAAAAGTAACAATCATTATAGTGATTTTTGTGTTTCCTTCAAATCATAGGTATTTCAAACTTCAAATGATTTCGTTCACTGTCTTAAATGCTCACTACACAATTTGCAAACCTTGTTTGGGATCTATAACTTGACAAGGTCCTCAATATTAATCTAAAGTTGCATTTAAAGGTATATTTTTCACAAATTCAGATATAGCTCTTCGACATTTTTTACTAATTATTGACCACAAATGTAACAAAATTCATTTGAATGATTTAAGCAACGTTTCTTTGACGATGACATGTAGCAGATTTTAATTGATAACGTATATAATTCACGAAATTACGAAACGAAGCAAGCGAAAATTGTTACTTATACTAAAAAAGGAGGTTAGTTATGAAACTGTATATCACTTTGACGTTCAAATATCACTTTTCTTATTTGAGACATTACAGGTATAACCTAATTATGGCGGAACCAATTTTCTTTTTGTCGTTATCATTATTTTCAACATTTAACAATATTTATCAACAAAAATAAATTTTTAAAACCCATTTTTGACGATATTAATTTTAGTAATGTTTAATACTTAAAAATGCTTGGAGAAGCCACGACAAGCAAAAACTAAAAATAAAATTAAACAAAAATATGTATGTCTGTCAAACAACAAAACGACCCTCTCCCCTTCCGAACATAAACAACAAACAATAAATCTATTTTTGTTTAAAACTACTGGTACGATCGAAGGAAAATACAATGAAAGGAACAACAAAGAATACCCAATTTACTTTAATTGTAATTTATATTTTACATTTTTAAATAAACAAAATTTTCTGTTTATTACACGGTTTATTACAATTTGTGCAATTCAATCTTAAATAAATTTTAAGGTTTTGTATCGATTTTGATAATTTTTGTCAAGTTGTAGGCACTTCCATCTTGATCATTATCTTATTTTGAATTTCCAAAAGGTTCTGTTGGATTTAGGGTTATACAGGGTACAGTCAAAAGTTCAATTTGGTCCTGAATTTCTGAATACTCATAGTGTGACAGTTTATTTGATTTTTAAGTTTCATTGTTTCTTGACATTTCTTTTTCTAATTTATACTAATATCTTTACTCAAAAGGGACAAGTTATTTTTTAAAGAAAGTGTATAATTTAACTACAATAATTAAAAACGTTTTCATCAAGCATTATATGTATAATGTTATGTTGCTACATTAAGGTTATTATTTCTGTTGTATTTATCAGAAGTATGACTATAGAATTTGTTTATTTGCTTAACTTAAATAATTTGTATTATTTTTAACATTGATGAACATAAACTGCTTAATTTTACTTAAAAATAAAGATATTGAAAATGAACAAAAAAATATATTAAGAAATGATAAGACTTAAAAATCGAATGAACTGACTCAATATTGTGTCGTTTAATGCTTTCACAGAGTGTTCAGAAATTTAGGGCTAAATAAAACTTTTGGCTATACCCTGTATATTATCAAATTCATTAGTACTTTTGCAAACTCATTATAAGATAATGGTCAAGATTAAAGCACCTATAACTTGACAACAATGAACAAAATCAATACGAAACTTGAAAACTTATTTAATGTTGAATTTGAACAAAATCTTTCGTTTTTTTTTTTGTCTAGGAGTGTATATATGCTATATATTACCCCTGTTATTCAGCACCCAAATTTAAAGCTTATATTAGTCAATTTCATCTCTATAAACTAAATTTTTATCTAGTATTTCAGCATAAAAAATTCCTGAAGCATTGTTAGGAGTTAAATCTCCAATTGGTACTTCGTCACCGGTACAGGTTTTCTTTTTCTCAATATCGTCTAAGCTTAAGCATTTAGTTGCTATTAGAGGTTCATCAGAAATAAGGGAATTGGCAAAAATCTTCCAGGAACAACCATGGCTACATGCTTCAATAAACTAAAAGATAATATTTTTTAATAAAAAATACCTATTTTTTATAATATATAAATCAGTACTTTGTATGACCTCTCCCAACGGTAATTTTTTGTTTAATTAACTAAAAAAAAATACTTTAAATCTAACCTGCCAGATATCACATCCAGGCTGAGGTGGTCCACCTCCATTAGGATAAAAGTCAGCATGACCCAGAGGTATTTTATATCCCAAATAACCAGCACATGTGTGGATGACATCGACAAAGTCAGCATCATTTTTGTTAAGTGTTCCCGAGGAAATTAAACCTGTTTCAAATCCTGGTAACGCAGGGTCAAGACCTAAAAATAATATATTCTGGAGGGTAAAGGTAAGAAAGAAATTATTCAAATTTAGATTATTAAATTTAGTTGTTTTCATAACAATTTTGTAGGATATAAAATAAAATATAACATTTTTATTCTTTATTTATAAAATTGCAAAAAGTAAAATATTACCGGTTATTCTTCCAATTTTTCCCTTAGTAACTTCCCTACCGGCAAATCCGGAAATATGCGCTCCCAAACTATGTCCCACTAAATGAATATCTTGAGGATTTACTCCAACTTGATCTACCAGATAATTTAAAAACTTTCCATAGTGTTTGCCGACCTCTGGAGTTGCCATCATGGGAACTGGGTAAAAGGGATTGCCTGATATAGCATTCCAGTCCATAATAAAAACGTTCACATCATACCTGGCAAAAAAATTATTTAAAATGAAAATAAAATTGAAACAAGATATAATATTACAAACCTTTTGTGATTTGTTTGAAGGTTGTAGACAATGTTGAAGAATGACTAAAATGTGGTCGGACTTGCATTGTCTTTATTTTTATTTTTTTACGACGTTTCGATTAGGTTGTATCTCTAATCGTTATCAAGTATAAACTGAATGTTTTGTCTAGAGACTACGAGCTTATATAAGGACTGTGTCCATTGAAGCGCAATGTTTCGCTTCACTGTACACACCTCAATGATTTGATGTTACAAAGTAGTGGAAGCCAAAATTAGATATCTCAACACTCGGTTTACTGAAGATTCCATTATTGTTTTTAATGTATACTGCTTCTATAAATTTTCTTTTTTTCATATTGGGTTCCATATATATATTGTCGCAGCCTCAGACCATTTTATATGATGTTGTTTATCCCAGGAATGTTCTGCAATACCTGATCTCGACGTTTCCCCTTTTTGTGTATGAGTTTTATGTTCCTTAATTCTAAGTTATAGCGGTCGTTTGGTTTCTCCAATATACATTTCACCACACTCCCATGGAACTTTGTAAACACATTCTTTCTTATCGGTAGTTTTAGGTTTTGTTTTTGTTAAATGAGCTCTAAGAGTATTTCCTGATTTAAAGGCTGTGTTTATATTATAATTACTGGCAATTCGTCTTATTTTCTCCGACATTCCCTTAATGTACGGAATTGTAAAGAAGGAATGTGTTTCTTGCTGTCCTGTGTTCGCTGTTCTAAAATTATTTATAACATCGTCAGTTAGTTTTAAAGAATAACCATTCTGTTGTAAATCTTATTTAATACTTGCTACCTCTTCTTCCAATGATTCGGCATTATTGCATATAGATACAGCGCGAAAAAAGAGGTTGCGTATAATTCCTCGTTTTATTACAACAGAATGATTAGAACTATGATTAAGATATTGTCCAGTATGTGTTGGCTTTCTGTATACTGAAGTTTTATTAGTTTCGTTTGAACGGTTCACCATGACATCTAGGAAGGGCAATTGATCATTTACCTCTTTTTTCATGGTAAACTTAATTGTAGGTCGAATGGTATTCAGATGTTTCAGAAAATCATTAAGTTCTTGATCATTGCCCTTCCATACGATGAAAGTATCATCGACATATCTCAACCAGACTTTCGGTTTTACTGTTGCCGTTTCTATGGCATGAGTTTCGAACCATTCCATATATATATATATATATATATATATATATATATATATATATATATATATATATTGACGACTGGAGAGAATGAAGAACCCATCGGAAGCCCGTCGTCCTGAGCGTAGAACTTGTCCTTTACTTGAGAGTAAGAGTAAGACAACACTCCAAAAGGTTCATCACCCCGTCCAGTGGTAACGTGGTTCGATCTGATAAAGTAGTATCATTTGAAAGTCTAGTTTTGATTATGTCTAGTGATTCCCCTAACGTTACATTAGTATACAGACTTTCCACATCAAAGCTTATTAGTCTGTCGTCTGGCTCTAGATTGATGCTACTAATAATGTTCACGAAATGTGTAGAATTTTTAAAATATGTGTTTGCCTTACCTTCTAAAGGTTGTATGATTTTTTAAGAGAAACTTCGCCAGTGCGTTTGTTGGGGATCCCCTGGAGCTGGTTATTGGCTTCAATGGTATGTTCGTTTTATGAATTTTTGGAAGTCCGTAAAGATGTGGTGGCTTACTGTAGTGTGGTGTGAGCGCCGATCGTAGGTTGTCAGGTATATTGTTTTGGTATTTCCTGAGCGTTCTATAGATTTTTGACTCTATGGATTTTGTGGGGTCACGGGCTAATTGTCTATATTTTCCTTTTTCCAGGATATCTCCGATTTTTTGGTCGTACGTTACGATGTCCATTATCACTGTTGCATTTCCCTTGTCCGTTGGTAAAATCTTTATGGATTCATCCTTACGAAATTCTTTTAAGGCTGATGCTTCTAGTTTGGAGAAATTTTGAACTAGATTTTTCCTTGTCTTCCAAAGTTGATTTTTATTTTCCACTTAAACTCATCGGAATGGTTTTCGTCTACTTGTATAGATTATACAGAGCTTATGATATCTAAAACGGGCATGCTTTTTGGTGTTTGTCCTTGCTTAGTAGCTGTACTTCTGCTATTGAAAGTATTCTTGAAGATAAGTTTATGATGGTTTTTCTTGAAGTTGTTTCAGGTGGAGTCGGTTGTTGATGTGATTTTATTTTCTCTAGTTTATTTTGGTGTTTCCTCGCCATATTTTCTTTCGGAGAAGATAAGACGAATTGCCAGTAGTTATAATATAAAAACAGCCTTTAAATCAGTAAATACCTTTAGAGCTCATTTAACAAGACAAAATCAAAAACTACCGATAAGAAAGAATGTGTTTAAAAAGTTCCATGTGAGTGTGGTGAAATGTATATTGGAGGAACCAAACGACCGCTAGAAGTTAGAATTAGAAACGTCGTAAAAATAAAAATAAAGACAATGCAAGTCCGACCACATATTAGTCAAACCTTTTGTGATTACAACATTAGCGTAGATGCTGAAAACCAAAAATTCTGCTATAGACGAATTGTTAACAATGAGAACGTGAAGTCTGAGATAAATTCGTTTTTTTAAAAAAGCTTTTTTGTTTGAAAAATCCTTTGGACATATTGACTTTATTTTTTGGTATGCATTTTTTTCAATATATTAAATTTTACAGGGTGACTCGAAAGAAGCTGTGTAACAAAAAAACTTTAATTTTCTAAATAGTGGTTAAATAGTGTTCTCAATTTATCTGCAGTTAAAACTGGAAATAAAACACAATAATCATTTACCATCATAACTGATTCAATGACCTGTTCCTTTGTTACCTTGTGTCAAATTGTCATTTTGAGTTAATTTTAACTGAAAATGAGACTCACTCAGATATTGACGATTAGATAGGATAGGCGATATGGCAATAAGGTAAGAATCCAAGAAGAAGTGTGTCAGTTATTTTAAGAAGAATATCATAATCTTCCGCTAATTTCACAATTAACAATGAGTAAGATTGAGCAGAAATTTCATCGGCTTGGTCATGTTTGAAATGCCCCAAGAAGCGACAAACCAGCAAAAAGTTGACGTATTATTAAGTATCCAAGATAATCACCATATTAACGGTAAAGAAATAGCTAAAAACTTGGATATTTCGAGAGAACAATGGTACCAAACATTTTGCATACTAATAAGTACCATCGTTTCAAAATGCAATTGGTTCAAGAACTTTATAAAGATGGTTATAATAAACGTTCTTAATTTTGTGAACTGTTACAAGAATTATGTTTTCGGGATCCCATTTTTATTCAAAAAATAGTTTTTTCCGACAAATTCACATTTTCCTTAAATGGTGATGTCAATCAGGTTTTGGTTGATTTAAATCACAAATTAAATGATTTGACCTTTTCAATAAAAATCATGAATTAGATAAAAAAATATTTATTATTTTATTTCAAACGACTTGCGAAAAAAAAATTCACAATTATTATTTGTTTCGACCAAGAAAGTTGGAGGGGGTAAAAGGAAAGAGAATATGTTAAAATAAATTTGGTCGTGTATGTAAAGCTGTACTTCCCTTAAAGGGGCTATACTGTACCTGCGCAGTAGGTCAGGGGACAGGACTGGAGTTGACCAACCTTTTATTACGTTATTATATTGGAAAATTACAATTTAGAGTTCATTATTAAATAATTAATAAAATAAATACTGACATAAAATAAATTTAAACATAATTTTCTGGGTAAAAATTTGCATTATGGGAAATCTAGGAAAACGACGTTTTTTTGAAAAAATTTCGATACTTCCCTTTGTTTCGAGGTTCTTAGAACACAATTCTGACCTCCGTTTTCCATAGTTTTTTTCTCAGTTTTGCGGAAAACAGTAAAACACTTTTCACTGTAGGTTACATTTTTTGTACTAAATCGTTCAAATTTTGTTACAACCACAAATTTGGCAGAGAAGGCTCTGTGTTATATAAAAATTCATAAATTTTGCACACGTTTATGGGAAAAATCAAGAAAATTATCAAAAAACAAGTCAAAACAAAATGGCTTCCTCCATTAAATAGTGGTGTGACTCGTATCTAAAACCCGAAAAACTAGCGCTGTTGCCAGATTGGGAATACAATTTCTGTGAAATTCACATATATTCTTTTCTTTCACAGATTATCCAGCCTTTACGTGGTCTCTGCAGGACAATAACATTTTTAATTAATAAATCTAGGTTAATTCAGGTTAGTTTTAGTTTCTCAAACTAGCTAAACCTGAACTAACCAAAACTGACAAAAAAAATTGTGTGCTTAAGAATAATTTTTTCCTGAGACTGTATAAAACATTACAAAAATTAAATTATATTGTTGATTGAGATGAACAAATTTTATATTTTCATTCCACGAAAGTATTTTACATCTGGCAACGTGTGAAACGAATATTAGTCGATTTCGCGATTCTGATGGTCGATGGCATTTCCGGGACGTATTTTTGGTTTTTCGTTGAAAATAAAGGTTTTTTAAAATTTATTAATTAAAATTTGTGCAAAAATAGTTGAAATATATTACATACATGATATTTTAACTAGTATTATTGAAAATAAAGTAAGTTCGGTGTTTTCTCCAGAATTAAAAGTGCTTGGAGAAGTGCTTCTTCAAGTTTTTTGAGTTTTTCGGGAAACTGAGCAAAAATAGTGAAAAACTAAAGTCAAAAATCGGTAAAGGTAAATCGCTGGATACCCCTTTAAGGCTCTACATCTCCGTTAAGGGGCACTTTAGGATTTTTTTTCTATGACAAAGTAGGGTTATTTTGACCTCCTCTGTATGCTCCTAGAAAATTCGGAAGTACTTACCGTATACCCAGTATAGTGTAAGTTTCACAGTTTTAGAACTGTATGAAATACAAAGTGAAATTTTTGCTTTCAACGAGGTAAATCTAGTTAATACTATTTCACTTTTATATAAAGAGAAAACGTATGTTTTTATATTCGCGTACATCTCAAGAACTACTAAACCAATTAGTAGTAAATTTGTAATTGTAGCTTTATTATGTATTTCGATATATTTTGGCTGCTCAGTGGTCAATCATCAGTTAATAGTGCGGACGTAACCCCGACGAGGGATGTTAGTAAACCATAAAAATATGAAATCTCGCTTTTCAAATTTTTGTCAATAATTCATATACAACTGTAGTTTACTATTTTTTACCTGTGCAAAAATCCGTTTTTAATCAAAATGCAGGCATTTTTTTTACCACTTGACATCCATCCATGAGTAACAACTTTAGTTGTTGTAGAGGTGTTGACATATTTGGATAATTCTGATAATGATATGATTGGAATACCATCTGGAAACTGCCTACAAATTTTTATTTCCTTTAGAATTGGCTTTTTTACCAAAGTATTTTTCACTTTTCTATTCAGATCGGCTCATTTATTTTAATTATTGGAATTACCTTGAGAAATATTCAAACTTTACATCTTTATCCAAATTATTTTCTCCAAAACCAAATAATCTTGACTGATTATTATCCATAGTTAAATATCCAGTTGTTATTTCATTATTTTCTTCTGGGAATAGAACGTAATCTGTTCCAAACCACGTATAATATTTTCGTGTTTTTTTACTATCAGAGGATGAAATCACAGTGAAGAACACAGAAACTAAAATATCAAAATAAAAATCCAAATTTATTATAATTATTCACATAAAGTTGGTCTAGTGAATGAATACCCATGAGTCATCAATCTAGGAACATCTCAAAGACAGTTTTAAGACATGTTCATCTTAATGTGTCAATAAATAAAAAAAGGACAAAAAGCAAAATATAATTCTTTTAATCTAATCCATACGTCACAAAAATCTGATATAATTGGTGACAGGTTGACAGCCATCGTTTAAGGTTTATTTGCCTGTACTTTGAGTAATCTTGCGCATAACATTTTGTGCTTAATTCGTGTGAGTATTTCGGGTTGGAAAAGAAAAATGGTTGTACAGTGAAATCTGTATCATTTGTCCAAGAAGAAGGAAAATAATTTTATTTTTGGGAAATAAATATTTTCAATTAGGTGTCAATATTTCTAAAGAGTAACGAGGGCTCTTAAAATTTCGAGTTAAATCCCATATACTATTAAAAAAGGAAAGAAAATAATCCAATTATTTTCTCTTCTGGAAAAAACAGACCTCTTCTATAAGAAAAAAATCACAAATCTTTTTGAAGGAACCAAAATGGAATTTCGAAATACACCCTGCAATATGTATCAAGAAAGAAGAGTACAATTTCATAATATAAGCTCACCTTGAAGGTGGTATCATTGGTCTATATTTAATAGTCTTAATGTCTTTCGTTGTAAGATTACATCTCACCGATAGATTTTGTCAACGTGTAGATTCAAATACAAGTTCCAAAATAATAGGAAGCACGTAAGGGGTGTCTGGGAAAGGCAACGGCGGACCCATTGAAGAATCCACCGCCGTTGACTGAGGACAAAATACCACAATTTTTAGTGGTCAATTGTGTGACCCGAGCTGTCCGTGTCCTGGTTCGGCAAATCACGCAATAATTCAGTTGTAATTCGTAGCAAGGAGACTACGTTTACAATACTTTCTTATTTTTAAAAAAGCATGATACGCTAGTTTAAACACCGAACTCACCAACAAAGAGATTGTGTCTTTAAGTATTCTGTAGGATTCAAATACAAAAAGCATGGTAACAGAAGAGCATTAATTTACAGAATTGTTTCCGCGAAAGCTCGTTTTGTTCGAAAAAATATGGAACATCTCAATCGTTTCTATTTAAGGGAAGTAGTTTTCTTAGACGAGATTTATTCTAAGGAGAGCAAAATATTTTTTTGGCAGGATACCAATATCAAAAGTGTAAGTAAACCTGAAAAATATAACGGTAAACCATTTATTGTTGTTCATGCTCTCTCTGTGAGAGGCTTGTTCATGGAGCAAGTTTGCTGTTTGCTTCTAAATCTTTGACTTCAGATTATCATGATGAAATGGACAGTGAAATTTTTACTAAATATTTTTTACATTTCATGGTGTTGTTACAGAGAAATAGCCATCTACATCATTTACAAAAATTCAAATTATTTCGTGGCTGAAGGCAAATAATATAATCTTTGATGATAAATTAACCAAGCTTGAGTAATTAGAAGTGGCAAAATGAGTTGTTAAGCCAGCATGGTTATGAGGTATTACGAGTTCCCCCATATCACTGCGATTTTAACGCTATAGAATTTAAATGGGCAGATTCCAAATCATATAACAGACATATTGGTAGAGATTGACTGAAGTTTTAGAACAGTGTATCCTTGAAGTGGGGATGATTTGCAAAACACATTAAAGTTACACCAGAGAACAATGTTTGATAGATATAAAAGTTGAAACAGTGATAATAAGTCAGGCAGCCAATAACATAGACTCAGAAAGTGATGATAGCATCTTTTATGCATTATTTTTTTTTTAATGGATTTTTTAAGGATTATTTTTTTATCAGTTGTTTCGCAACTTTCAAAATGTGTTCTCGTAAAATACTTTTCAACACAACTTTGATACTTTCAGAACTTTTGGGAAACCCTGTATAATATGAAAATAATTTTAAAAAGTAAGTATATTAGACCCCCATATATTCCAAAAGTAAAACTTTTTGAAAACCACATATTTTGACCGCAAAATTCCGTACCGTATAGGGTGAATAATCCTGTATATAGTCCAAATTGAATATTATTAAAAACGCATGGGTACTCTTTCTCTGAAATAACTGTATTTTATTCACATTTTATCAAAAATTTACTATTTGTAGTAAGCCCTTAAAAAGGGTTGTAAAAAAATGATTTAATACGTCACTTACCAAAAAAAGCCATTATTATTAGTATTTTTTTCTCTAGGACCATTTTTTATTCGCACCAAATGACCTACTATTTCATGCAGTGAAACAAATACACCTATTTTTATATAAACCTACTAAAGTAGATAAATAAACCACTATCCCTTTTAAATTATTAGTAGGTATCTTTTGCTGTTACATATTTTATGCAAAATAAAAAATAAATATTCAAAAGGTATAAATCAGGCATTTTCTGAGATATTAGGAATTTAGTAATTGTCAGTTAACACTGACCTTAATAATTTACTATATATATATTTTTTAATTTTATTTAAATCTTATTAAATATACAGGGTTGAGCAAATGTTTCGGAAAGACTTAATTAAGGGCGAAAGGACAGTGACAGTAGATTCGGTATTTCTCCTACATGATAATGTATTCTATATACCATTAACATTAAAAACTGTCAAATGACGATGTCACTTATTTTTTTTTTTTTAAATGGAATATCGTGTATATATTATCAGTTATTTTAAATCTTTAAAAAATTTAGGATATTTTTTATATATCATACTCTTTAGGTAAATTCAACTGTTTCCAAGAAGATCCAATTTTTGAGTACTTCCTTGCACCAATCGACACGAGACGTTTTTTTGAGAAATTGTCAAATTTTGCTGGATCTAACGCTAACATAGATTTTTTACGGCCAATTGTTTATGCAGTATATTATACACACATAGAACTATGTTTTTACACTAAAGAAATTCTCAACTTGAGAAAATTACAATTTTCATATGTATGACTTATGACCTTAAAGCAATAAAAATATTTTTTCACTTTGAAATACCCGAAAAAAAAATACTTCATGTTGAATAACATAGCTTCTTATTTTAATGCCCTTTTACCTTCAAGTTGAATGAAAATAAGAAATTCTTTGAACATGAGATCTACAAAATATTTTTCTCGCACTTAAAAATTTTATTTGTTTAAAATATAGGATACACTGTCGTGCATATGTAGTATACTGGCTTTCCGTCAGGCAGCGAACATGATGGGGTGCGCTTCACGCAACAACTTTCTCACACTTTGTTTACTTATTTACGAAATATTGGATACTTTTACTAGGAAAGTGTGAGGATTGATAATAATATATTTTACGTATTATTTCTATGTGAAGCAAAATCGACGATTAAAACGGTGGCAAATATTAAAGTGTCAGTTCAGTAGTGCCACCTGTATTTGAGTTTAGTTTGTGATTTCTGAGTAAAATAATTATTTTTAAGAAAGTCGAAAATATGGGGAATTGTTTAATAACAAATTGTTGCATTCATAGACAGAAAACACTAGAAGAAATAACTTTTCACAGGTAAAAGATTGATGAAAACATTCTTCATATTTCTGTACTTTATTGATCTATGTTCGAAATTTGTTTACTACTCCTTTTGAATACGATTCTAAGAAGTTTTCCCATGATGGAAAGTGGATTTATTGAGGCAAATAGTTCGAATTGGCCGAGAATTGATTGTGTTAGGTGCCTAATTTTTTCGCAACACACAGTAATTTCTGCTCTGCTGAATTTATGAATGTGAAGACTTCCATGTAAGTAAAATACCAAAAATTGTTATTTACGCAACCGATAATGAATATAAAATAGTAATCATAGATATTTATAACAAGTACAAGCCATTGTTACTTAACTTCGATTACTTTAGTTCTGACCTCCAAATTCCAATTTTCATCTTTGAAAACTTGAAAAATAATAACTTTTAATATAAGAAAAATAAACAAATATTATCAAAATTTACATCAAAATAATCTTCACAAAAATACATTCTAGATTGTGTAGACACAAGTTCCCTGCGGACTAGCTGAAGCCATATTTTTCTATTATTTTCCAAACGTGAAACATGAATAAATAAATTTTCAGGTGTTTTAATTGTAGTACTTGTACACTGAGTCACCGCACAATACTTATAAAACTTAGAACTCATTTTTTATCGCAAAAATTACAAAAAAACGTCAAGTGACAAGTATTGGCTTTTTGGAGCGAGTATTATTTGTACTGAAAAATAATATTATTTATTTTGGCCATAGTAGATACTTATGCATGGTCTTAAATACTTTCCCAAAAAAAGTAAAATAGCTATTTCTTCGGATTAACGGAAAAAAAGGTATGAGGTTAAAAAATAGTGCTATATTTCTATCACACTGCGTGTTTTGGATGAAGGGAACAGGTGCCTTTCATTCAAAACTTGACTTGCGCACTACCATATGCTCAGATATATTTCAGGAATTTAAAAGCATAGTTCATGGAGTGCCTTAAATACAGTTCGTGATTTGAAAAATAGGTGAATTAAAGAGGGTCAAAACTGTCCCCTCGATAAAAAAAAATGTTTAGCCACTTTTATCGTCACATACCTCAAAAAAAAATAAAACGTTTTTTTTTTGTTTTTTGACGATATCTTCGATTTCAATCATCGTAGAAACTTCTTTTTTTTTCATTTTGTAGGTTTTTTTATTGCCTATAACAAGAAATTTTTTACAAAAATTTTTGACGCGAAGTTCAAATTTTTATGGGTCTTCGAAAATTTTTAAATTCAATAAAATAAAAACTAGGACAATAGCAGGGCCGAAAAAAAAATATGTTATTCTTAGACGCCAAACTATGTTCATGAATTTTTTCAAATTTTTAAACACGGCATTTATTAGCATTTTTTCGCATTTTTATCGAGTTTGGAGAATGAAATTTTTTTAAATCGTATATATATATATATATATATATATATATATATATATATATATATATATATATATATATATATAGCTTTAAGACATCTGTGGATTTATAAGAAAATTCTATGCTTCAAAACTTGATAAAAATGCGAAAAAATTCTAATAAATGCCGGTTTTTGTGATTTTGACTGTTTCACCATTTTTAAAAATCTGAAAAAATTCATGGACGTAGTTTGGCGTCTAAGAAATAACATATTTTTTTTCGGCCCTGATATTGTCCTAGTTTTTATTTTATTTAATTTAAAGTTTTCGAATGGTACGAAATTCAAATTTGTAATTTGAATTTCGCACCAAAAATTTTTATAAAAAAATTTTTATTATAGGCAATCAAAAACCTACAAAATGATTAGAACCGAAGATATCATCAAAAAACGAAAAAAAGAGTTTTTTTTGAGGTTATGTGACGGTAAAAGTGGCTAAATTTTTTTTGTGTGGGTACTTTTTGATGTAGAACAACCGGATGTTTTTTATTTCTTTATTACCGAGGAGGACATTTTGACCCTCTTAATCGGCTAGATCCCTTAATGATGGGATCTTCGATTTAATAATTAAAAACACAAATTCTTTTTGATCATGTTTGGCACCACCACTTTATTTTTTAGATATTATTATTTTTAATTTAAATATTTTTCGAAATTCAAGGAGAACACCCTATTTTGTAAATTTGCAAAAATAGAGAAGAAGAAAATTTTTTAGTTTATTATCGTTGCGACGATAATAGTTATTTTGGAATAGGAATAAAAGATTGACATTTTATTAAAAATACATTTAATAAAAATATACTCATTTAAATTAGTGGTATAGCAAAAATACTTTTGACATTTAACAGGTTTATCAGGTCTATAAAATTAATGCTAATTTACATTATTTTTAACTGTAACCATCATACAAGCTGTAATATAAACCATCGATAGTTTGTTCGTGGCTTATCGATATCCTGATACTAATCATCGATAAGTAAATATTTGCATGTGCAAGTATAGTTTTTTTTAAACGATACGTGTGATTTAGTTAAGTTTAATTTTATAAATATGTTGTACCACTTATATTAAAAACGGTTTGGTAGAATTCGTCTCTAGAAAATATATTCCTCTATCTTCCAAACTAATATGCTCTCCAAAGATGACCTCTTTCGGATTTTCTTTTGGTGCTATATTAATTTTGTATTCTTCATCTTCTTCAAAGTTAATTTCGGTAGCTTTAACTTGTTTGGTAATTGATTCGATGAAAAGTAAAACAGAACGTCGATGATTGCAATTTGCTGAAAATGTATAAAGAAAAATACATTAAACATGTATAAAAAGTTAGCAATATTACATTTTTTGCTAGCTTGATCTAAAATTTGCTAAACACCTAAGGTGATTGTCATTAAAAATAATTTTTAACAACGATTAGCTTGCATTCCTTTCCAGCAGAAAAAGGGAAAGAATATATACAAACAATTTATTTCCTGTAAATACAACTTTGATTCTTTCTCCGAGACTGATGAGACCATAAGTTGGTCGAAACGCGTATGGAGAGAGACCCAGAGTTGTGTTTAGAGGAAATAAAA
The DNA here is from genome assembly GCA_034092305.1 of Diaprepes abbreviatus. NCBI lineage: Eukaryota > Metazoa > Arthropoda > Insecta > Coleoptera > Curculionidae > Diaprepes > Diaprepes abbreviatus. The sequence continues at coordinate 426,239 of JASJET010000070.1, forward strand.
CGTTTGTGTATTGTGTATGTTATTTCTTTTTTATGCTTGAAGGGAGAATATATATATATATATATATATATATATATATATATATATATATATATATATATATATATATATGTTTATGAGGCTTTCATGGATTCTTGCATGTAAGTTGCAATAGCAGTGGATACATCCACATTATGCCGTTGTAGTGCTGAAATCACATTCAGCAAACGTACAACTAGATGCAACTCCGTGTATAAGTGAAGTAAAATACAAACTTCGTTCCATCATATCCCTTCCGTGTTAGAGGTTGCACAGTTTGAATAGATTGCTACAGAACACAATCCATGCAATTCCACCACCATCGAGATGATGGCCTACCTGTACCACGATATCGAGAAGAAAGTCAAAACTTACCCTCCCCGCTACAGTGATACAGCAGAGGCTGAGAGATGGTGGTGGAATTGCATGGATTGTGTTCTGTAGCAATCTATTCAAACTGTGCAACCTCTAACACGGAAGGGATATGATGGAACGAAGTTTGCATTTACTGTTTGCATTTTACTTCATATATATATATATATATATATATATATATATATATATATATATATATATATATATATATATATATATATATATATATATATATAATAGGCAACTATTTAAACACGGCAGAAAATAAATGTATTTCTTATTGAAGTCTTAATTTTTATTAACTACCTTGGTAGGTAGTTGCCATTACTTGACCTGACAAGATGGCAATGCACGAAATTGTCAAAACTGATTGCTGAAAATCTTGAGAAGTCCATGTATTCGCGAATAATTCCCAAAAAACAAATGCGACAAACAAGTTTATGTGTTGGAATGTTTGGCGGGAAATCCGAAAGAATAACTAAATCTTTGGAAATAATTAGCTAAAACCAATCACGACAAATTCGGACGTGCAACTAATTTGCCTGGATGAACGGCGAATTTACAAGGCGATTCAGAGTAAAAAATATCAAATGTTACCCCTTGATAGGTGGTGTTTGGTGGGATGAAGGGAAATGTGACATTCCCAGGATAATCCTCGGTGATTTCTCGAGCCTCACGACAATTCTAAACATTTGTTTTGTGGAGCTGTATTTTTTTACCGGTTTCGTGAAATTGTTGATTTTAAACCCTCTCGCTGAGGCAGGGGGTACTATTTTGATGTAAACAGTATCGTTGGGTTGATATCTTTGACTGGATCACTTTTGAAAGTAATTTGTGTCAAATATGATTCTTAAAAGTAGTAATGTGTTGTAATGGAACAAATATTAATTATTTTACACTGTTCAATGTGAACTATATTCTGTTAAAATGAATAATTAAATAATCACTCTGTGAATAGATTTCTCGTGGGAATAGGGTAGTATGTTTTTTTTATTACTACCCAAGAAAGTCTTAAGGAAAAATAAATCAGTTATCGAGCTTAACTTACATTATCTTTGTCGTTTAAATGTTTTCTTATAAATATCTAAATTCAGTCAATTTATGAAGGCATAATGGAAAAGACTAAGATTTACCCATAAATCTGTCGAAGTAATCCTACCTTGGTTATGTAAATAAAACCGAAGAGGGTGGATTTTAACATATGGTATATCCAAATACCGTTAAAATTCATTAAAATATTGAACGATTTTCCCATTATTAGGAAACAATTTGGCAATTTGTAAAAAGAATTTGTATAATAACTATTTTTTCTATTCACAAGAAATAACGAGTTAAGATTGCCAAAACAGCCAAGAAAAGTGAATAGTTTTTTTCAGAGTCCTTATCATATATTTTTTTCGTTATAGGAAGACGTAGATTAGTTTGTTTTACTATTCTTTTATATAGAAATTATGATTAAGACGCTCAGAGGCCAATTCGGGAATCAAGCATCAGGTATAGAAGGGCTAACGCCCTCTACATTGCGAGACTCAACTTGACGTTTACATGTGGTAACGGGAAACAGGGGGGTGTCGAGGGGGTAAAGTTCGAGGACGCTCTTTTAAGTGATATTAAACTTTAGTTACAACCTGGAAGTCGTTAAGATCGGTACCGTTCTCTAAACCAGTGTCGTAGAGAATTACGTAACGGGCATAATCGTCGGGGAAGAAGGTTATCTTTGTTTTGTTTTTCAGTTAATTTGGGAAATTAAGAGAATATCGTGTGTTATTTTAGATGGGCGTTTCCCGATTTTAATACTATTTGATTAAGAAATGTAAATTGTCGTTTTTTAGCGTTTTATTCTTTTTTCTGTTTAATGTTTTAGGAAGATATTTATACGTGTTTTTTTTTTTCAAAATTGGGTTTTACATTTTTGGTTAATAGAATGGCCAATAAGAGCACTTATGTTAGTTTTTTCGTAATTGTTCCTAGTTTAAGCTTCTCGCTGTAAATAGTTCGTTTTTTTCTATTTATTTTTGTTAATAGACTAAGTGTTTTGAGAAACTTGTTTTGTTTAATTTTAATCAAAAACCTTTACGCGACTAAACTCGCGGACGTACTGCTGTGTGAGCTGCGAACAATAAATGTCATCTGACCATCTAATTAGCAGTCTTGCCTGAGTCCTCAAGTTCTGAGTTATGGTTGTGGTAAGCTTAAATAACGGTAGTTGTTTGGTACTAGAGATGTAAGAGAGAAGATGAACGTCCAGACTTCCAAAGTATCTTTATTACAGTAAAATTTAATTATAGGTTATCAAAATAGCTACTAATTAATATGAGACAGCAAAATGATTATAGACGAAATGGTTAACGCTACCACAATATATCATTTGCAAAAGTCTATGATCAAATTCTGTCACAGTGTATCTCAATTTTTTTTAAATGTTTGCCTTTTTTCAACCCTTAACAAGAGGTGATCTTGTAATTTTTTCGAAAAACAAAAAGTTATGCTCATCTTAGGATTGCCCAAGGATTAATATGATATGAATACAACTTCGACTGCGTCTTTTCCGTAATCGACTATCGAAAAATAAGCAAATTCAGGCTTATTTTGCGGTCATTCTTTCATAGCAAAAGAAGAAAAAATTACGATGTTGCAAAAGAGTGACATACAGATGGACGAGTAGATGGACGAATAAGATGAATTTATAAATTTCTAAATAAAGCAGTTCGAGGGGATAAGGAAAAGTTACAGAAATAGGTTAAATTGACAAAAAGGGGCTATACGGATTCTGAGCACAAAAAATTTTGCTTGAGCAACACGGTAAGCAGAAAACCAGAGCGAGCTTTGCAGATGTGGTAGCGTCGCGACGTAATCTAGTCTAAGGCGTTCATTCATTATTGTTAATAAGGTCATCGACGCTTATAATTATTTTTATTTTTCTTGGTTGGGCCTTGTAGAGCCATTAGTGGAATTTCAAAGTTAGTCTTTGCGTATATCACCGAGACATTTAAGCAGACTTTTTGTTTAATACAATACATCATTATATGTAATTTTTCTGTAAATCTTGCCGCCTGATCCCGAAAATTAGTTATTTTCGGATAATAAATTTATTATATTTTCGGTTAACTCTTTGACAGGCCTAGGACACCTAATATTTTATAGTGCCTAGGAATCATACTTTTGTTGAAAAATTTAATCATTCAATCGTGTCGTCGCCGTTTTATTTTTATTTCGTTTTACCTGGCAAGCATCGTTAGTATATTAATATTTTAACTGGATATTAATATACAATGAGCCATAAATCTTTTTTACATCTAAAGAGTGTTTCCTTCTTTAACTCATTTGTTAATGAACTTAAACTGTAATTTTTCAATATGATAACATAATAAAAGATTTGGCAAGTCCAGTCCTATCGACTGACATACTGCGCAAGCGCAGTATAGCCCCTGTTAGGAAACTACAGCTTTACATGCCCGATTAAATTCGTTTTACGGTATTTTTATTCCATTTGCGCTGTCTAATTTCCTCGGTTCTATTTTGGAGTTTGCAAAAAGTAGAGCATGTAACTACTTCTCGCAAACTCGACTGACTATTGATTCTAAATGGAAAGCTACCTAGAACGTATTTGGCAATAGTAATCAACAACCTTTTTCACCGTAAAATAAGCTGTATGTTACAAATAAAAGAAAAAATATGAATCCCTCGTTTGTTTTACCTGTGTGAAATATCAACAAAATATTCCGAAATTAGATAAAGTTTTTGATTTTACCTTTTTGCTCCTCGTCTGGACATCCTGGTTGATTTGTTCCTCCGTTTGGATAGAAGTCGACGTGACCACATGGATTTGTGTATCCGTAGTATTGGATATCAGTATGAACGACGTCTACAAAGTTTGCGTCTGAAATTCAAATAAAAATTAAGTTTCTTAATAAGCATAATGACGATGTAAAGTCTGGAATAAACTTATTATTGAAAAACCCTGAATTTTTTGAAAAATCGTTCGAACATGTTGACTTTGATTTTTTTGGGAGAAAATTACGTGTTACCGCTGCTAATGAAGGTTTTATTGTATTTTAATTTGGGAAGTTAAAGGAATATACTGTGTTATTTTACTTGGGGCAATAGCGACTTTAATACTGTTTGTTTAAGCAATATAAATAACTGTTTTTTTCTCATTTTATTCTTTTTTTTGTTTAATATTTTAGAAAGCTAATTATACGTTTTATCTTCTAAATTAGGTTGTTACATTTTCTTTAATAATAGAATAGCCAACAGGTGCAATTAGTGTAGTATTTTGAAATTGTTAAGTTTCTCATTGTATATAATTTTGTTTTCTATTTGTTTTTGTTAATAGATTTAAGTGTTTTGAGAAACTTGTTTTATTAATTTATTAAAAACCTTCACGCAAATAATTCGTAGGAGCGCTGTTGTGGGATCTTGAAATCAAGAGACGTCACCTGGCTAGTTAGACAACAGCTGAATCCTGAACTTGTGATTGATGGGCCTGGTAAACCCTAAATAACCTGTAGTTGCTTAGCACTAAAACTTGCAAGAGCCAAGAGGAAAGACTAGACTTCCAGAGAGCCTTTGCCTTTGTGATAATTATTTATAGAATTTTAAAATAGCTACAAATTAATATGTCACAGCAGGAGATTGTAGGCCTACCGGCCTTACGCTACCAAGATATACCATTTGCAGGAGTTTATGATCAAATGCTGTCACATAGTATTGTAACGGAACAAATGTTAATTCTTTTTCACTGTTCAATGTGAACTATATTCTGTTAAAATAAATAATTAAATAATCACTCTGTGAATAGATTTCTCGTGGGAATAGGGTAGTATATGTTTTTTTATTACTACTCAAGAAAGTCTAAAGAAAAATATAAATCAGTTATCGAGCTTAACTTTTATTATCTTTGTCGCTTAAATGTTTTATTAAAAATACATAAACTCAGCTAATTTATGAATACCTAAAAGACCCTCTCTTAGAATTGCCTATAAATGTATCTAAGTAATTCTGCCCTGGTTATGTAAATAAAACCGAAAGATAAGGGAGGTTTATAACATATGGTATATGCACAAACCGTTAAAATGTCTTAGAATATTGAACGATTTTCCCATTATAAGAAAATAAAAGAATGATCAAGTAAACTCACTATAATAGAAATATATCGTTTGGCCATTTGTAAACAAAATTTTGATTAATCACTGTTTTTTCTATTCACAAGAAATAACGAGTTAAGATATTTATTGCCAAAACAGCCAAGAAAAGTGAATAGTTTCTTTTACAGTCTTTAACTTATATTATTTTCGTTATAGGAAGACGTAGGTTAGTTTGTTTTACTACTCTGTTATATAAAAATTAGGATTTAGAGGCTCAGAGGCCAATTCGGGAATCAAACATCCGGTATAGAACAGCTAACGCCCCCAGCACGTAACGATCGAAACCTTCGAACTTTAAGGGAAAGAAATTGATGTTTGCAGGGTTCCATCGGCTAATATGGGTACAAACGGGAATCAGAGGGGTGTCGAGGGGGTGTAAGATTCGAAGACACTCTTTAAAGGAATAGTAAATTTCAGTCATAATTTGAATGTCGTTAGAACGGTACCGTGAGTACCAGTGCCGTAGAATAATTACGTCACGGGTATAATCGTCGGGAAAGAAGGTTATCTTTGTTTAATTTGGGAAATTAAGGGATTATCGTGTGTTATTTTAGTGTGGCATTTCGCGACTTTCATACGGTTTGATTAAGTAATATAAATAGCTGGTTTTTCGTGTTTTATTCCTTTTTTTGTTTAATATTTTATTATTAAGTTATTTATACGTGTTTTTTCAAAATTGGGTTTTACGTTTTTGGTTAAAGTAACGACCGAGAAGAGCAACTATGTTAGTTTTCTCGTAATTGTTATTAGTTTTAAGTTTCTCACTGTAAATAGTTCGTTTTTCTATTTATTTTTGTTAAATAGATTTGTGTTTTGAGAAACTTGTTTTATTCAATTTAATTAAAACTTTCACGCAAATTAACTTGCGGGCGCACTGTTGCGAGACCTACAAAACAAGAGATGTCTTCTGACCACCTAATTAGCAGCCTTTCCTGAGTCCTGAAGTTCTGAGTCATGGTTTTGGTAAGCTTAAATAACCGTCGTTGTTTGGTACTAAAGCTACAAGAGAGAAGTTGCACGACCAGACTTCCAGAGTGCCTTTATTACTGTGAAATTTAAGTATAGGTTATCAAAATAGCTACTAATTAATATGGGGCAAAAAATGATTATAGATAAAATGATTAACGCTTCCTCAATATGTCATTAGCAGGAGTCTATAATCAAATTCTGTCACAGTATTAAAACTAGATGTGAAAGTTATAATGTGCAAACTTTTAAATTAAATATAAAAAAATTACCTCTTTAAAATGAAATCATCTATATAGTGTCCATAAAAATACCCTATTCATTTTTGACTGATTATTAATTATTTAAATAATTTCTATATAATAATTCATACCTACAAGAATTATGTAAGTTCAGGATACAGTTAGATTTATGTGTAAAACTAGCTATCTAGCTAAACTCCCGCCTTATTTTATTTATTTATTTTTTTGATAATGTAAAACGTTATTTATTGATTTTAAATGACTATTTAAATCTGGTGTGTTGTACCGTTTTTAATGTTGCCCTTTTAAAATTAGTAATAAGTTTTAATTTTTCCGTTAATTCATCCTTTCTAAAGTCAGTACGAGTTATATACCAAAATTTTTGTCGGTATATTTCATTGTTGTATTTTGATATAAAATGAAAGATAAACAACGTATTTTTAAAGAAAATAGTAATGAAATAATAAACTGTACCCAATTCGCTTAGTGTATCTTCTTTATTCATTTCTCTACTTGACCATTTGGGACCGGCTGGATCCAGTGCTGTAATACGTCCAATTTTTTTACCATACTCTTTTTCGTATGACTTTCCTATAAATGCCGCTAGGTGACTACCTAACGAATGACCTAAAAGTTATAGTTTATATTTTAATAGTGTCTCAACAAGAATGTTAAATTCAAATCGCGCGTAATATTTGATGATTTTTTTAACTGAAAAAACATTTATGAAAACGCCACACTACAATTTGAATATATATATATATATATATATATATATATATATATATATATATATATATATATATATATATATATATATATATATATATATATATATTTACCTATTAAGTGAATTTTTTCAGCCGGAATTCCTGATTTTTCTAAAAATCCAGCTATTATTTTTCCTATTGGCTTAACATAAGCACATGATACTTTATACGCAAAATTTGAATATGCAGAATAATCTATGTATATTATATTACAGGACCCATGTTGAAAGTAGGCTTCCTTTAAAGGTGGGTACCTAAAAAAGGATGGAAATGAATACTATCTATGGGTAATTCAATGAAATAATTTTCTGTCGTGCACCATTTAATAACTTAATAACACTTATATAGCCTTAAAAACTATCCAAAAATTAATATAAATGTAGTAAATTAATGCATATTTAATTTTTCAGTTTTAAGAAAATTAATCATTCCTGACTTCGCTGACTAGCTTACATAGCCAAAAAATATAAAAAATTTTTAATTTTGAGGTTTTGAAACTTCTTGAATACGAAATAATGTATGTTAACCAACCTGTAAACCGGTATAAAAATAAAATTTTTATAAAAAATTGAACCAACCTCTAAAAATTCCGTAAAATTCGAGATGGCGCTGATAACATGGCGGACAATTTTTTTTTTTTGATATTCTTAAAAATTGGCATGGGAAAGTTGTCGGGGTCGGACATAACAAATTTAAAACTATTCTTAAAAAATTCAATATGGGGGATAAAAAATGGTAGATTAAAAATTTTACATCTCTCGATTTTGTCCTAAATTCGTATAGGTGGTTTTTGGACATGAAAATTACGAATCTAAAATTATAAGAGAAAAATCAATATGGCGAATCTAATGTGGCAGATTACAGATTTAACATTTCTCGATTTTGTCCAAAATTGGTATTAGTTTCTCAGGGTATAAATTATTAATTTAAAAATTTCAATATGGTGTATTCAATATGGCGGACTAAAAATTTAACATATCTCGATTTTGTTCAAAATTGGTAATGTGGTTTTCTGAGAATGTAAATAACGAATTTAAAATTGTTCTAAAAAAGTTCAATATGGCAGATGCAATATGGCGGTCAAAAAACTAAAATTTCCGGATTATGTCCGAAAATTGTACTGAAGGGTTTTCGAGGATGTAGTTTAAGATTAGATTAAGAGATTATAATTATTTTTTTGAAATTCAATATGGTGTTTGTTTTATTAAAATTATGCATTTTTACCAAGGCGACGAATCACTGCTAGTCCATCCATGAATAATTAAAACAGTTTTGATATCTTTGGCTATATTTAATCCTCCTACATTTTCTTCCGTTAAAATAACATATTCTTCTGGATTTTCTCGTGTAAATAATTTGTAATTAATTTCTTTTGGATCCGCTTCATTTGCTTCAAGAAAATCCACTTTGCCTTGATTTCTGAAATATAATATTTCTTTTTCTCTGGTGGCCGGATCCATAGCTAAAATGAAACAATAAATAATATAAGGAAATATGAGTTTTGTGTGTATGAACTTCTTCACAAATTAATGTTAGTAAAAATTTATTTAATTGAAATCTAGACTAACCTAAACTAACCTGTGCTCAATTAAAATTGACATTAAATTACTATGAGAGATTGCAACAATAGAAAAGTTATGTTATAAAATAAGTTTAGAATCATTTAAACAAACGTAGCCTTTGAAACTGATAAGATAATAAACCTAGATTTAAAATATGAAAGTAATATGAGTGTAATATTTTTAATTTATACAAATATTTTTATTACTCCGAACGCGTCGCATTACTATGTAGTTTTTTTTTATTTAGCATCATACGTACACGTTTTATTATACGAACGTTGTATAATGTCTTTTTCCGAATTATTCAAGAAAAATAATGACACATCGTAAAGTGGAGAGACAAAAGCAATTTTAATTTGTTAAATGGAATACAATGTATATTCTCTGCTAGAATAAAACTTCTTTTTCAAAATAATAATATTGACACTTATTACCCAGGACCATAAACCTTTTTAAGTATACAACGCAGATCAAATTACGTACATCTTGTGTTTTTGGGGTCCCTGAATCCGAATTCAGTTTGACCCTACTAGGTCAAGGTCAAGGGAATTTCAAGGTCAAATCAGAGAAAAGCCTCAGAGCAGAGGAATATAAGTTTTTGAGGTCGCTGAATCCGAATACGGTTTGAAAGTCAAGGGCATTGTCAGATCGAATCGGGACAAACGTTTATAAGCAAAGGGAAGCATTCTTGAAAAGACTATAAAAAAAAAAACAATTTTGAAACCTGTCTGGGCTCATCAGGTTAAGATTCCTCATGAAGTCACAAAAACGGTATCAATATGGAAGAGATACCATAAGAATAGATATTCTTAGAGTAACTGACGAAATGCTATAAGTATACATCTCCGGGTATATGACCAGGGTATTATTAACCTTAAAATCGCTTCTGACAGACCTGCTCAGGATATGCATACTTGGAAAGTCAAACAGCGATTTATGGATTTCTACACTTCTTTATATAAACAGAGGGTAAATGTTTGATATTTTTTCAGTTAATAATAATTTATCACGTTCCAAGCTCACCATTTCATATTGCTCAATTATTAATCCTGGTATCATTCAGAGCAATTTATCCATAAAATAAAACATCTTCCGCCACACCAAGTCAAAGCTACTTTTCAAGCTAATTCGACTGGAGCATCATAGAATAAGAATTAAATAAACCTATAAGCACATCAAAAAATATCTTTTTTCATTTCGAAAAATGTAGAAATTATTTTTTAGATAATCGTATGCAGAATATGCAAAAAAAATTATATTCTAATGTATCAGTCAGTCAGGACAACGCCGCTTATAAGTATATATATATATATATATATATATATATATAAATATATATATATATATATATATATATATATATATATATATATATATATATATATATATATATATATATATATCCCTGTTTCTCGCTTTAGGAAAATATTTTTACCAAAAAATGGTATTTATATTTGAAAGTTAGATGAAATTATAAAATTTTGTTCACTTTGGACAAAAAATAAGATTTAACAGTTTTTCTGAGTCACCCTATATAAAAAGTAAATCGCAACCATATAGTACGAAAATCTTATTTTCTGTAGATTAAGTTAGAGAAAATCGTAAATATTTAATCAGACAGAAAATATTTTGATTTTTGAAAATATTAACTTAAAAATATTAGATATTATTATATGTAGATACGATTAAATCATATTTTCTATCAAAACTAAGCAAAATTTTATATTTGGGTATAAATATAAATACCAATAAATTAAAGCAACATTTCTTCATAAAAATATTTTCAAAAGTGAAGAATGGGGCTCTTTTACTCTTAGCATAATTTGAAATTTTTGACTCTCCCTTATATACCATAAAACTTTCATCATTTGATGGGTGTTATCTTCGAACATACCCCTGTAGAAGTAACATAACGTCAGAACTAGGGCCCGGTTGTTTGAACGCTGAATAACGTAATAATATTTTTATTTATATTTGAAAAATTGTTGATAAACAATAGATATTTAATTTCTTGGTACAGACATGCCGATTTTATGCTATCCTTTTCTAATTGCATTATTTAAAAGAGTATCATATGATAATCGGTACGTCAATTCCAGAAATGAATTTATGGTTGCCTAAATTATTATTATTGTTATTTTTCAATATGTAAACAATATCTAACAATATTTACCGATAAAAGTAAGTTTTTAAATCCTCTTTTTGTTAATATTAATTGTAAACTTCGCATTTATAGTAATTTCACTTAAAAACACCGAAAAAAGTCATGACAAGCGATTAAACTGAAAGACAATATAAGTAAATATGTTTCTGTCTGTCAAACATCAAAAAAGCGTCTCCCCCACCGACCATAAACGGCCTTCAAACAAATCTATTGTTGTTTAAATTTAGAGTATGATCGAAGGGTGTTATTTTAGTTTGTGGATATGCAAAACCTTTTCAAGATAAAATATACTTATTAAATTCAAAGACAAACATTTTCCCCAAATGCTGCGCACTTTCTGTCAGTCACTATATTGTTTCGAATAATATTTTGTTGAACAAATTAAAAGAAAATGGAATTGAGGATGACTCATTAAATAACTGATAGACTATATAAAAAACAAAAATAACAGGAGGAGATACATACTAGCTACGGTAAGAAAGCAATTATAAATAAAGTATTTTCCAATTTCTTGATGGGAATCACATTTTTTATTCTTATCTGAATGACCTTTTCAAGTAATAAATTAAAATAATTTTTTCTGCACCTCATGGAAGTCAGATCCAAACCGTTTGCCAAATAAAACATTATTTTAATTTATTCCTGGAAATTTTTTAATTGACCGATGATTATGAATAATTATACCAATTTCAAAAAAGTTAGGTATCATTTTTACTTTAAAAAATCTTAATTCATGTTTAGTTTTTTGACACACTACATCTCGTTTGACATCCATAAGACTTCCTGAATATAACTGCGTTTCCGCCTAGAACATTCTGTATTTAAAATTGGTTGCATCGGTAATTTGAACAGCAAATACTTTTTATACCGAACGATATTTTTATAATGTTTAACATACATAAACAATACCGCAGCCATTACAACCAATAGTAAAACTATAAAATATAATTGAATTTCTCGCTTTAAAACCTCGATCACAAAAATTTGCTTAAGTGTCTGACTTTTTCAAATTTTAATTAAAACAATCAAGAATAACATTTTATTTTCAACACCCTGTTTACTTAAAGGATTTGCTGTTGGTCTGCGTACCATTTTTTAGGGAAAACCCTGTATATGAATTTACAAGAAAGTGTACTAATGACATATAAAAGAAAAAGGAAACAAATAAAAATTGCATTGATATTTGTAAAAAACACACATCTATAAAACATCTGCGCTGTGTTGAGTAAGCCACGAAGTTATGTGGAAAACGCTATTTTCCGCATTTGTTTCACAATATATTATTTAAAAGAAGTTCTGGCGATAAGATGCACGTGGGCCATGTGTATAAATATTTTGTTAGATAGTAGTTCCACAAGGCGTGATAAGTGCAATTAAGAAAACAAAAATTTTACACGCGTTTGTTAATAATATTTAATAACTAAAATATGTTTAAATCGATAAAAATGCATAAGTTTTATCACTCGTGCCGGAAATTATTGTTATGTTGATAAATTATTTTACTTAAAGATATCATAGTATCTTAAATATGAGAAAAAATCGTTTTATGATTCCATCACCTTTTCATAGTTTTTTTTAAAGTTTTACAGGCACATCCTTTAAATTCACCTAAAAATTAATGAAAAGCGAAATTGCAAGAAAAAATAGGGCATTTTCTCCATTACGAGGAAAATTGGGGTGAAAATTTTTCTCGTTAATCTCATCCAGTTGAATATCGATACGTAAGTCTTGAAAAATTTTATATATTGTGTTATATAACAATTTTTATTTAGTCTCGGCATTCTCAAAAGAGGAACCTCCAAAGTGGCTTCCAATATGTCCCTATGCTTGTATTTTTTCAACGGTAGATTTAAAAAATTTGAACAGATTTATATTATATAAGTACTATTGCTGGATTGGTATTTTTTCTACGTCCATTTATTATATTGTAGATTTAACTTTTGAATTGTGTTCAATTTCATTTTTAATTTAAAGCAGAATAAAAAATATGTTATTTTTTACTGTTTAGTATAATCTTTTGAAATTTCATTTAAAAAAAATTATGGTTCATATTATTTTTTGGTTCAGTTAGTCTTTAAAATGATTAGGCTTTTAAGTTGTTTCAGTTTTAACATTTTTTGATTGTAATGATAACCGCATTATAAAATCTTACTTTTAACAATTTTTTTTTTCAGTTTTTTTCGATTTTAACCGCTTTTAATGTGTATAATAAACATTAAAAATAGATACAGTGTCCGCAATAATATGAACTATATTGGAAACTCTTTACTTTTCCTTTTTCCGAAAAATGATCTCCCACATTAATTTTTTTAAAACGAATAACTGAAAAATGATTAAAATGATCTGCCAAATCGTATGTGCCACTCGATTAAAACGGAATTTAAAAATTTGGCATTATTTCGTTTAGTTTTTATCACAGTGCAGAGAACCTTCATTAACATCAGCACTTACGTCAAAATTCCATATATATATATATATATATATATATATATATATATATATATATATATATATATATATATATATATATATATATATATATATAATATTACCTGTTTATTTTTGCTATACCAAAACAACGCCGATTTTACCCCAAAAAATTTTTTAAAGGAATTAAAAAAAAGTAATCTCTAGGACTATTATAATCCTCAGTACAAATATTTAGACCATAATTCTAGGAAATTATGTTAGAATTATTAATAAAAGTTTGACACTTTCATTTTATGTTCTCCTAATATATATATATATATATATATATATATATATATATATATATATATATATATATGTTATATAAATGGCAGAAATTTAAAAATACAACATGCGATTGTATTGTTAAATGAACTAGATATTTTTTAAAAAGTTAAATAGTTCATTTATCAGTTATTTTAACCTTTAATCCAATAAAATCATTTTTTACGGTGGGAATAGAATAATAATAATGTAAATAATTTATTATCGAATAAAACAACTATCAAATAGGAAGTCTTAAATTTGATAATATATGTCTATGTATGATGGATGCCCTTCAAAAAGTAGTCCATTTTGATTGAAATCAAGATTTATAGAATTTTTCCACATCTTGATGCCGTCATTCTGAATAAGGTTGGGTTGTCTAAAATAAACTACTAGGCCTCACCCCAATATTATGCAGAAACGATAAAGATAAAAATCATATAAATCGAATCCTCTATCTTGTGAGTATCGATGTCTATCTATGTGTTTATATATATATATATATATATATATATATATATATAATATATATATATATATATATATATATATATATATATATATATATATATATATATATGTAATCATTACCTTTCTACTCCAAAATGTAATGTGTTACATCCTATGTGTTTACATTTATGTATATATGAATTCCTCCCGTTCTTTTTTGTTGTTTGCCATCTTACTGGTGGTTTCCCAAGTTTCTCATTTTTTCTTTAGATTTGAGCAATTTCGTCGTTCCACGTTTTCCTCGATCTTGCTCTTTTTTTGACTCTCTCTGTCTTTGCCTGCCATACTTGTTTTTACTATTCTAGTGTCTTCCATTTTTTACAAGTACCCGAACCATCTTAACTGCTTTCTCTGTATTTGCTGTCTTATTTTGTAATTTCCAGTTTCTCTCTGAGGTTTTCGTTTCTATTCTCTTTCCTAGTTATTCCATTTACTTTTTTTAGAAATTTTATATCAATGGCCTCTATTTTGCTCTTCATTCCGTTTGTTGAGATCCAGCTTTCACTTCCATATATAAGAATGGGTTTATAGATTGCCCTGTGTTTTGTCATGTTACTCCGTCTACTTAGCCCTATTTTTTCGATGGATGTCTTACAGAGACTGTGATATATGTTGTTAGCTTCCTGCTAATTTCTTGTTCCATGTTTCCCTTCCTGACAATTCAAGTTATCAAGTTCTTTTTATACTCAGTTTTATTCCTCTCCTCTTTAGTTTCTGTTTCCATCCATGCAGTTTTTCTTGTAGATTTGTTTAGGATTTCGTACATATCATTATGTAGTCTGCGAATGCTACCTCACCTACATTCTTCCTGTCATTATTTTTTGTCTATATTTCGATTTTCTAGACTCTCCCATTATATATATATATATATATATATATATATATATATATATATATATATATATATATATATATAGATAGGTAATAAACAAATTTTTATTCTTTATGTGAACTCCTTGTTCGCAAAAAAATTTTGCCACGTTTAGACGAATGAATTGATATTAATACTAAAAAGGAAAAATTGCCTTCTTTTGCCTCTTTTTCCTCTCACATGCGACTTCATGTGGCCCTTATTCTGTTTTTCGTATGATGTTGGCCCAATCAACGCTGTGCAGACCGCTCTCTTCTGCACAGTTCTTAGAAATATCATTCCAATCTACGATCACTGTCAAAGTCATCTAATAAACTTTAACTTAAGATATAAAGTCTTACAGAAATTTGTAGATGAAAATGTCAGACTTAAGAATAAGGATGTTATAAATTCAACTTTACTAAATTTTTCGGTCAAGTAGTTCTATCTTAAATAGTTGAGGAGATATATGTCTTACTATTTAAGGCCCTCACCTTTTAACCTACCAGTCATAATCTTATTATCGTTTTTAAGAATTAACTCATTTCAAAACCTCAATCATACCATGTTAAATCCAGAAACTTCTATCTTTATAGAAATAAATATATGTATAACTATTTAATTGACCCTGGTAAGTAAAATAAAAATGTTATATTGTAGAGAAATATTTAATATGATGCGCTCTTTTAAATTTCTTATATAAATACAAAGAGTTGTGATGCAGCTACGAGTCTTTTTGTTTTGTGCATTCTTCTTTTGAAATAATGTGGTCTACAAAAATTCGTAGAGAATTTTTAAGAAAAAAAATTAAGAACATTAAAAGGTAATATTTTTATTTTATATAAAATATATTATTTTTCCCTTTCAGAAACTTTGGAACTATTTAAACACATCTTGTCCAACTAATATAATACTTGGCCTAAAAAATAAATACATGCACAAAAAAACTTCTTAAAAATTGGCTTTTATTAAAATCAGTAAAAGAAGAAAAATGCATTTATTTTATTTGATATGTAACATAAGTTACTCTGCATTTAAATCTATCTAAACTAACAAATATATGAAACTAAACAGAAGTTCAGTTTTTAAATAAAAATTAAAAAGTTACGTTTAAATTTATTACTTAAATTTTTTTTTATACTAGAACTAGAAGATTCAGCAACCTAAGTTATTACCATAATCCTGGCAAGGAGCCTTTGAGGCCTCTAACTTTAGGAAAACTTTTGAAAGAGACATGTATAACTCATGGGGATATTCCAGCGATCATCGCAAAGGAGCAAAAACAAACTTTAACTTTTCAGAAGGTATTTAACTTTATATATTTAAAACAAATTAAATTACAACAAAAAGGAAAATAAATAATGAACTCTTTTATAGGGCAATCAATTTAATATTTGTAGATTTACTTCTTTAGTAAATACTTAATTGAACTCGATATTGCGGTGGTTAAAGTGGTTATTATTAAATCGAGTCTAATTGGAGTGGTATTTTTCCAAATATTAAATAAGTGACTTAGCTGTTGATTTTGATTCCAAATCTTTTTGCTTTAGTATGCTAGAGAAATTAGATTCAGAACAAGCAAACATAAACATTAAATACAGAGCCCTAAAGGGGTAATTTAAATATTTTATAGAGGCCATAAAGAGTCATTAAACCATACTATAGTAGATCTTGCAGCCACAGTCACACAGGCACAGACAAGAACAAACGCCAGATGGTGATCTGCCTTATTGCTAAATCCGTGCTATGTTTGTAAGAAAATATGAAGTTCGTGGATATTAATTAATATTATTTCTTGAATTAATAGTAAGAATAAATAAATAAATGTGTGTAGTACATGCATTTTTAAGAAAAAGTAGAGTAGTGCATGATGTGGTACCGTATAAATCGGTATTCTTTTTTCTTTACGTATTCGTAGTAATTTTGGTTCTAAGCAATTGTATGGTTTAGAGTAAGCTTGACGGTCTCTATTTTAATCTAATTTCTTTGGTTAAACAGAAATTACAAAAATTGTAGGTGTTAAATCAGGCTGATCGGCTGGCTGCCGGGCTAAGAGCTATTGGATTGAATACTGGCGATCATGTGGGCATCTGGGCACCAAATTTAGTCGAATGGTACCTAACTTATATGGCATGTGCTAGAGGAGGTTTTATTCTTGTAAGTACATATTTTCTTAATATGACAAACATTTTATGTCTACGACCCTTATTTTAAAAAAATTTCTTTAGAGGCTTTTCTGCTCTTTCTGTTCGACCTATTCCAGAAACCATTGTACACTTTTCATTTTATACACTATTAACGAAATAATGATTTTGTGCATCTATAGCTTCTAAACCCCTGTATAAAATACTTATTAAACCAACAAAGTTTGAGAGAGGACCGACCTTTGAAAATTTGCAAAACGAAAGAAAACAATTTGAAAAGTTTATCATACTAAATAAAACACACAAAGAAAAGATCAATAGAATAACATCTATCCCAGAACAAGAAAGTTGGAGAAAAGTCACAACAATGCTTTTAAATTACAACATGAAAGCATACGTGAATAACCTGTGCGTAACTTTGATGAAACAGTCCTCTCTTTTATTATCTGTGATGACTGACAGTAATGACAGATGAATGGCGGCAATAATCTGATTGTTTAGAATGATATTTTAATAATAATTCTGAATATTTACATAAAAACTTTAGAACTGAAATGTGGGTAATAATTTATATAAAGGGTGTTTTTGATAGAGGTATAGAACGTTAAGTTGGCAACACTTTTTTAAATGGCGGCCATTTTGTCAGCTGTCAAGTGATTTATGTTTAGTTTGGTGTGGCATTTCAACATGAATAGACTGACGCCTGAACAACGCTTCCAAATTGTGCAAATTTATTTTGAAAATCATGGTTCTGTTCGAAATACGTATCGCGCACTACGTCCATTTTTCGGTCAACATAATCGTCCATCAGAGCAATTAATTCGATTAACTATGCGTTAACAGTGCGTATAGAAGAAGTCATTGCTGCTGTAGAGCGTAGCGTAGAGGAAGACCCGAATCAGTCTATCCGCCATCGTGCACAGGAATTGGATGTGTCCATTCACTTTATGGAAGATTTTGCGGAAAGATCTTGGTTTGCGTGCTTACAAAATCCAACTCGTACAAGAATTGAAGCCACACGATCACCTAACAAGGCGTAGACTCGGTGAATGGGCCCAAAACAAGATTGCCGTTGATCCCGATTTTCATAAGCGAATTTTGTTTAGCGATGAAGCTCACTTTTGTTTGAATGGATACGTCAATAAACAAAACTGCCGTATTTGGAGTGATGATAATCCTCAAGTGTATGTTGAGACACCGTTACATCCAGAAAAACTGACTGTTTGGTGTGCTTTATGGGCTGGTGGAATCACTGGTTCGTACTTCTTTAAAAACGATGCTGGTTAGAACGTTACAGTCAATGGTGACCGCTATAGAGCCATGATTACTGACTTTTTCGTTATCAATTGAACAACCATGATGTGCAGGAGCTGTGGTTTGAACAAGACGGCGCAACATGTCACACAGCTCGTGCCACAATTGATTTATTGAACGAAACGTTTCGTAACCGCATAGTTTCACATTTCGGACCCGTGAATTGGCCTCCAAGATCGTGCGACTTAACGCCGCTAGACTATTTTCTGTGGGGATATGTGAAGTCGCTAGTCTACGCCGATAAGCCCGAAACGATTGATCACTTGGAGGACAACATTCGCCGCGTTATTGCCGATATACGGCCACAAATGTTGGAAAAAGTCATCGAAAATTGGACCTCCAGATTAGACTACGTCCGAGCCAGCCGTGGCGGTCATGTGCCAGAAGTCATATTTAAATTATAATGCCAGAAGGTTATCTTTCGAATAAAGTAAATTTCATGTCAATTTAAAAAATTCATCTTTTTTTTTATTCCATTTAAAAGTTCTATACCTCTATAAAAAAACACCCTTTATATTTTAAGTTCTGTTATTATCAATATTTGAAAATATATTATTCGAAAAAAAAATTAAAATATTTTTGACAGATTTTACTCACAGATTTGTTTTGCTTTTTTTTTTTTTTTATATAGAACAATTAGAGGAAAAAGTGCCCAAAGTACTTTTTCATATTAGACCAGCCGATATTCAAGCATCCTAACTGAGTTAGGAACTGAATTCAGTGTAGTATAATAGCACTTAGGGCAGTTAGGAACCTAATTAAGATGGTCAGGTGATATCGATCTTCCTTATTCGGTTAGAAAACGATTTAGTGTAGTCTAATAATATTTAGGACACTTAAGCGACGTGAAGCAGCCCATGCAGCCTAACCCCGTCGGCTAGAGTCGTGCAAAAATGGCAAATAAAAAATAGGAAATAGTATAAATGTTATCGGTATTTACAACGATATGCCATACTTGTGGAACAAAAATTATAAAGATTATGTTTCTTTTTATTTTCACACGATCAGCCAATACGGCTACAACAAGTCTTATTTTTTGTGCTTATAAATCGTGGTGTTATGATAAATATTGAAGTTTTGTAGTGCTCAAAAATCATTCTTCCCTCTGATTTCGGATCCTGATTCAGTATGATGTAATTGGCGCGTTGTAAATCTTTCCCTACGTCCTAGTTAGAAATCTTGAATATCGTGTGGTTTAATTAATAACCCTTTTTTAAATTTCTGGGTTAAGAGTAAGAGTTTTAACGTACAGGAAAGATTATTTATTTTTAAAATAAATAACCGAATATACTTCCTAAAAATAAATATTCTGTAGTTAACGATAAATTAAGTTAAAGCTACTCTAAGATTGAGAACAACCGCAAATTTCAGGAAGTCAAAACAGCATATCTGGAAAAAAATAAAGCACATATAAATTTCAGTAATAATTGATTCATGGGTATATCATTTGTTATATACTTATAAATTAAATATTGGAGATTTGTAAATTTATTAATAGTTACTACTCCTGTTGAGTGTTATAAAATAATAATAGTTTTCTTGAATATATGTTAGAATCATTTTAATAAGAGTCTGCAACGTGTTCAAGAAATCAGGGAACGGCTTCAAGGTCAGTTATTATGCTTCAATGAAGTTTTCGTCTGATTTTTACTCCATATTTATTAAGTCTGTGGCGTATAAAAATAAATTTCTGTAAAATGGTTCAAATTTTGTTACGTATTCTATCTATCATCTCCAAAATATGTAATCTGAAAAATACATAAGGCTAGAAAAACTGGACATTTTTTAGACTTACCAGTTCACATTAGTGAGCATAAGATGATTCTGATAGATTTTTTTTAGGCTCAGAACGAATTTGATCGCAGAATTTACGTATCTGGAAAATGACATTTTTGAAAGTTACAGGAATTAACTAGAAGGAAATGATTTTGATAAATTTTTTTGAGGCTGAGAACGAATTTGGTCTCAAAATTAACTTATCTCAAAAATGGAAATTTCAGCCAAACTTGTTATCGCAATATTACTAATGTCCTTCAAAATACAGTTTCGATTACAACTGGACGATTTTTTTTCGCCGAAAAAGAAAATTATGAAGTTATACATTATGTTACATCAGGCCGATATTTGAGTTGTCCTTTTTATGTATTATTTTATTCGTCATGTACTGTAGATCTTAAATATCAAATCGAGAAAATCTCTGACCGATCAAGATATTAATTTTAATGATTTATTTCAAAGTAGGTATGGAACTTTTATACCTAAACGGGCCTTATTATATCATAATTTTGTATCTTAGGGAGAAAAAAAATGCTCAGTAGTGACTGAAAATACATTTTTAGGAACGAAAGTAGTACTATACAACACCTTTCGTAGCAATAATTTTAATAATTTAGGAAGCCCAAAGTGAATTTATGAATTCGGTCCAAATCGTTATTTTTCAAACATAGAATCCGGAAAAATGTTCAATTAATTTACTAATCAGGGGCGAGAATGTTTGTTTGCAGTGACGAATTAAATATTTATATTTTAGGTCAATATCAATCCTGCCAACCAGCCAAGTGAAATAGAATATTGTATTAACAAAGTTGGAGTAAAAAGTATTATCTGTGCTCATCAATTTAAGACTCAAAATTATTACAACATCCTTAGCCAACTAGCGCCAGAAATTTCATGTAATGATACGAAAGATATCAATTCTAAATTTTTGCCTTCTTTGAAGAGTATAGTGATCATAGGTGAAAAAGATTTAAAGTAAGTAAAGTTGTTGTAGCATTTGCCAAATCTTCCATTATATCTGATACCATTATATCTGATACCATTATATAGATAAATAAAAAGGTGATTTGGTGTCTTTAATGTTACCCGCAAACTAATTATAACATGAATTTGAAGAAGATCAAAATGTATATGTTTCTTACTAGTATTTTTTTTGTTATTATTCAAACAATGGTTAAAAGAGTACAAAAACTAATTTTTTTTTTGGTTTTTCGTTTCCATAGTAAAAACTAACGAATAATGAAAAGAGTTGTAGATAATTAAAAAATCGAAGAAAAACGTGGTTTCCAAAACTGCCAAATTTGAAGTTGCAACATAGGTCTAAGGAGAAGTGGATGGGACCTCTTGTATCCATTTGCAAAGATTATTTTGAACTCTTTGACAGCGCTCTCTTTCGCTTGTTTTTCTTTAAGGCGAAATTCTTCTTCTTCTTCTTCATTTTCTTTTAGACGACATTGTTGTTCTTTATGATCACATGCTTTTTCTTCCTATTTTTCTTTCAAACGATGATGTTCTTTTCGGTGACGTCCTTTTTCTTTTTGGCGATGTGCTTGTTCTTCTTGTTTTTCTTTTTAACGACGTCCTTCTTCTTGTTTCTCTTTTTGGCGACACACTTCATTTTCCTATTTTTCTTTCAGACGACCTTCTTCTTCTTCTTGTTTCTCTTTAAGGCGCTGTTCTTCTTTAAAATCAATAAAATCAACCGATACTTCATTTATTTTTTCCATTTCGGCTGTTTGTTGGTCTAGTATTTACCATAAAAATATTTAGAATGTTCTTTAAAACTCGGTTCTAAACTTCTTTCTTAATGTTAAATTTGATGGTTTAAATAAGGCCATCTGTGGGGGAACCACGCATTCTGCAAGATAGTGAATTTTCGTGTACACAAAATGTAAAATGCAACTGCATGACTAAATGATGATGAAGAGCACAATAGGCCTACTCTGGTCGCAGTGCATCCGGCTTTAGGATGGACCCGGGAATATAATAAAAAAAAAATTACTGAATGATATTATTTTTTTAGGAGTGCTTATAAATTTCAAGAATTATTTAACTTACCATCCGAAAATGAAATTAAAAATATAGAGAAAAATCAAGACTGCATTAAAATGGATGGGCCTTGCCATATACAGTTTACATCTGTAAGTGTTACATGATATTCTCTAACAAATTATATATATATATATATATATATATATATATATATATATATATATATATATATATATATATATATATATATATTAAAAGGAAGAAATATATTAATCACTGTTTTATATTGTAAATAACTTAATTTTAACTTTTTCTAGGGTACAACTGGTCAACCTAAAGCAGCACTTGCTTCTCACTTCAGTATAGTTAACAACAGTTACTATCTAGGCAGGAGAAATGAGCTACACACCAAACAACATAAAATCTTAGTGCCTGTACCATTATTCCATGGTTTCGGTACCGTAGTAAGCATTGCAGCTGCATTAAATTATGGTAGTACTTTGGTACTACCTTCGATAGCGTATAATCCTGATAAGAATTTGGACAGTATTAAAAATGAAAAGTAAGTTTGATTATCTAAGAGATATCTCATAGTTCCATTCAACAAGAACTAAACAATATCTGTATTTGATTTCTTCACATAATTACCTCTAATCTTTAAACACTTTTCTCGAGGATGCTCCAACATATCTACAACGTCTTGAAAACAAGATGATTTTCTTTTCTTGATGGAAATAGGTGATAAGTCACTAGGTGTCAGATCGAGTAAATAAGGTGGGTACGGAAGCGATTCAAATACAGTTTTCGTAATAGCAGCCATGACAATACAAGATGTGAAACTGGGCCCATTAACTTAATGGAAGAGAGAAGAAAAGTTGACAAAAAATGTGCTTTTTTGTCAACTTTTGTCTATTTTTTTTTATTACGTCTTATCATTGTGTCTCCTTGGGTGTACTAAAGAACGGAAACAATAACATTTCTAGCAGATGGCTGTAGTTCGAAATTTTTAGGAGAGCCATACTAAGACTTTTAACTGTATGGTTGTAGTAATGGATCCATATTTCAATTAACGTTACAAATCAGTCAAGATAGTTTTGTCTGTTCTCTCTAAACTTAGCTAATTACTACACGAGTTTGCTTTTGGGATATCGCAGTATCCATCTTCAAGACAACTTTTTTATATCTAAACGTTTTGTTAGGTCTCTCAGTGTCAGTCGTTTTAAATAACAAAGTTTACTAACACTTATTAAAGGTTTATCTGTATGTTCATGTTTGCATGAAATTATACTGGATTTAAATTCACGGCAATACAGCTTCACAATATCGTATAAAACATAACAGTTACCAAAGTATTATTGAAGTCCTCGTAATTTTAAAATGGCGCCACACCTTTTTTCTGAAGGTATTTTAGGGTTTTCTTTTATTCCCCACCCTCTATTTTTGTACACACTGCACTCATCAATTTATACGTCTGCATTGTCGAGGGAAGAGCTCACTGAGACTTAAAATGTTGTATATGTGTTTTAAGAAAAATAGACAAAAACTGTTACACAATATTATAAATAAGTCGGGGCTGGATTATACAGAATAACCCTGGTATTAGTGTTCTAAGTATAGAAATTCACAATGTGATACTTTCAGATGTACGATTCTCTATGGTACACCAACAATGTACGTGGATTTAATAGATAAGCAAAGAAGTAGAAAGGAACCTATTAGTCCTGAAATTGCCTTTATAGGGGGCTCTAATTGTCCTCCATCTTTGTTGAGGGAAATGAAGGAAGTATTAAATTTAAAAAAAGTTAAAGTAAGTTCAGTTCTACATATATAATACACAAAAAAACTGATACCAGGAAAAGCTCTATCAACGTATTTGTTTACATTTTTTCAAAAATTATGGTGATTATTTCAAATCTGCTTTATATAAAATTTCAATATACAATATATTAATGCAAAACCAAAATATAGCGTTGTTTAATCTATAGGATGATCCACTTAAAACGGAATAAAGTTCTACCCAAATTTCATGTCACCGGATTTGAACGACTGAGGGTTCAAAAGATTCATTACGAATCCCTTTTTCGAATAGTAAAAGCTTACATTGAGAAAAGAATGGCTGTAAAAACAATATTGAGGTCGATTGCATCGGGTTTAGCTTAAATTTTTTTTTTTGACCTACCATTGAAGTTACTATTAGCAAAAGTCAAAGCGGCAGATACAATATTGATCAAAAATCACTAAAATTTACAGGAAATTTATATTATTTATCGCGCAAAAATTGAATTTCGTTCAACATGGCTTACCGAGTCCACTAATCAATATTTTTGAGTTAAACTATCGAATATTAGAATTACGTATCCAATCTAGCCGTTATCCAGCGTACAATGATTTAAATTTACTTAAAAAGGCTTGTTAAGAAATTCTTTAGATTTCTGAATTACATTTTTGAATAAATGATGAAAGAAATTATTAAGTCAGCAATAGAACTTGAAAGAATATTTTTTTAAGTTTCTGGATTATTTTAAATATTTAACAAAATTTGAGGTGAAAACGCAGTAAAATAAAGGACCCAATATGCTTCCCTGTAGAACATCTGTCGTTACGTGAAGTAGTTGCAATCGCTGTCCATCAAAGACAACTCTTTATGCTCTGTCCGACAGAAAAGACGACACTAGAAACCAAGAATTTTTGGTAAAACCTATATATTTTAAAACTGCGATCCAAATATCGTGATAAATCATAACGCATACTTTGATTCGTAGCTTTAATTTCAATCTTGAGCAGTCATGAAGGAAAATTTTGGTAGCGTTTGACCGTTTCGCTAACGATTTATTGCTGTCTCATATTAATAAGTAGTTATTCTATCATCCTATAAATAAATATCACTGTGAGAAAAGCACTCTGGAAGTCTGGTCGTTTCTCTTGACTCTTGCAGCATAATTTCAGAACTCAGGGAAAGCTGCTATCCAACTGATCAGATCACGCTTCTTCTGAAGCTCCCGCATCAGTGCGTCCTCGAGTTTCATCACGTGAAGATTTTTAATAAAATAAACAAAACACTTAAGTCTATTTAAAAAAATTAGTAGAGAACGAAATAATTTACAATGAGAAACTTATTGTTAATAACGATTAACAATTTCAAAGTCACAGGCCATTATTTGAATAACAATGTAATAAACACAATTTTGAAAATAATACGTTTAAATAGCTTAATAAACTATTAACTAAGAAAAGAATTAAACAATAAAACAGCTTTTTAAATTGCTTAAACAAACAGTACTAAAGTCGCCCCTCCCCGCTATAAAATAAAACAGAATTTTTCCTTAACTTCGCCGAGGCTGAATAAAAAAAAAATCAAAAATAAGAACCTTCTTAAACAATGGTTACACGCGTCACGTAGCTTTCGAAGAACAAACCTCACAACCGCACCACCGCCTTTAATGAATTTCAAACCATAACTAAAGACTATTATTTCTTAAAAAACTAGCATTCTCGGAACCTCACCGATTCCCATTGCTACCCACATCCGTTCCGAACACCCTGTAAGGGTGAATTCCATTCCCGAAAGTCTAGGTCTTCTCGTTCGTAGAGGGCGTCAGCCATTCTGTGCTGGATATTTAATTCCCAAATTGACCTATATCTAAGCATCTTAATCTTATTTTTTATATAAAAAAGTCAGTTAATCAAACTAATTTAAGTCTTCCTATAATTAATAGAAAACGATAATGTCTGTAAAGACACCTAATTAAACTTCTATCTAAATCACTCTTTTTTGCAATCCGGAAAAACAGTCATTATACGAATTCTTTGCACATGTAATCAAACGAATATATTGCATTACAGTTATTTTACTTGATTATTCTTTAGTTTCCTAAAAAATTGTGCTCGTGATTTTTGGCTGAATCATTTAGTTTACAATAAAAAAAAGTAACAAGGTTTCTCCTTGGAACATGTAATTTTTCCTCGGAAACTCAATAATTTAGCAAAAAATACAATATCATTGTGTGATCGATAATATAGATTGCCTGGTAAATTCATAGATTGGATTTGCCATTTCGATATTCGATAATTTGACTCTAAAATATCGAATACTCATTAGAAAGCCATGTTGAGCAAAATTTAATTCTGGTGCAATTAATAGTATAAATTTTCTGTAAATTTACGAAATTTTTTGCTCTTATGGGCGCCACCTAAAATCTGTCGTCTTGAATTTTACAAATAAACTATGGTAGCTTTAATAGTATGACAAATAAAAATATTTTAACTCTATATCCATTGGAATCGATCACAAAATTGTTTTTTATAACCATTCTTTTCTCAATGTTTGTTCTTTCACCCATTTCTAGCGTCTATATTGAGTTGCCATTTTGAAATTTCCGAAGAAGCCACCCCTATTCGAAAAAGGGTTTCGTAACGAATCTTTCGATCTGTCAGTCGTTAAAAACTGTTACGTGAATTTTGAGAAAAGCAATGTTCCATTTTACGTGGATCGGCTCCTGTTTAATCTTGATCACAGTGGTTGTATATGTAATGTGTATTTTTTAGACTGGTTATGGTCAGACAGAAACTACTTCAGCTGTATTTCAAACAAACTTTAATGACAATGAAGATTTGACAACATCTACCGTAGGATATATACAAGAACATTGTGAAGTCAAAGTTATAGATAAAGATGGCAATATGGTCCCCAAAGGTAAAAAATTGATATATACAAACTGTGTTTTATGAAATAAACAAAAACTGAACATTTTGATCATGCCAGTAGATTTAAACAACAATAAATTTGTGGAAACGTTGTATAGGGTCAATTGGGAGAGGCTTTTTTGATGTTTGACAGACATAAATATTTTTATTTAATTTTTTTTTTTCATTTTTTTGCTTGTCGGGACTCCTTTGAGTATCTTCAAGTGTTAAAAATCACTACAAATGCGAAGTTTTAAATTGACATCAACAAAATTGAGATTTAAAAACTTATTTGTATCGGTAAATATTGTTAGATATTATTGATATATTGAAAATAATAATAATAATATATATTTTTCAGCCAGAAATTCATTCTTTTACTTTATTCTTTAATTTACAACCAAAAGCTTGTTATCGTAGTTTAAATAATGCAGTTAAAAAGAATAGCATAGATATGTATATGTAGGAAACGCCAACTGAAAAAGCTTTATAAGGATAGCTATGGTTTGTTCTAGTTATATATCAAATGCACTACGTCAAATTGCAAGAAACCACTAAATAAGATGGAAAGTTTTATTGACAGTGTCCAGCCACGTGCCGAACTTAATAAAAATCAGAATTCTCCATATTTTCTGTTCAGTTATTTGGGGTAGAATTTTGGACCCTAACTGAATCAACTAATAAGAATTTAAATGCTTTTGTGATGGGGTTGTATCGTCGGGTCTTAAGACTCTTGTGGACAGAGAATGTAAGGAATAAGACTGTACTAGATAGGAATAGAAAACCTTTCTTTCTGAACAGAGTGAAGACACAAAAATTAGAATACCTGGGTCATATAATTAATTCAGTTGCCTCCTACAACGCTTATTAAGTAAAGATATTGGTAAGGAGAGAACCAGGAAGGAGAAGAATTTCGTGCGGCGGTCAACAAAGTTTTTTCGCCAGTATGATCGACCACATCCAGAATGAAAAGTCACCTAAAGAAGAAGATAAATATTTGATTATTTTTGTGCAGAGTGTATTTATTAAATATTTGATTTTTTTATTTCTTATCTCGAATACAGTAATGTATCACTTAACCTCATTTTTGACCTTTCGGCACGAAACGAGTATTATATAAAATATTTTTCTGTACAGCCCTGGCACTGTTAATCAAAATTTTTATTTTATTTAGTTACATATTGTCAAAATGTGTAAAAATTCATTTTTCTATTTAAAAAATGTTTTTTTAACAAATTCAGCATTATCCAATAGAAATACTAATAAAAAGCCATAGAAAACGAAAAGTACTTTACCACTGTTTTGTTTAGTTTATTCTATAAAATCAAATCAAAAAATTTTCAATAGAAATCATTTAATTGTGCAAATTGTCCATCGTTATTCCTTAAGTACAATTTCGCCTATTTTATATTTTTTGCTGTGATATTACTAAGCATTGTCGTTGTACTTCAGGGAAAAATCGGTGGCTCATACTTGTTAGCTAGTAATACCATTTGGGTTATATTTTCAGGTACACCAGGAGAACTTTGTGTAAGAGGATATTCTACCATGTTGGAGTATTGGAAAGATGAAGGAAGAACTAGGGAAACAATATCGTCTGATGGATGGCTTAAAACGGGGTAAATTTATAATTATCTTACTCAATATATGAATTCTATTAAGAGAAAAGAAGTATAATAATCGCCTATGTCTGTATAACTTTCTTATCATGTGTTATGATTTATTCATTCTAAAAATCTTGTTACACCTTTTTAACCGACTTCTAAAAGAAGGAGGTTCTCAATTCGTCGACTATGTATTTTTTTTTTTTTATGTATGTACACCGATTACTCCGGAACGGCTGCACCGATTTGAATGAAATTTTTTACGTTATGTAAAGGAAGTTGCTGCGGTGGTCCTATATTTTTTTATATGAAATTGGTGCAGCAAAATCCAAGATGGCGCTTACAATATGGCGGCCAAAAAAATTAATTTTGTCCGATTTTCTCCAAAATTGGTATGGGGGAGTTTTCGAGGTGCCACATAACGAATCTGATATTATTTAAAAAAAAATCAATATGGCGGATCCAATATGGCGGACGAAAAAATCAATTTTGTTCGATTTTCACCAAAATTGGTACGAGGGAATTTTCGAGGTCGCATATGACGAATCTAAAATAATTTAAAAAAAATTCAATATGGCGGATCCAATATGGCCGACAAAAAATTAATTTTGTCCGATTTTCTCCAAAATTAGTACGGGGGAGTTTTCGGGGTCGCATATGACGAATCTAAAATAATTTTTAAAAAATTCAATTTGGCGGATCCAATATGGCCGACAAAAAAAATCTTTTTTGTCCGATTTTCTCCAAAATTGGTACGGGAGAGTTTTCGGGGTCACACATGACGAATCTAAAATTATTTTAAAAAAATTTAATATGGCGTATCTAATATGGTGGATAAAAAATTAATTTATTTTCTTTAAATATCGATATTGGAAAGTGTTGAGGCCTATATTACCAATCTAAAATTAATTTGAAATTTAAGATAGTGGATTTTCTATGACAGACTAAATATTCGTTTGACCTAATTTGATTGGTATTTAGAAAACTCTAAGAACTAAAGAATTTTTAGTGGTTCATTTTAGGGTGATTTACAATTTTGGATAAAATTTGTACTTTTTTGCCACTTTGGAGTCATTGCGAAGTACACTAATTTCGATTAGTTCTTAGTTCAAATAATTTATGAATATTATAATGAATTCTAAAACTAAAAATAGAAAAATAAAATTTTTATAAAAAAATTGAACCGACTTCTAAAAGTGCGCTAAAAAGTGAAAAATAACCATAAATTTTTATATGAAATTGAACTTTTTGAAGTGAATGAAATAAATAACTACTAATATATACAAATTATGGTAAGAAAGCAACTACAAAAAAAGTATTTTAAATCTGTTTATGCAAATCACATTTTATCAAGTATTAGTTTGGCGCCGACATCAAAAAGTTCAATTTCATATAAAAATGTATGGTTATTTTTCACTTTTTAGCGCACTTTTAGAAGTCGGTTCAATTTTTTTATGAAAATTTTATCTTAAGATAAACACTTAAAAAATGACCTAAAAGAATACACTAATAAAATTAACGTATCTTGAAATAACACAATACAATGATGATTTAAAGTGTATTAGAGACATTTTGTTAGCTGTAAGAATGCGCTCGAATAAAAGTAATGACTTATTCATATTTGAAAGTCTTAAAAAGGATTATAATACCATTAAAAAAAATTGAACAGCCTTAAAAAAAACGCTAAAAAGCGAAAAATAACAATATAAATTTTTATATGAAATTTAAATTTTTGAAGTCGGTTTCAAATTAATACCTGATAAAATGTAATTCTCATAAAAAGATTGAGTAATATTTTATTTGTAATTGCTTTCTTACCGTAGCTTGTATGTATCTCGTGGAACTAGTTAATTGTTTCATTTAGTAATAATAGAGCGCTGACTTCAAAAATTTCAATTTCATAAATAAATATATATTATTTGTTACTTTTATGCGTTTTTTTAAAAATCGGTTCAATTTTTCAAAATTTTATTTTTCGATTTTTTGTTTTGAATTGAGTTTATAAGATCGCAAAAAAGTACTCATTTTATCCAAAGTTGTAGACCACGCTTAATCGAACAACAAAAAATTCTTTGTTTCTGTGAATTCTCGAAACAAAATTTTGAATGAAATGGTACCAAACAAATATTTAGTCTCTTAAAGTACCTCCGTTATCATCAATTTTAAGAAATTAATTTTAGGTTCGTAATTTAGCCCGCCAAGACTGTCCAATACTGATATTGAAAGAACTTGAGACATGTAAAGTTTTTTGTCCTACAATAATGTTCGGAAACCAGCTGGAAGTTTTTTCTTTTGACCTACCACAGGAAACGAAATACTAGACTCAATAAAAACGTCAAATTCATTTGGTATTAATAAGTGTTTAAAGCTGGACTTCAGAGTGCACACGGTCATTAGGTTGTGGGACCTATATAAAGCCTTCAATTGCTAGTATCACTATATCTTACTAAAAAAAAATTCTATAGAAATAGGGATGCTTCCTTAAAATTTATAGCAACTCATCTTTCTAATTGTAAACAATGTATTATAGTTAACGAAAAGATATCTCAGTTAAAAACTCTTGGCCATGATTTACTTGCCACAAAACGCAAAAATCGCACTTCTTGAAGTTACTTCTGTATCTTAAAAATGGTAACTCTAGGAAGACTTAATCTCTATAGATAGACTCTTCAGATTATCCAAATAAAACTCCATCTACTTGTATTGTTTATTAAATTTACTTTAATAAAAATAATTGTTAGCTGCAGTTAAAAATAATTAAGGAAAAAGACATATATGTTAACTGTAGCTATAAATAGTAAAGCAAAAATAACATAGTTTTTCAACGAAGATTACAATTTCCTTTACAATACGATTCTATGTTTCTTTTTCTTACAAATTCAAACAATACAGCTACTTATCTGTTTGTGAATACTTGCTGTCGGGTTGCAGCCATGGTAACCGTAACGGTAACTTAGAAACAGGACCTCTCTCGGATGTTTTAAAATCCCCTTGTGTGTAATTTAGTATATGTGGCCAAAAAGGAATGAAACGTAGCGTATTCACCAACAAACATATTTAATGTCGGGGATGTATGTAGTATCTCTATTAAAGACGGCAAAGCTTTAGGAACATGGGCTAAACCCCGGATAAAAACAAGGAAAAAAAAATCATAAAGCTTCAAAACTAGGATAATAGCCTGCAAAAGTTGAAATAAAGTTTGAATAAATAATTTCAATGCTTTAAATGTTGGAGGAAGCTTGAAAGTACTTATATTAGGTTTAAAAAACTGGTCTATGGTTTAAAAACCCGGCATATGATTTAAAAAGGCATTGTATAGTTTAAAACTACTGTTTTATGGTTGAAAAAACTATTATATGGTTTAAAAGCTGGCTCTTCAAATAAAAGAGAATATCGGGGTCATTTTATGAGGCTATGGCGGACGTAAAATGAAAATAATTTGCCTAATTGAATTCGATGATTATAATGAAAAATACAGAATATTGTTACCTAATTTTGGTGTAGATTGATCAAATCAAAACACACAGATGATCACTGACTTTACTCTTTAACAATTCTGCAATACTGCTAGTATGACCAGTTACAAAAAAAAAATGACTGAATTCGTCAAAATGTCAAAATGCATATATCAAGGTATTTTAAAATTAAGAACCATGCCGGTAGATGACGAGAAGGCATACAATTTTTTACGAAATTTCAAGTCTAAATGAAACAGGCGGAAAAGTAAAAAAAAAGAGCCTGTTACACTGCGATCAGCGAATTTTTGAGTTCTAGCGACATACCTTAAAATTCAGATATTGAGACATCTTTGATTTCATAGTTAAGATCTGTCATTTCTTTGGGTTAGAGTAAAATGAAAAAGTGTTGCATCTTTTGAAAATGGAGATCTTTTTCACGTTGTGTTTTTCATTAGAGGGACCTGATAATGCTTTATTGAGACTTGGCCGATAATGCTAAGCAATTGCTTTGCTTGCGCGTTACCGGGAAAAACTTTTTTTCATGGTATTGTATAATAGTGATTATTATACATTGTACATTATTTATACATGTATTGTATTTAAACATACATATTTTTTAAAATGTTTAATTACGACTTGCTACTCTTCACACAACTCTCTTTTTTTTCCAGTGATCAGTTTATTTTATTGGAGAACGGTTATGGAAAGATTGTTGGAAGGATAAAAGAGATGATAATTAGAGGAGGAGAAAATATATTTCCTAAAGAGATAGAGGACTTTTTAAATTTCCATCCCAGTATATCGGAAGTATTTGTAAGTAACTGCAGCTAATAGAGCTTAATGTGATAAGCAGAGTATAATTTAAATGATGAATGTATTCACATAAATTATTAAATAAACTACATAAATTTTCTATGAACTTGACCGATGTTGTCATGATTGAATTTCACCTCGAATTTCTAGTACATCATAGGGGTGCGCTCTTTGTTAGTTTTTGTTCGCTATTATTAATTATTTAACTATTTATATATATATATATATATATATATATATATATATATATATATATATATATATTTAGTAATTTCGGTAGTTATTTAATTATACTAAACCATGCAAAAATTAAATCTTCCATTATCCATACGTTTTTAGAGAAGGAAAGAATAGATAATATGAGAAACAAATCATAACAAATCTAGTGAATTTTTAGATTAAAAAAAGCAAAATCACGTTTTTCACAAAATAAACTACATTTTGTATTGAAAAAAGTATTATATAATCAAATAAATTATTTGGTTTTCTTTTCTCTCCTCTGTTCGCCGTGATAGGTTTCATTGAGTTTCCAATAGTAGTTTGCCGACATATTTGGGTCCATTTTCCACTATACCACTTCTCCATTTAAACAATTTGCTGGTGAAATCTTTCACCGTGTTCGTCTGAAACTGCACCTACATTGTCAGGGAAGAATTTCAAATGGGAGTGAAGAAGCGACATGTTACAACCTAACGTCTTGTAAGACTGGATAACTTCGTCAACTAGATCTTCGTAGTTCTCTGATTTCTTGTTACCTAGGAAGTTGCTACATACATTTTTGAAGGTAGTCCACCTCCTGTTTTCTTTCCTCGAAAGTGCAGTTTCAAAATTTTCTTCTTTTGCCTCACTTATATACGAGAATTTTTGTCTCAAATAAAAAAAGGATTTCCTTCTCTATTTAAGGCTTTAACGAAATTTTAGGCGCAGAGGAAATAAATTTTCTTCTGCTCTACTAAGAGTTTATTAAGGACGTTTTCCAAACCAGGCACAATGTTTTCACGTAACGGCCATTCTTTAACGACATAATGTTGGTTTCTGGCTCTGCTGTTCCATTCGCATAAAAAACAACAATAACTTTTAGATCGGCACAGATATTCCATTTATGATCTTCGTATTTTATGCTTTGAAGTAATATATGTTTTTGTACACTTCTTTCATATTTACAGCATGGCCCACGGAAATAGTTGGTTGTTCATTTCCATTAAACAATATAACTGCCTTTAGACTTGTCTCTGAAGAGTCAATAAACAGTTGCCAGTTTATAAGAAAGGCCAAGTTCGTTGATTAAACTCGAAATATCATGACAGCAAACTAAGTCGTTTGCCATTGAGAAAAATACTGCAAGCATAAGAGTAGACTACCTTGTTCCAATCGTGCTGTTCCTTGTTCCGTGCTGTGACTTTGTTTTGGAAAGATCCAAATCATAAGATCGTTGAGTTCTTCCTGGGATATAAAATGGGGCTGTTTACTGCTAATATATTCGTAATCATCTTTCCCTCGAAAACTTGGACTAGCTTTTGGTTCAAAATCATCTAGTTTATCCGATTCCTAGTCGATTTCGTATTTTACTGGAGGCTTAGGGACAGATATGTTAGAAGCATCATGAGGTACAGATCTCATGGCTGAGAGGATATTAGGATATTCAATTTCATATTTGCTTTTACTAGAAAACCCCAGGATTTTTGTTAAGCAAAAATAGCAAACATCAACATGATTCGGAGGTTCCCACCAAATTATTGACACTCCAAACTTCACATACTTGTGAGTACCCAGTACCCATCCTGTTAAGGTTCTTGAGCAAATGTGGCAGCACATTTTGGGAGCCCAAGTTTTGTCTTGATCGCCAACTTTGCACTCAAAATATAACTAGTAAATTTTTCTTACAAGTGAGCTTAAAGTCTTTCGTTGAGCTTTCAGTGTCATTTCATCACATATATAACAGGAACTGTTCGATTTATTCACACAGGATCGCGACGACATCCTTTACATACGGCGAAAATAATAGCACTACTACAACGCTATCACTGTTCGCTAGTTCTTTGCATTTCGCTCGTATATTCAGTACTGATCTTCCGACGACCGGCCGGCTGCTTATATACCCATTTTTTAGAAACATCGGGTATGTGTATGTGCGTAGAGTTGAGGATCTGTATATTGCGACCTGGTAGATCTATTGTGTCTCCTTACTGCTGCCCAGTCGTAAGAGTTATCTTATCGGCTAGAGCAGATCCTCCAGTCTTGTTTCCCCAGGAATCTTAGGATGTTGGACGGCTTCAAGGTGGGTAGCTCCCCTTCTTCGATTTGGTGTGCTCCCACGAACCGCATCCTAGGGTTTTCTAGAGCGCTGCACTCTGCAAGGATATGAATAGAGATTTCGTCCTCCACCCCACAGAATATGCACTCGTCTCTTTCTACCAGTCCGAGTTTCTTGAGGTGTTCCTTCAGGTGGCAATGCCCCTATCAGAACTCTGAGCTAGTTTTTACTCGAGCTTATGGATTCTTTGAATCTCTTCTGGCCGTAGTTCCCCAGAAGTATCTTCGCTTGTTTCAATCCTTGCGGCTCCTGCTTTCTTCTTATATCTTTAGTTCTTCCAGCTTCTACTGATTCCACAGAAAGGCTTTTGCCCCAGAAAAGGTATCTCAGCCCCTTTCCTCGCGAGCTTGTCTACTATTTCATTCCCCTCTATCCAGGTATGTCCCCGTACCCACATGAGGGTAATTTTATTATTCTTACTCAAATCATTCACTTTCTCTAGGCATCCACAGACCATCTTGGAACTGATAACTTGAGCTCAGCACACTGACTATCTATCATGATGATAATCTCTTGGCCGGGATAGTTTTTTTTTGTTAAATTGAATACACATCCTAATGGCATGTATTCCTACCTGGAAATGCTTGGTGATTTACCCAAGCTTTCGTAGTATCTGGTGCTGGGTCCATACACTCCAATATCGGGTATCGAGAATACCAGAAGCGACGACATAATTCCTGTATACAGCTGACCCTTCGATGACTACGGGGTATAGTAAAATTTGGAATTACATAGAGTTTAGTAGATATCTCCGTTATTTTAAGCTTTAGGGGGTTGAGACTTAGTATGTAGGGTGTCATTCCCACGCGCCCCCACGCAGTGTTGCTAAATTGTGCACAATTTCCCTAAACTTAGAGAAAATGTAGATTTAGCTATGATGCACCCCGGTATGCTATAATAACTTATATATCGTATAGGTACATCCTTATACCTGCTTTGCAATCAGTCAAGACATATTGTTGATATTCTCTTGATTTTGCTCCGTAACACGACAATTTACAGGTCAGTGTAATTGCTAAATAAGTAGAAATTATCGAAATAACACATTATTTTGGTGGAAAGGATTTTCATGCAGAACAATGTAATTATCATAGTTTCATATAAAAGGTTGTAAAAACAAGTTTTAAAGCATATGTAAAAATTACTTCTGCTTGCTTTCTTAATTTGATATACAAAGCGATCAACACTAAGCTGTTTTCGGGCTACACTTGGGATTAGACCTTTTAGAGGTCACAAAAAATTTAATTGCGAAGCCGAGGTAGCCTACTGGTTCTATTCTGAAGTAGGTTTGGAGAATGTACGTTTCTTTTATTACCAATATAAGCTATTTTTAAATAGAATAAAAGTTTAATCTTTGTCAACTATTAAAAACTTTTTATTTGCATAGTAACTGAAGTTTTAAAATAATCAAATTTTAATTATTTTATTTTAAACCTGCAGATTGTTGGTCTTTCTCATGATCGGCTTGGAGAAGAAGTTTGTGCATTCGTTAAACTCAAAGAAAATCAGTCGCTTACCCTCGAGGAACTAAAAGAGTTTTGTAAAGGAAAAATTGCTCATTATAAAGTACCCTCAGTACTCAAGATAGTTGATAATTTTCCCAAAACAGCTTCAGGTAAAATACAAAAATTTAAGTTAGTGGAAAAAGCTGAAAAAGAAAGGAAAAAGGAAAAGAACAATGAAGATCGAAGTGAAGAAAATAATCTAGTCCCAGCGTATGCATGACGATTTATTTTGTAATTGTAAATAATATGTATGTGATAGCTTGGATCTTATGCTTGTAAATATTTAAAATATAAAAGGGTATTATTTTTATTAAAATAAACTTAAAATTAAATTAACAAGGGTCTCGACTTTACTGATTTATGATAATTACCTGTCACGACCAGAGATTAGTTGTGAAATTATGAGACATTAAATTTGGCTGTAAATCTAAATTTAATCGTTCATAACTCAGCTACCGGTTGCCAGAAGTTCGGAAACAAGTTTTCATTAAATAGAGAATTTGAAATCATTAAAATGAAGAATCACGTTATAAAGTTTCTATCGGGGTTTGTTTAGTAAATGGTGATTTGAAATGGATAAAATTATTTGAACTTCTGGTCTAACGTCAACCTTAAGTGTTTTATTATATTCCTTTTAAGTCATATCTATGCTTAAAAATCTGAACAAAGCATGTAATCATATAATTTTAATTACCATTTCGGATCAGTTTCGAAAGACAACTTAAATGAAAGTAAAATTCGGGAAATGTTTAAAAAGGAACTACTATGTTTTATACCACTAAATTTATTTATAAAACAGTGACTGCAGTTTCAACTCACAGAGTCATTTTCAAACTGAATTACAAAGGTAGACTAAGTATTCAATACAGAAACATGAGAAAATTTAACAATAATTAAAAACCTGAGAAATTACACTATTACAAAGGGGAGGTACTAAATTTTGGGAACTAATTATTATTTGGCGACAACAAATAACGGGGAAAACCCAAGTTCTGTCTGGTCATTAAGCAAATTTACATTTTTATTTTTACTATGTTTATATATTTCTAAAGATTCAAGAATATTTAACTTTTGGACCTTTGTTGAATAATGTAATATGTCAGTGTTGCTTAAATTAGAAAAACTGTGGTTGTGTTCTGAGCAATGGTTGGCAATGCTCGAGTCTGTTTTTTGTAGTCTATATGATCGGTAGTGTTCTGAAAAGCGAGTTTTAAAGCTTCTACCACTTTGTCCAATATACAAGCTATCACACTCCGAACATTTTATAAATCAGGAGTTTATAAATTAAAATGTTCGGAGTGTGATAGCTTGTATATTGGACAAAGTGATAGAAGCTTTAAACCTCGCTTTTCAGAACACTACCGATCATATCGAGCTTTGCCAACCATTGCTTAGAACACAACCACAGTTTTTCTAATTTAAGCAACACTGACATATTATATTATTCAACAAAGGACCAAAAGCTAAATATGCTTCAATCTTTAGAAATATATAAACATAGTAAAAATAAAAATGTAAATTTGCTTAATGACCAGACAGAACTTGGGTTTTCCCCGTTATTTCTTGTTGCCAAATAATAATTAGTTCCCAAAATTTAGTACCTCCCCGTTGTAATAAGGTAATTTCTCAGGTAGTTTTTATTTATTGTTAAATTTTCTCATGTTTCTGTATTGAATACTTAGTCTACCTTTGTAATTCAGTTTGAAAATGACTCTGTGAGTTGAAACTGCAGTCACTGTTTTCTAAATAAATTTAGTGGTATAAAACATAGTAGTTCCTTTTTAAACATTTCCCGAAGATGATTAACTACCACATAGTAACGGCTACCAGCATCAACTTTTTGAAAGTAACATTGAAAGTTTATTAACTTTGAAGGTAGAAAATGGAGTTAAATCGATTTAAATACATAAAAAGCATTGATCTTTTATACCTCGCAGCGGAGTAGTTTAGATTCCATTAGTTTTTGAGTTTTAAACAAAGTTGCAACCAATATATCTAGTTTTAAACGACTTCTAAAAGAAGGGAGTTCCAAATTCCATCGATATTTACATTTCTATGTATGTACGGCAGACCTATTTCGATGATATTTTTTTCGTTATGTTTAGGAAGTTGCTGCGGTGGTTCCATGTTATTTTAGCCGAAATTGGTTCAGTAAAATCCAAGACGGCGCTTATAATATGCCCGACAAAAAAAATTAATTTTAACAGATTTTTTCCAAAATTGGTAAGGAAGAGTTTTCGAGGTCGCACATAAAGACTCTAAAATTATTTAAAAAAAAACTAATATGCGATTCTAATATGTCGTTCTAAAAATTTTACATTTCTCAATTTTATTCAAAACTGGTATAGGGGAGGGGATTGAGGGTGTAAATTTTAAATATAAAATTATTTAAATTATAAACAATTCAGTATGAAAGAACCAATATGATGGATTAAAACTTTTACATCCGTCGATTTTGTTCAAAATTGGTACTGGGGGGTTTTTGCGAGTAAAAATTACGCACTTAAAATTTAAAAAAAATGATATGGCAGGTGCAATATGGAGGTCTATTTATTTATTTTAAATTAAATAAATTTGCAAATACTGATAAATATCTTTATGGACAAATATTAATATATATCTTGATTTATTTTTACCTTTTGCTGATATTATACCGTTCAGATTCTATTATTAGGTCTTTTGTAGGGGTGTAGTTGCTATACGATGAACTAGCTTAACAACAGTGATTTTTGACGGGTAATATAAATTTAAATATATGTTACAGAATTTGATCGTAGACTCTTGCAAACTGAATATCTCGTGGTAACGTTGGCTATTTCGTCTACAATCATTTTGCTGCCCCGTATTAATTTGTAGCTATTTTAATAACCTATAATTAAATTTTGCAGCAACAAAGACACTCTGGAAGTTTGGTCGTTCATCTTCTCTCTTGCAGCTTTAGTTCCAAACAACTACGGTTATTTAAGCTTACGACAACCATAACTCAGATCTTGGGCAAGGCTGCTAATTAGCTGGTCAGATGACATCGCTTGTTTACAGCTCTCACAGCAGTATGTCCGCAAGTTTAAT
Organism: Diaprepes abbreviatus; assembly: GCA_034092305.1. Lineage (NCBI taxonomy): Eukaryota > Metazoa > Arthropoda > Insecta > Coleoptera > Curculionidae > Diaprepes > Diaprepes abbreviatus. Next base: position 466,251 of record JASJET010000070.1, read on the forward strand.
CACGTGAAGGTTTTTAATTAAATTAAATAAAACACTTAATCTATTAACAAAAATAAATAGAAAAAACAAATTATTTACAATGAGAAACTTAAATTAATAACAAATAACAATTACGAATAAATTAACATAATTGCTCTTACTGGCCGTTCTATTAACAAAAAAATTTAAAACATAATTTTGACAAACACGTATAAATAGTTTACTGAAACATTAAACAGAAAAAAGAATAAAACGCGAAAAACAGCTATTTATATTACTTAATCAAACAGTATTGAAATTAAATGAAAAACAAAATTGAACAAAGAAAACCTTCATTCCCGACGAATATACACGTGACGTAATTTTCTACGACACTGGTCTTAAAAACGGTACCAACTTTGACGATTTCCAAACTGTGACTAAAGTTTAGTCCTTAAAAGGCCGAACTTGTACCTCCTCGGTACACTGCGAATCCCGTTAGCACCCATTTAATCCCATGGAATCCTGTAAACGACATTTCGATTCATGATATGTAGAGGACGTTAGGCATTCTATACCGAACACTTAATTCCCGAATTGGCCTCTGAGCGACTTAATCATAATTGTTATATAAAAGAATAGTAAAACAAACTAATCTACGTCTTCCTATAACGAAATATATATATATATATATATATATATATATATATATATATATATATATATATATATATATATATATATATAGCATATATAAGCAAAACAAAACTGGCCTATTGGAAGATTTAAATTTCATGGCAACTAGATCGGGTTTAAATCTTAAATGTTCTTCGTGAATCTGGCTATTAGTGTTTTTAATAAACAATTGACAGTAAACATAAACTATTCATCTAGCTGAACTTTTGCACACTTATAAATACCCATAATGGGCCTCATCATTAAGGTGATATATGTCAATTTCGGCATTATTGTAAAAGTTATTAACATTTAAATAATACTGCAAAAATGAAGGTGTTTCCACATTATCTCGATAAATTGTTTATCGATTTTGGCGTACAAAACATAAAATTAAAGGCCTTTCAATACCTACAATTTTTATTAATACAACTTTTCCCTACAATGTCTTACGGGCAGAAAATCGAATTTTCCCACTTTAGCCGTTGTTTATAAAAAAAAAAATAGAGCCGATCTGATAGTACGTCTTTACGTATTTATCATTTACTAGCCCCCCCCCCCCCGCACCGATAATTTAAAACCAGCCAATATTTGTAGACAGAATAGATGGAGTACAGTGTATATAAACGATATCTTGCCCAATGTGCCCACGTAATTATTAAAAAATGCGGGTCACAGAAGTTAAATACTTTACACTACATCAATTTATGCCTGATATTAAAATCCTGTGTGAGAATAAAAACAGATTTGTTTAAGTTAAAATTTTTTATTTAGACAAATTATTAACAATTATTATTTCATATCGTAAACATTATTCGGTTAAGTGAGAATGTAGTTTAAAATGTGTGTGTAGGTTTTTTAAAATATAAAGCATTAACTTTAATATGTTAATTTTAAAAACTAATTTAATATTATTATTACAACGATAAGAAGCTGCTAAAGTATCGTGCCAATTCAATATTGTAAGTTATATTTTTTGTATTTTTGTGTTAACTTTAGGACTGGCTAGTTTTCTATCTTCAAAAATAATGGTATTGTACTAGTTATAAAAAAAAAATAAAAACGTGTTGTTGCAATAATATGAAGATTGAAACCATTAAAAATCTTTTGAGGAGAGGATTTTTCCAATCATTATTGTTTGTGTATGTTTTTTCTTCGTGAAAAGCTTTAAGTTGACTTGTATTTAAAGAGGTAATAAAAATAAATTTTGGAATTAATCCCGCCAATTTCGGGAAGGAACGACTACATCTTATTGAGGTCTATGTTTACATCCCCTTGTAAACATTGCATACTTCGATTTCTAAGCATTAACAGCTAGAGCTTTACATAAAATTTTTATAAAAAAATTAAATCGGCTTCTCAAAATATCATAAAAAGTGAAAAATAATAATATACATTTTTTATGAAATTAGAATTTTTGAAATTGGCGTCAAATTAATACCTGACAAAATATATTACTCATAATAAGATTGAGAAATACTTTATTTGCAATTGTTTTTTTTTTTTAACCTAGCGTGTATGTATCTCGTTTTAGTAATTATTTGTGTCATTTAATTTGGCACACAAATTTCAATTTTATATAACAAGTTCAATTTTATATAACAAGTTGTATTATTATTTTTCGCTCTTTAGCGCATTTTTAGAAGCCAGCTCAATCTTTTTTATGAAAAATTTATTTTTCGATTTTTAGTTTTGAACTCATTATGATATCCAAAAATTATTTGAACTTAGTACTACCTCGCAATGTTCCCAAAGTCGCAAAAAAGTATCTATTTATAAAAGCCACATAAACTGAACAATAAAAAATTCTTTGGATCTGAGAATTTTCCAAATACCAAACAAATATTTAGTTAAGAATTTAATTTTAGTAGTTAGTAATCTAGGCATCCAAAACCTTCAAATAGTGATATTAAACCACTTCAGACAAATACATTTTTTAGTCTGACATATTTTATTCTGTATATTGAGTTTGAACAAATTAATTTAAAATTCTTAATATATACCCCAAATTGAAAAAAAATCGTATTATTGTATGATAAGGCTCGACTACATGCAACTGACTCATTACTTTGATGGGGTCCATGTTCGAAGATTAAATTGGCCACTATCAATAGTATTTTTATCTATGGCCACTATACAGCCCGGACTTAAATAGAATAAATGTGGGATTAGTACATTCAGACTTTATTTACTAACGTGCAAGTAAAAATGTAAACAATAAAGGGAATAAGATCTTACTTAGAACATATTTGTTCAGTACATTTTCTATTACATTTCTAAATAAGCGTCAAATTCGATCGGGGAAACTATTATATATTGTTATAACACAAAAGTGGACAGAGCGACGGTGTCTTTTATTAGGCCAAATGCCATTTAAAGGAAAAAAAAACTAAAAAAATCACTCGAAAACCATAAAAATCGACCAAAAAACTTCTAAAAGTGCGCTAAAAAGTGAAAAGTAACTAGAAATTTTTATATGAAATTGAAATTTTGTCGGCGCCAAATTAATACCTGACAAAATGTGATTCGCATAAACAGATTAAAAATACTTTATTTGTAATTGCTTTCTTACCATAATTTGTATATATTAGAAGTTATTTATTTCATGTAGAAATAACTTCGCGCCGACTGCAAAAATTTCAATTTCATATAAAAATTTCTAGTTATTTTTCACATTTTAGCACACTTTTAGAGGTCGGTTCAATTTTTTTATAAAAATTTTATTTTTCGATTTTTAGTTTTGAATTCATTATGATATTCATAAATTATTTGAACTAAGTGCTAATCGAGATTAGTGTACCTCGCAATGACTCCAAGGTGGCAAAAAAATACTCATTTTGTCCATAATTGTAAATCACCCTAAAATGACAAACAAATATTTAGTCTGTCATAGTAAATACACTATCTTAAACTTCAAATTAATTTTGAGATTGGTTAATATAGGCTCCAAAATCTTCCAATATCGATATTTAAAGAATTTGAAACGTAAATTTCTTAGCCCGATATATTTTATATTGCATATTGAGTTTGTATCGCCCCAAGAACCCCGCAATATCAATTTTAGATAAAACTGGAAAATGTAAAATTTTTAGTCCCTCATATTGTATCTTATCAGCCTAATAGTTGTAAAAAATTAACTTCATATTCGTAATACACCACCCCCCAACCCCCTAATACCAAATCTGAAAAATGCGAATAAGGTAAAATTTTAAACCCACCATATTGGATCCGCCATATTGAATTTCAAAAAAATAATTTTATCGTCTTAATCTAATCTAAATCTAAACCCTTCAAAGCCCCCTAGTATCAATTTTAGATGAAATCCAGAAATGTAAAATTTCTAAACGGTCATATTGCATCTGATGTATTAGATTCTCTTAAAATAATTTTATATTCGCTCTTTACATCCTCAAAAACAATTCATTTCCACATTTGAACAAAATCGAAAAGGCAAAATTTTTAGTCAGCTATATTGCGTTCGCCATATTGAATCCAGAAAAAATACTAATAAATTCATAATTTACACCCTCAAGAACCCTCTATATCAGTTTTAGAGAAAGTCGAAACATGTAAAATTTTTAGGACATCATATTGAATCCGTCAGATTGAATTTTTCAAAAAATAATTTAATTTCGTAATTAACACTAACAAAAATCACCTAATACTGACTTTAGACAAAATCGAGAGATGTAGAATCTTTAATCCTCTATCTCAGATTCGCCATATTTAATTTTTTTTTAATAATATCAGATTCGTAATGTGCTATCATATCAGTTTTGAAAAAAATCGGACAAAATTCATTTTTTATCCACCATATTGGATACGCCATATTGAATTTTTTAAAAATAATTTCAGATTCGTTATGTGAGACCCCGAAAACTCCCCCATACCAATTTTGGTGAAGATCGGACAAAATTGATTTTTTGTCCGCCATATTGGATCCGCCATTTTGATTTTTTTTTAAAATAATTTCAGATTCATTGGGCACAACCTCAAAAATTCCTCCATAGCAATTTTGGAGAAAATCGGATAAAATTAATTTTATTGGCCGCTATATTGTAAGCGCCATCTTGGATTTTACTGCATCAATTTCGTCTAAAAAAATATGGGATCACCGCAGCAACTCCATACATACAAAAAAATACATAGTCGACGAATTGAGAACCTCCTTCTTTTAGAAGTCGGTTAAAAAGGGTTTTTTAGGGCTACACGTGGGGGACATGGGGGTGCATATTAATGGTGTGTGATGCCCTTTGTGGGTATGGTTAGTTTTTCACTTCCTTTCAAAGGACATTTGGCTTATTTCAATGAGAAGGGAGGCTAATTCGTGTACAAAAGTCATGCTCTTTACCACAGTCTTGAAACAAATCAATATTATTGCAGAAAAAACAACAGAACCCAAAATCTATATACCTTTTATAGTTAATATATTGTTCTCAATAGAAACATATTTACAGCTATTACACATCGTCAAAAGTCATCGTACATTTTTTGTTATTTAAGGAATTTGAAATTTTTATTATGGCTTGGCAAATTGCATGAATTGTCGATTTCCCTTTATATAGCCATTCTCTTATCGCCCACATTTTATTGTCTATTCAATAAATGTACAAATCTATCACATATTTATTACATACTCAAATATTTTAGCATGCTTTAAATATTGTAAAAAAATTAAGTTCAAGAAATTATTCCTTCTGGGTGTAACACTTCTAATGTCACTGAGTATAGAAAATTTCAGTATAATTTGATGAATATATAAATATTCTGACAGGAACCTCAGAGGATATGATTTTGATGTTTTGTTTTTAAATACCCGTTGCGGCCTACTAACGGGACCTGATAATTTCTTTTAAAAACTGTAAATTTTAGACTTAATAATAATAATAATATAGAGTGTTACCATTCCGATACGAAGAGGAATGTTTCAAGGCGATTCACTTAGCCCATTGTGGTTCTGCCTTGCAATGAACCCACTATCACGCCGTTTGAACTCCACCAGATACGGGTGTTAGAAATAACAACGAAGAGGTAGTCAGAGTGAATCATCTTCTATACATGGATGATCTTAAACTGATGGCTGCTACCAGAAACCAGCTTGAACAAATACTTAAAATTGTAGAAGAGTTCTCGGGGATATCGGAATGCAATTTGGATTTGACAAGTGCCGTATTTTGAACATCGTTAAAGGGAAGATACAACCGGGAGCTTTTGAAATGCAGAACGGTGAAACTATAGCTGCAATGGAAGAAGACCAAACATACAAATATCTAGGTATGAAACAGGCTAAAAGAATTGACCATGATACTATGAAAGCCGAATTGATAACAAAACCTGCAAAGAAAAATAAGGACACTCCTAACAAAAGCATAAAAACATCACCCTCGGAGTGCCATTGAACGTACAATGCTTCCAAGACACCAAGGAGGAAGAGGAATGGTGGATATTGGTAAACAGCTCGACCAACAAATAATAAACTTACGTTCATATTTCCACAGGTTAGCGGATTCTTCCACACTACATCGAGCAATATGCGAGGCAGACGTTTCAACGCCGCTACAGTTGAGGGAACTAAATATTACTTCTCACCACCAAACAGACTAAGAGAAGTTACAAACCCGGCTACAGAAGCCACTTCATGGACGGCATCCAAATGAGGTCAATCAGGACAATGTCGACAACTCAGCGTCGAACTACTGGTTGATTTCAAGACAGATGTTTCCGGAAACGGAGGGCTTCTTGTTAGCTATCCAAGACCAGGTTATTCCGACGAAGAACTATCGGAAGTTCATCATTAGAGATCCCTCAATAGAAAATGACCAATGCAGATATGGCTGTCGAACATCGGAGACAATCCAGCACATAACTGGAGGATGCCAAGCGTTTGCCGCAACCGAGTATAAAGAAAGACACGACTCAGCCGCTAAGATACTCCACCAAGAGTTAGCAGAAAAGTTAAACCTATTACAGGTAGGAAAAGTGCTTTATTACAAATAGAATCCGGACCCTATTCTTGAGAACAACCAGTTCAAGTTATAATGGGACCGAACGATTCTGACGGATCAGACAGTTGCTTATAATAGACCAGATATTATACTAATAGATAAAATTTCTAGGCGAACTACACTAATCGAAATCGCTGTACCTAACAACAACAACCTAAGGCCAAAATACAACGAGAAGATCGCCAAATACAGAGATCTGGAGGTGCAAATCCGAAGACAATGGGCAATGAACAGCGTCCAAACGATTCCCATAATACTGTCAACAACTGGAGTGATACCAAAGAACCTTCTGCAGAACATCAAGGAACTGGGCCTTAGTGAGCATCGTTATAAACTGATGCAGAAAGCAATTCTCCTTGCAACCGCAAGAACCGTCCGAAAATTCGTAGGAAATACAGCAGACCATGTCAGCTAGGACCCGATAACATGGGAAGGGTTCCCACAGAGCTTCATACTTTTGGTATCTTTGTGTACCTGGTATGAGTGAATATTCCCTGGAGAGAGTGCGAAGCCGTTTGGCTTGTAAGTCATAATAGAGTGTTGTATATTTTTGAAAAGCTTGTAACAAATTAAATCACATTATTCGAAAATATATAGGGTGTTCCATTTAAATTAAGGCAAATTTGATTTATTTCTCGGAAACAATTACACCTATTAATAAACTGACTACGCCACTGAGCCCTACATGACAAACCCCAACAGTTCTATTTGTCAACTATGCGATAAATTGCAAGATAATCAAGATACGAGAGGTGCCCCAAAATACATAATTTTCAAGATGGCTCTATCTCAAAAACGACGAAGTTTATGAAAATTCTGTTAATGGCATCGTTCATTTCTTAAAAAAGTAGCACAATATCTTGAAAACCTTATCCTTCTATTTTTACCAATAACATAGATAACCTGTTAAACTATCGAAAATATGACACTCTGTACAGTTACCTTGCCTAAGTATTTAATTTCCGACAACCCACGAAAAAGAGAGTTGACATGGCAAATCTGATGAATGATGAAATAAGAGAAAGAATTAAAATAAGAATAAATAGCGAAATACCAACGCTACAAATTGAATCCTACATGGAAACTTGTTGGAATCAATTTAGAGATACTACTATCAGCAGTGGAAATGATTTTATCGACCAGGGAAACCATAGAGGAAAGAAAAAATGGATGACAAACGAAATACTGCAACTGATGAAAGAAAGAAGAGCACACAAAAACCGAAATACAGCTGAGTACAAGCAGTTGCAAAGACGAATAAGAAAAGAAATCCGAAAAGCTAAAAAAAAGTGGATGAAAAACAAATGTAAAGAAATAGAAGAACTGGAAAAGAAGCATGATCATTTTAGCATCTACAAAGTCATAAAAGAAACAATGGGACGATTAAGAACTCTAAATCTCACTAGGCTTGCGACGGATAACGACGAACCAATCAAAGACCCACAGGAAATACTCAAACAGTGGAAGAAATATGCTGAAAGACTTCAAATAATGGTCCAAGATTATTTCAGGAACAATATGAGAGAGAAACCTCACTTGAAATACTTAAATCTGAGGTTGTAAAAGTAATAAAGTCATGCAAAACGAGCAGAGCACCAGGCCCCGATGAACTATATATTGAGATCATTAAACTGTTTGATGAAGAGAGCATTGACACACTAGTAAGAATCTTCAACGTAATATACACATCGGGACAAATACCAAAATACTGGCTCCACTCAACATTCATACCGATACCGAAAAAACAGAATGCCACTAAGTGCGATCAATTCCGGATGATAGGTTTAATGAGCCATGTCCTCAAACTTTTTTTGAAGATCATTCACAAGAGAATATACGGAGATAAGCTGGTGTCAGTTTGGATTTCGGGGGGGGGGGGGAGGGGGGTTGGTATTAGGGAAGCATTTTTCAGCCTCACTATACTACTACAAAAATGCAGAGACCAAAGAAAAGACGTATATATCTGCTTCATCGATTATAATAAGGCATTTGATTGTGTAAATCACACAGAATTAATAAAGTTCCTTCAGGACATGCGAATAGATAAGAACGATATGTGCTTTATTACCGTGCTATACAACGTCAGACTGCTTCTGTAAGAGTTGCAAACGACGAGGCTGATTCCTTATTGAACGAGGGATACGACAAGGATGTGTGCTCTCTCTCCTTCTTTTTAATCTGTACTCCAAAAATATTTTCGAATGCAAGACACAAACGATGTCATCAGAATTAATGGTCACTTTGTGAATAATTTAAGAAATGCTGATGATATCGCAATAATTGCCGACAGCCCCGAAGGCCTACAACGCTTAATGAACAAAATCACGACAGAAGGAGATCAACTAGGGCTAAAAATTAACATAACTAAAACCAGGGTGATGGCCATAAGCAGAACACCGGTGCAGGCTTATAACAGTGAACGGTAAACTAATACAACAGGTCGATAAATTTAAATATCATGGGAACTGGATAACAGCTGATCTGGGACCAGACGTGGAGATACGTAGCCGAATAGAACAGGCTAGAAGAACATTTCTTGACTTCAAAAATCTATTAGACAATCAGAGCTGCGCTATCGTTACGTCCATTCGTTACTGATGTATGGCGTAGAGACATGGACACTGAAGGTCGTCACGCTGAACAGATTGGAGGCGTTTGAGATGTGAGTCTTCAAAAGATTATGGCGAATTCCATGGACTGACCGAATAACCAATGCTGAGTTCCTAAAACGTATGAACAGAGAAAGAGAAATGCTGCAGATCGTCAAACGCCGGAAGATTGCCTATCTTGGACACATCTTCCGTAACACCAAGTACCAGTTCCTGCAACTGATAATGCAGGGAAAGATCGAGGGAAAACGGGTAATGGGTCGCAAGCAGCATTTGTGGCTCAAGAACATCAGAGAATGGACTGGTTTAGACGCCCACGCCTTATTCAGATTAGCCCAAGACCGAACACAATTTGCCCAAATTGTCACCAACCTTCTTTAATGGAGACGGCACCATAAGAAGAAGATTTAATTTCCTTTGCCTAACTGAATATTTTTTCTGCCACAATAATTTTTAATCAATGTTTGGTAACTGGTATGTAAAATGCCATTTGTTTTTATTCGGTGATTTTATTGTGTGTGTATCCTGTTCTTCTTTTTGTACTTTCATGCAACAGAATACTTGTAAAATTAAAAATAACACAGAGAGAAAATTATATATTTTCTTATATTTTTATTCCGATTAGCCCCTATATAAACTCAATGAACATTATTTACAAACTTTTATGTGTACATAAATGTTAAAATTTAATTTTAATTGTAACAGATTTTCAATCCATTTCTCTAAATCCAAATAATGAATTTAGCGGATGTAACTTTTTAATCATAACACACTTAACGCGCGGAATTTATGGTATTTCAATAGATGAAAAATACAAAACGTTTCGTTATGTATAAATGTTTATTTATTATCAGTAAAGCAACAATATTATTTATCAAAAATTTGCACTAACGATGTACCGATTGTGTATACCAATAATATTACATTTTGTATTATCCTGCATGATGTTCAATATTGAAATTTCAATGCAAAGTGTTACAAATTATATAAATTGAGGAACTCCGAAAAATGTAAATGAAAATTAAAAACGAAAAAACATCATATGGGTGATATCACAAGATACATATCGACGCATAATTTTCATAAAGTCGAGATTTGCATGCTCAGTTAAGCAACTATCGTCTCTACGTTGCAAAATAAACTTTCCAACGCTCCCAAGCTGGCATATTTTATTTATTTGGAATTCACTCTAACCGATCGAAAGTCTTTTTCTTAACGAACAGTTTCAGCTTTGATTTACTGGAAAATATTAAAATTTCGCAGCGTCCGATCACATTGAAAATTACCAAATTGGCCATTGCTGGTATCTTAAATATTTTCTTTCTCGTAAACCAAGCGACCTACATAAAAATATGTTCACACGTTTTTTATTCAAAATTATCTAGAGATTATGAAAATTTTTTTTTCGAAAAACTGAATTTTGCAATTTGACAATATTAATTTGTTTATAAAAAATTAATCGGCATTCATCCGAACCTCCACCCTAGAAATTCGTGTTAAGTGCGTCAAAACACACAAAAAAATATACTGTTTTATTCTATCTAAATAAGGTGGGATACAGAAACCCTATCTGTGGCGTTAGTGTCATTACCAGAATAAATACAAATTAAATAATTACAAAGACCTCTTTATTAAATTGAAAATAATATTAATATGTACTCACCTTATGCATAATATATCTTTGCCCCGTTTATCCATTAAAAGTAACTATATTAACTTGTGCTATCTGTAAGTACTCGAACTGATAAAGTGGAGTTTTCTCTGATAAGACTTAGCGGATGATTATTATGGACACGATAAAAACCAAAACATTTAAAATTGGATTGGATCAAATAAAAATATTGGTCAGTAGAAATTAACTTATTCATACGAATCAAAAAGTTGAATATGTCAATGTCACTCTGGTTTTTTCATCAGACGCCTTTCGATTTGCTTATTGTATCGAATTAATAGTAGAGGAGCCCAAGCGGGGATTTTGGGATTTATGCAAGCTCGGCAGAATACTATAAAGGAAAAAAGTTTGTACCCTGTTATGAACTATAGACCTGTTATAAACCTTAAACATAGGGGGGTGCGTCTAGGGCAACCGATCAGATTAGTAAAAAAAATCGATCCTTAAAGTAACTCGAGCTCGTCAGATTAAGACAAGGTAAGTTAATTACATGCAGAAAAGTGTACATTTCAATATTCTGACGGTTTTAGCGTGACATAAGAAAATGAGCAAGTGACGGAAATAATATAATCTGACGATTTTCACAAGCCGAAAAAGCTAATTTCATCAATCAAGTGTAATACGTGCAGGAGCTGAGAATAATGTATTTCTCACTCCGCGCTTCTCTCCCCTTCTCACTCTTTCTCTATTTCTCACTCTCTCGCACCGTCCCCACACTACTTTCTGCCGCCATGATGTTAGTCTAGCTGATCATAACAACGCGTTTGTGCTCTTAGATGTATAACGTTTGTTTATTGTATTTTCAAAAAGTTTAGTGAATTAAATACTGTAAGTTTTAAATGTATTACTACAATGAGTGATAATAGTGATAAAAGAGTGAACTGTGTATTTTGTGGTCAAGAAATACATGAAAAATTAATAAAATTTACACCAGAAACATTAAAAAAATGCATGGTGATTTTGGAGTATTGCCGAACCAAGCCGGTTCGAAAAAAATCACGTAGCACCTACAGTGAAATTGAAATTTCAGAGAAAACATCATTAAATGACGGCTATAACGTGCAGTGTTATTATGACGCTTGTAACTTGCCCCCATGCCAATCAGAGCTACGGCAACAATTATTACAAACGCAATACATCGCATGCTTATGAAGGAATGCCCACTTTTGAATCGTCACTGAGATGTCACCAACAGATTTCGGGTGGAAAAATGTGGATGGAAATCAACTCCCTGAAGCATATGAAGATATTGTCATAACACCTGACATTTTAGGGAATACTCCAGGTTCAGGTATGTTTTCTTTTTAAAGTACTAATTATATCATGAAATAAATTAAATAATGTTAAATATCATAACCATTTCTGCTTACAGATACGCAAGATGTAAATGAAAATGGCCAAAGTGATTCATTCGAATTCCCGATTCCAGTGATGATGATGAAGTAATCTTCTTTTTGAATTTTTTTTCATTCAACATTCTTCTCATAAATACATGATAAAATTGTACATGTATATATTTTTCTATGACATTATATATTATTTGCTGTTCATTGAAATTATTCGGTTCATTAACAAAAAAAAATTAGAGTCTCGGATTTAAAAAATTTCTCCACACAATTGTCAGATTTTAGGTCTACACTATAAGGACATCGTGCTGAACCGACTGTATATAAATCTGACGCGCTCGAGTATTTCAAGGTCAGGTTTTTTTTTACACTTTCAAAAATCGGCTATGAGTTTTAGTTGCGTCAAAATCGTCAGTCTTTCTAATATGACATCTTTAAGGGTTCACTTAACATTCTCCCTGAATATCTGACGCGCTCGAATAACTTTTTTTTTAATAATTTTTTCCACTCCTTCGTGTGGCTACCCCCATCTAACAAGCCGTCAGATTAACATCCCTCCGTTACCAGAAACAGGTTGCGCGTATACATTGTTAATGTCTGACGCGCTTGAGCATGTCTTTATGACTGATTTTTTTTTACATTTTTGAAAATTTATACTCGTTTCCCCACCAGTATTGGGGCATATATCATATAAACTTTTTTTCTATTTAGCATTTAATCTTCACAATCCAATAGGTCCCGACAACGCTCGAGTAACTACTCATTTAGCCTCTTGGGCTCCCCTACTATAAGTTGCTCATAATTAAATATACAGGGTGCCCTGTATATATTTTCCTTGCAAAACCGGTTATCCAACAAAAGAAAACGAAGGAGTATCGGATATAACTAAGTTGACTTAAATCGTCATATTTTGATGTCAAGGATGTCATCAAACTTTGTATAAGTATTTTCCGAACACCCTGTATATTTGATATATCGGGCACTACGCAGCAATCTTTACTGAAAATAACTCGGACTACACCTACATATCTTTGCACTGGAGATAAGTACAAGCTTGAAACTATTTTTATCAAGAGAACTAGGTTGGACTTAACCTCCAAATATCATGTTTCTGCCTTTTTTCAGGTCCTAAATGAAATAAAGGCAAAATAGCTATAATAATCTTTGGTTTGGATAAAAAAGCACACAATTATGTTTTTCGCCGGGACCCATTGCTGACTAGAACCCTAGAAATTTAAAAATTGGTATGGAGATAGCGGTTGATGAACAAAGCAAGGACAAATTTTTAGAATCTGGTTTATGCCTCCTACTGAACCGATTAATGGGAGCAAAAATGTGTAGAAACGAGTGTAAAGCGCGGTTCGCCCGACCGTGGTTTCTTAAGAGCATCAATATACTCAATAAGTTAAGAAAAATATGTTACAATTTAAAAAGTCAACATTTATAGAGATGTCCAGAAATAAATTAATTTCTGTGTTGGTACAACTGTAAGTGAAATGTCAAATTTCATTATTCTACACGCATTAGTAAACAGTGGTTTTTGTTGGAAGTTGTTTATGCCTGATGATGTTTATCATGATGAAATCAATTGGAAAAAAATTGCATTCAATTTTGTATTTCGAGAAAATTTCATTTCCGCAAAAGTTGAAAATTGTTAAATAAGGTTTATCCAGAGAATTGTACGTCGTTTACAAGAGTTTTTGAGCAGCATTAGGCGTTCACTGAGGACCGTGAAGATGTTCAAAACGACTTGCTTTCTGGACGGCTATCAACAACAACTCGTGATGATCATTTCGCTCAGGCTTAAGCTATGATCCTCGAAAACCGTAGTGAATAGATTACCACGTAAATTAGGAATTTCAAAAACCAAATTTTGGTTCAAAAATTGGGCATGCAATGCACATAAAGCCAAAAACACCGATCATTCTCTAAAAACGATATCGACTAGCCGTCGCTGTTTAGATAATTTCCAAAACAACCAGCGACCAAAACTTCTTAAAAACCATTATTACCGGCAATGATATGTGAACATTCAAGTTTGACAGAAACATCGCTACAATCATCGAAATGGAGGCTAAAAGCAGAGCAATTATTAATAATTCCCTTAAAGGGCTAAACGGTTAATAAGAAATATTATTCATCTACAATGCGTCGCTTGCGAGAAGCCATATACAAAAACGGCGATAAATGTGGCACGATAACAATTGACTATTGCACCATGATAATGTATCAGTGCTCACACTTTACTCGCTATTCGTAAGTTTTTAGCCACACTACTTGTGAGTCAAAGTTGATTTCAATGCACTCATTATCTTGTATTTTATCATCCGTTTTACAACAAAAACGAGTTTTGTGAAATTGCAACATCTTTATATCGTCAAGTTTTTAGCAAAGGAATATAATTATAGTAAAAATATTCACGAATGAATAATTGGCATGTATGTATGGAGACATTTAAAGTAATAATAGTCTTGATAGGGTCGTAAATTGGCTGAAGATGACTTTAGAAGTGAAAGACCTTCAGGCGATATCAAAATCGCAATATTTTCAGGAAAGTAAAAACACACCCGCTTGATTTTGCTTCTTGACAGATTTACTTTAGATCGGAATAAAATATTAAATTTTTTAGACACAATATCGTTAAACAAATTTTCTCAGATTTTACGTTTCCTTATCAATACTATTATATAAAGAAAAAAAAAGTTTTTTGTTTGTTATCGGTAACCGAAGGAGCTATTTAACCAATAGGAACCAAATGTTAACTCCTGTTTCTTAACATAGCTGGAAAGGTTTAAAGCTATATTTCATCTTGAAATAATTGTAACTTCAATTATAAATAACGATAAATAGATAACACTCAATCCATAGTATATTCGCTCTCTGCTAGGTGGCGGATAATCTGTGGCGTGCTATACTGGTGATCGAAAATTGGAATAACTTTTTAGTTTATCTTTCTCTTTCACGGACATTTGAAAAGTCCATAGAGGTAGTATAGTTAGAGTGGTAGAAGTCAAATTTTTATTCTCTATGTGAAACGCTTTTTCGCGAAGAAATTTTGTCATAGGTTTCGAAGGAGAGATTAATAGTTCACTTTTATATAAAGATTAAAGGTATGTTTGTATATTTGCATCAATTTATGGTGTGTTTAGAAATGCTATAAATCATATAAAGGAGAAAATTTTTTTATTGAAACTTATAAATATATAATAATAAGCTTTATTATAAACTTCTCATTCTGGTCACTAGATGGCGAGCAGCTAAGCTCCTTCCTTATGGTAAACCATTCATTCATTCATTACGTTGGCAAGCTGATATTTCTATCATGATAATATAGCCAACATTTCACGTCAAAGACCTATTATTACTGCTGTGCAACCGATGTCGGCAGAGCCAGAAGTCGGGAACTCCCGATTGATAAGTAAATGCTGTACCACTGCGCTACTAAGCCTTATGTTGTAAAATAGAAGTTAGAGCTCCAAATAAAAACAACCTTCAATCGCATTCGTCATATTCGATAGTTTTTTTTACAGCATAAATCTTCTCCAATGTTTATTTTTTATATTACGACTGGGAAAAAGTTTCCGAGGATAGTATTATGTTAAGGAAAAACAAAAAATAATTTGGGTAAGTTTCGAATTCTCTGGTAACCCTGTAGCAAGCCGCACCCGCAATTGAGTTGACTATAGACCTTAAATATTGGTTAATCATTTTTACCATTACAACAATGAAGCATCGGAAGACCACGAAAAAGATAGAGTGATAATTGGCGAAATGAATAAATCTATTCAAGGAGACGCAGAAAAAACAGTCAAATACCTATATAAAAGAAGAAAGAAGAAGAAGTTCTTTAAAAATATTATTGTTGCAAAACATAGTGCAGGTACAAAAATAGTCGTACAATAACATATAAAAGGTTAATATAACTTAAAAATATATCTTATGAAATAGAATTGGTAAGTCAACAAGATAAGAATTTCCGGCAAAATACCGTAATATATGTAATAACTCTCTAATTTTGATTACCTATCGTAGTATTTATCCACCTGTTCTAGTATGTGGCAGTTTATATGAACTTTTCCATTTGACAGTTTTTTAAATGTATCAGCTGTGTCAAAGTGATATTTTCAGTTTTATTCGTGAGGTTAAATTAAATAAATTTTCAGTGAATAGTTTATAAAAAAAACAGATATATAGTATAGAGAAAATAACAGGATTACAGTCGGTGAGGAAACAAGAAACAAACCAAAAATATAAGAACTAATATTCTATAATTACTTATGAGTTAAAAAAATAGTTATTACCTTTTACGATAGAAATATGTGTTAAATAAAGTGGTGTATTTAAAAATAAGCAAAGCTTGATGAATACTTTAAACAAAAATAGATGTACAATGGCTGGAATACCAACAATAAATGGTTTGGAGGGAAGGGTAAGTTTTTTGTACAGTTATATTAATAAACAATTTCCATTTTCTTGAAAATCTCACTTTATCGAAATCTCGCTTAAATTTAAAGTATCCCAAATTTAGGACACCTAAGCATACCGTAGTGTCTCAGGCAAGTTCGAAAAGAAACGGGCAGGGGCATACGATGCGGCTATTTACGCGAACTATTTTAGGCATTATTTTCCATTTTCATGACTGAAAATTTCATGTTTAGACTACTACCTGTTGAAGAGTAAGCGCCTTACAAAAAGAGCTTACATTATACTCGTAAATCCAAAAATTGCTATCGATGCGATTATTGCTAGACAAATTTAACTTTGCCATTGTCTTTAGACAAAGCCTTTGGGTAAAATGTAAGGAGGATTCTAGAAAAATTATGTATGTAGTATTGATAAAAATAATTGACTGTAAGTTGTCTAGTGACAAGTTTTTTTTGTATTTTGTGGTAAATTTGTTTTCAATTTATTTATTATTTTGTGTTTTATGAAGTATTTTGTAGCAAAAAGTTTTTTGAATATAAATAAAAAGATATATAATCCTGCTATTAAAATTCTCACTTGACAAAATTTCAGTGTTTATAAGTTTTAAATTAGACATATAGAAACGTCTTTAATTCCTTTGTCACCACAGCAGGGATCTTGACCCCAAAATGGTATATAAATAATAAATACAATATCATTTTCAGCATTACTTTTAAATTTATTTAATTGTGATTTAGGTCAAGTAAGACTTGAAAGGATTTACTATTTCCGATAAGTTTATCACCAAGATGCGAAATTAACAAAAACATAAATTTATCTGTTATCTTAAACATTGTTAAATATTTTGTTCTAAGTTTACAAAAAACTTTAAGCTTTAAACAAACTAACACAATTTACTTTTTTGCACACAAACTACCAGGAAAAATATTTTGATACTTTTATACGTTTCATTTTCCATTTTATTTTTTGAGTAAAAAATAAAATGTTTTACCAAATAAGGATAGTGCTATTTCCATTTATTTTTTATCAGACTAACTCATAAAAAATAAATATGAATAACATTTAAAAAAAATTGAACCTCCTTCAGAAAAGCATCAAAGCATAAAAAAATTATTCTATAAATTTGTGTCTGTTATCGGAATTTTTGCTTTCAGCTTCAATTTAGTATGTGAAAAAAACAGTTAGTAAAAAACGAACATACGGAAGCTTACCTAAAGATCTGTTCTATTGAGTTTTGTTAAAAGTCTTGTTGTACATATCTTACCAACCGACTTTGTTAGCGATGCTTCTTTACGGTAACCAGATTAAAATTTCTTTTTGGATTTCCAGTTTAGGTAATAATAGAACTTATCTCGAATTTTCGTAAATTATTTTAACAGCTAGGTACTAATCGAGACAAAGACGATTTACGTTAAAACAAAAACAAGCACAGACAAGAAAAACTCCGTCCACAATTATCCACCTATGTTAACATTTAGTGTCTCACGAGAACTGACGTATCCATGGTAACTGTCAGATGATGACGTGCGTTTTGGTTAAGTCCGCACAGTTTTTTTTTGATTATTTCACTATCATAAGATATAATTTTTCGACTTATAGACAATGGCTTTTATCTAACACTCCTTGACATATTCCTGTAATATTTGTCCAACAAATAACCATAATTCGTAACATCATAATTTCTCCAGATTATCTGCACAACCCGACAATGTTGCTTATTATTAGTCATTGTGTTGTAATATGTAACAACCGGTAATTTTTCTTTTACTATTGATTTTATTTTGATTTTATGCGATTTATATTTGTAAAACAAACTGATTTAAATAGTAAAAAATGGTAAATTACTGTGTAATTTCAGGAATAAATAGATAAATGTATGGAGTACACGCATCTTTAAGGAAAGTTTGTGTGAAGTACCAGACTTTGTTGTGACGCATAAAACTGTACAGTTTTTTCTTTACGCACTCATAGCAATTTTGATTGTAAACAATTGTATATTTTGGAATCGGCTCGACGCAGTGGCGGCGCCGGTTGGCAAGAGTTACTTTGGCGCCTTAAATATAAAAAAATTATACCAACTTGTTTTAAATTTATTTTGTCAATATTTTAATCGTAAAAATTTATAATTATTATATTTTATTTTCATTTTAATTTCTATAATATTTATGGTCGTAAAATAATAAAAATTAAAATTAGATATTTCATATTTTTTAGTTCGTTCATTGTAACGCCTAGCCCCTCTTTTTTCATATAGTTTTTCCAACTTCCCGAGAGGCTTGAGCGTCTTCAGTTAATAAAGGAGAGCGGGACGAGTTCCTAGGGGCAAGCTAAAAGTTTAGTTTAACCCATTTTAAAACTCCGCATACATTGTCTACTGGACTACAAAACACACCCGAGAATTTTACTGCGAGAATTGTATTTAAAACCGTATTTAAAACATTTATCGCCGTACTGCGAAACACTCAATTGGCACTGTCTATGTACTTTTTGAACTGTTTCAACTCATTCAACTAACCGTTCTTAACTCTTATTCTTTACTAACTGCCCCTTGCATAGCGAGATTGCTTGTATTTAAACAACATTTTCCGTGACGTCTTGGCAGAAATCTGGATTTTTCGAATCTACTTGTTTTGCAAGAAAAAGTCGCGTGATGTTGATTCTTTACCCGTATCTCGTGATCCCGACGTCAGCACACCGACATTACTTTGTTGGCCTATTTTTGCAAGGATAAGTCACGTGATATTGGTTTTTTACCACAGTCTCGTGATACCTACGTCACCAGATCGACATTCCTTTCTTGTCCTACTTTTGCAAGAAAAAGTCGCATGATGAAATAATGTTTTTTACCTATATCTCGTGATTCCGGACGTCAGCAGACAAGTTTTTTTTCTATTATTGAATTTTAAAGTAAATACTTGTACTATTTTTCAAGACTTCCGATTTGTTTATTTATTTATTTATTTTAAAATAAAATAAATTTTAATCGGACTTTTCCTTTTATGAACTGATAAATTTTTGCTTTAGAAGTATTTTTAATATTTTTAATTTATTAACTTCTTTGAAAAATAAAATTAGTCGCGGGGCATCACATTCATAATATCTCAACTGAGGTTCTTAATCCTTAATCTTACATTGATTTGGATATTACATATATTACATTTATTACAGAAAATATCAGTTTTCACTCAGAACATACTTGTACGTTCCATGGCCTATCCGAAACGGATAATCTTTTGAGATGGAAATGCTAGGGCAATGGGTTCGTTTGGTTTGGTTAATATTACTACAAATTCAAAATAACCAGAAAAATGAGCCCAAGCGAACCGCGAACCCATGTTAATCCAATACTCAATAAATCACCCATTTTGGACATGGCCTAGCACGTACTAATATGTATTAAAACCTGACATTTCCTATAATGTAATAATATTAGAAATGCTTTTTGCGGTTTTCAATGCTTGAAAAAACGTCAATTACTTTATCTAAGTTGATTTCTTTTGCGCATTTATTTTCTATGTTTAGAATAGCCAGACTACAAATAACCTTAAATTTAAAGTACGTTCCTTGGTCAAATTTAATGATATTGCACCGTAAATGGAGTAAGTTACATGTACTTTGAAATTAAGGCTTTGTACATTAAATTTAATTGAATGCTACCTTAAATTTCAATAAATTAACTGAAAACATACCAAATTTAATGTATAATTACATTAGATAATATAAAAATTATTAAATTTAATGCATTAACATTAAATGCATTTAATAAACGGTTTATGAAATTTGCTTCCAGCACATCACCTTAAAATTAATGTGCAGTTTTTTTACAGTGTACTTAAACGTTTCTAACTAATACTGTTGCTTAAAAAATTATTAATTAGGTTCAGTTTGAAAAATGATCGCTCAGTGGAAGCGGAAGTTACAGGAAGAGTTAAAAGTATTAATAGTACGGTACACACATTAGGAAAATTTGATCAGCTGGTGTGATTTAAAAAAAATCAAAATTGTTGATAATTCTTTTAAATTTTCACGAAAAGCTGATAATTTCGGTGGCAAAATTATTAGATAAATCATCATCGTATTTATTTCACAAAATTTCGGCCTGCTTGTTTAACTGATCAGTAGCGGTGGTCATAAATGAGGGATCAAGGAATTTAAATCTATAAACAACATTTTGAAAACCAGATGGTCGATTTTTTAACTGCCGTGACACAATATATAAAATATTATTCAATGTAATTGTTTCGAATTTTTCTTCTGTTGTGAATTTTCTATCGGTTCGTCAAAAAAATTTTTTGGCGCTTCTCAATAAAAAATGCTTTAACCCCAATTTGCTACTAAATCTAAAGCTTCACATCGAATTTGATTGTATTTGTGACGCAGTTTACAAAGCTGTTCGTAAGTATTTTTAAATAAATTGGGGTTTACATAATATTAGGCTTTTTATTTTAAAGAACTTTTGAAAATATGTTTATTGAATGTAGAATTTTAGAAAACAATACAATAAGAAATAAAAACTCAATATTTTCTAACTTTTTTATGTCCGATTGCTTCGGACGTTATTTTTGCTTTTTAATGAAATTTCTTTTAGAACTTTAAGATGTTTTTAAAATTAAATCGCAATGTTTTCAATGCTATTTTAAGATAGTAAATCAGATCACTTGTTGCTGAGATATTGCTATTTATTTATCCCAAGACGCAAAATGTTGATTACCAGGAACAAATAATCAGAGAAATAGAAGAAAATCGGAAGAACAACAAAGCAAGACAATTCTTTAGAGAAGTCTCTAGTATAAAAGCAGGGTACCAAGCAAGAACAGGAAACTTCCTTGAAAAAGACAGCGAAGAGCTTATTACTAATGACAAGGAAATCTTAAAAACCTGGAAGGAATACTTCTGCCAACTGCTAAACGTAGGAGCTAGCACGAATACATCAAATATAGAGGTACATACAGTTGAAATAAAAGACCATTGCCCGACATATGAAGAAGTAACCCAAGCAATTAAAAAACTTAAAAATAATAAAGCCCCAGGCAGCGATGGTATACCCGCAGAGTGTCTGAAGCACGGAGGGGAAGCACTATACAGATCTATATACAAGCTAATTCAAGGTATTTGGCAGGAAGAAACAATGCCAGACGAATGGAAAGAAGGTGTTATCGTACCAATTCACAAAAAAGGTAACAAAAAGCAATGTAACAACTACCGAGGAATAACGCTCCTTAATACTACCCACAAAATCCTTGCAAACATCCTGTTAGAAAGAACCAAATCGTACACAGAAGAAATCATTGGAGAGTATCAATTCGGATTCAGACCCGGCCGATCTACTGTTGACCAAATATTCACTATAAAACAAATAATGGAAAAATGCTGGGAGTTCGATCGAGAGCTTCATCAGATGTTCATAGACTTTAAACAGGCTTTCGATAGAGTATGCCGGATGGGACTGTGGACAGCGATGCAGGAACTTGGCTTTCCTAAAAAACTGGTCAACTTGATACGGATGAGTATGGAAGGACTACGATGTAAGGTAAGAGTTGGGCAACAGTACTCGGAGACATTTGAGATTAACAATGGACTGAAGCAGGGAGATGCACTCTCACCACAACTCTTCAACGTAGCTTTAGAACACATAATCAGAAATGCAAGAATTGATATACCGACTTCCATATTCCATCGAGAAGGGCCAAACTTACTGCTGGCATTTGCAGACGATGTAGATCTAATAGAAAACACAAGAATAAAAATGAAGGAAACTTTTATCAGGTTCGAGAAGGAAGCAGAGAAGATGGGGCTACAAATAAATGAAAACAAAACTAAATATATGTACACGAGCCGCAATATTCGAAACAGAGACAGAATTGGACAGAACATCACCATCGACGACTACAACTTTGAGCGCGTCAGAGAATTTAAGTATCTTGGAACAATAATAACGGAAGATAATAACGGATCACAAGAAATAAACAATAGGATTCAAGCTGGGAACAGATGTAGTTACGCCCTTCGAGACCTGATAAAATCGAAACAACTAACAAGACGAACAAAGATAAATCTATATAAAACAGTTATAAGACCAGTAGTGATGTACGGCAGCGAAACTTGGACAATAACAAAGGCAAACGAACAGCGACTGCGAGTTTGGGAGAGAAAAATCCTAAGGAAAATCTTTGGCCCGTTACTGGATGGGGCAACGAGACAATATAGAATAAGAACAAATAAAGAGTTAGAAGAGTTATACGCAGATGCCAACATAGTAAAAGAAATAAAATCTAGAAGACTCCAGTGGACGGGCCACCTCATAAGACACTCTAACGAAAGAATAGTGAGACTGGTGTGGGAAGAAACCCCAACTGGAAGAAGACCACTTGGACGACCCCGGCTCCGGTGGCGGGATAATATAGCAGGAGACCTTAAAGCTATAGATGTAGAGAACTAGATGGAGCCAGCAAAGGACAGAAACGAATGGAGGCATATTGTCAAGTCGGCTAAAACCCACACGGGGTTGTAACGCCACGGGGTAAGTAAGTAAGTAAATAAGTAAGCAAAATGTTGATTGCGATAACTTTTTTTGGGTGAACATTTTGACGTCCACAAAGGCTCAATCTCTTCGTAAAGGCCTAAATTTTCATATCTTGTTAGGGGAAATGAAAAAATTAATTTTCAAGCCCCTCAATATCGCTTTAAAAAAGGAGGTGTACCATATTCAAAATTTTTCGAGCTACCCCAGATTTAAAAACACACCGAAATTGGTCCATTCGTCGGTGAAATACGGCAAATCTTTCCTAGCGCTGCTGATGTGAAGTTGGGAGTTCAGTTTTTTCGCGCGCGCAAGAGCTCTATTTCTTTATAAAATAAAATTTTTATAAAAAAAATTGAACCGACTTCTAAAATTGCGCTAAAAAGTAAAAATAACTATAAGTTTTTATATAAAATTGAAATTTTTGAAGTAGGCGCCAAACTAATATCTGATAAAATGTGAACTTTCTTACCATAATTTGTATATATTAGTAGTTATTTATTTCATTTAGAAATAATTTGGCGCCGACTTCAAAAATTTCAATTTCACATAAAAACTTATAGTTATTTTTTACTTTTTAGCGCACTTTTAGAAGTCGTTTCAATTTTTTTTATAAAAATTATATTTTTCGATTTTTAGTTTTGAATTCATTATGATAGCCATAAATTATTTGAACTAAGTACTAATCGAGATTAGTTTACCTCGCAATGACTCCAAGGTGGCAGAAAATTACCCATTTTATCCAAAGTTGTAAATCACCCTAAAATGAAGCACTAAAAACTATTTGATTCTTAGAGTTCTCCAAATACCAGTGAAATTGTGTCAAACAATTTGTCTGTCATAGTAAATCCACTATCTTAAATTTCAAATTAATTTTAGATTGGTAGTATAGACCCCAAAACCTTCCAATATTAATATTTAAAGTACTTAAGACGTAAATTTCTTTGCTCGATATATTTTATATTGCATGTTGAGTTTGTATACGCCCTAAGAACCCCGCAATATCAATTTTAGACAAAATCGGAATATGTGAAATTTTCAGTCCTTCATATTGTATCTTATCAACTTAATAGTTGTAAAAAGTTAACTTTATATTCGTAATACAGTACCGCAAAAACCCCCTAAAGCGATTCAGTCCCACCTTTGAACAAAATCGGAAAATGTAAAATCTTAGTCCGCTATATTGAATTCGTCCTATTGAACCCTGAAAAAATACTTTTAAATTCATAATTTACACCCACAAGAACCCCTATATCAGTTTTGGAGAAAATCGAAAAATGTAAAATTTTCAGCCATATTGAATTTTCAAAAAATATTTTGGATTTGTTATGTGCGACCTCAAAAACTCCCCCACACCAATTTTGGAGAAAATCAGACAAAATTAAATTTTTTTGTCCGCCATATTGAATTTTTTAAAAATAATTTCAGATTCATTGTGTACGACCCCAAAAATTCCCCCATACCAATTTTGCAGAAAATCGGGCAAAATTTATTTTTTTGGCTACCATATTGTAAGCGCCATCTTGGAATTTACTGCACCATTTCGTCCAAACAAAAATGGAACCACCGCAGCAACTTCCTGAACATAACGTAAAATATTTCATTAAAATCGATGCCGCCGTTCCGGAGTAATCGGTGTACATATATAAAAAAAAACATACATACTCGACGAATTGAGAACCTCCTTCTTTTTGAAGTCGGTTAAAAAACATCCCCTATTTTCAAGAGATATTTAAGGGGCTGAAAATTAATTTTTTCATTGGCTTTAACAAGTTATGAATGTTTAGACCTTCACAAAGAGATTGAATCTTTGTGGAAATCAAAATGTTCACTCAAAAAAAAAGTTATAGTAATCAACATTTGGCGTCTTGGGATAAACAATTAGCAATATCTCAGCAACAAATTATCCGATTTACTATTATAAAATATCATTTTGTTTAGAAAGACGAGGGCTTCCCTTCAAAAGCAAAAAAGTGCAAATAAAGTTAATTTTGAAATAAATAATCGATATGAAATAAAAAGCTGATTTTGAGGATTTTTTGTCCTAACAAACTGACAGAAATGATCGCATGAAAGCTCAAATTGTAAGTTTTTAGAATCTCTACAACTTTTATTTGAATTTTTTTTTCCAAATTGTATTTTTTTGGCTTGTAGATTCAAAAAACCTCTTTAAGCTAACTTTGACTCCCCCTCTTGGCCTCAACCTATTTTTTGCTGTCACATTTTATGTGTGGTTTGTTCTTAGATTGCCCCCAAAACCCCTGGGCAGGTCTCATTCATCTCGGAATTTACGTCACTATATTTACCTATTATTATTAAAGATGTAATATTTTTCAGCGTTATGCCATTTGACATGCTAGTTTTCGCCGTATATATGAAGAAGTAACTTTCGCTATGGTTTGAAAAATGTATTTTTTTCACAACAAATCTTTAGGCAGTATTTTTTTCGCCCCATATTTCAGCGGCATTATCTTCGTGGACACCACCGATATATGAGAATTTATTATTGAAATTTATGACCAAAGTATAGATTTTACGAAAAAACACAAGAATGCTTTTTTGTACCATATGTAGAGAAGGGCATTTCACAGATATTTTCTTTCTTATGTAATTATAATAAATCAATCTAAAATACCGACTATAGAAATACGTGGTGCTCAAAAATTTTCTCTGTTTTTTTTAATACACTTTTGAGAATGCTCATACTGAACCACTCATTATAATTAAATAATTACCGAAACTACTAAGTATGTAATAAAGACGATATAATTATGGAACAGGCGCGGATCCAAGGGGGGGCGATGGGGGCGATCGCCCCCCCCCACCCAAGAGCCTTGAGTTCAGAAAAATAGACCCGATTTTGCCTCTTATACTATAGTATATTCAAGAACTAGAGAGAGTAATAAATCATGTTTTACCCTTTTTTTTCTTCGCAAACTACCTGTGTTCTTTAGCCCGGTGTCTTTGGCAAAATCTGTTAGACACATATATTTTTCATAGAAATGAGTTAGAAATTTTATAATCAAAAATACCGGTCTATAATAATGGAATATTTGGGTTGGATAACAATAGATATTTGGATGTGTGAAGTGTTAAAAAGGATTTTAATCCTTGTCGTAGGCGTCAGAAGGAGGTTTATTTTATCACTAAGTATTTCTGGCATAGAATATTATTTCGGTAATAAACTCAAAATAAAAAGCTTTTATAATATTATTTTATTTCTTATGATTTCTTAATAATTCACATACATTAGAAAATATAGATAATTTTGACATATTCAACACAAATTGTGATTTGATTTTTATTATTTTTAATTTTGGCATAGAAATCGTTTTAGGTACATTCAGACTAAAATGTAGCCTTTTTCTCTCAAAAAATTCTAAGTTATAATTTAAATACTTACAAAATACCCATACAAGAAATTAAACATATACAAAATAATAAATTCGTCCATATAATATTCAAATTTTTTTGGAGCTATCGGTCATTTTATTATTAATTAAAAACATTTTTAGGACATTTATTTCTTAAATCATCCGCAGAATTACAATTATATACTAAAAAGGGATTGAAATGAAATTAATTTTTATATGTTACAGAAAATTTAAGTAATAAATTGTGTTTACGCTGGTAAACTTACGTATCTAATTCGAAATCAAAGTCAGTGAAGCCATCTTTCCTCAAATTAATTATAATTGGTTTCTCTATCTCACCAATCATGAGATCGAGTTTCCACATTTTCTTTTATTATTTTATTATATGGATTTTTCCCAATATTCTGTACCAAGTTTCTTCAAAAAAATCTTTCAAAAGTTCAGTTGAAAAACTAATTTTGTAAGTTGTGTTATTTCTAGCAACTCTACCTTTTACTTGAGAGAGATATTTCCTTCTCCAACGGACATTTTCTGGACGATCTATATGAACAGATTTTCTATATGGTTTTTCTCAACAAAAATTAAGTTCTCTGAGCAATTTCCAGAGCTCAGTTCTTTTAATTTCAGGTAAATCCGATCTTCATTGATTTTAGTTAGAATTTTGTTGATGGTTGGGATCTGCTTCTCATAATAAAATATATGTACAACTCCATTTATTGCAGTTTACATTTCTTCTTTCAACGAGGTTTTTCGTCTGTCTATGATCGAATGTGGCTTTTTTTCTCCTTTAGTATTCGGAACATATTAGATTTTCCAACTCCTGTCATATTGGAACACATCTCAACAGAGCTTTTAATATTATTATCTAGATATTGATATCTTAAGGCATCATAAACATTCATCGTAATAAGTTTTTCGTTGAGGAAAAAATGCCCTGGTTTAACGATTTTCTAATAAATATAGATGTGGAAGCCATATCTTTTGGGTATCTCACTAATCTCAAATAATATATATATATATATATATATATATAAAAACAAGCACAAACAAGATAAATCACTAAGGACAAACTGTAAGGTGTACAGTGACAGAAATTAAGTTGAATTATTAGAAATTTTATTGTTGCAGTAAATTTATAAAAGCTTATAATATTTAAATATAATTAATTATAATTAGATTTACGGCAGTCTTCAGTTACTTGCGGCACTAGAGAAGGTACGTTGGAGGTTTCAGTAACAGTTTTATTACTTTCTCTAGTTTTTGAATAGAGTATAGGAATGTGTATGCTTGCGATCGCCCCTCCCCTTCCCAACAGATTTAAGTTCAGGAAAATAGAACCTATTCTTCCTTTGATATTAGGAATGTGTATGCTGCTAGCACTCCGATCCCGTTGACAATTTGTTTTTCTTGCGATAGAGCCCCCCCCCCAGAGCTTTGAGTTCAGGAAAATAGACCCGATTCTGCCTCTTATACTAGGAATGTGTATGCTTTTCGCATTCTCCCCCGTCGGCAACTCGTTTTTTCTTGTGATCGCCCCCTCCCTCTCCAGGAGCTTTAAATTCAAAAAAATAGACCCTAACCTGCCTTTTACACTAGAAATGGGAATGTTGCTGGTGTCTCCCCCCCCCCCCCGTCGACAACTTGCTTTCGCATGCCATATTGTACTTTTGTGATATCACCCCCCCCCCCCCCCAAAGAGAGAGGCTGGATCCGCCCCTGTTATGGAGTAATAGTAATCTTCGTTAAATAGGTTCATTATGGTGCCAGTCAAGGTCATAGAAATCCTGTAATTTTATGAATGAATTTTTATAGAGATCTCTACTTGTCATTTTGGTTTTATTTTGACATTTTTATGAAAACTCGACTTGCATATGGGGCATGTAATTTTTTAGGCAATTATTTCTACAAATTCCCACTTGATCCGCGATGCATATGGTATAATATTCAAGATTAATTTATTAAATATATTTATTTTTATCATTATCTTCCCTTGGCACTCCCAGATTAAGTAGTATAGATGTATCGGTCTCTAGCTAGAGGTACATTTCATATAATTGGTAAATTATCATTATTTTAATCGATCCAAGAAAGTTAACCTCCGGCATTTCAAATTATCAACTAAAGATATTTTATTACTTAGTATTTTTCATAATTTTGTCACTTACAGATACTTTTATAGGCTCCACAACTCTTTCCGATATTAACAAAGAGTTAACCGACGTGGGTGTCACACTGTATCAAAAACTCCTCGGTCAATTAACCTATTTGCCAACGCGTAGGTTATCAATCGCATCCAATTCGGCGTTTTTCCACCCGCAATCTGCACCGCGACGCCAGTAGAAGTCGGGCAATAGCGTCGGCGCTTTCTCAGACGTCGTTTGCCCACGTCACCGTTGTTTTGTTATCCAACCAATCCGCACGTAGTATTAACCTATTTAGCGCTGATTTTTTTTTTTTTTGACAAATAGTCTCACCATGGCCCACGCGAAACTAGCCTAGTCTAACATACATACAGCTCTGACGTGAAATGTGACAATCGATAGTGAAACAAAAGAAACATGACGTTTATTAGTTTGCCACGGCTAGTTGAGATTTATTGCGGTCGTATTCCAGCGATTCACGGTTTTCCTAATTATTTTTGTTAGTTAACTTTTAAAGATCAGTACGTTCGTGTGTCTGGTTAAAGCGAATTATTTTTTAACATTTACCGGGGTAAATTGGAAAGTTGCGTTTTTTGTCCTTGACACGTTTTTTTGCTAGAAATGTTTTAAAATATGACTGCATTGGGGTCAAATATTGCGGATTTCATGTTAATGAAACTTTTGTCTAAAAGTGATTTTTTTGGTAAGTTTTGGAACATTCCTAAAATTTTTAATTTAAAATCGGTTAAGTGCGAGTAAAACTCAGGTGATAAGTAGTTCAATTTATTAATATTTTTTGGTATGTATTTAAAATGAAAAGAATTTTTTTAATGTAAACAAACCTATCTCGGCGCCTGTTTTAATTTACAATCAATGGTCCTTTTGCCGAATTTTGATACGGAACACCAAAAATGTTCTCGATTTTCAATTTTTAATATTACATTTTTTACTTATTAAGTTATTGAATGAGATGCTCACAAAACAATTTTAACAACACGAGACAAATTTTACTTTTATTTTATTATATTAAGTAGTAGCTGACCCAACAGACGTTGTCCTGTCTTAACTATTAATATTCAATTCGAACTGGAATAAACATATCTATTATCTATTTATCTATATATTTTCTATTCATCTTTTATCTATCTATCTATCTATCTATCTATATATATATATATATATATATATATATATATATATATATATATATATATATATATATATATATATATATAAATGAATTCCTATGTCCCTTGGTCACAACCATTACTTGAGAACGACTTTACTGATTTCCTTCATCTTTTTTTAAAAAGTTTTCTAATACTTTATAGAAGGTTCTTATGGAATGAAAATTTGAAAATTTTATAAAATATTAACGGCGTCCACGCGGGAGAAGCCGCGGGCACCAGCTAGTAATAATAAAAAATATTATTTATTGTAATGCTTTTTGAAACACAACATTTTTAGTTCTGTTTTGTGGCGCGTAAATAAATAGTGCTGTTGGCTTTCCGACACGGGAACAGGCCACATACAGTTGGCCTTGTGAAAAACATATATTTTCGAGATTGATGCCACAAACACTTAATGTCTGCCCCTGCGATTTATTTATCGACATTGCAAATGCAAGCCGCACTGGGAATTGTATCCGTTTAAAGTAGAATGGCATATCGTTCGGGATCATGGGGAAGCGTGGAATCAAGACGTCTTCGCCTTTGTACTTTCCTTTTAAAATTGTGGCTTCGAAGACGTTGTCCATTAATTTCTTCACCGCAAACCGGGTGCCATTACAAAGACGTGGTTTGTTTATGTTCCGCAACATATGGCTACCGATCCGACTTTTAATTGCAGAGTATGAGGTGGTAATCCGGGCAATTCCAGCGAATTTAAAAATTCCGTTGGATAGTTGACAATATCATGTTGATTAGTAACGGAATCAAATGATTTATATGTCATCAATTCGCCAGCTATCTTATTTTGAATCTGAAAATTAATTTCGTTGACATTGACATTTTTTGCAACCAATATAACACGTTCGCAATGTGGATACACAACGTTCATTCGTTCAATAGCCACGATTTGCTGTGAACTGTAATCAATTGCCACATTATAATTGAATGCAGCTCGATGGGGATTAAACGCGACATTTCTACGTTGTTGATTTAGATTCCATCGATTCCGTTCAACTTCATTTCGCGCTTCGCGTTGCTCGTCAGTTTGACTTGCTCGTTCATATTTTTGACTTGCAGAATTGCGAGTTCTGTGACCTATGTTGGTACGTCTAATTGGTGGCATTGTAGACCCTTTTTTCAAAAAACTCACTGAACAAACTGAAAACTGGATAAATGTTTCGATCGAATGGACTATGCACTAAGAAATGAATAAAAAAAATTTTGATCGATAGATACCCGCGATCGATGCAGTTGTTAAACGATATTTACGGCGAGTGAACTGTCAAACGCAAGAACTGTCATCATACGCTTGAAGTTTAAATAGTCGTCAACTTTTCATACGCAAGAACTATCATCATACGCTTGAAGTTTAAATAGTCGTCAACTTTTCGTGTAATTTTCGAGTATTATGCGCAATTTTCTTTAATTTTCCAATTTTATGCGCAATTTTCTTAAATTTTCATTTCGTAAGAACCTTCTACAAAGTATTAGAAAACTTTTTAAAAAAAGATGAAGGAAATCAGTAAAGTCGTTCTCAAGTTATGGCGTGACCAAGGAAAATAGGGATTCATTTATATATATATATATATATATATATATATATAGATTTAAAAAATTCTCTGAGTTTTCTTACGATAAGTAGGAACATATTCATGCCGTCTGGAAATAAAAAAAAAACTTTTAAATTTAAACATCAAGTGTATGTAGAATCACATTAGCCATTATTTTTAATGTTGGTAGAACTGTAAGTAACAAACCATGTGAAATTTCATGACGTTACTAATATTAGTAAATAAGTTATAGTGATTTTGGTTGGACGTGGTGTGTGTTTCGTCACGATTTTTACCGTGCCGAAATTAATTAAGTAAATAATTTGCACTAAATTTTCTATTTTGAATAAAAATTAATTTACGTAAATATTGGAAATGCTACCGTGAAGAAGTCGAAGACGATCCACAACCTGGATAATCATCCACATCAGTTGATGACGATCACGTCTCTCAAGCTCGAAAACTGTCATTCGAAAATATGAGCATAAAACGTCGTTTTTTGCACATTAAATTTTTTCCAAAACCAGCAGAATAAAGGTCATTTCTAAGGTGATTTACAACAGAGCCAGCAACCCAATATTCTTGAAACATATTATTGCCGGAGATCAAACAAGATTATACGAGTTTCATCTGGAAACATCGCAACAGTTATCGGAATACACACTAAACAAACCACACATCAAAGCAATTCATCAAAGTTATTTTCATGTTTTCTTTGATTATCAAGGAGGGCCAAATATATAAAAAATAATATTATTTAGCCGTTGTGCGTCGTGTGCGTAAGATTCGCAAAAATGACCAAAAAATGGCACTACAAAAGTTGGCTCTCGCATCACGTCAATGCACCAATTCACACTTCACTCGTTCGTGAGTTTGTGGCTGAAAACTGAACCAATATCAATCCCCAAGCCACCGTATTCGCCCGATATGGCACCGTGTGATCAAAGCTCAAGTTACCACTTACAAGGAAGGTACCCCAAATCGACGCCTCCGATTTCAATAATTTTTTGATATTTGTAGGTCACGATAAAGTAAGAGACAAGGGATTTTTTTATTTGCGGAAAAACACGTTAAGGGGATAAAATCTGCCCCCAAAGTTCACCCTCAAAAATAGATTTCCTGATATATCTCATGGTTCTAATTGGAATTTTACAATAACACAAATTGCGCATAACTTCTAATATTAACGGGTAACAAAATACCAATACAAAAAACCTTAAAAATATATTTTTTAAAATATTGCGTTCAAAAGAGCTACTGGAAAAATTATAAATAACTATTCATAATTTGTACCATCAAAAAAAATGCCTATTTCAAGTGTTTGTAGGTATATCCACGCGCGGATCCAAGGGGGGGCGATCGCCCCCCCCCCCCCCAAGAGCTTTGAGTTCAGGAAAATAGACCCGATTTTGCCTTATGCTATAGTTTATTCAAGAACTAGAGAGAGTAATAAATCAGTTTTTATAATTTTATTTAATTTCTTATGATTTCTTAATAATTCACATACATTAGAAAATATAGAAAATTTTGACATATTTCATACAAATTACAACTGTATTTTTATTATTTTTAATTGTGACATAGAAATCGTTTTAGGCACATTCCTACTAAAATGTAGCCCTTTTTCTCTCAAAAAATTCTAAGTTATAATTTAAATACTTACAAAATATTCATTGTCAAAAATACAAGAAGTTAAACATATAGAAAAAAAATAAATTCGTCTATATATTATTAAATTTTTTTTGGGGCTATCGGTCATTTTATTATTAATTAAAAACATTTTTAGGATATTTGACGGTTCAGTTTATTTATTTCTGAAACCATCTGCCGAACTAAAATTAAACACTAAAAAGGGATAGAAATGTATTTTATTTTTATAAGCTACAGAAAATTTAAATAATAAATTGTGTTTACGCTGGTAAACATTATGTATCTAATTCGTAATCAAAATCAGTGAACCTATCTTCGCTCAAATTAATTATAATTGGATCTTCTATCTCACCGATCATGAGATCGAGTTTTCACATTTTCTTTTATGCTTTTATTATATGGATTGCTCCCAATTTTCTGCACTAACTTTATTCAAAAAGTCTTTCAAAAGTTCAGTTAAATTACTAATTATGTAAGTTGTAATATTTCTAGCAACTCTACCTTTTACTTGAGAGAGATATTTCCTTCTCCAACGGACATATTCCAAACGATCTATAAGAACAGGTTTCCTATCTGCTTTCTTCCAGCAAAAATTAAGTTCTCTTAGCAATTTCCAGAGCTCAGTTCTTTTAATATCAAGTAAATCCCGATCTTTATTGATTTTACTTAGAATTTTGTTAACGGTTGGGATCTGCTTCTCATAATAAAATGTGTGTACAACTTCTTTTATTGCAGTTTACATCTCTTCTTCCAATGAGGTTTTTCGTCTGCCCCTGATCGAATGTAGCTTGGGAGTACTAACAATTCCAGTCGTTTTTTTCCTTCAGTATTGGACACATAATAGATTTTCCAACTCCTGTCATGTTGGAACACAACTCAATAGAGTTTTTAACATTATTATCTAGATATTGATATCTTAAGGCATCATAAACATTCGTCGTAATAAGTTTTTCGTTGAGGAAAAAATGCCCTGGTTTTAACGATTTTGGAAGCCATATCTTTTGGGTATCTCACTAATCTCAAATAATATGTAAAAACAAGCATAGACAAGATAAATTACTAAATTTTATTGTAGCAGTAAATTTATAAAAGTTTATAATGTTTAAACATAATTAGATTTACGGCAGTCCTCAGATACCTGCGGCACTGGAGCAGGTACGTTGGAGGTTTCGATAACGGTTTTATTACTCTCTCTAGTTCTTGAATAGAGTATAGGAATGTGTATGCTTGCGATCGCCCCTCCCCTTCCCAAAAGCTTTGAGTTCAGGAAAATACAACCGATTCTGCATTTTATATTAGGAATGTGTATGCTGCTGGCACTCCCGTTGACAACTTGTTTTTCTTGCGATCCCCCCCCCCCCAAGAGCTTTGAATTCAGGAAAATAGACCCGATTCTGCTACTTATACTAGGAATGTGTATGCTGCTCGCATTCTCCCTCCCTGTCGGCAACTTGTTTTTTCTTGTGATCGCCCCCCCCCCTCTCCAACAGCTTCAAATTCCTGAAAAATAGACCCGACCCTGCCTTTTACACTAGAAATGGGAATGTTGCTGGTGTCTCCCCCGTCCCCCCCTTCGTCGACAACTTGCTTTCGCTTGCCATACTGCCCTTTTGTGATATCACCGCCCCCCCCCCCAAGGAGAGAGGCTCGATCCGCCCCTGAAAATAATGCGGTTTCGACCATAAGGGTTGCAACTCATATTTTTTGCGTTGAAAAATCTACTTTTTTTGCGTCTATTTGAATAAAAAAAATTCAAAATGAACTAAAGAAAATTAGAAAAAATATGTACGTTAAGTGAATTTAAAAATAAAGGTAACAACTGCTAAATTATTTTCTTAAATCACACTTAAAGGAAAAATTATCTCCTATAAAAGATTTCTTAGTATGTTTCAAGTTCTGACTAATATTTTCCAAGTAATCGAATTACTTTTAATGCAAAACTAAACTATGTGATGGAATTTGAACCGTAAGGATTGCAACCCATCATTTCTTTTTTAATTCGAACACATTTGTGTTTATTTCTATAAAAAAAATTAAAATGAGCTCTAAATAGTTTGAACAAGTATTTTTACTGAATGAATACAAAAATAAAGTTGACCTCTACAAGATAATTTTTTGTAACCACGTATGAACGGAAATTTCATCCCCAAAAAAAGTTCCTCAATATGCTTCAGGTTCTAATTGATATTTTCCCAATAACCAAATAGTATTTTACTTTAAATGCGAATAGTAAACTGGCCCAAGCAATTTTGATCAGAAAGGTTGCAACCCATACGGTTCAAATTACATCAAATCCATTTTCGAGGGTGTTTGGCGGCTGCAACCCTTATGGTCGAAACTGTATCATTTAGTTTCACATTAATATTAAAAGTAATACGTAGTTTGTGTCATTGCAAAATTCCAATTACAACCCTGAGATATATCAGAAAATCAATTTTCGAGGGGCAGATGTCATCTCCTTATAAGTGTTTTTGACAGGCGAGTTGGTATACTTTCTTCATTAGAAGAATCTGTTGGGTTTAAAAATGGGGTTGTTATTGCAGTTGTTTAGACAAGCGTAAAATTTTGTATACGAATAAACATGACCAAAATAAGCTGTTTTAGAAGTGTAGTTTAACGTAATTACTTTAAAAAACACCTAATTCTATAGAAATGGATAGCTGAATAATTTGTCCGATAATTTCATCCGCACTTTGTGAGACAAACTTGAAATTTCCAGGAAAACCAGTAAGCCCAATTACTGATTTTTTTCGATAATTTCGCCTAACAATCTGTAGTTGGAAGGTTTTGGTGTTGAAGTAAGCATTTCAAAAAGTCTACATTCAAGACAGGATCAAATATGCCGATGTGTGATTTTGATTAAATTAGACATTTCTTTGAGAAATTATTGTATTAAGTAGTATTTGGGGTCTCAGTTGTGCATTAGGAAATGTTTTAGTTGAAGCTTTATATTAGTTAATAGAAAAGTTTAAATATAACCATTTTTTAATAAAATATTTAAATATATGAAAATCACCATAAACAAAAGGTGATATACTGAGAGGACTGGTCAATTTGACCGACTAATGACGTAAAAACGGCATCGATCATGTGATACGGAGAGCTTCAAATTTCCCTAGATCAGTAAATTTCTTGTCGAGTGCTGTATTAGCCAAAAGTCGTCGAATTTATAATTTTATTTCAGTGCTTTGAACTCATGAATAAAGACACAAAAAAAGTTGAAGTTTCCTATAGTTTAATATTTTGTTCTATATATTTAATGTCTGAAAATAGCATAATTTTATATAAATTGGCGAAGCAAATCTCAAGTCCAATCCTGAACTTTATACTAACGTGATACAAACTGATAAGAGTTTTATAAACCGGAACCTTTCAGACTCGTCCCTAATGTCATGTTTAAGTTTATTCAGAACAGCGACGATAGAGTCAAAGTACTAAATAAACTGAAAAATGATATATCACATTAGTAACATGAACTTTTATCAGTTGGTCAATGATGAAAAATATACTTACAGCTGGCATTCAGTATTGTCAACCTACCTCGTACGAAAATCGGCGGATGCGTTCGGAAAAAATGGTACATTTCGGAAAAAAACGGTAGATCTGCTAGATATTAAATAAAACTTTATATGTGGCTGTAAAGTTTAATTTAACGTTTAAATTAACCAAACTGTACAGGGTGAGTCAACGATTGGATGAAGTAGGTTTGTGCCTTTTCGGTGAAATTAACAAAGAAACTATATTTATTGTTTGATACAGTTTATTTTTACGCAGATTTTAAAAATATTTAGGACTCTACAGGGTGAGCCAAAAAACTAGGACAGCATAAAGTTGTATTTTTTTAAATAGAATACCCTATATACGAATCGTATTTTCGATTTAGCTTATAATTTTAAATCTTTTTTATTGAGGGTTTACTATAACAAAACTTTATAGTTTCTGAGATAATTAAGTTTAAAGAAAAAAAGTCACATTTTCAAGCATCAATTCAATCCTAAATAACGTTTTCAATTTTGTGACAAATATATTCAAATTTGGAATTTAGCAAGGCCAAGGACAAGTTAACATAATTTTTACCTAATATTTGCAATAAAAGCTACAGGGTGTTGAACACATCGGCTCAAATTTGAACAAGTTTAAATGAATAAATATCTTTTTTTTTAAATGGTACACCCTGTATATTTTCATGTTATTTAATAGAGTAATAAAAACCCTAAAAATTTTGTTCAATATATCCTATACCTATTTATAATAGTTTTTGAGATATTTCAGATTTTCTTATTTTCCATACTTTTTTACAGAAATAGTCTTCATTATCATAGTAGCCATGTAAAATAATAAAAAGAAACTACAGAAACAAACAGAATGTAGTTAAATATGATGAAATACATTATTCGTTATATTACAACGGCAATAGTTTAATTAAACATAATGTGAAAAAATTAACAAAACAATAACGACAAGGCAAATACATATTTACTTTTATACTAAATTGAAACTAAAAAATTACCTATTAAATACTGAGATTAATTATTTCTTTTTAATAAGTGTTCGAATAAACGACCCTCTTGTGCAATGCACAAATTTAGTCTTTTTTGCAAATTTTCTCGGACCCTGGACAAAATTAGTGGCGTTATTGTTCTACAGGTATCCCTAATCCTGTTTCGCATATCTTCAACTGTTGTTGGTGGATTAACATACACCTTATTTTTAATATAACCCCATAGGAAGAAATCTAATGGGGTGATGTCGCAAGACCTTGATGGCCACTCAATGAAACCCCCACGTCCAATCCATTTTTGCGGATATCGTTGGTCCAAAAAACGCACGAACTTCACGATGGTAATGCGGAGGCGCACCATCGTGCTGAAACCACATACTGTCGAGCTCATCCCTATCGAGACCTTGAAGCAGTTGGGGTAGTTCTTCTTGTAGAAAGTTCAGGTAACTATGGCCATTTAGTGGTTCATTAAAAAAGTGGGGTCCAATAATTCGATTATGATGAATACCACACCAAACATTTAATGACCAGTGGTTTTGATGTGGCACCTCTCTAATCCAAAATGGGTTTTCTGTGGCATAATAATGCATGTTGCGTCTATTTACGGCACCGTTACTTCTAAAAGTAGCTTCATCACTAAACATTACCTTGCATAATAAATTTGGATTTAATTGAATCTCCGCATTTATTGTACGACAAAAGTTTACACGACTTTCAAAATCCTGTCCATGCAATTCTTGGTGTAATTCCATGTGATATAGATGATACCTATATTTCTTGGTAGTACGATTAGCGGTGGATTGTGATGTTTCACATAATGCTGCTAACTGACGGCTACCAATATAAGGATTTTCCTGAACATTTAACAATACTTGTAGTTCTTTTTCTTCATTAGTTACTGGTTTGTGGACCACTTTACGTTTTGGATAATCAACAGTACCAGAAGAATCAAATCTTTGCATTAAGTTTTGAAAAGTATGGGTATTAGGCTGGCGTCGAACAGGATACTTCATTTTGTAAATTCTTTGAGCAAGAAGGCAATTTTTTTGAGCCTCTCTTATTGTATAAATCATATCTATTAACTCATTCTTTGGAAAATTCATTTTACAATATAAGATGAATGCCAAAAAGACCAAACTACACTACATAAAAACCAAAAGAAGCGATTGCGGTTATGAATTTGACACACAGAAAATGTTCTTTTACATTGTTTTTGCCATGGCTACTATGATAATGAAGACTATTTCTGTAAAAAAGTATGGAAAATAAGAAAAACTGAAATATCTCAAAAACTATTATAAATAGTTATAGGATATATTGAACAAAATTTTTAGGGTTTTTATTACTCTATTAAATAACATGAAAATATACAGGGTGTACAATTTAAAAAAAAAAAGATATTTATTCATTTAAACTTGTTCAAATTTGAGCCGATGTGTTCAACACCCTGTAGCTTTTATTGCAAATATTAGGTAAAAATTATATTAACTTGTCCTTGGCCTTGCTAAATTCCAAATTTGAATATATTTGTCACAAAATTGAAAACGTTATTTAGGATTGAATTGATGCTTGAAAGTGTGACTTTTTTTCTTTAAACTTAATTATCTCAGAAACTATAAAGTTTTGTTATAGTAAACCCTTAATAAAAAAGATTTAAAATTATAAGCTAAATCGAAAATGCGATTCGTATATAGGGTGTTCTATTTAAAAAAATACAACTTTATGCTGTCCTAGTTTTTTGGCTCACCCTGTAGAGTCCTAAATATTTTTAAAATCTGCGTAAAAATAAACTGTATCAAACAATAAATATAGTTTCTTTGTTAATTTCACCGAAAAGGCACAAACCTACTTCATCCAATCGTTGACTCACCCTGTATTAGCCAAAAGTCGTCGAATTTATAATTTTATTTTAGTGCTTTGAACTCATAAATAAATACACAAAAAAAAGTTTGGGTTTCCTATACTTTAATATTTTGTTCTATATATTCAATGTCTTAAAATAGCATAATTTTATATAAATTGGCGAAGCAAATCTCAAGTCCAATCCTGAACTTTATACTAACGTGATACAAACTGATAAGAGTTTTATAAACCGGAACCTTTCAGACTCGTCCCTAATGTCATGTTTAAGTTTATTCAAAACAGTGACGATAGAGTCAAAGTACTGAATAAACTAAAAAACGATAGATCACATTAGTAACATGAACTTTTATCAGTTGGCCGATGATGAAAAATATACTTACAGCTGGCATTCAGTATTGTCAACCTACCTCGTACGAAAATCGGTAGATCCGTTCGGAAAAAATGGTATATTTCGGAAAAAAAAACGGTAGATCTGCTAGATATTAAATAAAACTTTATATGTGGCTGTAAAGTTTAATTTAACGTTTAAATTAACCAAACTGTACAACATGTACGTAAGAAAATGAGTAAAATATTAATATTTTTTGTTATAAAATAGACATCACATTACATTAAGCTTAAGAAAATAATTATGAATATAAATCTGTTTTATTAATTTTTTTTAACTTGCCGACTTACTATTACCACCCTCGCTCATTTTTGGTTATATTCTTTAGAGTAAATTATCAGTGATCAAAGTGAAAAAAGGGAAACTGATAACTTTATGTTCTTTTAAATATGTATTTACTTGTCATTAGGCCGAAGTGATCATAATTGCTTCAGGTCATTTAACTGAAAGTAATAATGACTGAAAAGAATAGCTGTATTATTTCTCAACCTCTTTATAAAGGGTGCTTTTTTATAGAGGTATAGACCTTTTAAATGGAATAAAACAAAGATGAATTTTTTAAATTGACATGAAATTTACTTTATTCGAAAGATAACCTTCTGGCATTATAATTTAAATATGACTTCTGGCATATGACCGCCACGGCTGGCTCGGACGTAGTCTAATCTGGAGGTCCAATTTTCGATGACTTTTTCCAACATTTGTGGCCGTATATCGGAATAACGCGGCGAATGTTGTCCTCCAAGTGATCAATCGTTTCGGGCTTATCGGCGTAGACTAGCGACTTCACATATCCCCACAGAAAATAGTCTAGCGGCGTTAAGTCGCACGATCTTGCAGGCCAATTCACGGGTCCGAAACTTGAAACTATGCGGTTACTAAACGTTTCCTTCAATAAATCAATTGTGGCACGAGTTGTGTGATATATTGCGCCGTCTTGTTGAAACCACAGCTCCTGCACATCATGGTTGTTCAATTGATGAACGAAAAAGTCAGTAATCATGGCTCTATCGCGGTCACCATTGACTGTAACGTTCTGACCAGCATCGTTTTTAAAGAAGTACCGACCAATGATTCCACCAGCCCATAAAGCACACCAAACAGTCAGTTTTTCTGGATGTAACGGTATCTCAACATACACTTGAGGATTATCATCACTCCAAATATGGCAGCTTTGTTTATTGACGTATCCATTCAAACAAAAGTGAGCTTCATCGCTAAACAAAATTCGCTTATGAAAATCGGGATCAACGGCACTTGTTTTGGGCCCATTCACCGAATCTACGCCTTGCTAGTTGATCGTGTGGCTTCAATTCTTGCACGAGTTGGATTTTGTAAGCACGCAAACCAAGATCTTTCCGCAATATATTCCATAAAGTGAATGGACACATATCCAATTCCTGTGCACGATGGCGGATAGACTGATTCGGGTCTTCCTCTACGCTGTGCTCTACAGCAGCAATGACTTCTTCTGTACGCACTGTACGACGTCTCTGTGGATGCATATTATCATTTAAAGTAAACGTGGTGCCAAAACGTTCCATAGTTAATCGAATTAATTGCTCTGATGGACGATTATGTTGACCGTAAAATAGACGTAGTGCGCGATACCTATTTCGAACAGAACCATGATTTTCAAAATAAATTTGCACAATTTGGAAGCGTTGTTCAGGCGTCAGTCTATTCATGTTGAAATGCCAAACCAAACTAAACATAAATCACTTGACAGCTGACAAAATGGCCGCCAGTTAAAAAAGTGTTGCCAACTTAAAGTTCTATACCTCTATAAAAAACACCCTGAAATTCTTGATTGGTTTTTCAAATTTAGTAACGATGGAACGTTTCACGGGATCACAGCGCGCATTTTGCTTGCGAGCATTTTATAAAAACAACGATTCCTATACTATTGTACACATTTCAATTTAAGGACCATAAGAAATGTACCAAGCGCGAATTTGATGATCCTGGATTTTTTTCTGGAGGAACGCAATCTATAATCTACATATAAAAATAACTGTAAGAAATAAGTTTGTAATATTAATATAAAGGTTTATTAGTATGAAAACAATTGAAAAAATACCTATTTCATATAGACTATTTTCTTTTACGCTTCTTTTTCAATCGTCTCGTGGGGGGGGGGGGTAAGTACCCCTGTGTTCCAACAAAAATTCACCCTTGCGCCATAGTGCATTTGCCATATTGAATTTTTTAAAATTTATTTTAAATTAGTAATTTACACCCTCAAAAACTCTCTTATACAATCAAGAGATGTTAAATTTTTAGTAAAAACAATTTTAAATTCGTAATTCACACCCTACACTATTCCAATTATTGACAAAATGGAGAGATGAAAAAATTTAGTCCACCATATTGGATCCGCCATGTTAAATTTTTTAAAATAACTTTAGAATCGTTATGTACGAACCCAAAAACTTCCCCATATCAATTTTGGATGAAATTAATTAATTTTTTTAGCCTCCATTTTATCAGCTCCATCTGGAATTTTACTGAATCAATTTAGGACTAAATAATTTGGGACCACCGCAGCAACTTCCTGAACATAATGCAGAAAATTTCGTTCAAATCTGGAGTAATCGACTTACATATATACATAAAAAAAAGCGGTTGAATTTAGAACCTCCTTCTTTTAGAAGTCGGTTAAAAATTAATGAATATATTTTTTTAAAAATAAATTCAAAAGAAGAAAAAAAATAAAAATTATGAAAAAGAATGAAAAATTAGAATAAAAAATGAATTAAATTAAAAACGTAAGTTGCCTCCACGTAGAAAACCTTGAAAATGTTTCTAAAAAACGTTTAAAAACCTATTAAATTCAAATTCGGCAATTTAAAATTGTTTTTCGGTGAAATATTGGAAATCTTAAAAAAAAGTTTCGGTGTTTTTAATTAGTTTTTACTTTTTTGGGTTTCGGTCATATTATTATTTTATAAAAAAATTAACACATGTTTTTTTCTGACGTTTCGGTTTATTTTATTGATTAAACCATCTTCAGAGAATTACTGTAAATATGAAAAGGAATATGTAAATTTATGCTATATAAACTGAAAATTTTACTTTCTTACCTAATGTTAACAGGTGGTTCACTTGAAAAATTTACATTTAACTATTTTATTACTTTAACTCAATATAATTAAACACTTCTTATTTAATATAAATATAAATATAGAAAACTATTATTTTTTGATGCATTTTTTTTCACATCTGGTTTGTTGCGCTTTTGACAGATTACTACCAAAGGGTTTGAAAGTTTCTGGACCATCTGCAATTTTATTGCCCTATAAGATTCGTATATACATTACTCAGGGCATTTGTGTCCGTTCTGAAATTCATTGTACGGACACAAATGACCTGAGTAATGTATATACGAATCTAATAGGGCAATAAAATTGCAGATGGTCCAGAAACTTTCAAACCC
This sequence comes from Diaprepes abbreviatus, assembly GCA_034092305.1. Taxonomy (NCBI): domain Eukaryota; kingdom Metazoa; phylum Arthropoda; class Insecta; order Coleoptera; family Curculionidae; genus Diaprepes; species Diaprepes abbreviatus. Next base: position 509,533 of record JASJET010000070.1, read on the forward strand.
TTTGGTAGTACTCTGTCAAAAGCGCAACAAACCAGATGTGAAAAAAAATGCATCAAAAAATAATAGTTTTCTATATTTATATTTATATTAAATAAGAAGTGTTTAATTATATTGTATTAAAGTAATAAAATAGTTAAATGTAAATTTTTCAAGTGAACCACCTGTTAACATTAGGAAAGAAAGTAAAATTTTCAGTTTATATAGCATACATTTACATATTTCTTTTCATATTTACAGTAATTCTCTGAAGATGGTTTAATCAATAAAATAAACCGAAACGTCAGAAAAAAACATGGGTTAATTTTATTATAAAGTAATAATATGACCGAAACCCAAAAAAGTAAAAACTAATTAATAACTACACGGTCAACAAATAGAAACAAAGTTGTTTTTATTTGTAAATGATTTGACATATTAGATCCGGCATTATCTATAATTGAACAGTTAATCTTTTTTAATTTCAATTATTGATCTTTAGAATATTCTAGACAGATTTTTTAAATTTTTTAGATAAGCTGTCATCATTTTCGACAATTGGCTGCTATATTGGAACCGCTATCTTGGATATGAACATTTTGAAATTATTTTTTCATATTCGTAATCGTAATTTAATACGAAATCATCGAAAAAAAGGATAAATAACTGAACTAGAACTGAAACCAAAGAGATTTTAAATTAAAATAGAGTATATCGAGCTTATTTCAAATCATACAATTGTTTACAGCCAAAATTGCTAAGAATACGTGAAGAAAAAAACTATACCGTTTTATACGTCACGACGGTACTCCACCACGTACTTCTTCTTTTTTAAGAGATGCGGGTACTCCACACATTTACTTATTTGTTCTCAAAAATTTCACAGTATTTTACCATTATTCACAATTTAATTCACTGTGTTTCACAAAGATAAAACAATATCTATAAAATCGCACTGAAAATCCACTGAAGTCGAAATGAAATCACAAGTGAAAGAAAAAAAAGAAGTGCCAATTGTTATCAGTTGTGCAGTTATTCTAGAAAATTTATAATGTAACGAATTCTAACGCTTTGTTGGGCAAACATCATGAATCGAAGCCTAGGGCTTTTACATAGAAGCAATTGTCTATAGGTTGAAAAACTGTATACATTCTAGAAATTACGTTCTTTGTTATCATATGACCCCTCAGAATTTCATATTTTCATACGGATATACCGCGAACTTGGCAACAAGGCAGGCCATCACTTGGCAGATACCATAACAACAACAGTACGCATCAGACTTCGACCCGATCTAGTTGGCGCAGAAGGTAGATCTAGTTGGCGCAGAAGGTAGATCTAGTTAGCCAGTGTCGTTTTGCTTATATAGGAAAGTTAAAGAGAAGAACCTAGAAATAAAACTTTGGAACCGGTAAGAGAAATAGTTGTCTCCTAAAAATAAACAAAAGTTTCAATTTTTATGATTCAAAACTTGTTTAATTTATTGTTGTACTTGTCAATTTAAATCCTCTATTGTCAGTTTAGGCCGGTTTTAGAGTTAGACCATGCTAGGAGGTAAATATTTACATAGGTTGGAAACTTTTAATAGGGTTTTTCTTGTCTGAGCCTGTCTCTGTTTTAACCTAAAATCTCTTTGACTGAAACACACAGGGTCGTTCGAAGACTGGAAAAACGTTGGCCTATATACAGAGCGTTGCAAAGTAACCAGGACTTTTTAAAAATAGCGCGTTCTAGTGGCGCCACATATTGATAGCTACCTAAGCTGGGAGCTACATACTTCACTGGCGATTGTTCAAAATTTCGTAACCAACAGAGGATTATAAAGCTATTAATTGCTCTGTAAGTGACAGTGTCTTTGTTGCATTGGTTCAAAAATGAATATTGAACAAAAAGCTAACATTAAGTGCTGTTCTAAAGCCGGTACCGAAACGCTTCAGTTCATGAAAGAAGGATATAGTGATGAGTGTTTATTCTGAAGTAGAGTCTACGAGTCGTATACACGCTTTAAAGATGACCATGAAGACCTAAATGATGATCAACATGCTGGCCAATCGAAAATTGTGATAACAGAAAATATCATCAAAACTGTGCGTGAATTCATCGAAGATCGCCCAAATTCTTTATTAAAATTAATGTAGATGGAATTAAATATCTTCAAAACATCAATTTTTCGCATTTTGATCGCAGATTTGTGCCCTCGAAAAGTCTGTTCACACTTTGTTCTGCATAAATTAACTGATGACCAAAAATTGCTCAGAATTCAACATTCGAAGGACATCATCAAGAATTCAAGACCTAAACTTCTTGTACACCACTGTGACTGGAGATGAACTTGGTGTTTTTAATACGATCCAGTGCAGCATAGAAGAATCCAGATAAGCCTTATCCGAAACAGCCCCCAAGAGCTCTGAATTCAGAAAAATAGACTGGCCCCTGTGTGCTGCATTAGGAATGTGAATGTTGCAGGCATTTCCCACCCTCCCCCGCCGACAACTCGCTTTCGCTTACCATACTGTGCGATCGCGATCCAAATTTAGAAAAATAGACTCAATCCTGTTTGTTGCATTAGGAATGTGAGTGTCGCTGGAGTCCCCCCCCACCCCAAAAGAGAATGGCTGGATGGATTCGCTCCTGAATCCGAAAAAAAGCCGTTTGGAGAAATCGATAGTTAAGACAATGTTGATTTGTTTCTAAGATCTGAAAGGAATAATTCATAAGAAGTTCGATCTACCTGGCTAGACGATTAATACTGTTTATTATCTTGGTGTTTTGAAGCGTTTAGTGCGGCATATTTGTCGTATTCGGCCAGAATATCATGAAGAAGGAAGTTGGCGCTTGTTGCATGACAATGCGCCATCTCCTCGATCGACATTTGTGAATGATTTTTTGACCAAAAATCACATTTTCACCATCAATCACTCACGGTATTCCCCTGATCTAGCACCGTTTGATTTCTACCTATTCGGAAAATAACATTTGCCGATGAAAAGAAAGCGTTCTGCCAATGAGAAGGCCATTCACAAGGCTTGCACCGACATTCACAATTGCATCTCTACAGACAGGGGCGGATCCAGCCTCTCTCTTTGGGGGGGGGGCGGTGATATCACAAAAGTACGAAAGCGATAGCAGGTTGTCGGCGGGGGGGGGGAGGCACCAGGAACATTCCCATTTCTAATGTAAAAGGCAGGGTGGATCGGGTCGATTTTTCTGAATTTCAAGCTCTTGAAGAGTGGGGGGGGGCGATCACAAGAAAAAACAAGTTGCCGACCGGGGAGAGGGTGCGAGCAGCATACACATTCCTAGTATAAGAGACAGAATCGGGTCTATTTTCCTGAATTCAATGTACTTGGTGGGGGAGCTATTGCCAGAAAAACAAGGTTATCAACGGGGGAGGGGGGAGTGTCAGCAGCATACATATTCCTAATATAAAATGCAGAATCGGTTCTATTTTCTTGAACTCAAAGGTCTTGGGAAAGGGAGGGGCGATCGCAAGCATACACATTCCTGTACTCTATTCAAGAACTAGAGAGAATAATAATACTGTTACCGAAACCTCCGACGTACCTGCTCCAGTGCGCAGGTAACTGAGGACTGCCGTAAATCTAATTATATTTAATTATATTTAAATATTATAAACTTTTATAAATTTACTGCAGCCATAAAATTTCTGATAGTTCAATTTAATTTCTGTCAGTGAGCAAAGTATACCTTACAGTGTGTCCTTACTGATTTATCTTGTTTGTGCTTGTTTTTATATATTATTTGAGATTAGTGAGATACCCAATAGATATGGCTTCCACATCTATATTTATTCCCAAATCGTTTAACCAGGGCATCTTTCCTCAACGAAAAACTTATTACGATAAATGTTTATGATGGCTTAAGATATCAATATCTCGATAATAATGTTAAAAGCTCTATTGAGATGTATTCCAACATGACAAGAGCTGGAAAATCTACTATGTACCGAATATAGAAGGAGAAAAAAACGACTGAAATTGTTAGTACTCCCAAGCTACATTCGATCACACAAACTGTAATCAAAGAAGTTATACATACATACACAAGCAGATCCCAACCGTCAACAAAATTCTAACTAAAATCAATGAAGATCGGGATTTACCTTAAACTAAAAGAACTGAGCTCTAAAAATTGCTCAGAGAACTTGATTTTTGCTGTGAAAAACCAGATAGGAAATCTGTTCTTATAGATCGTCCGGAAAATGTCCGTTGGAGAAGGAAATATCTCTCTCAAGTAAAAGGTAGAGTTGCTAGAAGCAACATAACTTACAAAATTAGTAATTTAACTGAACTTTTGAAAGATTTTTTTGAATAAAGTTAGTGCAGAAAATTAGGAAGAATCCAGATAATAAAAAAATAAAAGAAAATGAGGAAACTCGATCTTCTGATCGGTGAGATGGAGGAACCAATTATAATTAATTTGAGCGAAGATAGCTTTACTGACTTTAATTACAAATTAGATACGTAATGTTTACCAGCGTAAACACAATTTATTATTTAAATTTTCGGTAACATATAAAAATTAATTACATTTGAATCTCTTTTTAGTGTTTAATTTTAATTCTGCAGATGTTTTAAGAAATAAATAAACTGAAACGTCAAATATCCTAAAAATGTTTTTAATTAAAAATAAAATGACCGATAGCTCCAAAAAAATTTTAATATTATATGACTTAACTTCTTGTATTTTTGACAATGGGTATTTTGTAAATATTTAAATTATAACTTAGAATTTTTTGAGAGAAAAGGCTACGTTTTAGTCTGTACCTAAAACGGATTATATGCCAAAATTAAAAATAATAAAAATACTGTTGTGATCTGTGTTAAATATGTCAAAATTATCTATATTTTCTAATGTATGTGAATTATTAAGAAATCATAAGAAAGAAAATAATATTTTTTATTTTAAGTTTTTAACCGAAATAATATTCTATGCTATAAATACTTAGTGATAAAATAATCAATCCGACGCCTATGACAAGGATTAAAATCCTTTTTAACACTTCACATCCAAATATCTATTGTTATCCTATCCAAATAGTTCATTATTATAGACCGGTATTTTTGATTATAAAATTTCTAACCCATTCCTATGAAAAATATATGTGTCTAACAAATTTTGCCAAAGATATCGAAATGAATAATACAGGTAGTTTGCGAAGAAAAGAAAGGGTAAAAAATGATTTGTTACTCTTTCTAGTTCTTGAATAAACTATAGTATAAGAGGTAAAGTCGGGTCTATTTTTCTGAACTCAAAGCTCTTGGGGGGGGGGGGGCGATCGCCCCCACCGCCCCCCCCCCCTTGGATCCGCGCCTGTCTACAGACGACCTAAAAACTCGTTCGACATGCTTCTTGACCTTACAAATCGCTGTGTTGAGCCTTAAGGAAAGTATTTTAGATAAAATAATAATAATTTGTTAAAATAATAAGTCTATGTTCTCATCTATAACAAGTCCAGTTTACTTTGGAACGCACTGTGTATGTGACTCCTTGAATGAGGAATACTTTGAAGAGGACAATATAAATATTCATGTTTTGTTTTATGAGTTTCGGAGAGACGGTTTTGCAACAAAAATAAGAATTTGCTTTTAATTCCCGATAATCTCCTGGATTATTATTAATTTAAATCTATTTATATTTCTGAAGCTTATTTTCTATCAAATATATTGCGATAAAGAATACAGTGTTAAAAAATCTAAAAATAACTCTGTCTATTTTCAAAACCTAAAAAACGAGAGAAAATATTTACCGTTTACATAAGTACAGGTACGCATTAAAAAGTTGGGTACTGGTAATTGATCATTTTTTTAATAGTAAAAACTTTAGCTTTATAGCCTTCTTAATGGACAAAAATACATGTAAAAATTAGGTATAGCCTAGGCTACTTAGCTGTAAAACAGGGAGTAAAAGAAATAATTCGTTGCAACAAACTGAGCCGAATATTGTAGATAATATCGTAACTAATGAAGGGGAAATAATCCGAACCACCGGCGACCCACTGGGGTAAAATGAGGGTGATTTTTAGGGTAAAAACGTTTTTTTGCGATTTTCGGCTAAACTGCGCATTAAATTGAAAAAAGTTAAATACAAAAGTTGTAGGTATTAAAAAGATCTATAACTTTTGTAGTAACTTTTTACCATAACCTCAAAATTTTTCGAGAAAAATAAAAAACTGTTTTTTTCGATTTTTTATTTGTTTCTTCCACGAAAATGATTCAGTTAAGCTCAAACTTGGAGAGAGTGTACTTTTTGATGCCTGAAATAAGCTGTATTTTTTTGTGCAAAAATATTCAACCGTTGCGGCTTTATTTAACTTAAAACAAAGTGAAATTTCAGTCACATTTCCTCTTAAAAATAATTGTCCGACAGAGTTCCACTAAGCTCATTTTTTCGTTTTTACTTCTACTTTCAACAAATGGAAAAACAGATATAGTGGCAATGAAAGAAATTGCCAAAAAATTAAAAAAAAAACTGAAAAAATGGCTTTTTTCGATATGGGTTTTACGATTACTGTCAATAATTTGTTATTATCACGATCAAATCAATCTTCAAATTGGACGAATTACCAACAATATTGACCATAGAGACTCAGAAGAAATGGAGCCCAGTAATGTTGAAGCAGTTGATGAAATATCCGAATTTCTTGAAGAACCTGTTAGTTGTGTGGAGTCAGATGAAGAAGGACCACTAATTTCTGCTAAAAGAGTGAGACTTGATGATGATATATAAAAAAAAATGCATAGTGTGTGACAATTGTATGTTTATTAAATGTAAATAATTATAATATATTAAAATTTTTATGTTATTTTTAAAATCTAAAATGACTTCATCACTGATAATATTTATTAGTTATTAAATTAATTAGTTTTCTTAGTGCATGTTTTGTAAGAAAAAGACTGGCAATAATAAACAAGTTTATTGTGACATGCAATTATGGTCTTGTCATTCTGCACCTCTATGTTCAATCCTAAATCCTCTCCAATACTTCCTTTGCATTTCCAACTATTTTTACATAAACAATTCGAATTTCAAACTGAACATTATTCAATATTAAACTTTTTAAATTGAGTAAACGAATATATGCTAAAAGTATTTTTTTTATTTTTAATACAATTTTTTTAGTTTTGTTTAATAATTGACAATTAACAAATTACCAATCCTTTTTTCTAAATAAACAATTTAAAAGTTATGAGTGATTAAAATTAAAAGTAAATACATTAAGATTATTAAATAAACAAAAATGGAGTCATTTATACGCAGCACTTATACTGTTATGGCAGAAGGCATAGAGGTTAAAAATATTCTTTTTTGTTTATTTAATAATTTAAAAGTAGTTAAGCGATGTAATTAATTTGTAATTTTCTTACCCAATGTTTGTAGCAAACATTGACATTATCAAATTATGATAATTTTAATAAATAATAAAAAAATTTTAACAATAATCGTAAAACGCATATCGAAAAAAGCCATTTTATCGGTTTTTTTGATTTTTCGGCAATTTTTCCATTGTTTTTCTATACACATACACACACACACACACACACACACACACACACACACACATATATATATATATATATATATATATATATATATATATATATATATATATATATATATATATATATATATTTAGCGTTTTGTAGTGCGTTAAACTTATAGTTTTTAGTATGCGTGTAAGTGTGAAATTAACAACACGATTTAAAAGTTTAACAATGTTTATTATGTAGTCGCGCTTGCACTGAAAGCGGATTTATCTAGAAAGAGGATTCAAAGCGGGAAGATTTAAAGCAATATTAAAACTGAATTATAACTGATAGAGGAAAAGAATAGAATGTTTCACTGTAAACGGAGTTAGACTTGTAGAGAATAGGAATGGAATAGAATAGAATAGACCTCTAACTTGGAAGTTGGGATTTTTTAAACGGATCTGCCCATAATTTACTAGTATCGTAAGGTGTTGTCACGTTCTCCAACTTTTCAGCGGTCTATTAATAGTGATTCAGAAATGTGGGAATAATTCCGCCTAAATGGCAACACCGTAACACATTTTCTTGCAAGCAGTTGGAAATCCCGAGTCATCAATGACCGTAAAAGGGCCCGATTGGTTTATTGATACAATCCTTAAATTGTACGAAAAGGTATAGCTTATTTTACTAAGTAAGAAAAAAATAAAAAACAAAAAAAAGGTTTTCTGTGTTTTTCTTAGAAAATTTTGAGGTTAGGGTAAAAATGGTTCCTATAAAAGTTGTAGATCTTTTTATAACCTACTTTTATATTTAACTTTTTTCTATAGGATGCGTAGTTTAGTCGAAAATCGTAAAAAACTGTTTTTCACCCCTAAAAAACACCCCCATTTTACTCCGGTGGTTCGGATATCTTTTCCTTCATCGTTACTTTTCCTTCAACATTCATACTCCGCTATCAATATGTCGTAACGAATTTTTTTCCAAACTTTATTTTGACTGGCCTAGTACTGCGATTTTTGTAATATTTTTGACTTCAAAGCTTTTTATTTCGTAGAAAACAATGGAGGTTGGAGTAGTAAAAATCGCAGAGGACAGCGACTTCCGCATGTTAAAATGGTTGGTAGACAACCACGACGCATGGAAGCTGGAATATGACAGTAAAAGCGAAGAAACGAAGGTAAAACTACAAATTACATATCAACAATCGTGATTGTTTTATTCAATAACAATGTTAGCAAAATTTGATTTTGATAGGTACTGGAACATGTATTGTTTGCATTAAGAATGGAAACAAAAACTTACAATGAGATGTTACTTTTAAAGTTTCGGTAATTTATTTTACCTCGATTAGAAAATAAAGAATAGCAGTTAAAACAGAAATTTTTTTCTTAGTTGTAATTGTCAAATTTAAACAAACATTATTTACTTTGAACAAAAATTCAATTATTATCAGTAACAAAAATGTAACATTGGTTTTTTTGCTGGAATGTGTTCATTTCGGCATCCTATAAAACATATCTCGATGGTAACTCTGAAAGACCTGTGCAAAAAAAATGATGGACCAAAAATGGTCACGATTTTATCTCGAAAAGTAAAAGTTGTATCGAAAAATGTTTCAAACAAAAGTTGTAGAGAATTAAAAAATCTATCGATTCATATAAGTTATAGGTAGCGCCACTAGTTATCGAGATATATTTTTAACATTTATTAACAAATTGCCGATTTCAAATTTAACATAAAAGAGGTATTATCATTCTTAAACAATGTGTTAATCCGGAATTCGACGTCAAAGTTGAAAATTCAGTCTCAATTTTCCGATTTCCTAGTTAAGATATAATGTTCAATTTTAATGGAAATTGTTTGTATTGTTTTAAATTTTGAAAATCTATTAAAAAAACATTTTTTCAATCGTGGGCCGAGAAATTTTGCAAAAACCAATTTTTGCACCAAAAAATTGCGATAACTTTTCCCCGGATGGAGATAAAATTTTTTTAATGCGTGCATTGGATTTAGATGTATCATTTCCGATCTCAAAAAAAAATTTTTGTATGAAAAAAACGTTTTTTTTTCAAAAATTCATAATGGCGTGGCAAATGAATATTAAGAGCTCAAATTTGTAGAAGTTGTTTTTAATACTGGTTCTTTACCTGTGAATTTTTTGGATCCACGAAATACACTTCCATACGATACGAAAATAGCTGCTGCAGGCCGCTGTCGACGGGTTGCCATAGTTCAGACGCATTATTCATTGGCGCTTCAAGGAAAGTTATGCATCACTAGTAATATTTATAATATTGATGTTGTTTTATTATTTTATGTGATAGTAACAATTTGTTTAGTCATATTAATTATTAATTTGTTTATTAACAAAATTTTTACAAAAAATTATAGAGAAAATCATACAAATATTCAGTTATATATTACATATTCTACTGTTTTTTTTCCTTTATGTTATTATTATCTAACAGTTTATTAACAAAATTTTAGAAAAAATTATAGAGAAAATTATACAAATATCAATTATATATTACATATTATACTGTTTATTCCTTTATATTATTAAATAATAGTTTATTAACAAAATTTTTATGAAAATTTCTATGAGCAAATCATATAAAAATATAATAATATATAATACGTCATATAAATATTTAATAATACATTAAAATTATGTGCGAAAATCATACAAATACAATATATCAACTATACGTTCGTTTGAAGGGTGTAGACAATGTTGAAGATGGACTAAAATGTGGTTGTCGGACTTGCATTGTCTTTATTTTTATTTATTTTTACGACGTTTCGATTCGATTGTATCTCTAATCGTTATCAAGTATAAACTGAATGTTTTGTCTTAAGACTACGAGCTTATATAGGGACTGTGTCCACCAAAGCTAAAAGTTTCGCTTCACTGTACACACCTCAATGATTTGATGTTACAAAGTGTTTTTAATGTAAGCTGTTTCTATAAATTTTCTTTTTTTCATGTTGGGTTCCATATATATTGCCACAGCCTCAGACCATTTTATGTGGTGTTGTTTATCCCAAGCGTGTTCTGCAATACCTGATCTTGACGTTTCCCCTTTTTGTGTATGAGTTTTATGTTCCCTAATTCTAACTTCTAGTGGTCGTTTGGTTTCTCCAATATACATTTCACTACACTCACATGGAACTTTGTAAACACATTCTTTCTTATCGGTACTTTTTGGTTTTGTTTTTGTTAAAAGAGCTCTAAGTGTATTTTCTGATTTAAAAGCTCTTTTTATATTATAACTACTGGCATTTTTTTTTTCGAAGTTCCCTTAATGTACAGAATTGTGAAGAAGGAATGTGTTTCTTGCTGTCCAGTGTTCGTTATTCTGAAGTTATTTATAACATCGTCAATTAGTTTCAAAGGATAACCATTCTGTTGTATATTGGATTTAATATTTGCTACATCTTTTTCCAATGATTCGACATTATTGCATACAGATATAGCGCGATTAAAGAGGTTGCATATAATTCCCCGACACACTCCCTATATAAGCTCGTAGTCTTAAGACAAAACATTCAGTTTATACTTGATAACGATTAGAGATACAACCTAATCAAAACGTCGTAAAAATAAATAAAAATAAAGACAATATCAACTATACATTCATCTTGCTTTTTTTTTTCTAGTACTTCTATGCAATCGGCGTCCATTTCATCATCGCAATTATTACTCTCACTTACATCGCACATACCACTTTCATCATTATTCTCAATTTCATTGTACATATCATTCTCATCATTGTTTAACATTTTCATAGTCAAAATCATTCTCACACATATTATTAATTTCTTCTGACTTGTCATCATCGTTTTCTAAATCGCAGGAAATAAAAATTTCAGAGCAAATATCGCACTGTCCATCACAGTGCCAACACAAATTAGTACATTTCAGAAATTTCTGAAAAAAATTTTGTTAATAAACTATTAGGTAATAATAATTTAAAGGAAAAAAACAGTATAATATGTAATATATAACTGAATATTTATTTGATTTTCTCTATAATTTTTTGTAAAAATTTTGCTAATAAACAAATTAATAATTAATATAACTAAACAAATTGTTACTATCATATAAATTATTAAAACAACATCAATATTATAAATATGACTAGTGATGCATAAGTTCCTTGAAGCGCCAATGAATAATGCGCCTGAACTATGGCAACCCGCCGACAGCGGCCTGCAGCAGCTATTTTCGATTAGATTCGGCCCAATTTTCGAAGGTTCACAGATCGTATGAAAGTGTATTTCTTGGATCCGAAAAATTGACAGGTAAAGAACAAGTGTTAAAAAGTAACTTCTGCAAATTTGAGCCCTTAATATTCATTTGCCACGCCATTATGAATTTTTGAAAAAAAAAAAACGTTTTTTTCATCCAAAATTAAAACTTTTTTTTGAGATCGGAAATGATACATCTAAATCCAATGCACGCATTAAAAAAATTTTATCTCCATCCGGTGAAAAGTTATCGTAATTTTTTCGAGCAAAAATTGGTTTTTGCAAAAATTTCTCGGCCCACGATTGGAAAATTTTTTTTTTAATAGATCTTCAAAACAAAACAATACAAACAATTTTCAATAAAATTGGACATCGTATCTTAATTAGGAAAGCAGAAAATTGAGGTTGAATTTTCAACTTTGACATCGAATTTCTCGGAAAATAAAAAACTCACAGTTTCCGGGATTGACACACTTTTTAAGAATGATAATACCTATATTTATGTTAAATTTTAAATCGGTAATTTGTTAATAAATGTCTTTTTTTTAAAAAAAAAACAAAAACCGTAAATTTATTTATCTTATACAGCTGAACTTTTGTATATGGGCTAAAAATTACATTTAGAAAAACTTTTTTCGATATTTTGAGATATAATCCCATTTTTGAATTTTTTTTTGGAAAAACATTTAAATTTGACAGATAATGCTAATCACTATTTTTTGTTAATTGTCATCTCGATCGAAGCAGAAATTGTTGCCTAAGTCAAATTTCGAATAAAGCTATTAAGCTAATTAAAAAAATCCCATATATTAACTTTATATATATATATATATATATATATATATATATATATATATATATATATATATATATATATATATATATATATATATAGTCAACCTATTACTGTTCTGACATGGAATGAATCACACCAGTTCAGTAACTTTTGTATTTGTTGTGTCATAATTTTAAAGGTGTAATAAGTCAAAATTGCAATTAAAAGCACCAGTAAAATAATTAAATCTTGTTATATAAACTCCAAACTAGTACGAATTCCTTGCAATATTATTTATTTCACGCTAGATGTATTTGTTAAACAAAAATTCTTTCCTCATTGGTTTATAATTTTGAATAAAGTTTTTATTTTAATTATACACATTTAAGTGACTCATTTTTCTCATTTCCTAATTGCGCATTCACATAATGACAGCTAATATTTTATCACAACAGATTTTATACTCATTAAAGTTCAATTAATTGCTCCGATTTCTAGAACTTGGCATGTTTATAGAGAGATAATGAAGTTAAATTTCTATACAGGAGCATCGCAAAAATTAAAAACATATGAGAATAAAATAATCCAGTGCAACTCAATAGATGAGTTATCATGATTTACTTACGGTGTGTATACAGATTTGAGCGAATCGCGTGACGTAACATCGTCGGGAAAGAAAGAAAAAATAAATGCTGCCCATCAGAATCTCAACGAAGAAGTTACGAATATTGTGAGAATATCATTTTATGGCATTTGATTCCGTCAATACGCTGTAACATTAGCGGGAGCCTATAACAAACCTGACACGCGGCGAGGTGCGTGTCTGAACTGAACTAACCTGAACATGGAGCGTTACATGCTACATGAACATGTTACGAGTTTCGGTTACACGTATGAAGGTGGCTTGGTAAGTAAGATTTTTTAGCAAGTTGGAATCGTCTTCCTGGGCGTTTACTGATAGACAGCAGCATACTTTCATTTGTAGGGTAAAATGTGGAAGACTTATAAACTAGCAACTAAACTGGAAGATTTTAAAAGCTAAAACTTGAGTTGAATTTATTTTCATGTAACCTGACTATTATGTATTTTAAGATCATAGTGGACAAATTTTAAGCTTGAAAAATAAAATGTTCCTGTTTTAGACCAGAATACTTTTCGATTAAGTCACTACCACCTTTAACAGATACATTTTTACCGACTCACCAACTACAACAAGCAAGCGTAACGATTGAAAATATCCAGCTTAGCGTATCTAAACACATTACTAGCAAACCCTCGAGGATTACGTCATTTGTTAGCTTTTGAAATAACTTATTTAATATATAAACAAATTCTCGATTTATGAAGGTCGGCAATTATTAGGTAGAAATTAAATTTATTATCAATTATCATGATTATCTGGCGTTTATTTTAAATAGAAAATATGAAAAAAAAAGCAGAGGATTCAAATAGATAGAAAGGTGACTGCGTTTCTACAGTAAAGTGCCGATCAAATCGAAACCATCGGATGGAGACTTTTCAAAATCAAATTAGTTGTTTTTCGAAAAAGAAACTGTTCTGTTCTATTCACTAACACCAATTTCATTTCCTTGTAATAGGACAGAAAAATTAATTGACGGAGAAAGAGACAATGATTGTTGTTGTTTATACGCCGAGGACTCAGAATAATCTCACTTCTTTGTGACGATTCATATTTCTTAGTCAGAATAGCAGATGAGGAAGAGCAATCCGGGTATAGAGCAGGAAGATCCTGCCATGATAATATATTCTTTCATAGGTCTCGTAAAAGCATATAACACAGTCCCCATCAAAAAACTACGGAATATATTGCAACAACCAAACATCAATCATACTTGGAAACGTTGCAGAATTTTTATGGTGGAAGAACATCGAGAGTTAAATTTGGCAACTAGCTATCAAAATAAAACAAAGTTTTAAACGGACTACAAGCTGGCTGCATCTTACCAACACTTTTTTAAAATAGATGTTGCAAAAACACTATATCATTGAAAAAGAACATGATTTAGCATAGATACCGAACTTTACATGTCTATGTACACTACGACTTGCAGATGACCAGGCAATGGTAGCCAGTGATAAGGAGGGCACAAAATACATGGTTACTGAAGAATTTAATATACGTGAACTGACAGTTATTAATACCATATAAACTGAGTTTTTATGTATTGGAATAGAGGCGAAATATATTATACGTTATAAACTCATGTTCGAGCTATAAATATTAGTGGACGATAATTAACACTTAACCAGATGATGAGGAAGCTATAAAAATATATATATTTAGAAGAATAATGAGAATATCTAGAATGGATAATTGGCACTGAAGTCCGTAACTTCGGTGTCTGAGTGCAAGGATGTACTAAATGGTATGACAGGGAAAGGCTGCAGAGTCAGACTCGTATGGGTACCAGGTCACTCGGGCACACGCGGGAATAAGGAGGCAGACCCTCTGGAAAAGTTGGGTTCGGCGACTGAACCGTATGGACCCCAACAAATATTACCTGTCTCAATTGCTATTGGTAAAAGGGAATTAAAATCGTTGCTGGAAAGCAAATTTATTGAATCGTGGAGGGGGGTTCCTGGAATGAGGTGTGCTAAGGAACATATACCTGGGCCTAGTGCACGGCGTACTAAGGAGCTTCTCTCCTTGCGAAGGAAAGAGCTGTGAATTGTGGTGAGATTGTTGACAGAACATTGTCACCTCAGAGGCCATTTTCATAGAATCGGTGTCGAAGACGACCCGACGTGCAGATGGTGTTTGGAAGAGGATGAAACTGTTTACCGTGTCCTCAGAGAGTACCCAGCACTCTACGAACTGAGACAGAGATATTTCAGAGATACACTTTTGTTACCGGAAGTAGTTAGGCAAGTTCAACTAACGAGGCTGCTTGGATTCGCAAAGGCGATCGGCCTCGAATAACCTGCAGATATGGTGGGATGTAAAGGGCCCAATGGAGGCCTTTTTCATTCATTTATTCATTCATTCATCTAGAATGGATAAAATGAAATATCTTGAAATTCGACCGCAAACATGGTATGTTCAAGGCATGAGTAATTACAGACTTCCAAAATAAACACCAACTGAGAAGAAGAAGAAAACTGAATATAAGGAGTTAGAAGAATCATGAGTGAAATACATCTTACAGAAAAAAAAAACTAGTTAAGGGCTCATTGGCTCCGCATTATGTTGAGGTTCCGTGGCAGTGATTCATTTTTCCTTCAATTTCATTGTACGTCTGCGTTCGTGTTAACTGAAAGCATATAGTAACATTGGAGATTTATTTTTAAACATTTTGTTTTGTATTTCATTAATTAGTAAACATTACTTAATCGTACTAATTTTCATTAAAAGGACTTTCTAAGTCTTATGACGACTTTTTTTTCAGATTTTTAAAAGCTACTGTTGGAGAGTACAGAAAAATTTCAAATATATGTCTAAAATAAATTTAAATTGAATTTAATAAAAATTTAATATCGAATTTATATTATAATTTTAACAATCTTTAAAATTGTATCGATGTTTTCTTTACCTATCTTTCATAGAATTTTTAGTAATTCAGCATTTCCAATTTTAGACATACATTTTTTGCAATTTAGTTTTGAAAAATAAGCGTTGATGGAATTGAAGTTGTTATTACTTATGTAGATGATATTTAATCACTAATCGGTTAAAAAAATACTCATAACTAGGTTAATAGCTAATACACACTTAACTAAAGAGATAAAAAATTTTAAAAGCCAATGTTCTAAGAAATTCTGATATCCACCTCCTTCAATATATAACGAAATCTTTTCTGAAAGGATCGTTTAACTTTAAATAACATATTTGGTGTTATAGAAAGAAACGCTGTTCTTATTCCATCAGGACTTATTAGATCCGGAAACCTTGTTGACTACTATTGTGTTTCTCCACGCTCTATCCACCTATTGGGATATTAAGTATTTAACTCATTTCTGAAGTTAACACGAATATTCAGCGGAACATTTTTCAAAAGTACAGATAAATTGTACCTAATAAATATAAGAATGGCGCTTTTTAAGTGGCCATCGAAAAAGTTTGTACCTACCACACGCTGTCCAATTATTCCACCCCACACATTGACAGGCCTTCTGTACTGACTGGTTCTAAATAAATTGTATTTTTCATCATTGTAATAATGGAAATTATGCCTAATGACTGATCCGTAATTATGGAAAGTGGAGTCATCCGAATTAAGGACAAAATTAAAGAAATTTTCATTACCTCCCAACATTTCTAGAACCCATAAACAAAATTCGAGCCCTCGGTCGCAATCTACTTCCAAAAGTTCCTATTATAGTTGAAGATATGGGTGAAAAATGTGTTTTTTTTTATTATTCTTGTTTTACGGTCGCCAGCGCCAGAAGAGACGAACATATAAACGCTTTCAAGCAAAAAACAAATTCTTCTGCACTAGCCCAACACTTGTTTAACACAGGACTTAAAATAAACTTCTCAGGATCAAAAATGCTATCAAGCTGTGAAAACCTGTCCATAAGAGTTATAAGGGAAGCCATCGAAATTGCAAAGAAGCCCAAAAACTTAAATAACAGAGATGATGGCCGGCGATTGTCTAATATTTGGAAAAACCTGCTTACAAAATATTAAACAGTAGTAGGTAGTAAAGAAATGGATCACAATAAGGCAACACGACCCCAAACACTGGCAACAGAGCCGATGATATGCAGCAAGGCTCGCATCCTGATTGGCTAGAACCATCTACCCCACGAACGCCCCCCACGTATATACAGGACCGACAGCTTCCGATTCGCGAGTGTCAGTTCGCCCACAGATACCGTACACTGAGCTTTTAAAATGAGATTTCATCCAAAAGTCAGCTGCCTTACAGTCGTAAGAAGGACCCAGCACACATACTGGATATCCCTGAAAACCTTCGATTGCACATCACGGGTGTGATGTGCAATCGAAGGCTTTCGGGCATCCCGTGTATGTGCTGAGTCCCTCTCAGGACTGTAAGGCAGCTGACGTTTCGGTGAAATCTCATTCACCTTTTTCAAAGCTCACTGTATGAGATTTCACCGAAACGTCAGCTGCCTTACAGTCCTGAGAGGGACTCAGCACATACACGGGATGCCCGAAAGCCTTCGATTGCATATATATATATATATATATATATATATATATATATATATATATATATATATATATATATATATATATATATATATATATATATATAAAAGAGGAAATTCACCGCTACGCGGAGATAAAGACCGTTGATAAGTATTACTCTCATGTTAAAAAGTGTGGAGAACTCTAAGATCATGAAAAAACTTCAGGTCCAAAAAATGACGACAGCGTGGTTTCGTCCTAATATGGGACTCATCAGGCCATTGCATTCGGTACAAACTATCATCTCGCATCTGTGTCCTATAAACAGATTTCACAGTTGAAAAATAGTAAATAAGACGCAGTGGCGACATCTGGATGGCTCACTCAACTAAAGAGTGACACCAGCCAATAGTGTTGTATAAAACATATTTTGTGTATCGAGTTTTGATATATATTTTTTTAATTTACCGTCGCGCCATCACATGGTGGTTTTATACATTGTTGATTTGCGTTATTTTTGTGTTATTGAGTAGGCCATCAAGATGTCGCCACTGTGTCTTATTTACTATCTTTCAAGTGTGAAATCTGTTTATAGGACACAAATGCGAGATGACGGTTTGTACCGAATGAAATAGCCTAATGAGTCCCATGTTAGGACGAAACTGCGCTGTCGTTATTTTTTCGAACGCGGAGTTTTTCCATCATCTTGGAGATCTTGACACTTTTTAACACGAGAGTAATATTTATCAACGGTCCTTATGTCCGCATAGCTGAGAATTTCCTATTTTATTTTAAAATTCCACGGACGACAACTTATCTTTGTTTATTTTGTAGGGACTTTAAAAAAAATTGTTAAATTATTTTATTACTTTTTAGGTCTGGACAAAGACAACAACAACAACGAATTTCAAAATGGTGAAAGTACACTCAGTATTCCCGACCATAAGTGCTAATACAATGTTCGATGTTTTACACGATCCCGATTACAGGAAAGAGTGGGATGAACACATGCTGATATCCACGGAAATCGGCTATTTGAATCCTAATAATGATGTTGGATATTATGCCTGTGAGTATTTAATCACACCAAAAATATAATCTCGAATAAAACTGATTACTGAAAAAATAAAAAATTCTGGCCACGATAAACTAACGGCAGAAATTGCCTGTATTATTTATATTGTCCAAAACTTTACTTTTATCAATATCTCACGGACATTTAATAAATTATTCTTACAGAAAAACTCCAAACCAACTTCACAAATTACACGAAAAAGTAAAAAATAAATTACACAGTTTTAAAGTGTAATAAATTTAATAACTATACTTATTTATTTTTGTGTTTTTCACCCCCTTGGAAAAAACCTGCCTTGAAAATATTTTTATGTGAATATTCCAGAAAACTCCTTAAAGTATGCAGAAAATTTTATCCATACAAATGCAGTTTGTTAAAAATTTCTATAGCCAACAAGTTTTGTCAGTCTTTTTAGTTTTTAACCCCTTTGCAACAAACCGATCTTAAAAATATTCTCATGGAAACACCACCGAGAATCGCTTAACAATTTACTTAAGTCGATGATGGCAATTCGGCTAAAATATTTTCAAGATGGTGGCACTTCCAGTTATACCGGAAGTTAATGCCTTCTTGCTTATTTTAGTTGAAGGAAGAGTCCTAGGTCCTTATTTCTTTGAAAGTACCCTCAGTGGTGCGAGATATTTGAAGTTTCTTTAAAATTACCTCGTTCCTACACTTATAACCTTGTATCCAGACCCATAAGAACCCGATATGTTCCAGAGTGACCTTTTTTTTTCAACAAAATGAAGCGCCGCCTCATTACGTTGCCTCTCTACGCACTTATTTGAATGATGTTCTTCCTAATCGTTGGATAGGCCGAAGAGGGACAATTAAATGGCCAGATCACCAGATTTGACCCCCCTTGATTATTTCGTATAAGGATATTTAAAAACGAAAGTATATTTGACCCAGCCCGACAATTTAGAAGTCCTAAAAGATTAAATACGCCGAGAAGTACGAAACATAACCGCAAATGTCATCGACAATGTTCACAAAGAATTTGTTAACGAGACCCAGTTTGAACATTTAATTTAGGTGTTTTCTTTTTATATTTTAAAATTTCACAGTAATTTTTCATGACAGTTTTCTTATGGAACTAATATTGATGTTTATCTCGTGTCCTTTCTGATTTTTCAATAAAAAATGGGGTTTACGATTGAAAAAAAAATATCGATGACGTCTTAACTCCATTTTGAGTTACCCTTAATATTTCGACATCACGCATAAAAACTTCAAAGTAAAAATAAAGTTAGACGGGTCCGAGCGTATTTCCAACAAGTACCCATTTGGTTTATATTGAATTTATCCGCTACTTACTTCGAACGTACCCCTGTAGAAGTAGCATAACGTCAGAACTAGGGCCCGGTTGTTTGAATACTGAATAACGTAATAATATTTTTATTTATATTTAAAAAAGTGTTGATAAACAGTAGATATTTAATTTCTTGGTACAGACATACCGATTTTATGCTATCATTTTCTAATTGCATTATTTAAACGAGTATCATCGGTATGTCAATTCTGAAAACAAAGTATGAATATATATATGGTTGCCTAAATTATTATTATTGTTATTTTCAATATGTCAACAATATCTAAGAATATTTACCGATAAAAATAAGTTTTTAAATCCTCTTTTTGTTAATATTAAATGGAAACTTCGCATTTATAGTAATTTCTAACACTTAAAAATACCGAAAAAAGTCACGACAAGCAATTAAACTGAAAAACAAGATAAGTAAATATGTTTATGTCTGTCAAACATCAAAAAAGCGTCTCCCCCACCGACCATAAACAGCCTTCAAATAAATCTATTGTTGTTTAAATCTAAAGTATGATCGAAGGCTACTTATATAAATTTACAGTGTGTAGCTAAAAACAATACAACTTTCTTTTGTTGGTGTCAAACAATTTTGAAAATTTCTGTATTTATCTTGAACAAAATGTAAATTGTAGAATATATGACAGCATTTTTACGTTTTGAATCCATTTTACAATCCCAAGAAAAATTAAAAAATAAATATAATTCAGGGTCCTTTGGAATACGATTTCTGATAAAAAATTACAACGGAGTATCAATACGTTATTCAAAAATATTTTGTGGACATCTATTAATTTACCCTCTTTTAGTATCTTGTCCCACTCCAGTCAAAAACAGAGACTTTGTTCTTCAGAGGTCATGGTTGGACATGGGAGACGAAAAACTTATTATAAATCATTCTGTGAATCACAAAGACTACGCACCTAGAAAAGGTTTCATCAGGTAATTTTTATCTCATTATTAATATGTAATTTTGTATGAAAAATTTTGCTGTAGCATGATTTTTCTATTGATGTTTTTCCTTTGGTAACAAAAAAGAAAAACAATTTATATTTAAAAGTAGAAAACTGTTGTATTCCTTTAGTTTGTTATATATGTAATTCTCCTTTCAGGCAGAGAATATGAAAAATATATATACAAACAGTTTATTTCCTGCAAATATCGCTCTGGTCCTCTCTCCATACGCGTTTCGATCACCTCATGATCTCGTCAGTGGAGCTGTATCGGACCGAGAGCAACATTAGTAGGAAATAACTGATATATGAACCATAAATTTCGAGGTATGTCGGCAGGAGATTACACCTGTCGTCTACCAACTTCGATGTCAGACTGAAAAATATCGCCAGTCGAACGACATCTATGAATCAACGGAGTAACTTGAAATTTATGGTTCATATATCAGTTATTTCCTGCTAATGTTGCTCTCGGTCCGATACAGCTCCACTGACGACATCATGAGGTGATCGAAACGCGTATGGAGAGAGGACCAGAGCGATATTTGCAGGAAATTAACTGTTTGTACATATATTTTTCATATTCTCTGCCTGAAAGGAGAATTACATATATAACAAACTATTTAAATACGGCAGAAAGATTTCTTTATTTCTTACAGAAATTTTGATTGTTTAAAAATTTCATGTTGTATTCCTTGTAAAGTGAGGTTTTCCACTATTTCTTCTATCATAAGAAAGGTTCAAATATTCAACTGGTGAACGATTTGTTCAAAGTTTTTTATACCAGTGGTTATTTATTACAGACATTTTATATATGTACAAAATAAATATCGACAACCTAGCACAGAAAACCCGGTCGTTATGACAACCGTATATTTTTTGAAATCGCTCGGCATCGTTGTCAGTTTTTCCTTAAGTAATATTTTAAAACATCATCGGAAGTAATACATATTGTAAGTTAAGTGATTTGGATGGTTGCAACATTGTAAAATACGTAAAGAATGGTTTCCCATAAGTGTGACGATTAGAGTGTCCGGAGTAGCTCTGTTAGTACCTATTTTGTACGTATTGTCTTTAACCTAAAAATATTTTCGGTTAAAATAGAGATAGGCACAGACAAGAAAAACCCTGTCCAAAATTCCTGAACTATGAAAACCTTTTACCTCCTAATTCACTAACATGGTTTAACTCTAAAATCATTCCAAATTAACAGTCTCTATTTTAATCTAAAATCTCTTTGCTTTAACCGGTATAAAATGTTTTGAACAAGTTTGTTTTGTAGATAACTTTTAAAAACAATTACACATTTTTAGAGCGATATCCTATCTGACAGGTTTTGTCATTAGAAAGAGAGGAGAAGGCTGTTTCCTAGGCTATATTTCTCAAACAGACCCCAAAGGCAAATTACCCATATGGCTAGTGAACAAAATAACACAAAAATTTGCCCCCAAAGTGGTGAAACAACTGAAGAGGGCGGCTGAAGGATACGAAATGTGGAAAGAGAGACAACTGGACCCAATAAATAAACCCTGGATTTATCCTGAGCTAACTCTAATGAGTCCTAGGATTAACATTGCAGACGTAAGAAAAGTAGAATTATTAGCAATAATTAAATATTTTTTTTTCTGAGGTAGCTAGTTAAAGAAAATTACGGAAAAGAGCGACGATTTTAAGATTAAATCAAAGTTTCGCAAAAGAAACTGATTAACTGGAATAAGCCAATTTGTATCATATGTTAATAGTGTTTGGGTTAGTATGAAAATATTCTCCATTGATAGCTATGACTTTTTCCCATCTTTCTGGCAAAGAATTTTTTTGAGTCTAACTATTTATCAAGCCAAATTTTCATTTCTTCCTAAGAATATAAGTGTTGTTCTGTCCGTACTGCACTGATCGAAATAAATGACAAGGGGCGAAGTGCAGTGAATATGGTGGATAGGATAGGATGTTCCATTTAACGTTTTTCAAATAGTTTTTTTTACACATTTTCCAACGTGGGGTTGAGCATTGTCATGTTTAGAAATTACTTTATCGTGCCCTTTTTCTTCAATGATGCGTTTAATTTTATCAGTTGTTGCCAATGTCGATCGCCAGTAATGAATGCGTTTATTTTAAAAACAATGTGACATTTAATAGTAGACTCCTGAAAACGGTATATTTTTGTAGCGTTTGGCCGTTTCGCTCACGATTTACTACTGTCCCTAATTAGTTAATAGCTAAAGTCCTATAAATAAAAATCATAATGACAAAGGCACTCTGCAAGTTTGGTTGATCCCTTTGGCTCTTGCAGTTTTAGTACTAAACAACTACACGTTATTTTGGAGCATATTACTACCAAACTCGCAAGCCCGCGAGTTTAATCGGGTGAAACAAAACAAGTTTCTCAAAACACTTAAATCTATTAACAAAAATAAATAGAAAAATAAAATAAAAACCACGGAAATAAAAACACGAAAAATAGCTATTTAAATTGTTTAAACAAACTTACTACCAAGAGAAATAAAAACAGATTTTTCCCGTTAACTTTACCGAAGTTAAGTAAAAAAACAAAAATAAAAACTTTCTTTTAACACCTCAAAATTTACGCGTCGCATACCTTTCTCTAGTAGATTTCAAAACGTACCTTCTTTAACGCATCTTAGATCGTAACTAACCCTTATTATTTCTACAAAAGCACCCTCAACTTTACTCCCTGCGACTGTTCTCCTTAGTACCTATTTCAGTCGTACACCTTGTAAGAGTGAATTTCATTTCTGAAAGTCTCGGTTCTCCCTTTCGTAGAGGGCGTCAGCCATTCTATGCCGAGTACTTAATTCCGGAATTGGCCTTTGAGCATATTAATCTTATTTTTTTTACAAAAATGTTAATAAAATTATTCTAAGTCTATCTTTAAATAGAAGAAAACGATATTAATGACCGTGTAAAAAAACTATTCACTCTTTTAGTGGTCTGGAAGTTATAACTATTTTTCTTGTGAAAAGAAAAAAAAAACAGTCATTATACGAATTCTTTGTACAAAAATCAAAGGATTATACTGCATTATAGTAATTTTATTTGATTATTAATTTGCTTCCTATTGAGGAAATCGTTTAATATTCTAAGACCATTCCTGGTACTTATCCCTTCTGTTTTAATTACATAACCAGGGTAGGATTTCTTCGACGGATTTATTTATAAATATTAAAAGATCTCTTCAGTTTTATATATTTTTAAGAAAACATTTTAAATGACGAAAAAGTATTACAATTGTTTTATTTTTCCTTTAGAATTTCTTGGATGGTAATATAAGATATATATTGTCTCAGTTCCCATGGTTAAAATCTATCTACAGGGTGATTATTTAATTCCTCGTTTTAGTCAAATTTACTTTATAGTTGTAGCATAAAATAATTAGTATTTGTTTCACTGCTTGGGGAAAACAATCCAATCATTTCCTCTCCTGGAAAAAATAGACCTCGTCGAAAAGACAAAAAACTGATCTTCCCGAAAAAAACAAAATGGAAGTATGAAATACACTCTACAATATAAAGCAAGAAAGTAAGATTATATATAATCTCTGTTATAAGCTAACCTTGATATGTCATTGGTTAACAGTCTTTAGAGATTCAAATATAAAAAGGACGACAAGGGAAGAGCATTCATTGGAAGAATATGCGTTGCTTGTGCAAGAGTATATGATTATTATTGCTGTTGCTTTTCAAGCTTAAAAATATATTTTTTGAAATATTGCGTTCAAAAGAACTATAGGAAAAATTATAAATAACTTTTCATAGTTTGTGCCATTGAAAAAAAAATGCTTATTTTAAGTGTTTTCAGGTAAACCTTGTGTTTTATTTAATGTTCTTTTCGATTAAGAGATGACTCCTAATTCCGCCTCTTTGCGTTTTGTGATAATTTTTTGTCTATTTATAAACAATTTGTGGCCAAACGGCTTCGCACTCTCTTTAGGGGATACCAAAAGCATGACGCTCTGTGTGAACCCTTTTCATGTTATTGAGTCCAAGGTGACGTGGTCTACTGTATTTCCTACAAACTTTCGGACGCTCCGCGCGATTGCAAGAACTGCTTCCTAGAGCGGCTTATACAGATGCTCACTAAGGCCCAGTCCCTTGATGTTCTGCAAGAGGTTCTTTGGTACCACTCCAGTTGTTGATAAAATTATGGGAATTGTTTGGACGCTGTTCATTGCCCATTGTCTTCGAATCTACACCTCCAGATCTCTATATTTGGCGATCTTCTCGTTGTGTTTTGGCTTTAGGTTGTTGTTATTAGGTACGGCAATGTCGATTAGAGTAGTTCGCCTAGAAATTTTATCTGTCTGGTCTATTATGAGCAACTGTCTGAACCATTTGAACCGTTCGGTCCCAATATAACTTGAACTCGTTCTCAAGAATGGGCTCCGGATTGTATTGTGTAATAAGGCATTTTTCCTACCTGCAACAGATTTAATTAATCTGCTAACTCTTTGTGGAGTATCTTAGCGGCTGAGTTATGTCTCTCCTTATACTCCATTGCGGCAAACGCTCGGCATCCTCCAGTTATGTGCTGGATTGTCTCTGATGTTTGATAGCCGTATCTACATTGGTCGTTTTCTATTGAGGGATCTCTGATGATGAACTTCCGATGGTTTGTCGTCGGAATAACCTGATCTTGGATAGCTAACAAAAAACCTTCCGTTTCCGGAGAGATCTGTCCTGAAATTAACCAGTAGTTCGACGCTAAGTTGTCAACATTGTCCTGATTGATGGGGATGCGGTCTATGAAGTGGCTTCCGTAGCCAGATTTGCAACTTCCCTTGGTCAATTTGTTATTATTATCATTATTTTACTGATGTTTTCACTACCTGAACTAATTTTGCAATTTTTTCCTTTCCTGATAGCGAATCTGAAAATATAACGGAATTTTCGACATACTATCTAGTTCCGTTCGTCGGTGCGATAGGCACATATTTATGAATATAAACGTTATATTAACTAATTAATTTTGATTTGGTTCGGACCACGGATTTCTGAAAATAAAATGGATGACAGATGGTAATGGAGCTGTCAAACGAAAAATGTCCGGAGTATGCACTGCGCCATTTTGGGTAAAAGTGACGTTTTGGCACGTCAAATTAACCGTCAAAAGTCAAACAATAGTGTCATTGTTGTTATTATTGTGAATTAATTTTAGTTTTTCCCAGGATTAAATTTATTTTATATAACTTAACAACCAAGTAATATGCACCAAGCCATCAGTCAAATATTTAGGTGTAAATATTGACCACAAAATTATCTTAAATTGGCACTTTGGAACTGTTAGACAAAAATGTATACAAAGGGCGAAATACCTTAGGAGTCTAATATACAAAGAAAAAGGCATATCAAGAAAAACAACTCATTTATACAAAGCAATATACTGACTTTAATAGGAATACATACCCCTACATACTGTAATTGCAGGAAGCCAGCACTCATAAAACTTGAAACGGTGGAAACTACTGTTCTATGTAGTATGACTGAAATCCATCGTCCTAGCTATCCTCCAATCAATTATTGTATGAATTCACTAAACATCCAGCCGATTGTAAGACTTCCTGTCCTGACAAATAGGTTTGAAAGAAAACCTGAAACTTGACCGGTGATAGAGGAACTGTGTACGACTAGGGGCCGGAACCATAGGCCAGCCAGAAGACCTCCATTAATGATACTATTCAACCTTTAATATAATTTTTTTATTATTTTGTGAAGATTGGCAGGGGCTTAAAGACCAAACGTACTATAAATAAGCTTTTTATTCTGAAAGACCTCGTTTGTTGGCCTGTAGGGTTCAAATTTATATGTCCTAATAAATTATAATCATAATAATATTTATTTAATTGTAGTGTAGTATAGTGTTTAACAGAGCGTAAGAGCCGTTTTACACACACAAGAATTATAGCCAAAATTTATCTCATAATTATGTTGAAAATTTTCATAAAACTAATTTGCTGTTTTACACATCAAAGAATTATTGTCAAAATTTTGGTGAAAATTTTCGGCATAAAAATATAGAACGTGTTCTATATTTTTATGACTAAAAAGCAGAAAGTGCGCGAAAATCGACGCAGAATAAAATATGTGAATTGACAACCTGCGTTTGGTAATCAACCTAATCTCAATGTTTACTCATTGTTTCTTACACAAAATATCTCTTATTTTGTGGTTTTTTGATTATATATGTTTGGAAAATTTCATATTTATGACATTTTAAGGTTATTCCCATATTATTTAACTGCTTGAACGTCACATATTATGAAAATGCGCATGAGCACCGACAAAATTACCACCAAAATTATATTCAGAATTCTTGTACGTATCAAACAGAGTGGTATTTTATTGTAAAAATTATCTCTAAAGAATTTTCGGCAAAAATTTGCTGAAAATTTTGGTTATAATTTTCGGAATAATTCTTGTGTGTGTAAAACGGCTCTAAGGAAGTAAAATGTTGCATTTACCATTATTTGAATATAAAATTTAATGTTACTTATTTAAATAAAAGTTTTAAATATCTTACAAAATGTTACTTCTCAAATTTTTGTTGATGAAAACAATTATGTTACACTTAACTGTTTCAAAGTAAAATACTCGACTGTTTGGGGATAGAGGGACACAACTGTTTATGTTAAATCCATAATTAGAACTAGCCGTAGGAAAACAATTTTTAAACAGCACGCTCATACTATTGAGATATGAACAGAATTTAGTGTAATAATTTTGTATGTCTATAATCTCAAATTTACTTGAAATTTGCGTACCATTCAACTTTCTAAGGATATTTTAATTAGAAATTACTGAAAATAACGGGTACTACCTAATTAACATTTCAACTGTTTTTTCAAAAAATAAAACGTTTTGAAGAAACGGTTCGTCAACAAATTGCTTTTTTTTTAATGACTAGTTATTTTTAACAACCAAAAATATAATATGGCAGACATCCACACATAATAATCAATTGACACGAATTGGATAAGTTGGGTAACGTTATAACGTAATACTGTCATTTTATCTCTTTCTACCATTCGTTTCGTTCAACTACTTATGTCGATGAAATTTCGGAAAGGTATGCAAATTGCTTCAAACCTTGTCAGTGGGAAGTAAACGATTACGTTTAGTCGTTATAATTTTTCAGTGGCGACATCGTATTCACTGTTATTATAACTTCACTTTACCCAAAATGGTGCATAGCATGGTCCGGACATTTTCTATTTATTTGACGATCAGTATATATACTTTATACGTGCGTGGTTCGGACGAATCTTATTGATGACGCATAGGTATTCACTGGCTTAACCAATTTGTATGTTTGTCGTCATGTTTAAGAAACTTGAAATGTAAATATGTTTTCCCTGAATATACAAAATTGAAAAATAAATACTTACCTAAACGTAAGGTACTCTCTTTGTATTCAGTATATTTTCTCACTATGTTAAATAGAAGCTACAACAAACAAACGCCACACAACCTTGATAGGTAGTGACGCGATTAAATAAATGGTCAGAACGCTTCTAATTGCATCATTTAAATTTCACTTCAGTTTTCTGATTGGTCATATTTAGGGTGGATGACAGTGTTGACAGCTGCGATTATTTCAATCTAAGTTGCATAGGCCTGGCAGCATGTGTCAATTATAAATAACAGTGGTTACTGAATCCTAGATTGCAGTGATCGCAGTTCAGACCGAAAATTCGTCTCGAAAAGCGGAAGATTTTTTTACTTTAACTTTTTAAGTAGGTATAGTATGCAACACGTTTTTGTGGAACTAATTTTATAATGTTAGAACAATATTATTATCTATAATATGTATTTTTTGTTTCAGTGTATTAATGTAGAACTCGCAGCAACAGAATTTGAAACCGACGACGAAAATTGACAATTATATCGTAAATACTACTGTAATTTAAAAGTTAAATATATGTTACCTATCTGATCTTTCCCAGTATTCTAAAGAGGTTTTTTACTTTTTTATTGATGATTTAATAAGAAAAAGTCGCAGTTAATAATAAACAAATACTTTTTGTTGTTTTTCCTAGTTTTTTTTTTTAAATTAGTTTATTGTTCTCAATGCAATATTGATACCTCGCTATTATTGAAAGTAATCATTTATATCATCATAAGGTATTGATTGCAAAAAAATGCTAATTGTTAGTTACAAATTCTCATAACTAAGGTAAAACGATTAATACTAATTTTATTAATGTCTTTCCAATATAATTGTCCTAAATGTAGTTTAAATTATTTATCAACAATGTGTAAAAAAATTATAAAAACCTACACACACTTAAAAACTAATTAGCTGTTTCTAGAATCACGTACTAAATAAATTCTTTTAACTTTTTAACAAAGTATCTAACAAATCTAATTAGTGTAACAGAGTAAAAATTAAGGCGTAATATACGGGGTGGTGAAAAAATAGCACTAACTTCATTTTCTTGTCAACTTATAAAAAAATTCTAAATATCAATCTCAGCATTTATATATTATAGAGTATTGAAAAACATTTATTTCATTTCTCTATTGTTTACATAAACTTTTAAGATCGATATCCAAAAAGAGATAAAGACTTAACAGTAACTCTCTCAAAACAATTTTACAAAATATTACCGAGAGACTAGGTGCCGTTTCTAGTACGTTTAATTTAGTACAAACTTTATGTTTGCAAGAAAATAGAAGAGTACTTATTGAAGCCATTTTAAAAAAAGGCTTGAAAAATTATGTTTTAAAAATCAACGTAGTCCCACCCTGATAAAATTTGAGTCTACGAGGTGTGGCTATAAAATAACGAGACTATTGATGTGAAATATTTTATTTTAATTTTCCATTGTTCGGAACAGTACTGCCAGCTTCAACGGACTGAAATTTTATTCCTTTTAATGCAGATTTGACCTTGAGGAACAGATAAATTACATGGTGCAAGGACAGGCCAATAAGGCGCATGGTCTAACACTGGGATATATTGTACTTGGGTAGAAACGTCTTAACAGAAAATGCAGAATGTGCCAGCGCGTTTTCTTGATGGAACCCATGACTTGTTCTCCCACAATTCGATTCGTTTTTTTCTTAATCTTTCACGGAGTTCAGCAGGAATCTCAAGGTGGTCATGTTGATTAATTGTTTGACCCTCAGGAACCCAGCGAAAGTACAGGGTGTCCCATTTTCGACACTTTTAGGGGTTACTGGAGTTATTAACAAAGATAGCGTGTTGCGATTTTCACTTAACGGAACAAAAGATTCCAGTGTCATATTTGCCATGGCTTTCTTACTTTTTAATCTACAGCAATGTCAAATTTGACACCGGAAACTTGCGTTTCGTTAAAAAAAATGACTAAAATGAAAACCGTAACACTCTATCTTTGATAATAACTCCAATACCCCACAAAAGTATCGAAAATGGGACACCCTGTACACAATCTCATGAATATAAAAGCAAACAATCATCATCGCTTTGAATCTTGATTTGCTCATTCCAGCTTTTTTAGGTGAAGTTGGGAGCTGGGCCCTTTCAATGCATGGATTGGCGCTTAATTGTAGAATCATAAGTTTAATACCAAGATTTTTCACATTTTATTACTCTTTCCAACAAGTTCGGATCATTTTCAGTGACATTCAAAGTGTCAGTACAAAGATTTGCGCGATCTTATATTTTATAGCCACAGCTCGTATAACTTCATCACTTTTTCAAATAAAATTTTTAGTTTATCTAAAAATAGCAGAAATAAAAAATACAATATTTGACAACTTAATTGCGCATCACACCAAGATGTATAAGTTTTCTATTATTTCCTTAAAAAACATTGCAGGTCGGTTTTTATTACACAAAAAATTATGTACATAATGTCTAGCCACAAAAGCACTAAAAACATATAATATCTGAAGTAATATACAAATATATATATATTAGACGTTATTAGCTCAGAAATAATCTAATGCCTAGCTAAGTAATGTGACTTGCCTCTGAAAAAATGTGATATTGATGTAATCACGATAGATAAACGAACTAATTAATATTTTTAGATTTAGGATGAATGAAATCGAGTTAATGAATATCAAAGTATATTTAAAGAACCAATTAATAAAGGTTATAATTTTAAAATTAAAGTTTGAACCAAAACAATTTTCTTGAAAGTCTAATGATATATTCTTTACATTTCTATATTTTTGATATAATTTTTGTCCATGTCCCAAAAACAACTTACTTCGTATCTAAAGAGTTCCTCTTTAATGTTAAAATAATATTTATGATTTTTTACTGTAAAAAAGAAAAATTACATTTATTATTTTGTAAAAAAAATGCTTCATCTGTTTTTAATAAAACTATCATATATTTTTAAAATTTAGAAACTTCTTATATACATTAAGAGTTATAAAGATAAAATTTTGGAACATTTTAAATTTTTTGGTCAAATAACGACAAAATAAAAAATAATAGATGTAATAACTTAACTTATTTTTAAATTTCTATCCTGTCTTAAATCTTAACTGCTAAAATAATAAACTGTGATTTATTATTCTAGAAAACTTATGTTAAATAAGATTAAAAAACGAATTTTAATTATTTGTATATTGTTGTTAAAAATATAGAGCTAAAATAAAATGGAGTTATTAAAAATGGGGGCGTTTTATTAAAAATAAATATATTTAATCACAACATATGTAAGTATAAAGCATATATTACATATAAGGTCATAGCCTAAACTCGTGAGCGCCAAAGGCAAGATTTGAATTTTGCGCCTTCCAAAATTTATTTTATAAGAAGAGAAACAATACAATACAGCTTTAAAATATGTCTGCGTGTGCCCCTTGAGGTTTGCGCTTCTGGCAGCCGCCCCCGCAGCCAGCTCCTAGCTACGACACTGTATACATATAAAATAAATACTAAGAATGGCTCATAAAAGCAATCAGTAGAATATGATTCAACAATATGAAATAGCAACATTAAAGGTTTATTTCGTAGTCCCAAAAATCCTCTATATGCAGACGTTAAATGTTTTCATTTTATTGATTATTTTAAATGATTTTTGAGCATTATTATATTTATATATTTTTCCTAAAATATCGATTATCTTCAAATTATTATAAAAAGTTTTAAAATCTTTATATCTAAAGCCTGATTTATGGTTGGTACATATTTCCAAAAATTATCAACTACCACTAAGAATTTCCACTTCAACTTTTACTTGCAAGTTAAATCATATATTTTACTTTGTTCGCCAACTTTAACTTTTTAAAAAGTCGGCATAATTAGTGTACGCTTTCGGCTGTTATCGGCTGAAGGAAAAATTGACAAGTACATAAAATATAAAAAATAACATTATAAACAAACAAAACCTAATAAAAATGTATCATAAAATAGTCGAAACATTTTAGAATAAAATTAATGGAGGATTTTGATTTATCCTTAATTTTTACGAGCTGCTAAATTTTAAAGTATGAACCACCCATTTTTATTTCTTAGTGTGTTAATTTAGGGGAGATTTTTAGTGTTCGTTATCAATTTTTGGAAGTATGAACCAAACATTAAAGATAATCAACATCACTATAACCCATAGGTTGGCTATAACCAACATTTTATTTTAAAAAATCCTCAAATTAAGAGAGATGCCGCGCATGCCATCTCACCGTTCTGTGAGTGTTTTTCAGGGGCAGCCATTTTATATGAAGAAAACAAACCATTGGGCCATATGTGATTTTTAGTATTTTTATAAGTAAAAAGTGGCAGCAGTTAATAAAAAAAAAGGTAAAACATTACCTTGTTGAATTGTTCCTCATATAGTTACAAAAATCCCAGCGGAAAAAGCAGTTTGGAGTTATTTTTTACAGGTAAAAATGGTGATTTAAGATGCATAATTTTAATTTTTTAGAGTAATATCTTGTTAAAAATGCTTTAGTACGTTGTTGTCAATTATAATTTGCCATTTATAGGACATTTCTAGAGGCGAAGGTATTTTTAAAAAATTTTTGCAAATTATCTTTTTGATGTAGCTCCATTTTTTATCGACAACATCTTGGTTATTCTGTTTCTTTTAACAATAAAGTAAAAATATGTAATTTGTTTTATTTTTTCTAAGGATTTAGAAAAAGGTAGAATGTGGATTCTGATTAATATGAAAGTTGGATAATAATTCGTATTAAGTGAAATTTAGGAAACCTTTTTTTAAGACTTTCAATACTTACCCCCCTATTTCGAGGTCGTAGATCACGATTCTGACCACGGTTTTTTCAAAAATTTGCACTTTTTTTATCGAAAAAATCAAGAGAAATATAAACAAATCAAAACAAAACAGCTTCCGCCATTGAACAGTGGTGTGACTCGTTCCCAAAACCCGAATAATTCAAAATAATTAGCACTATCGCAAAATTGCAAACACAATTTCTGTGAAATTCATATATATCCTTGTGTGGTTAATATTAATTTTACCCTTTTTTACATATCGTAAAAATTAAACTATGTTGTTGACTGAAATGGATAAATTTTATAGTTTAAACCATGAGTATAAATTTAGGGCAGTTCAGGTTAGCTTGAGTTTTCAAAACTAACCAAATCAAGCTGAACTTGAACTAACCACAAATTTTGGGTAATTAACATTAATTTTGCAGCTTTTTATACATTACAAAAATTACATTATGTTGTTGACTGAAATAGATAAATTTTACCGTTTATACCACGAAAATATAAACTCTACGTCGGTTTAGATTAGTCGACACTGGTTTCAGTTTCCCAAATTAACCAAAATCAAGCTAAATCTAAACTAACCAAAAATTTTGTTCAATGAGAAGGGCAAATTTTATGGTTTATACTATGAAAGTGTAAATGTAGGTTAGTTTAGATTAGTTAAATTAACCAAAATCAAGCTAAACCTGAACTAACCAAAAATTGTGGGTGATTAAATTTAGTTTTAATCTTTTTTATACATTACAAAAATTAAATTGTTGCTGTCTGAGACGGACAAATTTTATAGATTCTATCTCGAAAGTATTTTACATCTGGCAACGTCGCACGAATATCGGTTATTTTCGCGAGCCTGATGGTCCATGACTTTTCCAAGATATATTCTTGATTTTTCGCTCAAAATACAAATTATTTTAACTATTACCATTGAAAATAAATACGTACGTTCGCTGTTTTCTTCAGAAATAAAAGAGCTTTGTGAAGTGATGCTTGGCGTTTTTTTAGTTTTTCGGGAAAATGAGAAAAATAGTCAAAAATCAAGGCCGAAATTGTATTCTACGACCTCGAAATAGATGGTTGAAACTTAAAAAAAAAGTTTTCTTAGGTTTCATTCAGTACGAATTATTACCGAAAGTTGAAGATTGAAAGCTAACAATAAATTCTCTTTGAGGAATGCTATTTTTATAAGACCAGCACCAAACAAGAGGTCCTTTGGTCAGTGCAGCTATATTAATGGTTTTTCCTGAATCATAAAATACCAGCAGTCAAAAGAGATAAATTTATTTTTTTATATGAAGTTATGTGATTACTTTTTATTCAAGTTACTGTCAACTGTGTGTAGAGGAATGTTGTGTCATGGTTGAATTTTTTTCTTTATCTTTTTTGTAATTTGGCTACATATTGCCTCGTTTCCCAAAAATGTTAGAGAACATTGTTTTACAATATTCCTAATAAAATATATATGTTTATTACTATACCTAGATGTTTGATCGTTATATAATTAATATAATTGTTAAGTAATGTTTTATATTTCTGGTTTTTAGCCCAGACCTACAGGCTCATCAACATCCATGACGCTAAATACATCAAAAATGAAAATTACAAGACAAAGATTATTTAATGAATAAGGAAAAGCAAGATGAGTAAATTTTTTCCTATGTTCATATTTATTTTTACATGGGAACATATTTTGACAGTAAGGTTTCAATATTATGTTTTAATATACTACGAAAGCTATTTTAACATTTGTATGTGTTTTTTACCTTCTCAGAATAAAGTGTTTTGGTACTGATTAAGACTCTTTGTGGGTATTAATAACACTAACTTTAGAAAAAACCTTTTTAGAAAAATTATTAAAACTTGACAAAGAATATAACATTTCATAATTACAATTCTATGAACATAAAAGTAATTTTGATTTCAAAGAAAAAATTTATGAAGATATCTGGATTGATCTCAACTATAAAAAAATACACACCCTATCTTAGCAATTCTTCTATAATAAAATATTATTCTACAAAAGTAAGAAAAAAATAGATAGATGCATAGATAACTTAAGCAATCATGATGTGTAGATTTTGCCGCAATCCTTTTTCCTTAAGCGTAGCATTCAAAATTGTTATTATCATTTTACCTAACAAATACTTTCATTAGTTTGAAATTGAATATTTAATTTTGGGTAATTTCTGTGAAATAAAATATTGGTGTTTCAGGATATGTGGCAAGTGGTGCCAACTTGACTTCCACAGTGAGATATCCTCCATCTTTCCTAATCTAAGAGAAAGTCCATGCCGTCAAAACAATATAAAATGACATAGGGCCTATTTTTTTAATTTCCGTCTCTCAGTTGCACACTTAAGATCTTGGAAAATAGGAAACAGACTTATGGGGATTTATATACATTTATCCTTTAATGTTGGGATCAAAGATTATTCAACATGCTCACTCAGTATTTATTTTATAGGTATAAGATAATTATTCATTGGAATTGACCAAGCTAATACAGTGAAGTTATTCACAACTCTATAGTAAATACTTAATAACTGAAGCATTTCTTAATGCCCTATTAATCAAATCTAAAAATCCTAAATTGAGAAATTGTAAAGGAAATTTAATTTTTTTTCTCTTGATTTGAATTAACCAAGGAGCCAAAAGGAAAATTAAAAATTTATATATATATATATATATATATTTACCTAAGAACTATTGAACTAAACTAGTTATCTCATCTACAATATTTTTTAACTTGCTACCCTTAAATATAATTATCCTTCTATAAGGTGTTAACTGTTTATCTTCAGATGTCCAATGCCCACTAAACCCTGAATCAGTTTGGTTTTCTACAGTAAAATCAAATGTTATTTCTGCTGATTTTGTGAACATTTCTTCTTCATCATTTGTGTAGAGCTCTTCACCATCTAAAATTAAAAGTTTTTAGTCAAGTACATTCTTATTTTTTCAGCTTTAATAAGCTGTTTTTAGTGTTTAAAACAAAAAATTAGCTCAAATCATACCTTTCTCCCCTTTGGGCCTGGAAGTTTTCGAAATAAGGATAAAATATTCAAAATCATAAGATTTGTCTTTCTTTTTTATTCTTTCCAGTTCGTCATATAGAGAATTTAACATGACAGCTGATATTTTTGCAGGAATGTTCACGAATCTTTCATTTATTAAGAAACCTAAAACAGTAAAAATAAATACCATTAAAATTTAAACATAAACAAATTGTATTTTCATAAATAACATATGTCAATTTTTAATCAATTAGAAAAATAAAGTTTTGCTTTTTATTAACTGGTTGATTGCTCACCTAATTTGTTGATTACTTACCTAATTTGCTAGTTTGTAAAAGAATATTTTTAATGCCTTCCTGTATTTCTATACTAGCATACTTAGTACTTAATTCTTCTAAAAGTGTGTAAAACTGCTTTATGCAAGGAGTTTCTTTGTGAGAGGTTAGGTTTATTACACTAGTTATTCCAAAAACATCTGATTCTGATGTTAGTTCCATGTCATCTTCATCATCGTCATCATCATCGTCATAGCTCTACATAATCATATATGATTTACAAAATAAGAGTGATTTTCTTATATTAAAATTAAACAAACTATAATTATAGTAATCTTAACAGACATGAATCTCTCATTATTATTCAGAGTAGTGGAAACACTGAATTTTTCAATGATTTTTCCTATTTTTAGGTCATAGAACATGAATATGAAGTTTTTTGGCTATCTCGCATGGTTTTTGGAAAAAAAAATATTTCACTTTCACTCTTATAACTAGTAATTTTCGCCACTTTTAGTAGAATTCACAAACACAACACAAAATTTAATATTTTTTTTTTACAAAACTCACATAAAGAACCTTGGAAAAATGAGAATTTTCCATAAAAAGTATGAAAGTCGTTTGATCTTTTTTTTGAGCGCGTCTACGATTTAAAATGAAACATGTCATTTGCTATGCAATGTTACAACGTTGACGTGGATTTTAAATTTCTTTAGGATCGAAAACTAGGTAGTTCAGATGCGATTAATTGTGGTCATTCCAGTATTGTAGCATAAAATGTGGGTAAACGTGCAGAATCAGAATGCCAAATATAAACAGATCGTTCAGCAAGCTATGCTGGTCTAAAAACTAAAACCCAACCTGAACTAACCATAACAATCCCTTAAAATAACTTTTAGAAACTCTCTCAACCCCATCCCTGCAGAAAGAGTAACATTTTTTAATGAATGTAAAAAAAATTATTAGAAAAGTGTTTTTACCTAAGTTGGGCAAAATGTATAGCAGTTATCTTTAATGCCAGTCAGATAGAATCGGGGTATCAAATATAAACTAATCACCATTAAAGGCTTTAAAATTTTGTGCAAGCAGCGGCATTATATGAAATAGCTTGTTTTGTGAAAACTAGTTTATTTTGGTTTGGGTTTGACCCTGGCTTTTAGACCAGTATAGCTTGTCGAACGATCTGTTTATGTTTCGCATTCCGATACCGCACATTTACCCTCATTTTATGCTACAACACTGGAAGGATCATAATTAATTGCATTTGAACTACTAAATTTTCCATCTTAAAGAAATTTAAAATCAAGGTTAATGTGGCAACATAGCATTGTAATTCACATGTTTCAATTTAAATCATAGACATGCTCAAAAAAAGATCAAATATCAACGGTTTTCCGAGGTTATTTATGTAAATTATGTTAAAATAATGATTAAATATTGTGTTGTGTTAGTGACTGTTATTAAAAGTGGCCAAAATTTAAAGGTCGTGATTGGAAAATAAAAATTATGAAAGTGGAAAAAACCATATGGGATCGCCGAGAAAAAACTTCATATTCTACGACCTGAAATAGAAAGTATGAAAAAATCATTGAAAAACTCAGTGTTTCCACTATCCCAAATAATTACCATAAGGTGAACTAAATTTTATAATATTCAATCTTTTTTTTACTAATATTGGTGCTGCCCGTTTTTACCTGTTTTAGTACAGATCCAATGCCAGTTTGTGCAATCAACATGTCAGAAAGTTGAGAAAGATCAATTTCGGCTTTAAGAAAAAGTTGCAGTAATAATTGTTTAATGCCATGGAAGTCTTGACCTTCTGGATTTCTACCTTCAAATGTTGCTTGAATTTCCTAAGGATAAATATAATTTAGTTATATGAATAATTATTTGCTTGGAAAATGAAATGTGTTCTATAGATATTTTTTTAATCGGAAAAATTATCCTAATAAGCAAGATGTATAAATTAAACAATGTGCTGTTTGAAGTTCATTTTGTATACCAAAAGATGTGAGAAATAATAATTTAGATCCAGACATTATGTAACAGCCTCCTAGATTTTTTTACGAGGAGGTTTTACAACCCCAAAATAAGAATTACAACAAAGCCCAGAATAAGAAAGTTAGCAAAAAAGGCATGCCAAATTTTCTTACTTGTTGTCCGTGATAAGTTCCAGATTCACTTTCATCGCTCATGGATTCTTCATCTGATTGATGTTCTACTGGTTTCTTAGGTTTTTTAGTTGGTCCTGCCATTATTTCCTTTAAAAATATCGGTACGCAAAGAAAACACAATATTATACACAAACACCGCGTGCGGCGCAAAGTAAGGTTAGATAAATTTAGGAATGGGCTATAAGATACGATATTTCAGAGTATCGACCTTAAGGTTTCGATAAAATAGATCGAATCGATATTTTCACTGCGATTTATCGATACGTTTGGTTCGACATTGAAATGTATAGGGTTTTTGTGTAAATAATAAT
The DNA here is from genome assembly GCA_034092305.1 of Diaprepes abbreviatus. Taxonomy (NCBI): domain Eukaryota; kingdom Metazoa; phylum Arthropoda; class Insecta; order Coleoptera; family Curculionidae; genus Diaprepes; species Diaprepes abbreviatus. The sequence continues at coordinate 548,447 of JASJET010000070.1, forward strand.
ATCCCTGTCGTCAACGTATCGATATTGTAGATATAAATTTTTGGACGATGTTTTTTTCTATCGATATCATTTTTTACCATATGGATCTATAATAGACATCGATACTTTTAAAAGTATCGAACATCTCTAGATTAATTTTAATTTGACGTGTGCATGGATGAGTTTTTTATCCCCTAATCCTAAATCACAAAAATCATTACAGTAGAATTTTAAAATTTAAGTATGAAAATTTCCTAAAAGTGGTTTTCCATTCTGATTATATTTTTTTAAATTAAAGAATCGGTGATAGTGGATTAACTTTAATTCCTCTAAAAGAGAATATTCTTGCACTAATAACAAAAATTTACTATCTGTGTCTCTTTTCGGCGCATTATTTTCTTTCTCACTTAATCGAAGGAACGATTTCAGCTGATAATCCGAACGTTCCAATTCTTTGAAATAGTTTAGGATAATAGAGATTTTCCGCAAATTTATTTTACAAGGGCTTATTTTCAGGTTCAATAATTTTTTGCCAAATATCTAGAACACAACTGACTACGGAATAACGTTTCTTCACACGTCCAGATAAAATTAGAATATAAAGGATGTTTGAAGTAGTAGAAAGATACGATTTTATAAGCCTATATACAAATTTTACTTATGTATTTATTTCAATTGAAGAGGATTTTTTTTTAAATAAGTCTGTTTTTTTGGAAATAAGAGATCTTCTATTTAAAAAGTGTGAATCAGAAAATAGCCTTTTCTTTTCCATATTTTTTTCATTTAATGTTACCGTGAAGTTTAATCGTGCGAAAGATCTTCATCAAATATCGACGCTAGCCATTTCTGACGTAACCACAGAATGACCTTGCATATGTTTGTAAATATTCAGACACGTTGTGATTGTTTGTGTAGTTTTACAGTTTTTTCGCAAATTTTTACATTTAAAAAAAGTTTTTTCGCTAGAAATGGATTATCAAGAAATGTCAGTAATCGATGAAAATGTTGCCACGGTAAGTAGGCGGTGACAACTTTGTTTTTTAATGTAATTGAAATTGTTTGGAATGTGCAGTCAGGTTTTTGGAAGACATTTTGGAAGTCCGTGAAATGTAAATCTTTTTGTTGTTAAAATTGCTTCGTTTTTCTGGTAGATTTTAAAGAAAACTTGAATGAATTTATTACGATTCCTTAATTTTATTTGTTGTAGGGGCTTAAAAGGGGTTTTTATGGGGCACTTTTGGGTTATATAAAGTGGACATACGCATGCGCCCTGCTTGATAATTACCCACCGTCAATATTTTGGATTTAGCTTGTTCTGATAATAGAAAAACTAAGAAATACCAATCATAATCTCATAATTTTATTTAAGACTTGCTATCAGCAAAATATGTAAAAGTTAGAAATTCATTTTAAGAACCATTTCACAAGATTGCACCATCACACCACATTCAGTACTAGATAATTTAGGTTAGATGGCTTTGCTGAAATTCAGTTGCAAGTGTGGTTTATAATTGTAGATGGCGCACTTCGCTGTGAGTTTGGACTGAATTGTCGGCAAACGTAGTAGTGGAGATACGTCCACTGACCTTCATAATGTTCCCCGACTCTTGTAGGCTGTTGAAGCCAAAAAACTGTGAAATACGAGTGAAAAAGTACGTTGATGCATATTAAGCGCCAATCATATTTTTGAAAACTCCGTACTTATCGGCATACGCACAGCTGATTCCCTGTTTTTAATCTTGATTTGGTAGCCTCACTACAGTTTCGATCCCATTTTGGGGTTTTTGCCTCCGGAGTTTTTTTTGTAAAGAATCTATATAAAAAACCTATCTAGATAATATTAAAAAAATTTAAAATCCCATTTTCGGCATATAACACGTTTTGTTTTCTCAAGGTCAAAACATCGAGTTTTCAGAAATCTGATTAGACTATCGAAAAGCTGAGAAAAAAGATTCATCGTAACGACTGTTTTGAAATTTACTTCTGATTCATGTTACACACCAAAACAAGGTAAATAGATTGGTTCAGTTGATCATGATTAATTTGCCATTTTTGAAATTAGACTTTGAAACCTAAAAAATATTTTATTTGTGTCATTGACACCGGCAAGTAAATTATAATATTATATATATTATATATAATATTATATATATTATATATAATATTATATATATGGTATTAAACTTATTCCGTAACGACGGTTGGGTCATATTTAGCGTATTTGAAATAGTTACTGGATGTTTTGCCAAATTATTATCATTATTGTAATTACTATAGTTATAAAGTTACTATGAAATAGTTTTAGAAATATTGTGCAAAACAAGATTTCTTCCTTATTCATGACATCGATAAGTTTATTTGACTGTTACTGGATGGCGCTGCAAAATGGTTCTAATCCGTAGTTTTCGTCCAAAATGGTAAGCTGTCTACTTTGCCAATGGCTGTCGCTAGATGCGGGACACTTTTATTTTAAAAATTTGTTATAGGGTTGTGTTTTAAATTGCAAATAAAAAGCTTGCGACGTTAATTGATATTGGTTATGGCTTTGATAGCGTAACACTGTTTTAAATATCAACTTTTAAGCAAGAAGGATCAGTCCATTTGTAAGGTTTAATGCATTGTGTTCATCGTATAAACTCTAAAAAATCGCCGGGAATTTGCTTCACTTCTAGTAATTATATATTGCTAATGAAACCATTGTGGGATGAAATCTTGTTAACAAATATAATTAATCACTTTTTCTTTGCAGTTTTCTGCGTAGCTAGCTGCAATACCTGTAAAATTATTGTTTTTATTTCAGTCACAGATCTGAAATAAATGTTATATCCTCAAGGGCTTTATTCTTGACGAAAATGAAATGGAAAAGTTGAAATAGCAATTAATTTAAAAAAGTTGCCGTTAAGAATATGGTTCCGAATTTATTTGAAATCGACTTTGATGCCTTTTTATCCGAGACTTTATGCCCAATATGATTTGTTTTGTTATTATTTTATATGTTCTTTCTTTGTTAGGTTTCTATGTTCATAATTTACTATAAGAAAAGGGTTAAAATAATAAATGTTTAACAAAACATAGCAACAGTTTTATTGCTAACTAGCTCGGAGAGAACATTTTTATTTGAAAATTGCGAGTAATTCTAGCCAAAAAGTACGCAATACTTTCCCAGATGTTCAAATGTAGTTCACTGACACAATGTTGTTTTAAAGTTTAAAGCGTAGTATCCTTAAAAATCATTCTCAAGTTTACCGCTTGGCTTACGTGACTATACCTTGTTTGTGACTGAAACGATAAATACATAGTTTTAGCATAGCTGTTTTGTTGGTTTCCTTTAATAAAAAAATATATTTTTTTTAATCAAAATTTAAGCTTTTCCGTCTAGAATGGACTCTATTAATGTGTAGCCACAATAATATTTAACGAATAATATAAAAATAGCGGATAAATATGGGGTTTTCACATAACTCAGATTTCCAAAATGTCTTCCAAAAGCCTTATGACGTCACAAATAATATCGGCCATTTACAGTCACCTCTATAAACTATCCGGGTTGATGTGGTTCGTAGAGAAATGACAAACAAGTCAGCACCAATCAGAATTTACAAAAACAGTCGGGTGACAATTCCCAATTGTTTTTAGACGATCTCACTGGCGCTGATTTGTTTCTGATTGTTTTGCAAACTGCTATAATATAGTCTAAAGTTGCCAACTAATTATTCAAATTGTGTTTATTTAAAATCGTATTTAAGTGATCCAATAAAATATGTTAAAAGAAAATGGCGGGGATTTTTTTATCATGAAAGTTGCCTGAAATAAATACCGTACTTATTAGCGATATTGGCTGGGCAAAAACTCTTTATAGCCTAGTGGTGGAACTGCGCAATATTGGACTAAGTGACGTTGCCAAATCATTAAAAAATAGTAAATTTGGGAAAGTTTATAGAATCCTATTTTATATTGGTTGTGAAAATGTTACTTTTCCTGTTTTGTTTAAAAGTTTAGATTTATATGGTTTGCATGGAACAGGGTTTCGGTAAATAATAAAATGAAGAACTTAAAAAGAAAACTTCTTGAAAAATGTATACGTACATAAAATATAGATGACTATAGCTACATTTGCTATCTTATAATAGAAAGGAAAGTGATATAATATGCCATTTAATTACCTATTTAATGCAGACTTGTTTTGAAATTTTTGATGATTAGTTACGAAGTTAAGAGAGATAAAGCATTGTTTCAAAATTAATTTTAATTGTTTAAAACTTCATAATCAATTTTTGGAATTTCAAAAACAGGTTGGAATTAGATAATTTGAATTCCTTGACAATTGACGTCTTTGAAGATTTTTAGTTGATTTCGACATTTTAAAAAAATGCATATGTTATATGTTGCCTCATTAACCTGAATATGTGATTTGTTGCATCATTTGTCTCAATGAACGGAAATATTTTTATGGAAGAATTAAGTAATGTTTGTTTTCTCGTTGATTTTACACCGTTCCAGACATATTTTTGTATTCGGTATTTTCTCTATTATATCTGTTGCGTAGTTTAAGTAGATACCTGTTTATATTTACCTCTAACCGCGTTTATTTAATATATTTACGAAATTTTATCTAAATCTATTTTTAGTTTCTTGATGGTAGGACTCCCGCTTAAAAAACACGCAATTTCTAAACTTAATAACGCAGTTTATTTAGTACGAGGCGGCAACAGCGCTGTTGTCGACTGCTTCTCGCCGTAAACACTATTTTTTTGCGACGTTGTCGTTTTAAAAGATTTTTATTCGTTAGAGGGATTATTGAAAATTATTTATTATTAAATTGTTTTATCAGGGCACAAAATTGTGATATAAATTTAATATTGGACCTTTGAAAATTTTGAGTTTTTATGATCAATTTATACTTAAAAAAATAAACAACGAACATCAAGAATTAACATTGACAGTTTTCACACTTTACTTTCATGTGTTCATAGTCTCTACTCAAAAATTAACAAGTAATGGTTCATACTTCTAAAAATTATCAAGAATTTCCACTGAACTAACACTTCCACTACGTAATAAAAATGCGTGGTTCATACTTCAAAATTTAAGAATTAGTAAAAATTAAGGATGGCCAATCTAAATGCTCATAAATATTCTAACCTAAAAGTAAAACGTAATTTTTTGCTTTTTAGTTGTTCACTTAATTTTACTCTAGAGTTTTTCGACTATTTTATGGCAAATTTTTACCAAGTCTTGTTTTTTTTAATATAATTTTTTATATTTTTATGCACTTGTCAAATTTTCTAACAGCCGACAATATCCGAAAGCGGACACGAATTATTCCGACAAAAAAGTTGAAAGTTGATCAACTTCTTAGTTGATAATTGATAGTTGTTAATTTTTAGTTAGGATTGTGAACAGATGGAAATGAAGTGACCTACCATTTAACTTGCAAGTGGAAGTTGATAGTGGAAATTCTTAGTGGTAGTGGATAATTTTTTGTTTAGTTTAATTCCCGTCCGCTTTTGAATGTTTTTGGCGGGAAGAAAAATAAATAAGTACGTCAGCAAAGAAAGAAAATTATAAATTAATAAAGCTTAATGAAAACGTGTCATAAAATAATGGCAAAAATAAAAAAAAAATACAACTATAAATGAAAAACAAAGAATTTACGTTTTACTTTTAGGTTATATTATTAACGGACGATTTAATTTTTACGGATTGTTTAATTTTGAAGTGTAAATAGCCCATTTTTATTCTGAAGTGTTAGTGTTAATTTAATGGAAGTCCTTAGTATTAATTGTTAATTTTTGGAAGTATGAGTCGACCATTATCACTTGTTTATGATGAAATCATATCATCAAAGTAATGGGATTTGAATTAATTTTATTTTTTATTATTTATATCAGTAATGGTCTATAAAGAGAATGATTACTGGCACACAAATTATTGTCACTTTATTTGTCCAGGGGTAACATTGTATTTCCACATACGTCTCAAAGCATTATTTTTCACAAAATAAAAAAGTACGACACGGACATTTTTTCTTAACTTGGCAACGTCGTTTCTCGCGTTTCGCCGTCGCTCCGTCTCTCTATATTCACTGCGTGTCAGCGCTGCCTATACTACGCACTTACATCGGAGAAACGGTAAGCGAAAACCTTTTAAAAACACTTTTCCGCTTTTTTTATAACTTAATTTTTCAGTATTGCACGATAGATTTTCAATTATTAAAATTTCTAACCTGAGAAAGCTATCCGTTACGATTTTATCCTTTGTAGAATGGTGAATGTGAAATCTTAGTAGGCCGGTGTCATTACCGGTTCTTTTGTTTCTATGCAGCGTGCAGCGCCTACTTACCTATTGGGGTCAAATAGTCAAAAATGCATTTTGTACAGTCTTGAGTCAAACTAGAGTGTTATTATTTTATATTGTTTGCTAATGCGTATTATTTTACCAAAATTCGTATTGTTTATTGAACCAACCGTATTCAATAAACAATAATGGAATAATTTAAAATTCCTTTTTTTTTGTCTATAACCAAGAATAATAATATTATTTGTTTGTTTATTTTGTTCATTCAAGATGATCCTTTTCTGAAAGTTATTTTGGAATATTTCCAAAATGAAGATATTCAGGAAATTTTGTTCGTGAAATATATTTATTAACTTTTTTGTACCTGTTTATCAGATACGAGATCGAAAAGCATACAATAACCTATCTTGAAAAAGCTATATTCATTACAAAAAGATAATACCAAGAAGATAATATCGTTTAACGTCATATAGCCAGTCATCTAAGATTATTTCGGAGGTAACTTTAAGGGCCTACGTTTTATATTTAGGCCGTATTTTTTATAACATATATCAATTAAAGCAAAAATGGGATTGTTTTTTTTTTCATCCTGGTCACTGTAAGTTACTATGAATGTATGAATAATTTCAATAAATAGGGGGTTTCCGTCATGTTTTTTTTATTATCTGCTACAGTTCAGGGGGTTGAACGATGACTTCAAATCTTTTATATCGAATTTTTCAACAGGTACTTTGATTCCATTGGTAACGTCACTTTTTTTTTGAATCTTTGATGATTGCAGACATTTTGCCAAATCTTATGTTCCCATCGGTGAGACATTAAGTGATATATATATATATATATATATATATATATATATATATATATATATATATATATATATATATATATATATATAGGGTGTCCAAGATAAGGATCCTAAGCATGGGGATCTCGGAAACAGTTGGAGATACGAGGTCGGTTAAATTAGAGAAAAGTTGCGCAATTTAGTGCTAAATTAAACGCAGTTAAAAAAATTTAAAAATTTCAAACACTTCCGGAGATTTCCGGAAAAAAACGAAATTTGGCAAAATCGTTTTTAATTTTTGCAGGCTTTATTTAAAGAGATATCCGAAAATAAAAGGTAGATTCTCATTGCCACTTTTTATTTTTTATAATTTGGTCTAAACAAAATTTAAATCCGACGTTTCGTTTCTGAGATACCATCATGAACTTTCATTTTTTATATGGAACAAAAAAAGTATCCCATGTATTTGATAGCATTTTTTATTACAAATTCAACGGTGTATCACACTTGCATATCAAGTGTGTAGTTCATTGGCTTTTATAAAACTGATATACCTTTCTCTCTCGCTCTCACGGAGCTCTTATGGAAAGTACTTGAACTACGTATTCGATATGCAAGGGTGATACACCGTTGAATTTGTAATAAAAAATGCTATCAAATACATGGAATACTTTTTTTTGTTCCATATAAACAATGAAAGTTCATGATGGTATCTCAGAAATGAAACGTCGGATGTAAATTTTGTTTAGACCAAATTATAAAAAATAGAAAGTGGCAATGAGAATCTACCTTTTATTTTCTGATATCTCTTTAAATAAAGCCTGCAAAAATTAAAAACGATTTTGCCAAATTTCGTTTTTTTCCGGAAATCTCCGGAAGTGTTTGAAATTTTTAAATTTTTTTAACTGCGTTTAATTTAGCACTAAATTGCGCAACTTTTCTCTAATTTAACCGACCTCGTATCTCCAACTGTTTCCGAGATCCCCATGCTTAGGATCCTTATTTTGGACAACCCGTATATATATATATATATATATATATATATATATATATATATATATATATATATATATTGTAGGAATTATAGAGTGTGACCATTATATGGGATTTTTTTTCATTAATAGCTTTATTCGAAATTTGACTTTGACATTTCTGCTTCGATCGAGGTGAAAATTTAACCAAAAAAAATAGTAGTCACATGATTATGATTATCTGTCAAATTTTAATTTTTACCAAAAAAAATCAAAAGTGGGGTTATATCTCAAAATATTGAAAAAAGTTATTACAAAAAGTTTTTCTAAATGCAATTTTTAGCCCACATGCAAAATTTCAGCTGTATAAGAGTTTACATTTTTTTGCCCATTTTTTTTTTGTTAATTGCACCACTGTTGCAAAATAAGACTCAACGCAACGTACATAAAACTTCTTAGTTTTGACAATGCTTCATTCTAGACATATTTTGTCTAAAGTAGCGCCATATTAAATCTGTTTATTTCTATAAAATTCAAATAAGACTATTTAAATTTGGTCACATGTGATGCAAAGTTTATTTGTTTCTACTCTGTATAAGATAACTTCATAAAATAGTTATTTTTGAAAATGTAGTTCGTGCCTAAAAGTAATACACATTAATATTAAGAAAATAGTTTAATTGAAAAGATTCAAATTTTCTAATAGAAAATCATAATATAAATGCGTTTAATTTTTATATTATAATTTTTTATTAGAAAATTTGAGTCTTTTGCATTAAACTATTTTCTTAATATTAATGTATATTACTTTTAGACACAAACTACATTTTCAAAAATAATTATTTTATGAAGTTACCCAAAAATAAATAAACTTTGCATCACATGTAACCAAATTTTAATAGCCCTATTTTGATTATGTAGAAAAACACACATTTAATAAGGCGTTACTTTAAACAAAATATGTCTGGAATGAAGTATTGTCAAAACTAAGAAGTTTTATGTAGGTTACGTCGAGTCTTATTTTGCAACGGTGGTGCAATTTACAAAAAATGGGCAAAAAATCTGAATTATCTTATGTATATATATATATATATATATATATATATATATATATATATATATTTAGTTGGTTATTTTCTTGGGAATATGGTTCATTTTTATATTAAAACTACATATATACAGTAGTCATACTTATTGTATATATATATTTTTATTTCTCAGGACGTTTCGATTCTTTCGAATCTTTTTCAACTGATGCGGATGCAGAACAGAGATTTTTGTTTTAAACAATAGTTAATTACATCACAAACCAATTGTAGTCACTCACTCTTTTGTATATTCATTTTTTAAAAGTCTTTTTAAAAGGCCAGTTAGAAGTCAAGTCAAGACAGTTATAGGGTTAAAAATGTAGTGCCCATTCTTCTAACTGGCCTTTTAAAAAGACTTTTAAAAAATGAATATACAAAAGAGTGAGTGACTACAATGGGTTTGTGATGTAATTAACTATTGTTTAAAACAAAAATCTCTGTTCTGCATCCGCATCAGTTGAAAAAGATTCGAAAGAATCGAAACGTCCTGAGAAATAAAAATATATATATACAATAAGTATGACTACTGTATATATGTAGTTTTAATATAAAAATGAACCATATTCCCAAGAAAATAACCAACTAAAAATATATTGAATGGTTCAAGAAAAAATTAATTCCTATATATATATATATGTATATATATATATATATATATATATATATATATATATATATATATATATGTAGGTCGTAGATCGACAACCAGTAAGCGCAAAAGATGCCAAATGAAATTTTAGCGAAACCCGCAAATTTCTGCAAGAAAGCAAACGAACGAACGGATGTATTCCCGAATTAATACTGAATCACATGTTCCCATCCGTGAAAAACTATACTATAACGGAGTGTTTAAACTGACAAGATTAACAATAAGTCACGCAAATTTTAAACCCCAAATACAAATACAAGCATAAAAATATTATTTTCGAAAATGGAGAATTTTAGTTTATTTCTCTTACATGTTTCAAGGCTTTATCGCAAGGTTCTATTCCTTAATATCCTTATATAAGCGTTTATTTTTTGACATATGTAATAAAAATTATGACAATATCGTAAGCACAATTAAATTGACCTACTAGGCTGTTTACGTTTTTCTTCATTATTTATTACGCAGAAACTAATATCCCGAGACTGTTTTTCAAAAGAAGAAATCCCTGGCAAGTTTTGTTTAATAACAATAACAAGAAAAAAATCTTTATTGTGACGAGTTTCACAGGAAAAGCATTACAAATGTCACAAGTTCAGTTATAGAAATAAATATACACACCATCGCAGAAATACACACAACACTCATGGACATACACACCTTCAAGCTTAATCCTAAAAGAACATTTAAAATTTGGACACAAAAAATCTTTAAACTTATTTCTTTCTTATAAACATTGCTACATTTTATTAAACCAACTGTGAAACTTCTCATATATACTGTTCCGATAAATTAGGGCACCACTTGAATAACTGTGAATTAATTTTTAAGATTGAAATAACAAATGGACTGTTTAACACTAACAATTTATATTTAAAGAAAAGGGCTTTAACAGTATACAATTTTCTACATTAACCATTAAAAAAACAGTATTGAAAAATAAAATATATTTTATAAAATTAAAATACCCGTGAAACAAAAACAACTGATACATTCTATGTTTACTCTATTTAAAATTAGGTTAATACCGAGTATTTTCGTCTGTTTCGACGAAGTATACTTAAAACGTGCTGACAAATTTCAAATTGCTTTAAATCGTAAACAATTCCAGATTTCAGTGAGCAGACACGTTACTTCTTCCAAGTTATTAGTTCCATTTCGGATAGCTTTCGGATCCTATCGGACCGATCCGATGAAGTTATATTCACTTGAAATTCACGGAATAAACTATTCTGATTCATTTTGATCGGATTAAATATTTTAACATACATCGGATGAAACACCTTTGCACATTAAAATCGGAATCGAATTTAAATGTACATCAATAGTTTATTTCTTTTTTTTTTTTGTTAATAAATAGTTAACCTATCATATGGACATCCGTTTTGGTCGTTAAGGCCAGATTCTCACTATAGGACCGCTTTTGATACGATCTCGATACGCTCTTGGTCCGGTAAAATATTCTTAAATGAACCTATTCACACTATCGGTTTCGCGGAGATTTCGATATCGTAAAGTTTTTCATTAAAAAAATGTATCGAACTGAGAGCGAACCGGGATCGTATCGAGATCGTATCGAGAGCGGCACTATAGTGAGGATCAAGTCTAAATTGTCAACAGGTACGCTGGTGCGCTTTTGCAAAAGGCAAGAAAAAGACGTAGTTTAATCATTTGGGGACGAAAGTGGGGATCCGGGCTAACTATACGGTGAAAGGGATAAACGCTCGTTTCCAGATGAGCCCTAAACTGCTTAGGGAGAAGTTTGTGCGTGGCTGCACGTTCTACGGAGAGCAGGGGCCTTATTCTCGAACTGGGGAACGTGAAGTGAACGGTGAAAAGGTGGCGAACGCGTATTCTTGAAATGTTTATCACTCATATCCTTGTTCGCCCGGTGAAAGGCAAGCGAACGGTGAAACATGCGCAAATTAAATGTCAGCAGCTAATTGACATATTTTACGCACCGATTTCAAAAAATAAAATAGAATTAAAAATTTTTATTTTATTTTGGTTTTTCAAAATTACTCGCATTACAAAAAATAATATGTTGACGAACCGTTTCTTTCAGACATTTTATTTTCTGAATAAACAGTTGAAACGTTAATTAGGTGGTACCCCGATATTTTCAAATTTTTTAATAAAATATCCTTAGAAAGTGGAATATGTCTGACAAATATTAAGCAAATTTGAGATTACAGACATATAAAATTATTACAGGAGATTCTGTTTATAACTCAATTGTATGAGCGTGCTATTTAAAAATGTTTTTCTAGGGCCAGTTCTGCTTATGGATTTAATATAAATACTTGTGTCCATAACAGCCGAATATCTTGGTTTGAAACAGTTAAATCTAACATAATTCTTTTCATGACATAACTTATAATAAATTTGAGAAATCACAATTTGTAAGCTATCTGAAACTTTTATTTAAATAAGTAACAAATTTTATATTTAAATTCTGTTAACTACAGCACTTGACTTAATTAAACTGTGTTAAACACTATACGACACTACAAATAAATAAATATTATGATTATAAGTTATCGAGACATATAAATATGAACCCTACAGACCAACGAATGAGGTCATTCAGCATAAAAACCTTATTTATGGCACATTTGATCTTCAAGTATCTACAAATCTCCATAAAATAAAAAAAAATATATATATTTAAAGTTGAATGTGAGATCTTCTGTCTGGCCTTTGGTTTCGGTCCTTGGTCATAAACAGTTTCACTACATTGTTCAAGTTTCAGGTTTTCTTTCAAATTTACTTGTCAGGACAGAACATCTTGCAGTAAGAGGCTGGACCCTTTGTGAATTCATACAATAAATAACTGATTGGATAGTTTCCGTAGTGGATTAGGATGATAGCTTTTAGTCATACTACGTAGAGTTGTAATTTCCACCGTTTCAAGGTTTATCAGTGCTGACATTCTGCAATTACTGTCAGTATATTACTTTGTATATATGATTGCTGCTTTTCTTGATATCCCTTTTTCTTTATATATTAGAATCTTCAAGTACTTGGCTCTTTATATGCATTTTTGTTTAACAGTTCTAGAGTGTCAATTTAAGATAAATTTAATCCAGGCAAAGTACAAATATTGTAATGGCAATTAATAACTTCACAAAAATAACAAAAACAGCACTATTTTTTTTACTTTTGATGATTAATTTAAAGTACCAAAACTACTTTTTGCCTAAAATGGCAACAAAATATACTACGGACATTTTCAGTCTGACAGCTCAGTTCAATCTGTCATCCATTTAATTTTTTGAAATTCTGGGGTTTTAGCATGTTCATATCTGGCAACATTTGCTTCTCAAGAATACGGCTTTTACTGTCAAAAAGTTCACATCACCATTCCCATCGCCATTCACATCACCTTTCACATCACACTTTCGATGATAGGGGCCCAGGGCGATTGTCGCTCCATAAATCGTTTTTTTATATAGTGAAACTGAATGGATATATCTGTTGCGCGTGGTTAACTCTACATCCAGTAGTTCAAGCAAAAGAATCGGTCTGAAATTTTGTAAATGTCTGTCATACATGTGATAAATGACTTTTTTTTTGTTATAGTAGGCCACACACTTGACCAAAAATCCGTCTGTTTTTTTTTTAGAAAACAATTTCCCATGCCCGGTTAACGTGTAAACTTTTCCGACAGGTTTCCGGGTGTTAGCGCGAGACGGGTAAAATAGAAGATGTTTAAATTGCCTCAGTCGCAGCGGTCATATAAACTAGTAGGTAAAAAGCTCATTTTTATTAAACAGGTATTTGGAAAAAGTTTTTAAAATTTTCTGGATTATAATGTCTAGAAATAAAAGAAAAAAGTAAGAAAAGAAATTTATGAAATTCGAATGAAATTAAATATTTTTATGTCCTTGTAAAGAAGAAACAAGTCGACTTGTTTTTTTTTTTTTAATAACTTGACACATCTATTTACGTGAAGTAATTTACAGTTGTTGCCATTTTTACAGGGAGAAGAATAACTGGTATGTTTTTCTCTTTAACTTCGATTATACAAAAAACAACAATAGATTTATTTGAAGCCTGTTGATGGTCGGTGGGGGAGAAGCTTTTTTGATGTTTGATAGACATAAACATGTTTACTTATCTTTTCTTATAGTTTAATTGTTTGTCGTGGCTCTTTTCAGTGTTAGAAATTACTATAAATGCGAAGTTTGCAATTAGTATTAACAAAAAGAGTATTTAAAAACTTATTTTTATTTGTAAATGTTATTATATATTGTTTACATATTGAAAATAACAATAATAATAATAATAATAATTTAGGCAACCATACATTCATTTTTTATGTATTCTAGAATTGACGTATCATATGATACTCGTTTAAATAATGCAATTAGAAAAGGATAGCATAAAATCGGTATGTGTGTACCAAGGAATGAAATATATACTGTTTATCTGCACTTTTTTTAAATATAAATAAAAATATTATTACGTTATTCAGCGTTCAAACAACCGGGCCCTAGTTCTGACGTTATGCTAATTCTACAGGGGTATGTTCGAAGCTTTTTAATTTCATTTCTTTGTTTTATTGAAAAGAATTGAAATAGGGCTTCGTGTATCAGATGGAGCAGTTTTCGATAAAAACGTATTTGATTTTAAAAAGTCTTGTTCCGATCGGCATTTTGCGTTACAGGTTCTAACTTGAATAATTTTGGAGTACGTGAGCAGTGTGGCAAGGAAATTCGGACCAATGGTACCACATGTATATTAAATGATGTTCTTTGTTAATTTTACCATGAAAATATCACAAGCTCGGTACGGGCTGTTAATGAAGTACCTTTTCACACTATCACTGATCGTCCATCGAATACAGTGCCATTCTACTTCTCACAAACTATTGCCTTGGGCTTCTGTTGTGGCTGGATTTCTGCCTTGCCTCGTCTTTCTGGTACTATCACCAGTTTCCCGATACCATTCCAATATTCTAGATACTGTTGTGTGAAACATACCAAATCTGCCGACTATACTACCGTAACTCTAGCCTTATTCAGCTAAAAGAACGACTTGAGTACATTAATGACAAATTTTATTTTCACGCTGTACATGTGTTGACAATTTCGATCGATTAAGAAGAAAACTTACATATTCATCGAAACAGCGCACTAACTTATTGAAAACGTTTTTTTCCGGTAGTGCATCATTATAGCTGTTGGGAAAATTTTGAGAGTCATGAGAAAAGTTGGTATTTTGGAGTGTTTTTTGTGCATATTGCGGCATAGTAATTCTGAATTCAGATCCACAAAAGGGAATGTCAAAAAGTTTTCTCGAGATGCTTTTCTTGCGTGTAAAACCTTTTTGGAGTCTTGAAAACATCATAACAATAAATTTAACTACCCGAGAGTTGGGTTGATGATAACGTAGGTTATCATTATTCATGTTAAAAGGAATTTGTTGTTAAGAAAAATATTTGACATATAAAATGTAAGTTTTTGAATATTGTTTAGAATATAAACTTTTACGTAACTTTATTAATAATATAATTTTGTTAAGTAAAGTTTTTTACAACTTCTCTGTATAATTTAAAAATTAGTGTAATTTATCAAGAAAAGTAATATTTCCAACTAGTCCGACGTGTTCAATTCTGATTTGTTTGAGTCGCAATAATTCTGGTATAATCTGAGGTGTTTGGGGTATTTCATGCGCGATTTTAATGAAATGTGTGAATGTTGCTGTATTTAAAATAATAATAAATAAGAAATATAAACATTATAAATATTGAACAATTTAATCTACCGGGTGTCAACGAATCTGTTAGACAAGTCATAATTTCTAGAGTATTATGTGTATCAAAATGAGAATTGGTACAGGTAAATGGTATGTGAAGGGGAGAGTTTTCGCATATTTTCCACTTTCCGGCCACTTCCGGTTTCACCGGAAATGGCCCCGGTTTTGAATTTTTAAATGTAACACCCTGTATATTTTAACATTTTTGGATTCCTGAGACAATTCTAGATCAGAATGTGACATTTTAAAAACTTTTTACGTCTACTTACTTTTTTTAGAGCCACTTTTAAAATTGCATCTAGGTGGCCATGATCGGACGCAAACTAATCTAAGGGCCTTAGGTGATGTCAAAAAAATACAATCGCAAAGTTTTAGTTACTAGTATGAAAGACAGGAATAAGACAAGTTGACAAAATTACATTTTCATTTCTAACTATTAATTTTCAAATGGCGACCCCTTTTTGACAACTACTTTTCGAAAAAAGCATTCTTTGACGAATCTAATGGTACTACTTTATTTGCGATTGGATTAGACATAAGAACAGAAATTAAATATTATTAAGCAAAATACTGGATAATTTATTTACTTATGACAAGTGTGCCATGGACAGCCATGATGCATAATAATTTGCAACTGTTTTTATCAAGTGCTTTGTTTTCCAAAGAAGACTTGATAAAAACAGTCGCAAATTATTATGCATCATGGCTGTCCATGGCGCACTTGTCATAAGTAAATAAATTATCCAGTATTTTGCTTAATAATATTTAATTTCTGTTCTTATGTCTAATCCAATCGCAAATAAATTGCTACCGTTAGATTAGTCAAAGAATGCTTTTTTCGAAAAGTAGTTGTCAAAAAGGGGTCGCCATTTGAAAATTAATAGTTAGAAATGAAAACGTAATTTTGTCAACTTGTCTTATTCCTGTCTTTCATATTAGTAACTAAAACTTTGCGATTGAATTTTTTTGACATCACCTAAGGCCGTTAGATTAGTTTGCGTCCGATCATGGCCACCTAGATGCAATTTTAAAAGTGGCTTTAAAAAAATAAAGTAGACTTAAAAAGTTTTTAAAATGTCACATTCTGATCTAGAATTGTCTCAGAAATCCAAAAATGTTAAAATATACAGGGCGTTCCATGTAAAAATTCAAAAGCGGGGCCATTTCCGGTGAAACCGGAAGTGGCCGGAAAGTGGAAAATATGCGAAAACTCTCCCCTTCACATACCATTTACCTGTACCAATTCTCATTTTGATACACATAATACTCTAGAAATTATGACTTGTCTAATAGATTCGTTGACACCCGGTATAATATTTTTTTTTATATTCTAAAGAGATTTAACGATATTTCTTTATTTATTCATTTCAACGGGCCAGAAGGCCCAAAAATGAGAATAATCATATTAATATATAAATGTGAAAGTTTGTTTGTTTGTGTGTTCGTAATTCAGGGACTCGAAAACTATCGGATCAGATATCATTATTCTTTCGCGTGTTTTTCCTTTCCCACTTCGAGAGGCTAGAATTTTTTTTAAATTTTGAAGTAACATTTTTAGTTTTCATTTTTTTCATGTTTTTACTGAAATTTCGCAAACTACTGGATCGATTTGCATAATTCTTTCGCATCCTTCTTTTCCCTTATTACTGCGAGATGGTTATAGGCTACATAAATTTTGGAATTTCCCATTCATTTCATAAAAAAAGTTTTTTTTTCGATTTTGGGGTGTTATTATTGTCGGACTAGCAGGATAATGCAATATTTCTGTCGGACACTCCATTAGTAGGTCAGAAAATACAAATATCTATCATATGTACTTTTTGATCGACAGGTGGTAATTGGTAAAAAGTCCTCGGGAAATTGACCTTTTCTTAGTTTTCGATTGATAAATGGAGCATACAATTTGTCGGACAATATGACCACTTGAGTATATAAGCAGTAATTAAACAACTCTGAAAAAATCAGCTGGTTACTAATAAAAAAAACAGGTTATTTTGAACTATTACAGTTGGTGGATTCGACGATCGATTTTTGTCGGACACATTTTGTTCGTGTTTTTCTTGAAATTATCCTACAATTAATTGCAAAAGAAAGTGTTGGTCATACCAATTTAATACCTCACCAGACTAACGTGTTTTCAATTGTACGTTCGAAAACGCAGTTTATACGAGAATTTTCGCAAATAACAAAGTTTTCGGACTCGTCAAAATGAAGCCAATCACAAAGGTTCAAAAGAATTGTTAAAATAGGGGATAAGTTCTTCTTCTTCTTCTTCTTCTTCTAGGTAGAACTAAGTTCTGTTATCTATACAATGCCTCATCGATCCTCGTTTGTGGTCGAAATCCAGCTGTCTCTCCATCTTTTGGGAGGCCGTCCAGGCGGCCGTTTGGGGTTTGGTTTCTCTCTCATCACGGTTTTTGCTAGTCTGTCATCGTTCATTCATTCCACGTGATCTCTCCACTGCCTACGACGGTTTCGAACCCACTTCACAACATCCTCCACTCCGCTGTCCCTGCGTATTTTTGCGTTTCTTATTCTATCTCTTAAACTTGTTCCCGTGATCATTCTCAGCGTTTTCATTTCTGTGGTTCTCATAATTTGTTTTGCCTTTGTGGTTTCATTTCTTGTTTCTGCGCCGTAGGTCAGTATCGGTCTTACACAGACCTTGTAAATTCTTGCTTTGTTCTCAACTGTCATATGTTTATTGTTCCAGATTATGTCTCTTAGTTGGCCTGATATCATGGCCGCTTTGTTGGCCTGTGTGCGTACTTCTTCCGTTACTGCCCTGTTACTTGTTATATGTGCTCCTAGGTATTTAAACTTCCCAACTTGTTCGATATGTTTGTCATCAACCATTAGTTTGCATCTTACCGGTTCTTTTGCTATTACCATTGCTTTTGTTTTCTCCACAGATATCTTCATATTAGACTGTTTGGTTGTTCGATTGAGATGGAAAAGCATTCTTTGTAAGTTGTCCTCGCTATCTGCTGTCAAGGCAACATCGTCTGCAAAGCATATAATCTGAACGGTGTTGTGTCCCATTGGGTACCCAATATTTGTGCTTTTTACCTCATCAATGATTTCGTCCATGATTGCATTGAAAAGTGTTGGACTGTTAGAGTGTTATTTGTTTTAATTACCATGGTGTTTTTGGAATTCAGTTCGTATATTGTGCTTATGATTGCTTCGTCTACTTCAGTGGAAAATATTCCTTATTTATAATTAGAAGTTAGGGCGGTATCTTTAAGAACATAAATTGTGAGAAATCGAGCCATTTGGTTGCTCGACTCGATACCTCTTTGAAAAAATATTCCACTAAAACATTCTTTAATAAAAATTGTAATTACATCTGTAACCTTTGTTAAAAATTGTATTAAATAACTTTCTTGAATTTGAGTTCACCAACCTCCCCATTTTATTTCTCTTGCGCACAAATTCCTTTGCTTTTATTTTCCTTCTTATTACGACCTAAAGAAGGAAACTTGGCAAGGAAAAGGAAAGGTAAGAAAAATAAAAGCCAAGCTTAATTTTCCCACGGGGTTTTTCATCTTGTTTACAAGGTCCGTACTCGCTTTATATTTTATGTAAAATTATATCGCCCATTTTCACTAAAGGCAATCTTTTAAGTTTGTTTTGCTTATAAAATAATTTAAATTATATGTGTTAACAAATACAAGTTTATACAGGAAAATTATGAATAAAAAGAAATGGTAAGAAAATTGTTTCCCGAAAATAAATATAATTTTCCATTTTAGTCGGTTTAATAGTGTAAGAAACCGATTTATTTATTGTTGTATTTTCAAGGTTCATGGCCTGACTTATTGTTGCTTTTGCCAATTTAAACACTTTACCTTAGACCAGTTTAAAAATTACTCTGAACACCAAACACTTTGGTTTGGCATTTAGAGTTTCTAAAGATAGATCAAATAGGACTTTAAGGGAGCAGCTGTTGATATTAGGTTTCTGTTAGTTTATTAATGAATGGAGAGAAAGCACATGATGTAAGTTTTCATAAAAAAATTATTTACCGATGAGTGTTGTTTTATAAGAAGGAGTATGATAAATTTACATAATAAACATGACGAAAATCCGCGGTTGTGCGTTATCAACTTGAAGTTAACATTAACGTATGGCCAGAAATCATTGACAGATCTTTTATTGGTTCTGTCATCTTACCACCGCGTTTAATTTGTTTGAATCACCTAGAACAGTTAGTAAATTTGTCAAATATGTGTGGTTCGTGTACACATCAGGTTAGTTGTTAAATATAAGGAATTTGTATGTGTTATCTATCCCTGATTTTCTAAACAAACGTTCATATCTGTGCCCATCTGTTTTTCATAATTATCAAACCCTTTCTGTTATAAATGAAAATCTTTCGCTCCTGTTTTTAACTGCAGCATTATGCCGGAGGTTTTTTAATTATTACGCGCCAAAGATATTTAATATATCTCCAGAGTTTATACAAAAATTGCATTAAATTATTTAAGGGAGAAATAAGGAAATTTATCTCAAAAAAATCAAAACTTTTTTAACAAGTTTTTCTCGTAACTCTTCAAAAAAGAAAATGAAAAGAGCGGGACAGATTCCGGGCCAGTTCACTGTATTTCCTCATCATTTAACAACTCGGTACTGTATTTGACTATTGGGGAGATAAATCGGCACACAAATTAAATTTTCACACTGTTTAGGCTGGGTTTCCCTCCTCTAGTTCGTTTGGTTTTGATACATATTTATATATGTTGTATAATTATTACTTAATTCATTACTTAACAATTAATTCAGTGTTCTAATTTCGTAGAGTAAAGATATCTGAAGATAACTAGTGCAATCGTAGATGAAACGTCGGATAATATTTCTAATTTGACACGGTCTAAACCTAAGAACCATGATTTTCGACCATTATCGTCGCCGGTTACAATTTTATTTAAAAAAATTTCATGCGTGTCTGCTCATTTAACCAAATCGCGTGAAGCTTCCACACGGTGCTCTTTCGGCTCTTCCGTTAACACAAGTGCGGAACAAACTTCGCACACTTTTTTCCCGAGAACATCCTGCAAAATATGGTGCACACTTCCCATACTGATGTTGAGTTCTTCTGACAACATTTCCACTGTAATTCGCCAATTACAAGAAAGTGTAACGTGTGCACGTTCGACATTCTCATCGGTAATCGAAGTTAAAAGTCGCCCCTTCTGTGGATCGTTGAGTTCTTCTGACAACATTTCCACTGTAATTCGCCAATTACAAGAAAGTGTAACGTGTGCACGTTCGACATTCTCATCGGTAATCGAAGTTAAAAGTCGCCCCTTCTGTGGATCGTCTTCCAGCAACTATCGACCGTTTTTTGAACCGCGCATACCACTCGAAAACCTTGCTGCGGCATAAACAAGCCTCACCATACGCGGTTTTCAATAATTAGAATGTTTCCGAACCACTTTTTTCCAATTTGAAACAAAATTTGATTGTGGCGCGTTGCTCCATAGCGAAAATTGTGACGAAGTGGCGAAAACACGTCTACTTCAAACGAACACAGCTGGCCAATGAATGAAGTTACGGCGCTCACATCTCTACTGTATGTAACTAAGGAATGATATTACATAATTCTGCCATCGGGTAACAGATAGCGCTAGTTTTTCGTTAAGCGATTATGGATACAGGAAAGATGTAGTTAAAACTCCATTCATAGCATATCAATCCTTGGGTTATCCTAAGATTAGCATAACTTTTTTTTTTTCAAAAAAATTCCTTGTTAAGGGTTGCAAGAAAATAAAAAATTCTCAATATCTATAAAAATTGAGAAACAGAGTACTATTGTTAAGAATCGTATTTGACATAATTGCTTGCAAAAATGATCTAGTCAAAGATATCTACCTTATTATAATGTTCTCATCAAAAAGAACCCCCTTGTAGGGGCAGTTTTCTAAGACTATGCCAAAAATGCTTTGTTATTGTCTTTTATTAATAAATCTCAGAAGTTCATAACTTCTTTTCAGTCTTAGTACCTATAGTATGGTAGGGAATCGTGTAGGGGTAGTTTTAACCATCAGTTTAGGGGTGTAAACCAATTTTGGCGGGTGGTAGCCAACTGACTTCTACAATTTACATATTTCTTTTCTAAAAATCTGTATTACTCCACCCTTGAAGTTGTTTTTATTATAATTTAGAGTTAATTTCACTTTAATCCTATTTTAGGGCTGATTTTGTGTTATATTTAAATATTTTGGGGGTGTGCGAGTGTTTTTGACATCAGACTTGAGTTTAAGATTCTAAAATGAATGTGAATTTAATAGTCGAAGTTACGATTCTAAATAATTCTTTGTGGGGCTGTTTTTCTTACCGGTTTTGTGAAATTGTTGATTTTAACCCCCTCGCTTAGATAGGGGATCCTATTTTGATGCGGACACTATTGTAGGGTTGATATCTTTGACGATATAATTTTTGCAAATAATTTATCTCAAATACGGTTCTTAACAAATAGTATTGTTTCTCAATTTTTTTAGATATTGATTTTTTAATTATTTTCAACCCTCAACAAAGGGGTAATTTTGGAATTTTTTTGAAAAACAACCTTTTATCCATGGTAGTCATAGGTGGCTCTAGGAGCTTTAGATATTATTTAGTATTTAATATAAGAGGTTTTTTAATTTATCTTCGATCAATTTTGAAAGAAAAAAATAATAATTAACTTAAACTTTGTTTTGTTCGAAGTTTCATTTTTTTATGATAACCAATTTTAAATATTCATGCAAATTTTGGGCCATTAAGCTTTATTTATTTAAATATTAGGTTGAAAGGCTGTGTCGCTGTAGAAGAAAATTACATTATATTCTCTACATTAATACTATAAATTTATATATTACAAGAACATGTGTTTCCTCCCAATTGGCATGACTACGGCCCGACCTTCCCCACGAATTGCGAAGTTGTGGCGATCAACGCAATATTGAGTAAACAGAAAATAAGACCCTGAAACTTTAAAAATAAATGAACGGTGGTTCAGTGGCGTGCTAGAAGATATAATGATTGGATCAACAATTATATAGAAACAAAAAAATTAAATTTACTTGTCACATGTTTTACATCTACAAATTTTTTAAGCTTTGTCTTAATGTGTGTACATTTCTTTCGAACGTGCGAAGTCACGCAATATTTGAAATAAGGCACCCATGGCTCTTTTCCTACTCGTGATTGAACCGTCGTATGGCCCTAATCAATAGCGTGGTCGGTCGGTTGTATATTAGCTCCATATATACTCTCCATTATACATATAAAATTTAGCAACCAGGTGCTTTTGTTCCTTTGAAATAAAAAAATATTTTAAACTTGTTATCCCTAGTTAATTGCTCTGAGCACGTGAGGAAATAAAGTTTTTATAAAAGAAATTGAATCGATTTCTAAAAAAGGCCTAAAAAACCAAAGAAACGGTATAAATTTGTACATAAAATTGAATATTTGAAATTAATACCTGCCAAAATGCGACTGACATAAAAATATTGAGAAATACTTTATTTGTAATTACTTTTTTTACCGTACCTTGTATGTATCTCGCGTTACTAGTTATATGTTTCGTTTAGTAATAATATGACGCAGACTTCGATTAAATTTTTTGATAAAAATGTTATTTTTCGATTTTTAATTTTGAATTAAGTTCACTTCTAAGGTCGCAAAAAAGTACCCATTTTATCCATAGTTGTAGATCACACTAAATTAAATAACAAAAAATTTTTTAATTCTAGAGTTGTCCAAATATGAGTTTTGAATAAAATTGTACCAGTACAGATATTTAGTCTGCTATAATAAATACTCTATCTTGAATTTTAAGAAATTAATTTTAGATTCGTAATCTAAGCCTCCAAAGCCCTTCAATCTCGATATTGAAAAAACTTGAGACGTAAATTTTTTAGTCTGACATACTTAATTTTGCATATTGAGTTTGAAGTAATTAATTTAATGTCTATAATATACACCCTCAATAACTCCCTATACCAATTTTGGGCAAAATCGAGAGATGTAGAATTTTTAATCCGTTCTATTGAATTTTTTTAAGATTATTTTAAATTCGTTATTTACAACCCTGAAAACTCCCAAATGCTAATTTTGAAGAACATCGGATAAAATTAAAATTTTTGTCCGCCATTTTATCAGCGTCATCTTGGATTTTTTAGAGAAAATTCAGTTCTTTTGGCTATTCTTAACATTATGTAATGAAAATAATTATAGGATGTCGCATTTTATGCCCAGTCTTAGACCAAAATCACAGGGTACAGACTTTTCAGATTACCAACCTATGTGCTAGCCATAACTTTCTCTAGAGCGATCTGATCATGTCAGTTGATGCTGATGGTCGCCCAGAGGCGAATGATTTTAAAGTCTTTCCGGCCCTCGCTAAACTGCTTAGATCCTTTAAAAACTCTGATACAGGGTGGGCCAACGAGAAATTCATATTCTGCTTCGCTCTATTTCATGAATGCAATAACCGAGACTCGTGGGGGGGGGGGGGGAGTCGTTGCGCAGCGATACAATAACAACACTTGGTTTAAGCAGGACGGGGCTACCTGCTATACAAATAACTTGACCATGGACGTTCTGCGAGAAATGTTTCCACGCAAATTGTTTTCAAAGAGAGGTGATATTGCTTAGCCTCCAAGGAGCCCTGACTTAACTCCAGAGAATTTCTTTTTATGGGGCTACTTAAAGAGCAAAGTTAATTCTAATAATCCGTCAACCACATCCGAGTTGAAAGCGAGTATTCGTCAAGAAACCCAAGCAATCTCTTCGCAAATTGTAACAAAGTTTTTCATATTTTCCAGTCACGACTGAAAGAGTGTCGTCGTCGCAACGGACGGCATCTGGACGATTTAATTTCTTAAATTATCTTTATTTTAAAATAAACCATTTATTTAAAAACGTAAACATCGTTTTATTATAGAATTATTAAAAGTGCATTTCTCATTGGCCCACCCTGTATGTGGCGTACAATTCTCTAAATTTAACATTTCAAACGTTTGTCTAACGTTAATTTGTTCAAAACATAAATTTTAATACCAATTTTTCGCTTAGTTGATTTCGGCGTGCTAAAAATCGTCACGAGACACAGAGAACACTCACCCAAAACCATTGTAACTAACGGTTTACTAATATGTATAGTGTCAAGAAATTTCCCTATTGCCACTTACAGTTGTACTAACTTAAAACATGACACATGCGCTTCTACGTATGGGGGCGGTTTAAATTCGGAAGTTCCGTTCATTTCCGGAATTGTAAAAATAATATAGTTGTGCTTAAAATTTAAAAATGTTCAGTGAATCAAGCTCTAAAATTTCACTTTTACTTTATTCCTACCTTTTTGTTAATATTTATCGCAAGTAACACGTTCCTGTATGAAACGCCACTGTTTTCATTACCGCAACAGACCGTTTTGTGCGCAATAAAATTCAAAATATGGAAAACAATCGTGGATGATGGGATCGTAGTCACTCACCCACAATTCTTCCTATCTTACTTTGTCTATACTCAGTCTACAATTTACTGTCTACCAATACCAAAGTGTTGTTTATTAGTAAAAGTTGTTTTTCCCTATTGTATGTCTGGTGAGTAGAGATTAAAAGATAAATAAAAATTGCGTATTAGGAAAAAAAAACATTGTGCAATAAAAATAGTATTATGTATTTTAATTTAGTTATATTGTATTATTTTAATTACGTGCATAATAATGACATTTTTCTCAGTTATCCAAGAATTTACAGTGCTTTTCAATGTCGCTTTAGACTTGTTGATTTATGCTTGAAAAAATCTAGTTACGATAGTTTGTGTCTCATACTTTACTCGGTATATTTCAGATTTCTGGATTAAAAGTTCTAGATACTTCTTGCATATTGGTTGATAGATACATCGATAGATACAGTCTACCTTTATATTAGGCTTATAAAATGTTTGAGGTAAATAATATTAAAAATTTGAAAAAGATTTTGTATAATTATTAATTTTATAATATTAACGCATTTTTACTATTTAGAGTGCTTTTTAGTTGATTTGATTAATTATTTAGAAAATGCAATAATAATTTAAATATTGCATATATTGAAAACGAGGTCATGTTTTATAACAAAACAAAGAACATTTCAGTAGATGCAATGTTTAGATTACGCTACGCAACAAATTAAAAACCTTTTTTTCAATGAGTTATAATGATAGCGTTCCTTAAACACAATTAAGGCTTATAAATAATAGTCATATCACTTCGGGTTAGATGGTGAAAAGCATTTACTGATATTTTTAATATTCTAAATTAACCACACAATTTTATTTATCGTTAAAAAACTTGAGTGTTTTTGAACCATTGGCTTTCCTCTTGTAGCCACTCCTATCAGTAGCCTTCAAAGGCATCAACGGAAGTCTACAAGGATGGCTGGTTCACATTTACCATTCTTAAAATCTGCGACTTCCTGATGATAACTTTCGCCATTTCATAAAGAAAGTTAAATGGAAATGTAGAAAATGGACTTGCAATGACATACTGCTTCCCAGTTCATGAAAGGCATCCAGCATAATTATTATTATTTTTTCATGGGAGTTTGGTGACTTGTGGTGGTGGAAAATTTTTTATGATATCAACAAACTGCAATCATGCCTTTTTTTTGTGGAACTGAGACTGGATGAAAAAGAGGGATCATCGATTAATTTTCTCATATGAAGCCTTAAAAAAATTCCTTTAATTTTGGCATCACTTAGCGTAGGATTTTTTTTTGAGAAACTGAAATCTAATCTCGTCTTGTGATTTAATTTATATTTTTCCGCATAATCCAAAAAATGTGTCCGAAATATGTTGCTATGGTAAAATTTTTTAAAATTTCATTTGTTTAACAACTTTTTAGAAATTAAAATTTCGATCCGAAACTAATTTTGACGTAAAGTGTGGCTCAAAACAGTAGGAAAACCTTATACAGTGTGACGAATAAAGCCCTCATCATATGAGATTTTTTTTTTATTAATAGCTTTATTCGAAATTTGACTTTGGCAACAATTTCTGCTTCGAAGGCGATGAAAATTAATGAAAAAAATTGTAGTCACATGATTAGCATTATCTGTCAAATTTTAATTTTTTCCAAAAAAAAATTCTAAAGTGGGGTTATGTCTCAAAATATAGAAAAGGGTTATCAGAAAGAGTTTTTCTAAATGCAATTTTTAGTCCATATGAAAAATGTCAGCTGTCTAAGATAATTTAGATTTTTTGCCCATTTTTTTAAAAATTGGACCACTGTGGCAAAAAAAAAAGATTCAACGCAACATACATAAAACTTCTTAGTTTTAACAATGCTTCATTCCAGGCATATTTTCTTTAAAGTAGCGTCATATTAAATGTGTGTTTTTCTACAAAATTCAACTAGGGCTATTAAAATTTGGTCACATGTGATGCAAAGTTTATTTGTTTTTGACCCTGAAGGTAACTTCATAAAATAACTATTTTTGATAATGTAATTTGTGTCTAAAAATAATACACATTAATATTAAGAACAAATTTTAATAATAGAGTTTTAAATTAAAGCGTTGATACTAGATTAACTTTACGTAAAGTTACATAAAAAATTATTTTACACTTTAACTTAATTATAGTGTGTATTACTTTTAGACAAAAACCACGTTTTTAAAAATAATTATTTTATGAAGTTACCAGGGGACCAAATTTGAATATCCCTAGTTAAATTTTGTAGAAAAACACACATTTAATATGGCACTATTTTAAAGAAAATATGTCTCGAATGAAACATTGTCAAAACTAAGAAGTTTTATGTAGGTTGCGTTGAGTCTTTTTTTTGCCACAGTGGTGCAATTTAAAAAAAAATGGGCAAACAATCTAAATTATTTTATACAGCTGAAATTTTGCATATGGGTTACAAATTACATTTAGAAAAACGTTTTCTCATAACTTTTTTCGATATGTTGAGACATAACCCCAGTTTTGAATTTTTTTTGGAAAAAGATGAAAATTTGACGGATCACGTGACTACTATTTTTTTCGTTAATTTTCATCTCGATCGCATATGATGCGGAGTTTACTGGTCACACTGTATATGTTGTATACAAAAACTCAATATTTCAAAGTTATTAACAATTTAGTGTTCGATTTTGATTATTTTACCAGCAACTTTTTCAAAATTAATATTTTTTCAAAATTCGAAATCGAATTTACTCTTTGAATAAAAATGAATGGGACCATCATACACATTTTATAGGAATATATACTGGGTGTCCTGTTATCGCTATCAGCCGGCTGTACCTCGGAAAGTATTGGTAACTGAGGTTTCAGAAATAAATATGCTTAAGTAAAGTGGCCAATGTGAATTAAAATAAAACATGTTGAAAGTTTTTAAATAGGTCGTAAGAGGGGGTTTTTGATTACATAAAATAGAGAAACAAGAATTTCTCAAATATATATATATATATATATATATATATATATATATATATATATATATATATATATATATATATATACATTCATTCATTCATTCATTCATATCAGCCCGTTTTCATCCACTCCTGAATGTAGGCCTCTTCCATATTTTTCCATTTCTGTCGGTCCGTAGCGATTCCCATCCAGTTTTTTCCCTCAATTTTCTGGATGTCGTCACACCATCTCTTTTGGGGCCTGCCAACACTTCTCTTGTTCTCTCTTGGCCGCCATGCTGTTATCTTGTATGTCCATATGTCTATGTCATGTCTTGCGATATGTCCAGCCCATCTCCATTTTAGCTGCGCTACTCGTTTGCTCACATCTGTTATTTTCGTTCTTCTTCTGATTTCTTCATTTGGAACTTTATCTCGTAAACTAATTCCCAGCATAGCCCTTTCCATTGCTCGTTGTGTAACCCGAAGCTTATTAATGGCTTTACATGTTAGGGAGGTTGTTTCAATACCATAAGTAAGAACTGGCAGGATGCACGAGTCGTAGACTTTTCTTTTCAGACTTATGGGGGTGTTACTGGATTTAAGAATGAATCCGAGTTTGCCAAAAGCTGCCCAGCTGAGACTTATTCTTCTAGGAATTTCAGCCGATTGGTTTTCCTTCCCTATTTGTATTTTATGACCTAGATATATGTATTCTCTTACGTTTTCTATTATTTTATCTTCAACTTTAATTTGTATTTGTTCTAGACTCATAATGGTCAAATTATTGGGCTTTACGAGCAGCTAGTCACACTAAATAGCGAAATTTATTTGGATTTCTTGGAAAACCATTTTTACGAGCTTCTAGAGGCCTACCATTAACAATGAGGCAGGACATGTGGCTTCAAAATAATGAATGTTTGGCTCATTACACGATTCAAGTACAGCGACATTTAAACGAAAGATATCCATGACGATGGATTGGACGCTTTAGTCCAATTCTGTGGTCACCCAGATTCCCGGATCTAAATTCCTTAGACTTTTTTTTTTATCGTCTTTCGTTTGGTTTCTTGTAAAAATTTCCATAGATTTCACCAATATATATATATATATATATATATATATATATATATATATATATATATATATTATAGAATGAATCTCGGCTAAGCGGACATAATATTTGTCAACCAATATTATTCTCGTGCTAAAAAGTGCGGAGAACTCCAAAATAATGGAGTTCTCCGCTCTTAATATGGGGCTCGTCAGGCCATTGCATTAGGATGAAACAACGCTGTCGTCATTTTTCGGACCCGGGGTCTTTCCATTGTTTTGGAGTTCTGTGCATTTTTTAACACCAGAATAATATTCATTGACAAATATTATGTCCGCTTAGCCGACCTATTTTATTTTAAAATTACACGGACGAGAACTTATCTGTTTATAATAATTAATATATATATATATATATATATATATATATATATATATATATATATATATATACACACATATATACATATATACATATACATACCGCGTTGCTGTACCCTTAACACCTAAAATTAAAGAAAAATACATCATAAAATACTCCATTGTTTATATATATGCTTTCCTTTATTATTTGATAGATAAATTATTTTTAATTTTTGTTTTCTTGTGTTAACATAAGCATGTCCTTCAGTGTAATCATAGCTTGTGCAAAAATTACATTAAATAAAAAAATATTACAATTTTATCTTAGAAAGATTACAAATAAGTATTTATTATTGCAAAATATTATTTCGGCTATTTTTTGCGAGTCAGTTATGATAAACTTGATGTATTTAGACACGTAATATGAATACATGTATATGTGGCTTCGATTTTAACGAAGCAATTTTTTGAAGAAGATAAATATTGATTTTTCTTAATAGAAAATATATTTTAATTTATTCTTCAAAAATATCAACTGTGATATTTTCAAATTTAGTCAAACAGTTCATTTCTTGCAAATACAACTCTAGTCGTCTCTCCATACCCTTTTCAACTGCCGACTTTTCAATATCAGACTGAAAAATATCGCCAGTCTAACATCTATACATTCACTGGAGTAGTGCGAAACTTAACAGTTAAGATTTCAGTAAGAAATAAATAAATCTATGTTTCTGCCTTGGCTAATAATATATATATATATATATATATATATATATATATATATATATATATATATATATATATGTATTCTCTTTTTAAGCTGATACAAGAAAACGAAAAAATCGGCAGGTTTTAATATCCTACCGATATCTCTCCGAATTTATATTTTATATAGACCGTTGTTTCCTGCGAATGTTGCTCTGGGTTCGATACAGCTCCACTAACGAGACCACAAGGTGGTCGAAACACGTATGGAGAGAGGAGCAGAGTTGTATTTGTAGGAAATAAACTGTTTGTGCACATCCTTTTTTCATCTAACTGAAAGGAGAATACAATATATTTGCCACAATTTAAACACGGCCGAAATATAGATTTATTTATTTCTTACTGAAATCTAAATTTTTAATTTTCACATTTCATGCATTTTTGTTGTCATACTATAAAAAATTCACCTCCTCCCAGTTTTTCTGCCCGTTTCAGAGGAAGCTTAGGTTAAAACAGAGACAGGCACAGAAAAGAAAAACTCTGTCCAAAATTTCCAACTTGTATTTAGTAGAGTATCTCGCAAGTACTCGTGTAACCATGGTAACCTCCAAGTGATTTGCCTTGTTGTTCGGGCTGTTTGTTAGAAAATGTGAAGTTCTTCGGTTTTGAGCACATTCTATTCTTTTATAAACATTTTTAAATTATAAATTAAATAACGTCATTTCTGAAATGTATAGAATTTTTCGACCTATAAACAGTTTCTCCAAACGTTCATCGTCAATTAAGCTCGTACGGCCACATTTAAATTCAGCTGTCCAAAATTTCGCGGTGATGGTGCAGAGTTCCCGTACACAACGTCCAACTCGTCTTTAATTTGCGTAGGCATATTGCCTTTCAAAAAGAGAGATGTAACGACTGTCAAAGAATAACTGTTCTTGCAAAATCGTGAGTACAATTCAACGCAAGTGCGAACTCATTCCCCAACCTTGGTTGATGAGTGCGGTTATCTTTATGTTGAGGTCGGAAGGTTTTTAGATTACCTTCGTATGCTTAAATGCAGAGATGATGGAATAGGTATAGTTCAACTTTCTCCGTAGAAATAATGTTTATGTACATGAAAATGGAGGTCGTTTTTCTGTTCTGGTTTGTTATGGACTTTATTTGTTATCCTTATTGTTATTTGACAGTTCAGTTATACATTATGAACATTTTTCTGGGTCTGTTGGCCATTAAACAAGCCCAAGATTTCTTGGACCAGTCCCTAAGTCTGGATAAAATGTGAAGGGGTGGGGGGCGGTTACGACTAGTCTTTAATTTTAAGTTTAAGGACGTTCGATAGTTTCACTTATTTTAAGAGGATTCGATGAAACTTGTTGGCAACATCTCTAATGTTGTCCCAAAGCTATGAATTTTTTCAAAATTTTTGTCTGTAGTTTTTTTAAGATAATTGATCATGAAGTGGGCATGAAATTATAGGGGTTCTTATGGGGGCGCAAGGCAGGACTATCTTTATTCATTGAAAAAACCTTGTCTAATTAAGAAAAACGAATAAAATTTATAAGAGCGATAGAAAATTATATAACGTTTCATTTGATGTATTGTAGTAGAGTAATCATTGACACCTTATGTGACAACGCTTTATGCGCTCTCGAGTACTTAGATACACTGGTACATAATATGATATGTTTGACACTTAAATTACCTCAAAATTTAATTATTAATAAACATATACACTTTTGAGGTTATAATCACGAGGTGGAAATACATTGCTATACTATAATACCACAATGTAAGATATACTGTGTATAATACCAGCCATCAGAGGACACGGCGCTCAGACACCTAGGGATGGGGACCTTCCAGTTGAAAAATCGATTGTTTCAAAAAAAATCGATTTTTAAAAAATATACATATAGTTTGAAGGAAACTCCAAATAATTGCACAATTTTATTGAGAAGTATTATTTGAGATCTAATGAACAATTTAAAATTATAACAGCCTCTTCAAGATCAAAAATTACCATTCAGATTAAGTCTTGAAGAGAAAATACCACACTTCATTTGGTAAAGAGTTCAAAAATAAAAATTTTAACAACCGTTTTCCTAGTATTCGATTTCTGCTTTTCCTTAGAATGTTACTTGCTTTCGAAAATAATCGTTTTGGGGAGCAGAGGAAGCCAGGACCAAAAGGTGCTTACACGCCAAATGAATGACCTTGGGATAAGCACCTTCATAGCTTCGCCTGATCTCGAGAGGTTCAAGTCCATCAGGGGCGCGGCTATATACAGATTTATTTCTGATGTAGAAGAATCGCTGAGACTTACTAGTTGTCAATAACTTTTTATGTGATTGCCATATATCGCCTTC
This sequence comes from Diaprepes abbreviatus, assembly GCA_034092305.1. Lineage (NCBI taxonomy): Eukaryota > Metazoa > Arthropoda > Insecta > Coleoptera > Curculionidae > Diaprepes > Diaprepes abbreviatus. The sequence goes on from JASJET010000070.1 coordinate 580,852, forward strand.
TTCAGGCGCTGTCGACATTGCATTTTCCGTTGCTCGTTCTTGTGTTGGTCCTCGGTCCTCTTGACTGATAGTTCGCTTAATATAATTTAAGGTTTTGGCTAGAGCAGTGCCATCGTCCAAATATAATATTTTTAATCGGGGATCCAAAAATGTGGCAATTAAAAATAAATGAACACTTGAATATTTTCAAACCTTTTTTTCATTTCGCTTAAAAGTGATATTTTTAAAAGAACAGCTAGCTTATATATGGTATCTGTTGAATCCAAGTATTATCTAAGATATTTAATCATAGGAATGGCTTTGTTCCCGCTAACGTATTGTTGGCTGTTCACTTCTATAGAAAATAATCGATTATTTTTTCCCATCCCTACAAACACACTAGAGATGGCTCACTAGCATTCGAAAAAGTGCTCTACATAAAGCGCTCTCGACAAACTTACCGTATTTTCTTTGATTGTTTATAACAAATATTCAATAAAATAATTTCTTCACTCTCTTCGATGAGTTTCAGAACCTATTTCCGTAACAGTCAAATGATATTGTACAATTATTTTATTTGAATTAAACCTTTTTAATCTTATATGATATTTTTTCGTTAAGTTGACACCACTGATACCTTCCCATGACAAAGTATAGCAGCTCCCCTCTTTCCTGAAATCCCCGCATGAAAATACCGCACGTCCTTAACATACCGATGCATAAAAAGTTATGAAGCTTTAGATGTATGCCAAGTGCTGTTGGACTAAGGTAAATTAGACTAGATCCATATTTTAGCCTCAGGAGTTTGAGATACCATGTATATGAATTGATGACGACAAACGAGTTATTTTAGCAGATATGGGGTTTGGATGGCAAAGCCATATTTATGCTTTTCTAAGAGTTTAATCAAACTGCTATGACCCATTAAAATGATCGACAATAATAATTAAAACGAATTTTGTAAGGTTAAAATATCAAATCGAGAACTTGTTATTTTTGATTATAAAATTAGAAAAACAATGCAAACACAACGAACTCTTATCGTTTTATTGAATATCCTGCTTATTGCGCACTTATAAAATCTGTTATAACAAAATTATACAATAGATTGCACGTTCCCGCCGACATGTATATTAAGTTATTGTTTATTTATAACATTTTATTAATTATTGTCAAGTAACGTAACTGCGTCGCCGTTGATCTAGGTTAAGATTATATGCGTTTTATATGTATGGGGAAATTCAAATCGGGATTATTATTAATGACTACCAGTGCCCTTGACATAATTCGCGTGAACCTAACTGTTTTAGCTTTTGAAATTGGAATCATAAGACCTAGCTTAATCCCATACTTTCGAGTGACGATAGAACGGGTCGTTGTCATATATTAAAAAAACAAAATATTTACCTATAAATTAAAAAATTAGGTCACAAGATAACACTAAAATAATAAATTAGTAAAAAAGACACCAAAAATTAAAAATAAATTACCAATTTTTTTATATTTCAGTTCTAGATTTACTTATTTATTTAGCATTTTTTTAAAGTCGGTAACCTCACAGAGGGCAGAAAAATAGTTTTTAATTCAAAAGTCCGCCGCCAGGTAAAGTCTTTATAGGTTTGGATGAATCTTTGCTTAACTTACTTGTGAGGCTTACGCTAGCGCAATTTCCTGAGACTAAAATATGAGAATTTAGCCTAATTCACCTTTGTCCAAAAGTTGAGAGTTTCCAAAATATAAAACGTCAAACTTATGAGTAATCAAAAGCTGATTGTAGAAAGCGATATTAGCAGCGCTTCGCCAAGATCTAAAACTTTTTTTTTGTGCCTCGATATATTAAAATTCCAGTTAAAAATGCTTATTCCTGGACATCAGTCGTTTCTGAAATAATCAAATTTAAATGTTTTATTGAGTACCGAGACTCCTCGCAGCCCCACTTCATACTTTATTCTAGCTCATGACTGATCCAAGAAATTTGGAGCATGTTTAAGATCCATTAGGTCAACAACAATAAAAATTTACATAGCAACAAGCTAATAATGACAATAATTCGCTAATGAACTTGCAAAGAACAATAAGAATAACACTCGCACGAGTCAATAACAAACTAAAACAGGAAACATTTATTTATTTAAACTCGAAGTAAATTTAAAATCATGGTTCTTGTGTTTATACCGTGTAAAATTGGAATTATTATCCGACGTTTCGCCTACGATTGCATGAGGCGTCTTCAGGGATCTTTACTCCACGAGATTAGAACACTGAATTAATTGTTACGTAATGAATTAAGTAATACTTATACAACATATATACATATGTATTAAAACTAAATGAACCAGAGAAGGGAAACCCAGCCTAAACCCTATGAAAATGCAATTTGTGTGCCGAATTATCTCTCCAATAGTGAAATACAGTCCCTAGTAATCAGATGATGAGGAAATACAGAAAACTGGCCCAGGACCTTTCTCTATTCTTTTATTATCTTTTTTGAAGAGACATCTTCCGGGAACTTTCCTCCACGAGACTATCTAGGAGCAACAGCCCCGTATTTATACTCGGCTAGTGCTCACCGAACCGTGATCCAGCATTACAATCGATTTCCACGTATGGTATAGACTGTAACCTGCATTTTTATTAATATTATTTGGATATTTACAAATTTCGATTGATTCTCTAATTTTACTTTTAAAGAAACCAGACACTGATGCCAGCACCTTAGTTTCTTTTACGTTAAAAATGTGACCTGAGTAATGTTGGTGTTCAGCTACTGCAGATTGTACATTTTGTTTCTTTTTTATACAGCTTTCATGTTCCTTAAGCCCAGTGGATATAGACCGTCCTGTTTCACCTACATACAGTTTACCACAAGAGCCAAGATATTGTCGTAGTAATGCCCCTGATGTTAAGGGCATATAACTAACGAACTATTTGCGACCACCTAAAATGTACGGATATTTCGTCCCGATACCGGTGGTGGACTCATCAGTGGGATCCACCGGTATCTTTCCTAGACATCCCTGTACTTTCCACAAACTTGGACCTCCATTTATGTCCAGTTTTGCCGGAAAGCGGTGGTAAGATGTTAAGTTCCACAACATGCCCCTCCTAAGGCATTTGCTTTCCGGTTTAAACTGTCGGACAGTCCAAGCCGTTAGAAAGCACACGCCTGAAAAGGAAGTGGAACGGACATCCTAGGTGGTCTTTCAAAAGTAGGGTACCGGCTTTAGCACAAAGCCACGACTCGACGGCCTTCCATCTCGTCGTCCCTGCTCGGGCGCCATGTCGTAGTAATGCCCCTGATATTAAGGGCATATAACTAACAAACTATTTGCGACCACCTAAAATGTACGGATGTTTCGCCCCGATAGCGGTGGACTCATCAGTGGGATCCACCGGTATCTTTCCCAAACATCCCTGTACTTTCCACAAACTTGGATCTCCATTTATGTCCAGTTTTGCCGGAAAGCGGTGGTAAGATGTTAAGTTCCCCAACTATCAAACGCCTTCTGTTTGAAATGGAATTGCGTCCTTTAAAGACTTCAAACATTGTCCAACTTTCTTACATGTGTTGAAAATTGTCCGAAAGTTTGATTTTCGGAGCAATCTGGCAATCTTGTCGGTGGTTCCGTGTATGCGAGGTAAGACAACACTGTCCATAGGAGGTACATTTATGACATTTTGTTAAGGAGTTGAGTTTTTATATTTTTTAATAGAACCTCTTATATCTTCAGCGCAATATCCGTTGCCTCTCGGAGCATTAGTCAGTTTTTCTGTTTCTGATTTCAGTGATTGTTCGTCACATATTGAAAGTGAAAGACTTTATGACGGATTGTTTTTGAGAAGGATGATGGTGTGACGTTGCATTGAGATATGGATTTGTATGTGTTGGTTTTCGAAGTAAATGTTCGAACTGATCTCCGTTTTCATGTGCACAAAGATAAATTTTACGGAGAAAGTTGAACTGCATTATTTCCATCATTTCTGCTACATCTAAGCATAAAGTGTTCACTGAATTTTATATTAGTGCTCATAATTCTTTTCCGGCACTTATAAATATATTAATGAAGCCTTTATTGTCATGAGTTTCATGGTTGAAACATTACAACGTCACAGGTTCAATTTTAGATATAAACCCTCACATTCATACACACAACACTCGTGAACATACAAACACCTTTAAGACTAATCCTACCATTAACATGATTAATGATTTTTAAACACTAACACCAGATTCACTAACATGATTTAAATTAAAACTATCCTAAATTGGCAGCAGAGGGTTTAAACTGACAAGAGCAACAATAAGTCAAGCACGTCTTAAACTCTAAAAATAGAAGCATCAAAAAATCATTTTGTTTTATTATTGAACCGGCAAAAATTAAAAACTTTATTTTCGAGATACAACCATTTCTCTTACTTATTTCAGGGCTTTATCGCAAGGTTCTTATTCTTAACATCCCTAGATAAGCGTTTATTTGTTGACATATGTAATATAAATTACGACAATATCATGAGCAAAACAAAACTGGCTGAGTTATAAGATTTAAATTTCGTGGCAACTAGATCGGGTTTAAAACTTAAATCTTCTTAATGAATCTGGCTGTTAAATTTTAAATACAAATTCATAAAACATATAAGATAAAGGTATTCAGTTCTTACAAAATATATTGCACGTTCTTATCCATTGCCCAAAATTATAATATTCTTCCAATGAATAAAAAGCATTTTTCAATTAAATCATCTTTAATCTTCTTTTGAACAATACTTTACCTGCAATTACTTTAATATGATTAGGAAATGCATTAAAAATTTTAATACAGTTAAAATAAGGACTCCTCTCATACATCCGAGTTCGATGATGGGGAATGCTGAGGTTGCTGTGGCCCTTTGTGATCATGTCATTTCTAGCAAACATTTGTGCATTTCTCCTCGCAAATAAACACTATGTGCCAATCTACAGAACCAAACCAAAACATTATGCCATGCTTAATTGCGGGCTGAACATATGCGAAATAATAAACTTGAAGACTCTCCAGGCCTAACACACTATTTGTTCCCTCCAATAACTAATTCTGATTGTTAAAGGATGTGTAACAAGTTTTTTCAGTATTTAATTTTAAATAATTATTCACGCACCAAGTATCCTTCCTTGCTACAATTTCACTCGATTTTTTTGAGGCATTCGAGATGCCAGTTTCTGCCACAATGCAGTAAGTGTCATCTCCAATTTGAAAAACACAATCGGAGCCCAGTGATTCTTCTAGTTCATTTATAAAAATCAAAAACAATAATGGCCCCAGAATTGGCCCCTGAGGTATGCCTGTGAACACAGGAAGGGGCTCTGAATAGAAAACTCCCACACTTCCTGAGACGTTAGAAGTTATTCTTACTCATTTACAGGTCTGCAGTACACTATCTGTATAAGAATTCCCCATAAAAAGTAATCCATAGCGTTAAATTCGGTGAGCGGGGTAGCGAGTCGTTTCCTTTGACGATCCATGGCTTTTCAAAATGATTTCTAACATTTAATATGAAGTTGGGTATGCCCTGTCGGCATGGATTCCATATTTAGCCTAGTAGACAGTGGAAGATCATCCAATGAATTTGGCAAATTTATTAGGTGTATTTCAACCCCCCTGCCTATATGTCAATGCTTCCATATGTTAATGCTTCCGAACACAGTGTAATAAGCGGAAACTCGCGTCTGAAGCCGAGACAAGTAGAGGTTGTGGGACGTTACAAGCAGCGGAGGAGAAGAATGCTGTAAGCTGCACACGCCAGGCGCTACGACCATATTTCATATGTGGACATACGTCGCCTAATAGATCGGATACACGTATACATTTATTTATTTATATTTCAAATACATTTTTGTGTATATTTAATAACACTTTATTTAAACGTGGTTCAAAGTATATATGAATTCGGTCGTATGTATGTACATTGTAAATTATACATATTTTTAAAACATTTATATATCGGGTAAAAAGAAATAATGAGAAAATATATGCAATACAAATAATGAACCTAAGTTTTACATTTTTTTCGCATCATCTCATCTTCAGAACTTATGAATCATTTATACAAACATTCTCATTTTCAAGATGGGGGATTAGGAATAACAATAAAACGTGTAAACAAACTAGAACAGGTTTAATAATCTTTCTTTTTGACCACAGATTTCATATATAATTTGAACCACGTTTAAATATAGTGTTTTTAAATATACACAAAAATGCATTTGAAATATTACTCAATAGATGTATCTGCATATTTTTTTATCTATTTATTTGTAAGTACATTATGCGATTTATTTCTACGTATGAAATATAGTCCTAGCGTCTGACGTGTGCAGCCCGCGACCCCGTCCTTCGCTGCTTGTAATCTCCCACTACGTCTTTGTCGCTCGGCTTCAGACGCGGGTTCACGCATATCACGCTATTTTGGGAAGCAGTTTTAGCATATTTCAACAAATGTATACGAAAATCTGAGATGGAAGAATTGTAGTTCATATTCTCTACTTTCAGAATCCGTGTGGTAAATTCAAGTCGAAGCTTTCAAGTTAATACGGTAGCATTGGCAAAAAAATGCTCTAAATTGTTTATATTGCAATTATGCTAAAACTACTAATGGGACAAATTTCATTTCCGTGTGTTTTAAGCACACATAATAAACTATCATTTCCCGAAAAATCTTTGCTTAAAATTGTAAATTACCAAAGATATTAATTCTTCTTCTTCTTCGGATGCATATCCATTAATGGATGTTTGCGATCACATGCTCCACTGCTTCTCTATCTCAAGCGGTGTGGATCAGTGTTTGTGCATCACGTAACCCTGTCCATTGTCTTATGTTCCGAAGCCAAGACATTTTCTTCCTTCCCATTCCCCTTCTGCCCTCAATTTTGCCCTCAATCATCATCTGTAAGAACCCATATTTTTTGTTTCGCATGATATGTCCCAGATAGGCTGTTTTTCTTTTCTTGACTACTTCGAATAGTTCACGCTCTCTTCCTACACGCCCCAGAACTTCCTCATTTGTCTTCTTCTCCGTCCATAAGATTTTAAGAATTCTGCGATACAGCCACATCTTGAAGGCTTCCAGTTTATTGATTTTACTCGTTTTTAGGATCCAACCCTCCACGCCATAAAAAAGCACTGACCATACGTAGCATTTCATAAACCTCACCTCAAGTCAATATCGCATTCTGAGCAGGTAAGCACATTTTTAAGCTTCAGGAAAGCCTGTTGGGCTTGCTCAACACGGCTTTTTATTTCTCTGTCCGATGTCCAATCCTCACAAAGCCATGTTCCCAGGTATTTGAACTTGTCCACTCTTTCATTGGGCGCTGCATCAAATTTATTCCGGAGTTTGTAAATGCATCCAAGTTTCTAGAGATGATCATAAACTTTATTTTCCTAGTATTGATGTTCAGACCCATAGATGCACTGTGTTGTCCAACCATATTTACTATTTGTTGTAGATCATCTATATTTTCGGCTGTCAGGACCGTATCATCGGCATAACGAATGCTGTTGATTCATACACCATATAGATTAAATAGGAGTGGAGATAGTACTCACCCCTGTCTCACTCCCCTCTCAATTTGTACAGTATTGGACATACCATTTTCAATTTTTACCTGATATATTATTAAAAGATAATAATATAATAAACAAAAGTAATTTTTAAGCGTTTTTTGATTTTTGTCAGCGAAAAAGCATCAGATAAGAGTCTATAAAAAACCATCTTGTAGATTTTTTAATTATCTAGAAATGAGCCATTGAAAGTAATGCGATTCATTCGATACTTTCCATAATAAAAGCAAAAAAAACCAAAAAAGTTCCCTTTTTTTACCGTTTTTATTATTTAAAAAAATTTCACTTCTCTTGGATTTTGTGTTTTACTCATCTCTAGATTATCGTTCAAGTCATGGTGCAGGAAATTTGCTGTTAATTTTTTTTACATGAAAAATCTATTGATTGTGTTAATCATCCATATACAGGAGATTTACTGTATATGCATGTGTTTACTATTGTTCGTAATCCTAAGTAAAGCCTTACCAGGTGGAATTTAAATTTAGAAGATTTGTTATAACAAAATTATACAGTAGATTGCACGTTACAGTCGACGTGTATATCTAATTATTATTTATTTATAACGTTTTATTAATAATTCTCAAGTAACGTAACTGCGTTGTTGTTGATGTAGGTTAAGATTTTATGCGTTTTATATGTAAAGGGAAATTCAAAACGGGATTATTAATGAATAGCAGTGCCCTTGACATCGTTCGCGTAAACTTGATAGTTTTCAAATGAGTCATGTAACGGTTTAATATCGTATTTTCCAAAAATGAAAATACTGGGTTGTTCATCTATATTGAAAAACAAAATATTTACCTATAAATTAAACATGTGATTTGCATGATAACAATACGACCCCAAGGAAAACCTAACTGTAAAAAATGTGTAGCTACGAGGATAATGATCGTGTGGCCTTTATTAAAAGTGTCCCACTCGATTTTACAATTCTAAAAGAGTTTTGAGGGCAGAAGCATGTGTATGTGCGGAGGGCCTTAGAGTTAGTTCGTAATACCTGCATTATCCACCGGTTTTATTAACTCATTTGTTAAATCTGTTTTCTTAGTTCATTGATCAATTCTTTGTACCGATTTTATGTCCAGGTACTTTTAGATTTGTGCTGCCTCTTTTTTTAAGTTATTGTTAAGGTGCATCAAACCCGAATAGCTTTCCTGTATCAGAAAACTCCACAATTTTGAGCATTTTTCCAGCTGATTTCTGGTGGCAGCCGTCAATTCAAGATCTTCCATATACGGAAGATGATGGTCTTAACCTTCTCTTCTTGATTTTTCCTAATACTGAAGATGAATCTGATCGATTGCAGACGGTATGATAGTGGGTTTATTGCACGGCAGAATCAAAATTTCCCTTTCTATTGAAGAAGATATTTGCATTCTAATTCTCCAAGTTGACCTGAGTTCTAAAAAGGACAAATTTTCATGAACTTTAAACATCTTCAGTAGAATTTCTAGCCAGTCATGTAGTTCAAGGCCGTCTGTTACTAGACGTAGGTATGCCTGTAAAGTTTTCTCACAAGAGACAGTAGCTTACAGATGGATGGACGAGCATGGCAAAAGTATAATATAGGTCTTCATATACAGGGTGTTAATACTAGTTCCAAAGAAGAAAAACCTTTTATTTGTTAGTATATGAAAAAAGTCAACCCTCTTACCTGAAAAATATATAACATATATAAAATTAGTTTATTTCCGTTTTTCTTCTAAACCCATTTCTACCGGCTAATGATCTCGTCAGTGGAGTTGTATAGAACCAAGAGCAACATTCGCAGGAAACAACTGTCTCTATAAAATCTCCAAGCTGCAGACATTTTCGATGTCAGACCCTAAATTATCTACAATTAAACGATACTTATATTTACACTGGAATAGCGAGCTTAAAAATGAAGTATGATGTAAAGAAATCTTTATAGCCGTGGCATTTCTTGTAGATTTGTTCAGAATTTGGATATTTTCTTCTCTTGCTCTCTTTTTAGTTCTTCCAGTATTGCGCCGTTACTAATCCCGCAAAAGAGTTTAAACCCGAAAAATGGTATTTCAGCCCCGTTTTTTACGAATTATCCATCATTTAATTTCTTTCTACTCCGATTTGTCACGGCACCAACAGGAGGATAACCGTGTTATTTGTTTGTTTAGTATTCCAAGGTCGTCTTGGAGCTGATTACATCAGACCTCAGTGCATAACTGTCCGACAGAATAATGATTTCTGTCGGCGCGATAGTTTTGCTTCATTGAACTAAACTCGTTTCCTAAGAGCATAAATTTCTGTTTGAAAAATACGAATGGGAGGAAGGTCAAAAAGTAAGTTTCTCCAGCTAGGAAAAAAATGAAAAACAAATTTTTAGGTTATAAAGTTATGTTTATTCCATTCTTTGACACTTAAACTATTTTGCTACCTAGTCGCCTTCGACTTCAATGAATTTTTGATTTCTGTTATATAATTTTTGCAAACCTTGTTTAAAAAAAAGCCTATAATATTTCTGAAACCATGAATCCACCTCCGTCTCGGAGGACGAGCATTGTCAGTGCAAAAGCAAAACGTTTTTCGACCAGGACGTTTTCGTTTGATAGCACTTCACAATATCTATCTTCATTGCCATTATAACTTTTTGCAGTTAAAAAACGTATAACTGTACGTAACTCGCACTCAGAAAAGGTTGGTATAGGAATCTCCATGATTGCCGAGTTCATACTGATAAGAGAAATATTTTAGACCGGTAAAACTGGTTCCGCTCTTACAGGCAGACTATAAAGAAAAACTTAAGTACGGTACAAACCCGCTAAATGGCGCCTAAGAGAAATGATAAGCTTACTTTTTGACCACCCCTCGTACTTCTGTTGTTTTTGAACTGTCTTTCAGTGGTCTCTAGAAGGTGTGTACAAAACCCTATCGTAAATTCCTGAGGCTAAAATATGAGAAATTAGCCCAATTTACCTTAGTCCAAAAGTTGATAGTTTTCGAAATACAGGGCGTCAAAGTTATAATTTTTGAAAACTTTTTATAAATATTTGTTTTAATAGCAGCTTGATTTGCACTAAATTTGGTACTCTGGAGTTTTTTAGGATGAAAAATCAAAATCTGATTAGTTTCGATGTACAGTGCAGAGGACACCACCAGCGGCACTTCACCTACGTTTGAAACTTTTTAACTTTTTTGTGCCTCGGTATATTAAACTTCAAATTAAAAATTCTTATTCTTTGATATCTTTTATTCAAAAAAGTTATATTTAATAAATGTCGCTTTGAGCAGCCGTTTTTGAGATAATCGAATTTAAATGGTTTATTGCGTTCTGAGACTCGTCGTAGCCCTCCTTCATACTTTATACAGGCTAGGCCTACTCCAAGAAATATGGATCATGTTTAAGGGCTAGCAGACCAACAAAAATAAAAATTTACTTTTATATATGAATATACAAGAATGAATTAGCCAAGAACATTAAGAATAACACGCAAAGTCAATAACAAGCAGAGCCAGAAAAAATTTATTTATTTGTTTAATTAAATTCTAAGTAAACGTTTAAAATGACCTCCGTTTTCATGTACACAAAGATTAATTCTACGGAGAAAGTTGAACTGTGCCCTGCCTACCCACAATTCTTTGGTGTTTACAGGTATACGTGATACTATCTGTTTAAGAGTTCCCTATAAAAACAATCCATAGGTATTAAATCCGGTCAGCGGGATGGCCAGTTTGCATTAACATCATTTTCTCTACCGATTTAATCTAAAAATTATTAAATTTAATGCATTAGTATTAAATACATTTAATAAACGGTTTATGAAATTTGCTTTCAGCAGATTACATTAAAATTAATGTAAATTTTTTTTCGGTGTAGATAAATATACTTTTTTTTTATAGAAATTTACATCATGTGCTCTCCGTTCACTAATGAATCGACTGAAGCCTTGTTTTAATTCGAAGTCGCGAGGTCAAAGCTTGCGGAAGATGGAATGAATATGACAACTGTTCTCTTAAAGTCATATTTACTGTATCTTCCAAGTCTGGTACTCAGACTCGGATTTTCTTGAACTCGTTTTAAAATTTCTTTCTCAACTTCCGATGTTCTAGTCGTAAGATTCCGACCATAATCAATCGTTGCAGGAGCAAAACTACCTGTTTCTTGAAGACGCCTTTCAATAGTAGCAAATGTTTGGTGGTTTGGTACGAGTCCATTTTGTAGATCCTTTCTGTATACACTTCTACTCGTAAACTAATACATATTGGTCATTTCTGCGTTAGTGTAATGTTTGGTCGCAGCAATAAATTAAAGAATTAAATGATAAATTTTAAAATTAAACGATAAATGTTTGTCAGATTGAATCGTTTGATAATACTCTGTTGTAACTAATGACTATTTCTATCATTGCCAGCTCACTGCTATGTCAATTTTTTTATTGGTGTTGGCTTGTTGGCCCTTAAATACCCTCCAAATTTTTTGGGCCAGTCCTAAACCTGGATCAAATTTGAAGGGGGACTACGACGGGTTTCAATACGAAATCGATTTTCTGAGCTGGCTACTACACTGGATTAACTTGTATATGCATTTCTTTTTAAATGGAAACTTACACTTGCTAATACGTTTTAAAAACCTTCCTACAAAAGATTTAACGTTTGGTGAGCCATAACGGATAATTGGGCCTTATTTCTTTAAGGATAATTGGAATTAACAAAATTATTTGGATATGTTAAATAAATACAATTTTTAGGATTGAATGAATGAATGGAAAAGGGGTGGTGATACTAGATCATCGATGCCTAGGCCTCCATTGGGCTCTTTACATCCCATCATAGCTGTAGGTTATTCGAGGCCGCTCGCCTTTTGCGAATCCAAGCAGCCTCGTTAGTTAAACTTGCCTAACTGCTTCCGGTAACAAAATTTTATCTCCGAAATATCTCTGTCTCAGTCCGTTGAGTGCTGGGCACTCTCTGAGGACATGGTCAACAGTTTCATCCTCCTCCAAACATCATCCGCACGTCGGGTCTTCTTCTTCACCGATTCTATGAAGATGGCCCATGAGGTGACAATGTCTTGTCAATAATCCCACTACAATTCGCAGCTCTTTCCTTCCCAAGGAGAGAAGCTCCTTAGTACGCTGTGCACTGGGTCCAGTTATATGTTCCTTAGCACACCTCATTCCAGGAGCTCTCTTCCATGATTCAATAAATTTGCTTTCCAGCAACGATTTTAATCCCTTTTTGCCAATAGCAATTGGGACAAGTAATATTGGTTGGGGTCCATAGGGTTCAGTCGCCGAACCCAACTTTGTCAGACGGTCTGCTTCTTCATTCCCGCATATGCCCGAGTGACCCCGGACCCATACGAGTCTGACTGTGCATTCTTTCCTTGCCATACCATTGAGTACATCCTTGCACTCAGACACCAGTCGCGAAGTTACGACACTCGACTTCAGTGCCAATATCGCAGCCTTACTGTCTGAGCATATATTTATTACTCTATTCCTGTCTATGTCCCTCTCACAGAGATGGGCACACTGAATTTTTAGGATTGTACGATGACTTTTTCATAAACTCACAAAAAAAGGTATTTTTTCAGTTCGAATACACACTTTGTAGAAATTTATTTATGATTATTATTGTTCATGAAGACAATAAAACTACGAAAAATATTTTCACACGTTTAAACTGTGAAAATAAAGAAACATTTCATGACAGTTGTGGAAACAAATTCATATTTATTAAAGCTATTTTGAAAGCAATATTATGTTTTAATCAATAATTATCCTGTATAAATTATTGTTTAAATATTCTTATCGAAGTAAAAAAAAAACTAATTTACGCATTTATCAATACCTGTAAGATATTTATTTACCGACAGTTTTTATTTTGACTTTAAGGAAAAATATTTACCAATGTAGGCTGACATGAGTTGTTCATGTATGGAATATTTGAAATTTAATATAAAAATATGATTGGTATAAATAACAATAATACTTAGATGAAGGTCGATTGGGCAATTCAGGTCTGATCTAGTGAAAAGAATAAACAGATTTATTGAAGTAAAAATATACTTGTTTTTATAACGTTGCATTTTTATAACATTTTTCTTTAAAATTACTATATATATATATATATATATATATATATATATATATATATATATATATATATATATATATATATATATTAATACGGGACCCTGCCTAGGGTGTGCCGAATACTCATTACATTAGGATTTAGTGATGGAAAGTTTAGTTTCTTTTAAGGACTTGTAACTACTCGTTCCTTTTGTCTCTAGGACTCGTTACTTTGGAATCGTTACTTTAGTTACTTTTATTTTAATAAGTAATACTGGAAGTAATATACGATATATATTTTAGGCCTTTAATTGAATAATTTATATTCCATGGTAAATATAAAATTGAATACTGAATATTAAGTATGTATTGGTTTTAATTATTAGTGTCAAAAGATGTTTAAAAATTATAAGCGTTAAAAGGTAATATATGGGAACACATATACAAATTAAAGAATATACCATTTAAGAACAACCAGATTTATTTAAACGGATAAAAATAAAACAAACATTTGTGTACGGATGTGGCGACTATACATAAATATATCCTTGCCAGTTGAGATAGCCAAGGGTGTACTTTTTCTCTGCCTTGCCACCAAACGAGAGTCTTTTTTATACAAAATGGGCTCTTCTGTGTACATGCGTATTTCTGCAATTGCTGAAACGGTTGAACTGTTTACAGGTTCGAAAGATATTATAGAATTATCAAAATCTTGCTAAATAATATCTTGACTTTCTTCGCATATTGTCTTTTCTTCAGATATTTCTATTTCATTTCTCTAGCCTGCAGCAACTTGTCCATATTTCTTTTTTATTATAGTAACTATTTCAATCTGAAGTTCATCTTTTACTCGTTCGAAACAATTTTTTTAACAAAACCCCTTGTTTTGAAATGAGGATCAAGAAAAGTCGCTTTACTCATTATTGTATTATTTTCTGGGTCTCCAAAACGAGAAGCAAGTGAATCCAAAAAAAATTATCAAATCTTCTCTCACTTGACTTGTAATTTTAAGTTTAATTCCCTCCAACGTTGACATGAGCCCTTTAACTACGAAAATAACTTCTGAAAGAGTGATTTGTTTTTCAGCGTTCACTTAATGACATTGTTGGGTGTTTTGATTTAAAATGGTTTCTTAAGTTTGAAATATTGCCGTTTTTATAGGAATATATAGATTTGCAAATATTATACTTTCTTTTGGCATCAGATAATAATGTAAAATGAATCCAAGCAGAACTTCCCTTCTGCGTTTCCATTTCTTAACCTTAAAATTTTTTTTGGCATTACTATTTTTAGTAATTTCAGAATATATTTATTATTTATTACTTACCTAATTGGAAATATTTCAATATATTACTACCTACTTATGTATGCCATACTTGGAATAACTAGCAAGTAAGTAACAAACGTAAAGGGGCAGACGTAAAACGTTAAAAATTCAAAACTGAACTATCAAATATGATAATGGTTATAACGTCAATAAAGAATAAGATTCATCCCTTCTATTTCTTATCTTATTTGGGCGAAATTCTTTTAATTTGTCGAGTCCTGCATCTAAGCTTAGAAAACGCTTCTGTCCTGTGGATTGCCACTCGGAAAACCACTATAACTTCCTCATCTACTCCTCTAGTCAGCGGTTTCGTAACTATACAGAAGACCGCCATGCCGGCCCGAGCTCACGACAATAAAAGGTTTATTCTTTTGAGTAGTTATCACTTTCAGTTCTGTCACTTGAAGTAATCATGATCACTTCGATCCAATGACAAGTAAATGCATATTCAAAAGAACATGAAGTTATCAGTTTCACTTTGTTCACTTTGATCAGTGACAATTTACTCAAAATAATACAGGCAAAATAGTAGTTATATTTCTTTAGTTATTTCGATTATCGTCCCGGACTAAGGGTGTTTCGGTATAGTAACGAATTGCCAAGGTATGAGTCTTTTCTAAATAGAGGACTCGTTATTTTTAGTAACTGATTTGTAACAGTTGTTTTGTAACGATTAGTATCGTTACTTTCCATCACTATTAGGATTCTATAGTTGTATTTTTGGTTCTCTTCATTTTTATTTAAGACTCCTTATTATTTTATTAGTTTATCCAAAATATTCACATGATTTTTCGATTTTTTGGTTAACATTGTCAGCATGACTTTTGCAGTAGTTGGTCTACATGGTCCGTGATTTCTGAATTCCTAAAAATTGTATATGATAGTTAAATAATAAAAATAAATGTGTTGGCCTTTTAATGGTAAGGTTTTGGATCTTGTTGGTCACACCCTTCTAAGGGGGTCATCAATATTTATCAGATTCTTCTAATTGATAAAATTAAATCTCTTAGATAAATAAATAGCTATTTATTTCAGGCCCCCTTACAGGAAATTCGAACATAGGTAAACAAGCTAATAGAATAAAGTAAATAAACTAATAAAGTATATAAACTAATTAAAGCTACAGTTAATCTAAAACTAAGACTAAGGACCCATTCAAAATCAGTTCACCATCCATTTGATTATTGGATTTACAAGCTGTAGACATACAATATAAACTATCCATACACACAGCAAAGTAGCAAGCTACAAAGAATACCTAGACACCTCGCGCAGATGTTTCGGAATAGTTGGTAGACCATCAAAATGCATGTCGCATTGTGCAGAAATACGATTAAAATTGTTGCACATTTTGTAGATGGGACATTGTAATAAAATGTTTGACCTAATAAGAGCAGTGGAGAAATCTGGTGGATACCTGGTACCAACACGGGGAACGCGAAATGATAGTTGCTCTGGCAGAAAATGGCAATCAATCCTCGCGTTCAGAAGCTTATAGAGAAATGATACGGATTGGGAGTTGCCAGAATGTGGTCATGATTGAAACCCCACTGAGGATAAATATTGTCCTCTCTAAACATTAAATATTTTAGAAATTTCCTTTGGATGGTTTCTATAGCAAGGCCATGACAATTGTACATGGGGGACCAAACAATTGATCCATAATCTAGCCTCGATCTTACGTATCTATAATACAGCAGTTTAAAAGTCCCTGTGCTAGAAAAAGGTTTGCAGTTTCGTAGAATAAAACCCAATATTCGAGATGCGCTAGCCACCATCTGATTAATGTGGGGAATAAAGGAGAAACTCGCATCGAAGACACCCAGGTCCGTCACAGTAAAGCATCTTTTAATGATAGGACTATTTATATGGTAATTAAATTGAACAGGATTTTTTGTCCGAGAGTAAGAAACGCATTACATTTAGAGATGTTAAGATCCAGCTTATTAGCCACACACCATTGACTAATCATATCAATACTGACATGAAGGGACAAACAGTTTACAACAGAATTAACGCGTTGAAATATTTTAAAATCATCAGCATAGGCCAGTCTGTGACAGTCCAACTGGGCAACAAGATCGTTCATAAATATGTTAAAAAGAAGTGGTCCCAAGTTCGAGCCCTGAGGGACACCTGACGTTGGAGTAAACCTAGCAGATTTATATTCTTCTATTTGCACCAACTGATTACGATTAAATAAATAGGATTTCAAAAGGTCGCAAGACAAGCCGAATAGGACAGAAGCTTTCTGTAAGAGTATGTCGATTTGGTCAAAAGCTTTACGGAAATCAGTGTAAATAACATCGACTTGACATCTGCTGTTAACGGCATCGCAAACGTAAGAGGAAAAAGAGCAAAGATTAGTCATACATGATCTTTTAGAAAAGAAGCTGTGTTGGTCAGTCGATAATCGATTTTGAATTGTAGAAAATAAATATTTCTGCAAGATAATCTCGAAGTTACATAAGATTGTAATGCCGCGATAGTTTTCAAGTAGAGATGGATCACCCTTTTTCAGAATAAGACAGACTTTGGTAATCTTCCAGACATCCGGAAAAACCTCGCTCTTCAAAATTAGCTGGAAAATATGACAAAGGGAAGCGCTTAGAACAATGGAACAGTCCCTCACCAGAAAACTAGGAACACCATCTGGGCCAGATGTGGCCTTATTTTTGAGTGACTTGCAGGCCCAAGAAACATCCGTGGGAGTGATTATGGGAATGTTAATGGTTTCAGAAGGTTCCCCAGAAGTAGAAATCTCAGAGGGCTCCGAGTCTTTGTAGAGATTCTTGAAGTACTCCGCAAAGGCTGAGACAATATTATGAGGCCCATGAAATTGATGGTTCTCGTAGTTCATTATAGCTGGAATGCATGCCTGAGCTTTTTTACTCCGAACGAAAGTCCAAAAGTTGGAAGGATCACTGTTTATATTTTGCTCAGCGTTTCTTACAAAGGCCTCATAGGCCCGCTGCGACTGCGACTTTATTAGCCTACGCAACGTCCTGTAATTCTCCAGGTAATTAGTAGTTTTATGAGCTTGAAGATGTCGACGCACCTTTTTCTTCTTGAAAATGTTGGTAATCAGTTCACCTGTAAACCAAGCATGAAACGCTTTCGTCTGGGCAATGTGCGAGGTATGCAGGCAGCAGAGTTGTAATTTAAGATATCATAAAACGACTGACAGGCATCCACCACGGCAATAGACTCAGTAACCAGAGACCAATCGGTGTGGAGCATCATTTCGTACAGGCTGGCAAAGTTGGCTCTGCTAAAATTGAATTGAGGTTGAAAATTATCTATGGGAGTGCTTCAGGGATCCGTTCTGGATACTCTTTTATTTTTGATGTTTATTAAGAACCTGTCGAATGTTTCTATAGGAATAATATTGGATATTGGTTATTATTGGTAATAATAAATTAAATTTTTGCTCCAGGATATCCGTAAAAAATAAACATTTCATTCCTTAATTTTTCTTAATAAGAATAAAAATATACAGAGAAATATACGCATATACATACCTACTTTTAAAATAGAAAAATTTTAAAATAATACTCGAAAATAAAATACATTTTGTAAATATGAATAAATCCTTTTTCTGTGCAAATCAAAAAAAAAAAAAAAAAAATAATAAGAAAAATAAATCAAAGATTTTCAATTAAAAATAAAATTAAAATCAGTCCAACTCTGGTGCTACCTTACTTTTGCTGACGAATCTTCATTATGGGCCTGGCTTTTATTAGGAAAGCTGGGTCTACCGCACAATACAGAATTATTCAGAGAACACTGTTAAAACGCATGCATGTCTGGAGATGCACTCCTCTGTCCATGTATTTGAATTATTGTCCTTTTTTACTGAAAACCATGCGATATATCATACCACATTTTTAATTACATTTTTTAAGTGAAAGTTTCATCCAAACTTTCCATAAAGGCGGAGGTGCAATTTCGACTGGGTCTACCGCACAATACAGAATTATTCAGAGAACACTGTTAAAACGCATACATGTCTGGAGATGCACTTCTCTGTCCATGTATTTGAATTATTGTCCTTTTTTACTGAAAACCACGCGATATATCATACCACATTTTTAATTACATTTTTGAAGTGAAAGTTTCATCCAAACTTTCCATAAAGGCGGAGGTGCAATTTCGACTCTGTTTTGAGTTAATTAAAAACAGGATGAAGTTACAAGGCTGTGATAGACAGACTGACAGGTTGATTTGATAGGACTATGAACATTCTTAGTTGACTACGGAACACTAAAAATCTCCTTCCTGCTATGCATCAACTATGCTAGCAAACAACACGTATCATACATACATGTTAGTAAAATTATTTTTTTTATTTCAATGCGACTGTAAAATTTGAACTTTTTTAAAGTAAATAATCATTTTTTAAAATTTCTAAGGTTATTTGAAAGTGAACAAATGAACTTAGGAGCATATCACATTATTGGCGCACTATTTTTAAATTAACATGTACGTAAATGCATTTGGGCACACAATATCAATTAAATGAAAGGAAAATTTGGAACACAAAATAATAAATTATTTAAATAGTAACTACGGTAAAAGTTAATTCTCCACGTGGCTGCATAAAAAATGAATTTGGACTAGAAATACGTTTGATATTTAATTATTATTAGGTGATACGTAGATTTCCTAGCTAATAATTGATTTATTTTCATTTTATTAGGTATCTCTTGTAAAAGAAAGGATTATTTTGACGACACATCACCCAGTGGTGTGCCAATCGAGCTTTAATAGAAGACTTATGCTTATCGAACAGTTATTTACATGAGACAAATGGGGTCTTCTTACCACCCCATAACCTTGATTTTTATTTAAAAAGTACGCCCATAAGAGTTGTACTTATGGCAGGATGCTTCTTCTTCATTGCGGAGGTTGGCAATCATAATAGCTATTTTAATTTTTGAGGCAGTTGCGCTAAATAGTTGTTTTGAACTGCATCCAAACCATTCCCTTAGGTTTTTTAGCCGTGAAATTCCTCGTCGTCCTACGCCTCTTCTGCCACTTATTTTGCCTTGGATTATGAGCCGTAAGATGCTGTACTTCTCCCCGCATAATATGTCCGAAATATTGCAGTTTTTTCTGTTTTACTGTTATCTCGACTTCGTTTTCTTTCCCCATTTTTCTCAACACTTCGGCGTTCGTAACTCGATCCACCCACGAAATCCTTTGAATTCTTCTATAGGTCCACATTTCAAAAGAGTTAAGTCTTCTCATTGCCTCTCGATTCAGTGTCCATGCTTCCATTCCATAATATAGAACACTGTATACGTAACATTTAGTCAGTCGTATTTTCAGGGCTAACGTTAGATCTTTGCTGCAGATAACCTTTTTCATTCTAATAAAGTTGGCACGTGCTTTCTCGATTCTGGTTTCTATTTCGACGGTATAGTCATTATTTTCTATTAGGGTTCCCAAGTAAGTGTACTTCTTAACTCTTTCTATGTGCTGGCCTCCTACCATTAGGGTTTCATTATTATTGGTGTTGTTTTTACTAATTTTCATGAACTTGGTCTTTTTCGTGTTAAGAGAGAGTCCATATTCTCCACTAACTCTTAATATTTTATTCATTATTTTTTCTAGGTCTTTCAAACTATTAGCTATTATTACGGTGTCATCTGCATACCTAATATTGTTGATTAAAACTCCGTTTACTTTTATCCCTGCTGTTTCAGATTCAAGATTCTTCAATATGACCTCTTCAGAATAAGCGTTAAATAGTAAAGGTGACAATATACACCCTTGTCTGACTCCTCTTTGTATTTCCACATCTCCGGATATTTCCTGTCCAATCTTTACTGCCGCTCGCCGATTGTAATACAGATTTGATATCAACCTTAAATCTCTTTCATCCAAATTTTTGCTTCTGAGAATCTCTATCAGTTTGTCATGTTTGACCCTATCAAAAGCTTTGTTGTAATCTATGAAGCAGACATAGAGGTCCTGATTGATATCCAAGCATCTTTGAGTAAGCATATTAAAAGCAAATAATGCTTCTCTTATACCCACCCCATTCCGGAAGCCAAACTGTGTGTCACTAATATCCAGCTCCAATTTGGAATGTATTCTAGCATGTACAATTTTTAAAAAGGTTTTCAAAGTATGTGACATGAGACTGATTGTTCGATAGTCACTGTATTCTTTTGAATTTGCTTTCGTTGGTAAACATATGAATGTTGATGTTAACATTTCTCGGGGGATGGTTCCTGCGTGTAAATTGTATTAAATAATCTCACCAATAAATACAAATTTTTATCATTGATCAGCTTCAACAACTCACCTGGCATTTCATCTGAACCAACAGCTTTATTAGTTTTTATCGATCTTAATGCACAAATGACCTCTGCTTTAGTAATTTCAGGCCCCATGTCACCGCTCAGACTGTTTATAGAAGAATTTTCGTGTCTTTGATCTTCAAATAGTTTTTCTATGTATTCTTTCCACCTGCATAATTTTTGTTGTGTTTCCATAATAATGTTTCCCTCTTTGTCTAGCAATACGTTTGAGGTTTTTCTCTTTTCTATTCCAGCTAGTTCTTTGACTTTTTTATGCAAGTTGAAGTTGTCGTACTTGTTTTGCAACTCCCCTATTTCTTTGGATATTCCAGAAAGGTACTCTTCTTTTGCTGCTCTTATTTTTCTTCTTATTTGAATTTGCCACTGTTGATATCGGGTCTTGTTGGTCTTGTGTTTCCTTCTTTCATCCATCAGCTCCAAAATATCATCTGTCATCCAATCTTCCTTCTTGTATCTTAATGTTGTAAGTACTTTCTTGCTTGGTTCCATAATTGACGTTTTGAAAAACTGCCACTGTTGTTCAACGTTGTCATCGTTTAACCCAGGCTTGCCTTGTCTTCTTTCTAAGTTTGTGTTGATGTCCTGTCTCAGCTTTTCTTTCGTTTCTTCTGATTTTTATTTGTGTATTATATATATATATATATATATATATATATATATATATATATATATATATATATATATCATTTTTCTTTTATTTTGTCTTTTCTTGGGTTTAGGTTCTATAGAACCTAAACCCAAGAAAAGACAAAATAAAAGAAAAATGATATAATCTATGGTTCAAGAAACAAGAAAATAAATATATATATATATATATATATATATATATATATATATATATATATATATATATATATATATATATATATATATATATATATATATATTACTACATTTAGGACATTAGTATTAAGCAGGCAATGCAAAGGTAAAAACTTGAATAACACTTATCCCAATCTAATAGCAGTCCATGCACTTCCATGACGTCCAAATAACACACGTTGCAAATTTATTGTCTATCCTTGGTCATTTGGAGAAACACACTAAACAGCTACAGCAGTATTGTCACTAATGCTACAAATTGCAAGACATTAAAAAATTATAACGGGAAATTATATTAGATATATTCAATCATTTACAAATTCAACTTAAACTAATCTTTTTGACATTGAAAAGTATGGTTCTTGGGATTAAACCTGAATGACTATTGAAGAGTAACAACCCGGTATTTATACCACGCGTGATGTAGACTGTAACCTGTATCTCTTTAATATTATTTTGGTATTACAAATTTTAATTGATTCTCTAATTTTACGTTTAAAGAGACCAAACACGAATGCACCTTAGTATCTTTTTCATTAAAAGTGTGATCTGAGCAATGCAGGTCTTCAGCTACTGCAGATTGTAAAACTTGTTTCTTTTTTTTATACATATGTCATGTTCCTTAAGCCTAGTGGATATAGACCGTCCTGTTCCACCTACATGCACTTTACCACGAGAGCAAGATATTTTGTAAACGCTCTCTGTTTGAAATGGTATTGTGTCCTTTGGAGACCTAAAACATTGTCCAACTTTCTTACATGTGTTGAAAATTGTCCGAATGTTTGATTTTCGGAGCAGTCTGGCAATCTTGTCGGTAGTTCCGTATATGTAAGGCAAGACCACACTGTCCATAGGAGGTACATTTATGATATTTTGTTGGGGAGTTGGGTTTTTATATTAACGTTTTATATCTTCAGCGTCATATCCGTTGCTTCGTTGAGCATTAGTCAGTTTTCTGTTTCTAATTTCAGTGATTGTTCGTCAAATATTGAAAGGGGTCTATGTACCAAAGAGTTTATGTTGGATTGTTTTTTGGAAGGATGACGTTGCATTGAGATATCGATTTGTATGTGTTGGTTTCCTGTACACAGAATGTCCTATTTGCCATCCTTTGTACTAGTACATCAACAAAGGGGAGGACATCCTTTGATTCAGTTTTCATAGTGAATTTTATGCTAGGATGTTGTTGGTTTAGATAATCCAGGAAATTATGGAGGTTATCTGCGCCATGCGGCCAAACTATGAACGTATCGTCTACATATATGCACCAAAATTTAGGTTTTGGAGGAGCAGAAGACAAGGCAATTTCTTCGAAAGCTTCGATCAAGATGTTAGCTACCACAGATGATCACGGAGATCTCATGGCCGCTCTCGAGGTCTGCTCGTACAAAGTTCTTTGAAAAGTAAAATAAATGGAAATCAGACATGCCTTAATTACTTCTAGTAGGGTAGAGTCCATGTTGTTCTTTCGTAATATGTCCGATATTATGAAAACTGAATCATTTATAGGAACATTTGTATACAGAGATTCTATATCAAAACTGACCAATATGTCTGCGAGCTCTAATTGGATGGTTTTTAATCGTTGAACAAAGTATCCAGAGTTTTCAACAAAGGATTTAGTTTTTCCTGTAAAATGATTTACACGGTCTAATCTCAAGAACTACAAGAACAACTTGACTAAAGCCGTGAAAGCTTTCGTTCCTTTTGACATTGGTTGTATTTTGTTTCTGTTGATCCCGTTTCAAAAATCATTGTCTTTTATTTAAGAAACGATTTTGGAATAAAAGGAATACCAAGTGAATAGAACATTCGAACAAGTGCAATTGTATGCCCGTAAAACATCCAGCCATGGTATAGGGTTATTTCCTTTTGGTCTAGGTTAGTTTAATTTTCTTTTTTTCCGGCGTTTTTCACCAGATTTGATGAAAATATCTTGAAAATTTAAAGAAAAATATGTTATTATTTAGAATGTTCAGCCGCGATTTAGCGAATGTGGCAAAGTATACAGACATTTGATGGAAAATATAAAAACGACTCGAGTGAAGATGAAAAATATTTATTCGGATTGGCGTTTTCCGACACAAAAGTGGGTAGTATGCAAAAAATCGTCGGTGTTTCCATTCCAAACCATTAATGTAAATTTAAATACCAATCGTAAAACAAAATGCAATTTGTAATATGTTACAACTGAAGTTTTTTCTTTTTCTTTAAGGAGGGACCACAGCGTAGAGAGTCGGGCAAGAGAGGTCGCAAGCCGGGCCGTAAATCCGCTGACAAAATTGACATGAAAGCCAAACTAGGTAAGATGTTCTTAAAATTTGTATGTAACTACTCGAGATTACATTAATATTGATCTAAAGTTTTTATAGCCTTTAAAGGATGATTTCTAAACATTCTGGTTTTCTTATGTAGGTACGTACGAGGAACCGTTTTTGGTTAAAATAATGAGGATCGATACATACATCTTTAATTGCTTCTAATTCTTATTTCCTCTGAGATTCTTTATTTGCTACTTTGAGGCATTCACCAAATTAAATATTTTTTATTTTTTTTCCAATATATACTTACGCTTATCCTGTTATTAAATTACAGAACGCAGTCGTCAGAGTGCTAGAGAATGTAGAGCCCGCAAGAAGCTGCGTTATCAATATTTGGAAGAACTGGTCGCAGACAGAGAAAAGGCTGTTTTTGCCCTCAAGAAAGAACTTGAAAAGGTATGTATCACTCGATTGGTACAACAAAAAAAATCCAATCTTACCGATTATTTGCATTTTTATTAAGTAATTAATGTACAACATCTTGATGAAAGTAGGTATATACTCTACGTGAGTGCTTAGATAAAGATATTCATACAACTACGCCATATCTGTTTTTATACGCGCTTTCGTGCTCGCTGCGATGACTACAGAATTGGATTGATACTTTTCCAGCAAGGAATTTTTTGAGGTTGGAATAAGAAGTTCGAAGGGACCAAGTTGGGTGAATAGGGAGCAAGCGACACGACTTCAAAATTCAGTTTATGAACTTTGACTACCTACATGACATGTTCAGTAGGATATTACGTCTTCTAGATAATCTACCAACAAGATTTCTTTTGTGCCCGAAAAAATATTTCTCACGACTTCGTTTTGTTTCAGGCATAATGGTGGATCCGGAATTTGGGTTTCTCGATTTATCGTTTTTAGTGATTTATCTCTTCCACCTCCACGGGGTATAATAGATAATACTATTTCAAAACATAATGTACTTCAAGGAATATGATAACAAAATTGAAAATTTACTTTCTAATAATACTATTTAAAGAAATAATAAATGATCCCACTAACATATGTCAAAAGAAAAAAAAATAATGAAATAATCTCTCGATGGGAAAATAGAACTTTCATCTCTCCAAAAAGGGCCAAACAATTTTAAAATTCATAACTCATTGGCACTCTGAATGTATGGCTCACAAAATGACCATACCACTACCCTTCATTTTATCATATATATGCATATAGTCACCATTCGAAAACTTCCTCGAAATTTTACAAATATTTTTCAAAACATAATTAAAATCATTACCATATGAAATATTCTTGGGATTTTAAAAACAAAATGAAAAATTTACATAAGTTTGCCAAACGACTATATATACTAGTTTCACATAATGTAATGTCTTTTTATCTCAACTTTCAGCTTCTCGTTTAAAATAGATACCGAAAATATCCCAAGAAGATGATAACATTAGTGAGACTTTTAATCAAAACATAAATGTGCAGGAACAGGAGATCATTAGCGGTCCACATTTTAATGTAAGCCATGTTGAGATTGGATTTAAGTGTTTGCTGGATTGCCTGTTGTCTTTGAATGTTAAGAAGGGTGCTAGTCCTGATTTGTTGCCGAATAGGATGCTTAGAGAGTGTGCTATCTCTTTATGTGAGCCTCTTTCTTTTATTTTTAATAAATCCTTGTCTAGTGGTGTCTTTCCTAGCAGATGGAAGCACTCGTATGTCTCCCCTATATTTAAATCAGGTGGCAGCTCTGATTTTAAGAATTACAGACCTGTCTGCATACAGTCTGCTATCCCTAAAATTATGGAAAAAATGGTTCTGCCTTCGTTAGGTATATTCAACAGTATTATAGTGGAGGAGCAGCATGGTTTTCAG
Source organism: Diaprepes abbreviatus (assembly GCA_034092305.1). Classification (NCBI taxonomy): domain Eukaryota; kingdom Metazoa; phylum Arthropoda; class Insecta; order Coleoptera; family Curculionidae; genus Diaprepes; species Diaprepes abbreviatus. The sequence continues at coordinate 607,093 of JASJET010000070.1, forward strand.
GGAGGCCGTTCTACGGAGACTAATCTCTTCTTGTATACAAACTACATTAGCGCAGCCATAGATCGGGGTTGTGAGGTTCATGCAGTGTACACGGACTTTAGTAAAGCTTTTGATTTGATTGTTCAAAGTGTATTGCTTCACAGACTTGAGTCCCTTGGTACGGATGATCCACTCTATTCTTGAATGTCATCCTACCTGCAGGGTAGAACATTGCAGGTTAGACTGGCAGGGTTTTTTTCACATAAGTTTGATGTGCTCTCAGGTGTGCCCCAAGGGTCGCACTTGGGCCCTAGACTATTTCAGTTGCTTATAAGTAATATAGGTCAATAAAGTCCAGTAAAGATTGTGAATTGCTTCAGAGGGACTTAAATATTTTAGAGACATGGCGCTTGAAAACTAACCTCAAGCTGAATGTTGCTAAGTGCTCATATATTATATTCAGTCGCAACAAGAGCGTGAATGAAGTTGAGTACAGAATTGAAGTGAGTAAATTGCAGAGGGTGAATGTAGTTAAAGATTTGGGATTATTTCTGGATAGTAGACTTCGCTATGTTGATCATTACGATGCAGTCATTAATAGGGGCCACCATATGTTGAGTATGGTGGTAAGAATGTCCCAGGATTTTAATAATCTATGTGGCGTCTCTTCATTGTTTGTGTGTTACGTAAGGTTAATAATGGAATACTGTAGTTTGATTTGGAACCCATACTTTCATATACATAAAAAGCGTTTGGAGGCTGTTCAGGTAAAATTTTTAAAATATCTAAGGTATAGATTGGCACAGAGAGGGCTGTAGCTTGGCGTTGATGAGGTAAGGCAGTGTTATGGTTTGACCAAACTGGAGGACCGCAGACAATATTTTGAACTTCTTTTTTTCTATAAGGTAATAAATAATTTAATAATGTCCCCTGATATATTGGCTGGTTTTAATTTTAAGATTCCACCTAGGAATCTCAGGAGGTGTCCACTGCTGTCCTCTGGGTTCTATAACACCCTACATGGTCAGAATATGCCAATTAGTAGAGTAGTTACTGCTGTTAACAGTTTCCCTGATCTTGATTATTTTGTCACATCATTTAATGCATTTGGAAATAAGCTAAGACGTCTGATTTTGTTATAGTAGTATTAAGCCAATGTTTAATATTAAATAATTTATTTGATTGTATATGTACAAATGATGGAACCGTTGAAATAATAATAAATAAATAAATAAATTTTGTATTGGTACGGAGAAAAACTTGGCAAAGCAAACAATACAAAGTTGAAAGTAATTTAACACTTAATTCGTTCAACCAATCCATTTTTCCTAAGTCTGTTAATATAGCAGAATTAAAGAATACAGCTTCAGTAAGTAATGAGAAACTTGCAGTTAAAGTGGTAAAAACTTGGAAAAAGTCAATTTTAAAACATTTAAGTCACATTTTCAATCTTTGCTTAAAAAAAGGTATCGGTCAAAAATAACTTGAAAAACCTGTAACTGTTTCTATACGTAAATTAGGAGGTAAATGCAATATACATAACAATTTCTCATTCATCACCTTTTGCAAAATTGTTACAAAAATGTATTTTCTAAGAACGAAATTTTTTGACAAATAAAAAAAGTTAGTTAAGCAGAGTTTGGCTTTGTTAAAGGTATAAAGTACAAGCCATACTGTTACTAATTTTCTGGAATCTATCTTTTTATATGCTGTATGTCACACAAAGTTTCTTAAGAAATTTTTATTACGATATTAGAAACAATTGTTACAATATACTAAAAGACTATTTATGATATAACAATTAACAATGGATGTAAGATAGTTCATTCCAAAAAATTACTTGCGGTGTACTACCGGGCATTTTTCTTGGCCCCTTATTATTTAGTTTGTATCTAATTTTCACTCGTTCCAGATATACTCAGATTCATAAAGATGGAGTCCTGTGGGGTGCCTTTCATGTTGTTGAGCCCCTTAAGTTATCAGGCCCTAGGTGATGTTATAATCTTCTACATATTCCATAAACTTCCGGATAGTTCGAGGGGTCCAAATAGCATTGCCTTTCGCATAGCCTTTACAGGTGTTCGCTAAGTCTCAACCACTTAATATTAGGCAGAAGACTTTTTGTTAATACGCCGTTTGTTGATATAATTATGGGAATCGTCCAGACGCTACTCATTCCTCACTATCGGCGTATTGGTACCTTCAGGTCTCTGTATTTGGCGATCTTCTCATAGTGCTTGTTCCTTAGATTGTTGTTGATGACGAGTTTGATCGGGTTCAGCGAAAACTTGTTCTCCAGAATAGGTTCCGGGCTGTATTCATAATATGGCACTTTCTCTCATCCATATTGGCACTGATTATTATGGATCAAGGAGTCTCTAATGCTAATTTGTCAGTATTATCCTGGTTGACCTCATTTGGGTGTCGTTCATGAAGCTGATTCTGTATCTAAATTTTAAGTTTCTTTTGGTCTGCGTGGTGATGAAAAGTCAGTTCATGGTCGCTCAACCGTAGCTGTGTTGAGTCCCGGTATAGCAAAGGAGATTCTGCTAGCCAGTGAAAATATGAGTGTAAGCTTGTTAGTGGTTGATCCAATATCAACTGTATATTACTAATAAGGTTAGAAAAACTATAAATTTTTAATTTACGGGATATCTTAAATAGAGATAATATTAAAAAAGTATATTACCCATTTGTGCACGGTATAGTACACCGATATGTTAATATTATGATACAAAACTGTATAGTGGTCCAAGAAGTTGCCTATAAGATAGAAATCGATCCTCAAAAAAAAGCTCAATAAGCTCTTATTAAGATTATATTTAAAAAATTAAAAAGACGTTTAACTAAGGAAATATTTTCTGTTTTTAAAGTTCTCTTCGTGCATAAATCATTTACTATGAAACTAATTTTTTATTATTCTTAAAAACAAGATAAAACTGACAAATCTTACATATGACACACAATGATAACTCGGAGTGTGAGTAATTCATGCGTTAGAGTACTTAGATTCAATTTTAAAATTATAAGATACATTTTTACATCAGTAAAATTTAAAATATACTTGACCGACTTATTAAACGAGACATACCTGTATGTATTAAAATATTTAAGGTACAAGTTACTATGTCGATTCTTGAAAACACAAAATAAAAAGAGAATATTTAGCAACTGATTGGGACTTTCCTGAGTATATTTTGATTTACAATAAGAATGTGTTAAAAAACAGTAAATTATATTGAGTTCAATATATGTATGGTTACTTATTTTCAAGCAGGAAAGACCAAATGTTGTTTTTATGGGACATTATATATAACTTCGTAGAGTTCAATATATGTATGGTTACTTATTTTCAAGCAGGGAAGACCAAATGTTGTTTTTATGGGACATTATATATAACTCTGATTATTGTTTTGGAATATACTTCAATTAATGACTGGTAAATTACAAGTAATTTGGTGTAGCTACTCTGTAGCGAAAGCTTTAAAGCTAACTTTGTGTATTTAATATAGCTTTATGTTACTTTCTTGGTGGCTATTCGAATAGATGAATCACCTAGTAACACTCGAATCTGATTCGTATCTTTTTTAATTCTAGTCTTTTTTCCGAAAGTAAACATGTGTTAATTCCGGTTTTCCAAAGTAATCCAGAAGTTTATTTCTGCATTTTTCTCGTCTAGTATCTCATAGAAATTTCTGGACAACAGGAGGACCCCTATTATACTAGTAGATACAACAGGCAAACCTCTCATTGATGAACAAGAAATCTTTAATGCCAGGAGTTCATACATAACTGAATTATTTGAAGACTAAAGATAAAACATATCAGACGATGTGCTTGGAGGTGAACGACCGGAAATTCTGATGTCAGAGGTTCTTTATGGCATAAGACGTGCAAAATCCAGAAAAGCAGCTGACCCAGACGACATACCAATGGAACTCTTGCAATTGATTCATGAAGACAATATCAACATACTGATTAAGTTTTTTAATGCAATGTATAACATTGGAGAAATACCGGAAGATTGGCTGAAATCTGTTTATAACGCTACCAAAAAAACAACGTGCCAAAAGATGTAACGAATACCGGTTAATAAGTGTCATGAGTCACACTTTGAAGGTTTTCCTAAGTATAATTCACTGTAGAATAAGGAATAAATGTAAAAGCGGCCTAGATGAGACCCAGTTTGGGTTTAGAAATGCCCTTGGTACTAGAGAAGCGCTAGTTGCTCTAAATATACTTCTCCAAAAGTGTCGAGATCAACGTGGACATTTTCGTATGCTTTATCGACTATGAGAAAGCGTCTGATAGGTACAGCATGTGAAGCTCATAGATATACCGAAGAATGTTGGTGTGGATGGCCAGGTTGTGTGGATTATATAGAATCTATATTGGCGTCAGAGGGCAGTGGTCCGAGTTAATGGTAAGCTTACCAAAGAATGCCAAATTCAACGTGGCGTTAGACAGGGATGTATTCTTTTTCCACTGCTTTTTAATTTATATTTGTACAAAGTTATTAAGGAAGCTCTACGTAACAAAGTATTTGGGGTTAAAATCAACGGCGAGCTAATAAATACGATTCGTTATGCCGATGATACGGTCATCATAAGTGATAGCCTTCAGGGTCTGCAACAACTCTTGGATTTTGTCAACAATGTTGGGAAAGAAATGGGACTCAACATAAATGTTGCTAAAACTAAATTTATGGTTTTCAGTCCAGATCCAGACGCTTCACTGCTAATAAATGGACAAATCGTTGAAAGAATGTTCCATTTCAAGTACCTTGGATGTTATATTATGGCACAGCTTGACTCAGATATAGAAGCTAAATGCAGAATCGAATCAGACTTCACCACTTTTTTAAAAATGAGATCACTCGTCTGCAAGGACAATCTTAATTGAACACTTCGCCAAAAGATGGTTAAGTGTTGTTGTATGGAGTGGATGTGTGGACACGACCAATCGTTTGGAGGCATTTGAGATGTGGTAATATAGTGGTTTTAGATCGGGCAGATGCCATTCGTGAATTGCTGACAATTACAAAATGCAGAAAAGTAGCATATCTTGGCCATATTCTCAGAGGGGATCGGAACAGAATTCTTCAACTGATAATGAAGGGTAAGATCGAGGGTTGCAGAGGTGTTGGAAGGAAGCAGATCTCTTAGCTGAGGAACATCCTAGAGTGGACAGCTATTTAGAATAGCAGAGAACCATGATGAACTCGCCATTGTAATTGCCAACGTCAGGGGGGTCTGACAGGGCGCAGGAAGAAGAACAAATATCTCATAATTTTATAATTTGCTGTTTCGTCCACCTAGATAGTTTCAGTTCAATCCCAGCTACCTCTGTCAGTATCAGTTTGTGGTTATGTATTTTTGAAGAACGCTCACATTTTGGGTGGTAGTACGGTCACTTTTGAATTGACTAAAACACATTTTTGCATTTGCTAATGGAGCCCCCCCCCCCCTAATGTAGTGCCCAACTCCAATTTAATCTCTCACTATTCGCACCTCGGTTTTTCCCCTATTTCAAAAATTTTGAAAAAGCATATAATATCAAAATAATAATAAATGTAGTAACTTCAACTTAGAAATAAGATTATATATTTGGGTCATTAAAAGTTTTACATCTTTTTTTTTTAATTGTAGTCGGATTATTTTTTTAATGTTTTTACTAATAATAAATTAATGATATTTTTTTTCAGTACGTTCAAATTGCAAGAGATATAGACGAAGGAAAAGTACCTGAAGGAATTCAAGCCCTTTTGGAGGATACATCCAACCTGGAACTCAAACAGGAACCTTAAAAGTTCTCCCCTGTTTATTGTGATATATTTTTACACTTTAATTTTTAAATTGCTATATTTTTGTAGCATTTATTGTATATTTTTATAGATTGCTTTAAGTTTTGAATATTTCTTGTATAAAAAATTTAATTCTTCTTATTTTTGTTAACATTTTTGTTGCTACCTAACTATATGTTACTGTTAAATGACAAGAAATATATATCTAAAAAATTGTTATCAAATTTCTACCTATTTTTAGGTTGAAATTTGTGGTGGGAAGTATTTTGTTAAGTATCTTTAACTTTTATTTTCTATGATATAGAAATGGACAAATATATTTTGTTACGTTTATTTGTTGTTTTTTTTTGTTAACACCATATTTTTAAAGTATTTTAGTAGGTTCATATTAAATAATTGTACTTCGGCGATTTTGGAGACATCTCAGAGTCGGTACTGGGTACTGCTTTGAAATTTGTTTATATGTAGGTATACAGGAAGTATTCAATTTTCTTAATTGAGGGCCCGGAAAGTAGAATCGACTAACTGTTCGACCAAGCTAAGCCTAATAAGGCAGAGGAGGGATACGCGCCCACTATTACTAGCGAGAAAAGAAAATTATTTGGAAAGTCTAAAACTAGAAAATATTTATTTATATAACACTTTATTTCGCACAATTTTGGTTCTGGAATCTTGTCTGTAGGAGTTTTTGGGAAAATGAAAATGACTTTTTCGATTGAATGAAAATCCATACATTTTTTTGTGCTACTCGCGGTAACTTGGTTAGTTTCAGCTTAATCATGTTTTTTCAAAAATAATTTTATTTCCCAGTTTGTAGAGACACCAATGACTTAAGAAAAGTGGCAACGAAGCCCGTGCTTTTCGAGTTCTAATGGAGAAGCTCGGTGACGAACTTTTGGTTTTTTGAAATTCGATAAAGCAGTATTGATCTGGATAGTTTGAGGAAGTTTCTCCCAAAACAGCGCTCGTTCGCTTAAGGCGCAATTATCCATCGTTTATTATTTTTACCTCTCCCAGTTTATAATGGTGCTGTTTTTCGCATTTTGTATTAATTATATTGCTGTGTGTTGGCAAAGGTCTAAAATTATATTAAGTATTCACGTAGATTGCGTTCTATACATTTACTGTTTATCATATTTTCATATTATTAATTTACTCAATAGTTCGACACTATACTCTCTTATTTAATAATACAAACAGTAATCTATTTATTTCACAGAAGTACGCTTTTTGGTTTGAACTTGTGCTTTTCCGGTTTTTCAGCATTGGTGACATCTTTTTTTCTTCATTTCTTTTTGTATTAATTGACACTTATGACATACAAGTCTTCTAAAGCCTTTAGGTTTTTATTTTTGTCTTTAGTGACACCTGAAGAGTTCGGTTTCCAGCAGCTGAATTGCGGCGAGCGGCTGGAGAGCTTTTATATAAAATAGCAGTGCGGCTTCAATTTTTGATTTAAAAAATTGCCATTTTGGGAAAAACCCTCAAACTGCGTTAATATTGCTTTATCGAATATCAAAAAATCAAATTCGTCACTGAGCTTTTTCATTTAAAATACGAAAAGTCCGGGCTCCGTTACGCCTTAATAAATATTCTAATTTTGCCGTGACCAAAAACGCTACATCAATCTTCATTTCGTCATTGGCGCTGCTTGAGATAGAGGAATAATGATTTTTGGAAAATCATTTTTTGAACTTGCCTTGCCCTATCGAACGTTGACAATCATCACCGCTGTCTGAACTTCGTCCACCGCTCTTCTAAAAAGCGTCTTTGTGCTGGTTCCATACCATTGCCGTAAGTTCTTCAGCCAAGATGTTCTTCGACGGCCTGGACATCTTTTGCCATCAGTTTTACCTTGCATAATAAGTTGGAACACCTGGTATTTTGGATTACGAAAAATATGTCCGAAATATTCAAATTTTTTTTTTTTTGATGGTGTGTATGATTTCTGTTTATTTGTTCATTCGGTTTAGTACTTTTGTATTTCGGATTCTGTCCATCTACGAAATTCTCATCATACGCCGGTAAGTCCACATTTCGAAGGCTTCCAGTCTCTGTGAGTGTTCATTTTTCAGAGTATACTGAAAACATATCTAAGAATACATGTCTGTAAGGGTAGACCAATATCACGGCTGCATAGTATGGCCTTCATTTTGATAAAGGCGCTTCGAGCCTGTTCTTCAGGACCTTATCTCTTGTGTGTTGTCCCCGTTTTCATTGAGTGTGCATCCCAAATACTTGTATTGTTGAACATATTCTGTAGGTTTTCAGTCATATTCTAAACGTCCGAACACATCTGTTTGTTTGCTTAGTACCAACCACTGTGTCTTCTTGATGTTCAACTTAAGCCTCATCTCTCCACTCTTGTCTGCCACGCAGTTTAAAAGTTCTTCTAGGTCTTCCAATGTATTCGCGAGAAGTACAGTATCGTCTGCGTACCTAAGATTATTTATAACTGTATCGTTTATAATAATGCCTTGGTGTTTTCCATTTAGCGTCTCTTGAAATATACTTTCAGAATACAAGTTAAATAAGAGAGGCGGCAGTACACATCCCCGTCCGACTCCACGCATTATCATCTCATCTGATCTTATTTTTGCTTTCTGGTGCCAGTAGAGATTAACTACTATTCTTATATCTCTATCATCTAGATTCTGTTTGCTTAATATTTCAATAAGTTTTCCGTATTGGACGGTATCAAAAGCCTTCTGGTAGTCTGTAAATCACGCGAACACATCTACAGACATATCTCGACATCTCTGCATCAACACCTGCATGCAGAACAAAGCCTCACGTGTGCCCATCCCATTTCTGAAATTAAACTGGGTGTTGCTCATGTTCTCTTCACATTTACTGTAAATACGGGCATGAATGATTTTCAGGAATATTTTTAAATTATTTAATTTTTTTTTATTATTTATTAATTAAAAATCATGATCGAGCCGAAATTGACTTAGTTATCACGAGTTGAACACAAAAGACGTATTTTTTTCATTGAATCGAAAAAGCCATTTTTGATTTTTTCCTCAAAAAACTAAAAGTCCTGCAAACAAGTTTCTGCGACCAAAATTGTGCCAAATAACATGTTTCGTAAAATATTTTTTACATTTACCAAATAATTTTTTTCTCGCTAGTGAATCACTCTTCTGCCTCACTAGGCTTAGCTCGGTCTAGCGGTTTGTCGGTTCTGCTGTCCGGGCCTTCAATTAATCAAAATTTAAATAACGAGAAAGTTCTCAATTCAAACGCTATATATTTTTTTAATGTGTGTACACCGATTGATTACTTTGGAATGGTTCCACCAACTTAAAAGAAATTTTCCCCTATGTGGGACATTTAATTTCCACTTAATCATCTCAGTTTTCATTCAAGGTGTTTCCCAAATAGCTAACTATTGAACCTTTTTCGGCAGTTGCCCACAGACTGCAAGATTTCCGTTCATATAGGTTAAATAAAAGTGGAGACGATCAATATATACCCCTGCTTTACTCCTTGAGTTATCTTCACATCTCCACAAAGTTGATTATCGACGTTTACCGTAGCTTTTTGATCCCAATAAAAATTGGTCATCAGCTGGACATTCTTGGAGTCAATATCCAGTTTACACAAAGAATAAACTTTGATTAATTACATATTTTCCTTTTTGTTCAATGACCTTTTGCATCTTTCTTGCAACTACATGATTCCGTCCTCGCAGAAATTTTGGTCCTTATCAGCAAAAAACTGAATCAAGTGTGGTTTAAGGTCATTATCATTCGTAAAAGTTTGACCACTTTATGTGTTTTGCAAACTTCGGAATAAATTATATTTATATGATGCCAGGGGAGAGCTTTATGGGGATGCGACATTATTTCCCAGCCAAGCTCTAATAATTTTCCACGAGTTACTTATTATGAGTAAGGCAGTAGCAATTTGCCAATTCTGGTCGTTTTCCTTTGATTGTTTTATCCAGTTTCATTAATTGTTGGCAGTATACATGTGAATTAATCATCCGGTCTCTTCGAAGCAGTTCAAAATATACAATACTTTTGTAGTCCCACTAAATTAACAACATGTCTCTTTTTGGATGCTGTTCAGCTTTAGATGTGGTTTGTGCTGGTTCATCACGCTTGGACCATGGTCGTTTTCGAATAATGTTACTGTGGATGACCCATTTTTCATAACCAGTGATGATTCTTTTCAAAAAAGGGTTGGTGAGGTGGCGCGTGAGATGCATATTGCAAATATTGATAAGTTGTCTTAAGTGAATCTCTTTCAATTCATGCGGAACTCAAATATCGAGATTCTTGGCGAGTTTAAGACAATTCAAGTGTAATAAATTCCATCTCTAGCAAGAAATTTTTTAAACCAATTCTGGCACGTGCGTTCTGTTATGCAATCAACACCATAAACTTCATATATCAATTTGTGAGCCGCAGGATCTTTCTTTCCTTTACGGCGTCGTTCAAGGTTTCTCTCTCTCTAGCTCAGGGGGACGAGGGGCCTCCTGAACTTGAGGGCTCCGAGGCACCGCCCCGCCTAGTCCACCGATAACTACACCATTGCCTAGTTTATACCATAAAAATACCGAATTTTCTTGACACAATGGTGAAGGAACTATAAATCTAAAATAATTGTCGTGTTGTGATAAATACTCTTTTATTACTTGACCTGTTTTATTTCAACAATGATATTTTCAAAAATACTTATGCATTATCATCAAAATTACTTTCAGCTGCACTCGTATTATCGTTACCACATTGTGAGATGGACCTGTTTACGTCTTCAACAATATTATGATTATATTTTAGGAGCTTTTAGTTTGGGGTTTATTTATTTACCTACTAATTTTTTGTGGAAGAACTCCATTTTACAATTTGCGAAGTTATCATAAAAGACAGACCTTATAATAACAATAAATAACATGGCAGAATAGCAAATAATTTTAAAAAATGGAAGAACATTTTTATGCAAAGTATGCTGATGCTGATGCATTTAATTTATGGTGAAGCACTATCAAATTCTTCGAAGGTAAGAAGACTTTATGTTGAGAGATTTTCAGCTCGAATAGTGCCAAGTCCAAAAACCTTTCAAAGGGTTGATTGAAGTCTAAAGGAAACAGGCAAAAGATGATTAGAAAATAATTATTAGAGTTAACAAATTAATTTTAACATGTTTTATTCAGGGTTGTTTTTGCCGCGATGTGGCGGTGAGGGTTCTCCCAGGAGAGTAAGAGACCCTCACGTAGAGGAACAAATTTTGCAAGATATTGCGGACAACCCTTGAAACAGCAAAACAATGTTACGAAATGGATTGACATGAAACTCTAACAGTTACTTCACCCGTACCACGTTGAAGTACACCTATGGCGCAAGATGATTATCCTGCAAGATTTCAGTACTCCAATTGGTTTATACAGCTACATAATAAATCTGTATATTTATAATAACAGAAGTTCCTTTTACTACTGTATTGTTTATTTTTTATGTACACACACACACACATATAGATATATATGTATATATATATATATATATATATATATATATATATATATATATATATATATATATATATATATATATAATTATAAGAAAAAGCCAACTAAACCGAGAGGTTTAAGGCACTTTTGTGGGGCTGCACTCAGAAGGATGGTTGTAAAGAAAAGAAAACCCTTTTTTGTTAGTCTAGCTTTCGAGAAATTTTATTCTCTTCATCAGGACTTCTACAAAAGAGAAAATAACCTTCCTTAATTCTACTCTTATGAAACAAAAATAAAGAAAAAGTCCTATCAAAGTGAGTATGTATGAAATGCCAGGTTTTGTTCAACAGATACAGTCATTAGCCCTTAATACTAAGATCACATAACATGAAAAAAATGTTTTAAAAGGCAAAATTTATCTAATTAATTAAGGAACTAATTTTTTAAACACGTGGATGTCGTTGAAATGCGATTTTAATTGAAGAATGAATTCGATATTTGATAGTTGACGATAAGAGCCCGTTTTAATAGGTAAAGTTTACACTGCCCAAGAACAGATAATCATTCTGGGAGCGGAGGTAACCGTTCTTGAAAAGTATTATGTTATTAAGCGGAAAAGCAATGAAAAATGAAAATTATGACTCAAAACGGTAACAACAATCAAAGCAAAATGCGATCGCTATTCGGCAACACAATTATATAGTTGTTATTTAAATAAAAAGTAGTTGAAACACATTATATGCACTTTTAACAATGCACATTACTTTTTATTCTTTTATCTACGGAAAATAACATTAAGACCAAAATACGAAAACAATATTTAGACATACAATTATCATAAAAACTAACGGCACCAAAACAATACATATTTCTCACGAGTATTGTTTTAAGCATTTATGTATAACTTTATCATTTTAAAGACAAGAAAATTATTTTTTGTCTCATTAAGACAGATTAAAGAAGGCCATTGTATGCAAAAACAAGGAACCACGGTAAGTGCGCCTCATAATAATTCCCAAAATTTTAATTACAGCGAAAAAAAAAATTATATAACCGGCTTTGTGTGTGGTAAAATATATTGTTCAAACCTCTAATTAAAAAATCTTATGTCTTAAAGAAAGTTTTCGTAGAAAGTAAACGGTAAATTTTTTTTTTGCGACTAGGAAATAATTACATTTATATTAGAGAAAATATCTTAGTTCTCAACTAATTGAAAAAATCTTATACTTATTTTAAGGGCAGGCGTACTCTGTTCTAATACGGTTAGAGACAAAGTACTATCTCAGACTGCAAGGAAATACTAGAAAAGGGTGAAAGCCTCTCCCATGGCAGTACACCGCCACTTCTAGACCGCTGTAGAGTGAGAAGAGGTACATGGCGGCTCTGGTCGTACCAATATAATTGGACAAATACCTTCTATAATCAAGTTATTTAAATGAAAACACCGATTGCAAATACGATATTATTAATGTTCGAAAAATGCGTTGAACAATGCAAATTTTTAATAAAATTGATAGCAAGGATTTTTAAGGTTTAAATGAAAATGTTGAAAATGTATTCTTTTGCGAAACCTATGTAAATAAATTAATTGTAGCATGAAAAACAAGTGGTTAGTTTTGTACGCGAATAATATGCCAGGTTATCAAATAAATGTTAACATTGACTATCACTCTTTCTTGGAAAAACAGATCTGAAAAATATGTTATGTTTTTATTAAAAAAGGAATTATATATATATATATATATATATATATATATATATATATATATATATATATATATATATATATATATATATATATATATGTAATCGAAGGTTTTCGGGCATCCCGTGTATGCGCCGAGTCCTCCTCAGAACCGCAAGGCAGCTGACGTTTCGATGAAATCTCATTCACCATTTTCAAAGCTCACTGTGTGGCGTCTACGAGCGAACTGACGCCTGCGACTCCGGTGTTGTCGGTACCGTGTGCGCGTCGGACGTGTTCGTTTTCCGAATGGTTCCGGACCATCAGGTGGCGTGACCTGCTGCGCGTCATCGGCCCTGTTGCCAGTGTTTGTGGTTGCGTTGCCGAGTTGTAATCTCTTTCGTTACTAAGTGGTACTGGTTGATGTTTTGTAAGCAGATTTTTCCAAGTATTAGGCACACGTTGGCTATCATTTCTGCTATTTAAGTTGTTGGGCCTCTTTGCAATTTCAATAGCCTCCCTTATAACTCTTGTGGACAGGTTTTCACATCTCGACAGCATTTTTGTTCCCGAGAAATTTATCTTATGTCCTGTGTTTAACCAGTGTTGGGCCAGAGCAGAAGAAGTTGTTTTTTTGCTTGACAGCGTTCATATGTTCGTCTCTTCTGGCGCTTTTTTTACGGTTGGTTTGGCCTACGTAAGATGAGCTGCATTCTCCGCATGGAATTTCGTACACTCCCTGGTTTTCTAGAGGGATTCTTTCTTTAGGTGTTGGCAAGAGATCTTTTACTTTACGGTCTGTGGTGAAAATGGTTTCAATGTTGTGTCTCCTAAGAATTCTTGCGATCTTGTCTGTGGTGCCTCTTACATAAGGAACAAAAGCCTTGGAGCTAATCTCTTGGTTTTCGCGATTTTTTGGGGCCAAGTGTTTGTTTTTTAGAACCTTGTCTATATGTTCTTTTTTATAACCGTTCTTTATTAGGGCTTCGTGCAGTATGTTCATCTCTTTGTGATAATTTTCTGGATCTGTAAGGGACTGCGATCGAAACGCAAGTGATTTCACTACTGCAAATAATTGGGCGGGGTGGTGATGTGAATCGGCGTTGAGGTACCTGTTGGTGTGAGTGGGCTTTCTGTAAACAGTGTGCGAAAGCAAGCCATCCTCTTTTCTTTTCAGTAGGATATCCAGAAACGGTAGTTCTCTTTCCTGTTCTGTCTCCAAGGTGAATTTAATTTTGGGATGTATACTGTTTATGTGTTCCAGGAAACTTTTGAGATTTTCTTCCCCATGTTGCCAGATAACGAATGTGTCATCCACGTAACGTAGCCACATTCTTGGTTTATGTGAAGAGGTCTCCAAAGCTTTTGATTCAAAGTCTTTCATAAATAAGTTAGCGAGTGCAGGAGATAGCGGCGATCCCATCGGGGCTCCCTCGACTTGTTTATATCGTCGGCCTTCATAAGTAAAATAGGTGTTATCAAGACAGTGTCTAGCTAATCCGATGATATATTTTGGCAGATTGTATTTGTTTTCTATTACAGAAAGAGCCTCTTTAACTGGTATTTGTGTGAAAAGTGATGTTACGTCAAAACTAACTAGACATTCTTTTTCTTGTAAACGTATGTTTTTGATTATTTCGCAAAAATGTTGCGAGTTTTTAACGTAGGAGGCCGTTTTTTCGACGAAGGGTTGGAGAATAGTGGCTAGATGTTTTGCCAGGGCCTGAGTTGGAGAGCCAACAGAGCTTACAATTGGTCTCAAGGGGGCTCCGGGCTTGTGTATTTTGGGTAAGCCATAAAGTTTAGGACATATGGATGATTTTTCTCTTGGTGTGATCTTCTTCTTTATTTCTTCGGTAAGTGGAGATGCCCTGATCAATGCTTTGGTGGTCTTTTCTAGATAAGTGGTATGGTCTCTGTTTATCGGCTTGTAGGCAGGATCGTTTAACAGGGCGATCATCTTATCATGATAGTCTGTTTTGTTTAGGACCACTGTCGAATTTCCTTTGTCCGCAAGAAGTATCGATGTTCTTCTGCAGATAGATTACTTTTTGGAGGTTTTGCTTTGCGCAAAACGGCTGAAATTTCTTGGCGGATGGTTTCGATCGCAGTCCCTTACAGATCCAGAAAATTATCACAAAGAGATGAACATACTGCACGAAGTCCTAATAAAGAACGGTTATAAAAAAGAACATATAGACAAGGTTCTAAAAAACACTTGGCCCCAAAAAATCGCGAAAACCAAGAGATTAGCTCCAAGGCTTTTGTTCCTTATGTAAGAGGCACGACAGACAAGATCGCAAGAATTCTTAGGAGACACAACATTGAAACCATTTTACTACAGACCGTAAAGTAAAAGATCTCTTGCCAACACCTAAAGAAAGAATCCCTCTAGAAAATCAGGGAGTGTACGAAATTCCATGCGGAGAGTGCAGCTCATCTTACGTAGGCCAAACCAACCGTAAAATAAGCGCCAAAAGAGACGAACATATAAACGCTGTCAAGCAAAAAACAACTTCTTCTGCTCTGGCCCAACACTGGTTAAACACAGGACATAGGATAAATTTCTCGGGAACAAAAATGCTGTCGAGTTGTGCAAACTTGTCCACAAGAGTTATAAGGGAGGCTATTGAAATTGCAAAGAGGCCCAACAACTTAAATAGCAGAAATGATAGCCAACGTGTGCCTAATACTTGGAAAAATCTGCTTACAAAACATCAACCTGTACCACTTAGTAACGAAAGAGATTACAACTCGGCAACGCCACCACAAACACTGGCAACAGGGCCGATGACGCGCAGCAGGTCACGCCCCCTGATGGTCCGGAACCATTCGGAAAACGAACACGTCCGACGCGCACACGGTACCGACAACACCGGAGTCGCAGGCGTCAGTTCGCTCGTAGACGCCACACAGTGAGCTTTGAAAATGGTGAATGAGATTTCATCGAAACGTCAGCTGCCTTGCGGTTCTGAGGGGGACTCGGCGCATACACGGGATGCCCGAAAACCTTCGATTACACATCACACCCGTGAGAATATCCGACATAACATATATATATATATATATATATATATATATATATATATATATATATATATATATATATGAAGTAAAATGCGAACAGTAAATGCAAACCTCGCTCCACCATATTCTCTCTGTGTTAGAGTTTGCACAGTTTCAATAAATTGCTACAAACCATAATTCATCCTATTCCATCACCATCGAGATGATGGCCTACCTGTACCACTATACCGAGAAGAAAGTTAAAACTTACCCTACGCGCCACAGTGATACGGCAGAGTTACATGTTTCGTCTCTTAATAGACTCATCAGGGTACTGACATGCACCTGTTTGTGCAAAGGACAGATCGGAAGGAAGCATGCAATACTGAACGCGGCTTCGTCGGCTTCCCGCCGGATGGCATCTATATGTTTATGCGGTTTTCACGGATTCCTCCGTGTGAGATGCGATAGCAGTGGTTATATCCACATTATGCTGTTGTAGTGCTGAAATCACATTCAGCAAACGTACAGCTATATGCAACTCTATATGCAAATTTACATACAGAGTTGCATATAGTTGTACGTTTGCTGAATGTGATTTCAGCACTAAAACAGCATAATGTCGATATAACCACTGCTATTGCATAAAGCCGCATATATATATATATATATATATATATATATATAGAGAGAGAGAGAGAGAGAGAGAGAGAGAGAGAGTAGTCGCGACTGACTAGTCAAGAAACAATATTCTAAAAACTCGGGTTATTGGGGAGGCAGTCTATTTAAATTTGTAGGCGTTGATAAGGAAAAACCCTTTTTTGATTTTGTCAAGCTTTTAAGAATTTATTTATTTCTTCTTCAGGACACCTTTACAATTATTAATTAAACAGTTATAGTATTAACCTAACCTATAATTATTAGGTAACTCATTATTGTGGTTTTAATTATATTTAAAGGCATATTACGATAGGATTGTAAGAATTTGTTTAAATTTTAAAAATCACGAAACAGCCAAATATCTTACTCGACCATTTCACCATTTTGTGTGTCAGGTGTCAGTCGACAAGTGGCGCGGGTGGCCTAAATAGTTGAGGAAAATACGGATCCGTAAAACACTGGCGTAGTCACGTATGAAATTTAGCAAAAATAAAATTTTGAAAATTACTTGTTTGATATTTTTTACATGATATAAGAGAATTTAATGGAGCCACTTATTCATCTGGAATTGGACTGTCCAGGAGGCTCAAATACTTTTTTTCCAACTTGAAAATATAGCTGTAAATGGTATTCAAATTCTCGATGTCACTTCTTTTATTCATGGTGTTGCCATCTTGATTAATATGAACCATTCTAAGGAAGAACCTTTTGTGATATGGAGGAAGTTTATCTAGAATCCAACTGCCATCTCAGTTCATGATGTGATCACGATAAAAAGCATGTTCACCCAGAGCACAACAAGTGAGTTTCACTTTGAGGCTGCTGGAAGTCTGGCCTAATCAAAAAAGGCCTACAAATTTAAATAGACTGCATCCCCAATAACCCTAGTTTGGAATATATATATATATATATATATATATATATATATATATATATATATATATATATATATATATATATATATATATAATGTACAATGTGACCAGTAAAGTCGGCATCATAGTATTATCTGTCAAATTTTAATCTTTTTCCAAAAAAAAGTGAGACTGTATCTTAAAATATTAAAAAAAGGTATTAGAAAAGGTTTTTCTAAATGCAATTTTTAGCCATACGCAAAATTTCATCTGTACAGGGTGAGTCAACGATTGGATGAAGTAGGTTTGTGCCTTTTCGGTGAAATTAACAAAGAAACTATATTTTTTGTTTGATACAGTTTATTTTTACGCAGATTTTAAAAATATTTAGGACTCTACAGGGTGAGCCAAAAAACTAGGACAGCATAAAGTTGTATTTTTTTAAATAGAACACCCTATATACGAATCGTATTTTCGATTTAGCTTATAATTTTAAATCTTTTTTATTAAGGGTTTACTATAACAAAACTTTATAGTTTCTGAGATAATTAAGTTTAAAGAAAAAAAGTCACATTTTCAAGCATCAATTCAATCCTAAATAACGTTTTCAATTTTGTGACAAATATATTCAAATTTGGAATTTAGCAAGGCCAAGGACAAGTTAACATAATTTTTACCTAATATTTGCAATAAAAGCTACAGGGTGTTGAACACATCGGCTCAAATTTGAACAAGTTTAAATGAATAAATATCTTTTTTTTTAAATGGTACACCCTGTATATTTTCATGTTATTTAATAGAGTAATAAAAACCCTAAAAGTTTTGTTCAATATATCCTATACCTATTTATAATAGTTTTTGAGATATTTCAGTTTTTCTTATTTTCCATACTTTTTTACAGAAATAGTCTTCATTATCATAGTAGCCATGTAAAATAATAAAAAGAAACTACAGAAACAAACAGAATGTGGTTAAATATGATGAAATACATTATTCGTTATATTACAACGGCAATAGTTTAATTAAACATAATATCTTATAATTTTTTTTATAAGAGCAAAGAACTTTGGTGAGGGTTTTTAAAAATTAAGTGATATATTTATTTCGGCTCAAAATTATTTAAAAATTTAACAATTTGGCAACGTTGTATTTTAGGCAACAAATTTTAGGTTCGAAGAGAAGACTTCATTTTAATAAATAAATGAAAAGTTAAATTTTATAAAAAAATAAAATTTAAGACCACGGTTATTTGGGACACCCTGTATGAAATAAAACTATTATTGCAATGTACTTCCTTTAATCTCATTAACATTCCGCATAGCAAATTTTTTATCGCTTTAACGATTTAGCCGCAATCGAATACCGGAATAATAAATGGACACCCTCTATAACAGTCATTCGATTGTTCTTATCACTAATACAAAATTGCGTTATCATTGTGTATAACGTGAATACCTTAAGCATCACAAAAGAGATAACACGGTTCCTTAGTACCATGGTATGGTCATACTAACAATGAAGTACTAGACGTAAATCATATTCATACATATCATAAAATCCATTCTCAACGTTATCTCCACCATATGAGATAACTTATCCTATGGAGATGTTATCTCATCGGCACCCACGCCTTGGGCAGATACCCGGAGGTCACCTGTATGGCTTGCTGCCGGTATCGGCACGGAGAGACTTTTCAGTTCTTCGGCGGCAGCAGCGATGCTGGTACATGCGGCGGTGACCATCGGTTCTCATGCCAGGTCGAGGTTGTGCCTTATCGGTTATGTCTTCTTCTTGGGGGCGGTTTGCGAGCAATTTCGGATTGTTCAAGCTGGTAAGTAAAAAGAAAAATTTTTAAACAAAAAATTATGTATTTTTTTTTATCAAAATAAAATTGTTGACATTTTTTTGAAAATCTAACTGAAAAAAAAATAGATAGCAATGTATAAAAATAAATAAAAAATTGAAATTATAATAAAAAAAATTATGAAATTATATGTTTATTGTAAGTTGAATTTTTACGTCATTATAATAAAGTTTTTTGTATTTTTTAATTATCTAAGAATAAAATTTTTATAAAAAAATTGAACCGCCTTTTAAAAAAATGCAAAAAATAGAAAACTGATATAAATTTTTATACGAAATTGAAACTTTCGAAGTCGGTGCCACATCACTATCGGAAAAAATGCGATTCACGTAAAAAGATTCAGAAATATTTTATTTCTAATTGCTTTCTTATTGTAGCTAGTACGTATCCCGTGTTAGGTTTTTGTTTCATTTAGTAATAATTTGAAGTCAACTTCCAGTTTCATGTAAAAATTTATATTATTTTTTGCTTTTTAGCGCTTTTTTTGAAGTTCCGTTTAATTTTTTATAAAAATTTTATTTTTAGATTTTTATTTTTAAACTGAGTTGAGTTTCCAAGGTTGCAAAAGTACCCATTTTATCAAGAGTTGTAGAAAAATCTTTAATTCTGAGAATTCTCCAAACACCAGTTATTAATGAAATTGAACTAAACAAATATTTAGTCTGCTATAGTAAATCCGCTATCGTGAGTTTTAAGGAATTAATTTTAGATTCGTTACCTAGGCCCCGCAAAGCCCCTTAATACCGAAATAACTTGGGGCATGTAAATTTTTTAGTCCAACATATTTTATCCTGCATATTCAGTTCAAAGAAATTAATTTAAGGTTCATTATATACATCCCAAAAACAACCTAATATCAATTTCTACAAAATCGAAAAAATGTAAAATTTATAGTCCCCTATATTGTATCTGTCATAGTAAATTATAAAATATTAACTTCAGATTTGTAACCTACGATTTTGAAAACCACCTTATACTAATTTTGGAAAAATGTAAAAAAAATAAATTTTTTAACCCACCATATTGAATCAGCCCTATTGAATTTCAACGTAAACTAATCTGACTTAACACATTAGTACCGAGAGGCTAAGAGGAAATAGCTGTAAGAGGAATGTCAGGAAATCAGAGGATTGCAACAGAAATACGAAACACTGGGAGAACATAAAAAGTTAAAGGAAGCCGCTGGTGTATATAGAAGACAACCATCAGCTCTGCTCATGAATTACAACAATAAAATCATCGTAGAAAAGAAATACAAAAACAACTTACGGAAAGATTATGTGGAAGCTTGATTTGCGGATGACTTACTACAGGAGCTCGAGCAGAGTCCTACAGAAGTAATACTGTCGGGACCACCAATAACAATGGATCAGGTCAAAAAAGCGCATAAAGAACAAGGCTGCTGGACTTGACAGACTGAAAATTGAAATTATAAAACTAATTGATAATGACAACATTGTACTTCTATGGAAAATATTTAATAACATCTGCGATACCGGATAATTTTCCAAGAGTTGACTGAGATCTACTTTTCTTTCCAAAAGAGACACGCTCGCAAATGTCAAGACCATAGAGTTAAAGGCCTCATGATTCACACTTTTAAGTTATTTTCAAAAGTTATCCATAACAGAATTTATCGAAAATATGAGCAAAACATAAGCCCTAATCAGTTCGCTTTAGATGCGGAATGGGTATTCAAGAAGGTTTTCGATTGCTAACAACATAAAGAACTCATGACCATCCTGAGAACAACAGATGTAGATGAAAAGGACCTAAGATGTATAGAAAACCTGTATTGGTACCAGACACCACATATAACCACACAATTATTCTGAAATCTTGAGTTTCAGAACTTGCGATTCTACAAGTGTTGGAAATTTTAAAAAATCTTTTTTGATGTACTAAAAAAAAAGAATGCTCTTCTCAAGACGCATAATTTCTTTTTTTAAAAACCTCAAAGGCTTCAAAAACAACTTTAATTGTCTGTAGAAATGCGATTCCTATAGTGTTTTTGACATACCAAAACAAGAAAAGAAAGTCTTGCTAAGATTTTGACACTTTCCCAAAGTTGCAATTTCAGAGACGTTTGAACTTTTAAAAATCTAGAAAAATTTCACTTTTAGCAAACATTGGATATTTGTACAGATAAAAATTGCAAGTTCGACATCTTCTATGATTGGAAGATTTTTGAGCTTTTAAATGTGTAAAAATAAAAAAAAAAATTACGCGCATTTAAAAAACATTTTTTGTTGGTAGGCTTGATTTTATATCGTTTCCTTTTCGAATGCTCTCTAGCTTCTTTCCGCAGCTCTTTTCTGTCAGGAGATATGTGATTTTGTCCAAAAACATATCAAATTAGTTCACTGTTTGCAGGTGGGTAAAAAATCATGTGGCGTTCCAGCCGAACGGAGTTGGGTACTAAAGAAATAAAAATTTATGAACTAAAAATTAACAATAAATTATCTTAACTCAGTCACTTGCAAAGGAAAAGAATTTAATTCAAGCTTTTTGGTTCGCACGCCCTTGGAAACTAGAATTCGGGCGGATTGTATGTACAAACAAAAACAATTATTTGATAAAAGTGATTTTCCCTAAATAAAAACAATATTTGGTTTGTATCTTAATAAAATAATATGAAATTTATTCTTATTTCTTGTTTTAAAATAGAATATCTTCATATATATATATATATATATATATATATATAAATATATATATATATATATATATATATATATATATATATATATATATATATATATATATATATATATATATATATATATATATATATATATCATAGTTTCTTAATAAGGCTTCAAACGGTATCAACATCTCAATTTACCAATGTTATGAAGTATTTATTTCTGTTGGGCTTTAATAGTTTAAGTATCGTAGATACAATATCACGTGTAATTAGTGATACCACGCTAACCATATTGTTTAATTATAAACTAGATACATCCAGGTCAGGATTAGGACAAGTCAAACCAGTAAGAATACTGAAATTTTTTAGCGAACAATTAAATCATGAATTTTTCAAAAAATTTCACATTTTACATTAGGTTTTTCCACCAAACTAATACTTACATTATAAAATAAAAATGCCTTATTCATACTTTAAAATTTGATAATTAGTAAAAATTAAGGATGATCAATCGAAATCATCTGTTGATATTATAACCTAAAAGTAAAACGTAAGTTTTTTTTTCTTTTTAATCGTGATTGCTTAACTAATTTTATTCTGAAGGTTTCGACCATTTTATGACACATTTTTACTAAATTTTATTTGTTTATAATGTTATTTTTTATATTTTAATGATAATAGCAATGTAACTCGATACGACGAATTTCAATGCAATATAATGCAAAAACGTGGCTTTTTTTCCCGATAGAGTATATTACATACATGCTTCAGAGTTTTAGAAATTATACTTAGTCCGGTCCTAATTACGCCACATGACATAAGAGTACTAGAAATACAGTTAAAGCTATTAACCATCAATGTTATGTTGTTTGTTTACCTTTATATTTAATGGTTTGTCGCGATGAATATTTTGTAAAAACATTACAGTAACTTTTAATTACAATACAATAGAAAATTGATTTGTATTGCGAATAATATTTTTTTGTTAAAATCTTTAATTCCAAAAAGGTTTATAGTTTGTAGTTAATAATCAACTCCAGCTACACAGCCGCTAAGCTTCCATGTTCCTTTCTTATGGCAAGTCAGAAAGTTCGATTATGGGACTTCATGAAAGTTGATAATACAGGGTGAGTAGGCAGGAATGGACGAAACTCCAGGAGTGTATTGTACATGTGAAAATAATTAAAAAAAACTCATATGTTCATATTCGATTCTCATTTATTTTCAAATTATAGCGTAATTAAAAAAATTAAAATAGTTGATCGCTTCTAATCCACAAATGCTGTAGGTACCGGCTATCTGAATCAATCCGTTTTATTGTTCTAATATGTGTCAGTGTATCGTGACAAGGATTTAACGTTTATTTTCGAGTTTGTCCGATTAGTGTTATCAAATAACACACACTTCGGGGACGGCATCAATAATATTCACAACTCCCATGTATGGTCTGACGAAAATCTCCACGCACAAGTTTTCGGTAGAGTGATGTGGTATGATCGATGCTTATTTAAATGACCCTTACATTTTGGAAACTTAGTTCACAGGAGCGAAATATTTAAATTTTTACAAAATGTCTCAACAAGACTACTAGAATACGTTCCTTTAAATATCAGAATGCAAATGTATTATCAGCACGATTGAGCTTCTGCACATTTTGCTGGTCAGGTCAAGCAGCATTTGGACAAACAGTTTCCATCGTTTTGGGTTGGTCGCGGTGGTTCGGTAGTTAGCCTCCAAGATCTCCAGACCTTACATTACTAGACTTTTGCTAGTTGGCCGGTTCAAAAACGAGGTATGCAAAGTAAAAGTCAACATTCAAGATACAATAATTCGATGCATTAAAAATGCTGCAGTCGTTATTAAAGAAAGTCATGAATCAATTAGACGCGTTGCTCGAGACCTTTGGCAGACGAAGCAGACAATGCTTAGAGGCTAATGGCGGAATTTTAGAACATTTATTGAGAGAACGTTATGATTAAAATAAGTTAATGTAAAACTGGTCCGTTCTTCCAGACTCAATTATTGTTAACTGTAATTCCTAACTATACATGGAAACCTCTAAATATCTCGACAGAAAAGTATTTTCCGGAAAACCGGTAAATAAAAAAGTTTCATCATTTTTCATGGGGCGTTTGATGGTGTCATCGATGTTGACCGCAAGATCAAGATTTAAAGTCATTTTAAGGTCAAATTGTTTTGATCTCGGAAATGGAAAAAGCGGAAAATTTTACATTCGAATATGACCTCAAGGTAAAGGTCATGGTCAGTTCATGGTCAAACAGTTGCTTTAACTGTAATTTCTTATTTTTAACCACATAATTAAGGGGACATTCTAGAGTTTGAGTTGTAGGATCTCGAGGGGATACCCGATGGCTTCGATCATACCCTATAAATTTAAACAACAATAGATTTGCTTGAAGGCTGACTATGGTTGGTGGGAGAGAGGCTTTTTTGATGTTGGACAGACAAAAATATGTTTACTTATATTTATTTCAATTTATTTGCTTGTCGTGACTCTTTTCATTGGTTTTAAACGTTAGAAATTAGTATAAATGCGAAGTTTGTAATTAATATTAACAAAAAGAGGATTTAAAAACTTATTTTTATTGATAAATGTTGTTGGTTATTCTTTACATACTGAAAATAACAATAATAATAATTTAGGCAACCACAAATTCATACTTTTATGTATTCTAGAATTGACCTACCGATTATCATATGACATTCGTTTAAATAATGCAGTAAGAAAAGGATAGCATAAAATCGGTATGTGTGTACCAAGAAATAAAAATATCTATTGTTTATAAACACGTTTTCAGTGTTCAAACAGCCCGGGCCCTAGTTCTGACGTTATACTAATTCTACAGGGGTATGTTCGATGCGTGATGGTTACCTTGACCTGTAGCTCTGGGTCATATATACATGGATTACTCACAAGTGAAGTATTTTCCGGAAAAAAAGGTTCTTTCAATATAGGTATCGGGTCGTTTTAGGGGCCTAGGTTAAGCCTTTAAAACTAATTTCTTAATATTCAAGATAGCGACTGGTCGACTAAATATTTGTTTGGTATAATTTCATTCAAAACTGGTATTGGGAGAATTCTCAGAAGCAAAAAATTTGTTTTTATTCAATTTAGTGTGGTCTCCAACTTGGAATAAAACGAATTAATTTTTGTAACGTTAAAAGCACAACTCAATTCAACACGGTATGAAAACACTTACAAAGAATGTATTAGTTAATATTTTTATATGAATCACATTTCGTTAGGTATTAATTTAGCGCCGACTTCAAAAATTTAAATTTCGTATAAAAATTTATATTATTATTTTTTGGTTCTTACTGCTTTTTTAAAAGAATACGTTAATTTTTATAATTTTTTTTTAATGATTATTTTTAAAACATCTCTTATAAAAGGATGACATGAAGGAATTAATCTACAATACAAAAAACAGACCAAAGTTTCAGGAAAAAAACAACCAAATATATAAAAAATTTAGGTTCCTGCATTGATTGTGTACAGGATTTAATTTAAAATGTTATAAATTTTTTAAACTTTTTTATTCTGCATGTTATAATATCTATATAAAAACGTCCATCAAAGGTGTATGACACAATAATGTATCAACAAAAACAGTTCCATTGTTTCAATTTTTTACAGATGAAACTAATAACGGTACCGAAAAGGACTTCGACCTAGGTTCTACAAGTTCATGTTTAACAAACATTTAGAAGAAAAAAAAAACATGACAAATAACAATTAAGAAAACAATAGACAAACGCGATGGCACATGTCAACCGCGGTTGATCTGCACCCACGATACTTTACGCATTACTGCATTGATGGTTCTTTTAATCATTCTTCGCGGTTCTTCATTCTTAGTTTTTGCTCTTCCTGTTTTTTCAGCGTTAAATTTACATTCCTTTTATTATCATATTCTCATAAAATTTAAATCCAGTTGTAGGTAAATAAATATGTAGACACTGTTTGTGGCTATTTCCTAGTGAGGTATTTTAAGATTATTTCCGTGATAACTTGATAATGCGTATGATTAAAATAATTTCCTTATAATCTAAATAAATATATTTCACCGGAAATGTAAAGTTAAAAAAATTGGCCAAGAGCGTGTTGGGCACGAACACAATAGAGCGAGTCCTCGCGCTTTGTAACAAATTCCATCGATCTCCTTGATATTGTCATGATAAAGCATATCAGGTATGAAACAAATGCTGTGATACATAATCTAAATTGAGATCATGTACCAATTTACTGCCTTGATCATGATGAAATCATGCCAGATCAGAACTACTACACTGAAGTAAATTGAGCAATACTTAAAGAAAAATTAACCCAAAAAAACGACAATCAGCTTTCCATCACAGACATATACACACTAAATACAGCAATCATTAACCTCACCAACACAATATATAACACCATAAAAATATCAAAAATAACCATCCCGATACGACACTAATTCATATACATTGCCGATAAACATCAAAACACTGAAAAAGGGAAGAAGTAGAGTTAGAAGAAGGGTCAAACAAATGTCAAACATTAACTCCTGGGAGCCTAGAAGTTGTCGCTGGCCAGATCCCTACCTAAGGTTGGCGGTTCGGAATCCTATGGTGATCTGAGACTTACTGTCGGTGGTGTCCAAAATATTGAAAAGAATTATTCATCAGCAAGTAAACAACTAGTGTACTATCAACAATATTATTCCAAAATTTCATTGAATCGAGTTTGATTTTGTTCGACTTTTCAAAGACCTTTGACATGATTGATCATCGTTCTCCTTGTGCCCATTTAAAGTACTAAGGTTTTACTGATTTAGCGGTGCAGTTTTTCTAATCTCATAGAACTTAGAGAATGGTGCTTGTACACGGGATATCGGATCGGCCTCCTGTAAGGTTGACTGTTCCATAGGGCTCCATTTTGAAATCCCTTTTGTGTCTAATATACCCGGTTGATGTTCTGAACAATGTAAAGAATTTTTCCTACCAGGTTTTTGTTGATGACATGAAGCTGAGTTTAAGTTTTTTACCTTACGAGCACCACATCGCCGAGTATGTAATAAACCATGAACTAGGCGGTATAGACGGCTGTCTGGGATGCGTAATTTACAACTAAATGTATCTAAATCGGTGGTTATGTATTTTGAAGGTATTAAAGCCGATAGGGTGAAGCCACTTGGGCTAGTGCATCCCTGCAAGTGGAAACGGTAGTAAGATCAGTACGAATGCTGACTGATTGTAGGTTAACACTCATTCCCCGTGTAGATTTGTTATTGAGGAAGTAATTTTTTAGCCTGAAGGTGATATATAATAATCATCGTGTGTTAAAGATTATGTTGTCACAGTCGCTGGTGTTGTTCTTTTCCCAGTATTGCAATTTTGTCTATGGGCCGTTTCTAAATTCAATAAAAAATTTGTGTTCAGAGGCTACAGACCCCTTGCTGCTGTTTTGTTTATTGCTTGAGGAAGTTTGATCACATGTCAGAATACCTTGTGGACTTGGGTTGGTTAAAAATGGATAAGCAGCGAAGAGGATTACCGAGTCTTCCCAGACACTCAACAGCTTTGTTTAAGAAATATTTTTTATTTGGACCTCCACATTTTTATAACAGGATTCACCATTGTCTTATTTAAATGTCCATCAGTTTAGGACCGTATATTGTACGATACTATTGGACGAATTCCAGATAAAAGAAGGGTTTTTCTGGCGGATGTTTGTCGGTGTCATTCGTGTTTTTTTATACTAGTTATGATCTCTGCTTATTTGTTTATGAATATTATTTGTGCCATTTTGAGATCTTATTGTATGTAGGTTTGTATATATAACTGTGTAGGTAATATATTTATCTTGTTTTAAATCTTATATTTTATATGTTAAATACTTATTTCATTATTATATTTTTCTGTATATTCATTTAATCTTAATAATTGGGACCGATCATTTTGGTCATATGGGCGTTTCAATAGAGACCCACGATCATTGGGGGATTAAGGGGGGGGACGGTAAGGGAAATCGCTCCCCATCCCCAAAGCTTCAAATTCAGAAAAATAGACTCGACCCTGCCTCTTACCTAGGAATGTGAATGTTGTGGGCATCTCCCTCTCATATTCTTTTTAGCTTTTCTTTACTTAGTAAAATAAACATAAAACAATTAAATGCTTCTTACCGTGACTACAGGTAAATGAATTGTTGTTTTACCTATACAGTTACTAACCACCACTGATGACCTAAAAAGACACAAGTTTCATTCAAAACGTTTAATTACCAATAGTCGCATTTACAAGGATTTAAGAAATAGACTAGGATTGTACTGATATCTTGACTTCCAAGCTTCAAGTTCCGAAACGATGTCTTAATCTTATGAATGAATATAAATCAATAATTATAACAAATCTGTTAAAAAAATCAAAATTAAAACTAAATCGTCACTGATGATGGGTGGTCGTCCTGTGGCTAGTCAGCTGTCTCGACGCTGTCAATGACATCGATAGCGAAACTTTGTTTATCGTGAAAAAGGAACAGAGTAAATCACATGTTGTCAAGTTTATTTTTCACGGGATAAAGAGTGTACGGTTTTCGCTAAAAATATTCTCATTCCCTATAGATTTAGGTGGTGTCTTTTATAATTACTTTCTAGAGCTCTATATACGTTATATGCTGCATCTTTAAGTATCATCACTTAAATTTACTGTTTCAATGTTCAGAATAGCCGATTCATCCCCAATATGAGGGCAACCTTTTAAGTTTTCACAAAACACCACTAGGTGGTGCTATTGAGATATGTCATTAGCGTTTTCGTAAAGTTTGACATTTGTTAATATACAATAAAGAATTTTGTGAAAAGTTTTCACTGGATGATTTTTTACAATTTTAGTAAAGATTTAAGTAAACAATAAAGCATAGATTCACTTCATTCAATTTATGGTAATTTAGTTGGAGTTGTGCATCAGTTAATGATGAATTTCGTGAAAGTGCGTCAAAATCAGTTATTATTATAAAAATCATTAATGGTGTGCGCAATATGATTGAAGAAGATTGGTTGGTGACTTACCACGAGATATATGTATCCTTAAACATATCGAAGACTACATTACATTCGATTTTGCATGAATATTTAGCTGTAAAAAAATATGTTCCCCATGGTGTCTGCATAATTTGATCAAAGTTCAAAGAAAGGCCTGGCTATAAAATAATGAGGCAGCTGCGTAGCGTGAAGCCTTCTCTTCCGAATGCGGTGCATCTCATGTTTGTAGACAAATATGTCTGGCCGTGACCTTCGATTGTATACGAGCTGTTTTTTTTTTTATTTTGTCGAAAATATGGTAAGTGTAATAATAGAGCAAAAAATTGTCGTGAGTTTTCACCTGAAACTTAGAAAAATCTCGTCTAAAACTGAGTGGTTTAAGCATTTTCAAGATGGCTGAGGAGACGTTGAAGATAATTCACTACCCGTTTGCTCTTCGATGTCAAAAACTGATGGAACTATTGGAAAAGCCGATAATCTGATTCGATCTGACGGTCGTGCGATTTCTGAAATTGTAGGAATTGACAAACAATGTGTAAGGCAAATTTTCTATGATAATTTTAACATGCGAATAATGTGTGCGAAAATGGTGCCCAAAATTCTGACAATCGAACAAAAAGAAACACGTGAAAATGTTTATACTATCTCCTTAAATGCCACTGAAAATGAACCGAACTTGTTGGAAAAAGTGATAATATGTAACGAATTCTGGTTTTCACCTATGATCCTGAAGCGAAGCGTCAGTCCATGCGTTGAAAGGAAAGACTGCAATATTCAATCCGCCATATTGAATTTTGGAAGAAGAACTAGAATTTCCTACTTTGCGATCTGGAAAACCTCCATATCAACTTTGAAAGAAATCGCACTATGTTTATTTATTTGTCCGCCATTTTACAAGCGCTCTCTTGGATTTCATTGAACCAATTTCTCCTAAAATATATGAGATCACCACAGAAACGTCTTGAATATAAAGTGATAATAAATTTGGAATTTAGTTGGACCAGATCAAAAAAACATATTATAGGATCCATTTACTGTATTTGTCGACGTTTCGACCTTCATAAGATCATCCTTAGGACTATACAATTAATTAACTTGCGTAGAAAAATGGAAACATTTTTAGTAAATTTGATTCTATAAGCTGTTTTATTGACCTGGTCCAACTAAATCCCATATTTCTAATCAGGCAAGGTCACTAGTATTTGGAAAAAGGAAAAAATAATTTTTGAACATACATAGAAAAATATATAGGATTGTTATAAAGAAACGAATCAGCCATTTATATAAAAGAATCGCTCAGGATGTCAATTTTATTTTTCCGAAATGCACTTTTTTAGAAAAGAAAATATTATACAGAGTGGAGTAGAGAAGTGCTATGTCTATCAACTCAAATTTCTTTAATGAAACACAGTGTATACAACATGTTGTAGTTGCTATTCTGCAATAAATTCTAGACATATTTCATTAAATACCTATTTTCAACTGTTTTCGAAGTATATATACTTTTAGTTTTTACAACAAAATAGGTTAACAACAAACTATAAAGAAAAAAAGTATTTTATATCTTTTTCTAGCAACTGCCGTGCAGTAGATAAATCCATATAAAATTCCCCTTTGTATATTTTGTACTACTTGTGGAAAAATTTCTCGTATTACATGTATATCAGATTTCTTAAGTTTATCTATCGAGTTTGCTTTCAATTTATAAACTATATTTATAATGTGGTCCCATAAAAAAGTCCAGCGGGTTAAGATCGCTCGATTTGGATAGCCACTCTAATGCCCCTAGTTTAATCACCCCAGAAAAATTATATTTAAGTATTCCCTTACATGAGCGGAATAATGAATAGGATTACCACCTTGTTCAAACCGTAAGGTTAAACTTGGAATCATTATCATCTGGAAATAAAGTTGCTAAAGCCAAAATCAGATTATTTTGAACTCTAGTGAGGCTTTAATCAGATAAAAATGATCAGATCACTCTATCCGCAACAATACCTACTCAGATATTAACTTTTATATTAACGGGGGTATGATTATCTTAGATCCAATTAGGATTTTTCCGCGCCCAGTAGAGTAGTTTCGTCTGTTGACTTAACTATTTAGAGAAAAAGTAGCTTCATCTGAAAACAAATTATTTGAACAAGTCTGGCGCTCCATTATTTTTTTACCAAGGTACTTCCGCATGTCAGGATCATCTTTTAATAATTTCTGGAAACCACTTTTCTTTTTTCTTTTAATTTAGTAGCGGTTTTGCGGTAAATGTCATTGTCACGTCCAACTTAGGTGCTAAAACAACAAAGATCTTCATGTAGTGATAATGATATGTTTAATTTTTTCTTCTCGTGCATACCAAGATGATGACTGTTAACACTATCTTTAACAGAACGGTAAGTTTTCCACTGCATTATCACCCTAGATATTGTCGATTGACGAGTTATTTGGGTATTTATCATTAAACATATGACGTCTTAGTTTATGTTCAAAACTCAACATACTTTATTTGGATGTAGTAACAGCACCTAAAAATTTAAATTTTATTAACAATTTAATGACATTGGTAAGGCATTAACTGGTTGATAATTTCGAATTTATAAGTAGCTTAGAGTACGATAAATACAGAAAATTCCACAAACACGAAAAATAATAATGGTTATGTACGTGCTAATTGGTCGAAACGGCAATGACGTTAAATCGATGGTGTCGGCCCTAAAGGTGGTGCTATAACTAATGCGTAAGAGGAAAATTATTAATTTTTTAACGCACATTGATATGTTAACGCTTTTATTTTTGTCGCATGAAAAATGTTTGTTAAAAAATAAATACCGTAAAAGCATAAAAAGTCAAAATATTAATACCTGTATCACATAAAAAAAATTCATCTTTAGAAAAATAAAAAAAAGTAGTTTTTTTTTAGATTTATATTTTCTGAATATATATAAATAACAGTCTTGATGAATCGATCAAAACTTATTAAAAATTATAATTTCAATTATTAGAAACAAAATATTTTTGCCATTTGCATTTTAACAAACTCTCTCTTGAATTATTTTTGATTTCATATATTCATGTTTCGTTGTTTTGCCATTTGAAGTTATATTGAGAAAATCATCGTAATATTAAAACTATTTAAATTTCTTGAAAGTGATTGTTTGAAAGTGTAAAGATTATCATAAAGTTAAATTTTTGTAAAGGTCAGGGTATGTTTTATAAAATTTAAAATTTATGGAGAAAATGTGATACCGTCAGCAGAAAAAGAACAAAATTATATTGTCAAAAGAAACTGGGAGGAGGGTTCTACAAATTTCAATATATATGTTTTGTTACATATATAAAATATGTTTACATACAAATACAAAATATTCTTTGTAACGATGTTAGTACGTGAACATTGCAATAATAATTTCAATCTAGCTTTAGTAAAAACACAAGACATATTAGGTTTTTTTAATAACTTACAAAAAAATAACAAATGCCATGTTGTAAGAAAATGATAAACTGAAATCCCCTAAATAAAAAACATCACATTATAAGAAGTGTTGAGTCTTAAATACAGAAGCCCAAAAAAGTCGGAGCGAGTTTCACAACTTTGCCCTAATTTTATCAAATCTTCACGTTTAAAATTATATATAAATACCACAAAATTAAACAATATTTTTAAAAATATACATTAAACAAAATATAATCATTCTTAAAAAAATGCAACAAATAGTTATAATAAATATTAGCTTTTTAGGTTAAAAATAAATAACAATAGAAAACAAAATATTGAAAAAAACAGGATAATTACATAAGGTCTATGGCTTAATACTATATGCACTGTTGACCCTAAATACGGAAACTCCAAAAAGTCAGAGTAGAGCAACTCCAATTTTCAGAATTTTGCTCTAAAGCATATATATTTAACAAAATAAAAAATATCATATTCTTTAAAAACACAAAGATAATTTCTAGTTATCTTTAGAAAAAATATTTTCGCATCTTACAACATAAATAATAATATAAAATATATTTTAAGTAACTATATAAAAAACATAAAATATCTTTTAAAACAAATAGGAACATGCATTTTTCTTTGGCACAGCACAAATGTAAAGTCATAATGGATGTCGGAATCAAGGTATAGGTTCAATCCAGGTGGAAGACTTTTTTGGGTACAGGTCATCAGATCATGGTAGACTTCAGTCGACGTTGATCATGAAACCAAAGAAAAATCGTTTTATTTACTAACAAAATGATTAATTATCAGAAATCAGGTACATAAGTGCATATAAAAAATAAAGCTGAATTAATTATATAGCGTAAAGATGGAGGTGCCACATACTTCTTTTAGTTTTTACGATTTTTTATTCCATGTATATCATACTATCTAAATAAAAAATGGTATATTTTAAAAATCGGTAAATTTTTATAGCTTTTTTAAATCTTACTACTCGTATACTTTATAGGGTATATTAGTCCCAGCCACTAAAATTTCCCAGCTATATTAAACTATTAATTTACACAGGGTGTCCGGTGTTTAGCATTAGTAACTTTTGTGTATTTCGTATAAAAAAATAAATTAAGAGTATCTTGTTGAAGAGAAATGAACAGCTCTGTAAAATGACACTTGTCAAAAATTAGGCTCAACGAATGTGGCTGCTAGACCGTTCCTGACTTCTCTGATGATCTAAAATATCTACTGTAGTATGGTGTAATGAGTCTCTATAAAATGTTAAAATTTCATTAAATTATACAAGTCGGTTTAAAATTTAGAGCCGATAAGGTAAATCGCTGGGTACCCATTTAGGGCGCTGTATCTCCCCTGTATGCTCCCAAGAAATTAAGAGGTATTTATCGGATATCCTGTATAAATATTTTTGCAGTTTTTTACTTTAAACGTAAATTTTTAACTCTTCTGTTTAATAATAGACTGGTTGTGATATTAGTGTAATAAGTAATTAGCATACAATTGTCACTAACGTATTTTGTTTCAAAAAAATTTATACATCAAATTTCATATGCAAACATAAAATGAATGATTCATATTTATCAAAACGTAATTAAAATATCTTATTAGCAGTTTCTACTATATTTGCTCACCATAACATGATCAAATTGCTGACGAAAATTGAATAAAGCTTTCCTAACTACAGGACAACTAACGCAGTTTCACAAAATGCGAAAAAAAGCGTCACATCTTTGAGCTAGAAAACAAGGACATGATTAGTTTAATAAATTGCCAAACCGCTTAATTCAAATGTTACTTCAATTTTCTGATTGGTTAGATGTTCAGGTGGATGACAGTATTAACCACTGCGATTATTTCAATCAATTGCATAGAGTGAACAGTAAATCGGAAGCGTTGGAAAGTGAAAAGTTACATAATGTCGTTAGGAAAGAAGAAGAAAGAAAAATTAAAGAGATATTTACAACTTCTTCGGAAAAAGGGCCTAATTCAGAAGAAATAGACTCTTTCGATCTTGAAGTAGAAGATCAGGAAAAAGAAACGCCAGAAGAGGATATAATAGACAAACTAGTAAAATGCAGTCCATAGATATTAAAAAACCATCTGAAAAATAACAACTACAGAAAGAAATATTAATCATATCATAAGAACAAGAGCTTGATAAGATTTCATGGAATGCATGGAAATTAAGCTCGAGATTGTCGATCTTATATCAGAATTAAAGAAGATTAAAGAAGAACTCAAATAAAAACAACGAAAATTAAATCAAAATTAGAAAATCGCCGATCAAATAACAACTATATCCTACCTAAACATAAAACTTCCAGGAATCAAATATATAAAAACCACTAAGGAAGCATCGTTACAAACAGACCTTCAAATAGAAACTTTCTAGCACTTCCGTAAAGCAATAAATATCCTTTTTACTCAGCATTGTCTGAACTAAGAATCCAAATAGCTGAAAATAAAAAGAAAAATGCAATTATCCTAATTGTAATAAGAAGTACAGAAACAGTTGAAAATCTAACAACGTAGGAATACAAATCAACCCAACAACTGGAGTGGACGCGAAGACAATAAAAAAAAATTCCAAATGAAAACAATACTAAATGTGAAGTAAGAAATACACTTAAATATACTAATTAAAGGACTACATAAGAAAATACCCATTGTAGATGTAAGAGAAGAAATCGAAGCACTAGAACACGCCCCTTTGAAGATATTTAAACTCAGAATGGGACCAGAAAAGAGGATACTCCCTACTATAAAAGTTCTCATACCGAAGACTCAGGAAGCCTTTTTTTAACATAAAATATTTACTAAACCTGCCAGTTACTCAAGAAGCTCAAACGTCAAGAAAAAAATATATAGTAATACAATGTCATAGATGTCCGGTGCGCCGGCGAACACCATTACAACCAATGTACAGAAACACAAGAAACTCCACCTAAATGTATTCACTGCGATGGATCGCATCCTGCCAACTTCGGAAAATATCCCGAAAACTCGAAAAACAAATCAACAGCATGGAACCCCACAAAGAAAACGCACAACGAAATGCAGAGGAAGGTCACTATACAAAGCCAAATGAACACACAATCAAGAAAACCCGATAATAAAAGCACTAGTAATAAGTACAAACTATACAAAGAAGAAGCCAAGAAAATTTCACCGGCAGTCTAAGTGCCAAAACAAAGAAGCGAGTATAAGTGCTGCAAATCACTCAGTAAATGATTTTTACAGTCAAAAATTTAAATACTTTGAAAACAGTTTAGACCAGGGCTTATCTGTTTTTAGGTGGATGAGAAATAGAACATGGAGATTTTTGCACGAGAGACTTCAGAATAACAATAATTTTGATATGCGTCATTTCAAAAAGTTGGGCAACATTGTTTTTATTAATAAACATATAAAAATAACAAAAAAAACCATTTTTTTTTAAATTTTCTCTCGTGTAACTTTAAAGGCATTCATTTTAGAGGAAAACTGAAGAGGAAAAAAAGTTTCATAATTAAATTTGCTATAAGATAGGGTTAGTCGGATATTTCAAAATATATTTCCCTTATTGCAAGATAGCAATAATTAAAAAAATAGGTAAAAACAGCAGTTTTTTGATAAATTTTTTTCGACCATTTAAATTTCTCTGAGGACCTTCATATTACAGCAAAGAAAACTATATGCCATGATAAAATAACACCTTAAAATTCATTAAGATCGAATTGATATTTTTTGCACAATAATTTTGCATTCCGGTCTCGTTTAAAAAATTGACCATTTTTCAAGTTTGTCTGAGTCCAAAATATCACGTTGAAGCATTTAAATTTATTTTCGACATATAGTAGGGAACTCAAGTTTTCCAACGCTTTTTTCAGAATCAAAATCGGATGATTTGGACGCCCTCAGGAATTGTTTAAAGACATGGTTTGTATTTTTGCTTATAAACAAATAGATTATCTCGGCGAATTTTCATTGGATTTTTTTTTTGTAATACATGGTTTGAAAGTACTTGGAAAGACGCGTCTTTTCGTTAAAAAAATTTCAAATCCATCAATTGGTTTCCGAGATACAAACTGTCGAAGTTGATAGCCTGTTATGGTGAATCTATAAACAATACAGACCTGATTCTTGAACCAAAAACTGTGTCTTTCCGAGTTCTTGTTTGATACAAAAATTTAAATGTTTATGTTATCGGAAACTTTAATAAAAAATGAGAATATCGCAAACGTGTGTGAAAAATTAAAAAAAGAGGGGTGAGCTTTAATTTTAAAATTGAATTTGAAGATTCAAAATACATAACTGAAAAAATTTTTCATTTTCTCGGCTTCTAATGGAATGATTTTGATAATTTTTTTTAAACCGAAGTACAGCGAATAATGGAGCTCAAATATCATAATGCCATGTGCCCATCATTTTGTTATAAATAAATGACGTTGTTTATGCATCATACTTACAGCATATTGGACTTTCCAAGCGAATCTTTGTTTATTAATATAATTAAACATACTATAACATATATATATATATATATATATATATATATATATATATATATATATATATATATGTATATATATATATATATATATGTACTTTAATTATCAGTTTAAACAATCATTGTTAAAACAAATTGAAAAAATGTTGTTTTTTTTTTTTATTTATTCGTAAAATACAAATAAAAATAAAATAATTAGTTTATATAAATCATATATGAAAACTTGATAGTTTGTAAGTTATAAGTAATACAATATTTATACAAATATTTGGAGGTATAATATTTTCGGAGATGAGAGCATGATGCTTTAAAATGTAACCGTTAACATGAAAGTAGTAGGGCGGGAGTAAGAAACATCTGTTCAAACTGACTTTCTAAACGTATAGAATAGGCATTAAAGAGAGTTGGTCTGTACTTAGCATTAATATAAATTTCAATGAGCTGTGATGCTTGTATTTTAAGAAGGAAAGTAGAAAGAAAAACATTAATTTGACCCAGCTCTCGCCGACAAAATCTGCAGCTTCACAGCACTGCTACAGAGTTTACTATCAGA
This sequence comes from Diaprepes abbreviatus, assembly GCA_034092305.1. Lineage (NCBI taxonomy): Eukaryota > Metazoa > Arthropoda > Insecta > Coleoptera > Curculionidae > Diaprepes > Diaprepes abbreviatus. The sequence goes on from JASJET010000070.1 coordinate 644,584, forward strand.
TTCAGCAATGGCTTGATAATAATGAATTGGACCCAAAAGACTGGGGTTGGGAAGTACAAGCACACGACCGTGTGCGATATTCTTTTCATTTTTTATTAAAGTTTCCGATAACATAAACATTTAAATATTTGTATCAAAAAAGAGCTCGGCAAGACAAAGTTTTTGGTTTAAGAATCAGGTCTATATTGTTTATAGATTCACCATAACAGGCTGTCAACTTTGTATCTCTGAAACCAATTGGGGTATTTGAAATTTTTTCAAGAATAGAAGCGTATTTTCAAGTACTTTCAAACCATGTATTACAAAAAAAAATCCAATGAAAATCTGCCGAGATAATCTATTTCTTTATAAATTACAATAAATTCAAATACCTGAATGTGATATTTTGGACTTAAACAAAATTGAGAAATGGTCAATTCGATCCTAACGAATTTTAGCATGGTATTTTACCATGACATAAAGTTTTCTTTGCTTTAATAAGAAGGGCCTAAGAGACATTTAAAGGGTCGAAAAAAATTGATGAAAAAACTGCTTTTTTGTTTTAAATTATTGCCATTTTGCAATAATTTTGAGATTTCTCACCAACTCCATCTTATGGCAAATTTAATTACGTAACTTTTTTTCCTCTTCGACTTTCCTCTAAATTGAATACTTTCAAAGTTACACGGGAGAAAATTTGAAAAAAAAAAAAGTTTATTTTCGGTTAATTTTATGTTTTTATTAATAAAAATAATGTTGCCCAACTTTTTGAAATGACGCATATCAAATTTATCGTTATTCAGATTATTCTAAAGGCTTTCATGCAAAAATCGCCATGTAACATTTCACATCAACGAAACCCCGATATTTTATAGATAAGCCCTGGTCTAGTTGAAGACAGGTATAAAGTATATTTTATAAAAAATATCTAGAAGTTATCGTAGAATTTAAAAGTGTACTGACATACGATGTGATTCTTTAAACAAATTTGAGCTGATACACGTAGTATTTTTCTGATCCACTCGGTATAATATTTTCGTTCCTAAAAATGCGTTTAAAAAAGTTCGAGTGAATCTTCTGATCGGTTTCTTTATCACAACCCTGTATACATAGCGGTCGAATCGTGAACTAGCTTTCTATTTGAAGTCGGGTAAAAAAGAACAGGCATAATAATGAGTAATAACACACTAACAACAGATAATTAATTTGCCTTTTATTTAAGTAATTATTCTAAGATTTTACCGACAAATCCTAAATCTGACAACAACACGGAAAAAGTCCTGACTAAAGGCTTTAGGTATGTAGTACTACCTGTCGCGGTACCGTTTGATTTTATTGGCTGAGATATAAGACTAACTGGCAGTCATTGTTAATAAACTGAAAAATTAACTCTTTTCGAATAGTAGACGTACCGCATAAATTGACGGTGGTACCTTGTTAATTAAAATTCATTCATTCAGAAAAACTCGTTTTTTCAGAAGTTTGTTGACATGAATGGTAGCTTTTTTTAACATGACTATTATTTTTTCAGGATTTCTTAACTGTTTACTAGTTGTGCCGGCAGGTTCTTTGTAGTATTAAATTCTATTAAAATTAAAACGGGACAAGTTCTCCTGCACCACTTTGATCAGTTATGAAAAATTCGATATCTATAATGACGTGCTCAGTTCGAATAACATACGTGAAAAATTAAATAGGGAGAATAAATTTTGAAAAAGAAGTGTAATTAAGTAGCGATTTGTAACAATGTTAGTTGTAGATAGATATCTGAAAAGTGGAATGTATTCAAGACGATGGTGGTAATAAGTAGCTATCTACGAATCTTAAAAGAAGTAGTAGAAAAATTTGTTAATAACAAATTAAGATGTAAAAGATTTTTTTTTCGGAGTTGTAAAAAAAATATAAAGTTTTCCGAAAAATATATCCAACAGAAATTATTCGTATTTCAAAAACTTACAAAATTAGCTAAACACATCAAAATCGATCAAGTTGTTTAAAACTTTTGGAAAAAAAATATTTAAAAAATATTAACAAACAAATTTTTTTATCGTTTGTTTGAAGCTTGTAGACAAAAATTGACTAAATTTTTATCAAGTATATACTGAATGTTTTGTCTTAAGACTACGCGCTTATATAGGGACTGTGTTCATTGAAGCGCAATGTTGTGCTTCACGGTATACCTCAATGATTTGATGTTACGAAGTAACAACAACACTGGGTTTACTGAAGATGCCATTATTATTTTTAATGCAAGCTGCTTCTATAAATTTGCTTTATTCCGTGTTGGGTTCCATATATATTGCGGCCGTTTCAGACCATTTTATATGGTGTTGTTTATCCCAGGCGTGTTCTGCAATACCTGATCTCGACGTTTCTCCTTTTTGTATAAGAGTTTTATGTTCCTTAATTCTAACTTCTAGAGGTCATTTGGTTTCTCCAATATACATTTCACCACTTTCACATGGAACTTTGTAAACATATTCTTTCTTATCGGTAGTTTTTGGTTTCGGTTTTGTTAAATGGGCTCTAAGTGTATTTCCTGATTTAAAGGCTGTTTTTATATTATAACTTTTGGCAATTCGTCTTATTTCCTCCGAAGTTCCTTTAACGTACGGAATTGTGAAGAAGGAATGTGTTTCTTGCTGTCCAGTGGTCGTTGTTCCAAAGTTATTCATAACATTGTCAATTAATTTTAAAGGATAACCATTCTACTGTAAATCGGATTTAATCTTTGTTACTTCTTTTTCCAATGAATCGGCATTATTACATATAGATATAGCGCGATTATGGAGGTTGCGTATAATTCCCCGTTTTGTTACAACAGAAGGATTAGAACTATGGTCAAGATATTGGCCAGTATGAGTTGGCTTCCTGCATATTGTGTAGAAGTTTCAAGAAATCATTAAGTTCATGATCATTGCACTACGCAGTAGTGCTTCCTTTCAAGTAAAGGACAAATTATACGCTCAGGATGATGACGGGATTCTGATTGGTTCTTCACTCTCTCCAGTAGTTGCCATAGAAAGCGCAACAGTGAAACCGAAAGTCCGGTTGAGATATGTCGATGATACCTTCATCGTATGGAAGGTCAGTTATTATGAACTTAATGACTTCTTGAAACATCTAAATAACATTCGACTTACAATTAAGTTTACCACGGAAAAAGAAGTAAATGATCATTTGCCCTTCCTAGATGTCATGGTGAATCGTTCAAACGAAACTATTAAAACTTCAGTATACAGAAAGCCAACTCATACTGGCCAATATCTTAATCATAGTTCTAATCATTCTGTTGTTACAAAACGGAGAATTATACGCAATCTCTATAATCGCGGTATATCTATATGTAATAACGCCGATTCATTAGAAAAAGAGGTGACAAACATTAAATTAGATTTACAACAGAATGGTTATCCTTTAAAATTAATTGACGATGTTATAAATAACTTTAGAACAACCACCACTGAACAGCAAGAAACACATTCCTTCTTCCAATTCCGTACATTAAAGGAACTTCGGAGAATATAAGACGAATTGCCAGCAGTTATAATATAAGAACAGCCTTTAAATCAGGAAATACTCTTAGAGCTCATTTAACAAAAACGAAACCAAAAACTACCGATAAGAAAGAATGTGTTTAGAAAGTTCCATTTGAGTGTGGTGAAATGTATATTGGAGAAACCGAACGACCACTAGAAGTTAGAATTAAGGAACATAGAACTCATACACAAAAAGAGGAAACGTTGAGATCATGTATTGCAGAACACGTCTGGGATAAACAACACCATATAAAATGGTCTGAGGCTACGGCAATACATATGGAACCCAGCATGAAAAAAAGAAAATTTATAGAAGCACCTTACATTAAAAATAATAATGGAATTTTCAGTAAACTCAGTGTTGAGATACCTAAACTTGGGCAACCACTACTTCGTAAAATAAAATCATCGAGATGTGTACAGTGAAGCGCACCTTTGCGCTTCACTGGACACAGTCCCTATATCAGCTTGTAGTCTTAAGACAAACATTCAGTTTATACTTGATAACGGTTAGAAATACAACCTAAACAAAACTTCGTAAAAGCAAACAAAAATACAGACAATGCAAGTCCGACAACTACATTTTAGTCAAAATTTTTTAAGCCTAACAAAAAACTTTTTTTGACATGTGTAATACAAGAGTTTTATAGTATAAAATGATGGCCCAAAATTTCAAGTTAACCTATAGAATCGTTGCCGAGATAAGTTAAATTTTTGTCTCAAAAAAACTCGTTTCAGGAAAATTGCAAATTCTTTCGGCTGTTCTACAAAAAAGTTGACACACTCTTTTTGAAGTTTGGCCCTTATATTACAGATTTTCAAACAATTAGTGACATATTAGAATTGAGTCTTTTAAATCCATGATTTGCAAAGGGAACAAATTTGCACGTTTTTAACAAGTTAACATTAAAAAGCGCTAAAAAGCGAAAAATAACAATATAAATTTTTACATGAAATTGAAATTTTTGAAGTCGAGGCCAAATTAATACTTGACAAATTGTAATTCGCATAAAAAGATTGATAAATACTTTATTTAAATTGCTTTTTTACCGTGTCTCGTGTTAGAAATTTGTAATTTGGCTTAGCTCTAGCTCACTTTATTCTACTGACCTACGAATATTATAACCCATTTAAAGTTGAAAACGTGTTCCCATAAGAAAAGTGCCTGGTCATTTTGCCACTATTTATCTTGGTACAGACTATTTCCTTTTACATTTAAACTGTTCAAGAACGTGCAAAAATAAAAACAAAGTTCTCGCATCAATAAATAACGCGTATGGGCATGGATGGGTCCCGTTAAGTTCGTGACCCTACGGGTATATGACTGTACATATTTCTGCGTTCGCCAATTTTAAATTTTATTTAATACCTAACATTATTGCTTCGTGATATTTCTCAGGTTTGGTAACGTTAAGCCTATAGTTATTTGCACATGTTGATTTTACCTTGTCCTTCAAGTATTTATTTACACTGTATTCTAAAAGTCAATTTTTTTAAAGCACTTTTTTAAATTTTTAAATACAGCATATGGGAAATTAGTAAGGAATGTTTTGGGATCTCTGAAACGGTAGGAAGTAGAAAGACGGTTAAACGTAGAAAGTTTTAGGTATTTAAAATATGCGTGGATGAAACTCAGTAACAATATAACAGCAGCTAAACGAAAAGTGAACAATAATGAAAAGCCCAACACAAAACCATGGTTCACCAAAGATATCAAAACGCTTTCCGCAGAGAAAGGAAAAGCTTATCTTCAACTAGGAAGTCAAAACTATCATCTATGACGAATACAAAATTGTGAGAAATAGAGTGAGTGCAGAAATCCAGGCAATCAACAGACAGTTCTGGGAGACATTCTCAACAGATATGGAACATGATCTATTAGCAGGTCAAAAAAAAAATAGGGGATAATTTACGAAACCGTAAAAAACCAGCTAATGAATATGTACATACAAAAATCATAACAACAGAGGCATGGGAGAGTCACTTTCACACACTCTATAGTAACACACATACACAGATGAGATTGTAGGACTAGAAAGCGAAATCGATTACACTGAAGACAAAGAGGTCCGAAAACAAATAATATCGGAAGAAAAAAATGAACTAGCAATGGTTAAGCAGAAAAATCGAAAAGCACCAGCGTTAGATAATATTAATCTGCTCAAATATGATGGCGATAGATTAACGGACGAAATACAAACTCTGTTTAACAAGGTATATGATAGGACAAAGATGCCAAAACAGTGGAAACAAAGTATAACTATCCCAGTTTTCAAAAAAAAAAGGAAAAAAAAAGAACCGACAAAATTATAGAGGAATCAATTTATTGAGCACAGTTTCAAAGCTGTTTACAAAAATTTTAGCAGAAGGAGTTTCACAGAGTAGCATCAGTGAAGAATAGCAGGTGTTCCGACAAAACAGATCCACCATAGACGCGATATTTATTTTATGGCCCATAGTTGAAAAGGCTATTGAGTATAATAAAACTGCCTTTATGTGCTACATGACGATGTCCTGAAATTATTAAAGGAAAGAACCCAAAAACAATCGAAATAATTAGAAACATCACTTTCATAAGAGCAAATAATAAGCTTTCCAATCAAATATCAGTCTCAACAGGAATCAGACAAGGAGAGAGTCTCAGCTCAGTTCTCTCTAATGTCCTTATGGATCAGATCATCACTGAGGTAAAAACCGCGGGGAGAGAATATAAAAGGAAAAAGGAATTCAAGATAACTTGCTATGCTTATGACGCGGTGATAATATCAGAAGATGAGAAGAATATACAGAAGTTACTATATAGATTCGAAACAACAGCAAAAGAATTAAATATGATCATGTGTCCAAAAAACGCGTAAGTTAGCGTGGAAGAGGTCATAGCATTGAAATAGCTAGGCGTTAATATCACAAGTAATAGAAACCTAAAACAAGAAGTACACAAGCAAGCAATCACAGCAGTTAGGGTATCAGGATTTCTCTGGGACGTAATATGGAAAAATAAATATATGACTATTGAAAGCAAAACGCGAATCTACAAGACCTGTATGAGACTTATTGTGACCTATGCCACAGAAACGCGAGCAGTAACAGCTGATTCTAAACAATTGCCAATAACAATAGAGATGAAGACACTAAGAATCATTACGGGCAAAACGTTTAGAGACAGAATGAGAAATAGTGATATCATGTCCCTATGTGATATTCAAGACGTGGTAAGATGGTCTAGAGCAAGAAGAAGAGAATAGAGATACCATATAGATAGAATAGCGATAATAGATTTGCAAAAGAGGCGAAACCGAACACCAGCAGACCTACCGGAAGACCTTTCAAACACTGGTATGAAAGCTGGACATCGGAGTCACAACTTGGGCTACAACTTTGAAAAAGAAGATGTCTTAAAATATGAGGGAGAAGAAGAAGAAGAAGAAAAAAAAATTCTCTATTTCCTTTATTTAAGAAAATTTTTTAAAATCAAAAAAAATGTCTTTGGAGCAACTTTTTACGTAAAATATGGCTAACTTTTCAAACTTTAAATACAACGTCTCGGATTTCTGGGACCACCATCAATTTTATTTTTCGTATGGATGCAATATTGAACTTTAACTGATTCAGAAAGAGAATTTTTTAAAATTTTACAACAATTACATCAATATAAAATAATAAAAAATGCTGTTTAAAATAACAAAATTTTTTATTTAAGTGAAAGTTATATTGTTATTTTCGAAAATCGAACTTACCAAAACTTGTTTGGTGAATTTGAATCAAAAGTTTATAGCTGACTATTCGTATAAAAATAAAATAATAATTTATTTGACCAAGCAATATCTGCTAAGTTCTGTTATCGAAAATAACGAAATACCATCCCATTTAGTGTGTTAGTCGCAGTCTTCTTTCAATTTCTTTTGTTTTAAACATTTTGGTCTAGTTACATTTTCTAGTAATTATTCGTCTAATAAAATTTTCGGATCATCTTTGTGTGTCCTTTTAGTTTTATTCATATTTATTTTCAGTTCAATTTGCTTTGCTTGTTTTTTTAACTGAACAATCATATTCTTTAGATCTTCATTATTGCTTGCCTGGAGTACTATGTCATTTGCAAATCTTAAATTATTTAGTCATTCTCTGTTTATTTCAATGCATTTCTTAATCCTGATGAGTTTTATGAATATTTCTTCGAGTGCGAGAGTAAAGAATTTGGGTGAAATGATATCTTCTTATTAGTGTCTGTATTTCTTTATAATCTTGTATTCGTCTGTTGTAGGAAAAAAAGAATGGGAATCAGTTCATCGTTAATCGTATCAGGGTCTTAAGTCTCTTCTTAGTGAATTGAGCTGTGTATGTTTTTTATAATACAAAACATCTGATTTTTAGGTTTCGAAAATTGTGATAGATTTTTGTGCAAACTAAAAAGGATATTCTGCATTTTAGAATTTGCCAACTTTGACATCGCTGACATATTGATTTTTACCTGGATATTAATTTACTAATCTGGCATCCAAAGCACCTTGCAATGCTTTGGATATCAGGAGATTATATCATGACAGATATCCCAATTGTACTCTTCCAGATCAGAAAACATTTTAACGAGTTCACCAACATCTAAGGGAGAATGGTAGGCGAATACATTTAATAAGATAGTATTATTAAATTTCTTGATAATTTTAGGAAATTTTGGAAAAAGAATTATTGATGCTGGTCGGGGAAGAACAGTACATACGCCACAATTAGAACAAAATATTTTTAATGCTGCAGATTATACTTCTTTAACGAGCACTCGAAAATTACCAGCGCAATTTAATACGTCGAAAACGATAGTACAAGAAGTTCTTCAAGAACACTGTTATATCTGTATCGTTTAAAAAAGTGCAGGAACTGATTCCTGAAGATTTTCCCCGTAGAATGCAGTTTACAACGAAATAATGTAAACTTCATTAGCACTATGCTCTTCATGGATGAAGCAGGGCTTACCAAAAATGGCATCATAAATTTACACAACTCACACATATATAGGCTGATGAAAATCTTCAAACAACTATTGTTTCTCATCATCAATCAATTAAGGTTTGGGAAGGAATCATTATCAATTTTTTGATTGGACTATTCGTATTGCCGGTACGACTGAATGGAGAACTTTATTTAGAGTTCCTCCAAAACGCTTTTCCCGATTTGGTAGAGCACTTACTACTTGAAACCCACCGAAACATGAACTACATGCACGATGGGGCACCACCTTATTTTAGCGTTGCTGTGCGAGGTCTATCCAAAACCATTGGTAGAGGAGGGCCTATTACTTGACCTCCTCGATCTCCTGACCTAACGACATTGCATTTTTACCTGTGAGGATACCTCAAAACCTTGGTATATTCGACTCCGGTCGATAGTACGGAGGAACTTCTATGGAGAATCGCGTTTCATTGTGATTAGGAACAATGTTGAGTTAATGTGGCGGGTACAGCAGTCCTCAGTTCGTCGTACCCGCGAGTGTATCAGACTTCACGGAGCCTATTTTGAACCCTTTTACGAAGTTTTTAACTAAGCAGTTAGCTTAACTTTTTATTGAAACTATGGTGGCAGGAGAAAATTCTTCTTCTTCAGAAGTTAGGGGACTTACAGTGTAAATAAAACGAAGTTTTTTCGAAAACGGTTAGAATTAGCGACTTGAATGAGAGAACTTAATTTTTAGTCAATAGTCATAAGGCGTAAAAAAATGGGGTCATGTGTATCACAGCAAATTCGTGCCTGCAGCTGGAGAGTAGTTTGAAGGGTCTTACCTAGTATGCATCATATTAAAAATAAATTGAAGTATACCTGGTGATTCAATAATTATATATAAAAAACTTGATTTCATTACAGATCTTTGGAAGCCCACATCTCCAAAGAGGAAGCCTATACGAAAAAAGTTTATATGAACTTGTAGTATTCCTTTTATGCATTATTTCCATATCCGGAAGATTACCTACATTTTGCCGGCCGCCCTGTATAGGTGTTCAACGTGTAAAATGATACATGGAAATTTTATATGCTAGACTACATTGTATTAATTAGCAGCATCGAAAAACGTTAAAATATATACGTGATTTAATTCTGTGGTTTTATCTGTTTTGCATATATTGCTTGTTAATGGCTAGACTATATAACGGTTTTATAAGTGAATACCTTTAAGCAAATGAGTACGTCAATAATTCATTCAAAATTTACTTACGTAATAACAACGGAACAAATGTATAATTTCTCTATTACAACGAAAATATAGAGATAACAATTATTTTAATCCTTCTAGAAATATAGGAGAGTTCATTCTCATGTATACCAAATTACATTTTTTAAAATCTTTCATCATTATAATTTTTTCCAAATTTTAATTATTTATTATAATGGGCAATTAATTCTTTCTCTATTCGAAGAAATTAATTTTTCCCAGACCTTATCCTATTTTATACAATGCGTGTCTTTTCCAATTTAAATTGAAGTTAATACTTGCTAGGGGGATTATTACAAGCTTCTTCTAACTTGTTATAAATAATATATATGTATTTTAATTTTAATTATTATTATAATTAGTATTTATGATAAGTTGTTTTTCACACTATTGTTAAGCTTGAAATATTATGTTTCTCTTAACGATTACATAATTAATAAATGCATGTTTTTGACTAAATAATATTAATTATCTTAAAGATGTATTTCTACTAACGCTTGTTATTTTAAATTATTCTTTTTGGGGTCATTATTGTGATGCTTAGTTTTTTTTCTTCTTTTGTTTTAAACTATTTTTTTTAACTTTCAATTCCTCACAAAAGCATATGATATGGTGCCAATCCAAAAACTATGGCACGTGATGGAGAAGTCTCCAATTAACAATATAGCGATCCAAGCCATCAAACAGCTATACGACCAAGCATTCTCCAGAATTAAGATCGGCAATAACTTATCAGAAAGCTTTCATGTGACCAGGGATGTTGTCTATCACCAACTCCCTTTAAAATCTACCTCAATGAAGCTTTAAAGAATTGAAGATTACGCAGTAGAATGGGAATAGAATTAAATAATGACACCCATTTATGTACTTTTCATTTTGCAGATGACCAAGTGGTAGTGACCCAAGATAAAGAAGACCTCGAATTTATGACGAGGAAACAATTTAAAGAATACGCAGAATGGGGATTAACCGTCAACTGCAGTAAAACTAAATATATGTGTATCGGTGGAGAAGAAACAGATTTGGAAGTGGATGACAATATCATAGTAAAATCTTGTTCTGATTATACCTACCTTTGAACAAAGATCAGTCAAAGTGGACGAACTGAAGAAGAAATATTGGAGCGAATAACTAAAGGGAAAAAAGCTATCGGATGCCTAAACTCACTATTATGGTCAACAAACATCTCCAAGGAAAGAAAACATCTTTTATACAATGCAATATTTAAAAGCGTTGTATTGTATGGATGTGAAATATGGCAGATAAATAAAACTTTAGAACGTAAACTGCTGGCTTTTGAAATGGAATTTTGGCGAAGATCTGCCGGAAAGTCAAGGATAGAACGGATAACCAACGAGAGAATTAGAGAGATTATGGGCGTACAGAAAACTATTCTTGATTAAATCAAACAACGTCAGCTGGTATGGTATGGACATGTGGAGAGAATGACGGACGAATGTCTACCAAAGCAAATCCTAAAATGGACACCAAATGAAAAAATAAAAAGAGGAAGACCAAAAGTTACCTGGATTAAGGGCATTAACCGAGGCATGTCCGAAAGAATCTTACTTCCAGGGGATTGGTAAGACCGAACACAATGGAGACTGGGAACCGGAAGGCGTAGAACGCTATGAAACCGGATATATATATATATATATATATATATATATATATATATATATATATATATATAATTTCTTTTTTAATGAATAAAAAGTAAATTTAAAGAAGTGAACCTGATCTTGCTAATAAATTATTTTTACAAAATGAAAACTATTGCGACATCAAAATATTGAACTAAAAATAAAAAAAGTAAAAATAAATTATAAACTTTGCTAAATGTCTATCAATTTAATAATTGTAAATTTACTTATTAACTTTGTTTTTTTTTACTTGCGTTTTCCATCATAAACTCTATGAGACACATTCGAACATACAAATTAAACCAAAACATATTATTAACGTTGTAGTTGTGTGAAATCGGTTAATATGGACTCTACTATAACCTACAGTCCATAATTTCTGTCAGTGACTCATTTAATACCAGTCACCAAAGGGACGAATCGGTAAAATAAACATCTCATGCAACTATAACAAAAATAATTGATTTAAATCTTTGCCGCTCTATTAACAGGGTAGAGACTAAAAACATAAGACGCGTTGTTGTCATATTTCACGCCTTTGAATATTTTATTGATTTATTGATTCAAGTACAGATCCTGTGAGTTCATATTCTAATTAATATACTTTCGTTGTGTAAATATTTTGTGTTGTGTATTACAGTGTATATTTGGAGTATATATTTGTGATAAACCATGGATGTTAACGGACTTTCAACTAGTGGTGCGCTTACAAAAAAAAAAGTCGATTGACGTTAAAAGAACGAATAATGATTAAAAATGTTTACTATGTTATTCTGGAACGAAATCCTTAAGTAACCACTTTGGATACTTCAGAAACATGTGGCACTTTAACGAAAATTTCTTCACACACAATGTTCAGGAGTTTAAACAGTCATTATAAAGAAGACGACCAAAAAAAAAGTTAAGCAGACAAGATGACGGAAAAAAATAATCCTGGATGACAATACAAAATATCCCACTAGCCGTGTATTTCTTGGTTGATTTTCAAAATTGATATACCAACATTAAATAATATTAACACAGAAATTAATAACGATACATCTTTAGCTAAAGTATCATTAAGAGTTTTGAAACGAACCTTAATAAAAGAAATCAATTGAAAAAGCTTACAAATTGAGATGAATGAAATTATTTTATGGCGGCCAAAACATTTGGAAAAAATACTGCTGTTTCCGGAAAAGAGAACAAATTGTATTTGTATGGTAAGATCAGAACATTAAAAGTTCGAAGCAGGCATTTATGGAAGGATTTTCCCAAGGACCGCGCAATTCTAATAGAAAAGACTGTCGTCTTATAACAGCTCATATTGAAAGTGTGTCTGGTTTCTTAGATGGCATACATAAGGTTTTCCAATCTCGAAAAACAGGGGACTACCAGGATGACATGAACGATCATTTTCTTCGATCTTAAGCTTTATGGAACCAGATTCGGTAATTTAAATGAAATACCCTGTATATTTTAACATATTAAGAGCGCGGGCCAAATCTTGAAATTATAGATCAAAATTAAAGAGGCTTGTCTGCCTTACGTATGCATGCTAGATGTTTGAAAAATATTAGTTTTTTAGTAAAATCATTACAATTTATTGTAAAATAAAAATGATCCCAAAAAATTTTACTGGCTTGATAAAAACTTACATTTAATTTTTATTATCATTAAAGCCAAACGTCTTTCTTATTTTTTAATTAAACACCCTGTATTTCTAATTTTATTCTAATTTTAACATTTAAAAAAAAATTGTATTAAAATTTTCTTTACCTATGTATTATAGTTTTTTAGTAATTCAGTATTGTCAGTTTTAGACATAATTTTTTTTGGAATTTTTATTTTTGAAAAGTAGGCGTTGACGGTGTTATTACTTAAATAGCTGATCTGTAATCAGTTAAAAAATAGTCACAACTAGATATATAGCAAATATATATTTTATTAAAGAAATAACAAACGTAGTTTAAAAGATTTTAACAAATGCTCAAATAAAACGTAAACAAGTGAAAAATAACAATATAAATTTTTATATGAAATTAAAGCTTTTGAAGTCGACGCCAAATTAATAATACCTGACAAAATATAATTCACATAATAAGATTGAAAAATACTTTCTTATCGCTTGTATGTATCTTGTGTTGGCGATTATTGTTTAATTTAGTAATAATTTGGTCCGACATTTAAAATTTCAAATTCATTTAAAAATTTATATATATATATATATATATATATATATATATATATATATATATATACATATATATACAGGCGCGGATCCAAGGGGGGGGGCGGTGAGGGCGATCGCCCCCCCCCCCCCCCCAAGAGCTTTGAGTATAGGAAAATGGACCCCATGTTTCCTCTTATACTACAGTTTATTTATGGACTAGAGAGAGTAATAAATCATTTTTTATTCTTTTTCTCTTCGCAAACTACCTGTGTTCTTTAGTCCGGTGTCTTTAGCAAAATCAGTTAGACATATATTTTTCATAGGAATGGGTTAGAAATTTTATAATCAAAAATACCGATCTATAATAATGGACTAAACTTATTCTCTCAAAAAATTCGAAGTTATAATTTAAATGCTTACAAAATATCCATTGTCAAAAATGCAAAAAGGTAAACATATATGTAAAAAAAAATCGTCCATATAATATTAAAATATTTTTGGGGCTATCGGTCATTTTGTTATTAATTAAAAACATTTTTAGGGTATTTGACGATTCAGTTTATTTATTTCTTAAACCATCTGCCGAATTACAATTAAGCACTAAAAATGGATTCAAATGTAATTACTTTTTTATGTTGTAATTATAATTAGACCTACTTATTTTTATTTCTATTGTACTGATATCTTAATTTAATTTACTTTATTACATGGAAATACGATAGCCCCAAAAAAATAAGATAAACATGTTAATTCTACACGCTTAAGAAAAAGACACAAATATAATAATAAAATAATAATAAACTTACGGCTAATTGGAATTAAATATATATAAAATTAAAGAGTTGGACTTACTAAAATAAAAATATATAAAAAACATATAAACAACATTAAACAATAAAATACAACAAAAACAAAAATTTAAATAATAAATTGAGTTTACACTAATTAATATTACGTATGTAATTACTAATCAAAGTCAGTGAAACTATCTTCGCTCAAATTAATTATAATTGGTTCCTCTATCTCACCGATCATGAGATCGAGTTCTCACATTTCGTTTTATTCTTTTATTATATGGATTTTTTCCAATTTTCCGCAGTAGCTTTATTCAAAAAACTCTTTCAAGAGTTTAGTTAAATTACTAATTTTGTTAATTGTGTTATTTCTAGCAACTCTACCTTTTAATTGAGAGGGATATTACTTCTCCAACGGACAGTTTTCGGACTATCTATAGGAACAGATTTTCTATCTGGTTTTTCCCAGCAAAAATTAAGTTGTCTGAGCAATTTCCAGAGATCAGTTCTTTTAATTTCAGGTAAATCGCGATCTTCACTGATTTTAGTTAGAATTTTGTAGACGGTTGGGATCTGCTTCTCATAATAAAATGTATATACAACTCCTTTAATTGCAGTTTTCATTTCTTCTTCCAACGACGTTTTTCATCTGATTGTGATCGAATGTGGCTTGGGAGTACTAACAATGCCAGTAGTTTATTCTCCTTCAGTATCCGGTACATAGTAGACTTTCCAACTCCTGTCATGTTGGAACACATCTCAACAGAGCTTTTAACATTATTATCTAGATATATAATATATAAAAACAAACGCAAACAAGATAAATCGCTAAGAACAAACTGTAAGGTGTACTTTGCTCACTGACAGAAATTAAATTAAACTATCAGAATTTTTATATTGCAGTAATATAATGAAATATAATTAGATTTACGGCAGTTCTCAGTTACCAGTGGCACTGGAGCAGGTACGTTGGAGGTTTCGGTAACAGTTTTATTACTCTCTCTAGTTCTTGAATAGAGTATAGGAATATGTGTACTTGCGATCGCCCTCCCCCCTCCCAAGAGCTTTGAGTTCAGGAAAATAGAACCCATTCTGCCTTTTATATTAGGAATAAGTATGCTGCTTGCACTCCCACTCCCCCCCCCCCCCCCGTTGACAACTTGCCTTTTTTGACATACTGTACTTCTGTGATATCACCGCCCCCCCCAAAGAGAGGGGCTGGATCCGTCCCTGTATATATATATATATATATATATATATATATATATATATATATATATATATATTACACTTTTTAACGCTTATTTAGAAGTCACTTCAATTTTTTTATAAAAAATTTATTTTTGTCTTTTTAGTTTTAACCTAAGTTGAGTTTCTAAGGTTGCAAAAAGACGTTTTGTCCAAAGTTGTAGACCACACTAAATTTGACCAAAAAAAATCTTTAATTCTGGGAATTCTCCATATAACAGTTTTGAATGAAGTGGTACCAAACAGATATTTAGTCTGTTATTGTAAATACGTTATCTTGAATTTTAAGAGACAACATATGTCTAAGACCTCACTAATATTAATTTTTAGTCTCCTATCTGCTATATTAAATTGTAAAAAATTAAAGATTCGTAACCTACGACTTCGAAAACTCCATAATACCAATTTTGGAAAAGTGTGAATAACGTAAAATTTTCCACACACCATGTTAGATCTACCATACTAAATTTCAAAAAAATGATTTTCAACATGGATATGAAGTCGAATTGTGCAGGAAACATCAAACACGCAAGATCCAAAAAAGAACATTTTTAGCTTGGGTATGATGGTTTAGCTCGGGTTTTAACCGGCATATTTTTGATGAAATATCATATACTACCATAAGATTCCAATAGAAATGTAGTAAATTCTTTAGTGTATTGCTATATTTTATTTTGCAAAGTTGGTCACAGTGTTCCCAGAATGACACATGATTAAAACACGCAAGTCACCATTAAGATATTGATGATTATCTTTATTGATGAATAAATTGATTTATTCATAAAAACTAATGGTACCGTAAAATTAAAATTTCGCACACCTGGTCTGATTTAACAGCGTTTCTGTATTTAATATATTCATATAAAAAACTATAAAAAATAAGTCACAAACCTTTGAAACGAATATAATCGTCAGCGGTTTAAAATATTAATAATATTAGAGGCACTTTTGTGCACACGCACATGTCTTATACTGTTTTATAAATTTTCCTGATAAATTATTTTTATCTTAACGTGCAGATAAATATGGCGAGCCGAGTGTGTGACGCGCCTATGACTGCTGCGAACTAGCAGCGAACTCTTTTGAATAGTGTTGAATTCTATTGAAGTCGAGACCCTTCGGCGGCAGGCCTCAAATTAGGTAATAAATGCGTTTGGGTTGCAAAAAGTAATTTTTATGATATTTCTATTGTTTGTGAGCAGCGCGACCGTGACTCCGTGGAACGGTTAATTTTTTTGGGATGAGCCTGCCATCTCTTTTTAAGAAACATACGGGATTGACGATATGAGATTGTTTATTTTTTGTTAACGAAAAGAAAAAGCCTTGATTTAAAAATTATTGATAAGTGAATATGGAGTGATCCGAAAAAAAATATGTTGAATTTAGAGGAGAGGTGAAAATAATTCTAAAATTTGTAAGTTAAATACAAACATTTTAAAAAAGAAAAGAAGTTGGATGAGTGGAATGAAATTGGTTCAGAGCAATTGCTGTGGCCAGTGAGAAGATATTTTCGAGATTGTGTGTCAAATGAAAATGGGCTGCTGAAAATATATTTCTCTTTTGGAAATGACTGTTTTTAATTTGTTTAACAAATATTCAAAATCGAACGGAGAGATTTTGGTGTAATTCTTGTATTGCCCGCTAATATGTTTCAACTCTATATCCGCTAGAAGTTCCAGTGCTAACCGTTTTTATTCAAGGTAGTGCGCTATTATCGCCGAGGTTTTCGTTTTTTTATTTACCAAACTTAATGACAATAGAACCTCACTGTGTAATGGAACAAATGTTAATTATTTTTCATTGTTTAATGTCAACTATATTTTGTAAAAATAAATAATTCAATAATCACTATGTGAATAGATATCCCGTGGGAATAGGGTAGTTATATTTTTTATCACTATCCACGAAAGTCTAAAGGAAAAATAAATCAGTTATCGAACCTAACTTTTATTATCTTTATCGTTTAAATGTTTTCTTAAAAATATATAAACTCAGTAAATTTATGAAGTCATAAAACTAAAGGACCCTTTCTAAGATTTGGCTATAAATCTGTCAAAATAATCCTACTCTGATTATGTAAGTAAAACCAGACGTGTTAAGGGTAGTTTTTAACATATGGCATATGAAATACCGTTAAAATGTGCTAAAATATTGAACGATTTTCCCATTATTAGGAAACAAAAGAATAATCAAATAACCTCATTATACTGTAATATAACGTTTGACCTGTGTAAGGAATCTAATATGGCGATTGTTTTTCCTGATTGCAAGAAAGAATGCTTTAAATACCAGCTATAGGAATAAAGAGGCACTCAGGTTTTTTCACAGATGTTGTATTATTTTCTCCTTTAGTAATAGAAAGAAATAGAATAGTTTTATTAATTGTGTTTATATAAAAATTATTATTAAGATGCTCAAATGCAAATTCGGGAATCAAGCATCCGATATAGAATAGCTAACGCCCTCAGCACGTAACGATCGATACCTTCGAACTTTAAGGGAAAGAAATTGACGTTTACTGGGTTCCATCGGGTAATATGGGTACAAACGGGAAACAGAGGGGTGTTGAGGGGTGTAAGATTCGAAGACACTCTTTTAAGGAATAGTAAATGTCAGTTCCAATCTGAAACTCGAATTAGGGTGATCGGTACCGTTCTTTAAGCCCAGTGCCGTAGTGTATATTCTGCGGGAATGAAGGTTTTCTTTGTTTGATTTGTTTTTGATTTAGTTCGGGAACTTAAGGGAGTATCATGTGTTATTTTAGTCGGGCGTTTCGCGATTTTCACACGGTTTGATTGAGTAATATAAATAGCTGTTTTTCGCGTTTTGTTTCTTTTTTGTTTAGTATTTTATTAAGCTATTTATACGTGTTTTTGTTCAAAATTGGGTTTCACGTTTTTGGTTAAAAGAGCGGCCAAGAAGAGCGATTATGCTAGTTTTTCCGTAATTGTAATTAGTTTTAGTTTCTCATTGTAAATAGTTCGTTTTTCTATTTATTTTTGTTAATAGACTAAGTTGTTTTGAGAAACTTCTTTTATTCAATTTAAATAAAACCTTCACGCGAATTAACTTGCGGACGCACTGTTGCGAGACCTACAAAACAAGAGATGTCTACTGACCAACTAATTAGCAGCCTTTCCTGAGTTCTGAAGATCTGAGTCATGGTTGTGGTAAGCTTTAATAACCGTAGTGTTTGGTACTAAAGCTGCAAGAGAGAAGTTGAACGACCAGACTTCCAGAGTGTCTTTATTACTGTGATATTTATTTGTAGGTTATTAAAATAGTTACTAATTAATATGGGGCAAAAAATGATTATAGATAAAATGACTAACGCTACCTCAATATGTCATTTGCCAGAGTCTATAATCAAATTCTGTCACAACTGCATAAAACTAACAAATTTGCCATTTGTTTTTCGTCGTCACTAAGTTCGATTAAAAAAAAAACTTTAAACCTGGCAATATATTTTTTCCAAAATTTTTTGTAAAAATCTACCTGAATAAAAAATTTCAGCATCTGTGATACAAATATATTTGGTGCGAAATCGCAACCAATTTCAAATTATGAAAAATTACAAATCTTTATAAATATTTGTTGGTTTTCACCGCCCAGACGCTTTTAAAATTTCCTTTGACACCGGCCGCCGAAGGCACAAGTGTTTCATGATAAATTTGCTTGGTAAACTCATCTTCAATCGAATCGAAGTTCAAAGAAGGTTCGCTGCAAGTTCGAGGCAGCTTCGTCACGGGCGCATCACGCGCTCTCTTCTCTATATTTATATGCACTTTTAGATAATGAAAGAAAAAGGATGCCGCATTTAATTCACGGAAATTTCCCAAAATTGAATAACTTGTGTTTGATTGGGAAATATATTATTTATTAATGAAACTGCTTTTTTACAGCAAGAAGTTCTAAAATCTACCTCGACGGCGATTACTCTGGAACGGTTACACCTATTAGAAAGAATTTTTACGTTATGTTCAGGAAGTTGCTGCGGTGTTCCTAGATCATTTCGGATGAAATTGGTTCAGTAAAATTTCAGATGGCGCTCATAATATGGCAGACAGTTTTGTCCGATTTTCTCCAAAATTGGTATGGGTGAATTTTCAAGGCCACGCATAACGAATCTAAAATTATTAAAAAAAAACTGGGCGGATCAAACATGGCGGATTAAAAATTGTACATCTCTCGATTCTGCCCAAAATCGGTATTGGGGAATTTGTGGGAGTTGTTATATATGTCTTCTCCTTTCAGGCAGAGAAAAGGAAATAATCTATACAAACAGTTTATTTTCTGCAAATACTACTCGAGTCCTCGCTCTATACGCGTTTCGACCACCTCATGGTCTCGTCAGTGGAGTTGTATCGGACCGAAAGCAATATTCGCAGGAAATAATTGATATATTTATAATTATTATATATGTATATTCCTTTCAGGCAGAGAAAAGGAAAGAATATATCTAACTGTTTATTTCCTGCAAATACTACTCTGATCCTCTGTCCATATGCGTTTCGATCACTTCATGGTCTCGTCAGTGGAGCTGTATCGGACCGAGAGCAACATTCGCAGGAAATAACTGACATATTTATATATCAGACTTGAAGATACTTCTTTCTATTTTTTAAACATCCGAAAAGCGCTAGTACTCACGATCCTATAAACAAATAAAGTATAAAAAATCTAAATGGTAATTGCGTTTATTTCAACTTTAAATGATTGTCAAATCTCGAAATTTAGAGTTTTTTAGACGTTAAAAAAAAAAGAATTACGCGTTTTAAAAATACGCAGAACCTGATAAATTTGAAATGAATTCAATTTTTCAAAGTTTTTCGCAACTTTATCGACCTGTTGAGAACCGAGTTTTGGAGCTTTCTGAACGGTTGAAAAGCAGAAACAGCTCTTCAAAAGACGCATAATTCCTGTTTTTCCAAAAAGCTCCAAAACTCCCAGTTCTACAACAATTGAATTGTGAATAATCGCTTGTATTTCATTTACAATGTTTTTTAATTGGGGAAAATTTAACCCAGTTTTTAAATGGAGAACATATATATCTCGGGTAAACGATCAGCTACGATTTCAAACAAGAAAATTTTGAGCACTACAAATTATTACCCAAGTCTCTGTTGAGATTAATTTTGTCGAAATTTTACTTTAAATTAAAGTTGCTTCCTGTACGCCCTGAGTATAGATACTAATACAGACTGTCACAGAGGCCTTGCGTTTAATGGGTTTAATTAGTGAGTCTTAAAGTGATTTCTTAATATATGTATATTTAATATAAATCTAAACGACCTGTGTTGCATATGTGTCCATTGATAATAAATAATTACTGACACCTTTTGTTAAATGGATTGTAAAGTAGCAAGGTAATTGGAGATTGATTAAATTGAATTCTAAAGATTTTTTTGGGTGAGCGGGGCCTCCCAAGTCCGGGGCTCCCCCATGCCCAGGGCTCCCCCGCGCCGCAGGGCTTGCGGAGCCTTCGCTACACCACTGAGCGTGAGATATTTTGTATAAAAAATTTATACCGTTATTTTTCACTTTTTAACGCATTTTTTAGAAGTCCGTTAAATTTTTTTATAAAAATTTTATTTTCCAATTTTTATTCTCATTTATTCTTTTGATGATATTCGAACTAAAATATGATATGTATAGATTGCTATAATAAAATTAATCCATAATTAAGCATTTAATGATATTGGCCTTCTAAGGTAAGTTATTACTGACTTTTATAGGCAAATATTATAATTTATGCAAAAAAGTAATTCGAATCGATATAGCAAAACTCAGCGGTAAATTGATTTAAATTAAAGACGTTCGATCGACGTGATTGCTTTGTTGATTTAAACGTTTTTTTGCGGTCGACTTTTTTCAAAGATAAGCACTTCATTCAGAAATAATCAGTCTTCTTGGGTGGCGAACTAAATCAATTACTTCGAGTTTATATTTAGAGCTCTAGTTCCTATGCGTAATTTCGAATAAATCTATATTTACCAATATTAATAAGCGATAAAATCTGTATTATTATGTGTTTGTTTGTGCGTGAGAATTTCTGAAATTACAGATGGTTTTTGAATAAGTCTGTAACCATTGAAATAGGCTGTTTTTTAAATAAAGGGACCTTAAAAAAGTTCTACCTGTTTTTTACTCCTCTAAACATAGAAACCTAAAAATACCTTTTCTAGTTGGTCATTCTATATTTATAAGTTGCATTGATCTGACTGACATCAACGCAAGTCCCAAACTATTAAAGATGGACTTCTTTAAGTGCCAACTCGTTTGAGAAGGTTGGCTATTATCACAGCTATTTTTATCCTTGATTTTGCAGCTCTAAACAACTCAATGGAACTGCAGTTGTACCATTTTCTCAAGTTGTTCAATCATGAAATGAAATCCAGTATTCTTTTTCCCACGAATGTTGCTCTGAATGACCATTTGTAAAAGAGAGTATTTTGCTCGTCTCATAACATGACCTAGGTATTCTCACTTTCTTATTTTTATTGTGTTTAATATTTCTTTCCCTTTCCTAGTTCTTTCAAGTACCTCAATGTTTGATATTTTATCTATACATTGTATCTTCCAAATCCTCCGATATGTCCATATTTTAAATGCCTCTAGTCGAATAGTGATGTCTTGCTTCAGAGTCCAAGCTTCTATCCCGTAAAGCAACACCTTCTCTACTAGTTGTTTATTGATCCATAGACTCTCTTGGTGTTGGTATGATTTTATTATTTTCATGAATTTATTTTTTTTTTCATTGAAACTAAGGCCATATTCCTCACTGCTCATTACAACTTGATCTACTAATTTCTGTAGGTCTCCTAACGACTTTGTAATGAGAATGGTGTCATCTGAGTACCTGATATTATTAAAAATTCTTCCGTTTACTTTTATTCCAATTGTTGTTTCTGCTAGACTAGGAAAGAATTTTTCAAAATTCGCATTTCAAGAAGGTGAAAAGGGGTAATTGTGATATGATAAATTTATCGATATTTTTTGATCAAATAAAATTTGGACTCCATTCTGGTTTTCAAAGATAGCTTATAATAATATTTGAAAACTAATTTCTTAACTTTTTAATACTACATTTTAAAAGGGGTATGTAGTCAATGGAAATGAGACAAAAAAACCAAAATGTAACTTGCGATGTTATAACTGAAAAGTGTGTATTTAGGAATTATGAGAAACATATCTTGATGTTAATATTGGCAACTCTGTGCTAACAAAATGACGGACCAAAATTGGTCACCTTGTTCGATTTTTCCAGTTTATCTTGAAAAATTACATTTTCCTTTATTTAAAATAAAACAATATTTATTTACAAACTATCGTCTCAAAGTTAACTGTATATAAGATATTATTTATTTAAAAAAGTATGCTAAACTCGAAATTTGTGTGATTAATATTTTCTGAGAAAATCGACTTAAAAGTTGAAAGTTGGATCTTGATTTTTCGCTCTCCTAATTAAGATAGAGCAACCATTCATACAGCAAATTGGTAAAAATGACACATATTTTTGAGATATATTTTTAAAAGGATTTATTATGTGCCGATAAATATTGAAAGAACCAATTTTCGGACCACAAAAACTGCAATAACTTTTCCCCTGGTGAAAATTATCTTACGATGAAAAACAATTTTTTTTTTAATTCGAAACGTCGCGGCTAACTAATATTAAGGGATTAAACTTAGGAAAGATATTGTTGAATACTCGTACTTCAGCTGGAAATTTTTTGGTTGCATGAGCGATACCCCTTTAAGATCTGTGGACTACCGAAAATTGCCTAGAATCTCTCCGATGATTTTCATATCGCGCGGATACAAATAGTGAGTGGATGGTCGTGCTTCAGGTGCTGGACCCACGCTCGCTTATCACTCGGTGCAGCATTTCGGAGCAGATGTTCTTACATACGTAGAGTTTTTGGAGCATGCTTTGCCAGTCGTATATATAACGTAGCAGTTTAGTATATATAATAATGCTTTATAAAGAACGAAAGCTTTTACGACTTTGGTCAACTTGAAAATCATGGTGCTTGGGTTTAGATCGTGTCAAATTTGCATTATTATCTGACGTTTCGCCTACGATTGCACTAGGCATCTTCAGGGATCTTTACTCCACGAGATCAGAACACTGAATGACTATCGAGGAGCAACAGCCCAGTATTTATATCCAACTGGCGCTCAGCGAACCGAAATCCAGCGTTATAATCCATTTCAACATGTAATGTAGACTGTAACCTGTATCTCTATTAATATTGAATACTTACAAATTTCGATTGATTCTCTAATTTTACGTTTAAAGAAACCAGACACTGATGCTAGCACCTTAGTGTATTTTACGTTAAAAGTATGACCTGAGCAATGCTGGTGTTCAGCTACTGCAGATTGTATAATTTGTTTTTTTATACATCTTTCATGTTCCTTAAGCGTAGTAGGTAAAGACCATCCTTTTTCACCTACATATACTTTATAACAAGAGCAAGGTATCTTGTAAACGGTTTCTATTTGAAATGGTATTGCTTCCTTTGGTGACCTCAAACATTATTTAACTTTCTTACATGTGTTAAAAATTGTCTGAATGTTTGATTTTCGGAGCAATCTGGCAATCTTGTCGGTGGTTCCGTGTATGTAAGGTAAGACCACACTGTCCACAGGAGGTACATTTATGACATATTGTTGAGGAATTCGGTTGTCTCTTCTTAAAAACAATCATAAACTCTTTGGTACATCGAGTCCCTTTAATATGTGACGAACAATCATTGAAATCAGAAATAGACAAACTGACTAATGCTCTGAAAGGGATTGCGCTGAAAATGTAAGATGTTCAATTGATAAATATAAAAACACTGATACTTCCGTGATATGGTTTCAACCTGTAGAGATATACTAATTTCATTTTGATCTTGAAAATTCGTTGGATTCTATAAACAACGTCATTAGTTCTTTTCAGAAAAGTATATGGTCTTTCCTATGCTGGTATCAACTTAGGCGTTTTACCTTTTTTCTTCTGTGGATTCGATAACCAACATCTGTTACCGTGTTGGGAACCTGCAGGGGTTTGATATCATATCTTGTCTTTATTCTATTTGCGGCCAGATCCACGCATTCTCTAAGTAGTTCATGAACTTCTTGAAACTTCTTTCGTAAGGCATCCATCCACTCTTTAATTTCTATATTTTCATTAGTTAAGGATCCGAACGTTATGTCGCTAGGCAATCTAAATTCCTATCCAAATAAGACTTTGGCGGGTGCAACTCCCATAGGTCATGAAGAAAATTCTTAAATATTTATCCTAATCATTCTGATGTCTGTCCTCAACCTTTAAGAGGTGCTCTTCAATGGTCCTATTAAATTTTCTACGCTATCTGATTGAGGATGTTAAGCTATTGTCCTGGTTTTATGAATGCTTTCGAAAAAGCTTAGATTCAAAATTAAGTCCTTGGTCAGGATGTAGCTCTAAAGGAATTTCAAATCGGTTGAACATATTGTTGATTAAGACTTCAGCTACTGTTGAGGTGTCAGGGTTAAAAACGGCAAATATTCCTCAACGTAAGAGTCAATAATTTCAGAGAGATGGTCATATCCTGTTACAGTCTTTTTTCAGTTTTAAATTTTTCGGTATTATATCACTGTCTAACACAAGGAGTTGATTTTCCTTGAATGTGCTTCAGTAATTGAATCTATGCTACATATCCTTAAGCACATTTATAATTGCCCATTGTTCAGTTGTATTAAAGGTTCCTTCCTAGTCAACGACGATTATAAGTAAGTGTTTTTTTTTAATTCGCAGCATTTTTTAATTAGTGTCTTAAATGGTTGTAGTTGTTGATTCATGCTATAACCTGATCTGAAATGGGCTTATTCTGAAGGTTGATATGGATCTAATTTTTTTGAATCTATTAACTGTCACTCTTGTAAATGGCATTAAAAGAAAGACACACATAGCATTATTACTGCCTTATTCCAATGATCCAGATTGCATGTTTCATTTCTCAATTAGGCAAGTGACCATTTGCAGTGATTTAATATTCTATTCAGAAAACAGCATAAATGTAACCTATGTTCATCCGTGAAAGTTATCTTTCTAACAGTGAAAGAACTTTTAAAATGGGTTGGGTAGTTCCCAAAAGTTTCCGTAGTAAAGAGACAAACAAACAAATATTACCTCTACTTGATAAAATAGTATTAATGGATGTATAACATGATGAGAGTAAATTTATGAATAAAACATCCCGAGTATTACTTTCTTATTAAAATGATCTTATCGTTGAGCTGCAATAAGGTATATTTTGTTAGATAAACCCTAAGTCAGTCAAATTTTCCTAAATCCATTTTTTTTTCTACATAAATAAAATTTTGAAAATTTAAATTCAGTAACCTGAAGTTTAATAAACAAAATTACAACGTATTTTCAACCAAGTATAGGTCAGTTCAGGTTATAAGTGAATCATTTCAAAACCTAAAAATGTCCACCTACCACCAACGATGGTACATCTACATACAAACACTCGTAAAAATGGCGACCGACGAGTGAAAAAAGTTTAAACGAGTCGGTGCGCTTTTTTCCCGGCGAAACAGTCACATGGACTTGAGTCGGGCAATCGGGCTTACCACCAACAGAGATATTGCTATTCTATGAATTTTGTTTTATTAACTTTAATATTTATGCATTATTTTTCTTTTAAGAAGGGATATGATGAATTACCACATTAGTTTTATAAATAATAATTTTATTTGGTATACAAGCTTAGATAATAGCCTTTTATTTGCCAAAATATATACTTTCTTTAGGAAAATTCTAGTCAATAAAATAACCGAAATTTACCCTTACATATACTTTTAAATCATCTGGCAGATATATCTTCAAAGAATTAACAAAAGAACTTTATTCTACTTGTACTAATGAAAATGGGGGAAACTATAGTTTATGCATTTTTCTAGTTATTTAACGACTTATATCTTCATGATTTTTAAATCTATATAGATTACGATGCATATATGTTATGACTTTTTATACTGGGTGTCCAGGACAATGTCAGAAATCTCACGGATATAAAAAAATACGTGAAACGAATACTATAAGTTCATATAAACTTCCTCGGAGATATGTGCCCCCAAAAGAGCTTTTTGGGGGCCCATATCCCCGAGGAGGAGGCCTATATGTTGCAGCTCAACGGAATCAAGGTTTTTATACATAATTATTGAACCACCAGGTAAGACCCTTCAAGTCACTATACAAGAGAGTGTTGTGAATTACTCACAGCTTCAGGGACGGACTAGCTGTGACACTAATGACCCCATTTTTTTTACGCTCTGTATGATAAGAACTTCGTTGTTCGTGTTATTGCAAACGTTGCTAAATACGAAAGAAATAAATATTCTGCATTTTAGAACTTGTCAACTTTCATAACGCTGATACACTGATTGTTGATATGATACTTGAATATTAATTTACTGATTTTTGGATTTCGTGGTGAAATTAATTGTGATATAATTAGAAACATAGAATACACGTTTATTAGTATGCAGATATGTATCTGATATATGCTTTTTCATCTTGCAATGCTTTCAAAGCCAGATCAGAACACATTTTAACGAGTTGACCAATGTTTAAGGGAGAATGGTAGGCGACTCCATTTCATAAGGTAATATTATTAAATTTCTCTATAATTTTAGGAAATTTTGGGAAAAGAAGTACTGATGTTAGTCGGGGAAGAATAGTATGTACGCCGCAATTAGAGGAAAATATTTTAAATTCTGTAGATGACACTCCTTCAACGTACACTGGAAAATTATCAGCACAGTTAGTACATGAAGTTCTTCAAGAACAGCTGTTATATTCATATCATTTGAAAAAAGTGTATGAACTGATTCCTGAAGAGTTTCTCCGTATAATGCAGTTTGCAAACTGGCTATTGGATCAACAACGAAATAATGTAAACTGCATTAGCACTATTCTCTTCACGGATGAAGCAGGGCTTACCAAAAATGGTATCATAAATTTACACAACTCATATGTATAAGCTGATGAACATCCTCATACAACTATTGTGTCGCATCATCAACATTAGTTCCAATTAATTAATGTCTGGGCAGGAATCATTGGCAATTTTTTGATTGGACCATTCGTATTGCCGGCACGACTGAATGGAGAACTTTATTTGGAGTTCTTCCAGAACTTTTTTCACGGTTTAGTAGAATATTTACCATTTGAAACCCGCCGAAACATGTACTAAATGCACGATGGGGCATCATCTCATTTCAGCGTTGCTCTGCGGGAACACCTGAATAACGTCTACACAAACTGTTGGATAGGTAGAGGACCTATTGTCTAGCCTCTTTGATCTTCTGATCTAACGCCATTGGATTTTTACCTGAGGGGCACCTCAAAACCTTGGGGTATTCCACTCCGGTCGATAGTAGGGAGGAATTTCTATGAAGAACCACGTTTCATTGTGGTCAAATAAGGAACAATGTTGAGTTAATATAGCGGGTACAGAAGTCCTCAAGTCGTCGTGCCCGCGAGTGTATCAGACTTCACGGTGCCCATGCTGAACCCTTTTACAAAATTAGTTTAACTTTTTATTGAAACCACGGTGACAGGAACAAATTCCTCTTTTTTATTTTCAACGCAACAGAAGTTAGGGGACTAACAGTTTAAATAAAATGACGTTTTTTCGAAAACGGTTAGGATTAGCGACATGAATGAAAAGTGCTTAATTTTTAGTCAATAGTTAAAGCTATGTAAAAAACGTCCAAAATTCTTAACATACAGGGCGTAAAAAAATCAGGTCATGAGTGCCACAGCTAGTCCGTCCCTGCAGGCGTGAGTAATTCACAACACTTTCTTGAACAATAATTTGAAAGGTCTTACCTGGTATACATTTGTGAAATGTACCTGGTATACAATGTGTGAAAGTATGGGTAATAACCTTATTAATTAGTATTATTAATTTAAGCATTTAATGCTTTTCTTGTCTTTCAATTTAATATAATTATTCATCAGAGGCGGAGAATCCATCAATGATTTTTTTTTTGCAATTTCAAAATATAATGGTAAATAGAGCTCAAATTTTGAGTATTTGCTTTTTTGTTCATATTAAATTTGTTGAGCTGTATGTGTACCATTTCTAAAAAAAATTCTCTAATTGGGTTGATTTTCTTCTAGAAGGGAATCTACTTTAGTGTACTGTGTTGATATTTTGATGATAAAAAGTAAATAAAGGGTGAACAAAAACTAACATTAAATATTAACTTGAGAAAATCGTTAAAAGTAATTTTTTTTAATGAAAGATCCCTTTTTTTATAATGTTATCTTATATAGCATTAAAAATAAGGATGACCTTGAATAAGGTTGTCCACTCGAAAAACATAGTTTTTGAAATATTGGCAATTTAACATTTTTTATTGTAAAAATGCTATACGGCTTTTAAGTTTTGTTATTAATTGGTCATGACGGCGAAATGTGGCGAAAGAAAACAATTGAGCGCTACAGAAATGTCACTATTTCTTGATATTGGACAATTATTAATAAATATCCCGCTGGGACAATTAAATTATACACCCGAAGATTATTTAAATTTGTAGGAATGTAACAAAGTTTAATTAAGAACATGCCAGACATTTGCTGATAGATATCAGGATAAACAGAAAGCTGAAAACGGAACAGTGTTAAACGAATACGGGAAAGCAAATTTTGGCATCGTTAAGGCAAAAATGCGTAAAAGGAAATCTATTCTCAATAAAGAAAATGTTGAAAATAGAGTTCTGGGATATTTTGCGGCATATCATATGATATCATTAAGACAAGTGACTGTAGAAACAAGAATCTCGAAGAGCTCAATACATAGAATGCTAATAAAACAAATTTTCACCCTAACTTAATATATTTGGTTAAACATCTAAGGGATACTGATTTGCCGAAGACTATGCAATTTTGCGAATTTATACTAACGATGATACAAGACGACTCGATTTTTGGACAATATAATTGGAACTGATGAAGCAAAATTTATGAAAAATGGCATTTTTAACAGACACAATTCCCATTTTTGGATTGATTCAAATCCTCATGTAGCAAGATTGCGAAGTTTTCAAGAAACCTGTCCGTTTAACGTATTTTGTGCTGTAAGAAATGAGAAAATAGTAAAGCTACATTTTTATGAAGATGAGAGTTACATTACATTTCGTTTTGTAATTCCTACATTTAAAATGTACCGAATCACTTATTTTTTAATAAACAATTTATCAGCTTAACAAATCCACACAGCGCTGTGTGAAAGGTTGATGCGATTTGGTTAAATGGGCAGACACGTATGAAAATTTTTTAAATAAAATTGTAATCGTAGTGTTCGAGCGGCAAAGTCGAAAATCCAAATGCTCATGTCGTTTTTCAATTCTCGCGGCATTATACATAGCGAATTCGTGCCCCCGGGCCAAACGGTGAACGCACAATTTTACAAAAGTATTCTGGATCGACTTTTCAAGCGTATTCGTTGCGTGAGACCAAAATTGTATCGCGCCGGTGACTGGTTTCTGTTGCACGACAATGCTCCAGCCTATTTCTCAATACTCATCACACAAGTGTTTGCCCAAAAGTCGGTCTCTGTGATTCACTACCCCCCCCCCCCTCCTCCTACTTGCTAGATCTGGCTCCAGCAGACTTTTTTTATTTCCTAAATTGAAAATACCGATGAAGGGAGAAAGTTTTGAAGACGTTGAGGCAATTCAACGGAATGTGACCACGGTTCTGAAAGCTATTCTGAAAGAGGAGTTCTCCTAGTCGTTCCAGCGGCTATACGAGTGCAGCAAAATTTGTATAGAACGAGAAGGGGATTATATTGAAAATTAAATTAAATCTTTTTTCTAAAATCTTGTTTTTATTCGTAAAAAAAATTAGTCCCGGAAATTTTTGAGAGAACTGGGTACATAATCGTAAAATGTCAATATCAGAGAGGTTGTTTGAGATTAAACTAGTATTGATTATGATTGCCGAGAAACTTTTATTTAGTGCAAGGAGTACACCCACCCTCTCTTAATGTTTAATTGAGCCATTATACAATTATAATGAAAGACTGAATAATCGGAAGAAAATAATTCACCATCAAGGACCTGTAGACACATCCATGTTTCAGAAAATGTATTGAGATTATACTAGTAACAATAAGACGAATTAAATAGTTTATAATGCTAAATATTTCTGTTTCATTCCATTCCCTATACTTAGAAAGGCTATCAATTCCACCCACTTGTTAGCGGCTAAACCAATATTTTAGCTGTGATTTTTTTGCCCTTGAAAGCCATGAGTCTTCACACGACGCAGCATTTTCCCAGGCTCGCTTTACGTGTAAGTATAATTTCAGTCCGATACTATCTTCGATTTATCGGCGACCTGCTGTTTATCTTTTCTTCTTCTTCTTCTTAGTGAACATATTCTTGTTAAATGTACAGGGTGTATATATTTTATGTAAACCAGACACTTAATCATTCATAACTTCCGACCCGATGTCACATTATGTCCATTTTTGACTTATAACAACAGGTAATTCGAAAAGTCCCCCGACTGACCCATAGATGGCGACTCTAATTATATATTCATAAATTTTTATTAGTACAAACCTTCAAATGATATATATTAATATTTTATGACATTTTGACCATTAGTCATCTAGATATTGAAGTTTTAGAGAACGCACCTTTTGATTTTTTCAAAACAATTGAAGAAATGAATTTCGTACATTGATAAAACACTGTTATTTGATGAAAATTGTTATAAGGAATCTGCTCCTTCCAAAATAAGTATTTGTCGCTGGTTTTCTGAATTCAAACGCTTTTGGACACACACAAATGATGCTAAACTTTCTGGGAGCCCAAATGGAACTGTTTCACAAGAAAATATAAAAGAAATTCACAAAATCGTTTTGGACAACTGTAAAGTGAAAGTGCGTGAGATAACGTGATTGTAAACATATCAGTAGACTGATTATTATATTTTGCTTGAGTATTTGGGTAAGCGAAATTTCTGTTCAAAGTGGGTAACGCGTTTACCTACAGTTGATCAAAAATAATAACATGTTGATGATTCAGAGTGGTGTTTGGAGCTGTTTAAGCCAAATAAAGACGATTTTTTCATGCGGTATGTGACAATGGATAAAATATGGATCCAAAACTATACTTCGGAGTCAAATCGACAGTTAGCTGAGTTGACAGCGAAGGCTGAAAGCCTACCAAAGCGACCAAAAATGCAACAGTTGGCTGACAAGTTTATGGCGCTTGTATTTTTGGGTACGCTTCGTATAATATTCATTGGCTATCTTGAAAAGAGAAAAACTATTAGTCGTGAATATAATATGGCGTTATTGGTGCGTTTGAAGGAAGAAATCGTGAAAAATGGCCCGAAATAAAGAAGAAAAAAGTGCCCTTTCACCAAGACAGCGCACCGTATGACAAATCGATCGCAACGATTGCAAAACTGCATGAATTGCACTTCGAATTTGCTTCCGAATCCACCTTATTCTCCAGATTTGGTTTCCAGTGACTATTACTTCTCGGAACTCTTTGAACTATCTGTTATTTCAGTAGATAGTGCTGCAAGTGTAGCTTATGATATTTATGTTTTCAGTTTGTGCGAATATGTAAAATAAATTATATCATTTAACCTGAATTTTGCATCTAGTTTTGTTCATTGGCATTGGGAATAATAATTTTATTCTGCGTTTTGATTTTTAATTACGACATTAAAGATATTGTTGTCTAAAAAAATTGTTAACACAAATTCAGCCCAATTCAGTATCTGAACTTTCGGGGTATCAGTTAGGAAATTTGATCGTTGATGTGGTTTGTACACAATCTTATCATAGCTAGCGTTAACTTTTATTACTGAGTTTCCTGATAATTTTATTACAGGGTGTCCAGTAAGTACCTCCTAATTTCTGAGGAGTATACAGGGGAAGTCAAAATAACCCTTGTTTGTCATAGAAAAACAATTCCGGAAGTGCCCCCTTAACGGAGATGCGCAGACCTAAAGGGGCACCCAGCGATTTACCTTATCGGTTCTAAGTTTTGAAATGACTGGAACATCTTAATGAAATTGTAATATTTTAGAGATGCCTTAAAGACATATTAAACCATACTACAGTAGATGTTTTAGATCATCAGAGAAGTTAAGAACGGACTTGCAGCCGTAGTCGTTGGGCCTGATTTTTGACAGGTGTCATTTTACAGAGCTGAAAACTGATTTTTTAAATACTTTGGTCATTTCTCTTCACAAAAGGTCTCTAAATTTATTTCGATAAAACTAGCGGTTTTCGAGATAAATTGGTAACATAGACAGATAAAAATAAGATACGCAAGGTATGCTGATGTGCTTTAATTTATGGGAAAGTACTATCTCTCTCTTCAAAGGCAAGAAAATGTTATGCTGCAAGATTTCCAGCCCAGACATTGTCAAGTCCAGAAACCTTTCAAAGAGTTGATCGAAGCTTAATTAATTTACAATGTTATTAAAATACAAAAATAGTGAAAACCTTTAAATATTATTTTGACAAATGTTCAATATACGTACTTTAATACATTTTCTTATTCTTCGAATATTTTCCCGCTGCACTGCAAATAATATTCGGGCATTATTACGGACTTCGTCAGAATGCTGTGCTATTTTCGCTAGTAGTTTTTGTTGGTGTTGAATAAACTAGTCCTTTTAGATGTCTCCAGAAGTACTGGTATAAGGGATTTAAGTCGGGAGACCTTGGTGGCCATAAAAGAAGCCCACCTTGACCTATCTATTGAGGGCCAAAAACGTTAGTTAAGTGTTGATATATACGGGTAAAATGAGGTGAAGCACCATCATTAATGTACCACATTTGCATTCTTCTATCAAGAGGTACGTCTTCCAATAAATTATTTAAATTTTTCTGCAAAAATTGTAAATAAATCTCATCATTTAGTCTTTCTTCCAAATGAATCTATAAGGTTATTTCCAATGGATCTATAAGGTTATTTCCAATGATACATTTACAATAAACCTTGTGTTTGTTTTGAATCATAGCGTGCGGGTTTTCATCAGCCCAAAAATGTAAATTGTGTGAGTTTATTATGCCATCTCTTGTAAAACCGGCTCATCGGTTACAAAATAAAGTTGGAAAAATTTAGATTTAGGTTACGTTGCTGTATAAACCAGTCGGAGTATTGCAGTCTTACGGGATAATCAGCCAGAGACATAATGTGTACTTTTTCACCGTGGTACGGGTCTCATGCTCTCCTGGGAGAGCCCTCACCATCACGTCGCAACAAAAATGACCTGAATAAGACATGTAAAAACTTAATTCGTTAACTCTAATAATTATTTTCTAATCATCTTTTACCTATTTCCCTTAGGCTTCGATCAACCCTTTGAAAGGTTGTTCGAGATGGATCTTTTAGCATTAAGTCTTCTTGCCTTCGAAGAATTTGACAGCACTTCACTATAAATTAACATAACAATTAAATGCATATCAGCATACTCTACGTAAGAATATTCCCATTTTTTAAAATTATTTTGATAAGTTTCGTCAATAGATTTTTACCTGTTTGTGTTTAGCATTTG
This sequence comes from Diaprepes abbreviatus, assembly GCA_034092305.1. Lineage (NCBI taxonomy): Eukaryota > Metazoa > Arthropoda > Insecta > Coleoptera > Curculionidae > Diaprepes > Diaprepes abbreviatus. Next base: position 678,721 of record JASJET010000070.1, read on the forward strand.
TAACTTTTAAGTGTTTCGCATAAAAATTGGGCCCAACGAATGTGGCTACAAGTCCATTCTTAACTTCTCTGATGATCTGAAACATCTACTGTAGTATGGTTTAATGAGTTTTTATGGCCTCTATAAAATATTAAAATTTCACTAAATTATATAAGTCGGTTCAAAACTTAAAGCTGAAAAGGTACATCGCTGGATACCCCTGTAGGGCTCTGTATCTCCGTTAAGGGGCCCCTTTCGGAATTTCTTTTCTTTGATTTCCTCTGTATACTCCCGAGAGATTAGAAGGTACTTACTGGACGCCCTGCATATATGAAGCAACAAATATAAAGTTTGGTTATCCTACATCAAAAAATCTGTGTCTACAGAAGAATTTAAATTCTCCTTTGACAAGAAATAGAAAGAAACGTCTAAATAGGTGATAATATTGAGTCGGCAAGAAATTATTTTTCATTGTCACATATAGAGAGCGATGTAATTGTTTTGAAGGACTTCTGTCAGTATTATGAGTTTTTTATTTTGACATTTCATATCAGTAATATTTAGGTTACTTTAAAAACAACTTGTGCGTAACTTTTTTTTGTAGCTGTTAGTTTAGAGTCAATTTTAACATAGATTGCAGAAATTAATATTTTCGGCATCTTTTATTTTTTTAATTCCGTAAAAGAAAGAAAGATACTAAATCTTACAGAGAGATATGTAAAGTTTATGGTGTTGATTAGATAACATCCAATCCAAGTGTCCGAATTGATTTAGAAAATTCCATTCTGCCACACCCATATTTAGTAACTTGTGGGAAATTAACGGATCTTGGCTGGAAAGTGATGTCGCATACCCCATAAAGCCCTAATTTGGGCTTCTTTGAATCGTTAAATGATGATGACCTTAAACTACACTTGATTGAGTTTTTTGCTGACAGGGACTAAAATTTCTACGAGTGCTGGAAGAAAGATGGCCAAAGATCATTAAATAACATGTAATATATAAAACTGTATAAGGTTTATTCTTTGTATAAAAAAATAATTTTATTTCACTCTTCTACTCTTGGATAAGAACGATTGAGATTTTCCATATACTATTAAAGAAAATGAGCTCTTACTGAAGCAACGCATGTTGTTTCAATTAGTGCTCTTTTCTTGTCGGCCTTTTTGTAGTAGAATCTCAGCTCCTCAAGCAGAATACTTAAAAGCGATTTATCCAGAGACACATTCTCTTGGTTGGTAAATTCAGTGTTTAAGGTTTTTAATGTAACATGCTTTTCTAAAAGTAACAAATAATAAAGACATTAAAATTATTAGATATAGACTAAGGATACTACTTTTAAAGTTAGCTTAAATCATAACAGAAATTATACTCTTAATTTCTTAGTAAAGTGTATTTCAATTTTTTATTTTGGATCTTTCGGGACTATCTGTGCTTTTTTCTTTTCGTCAAGATCTATTTTTTTTTTCAGGAGAGACAATAATTGGATTGTTTTCTTACCTTTTTTACAAGGCATATAGGGTTTTCCTTGAAATTTTAAGGTCAGTGTTTACTCTCTAAAAATAATAATACCTAGTGGAAAATGTTGAGTTCCGAAATTAAAATTATTTTTTTATCTCTCGAACAGATGAAACTGGTTCCTCATGACCTCTGTTTCTCTTCTCCAACTCAAAATACTCGCACAAATTAAGCACAAGCTGTTGTGCTTACGTGTGAAGAGTTTCATCAGGCGTTATCTAAAAGGAAAAATCGAATCTCATTACTTTATTCTAATTTTTAATGCATGATTATTACAACTGAATAAAGTAGTGCGAAAAATATTTTAAAATTATATACGTATGCCGGGCCTTTAGACACCGACGATAGATTTGAAGGTTAGAAGTATTTATATGTCAAGGTTTAGTTTTTCAATGAAAATAATATATACTTACCGGTAATAAATTATAAAATAATAATTAATAGTTTTCATATAAAACAATTCACTTGAATCAAAATTCCTCAAAAATACAATGCAAATAATGATGATTGAGGTCAAATGAAAGTCCGTATTCATAAAACGAAATGACTCGTTTGTCTCAGTTGTCTCTTACTCTACCTATAATGTCAGATTTTTTGCGACGTACGGCTTGGATTAGAAGAATAATGTTTTGTTTTCCGTCTTTTTATTATTTATAAACAAATTAAGATAAACAGGTCACAAACGGTCTGGCATGGGTATTCTCTTACTGGACCAACTGTAAATGCATAATTCTAAAGTAAAAATTGAACTGATAAATAAGATACAATATACTTGAAAATAACTTGAGTAAAAAATAATAAAACATATAATTAATGCAAAACGTAAAATCTCGTAGAACTACGAAAACCGGTTAAAACCCCGTGCCTCCTAACAAGACGCTCCAAACACACAAATAGCCAAACATTTGCTGATGCTGAAAGACGTGTTTGAAAACCGGTAGTTTTGCTCCTCCAATGATTTACTGTAAAGTTTTGCTCCTGCAATGAAAGAAATTTTAGAATCAGTTGAAGATAATCCTACTCAGCACCAGACACTTAGGTTCGGACTTAAAGTTTCTAAAGATACAGGAAATAGTACTTTAAGAAAATACAGAAATAGCTGTTGCATCTATTCCACCTTCAGACAAATGCATTTAATTCTCGACCTCGATTTCCGACTAGGCATCTGTCGATTCATTAATAAATGGAGAGTGCATGATGTAAATTTTCACAGTGAACAAGCTTTGAACATACCCCTGTAGAATTAGGATAACATCAGAACTAGGGCCTGGTTGTTTGAACCCGGAATAACGTAATAATATTTTTATTTATATTTGAAAAAGTGTTAATAAAAAATGGATATTTCATTCCTTGATACACACATACCGATTTTATGCTATTCTTTTCTAACTGCATTATTTAAACGAGTATCACATGATAATCGGTACGTCAATTCTAGAATATATAAAATACATGAATTTATGGTTGCCTAAATTATTATTATTGTTACTTTCAGTATTTAAACAATATCTAACCGTATTTATCAACAAAAATAAATCTTTAAATCATCTTTTTGTTAATATTAATTGCAAACTTCCTATTTATAGTAATTTTTAACACCAAAAAACACTGAAAAGAGTCACGACAAACAATTAAACTGAAAGAAAAGAGAAGTAAACATGTTTATGTCTGTCAAACATCAAAAAAGCCCCTCTTCCACCGACCATAAACATCCTTCAAACAATTGTTTAAATCTATAGGGTATGATGGAAGTGAACAAGTTTGTGTTGACGAAAACACACGTGCAATAAAGATTATGCATTATCACCATGAATTTAGAATTAACGTATGGATAACAGGGATCATTATTGATTTATTATTGATCCCCGTTAACTAATCTGTGTGCCTGTTTTATGCTCAATTATTTATAAGTCTGTTCTGTGTCCATTGCTACATAAAAATATTTTATTTATATACGTATTAACATCTATATAACTTTTATAGTTTGACATCAATATAGGCTTATCATATCACCTTGTACATATTCTTTAAAACGGTGAATCGTGAGTACACGCCATCTTTGTCCAGACTAAGCGTCTTCGCTGTTTCTTATTCATTCAGACAGTTTGGCTCATTCATGGAATTCTTCGTTTGAAAGAGGGTATTACTGGCTTATTACTCTGGTATTATTTTGGTATTTTAATAAGGGTATAATTACGTGTGTTTTCTGTTCGTACCTGCAGCATCGAGTGTTACAATGGTATGTAAGTTTCTCGTAATGGTAAAACATTTTGATTTTATGGCAATTGAAAAAAAGTGTTCTAAAAAAAGTAGCTACATGTTACCATGAAACTTTTTAAATATTTACCTTCAAATTTATTAATATGTTTGTGTTTCAATCACAACTGTTAAGACAAATTACAAAATATAATTTGAAAATAATACTATATATATATAATAAGAAATTCTCGGCTGTTCGGACAAAGACCGTTGATAAATTATTCTCATGCTAAAAAGTGCGGAGATCTCCAAAGAACATGGAAAAACCCCGGGTCCAAAAAATGACGACAGCGCTGTTTCGTGTGAGTATTGGACTCGTTAGGCCATTGCATTCGGTACCAACGATCATCTCGTATCTATGTCCTATAAACAGATTTCACTGTTGAAAAATAGTAAATTAGACACAGTGGCGACATCTCGATGGCTCACTCAATAACATAAGAATAACACAAATCAACAAATGTTGTATAAAACCGTCATGTGATGGCGAGACGGTAAATTAAAAAAGAAATATATTAAAGCTCGATACACGAATTTGCCACTCTAGGGATAGAGGTCGCATTATTCGGCATCGGCAACCAAACTAACTGTGAATTCCACAGTTCAAGTTTAGTGTCGCACCAACGATCTCTCTAAGAGAGCTGTTGGGTATGTTTTAAGCCACCAAATATAAAATAAAAAGAGAACTTTAAGTCAGCCTAATCACTACATAGTATAAAACAAAGTCGCTTTCTCTGTCCCTATGTCCCTTTGTATGCTTAAATCTTTAAAACTACGCACCGGATTTTGATGCGGTTTTTTTCAATAGATAGAGTGATTCAAGAGGAAGGTTTATATGTATAATAACATCCATTAAATAGTGGAGAAATACTGTTATTTTTGAGGTTTCTAATGTAATGTCGTTAATTATCATATTTTTTTCCGCTTACATTGCAAACGCAGGCTGAACCCTACGAGATTTATCAAAATAATGTACTAATTATTTGTACACATTGAAAAGGTCTACAGAAAACTCCGCGATGGTATATGTCTATCTCTCATGGATATCCCACAATAACATTTTTTTGTCATTTACTTTTTACGACAAATAATGGCAAATTTTGAAGCGATTTTAACCAATACAGCATTAATCCTTATCCAATTAAATAGCTTAAATACATTGTTGATTTAATATAGATCTATATGGTCCTTTACAGCACAAGATTTAAATGAATATTTTCGAAGATATTATAGATTTAAAATTGCAGGAAGTAGCGCTTGCGGCGGTACTGGCCGACCGGGGCGGCGGCAGCGTGCCTATAAATAGCGCGTCGGAGGCCGATGTAATAATTGTTGTAAAAATAAAATAAATAGTCACAGTTTTTCTGTAGTGTATTTAGTATCAGCATTGCACCCGTGCGAAGCCGGGGCGGGTCGCTAGTTTTCAAATAAAATAAGAAATTCTCGGCTATTCGGACAAAGACCGTTGATAAATATTATTCTCATGCTAACTAGGACGAAATAGCGCTGTCGTCATTTTTCGAACTCGGAGTTTTTCCATGTTTTTTGGAGATCTCCGCACTTTTTAGCATGAGAATAATATGTATCAACGGTCCTTGTCCGAATAGCTGAGAATTTCTTATTTTAGTTTAAAATTACACGAACGTAAACTTCTCTTTTTATTATATATATATACGAAATAATAAAACAGGAAGACGTTCATTCAATTTTAATTACATTTGAAACTAATTTGGTCAATTCCAAGTCCCAGATAGAATACTGCTTCCCTTCTCACATTCGCTGCGCCCTCTAACATAGCTTTTTAAAGTGTGAATCGGTTCTGCAGTTTTGGTAGTTACGTTCGCGTTTAGGAGAAAATATTAAAAGACATGAGTTATCTAAAAATCATTTGCACACTGAAACTGAATTTGCTTTGTTAGGGATCGTTGATTTGATTCGATCTATTGAATGAATATTCGGAAATTTAGTGACAATGTTACCAACATAGGTGTTTTATTGAAAATCATTGATTGTATAAAATTTTATAGGGTATTTGAGGTAGCTCTTCGGGGGCCCGATCGGACAGGACAATTTGACAATTTGAGTACTTTTAGTGGAATAATAAATTTCACTGTCGAACTTGATAAAATTCAATCGGGACATTTATAACACTCTACAGTATTTAAGGGAATTTATAAGGAAATTCAAAATGACCTGCTAGATTGTATATTAGAGATATGTCATGAAATAATTTTGTCCGAGATTCGCGAATCCCCATATTTAGCAATTATGGCCGAGGAAACAACAGATGTGTCAACAGATGTGAGGTGTGTATTTGAAACTTAAGTCAAAAATGAAAAAAAAAATCAGGAAAACCATTTTTCCTTCAATATTTAGAATTATTCTAAACAAATTTAATTTTACCATTGTCTTCTTAAAGTAAATAAACTTTGTCGAGTTGATTATTAGATAAGGTAAAACCGATGATGGAAGACGAGAACATAAAAATAGAAGACGTACACGGAATGTTGGCCAAACTGAAAAATAGAAAAGTTCCGGGAACCGACGATATTTCCAATGAAATGCTTAAATATGGGGGCCTTGAACTAGAAAAAGCACTAACAATACTATTCGACAAAATGCTGTCAACTTGAAGTATTCCAGAAGAGTGGAGGAATAGCCTGACTATACCTATCTTCAAAAAGGGAAATAAGAATGACCCCAACAATTATAGAACAATAACACTACTAAACAGTACAAGCAAATTATTAACAAAAATCATGACTTCCAAACTAACAAGTAAAATTGCAATAAGTGAAGAATAACACGGGTTTAGACAGAACAGATCGACAGTTGATGCGATTTTCATTATCCGACAGACTATTGAAAAATCGATAGAATACAATAAACCTCTTTTCATCTGCCTAGTGAATCTTAAAAAGCGTTTGATAGAGTTCGACTTAAAGACGTCTTGCAAATACTTCAAAAAAATGGCGTTAACCACAACTATATTACGGTAATTGCAGAGCTAAATAAAAACAATAAGACACGCATAAAGACGTAAGAAGGAGTAACAGAGGAAATACCTATCATGATGGGAATACGACAAGGCGACAGTATGAGTCTATTTCTCTTTAATTTAATTATGGACAAGGTAACACAAAATGTAAAAGAAGTCAATGGAGGATACAAAAATGGGACGAAACTCTTTAAAAATCTCATGTTTTGCCGACGACGCCTTACTGTTAGCAGAAAATGAAGACGATCTGCAACGACTACTATACCGATTCCAGACCACATCAAAAAATTTAAATATGGAAATATCTATAGAAAAGACCGAAACGAATGTAATTTCAAAAGATCCTATCAGATGCAAATTGGTGGTGAAAAACAATCCTATCAGACAAAGCATGTCTTGCAGATACTTGGGAGTTGATGTATCACGCAATAAAAATCTATACCAGCAAGTCAGAGCACAGGCTAACAAGGTCTTAAGGATATCAGGATGCCTGAGGGACATAATCTGGAAAAATAAGTATATGTCCACAGAGAGCAAAGTATGCATCTACAGAACTGTGATAAGACCAGTACTAATTTATGCATAGGAAACTCGAGCCGAAACATCTAAAACAAAAAGTATGCTACGAACGGCTGAAATGAAAACGTTAAGAACAATCAAAGGAGTAACCCTAAGAGATCAAATAAGAAGTTCCGAAATAAGGGAAGAGCTCAAAGTGCCTGATGTGGTACGGTTCATAAGGCCAAGGCGCAGATATTGGAGGGACCATGTGGACAGAAATGGCGACGATCGATGGGCAAAATGGGCGAAGACCGAGATACCAAACACTAGAAGACCCACTGGTCGACTTACAAAACGATGGCACGAATGTTGGACATCAACATCACAGGAGGCTTAATATAGCAGAAAAACAAGACGTCAGTCTTAAATAAAAGAGGAAGAAGAAGAAGAAGAAGAGTAGATTATTGAAATAAAGAGAGGGAGAGAGAGAACTATGAATTAGGGCATATCGGCTCTTAGTATTTTTAGCGTCATTAAAAAGACTCAAGAGATATTGTAAAAAGATATGGAGTCAAAAAAAAGAACATACAAAGAAAAAATCGTTAAAAAGGTCACAAAAATTTTGGTAATGATATCACAGCAAAAATAATAATGTAATTGCCAAGTTCTCGCACTTGCGGTTTGCTTCAGTGACAAATGAATTGACATCTAAATGGACACAAATTTCTATTCTAATCGAAAAAATAAATTTTGCACTTTCGCATGTTGAGCTTAAATTTATTCATCGGTACTCAAATCCTAAAATTGATCTTCAAATTAGAGATGTTTCACTGAAACGCAGACACCAAAATAAAAATATTGTAGTAACAATTTTATTTAATAAACAATTGTATTTGTCTATACTTAAATTTTCCTATGATAGTTTCGCTACCAATCTACAATATTTTGACAATTAATTAAAAAATAGTGCACAGAAGCGGCAATCTTATTTTCGTTTAATATCCCATAGCGCTATCACGAATAAAACTACATAATTAGAGGTATACTGACGGTAATTACAAGTACTTACGGCGAGAGTAACCCATCAAGTAGTTCTGTGTTAATAAGCGTTCTAATTGACAGCTCTTGCAAGCAATGCCATCTTGTTCACGAACCATCCGGAGGTGAAGTGCCTCTTATTATAGTTTCGATATGAACGGACAACCGTAAAAAAGAAACAAAATGTATGTGTTTTACAACTTTTCCATTTAATTTTATGTGAAGCGTTTTATGAAAAAAATGTCTTACTGAGAAAATATGATTTACCTCATAGTACAGGATCCCGCTGCAAAATCACTACGTTCATAGCGTAGTTAATCAAACTCAAATGTTTACATACATTTATGAATATGAGAATACATTTATAACAGGGTGCCAGTCAAAAAGTGGCCGCAAATATTTTTAATTAAAATAATTTTAATTAATTTTCGGAAAAAGAATTTCGTTCACTTGTTTTTTAAATAAAATATCATCCACATCATGTAATGTATGTAAATAATTTGAAAAGGCATGGGTGCCGTTCCCCACTCGGCCGCAACTACTTCGCAGCCAGGTATAAACAGGTAATATTTTGGTGTATTTATACGGTCATGACGTATATGCATGTTTTTTACACCAAATTAAAGCTAATTTTTTTTTTAATATGATGATATACCGCTGCCGGCGAAAAAATGGCCGCAAATTAGGGTTGCTAGCTGTTAAAAACGCTATATCTCAAAGTTGAAGTGAAACAGAGTTAGTTAGTAAGCGCGCAACGCCACTCGTTAGACGAAGATGGCGAGTACCAGCTGTGCGAGTTTTTAAAGCTATTGCGCATGCGTCGATAGATAGGGTTCTCAACAGTGCAGCTGAGTTATTCTTATATTCTAACCACGTTTTGAAGCTCGTTATATACAACGTTGTTGATATTGTTATTTAGTTATTCGACTTTAATGTGTTAATACGTTAATAAAAGTAAAGTCCGCATTTTAAAAAAATGAAAAAGTGTTTGTTGTGTTGTAAAATTTTATAAAAAAAAATAGAGGCTTCGAATCGAATCATATTTTACCATGCTGGAAATCATTACAACAAAAATGCTACGGACCATTTTTGTCAATTCGATGTGGCTCAATGCCACTGAGTCCAATTGCTTAAAGTTCAGCGCGGAAAATAATGGTTCTTTTAGATGGCTTCCTGAAATCAACATGCTTTCTAGGAAGTTCCACTCCATCACAAGTTGAAAATGTCTTGTGCAATTCAAATAAAAAATCTTCAGACAATGAAGAAGAGTCTGATATTTGCGACGATGATACTGACAGCTGCGATGATAGTGAAAGTGACGAAGAATCGGGCTTTAATTAATTAATAAAAAATTTAATATGGATTGTATTAATTATTTGATGACTTTTTTAATTGTTTCTTTTTCATTTATTTATTTCAAATATGCTGTTGTTTTTTTTTGGACTAATATTTAATCACTCTGTAATTAGTAACTGTATTAAAAAACAACAAATATTGTCTGCGTGGTATATATTTTTTTTAAATATAAATAACCGAAATCCTATTCTTCATAAATACTCTTTTTTATTTTAACTTGATCAATAAACAAAATTTTTTATTTTAAAATAAATGTTTTATTATTTTAAGTTTTCTTTTCAGATTATTAATTTCTTAATTATAATTTTGGAGTATTTGTAAAGACGTTCCTATTACTGTTTGCGCCGTTGGCTGAGAACCCTATCTAACGACGCATGCGCATTGGCTTTAAAAACTCGCACAGCTGGCACTCGCCATCGTCGTCTAACGAGTGGCGTTGCGCGCTAACTCTCTTTCACTTCAACTTTGAGATCTAGCGTTTTTAATAGCTAGCAACCCTAATTTGCGGCCATTTTTTCGCAGGCAGCGGTATATCATCATATTAAAAAAAATTAGCTTTAATTTGGTGTAAAAAACATGCATATACGTCATGAACGTATAAATACATACACCAAAATATTACCTGTTTACACCTAGCTGCAAAGTAGTTGCGGCCGAGTGGGGAACGGCACCTATGCCTTTTCAAATTCTTTACATATATTACTGTGATGTGGATGATATTTTATTTAAAAAACAAGTGAACGAAATTTTTTTTAAATTAAAAATATTTGCGGCCACTTTTTGACTGGCACCCTGTTATAAATGTATTCTCCTATTCATAAATGTATGTAAACATTTGAGTTTCATTAACTACGCTATAAACGTAGTGATTTTGCAGCAGGATCTTAGACTATTAGATTTGCTTTATTTAGATTGCTAAATGAGAATCAAAAATATATTTAACCTAGTCACTTTTTTTTGTAAACCAGTGTTAATTTCGCTTTTTTTTTAAAGGAATCTAGACTCGACTTTATTGCTTTCCAGAATACATAGCGACTGGTTTCTAAAATATTTTATAGGATATTTACACCAATGCTTTGAGCTAAAAAATGTTGATGGTTCTGCACCTCTGCAGTACTAATGCACTAGCCGCCACTGCAGGGCGGATCCAAGGGGGGCGGGGCGGTGCTTTGAGTTCGGGAAAATAGACCCGATTTTGCCTCTTATACTATAGTTTATTCAAGAACTAGAAAGAATAATAAATCATTTTTTTTTCTTTTCTTCGCAAAATCTGTTAGACATATATATTTCATAGGAATGGATTAGAAATTTTATTATCAAAAATACCGGTCTATAATAATGGACTATTTGGGTTGGATAACAATAGATATTTGGATGTGTGAAGTGTTAAAAAGGATTTTAATCCTTGTCATAGGCGTTGGAAGGAGGTTTATTTTATCACTAAGTATTTATGGCATAGAATATTATCTCGGTAATAAACTTAAAATAAAAAGTTTTTATAATATTATTTTATTTCTTATGATTTCTTAATAATTCACATACATTAGAAAATATAAATAATTTTGACATATTTAAGACAAATCACAACTGTATTTTTATTATTTTTAATTTTGGCATAGAAACCGTTGTAGGCAGAGTAAAACGTAGCCTTTTTCTCTCAAAAAATTCTAAGTAATAATTTAAATACTTACAAAATACCTATTGTCAAAAATACAAGAAGTAAAACATATATAAAAAAATAAATTCTTCCATATAATATTAAAATTTTTTGGGGTTATCGGTCATTTTATTATTAATTAAAAACATTTTTAGGATATTTGAAGTTTCAGTTTATTTATTTCTTAAACCATCTGCAGAATTATAATTAAGCACTAAAAAGGGGTTCAAATGAAGTTAATTTTTATATGTTACAGAAAATTTAAATAATAAATTGTGTTTACGCTGGTTAACATTACGTATCTAATTCGTAATCAAAGTCAGTGAAGAAATCTTCGTTCAATTTAATTGGTTCCTGTATCTCACCGATCATGAGATCGAGTTTGCATATTTTATTTTATTCTTTTTTATTACATGGATTTTTCCCAATTTTCTGCAGTAACTTCATTCAAAAAAATCTTTCAAAAATTCAGTTAAATTACTAATTTTGTAAGTTGTGTTATTTCTAGCAACTCTATCTTTTACTTGAGGGAAATATTTCCTTCTCCAACGGACATTTTCCGGCCGATCTATAAAAACAGATTTCCTATCTGGTTTTTCCCAGCAAAAATTAAGTTCTCTGAGTAATTTCCAGAGCGCAGTTCTTTTAATGTCCGGTAAATTCAAATCTTCATTGATATTAGTTAGAATTTTGTCGACGGTTAGGATCTGCTTCTCATAATAAAATATATGTACAACTCCTTTTATTACAGTTTACATCTTTTCTTCCAACGAGGTTTTTTGTCTGCCTGTGATCGAATGTAGCTTGGGAGTACTAACAATTCCAGTCGTTTTTTTTTCCTTCAGTATTCTTTACATAGTAGATTTTCCAACTCCTGTCATGTTGGAACACATCTCAAGAAAGCTTTTAACATTATTATCTAGATATTGATATCTTGAGGCATCATCAACATTCATCGTAATAAGTTTTTCCTTGAGGAGAAAATGCCCTGGTTTAACGATTTTGTAATAAATAATGATGTGGAAGCCATATCTTTCGGGTATCTCACTAATCTCAAATAATATATAAAAACGAGCACAAACAAGATAAATCACTAAGAACACACTGTTAGGTGTACTTTGCTTACTGACAGAAATTAAATTGAACTACCAGAAGTTTTATTGATGCAACAAATTTATAAGAGCTCATAATATTTAAATATAATTAGATTTACGGCAGTTCTCAGGTACCTGCGGCAATGGAGCAGATATTTTGGAGGTTTCGATAACAGTTTTATTACTCTCTCTAGTTCTTGAATAGAGTATAGGAATGTGAAGTGCTTTGAGTTTAGGAAAATACAACCGATTCTGCCTTTTATATTAGGAATGTGTATGCTGCTGGAACCCCCCCCCCTCGTTATCAACTTGTTTTTCTTGCGTTAGCCCCTCCCCAAGAGGTTTGAATTCAGGAAAATAGACCCGATTCTGCCTCTTATACTAGGAATGTTTATGCTTCTTGCATCCTCTCCCTCTGTCGGCAACTTGTTTTTTCTTGTGATCGCCCCCGCCCCTCTCCATGAGCTTCAAATTCAGAAAAATAGACCCAACCCTGCCTTTTACACTAGAAATTGGAATCTTGTTGGTGTCTCCCCCCTTCCGTTGACAACTTGCTTTCGCTTGCCATACTGTACTTTTTGCCGAGGTTTAAAATTGATTGTGCAATTTCTTTGAGAATAGAATCTTGATTGCATCAGTAGCTTCTATAAGTAAAACATAATGTTTGTGTTTTTATTTACAATACCTAAAAATTTGTTTTTCAAGTGATTAAAATGGGGCATAAGCAGCTCCATAAAGGGAACTTACCGTAAAAATCAGCCTTGGATAAAAAAACAATAAAAATCTAGCAAAAATAATTTTAACTTTAGTAACGACACATTATTTGATTTTGTATTTATGTTCAATGTTCTATCCAAAATAGGAATTTCTGTCCCCATCCTCCCCTACTTATCTTATTTTGTAAAAGAGGTGACGTAAATTAGTATCTTCAATTTTCCATTTCAAAGTTGTTAAAAGTAATGGCTATTAGAACTAAATAACACGTAGTTAGTAAAATGTTTTATAACCTTTGGGCATACTTGCTTTAATTCGTTCTTACTCTTTACTATTAAATACCGTAGTTTAAAGTACTAGATGGTACTAGCTATCATAAAGTTGCGTATTTTACTATATATCTATGCAATTCCTTTCGTATCGTTGCTCTCTGCCAAGTTAATAAATCTCTTGCAGAAGACAAGCCGGTCTCCTGGTGTGGCCAGGCCACACCGGCGGCGATGCTATCTGCAGAGCGGTGGGTGTTAGCAAAAGGAAATCTCTGAGCCATGGCGATGCTATCGACACAAGGTGGAGAACATCGATCATGACCAATATGAGTTATCTAGTCATCGGAAATATTAATAGTTGTAATTTCTGTTGTAAACTAGCTAGTTAATAAAAAACAAAAGAGTAGGATAATAAGCAGCTAATGACGATCGAAATGGAACTAAATACGATTCTTCGAAACCTGTCGTTTGTGAAATACAAGACCTCAAATGATATATTGTTTCTGAAAGTTGCATTGTCTCATTAAGTTTGCCAAAGAATTCTTATTCTCGATGAATTTTTAGTTTAATTCTTGCTTGCAATGGAGTTTTATTGATTTAACTAGAAGAGTTTTCGGCTCCTATAAATTAAAATTAGTTAGTAAACATGTTTCGTAATAATCTGGGAGTACGTATGCCCGCTAGTTTAGTTCCTTTGTGGAAACCCGACAACGTATTGCTGAAATCTCATTTGGTGTTTTCTGTGCTTATTGTTGAAGATTACCTAAGGAAATTTTGCCTGCAGTGTATTTACGGTCATAGTATGTATATATTGGTTGGCGTTGTCTCTACTACTTTTTAAGAGTCGCTGGTTGTGATAGTTTGAACTCGGGTACCTTGTCGGTCCAGCTTGAAAATAGTTTTCCATTTGGACGGTAGGTTAAGTGCATCGTCTCTCTTATTTAGAGTGTTGTTTTTTCGATATCAATCAATTTTGTCTTGTAATGTTCCATGTTGGAGATTTAGTGGCAATTAAAATGAATTTTTTATTTTGTCTCGAGCTGATATTGGAAAGGGGCATATGTTGTCCGTTTATTTCTTATACTGAGTTTATGTTCTTCTATAATTTCTAGTGTTGAGTTGGCTTATGTATGTTGGGCTGCAGGTGCTTTATGCGATCTTGTATACCCCTAGATTTTCAAGTAGATTTTATACTTTGAATTTCTTAAAGATGGGTCTATTGTTTTGTAGAATATAAAGGCTGTTTTTTCGAAGCAATCATATATATTTAAATTTGAAACATAGTAGATTCAGTTATGCCGTACCATTTAATTTTTCTTTTTCAGTCTAAATTATAATACCAACGACTAGAAGCTAATGCAAATACAGTTGTTTTTTTTCAAAATATAGCGCCATCATATAAAATCCAGAGACAAGAAAGTAACATAATCCTTAATACTCTAGTGGATCTGGGTTTGGAAAGTAAGTAGGGTGAGTTAGACTCCAGAGTACATAAGCCTCATTAGACCTGTTTCATTCGCTATGATGATGTCCTTAATCTCTGTCTAAGTTACACTGGTATATTTAGTTAGTCATTGTCCAGTTAACATTCATGACAGGAGATTTTTAATAAATTATACATCCTGTTTTCTCTTTGTTTGAGCCATTTGTGTAAATGTTAATTCTGTCTGCTCCATCTGTGTCTGATAGTGGTAAAATGTAGGATTTGTTGAAGACAAAGATTGGTGTCACAGAGTCCGTCTTTATTTGGGCGCGTAGCCATTATTTTTCTCCACGTCGACTTCGCACTGCCCTGATCCTATATTTGATTCAATTTCTACTGTGTGGAGGTGCATCATAGTCATCAAAGCCATCTCTTTGGAAAAAATGTCAAGAAGGGTGAGACTCCTGTAATATTGAAACATGCTGTTCTCTGAATATGATCTAATTTTTGGATGTGACACAATTTGATCGTAGACTCTTGCAAACTGAATATCTTATGGTAACGTTGGCCATTTCATCTACAATCATTTTCCTGCCCCATAATAATTAGTAGCTATTTTGATAACCTATAATTAAATTCTGCAGTAACAAAGACACTCTGGAAGTCCGGCCGTTCATCTTTTCTTTTACAGCTTTAGTTCCAAACAACTATGGTTATTCAAGCTTACCAAAACCGTAACAGAGAACTTCAGGACGCAGGCAATGCTGCTAATTAGCTGGACAGATGACACCTCTTGTTTACAGCTCACACAGTACTTACAAAGTAACTTACATAACTGCTTTTATTGGCTGTTCTATTAACAAAAATGTAAAACTTAATTTTGAAAAAAAAGCACGTATAAATAGCTTACTAAAACATTAAACAGAAAAAAGAATAAAACGCAAAAAAATAGCTATTTATTTTTCTTAATCAAATAGTATTAAAAATCACGAGATGCTCGACTAAAATAACATACGATATTCCCTTAATTTCCCAAATTACCTGAACAAAAAAATAAATCAAAACAAAAATAATCTTCTTTTCCGACGATTGTACCTATCATGTAATTTTTCATCGGCACTGGTTCACATGGTACCTATCTAACGATTTCCAGATTGGAACTGAAGTTTAGTATTTTTTAAAAGAGCGTTCTTAAATCTTACACATTGTACTCCTCTTGGCACCCAGCGACGCCGTTTGTACCCATATTACCCTATCGATCCCTGTAAACGTCCATTTGAGTCTCGAAATGTAAAAGGGCGTTAGCCATTCATACCGGATACTTAATTACCGATTTGGCCTCTGAGCGTCTTAATCATAATTTTTATATAAAAGAATAGTAAAACAAACGAATCTACGTCTTCCTATAGCGAAAAGAATATATGATAAGGACTGTAAAAAAACTATTCACTTTTCTTGGCTGTTTTGGCAAAAAAACATCTTAACTAGTTATTTCTTGTGAATAGAAAAAACAGTTATTATACAAATTCTTTTTACAAATTGCCAAACGATATATTTTTATTATAGTGAGTTTATTTGATCATTCTTTTGTTTCCTAATAATATGAAAATCGTGCAATATTTTAATACAATTTAACGGTATTCGTATATATCATATGTTAAAAACCACCCTCTTCGGTTTTATTTACATAACCAGGGTAGGATTTCCTCGACAGATTTATAGTCAAATCTTAGAGATGATCTATGATTTTATGTCTTGATAAATTGACTGAGTTTATATTTTTTTAAGAAAACATTTAAATGACAAAGATTATTAAAGTTAAGCTCGATAACTAATTTATTTTTCTTTTAGACTTCCTTGGATAGTAATAAAAAATATATATATACTCCCCTGTTCCCACGGGAAGAATTATTCACAGAGTGATTATTTGATCACTCATTATGACAGAATATAGTTCACACTGAACAAAGTAAAATAATTAATATTTGTTCCATTACATGGATTGCTGTTGTCTGATTTGATTTTAGTCACCATACAGTAGCTTCATATGTTAACATTGGTTTTATGATAGCCATATAGATCCACGCTGCAACTCGTGGGGTATATCACCAATTTCTTGACATAATTCGGCGATACTGTTCATAATCTATATGTTTCCTTTATTCTACTTTCAAGGTGAGAATTCCATGTTAAGCTTCTGTAGAAAGTATGTCTCTCTTACCTCCATCGAGAATTTTAGTTCAGGTTAGTTCCTTTTCTTCGTGAAAAGGAACATCTCTCTCTTTTTGTTTCAATAATAATTGAAATATTACTTGGAGTAGCAGAAAAGCAAATATTTTTATGTTTCTTTACCAGTTGATAATTTGAGACTTTTACTAAGTTTATAAATAATTAACAATATTGAGAAATTTTGTAACTATATATATATATATATATATATAATTCAAATGTAATGCTTTTATGTTACAGATTGTTGGTACGACAACCAAAAATACGAAGAAAATTCCGAAGTACCAACTGGTGAGCCATGTCTAAATTGCACTTGCAGTAGAAGCGTTCTTTTATGCTATCTAAGAGTTTGTCCAAAGTTACCCAACCCTCCACCATCCGGTTGTATATTATTACATAGATATAGGACATGTTGCCCAGAATTAATTTGTTCAGGTATATATTTTTACATAACTAAAATTTATATTCAGTGATAATACCGCGAAAAAATATGAATGTTAACCTTTAAATAAATACAGGCAGCTATAATTCGTTTGGAAAGGGAAATGTGCAAAGGTACTCGCCATCTGGAGTAATGGGATATTCGTGATTACTTAAGTTAATTAAAAAATTTTTTTTTCCGATTATTATTGGTTCAGTTATAGAAAACATTCTTTTAAATTAAATTCCATCATAAATGCTAAGCTAAAAGAGTTCTCTGTCACTCTAGCTTGCTTCGGTACAAAATAATTCAAATCTAAAAGGGCGCCAAGTTCTGTTCCAAACGATTATATTTTCGCGATTTTAATTTATAAGTACTTAGATTCACCGAGATGTAGTCATCAGTCCTAACGAAAATAAAGAAAAAGTTTCAACCTTTTAAGAAGAGCGCGAACGAAAAATAATTTTACAAATTGACTCACAGTCTGTTCTCAAAAAGAATTGCCCAACAAATTCTAATCTGTTCTCAAATCATTTTATTGTTAAAATTATAGACACACTTAACCAAACAAACCAACAAATATATTTTCTTTGGATTAAATCACATACCAACATTGAAGACAAAATTGCAAGTAACAGTATAGCACTATTCTTTATAACGAGTAGATAGCATCGCTTAAAGTACTGAATAGCTCTGTAGGAATGCGCTTACATGCCAATGCTTGTCTATGATTTTGCACCATCTGTGCACACAGCCAAACAATTTATTTAATTTTTTCCAAAATGGTGGTTGACCATATCGAAAACTTTTGCAGTCTTGAATCGAATTTTTAAAAATATATCTAACGTACACAAGCAACACTGCAGGATTTGCAATATCGCACTAACGAGCATTTGACCTCAAAAACCGGACAAAATTAATAACGTCGTTGTTTTTGACTCTAGACGTGCCAAAATCAGTATCCTGGGATTTTTGAGGGCGCTAAGTTGATTTCTGACATTATTTTACTAATCGGATGAAGGGGGGCTGGCTTAGGGTGGGGAGGGGGAGAGGAGTAATATTAAAAAAATGTAATGGTTATCGTTTTATATGTTTTTAGGTGCTCCAATTTAATTTCTGGCATTAATTTACCAATCGGGTGAAGGGGCGCTGACGTAGGGTGGAGAGGGGGAGGCGAGTAATATTAAAGAAAACGTAATGGGTATCGTTTTTTATTTTTTTTTTGAGGTGCTCCGATTTCATTTCTGGCATTATTTTACCAATCGGGTGAAGGGGCGCTGACTTAGGGTGGGAGGGGGAGAGGAGTAATATTAAAAAAACGTAATGGGTATCGTTTTATATGCTGACTTAGGGTAATTGTACGTTTTCCCATAAAAAAATCTATCTCAAGATAAAAATAAAGTCTCTTTACTGTGTGATCAAGTAAGTCCTGAAGCACAATTTCAACACTCGTCTCCGTAACTCGGATTGACTCTGGTTTTGGATAGCAGAGTTTCTTTGCTTCTCTAATTAGAGTATACCAAGGAAATATACCCTTATTGGAATCGTATAACAACTCCCACTGCCTCCTTGTAAAGTCACCTTCAACAAAGATTTGCAAAACTTGTTCAGGTGTGTAATTTTTTACTTTCGTTTGCTGAGCAGTATTTATTACCTTCCTGTAAAGTTTGGCTCTTGTTGGTGTTGAAGTTGCATCTATTATAAGTTTAGAGGCCGCGGCATTTCCAGACATTCGTTGACGTACGCTGGCTGCATTGGTAAGTTCCTCAACAGGTACCTGTTCGCGGAGTTCTTTTGTCGTTTACTACGATCATGTAATTCTTGGAAATGCTTCCTTGGGCGTCCCGTAGAATTCGTGGCCCAGTTATGTACTGGTATTGATGTATTAAGCCATTTCTCGTTTTTTTTTTTCAAAAATCTTTCTTCAATATAGTTAGATGATATCCATCTTTTCTTGAAATCACTATTAAAATGTTTTAAATCGTGACTTAAGGTATGGTACTCGTTTTGGAAACATTTCATCATTTCGCAAAGCTTATGTTCCATAAATGATACCTTATCTTCAAGTGTGTTGGATGTGCTTTGTTTAAAAAGCATGTATATCATTTTACGATATACCTCAATAACATTTGATGTAAAATGTGTACCTATAGGAAAAAAAATATGTATGTAAGTAAAAAATAACCAAAATTATTGCAAAAAAAAAAACCCGTGGAACTCAAAGCGGTTTTTTGAAGAGGTGGAAACATGTGGAAGATGTTTTGACTGTTATGATATGGCTAATGTCCATAGTTTATTATAAAAAAAGCCCGACCTAGCCCGGAACATTTTCAAAAACACTAATAAATAATAGGTCCATAAGAATACTAAACAGTCATTATATTTTTAAATAATATATATTAAAATTAAATACATTCCTTGTTCTTAAGATTCCATCACAAAAAATTTTTTTTTTAATATTCCCTTTCCTAAATACCAAACATCAAACACAAGTCTAAAAAAATCTATCAAGAACGAATGCGTGTGTATTGAACGAAGCTTAGATTGCAGTTAACTGTGCGGAGCGTAGCTGCGTGGAGGGGCCACTTTATCCTATTTTTATGATAGTATGTTTACTCAAGTATACAAAAAAAAATAATTTCGATGATTACTTGTCTAGTTTGCGTTTCTCCTTTTTGTCCGGTTTTTGAAGCCAAATGCTCGTTAGTGCATCGGTCGACTCGTCACGCTGAATAGCGAAATAATTCAATTTCATCCTTTTTAAAAGTTCACTTTCCACATAATTTGCTATATCATTCTCCGCGACTCTATGTTGTTTGATAAGGGAACAAGATCAATTTTCTTTGCCGCATACAATTGGTGATGTCTTTAGCACACGGTACATTGACATTTTCCGCTACTGTATCTGCTTGTCCAGATCTTGCAATTTTGTAAATAACTCGAAATGATGCCTCGAGAGCCATTTTACTATCTTGGTTTAAATCTATTAGGAAAGAAGAAACTCTAGATTTTTTATTACTTATCAATTTTCTTTTAAAATGCTCACCAAGTTTATCCTTGTGATCCGGATGCCTTATTTCAAACATTCTACGAAGAAGAGATAGTTTTAAACTGTTGTTGGCCAGGATTTTATTACAGATTACATAAAAACGGTTAAAATTTTGACTCCTTCCTGGTAAAATAAAAATATATTTGTCAATAGTCATATTTTCGCCTATTTTTTCTTTGTTTTAAGTCAGCGAAGCTCACTACACACTCACAACACCCTGTGTTGGTTCCAAACCAGGGACTCAAGTAGACGAAGCAATTGATTGATCGTCCAGCTTTTCATCAGACTTGATAAAACTACCAGTTTACGGTTACAGTTACAGTTACGGATCAATACTTATTTACTTTCAGGTTCGACGTGCGCACCTGCGATTTGTAAAGCTTGGGTATTTGTTGTAATTTATTTGTTCAAGAATAAATCACTAAACTTGTTTACACTACTAATAATTATGTATACACTATACAGTAACTTTTTGAAATCACTCGATGTTCTTAAGTTCATCGTACCATTTCGTGTGCATTCGGGAAAAGTATTGGTTAGCCGAAGTAGAATTTACTGGTTCGTTTGAGAATGTACTCGAATCGCCAGCGGCGTAGCGACTTATCGAGTTACAGATTGTTGCCTGTTGCGATATATAATTTAAAATTCCGCTATTACAACATTTTCTTGCAAACCCCCTTTATAAAACTTGCGAACCCATAAGGGTTCGCGAACTACCGCTTGGGAAACGTTCTTCTAGAGCAATGGAAAGTTAGGTTTTCATGAGTGAGTAAGTGAATGAGCGTTAAAATAAATTATTTTCGTGAGAATCTCACTTTTACACTGGTAAAAATCCAAACATGTAATTGTTACAGGACCGTGTAGACATTAATCTTAATTAATGTATAGGTTTTATGTCTCCAGCTTAATGGGGAAAAAGTTACGAGGGTAGAAAATAGTCCTGCTTGTCTCTTCTTGAACTTGATTCCACACCTGTCGTGTGCCTAGATATTTGGAGTTAAGTTTTAGTATGTATAAGATTCTTTAATATGCATTGTTTATTTTCAAATATACACTTTTTCCAGATTTTTACGATGGTGGTAATAGTTTGGAAGCCAGGTCTGATCCAGAAGGTGATTTAGATATACCATCGGATGATCAATCTGCCTATGAAAATGGTAAGCAGAAGGTATAGTTAAAGTTTAATGATAAATTGCTAGCTAACTGGAAATTTATTATTGGGAAAGCTGCGCTGAAATCGTTTGAAATGTCGAAAAGGTTGTTAAATTTGGATAGTCAGTGCTTTACATTGCTTAGTATATTTAAAGGTACTAGAGTCCTTCCAAATGCGGATTAACAAAAAAAAAAATACAACACTCTACTTCTTCGATACAAAAAGATATATTTCACAACAAGTGTTATAGTGTAGTGTTGGTGTGACGTGTCGATAAAAACATAAGCGACAAAAAATGTGTATTTTAGGTATTGTTTAAATTATTATCTTTTTTTTTTTATTATATTCGCCTTTAATCAGTTCAATAGGATATAATAGAGTTGATTTAGATTTGACGAATTGCTGTTATAAAAAATGGATCAAAAGCCTTACCGACATTGTTTAAGTGAACTTGAATGATGCCAAATTTGGAATTAGGTAATACCTAAATAAATATCTTTCTTTTTAAGCTTGTATTTCCAATGGAAGTATTTATGGTCCAGGATCAGCGATGCACAGCTCGTCACTTTGTGAATACTGTTACTGCCTAGCAGGAAAGCAAATCTGTGTAAAACCAAAGTGTCTTTTGCCAATTGAAGGTTGCAGTCCGATTTTTGAAGATATTAGTTGCTGTCCCGTTAGGTAATATCTTGTTTTAGACAAAAATTGATAATTATATCTTGTGTATTATGCTCTTTAACTTTTTTAGATATAACTGCACAATAAATTTACTTGAAGAAACAAGTACCCCAGCTACAACTACTACA
This sequence comes from Diaprepes abbreviatus, assembly GCA_034092305.1. Taxonomy (NCBI): domain Eukaryota; kingdom Metazoa; phylum Arthropoda; class Insecta; order Coleoptera; family Curculionidae; genus Diaprepes; species Diaprepes abbreviatus. Next base: position 701,185 of record JASJET010000070.1, read on the forward strand.
GTAATAAGTACAAGTATTGCAGCTGCAAAAAAAGGTAATGTATCAAGGTTAGACTAAAAGATGAAACACGCTCACTGAAGAAAAAAGATGAACAAAGCGCGTTTTAACATCTCAGATTCAGCCACAATGCGAAATCCGTTTCGTGGCATTTTTAAACACACTTAAAAATCGTTTTGAAAAATTGAAAAGCCTACGAAACCAAATATATGCTATGGTTGTTTTGAGGCTCGATCAAGATGCGTTCTGGCAATGAGGAATATCAACAGACGTTATGGCAATAACACCTACAATGCAACGACGCTGTGCTTATTTGTTTTTTTTTTCTTTAATAAAGTATAATTAAAATTAGTTTATAAAACTAACGATTAATTTATCTGACGTAATATAATAAAGAGTAACTAAGACATTTTCTACCGAATCACTTAGTATTTTTTCATTTTACAAGTGTGATTTTACCCGTTTGAGCCGACTAGTTATGTTTCGCACGCTGAGAAGTCTCGACACTTTGGTGATGACTTGATTTTAAAGTCTCTTAGTGATTATGTCTGTCATCGATTTATAGACCATTATAAAGGCCATTATTACACACGTACTAAGATGCATTGACTATACAATTTAATTCTTTGTTCTGGAAACGTTGGATCATCTGGATGTTGGATTCGCTGGCGCAGCCCCACAACTGGATACCTTAACGACACGTTGTGATATTGCCTCATTACCAGCATACGTTCTGGTGAAATATGAGAAGAACTTTAAGACAATTTATGCTTTGTAACCATTTCTTTAAATTGTAAATGTCAACACGCATTGTGGTTAATTTTTTTTTGTTTAGTGCACATTGTCATTTTGTGAGCGTAACATTTTTACAGATTAAAAAAATTCTAGTATCTTAAATATGTTTAAGATGGCTGTTATGTTGATGATACGTACTATCCAGAAGGTTCCAAAGTAATTGGTGTGGGACATTCGGTGTGCGATAACTGCTACTGCTTAAGGAGGCTCTTGAGATGTGAACCCTTATCTTGCGCCCCTCCCCTCCTAGGTTGCACTCCTGTGGTCAAACCAGGCGAATGTTGTGCTGCCAGCTATAATTGTAGTAAGTAAGTTTATTTTATGTCTTTTTTATATTTGGACAATTCATTTTGCTCTTTTATTCTCCAAATTGTTATATTTTTTTTATATGCTTTCTTTTGATTAGTGTTGAAATTGGCTTTTTTAGATGGTACACTTGAAATTGAACCTGAACCAAACTACGGTCTTTTTCCAACAATTAGTAAAGAATATTCCAAATTACGAAAAGAAGTGCAGCGCAAGGGTCCCATAAAACATAATAAAGATGGTGTTGTTACAGTAGCACCCTTCTATGTTTTAGCAGAGACTTTACAAGATCCCAGTACAAAACTTGTCTACCAACGGAGTCCTGATACGTACGGAACAACAAGACAATTTTCTGGAAGTCATTTTAATCCTAGTAGTACAGAGAAACCGCTGCAAGAAACTTCTTCAAATGATCATTTTTATCTAATCAGTAGTTCTAAGCAGAAATCAACTACAAGTAAACCAGTGGTAAAACATAGAACTGTTCCAGGGGTTTACTATGCAACAACTAACTATGAATTCCAAAATACAAACTATAAAAGGGTGTATAGTACAACTTTCAGGTCTAATGAAAGGTCGTTACCAACAAAAGTTCGCTCAAAGACCACTATATCACCCGTTGAAACAAAAGAAGATTCTTCTGACTATCTTGGATTTGAGAATCTTAACATTTTAAGTATAGTAGATTCACTATTGGATGGAAAACTTTACAGAAATCTTGATAATAAATCTGAAATCGAAAATAATGTTTCAAATTTTACTGACATAACTAAAGAAGCTGCAAACTATCCTTCAAATCAAAGTACATCCAGTATTGATCTAACTAAAGGATCTACTACAGATATTGCAAAAACAACTTTAGAGACAACTGCAGGAACAAACGCCGATATAGATGCAACAATTATTTCCAGCGAGGCTACAACTGTTACATCTGAACAAGAAGTTGAGTCTACAAGTATGAGAGAAGAAACTACTACTGTAGAAGATCAAAGTATTCCGATCACAGTTAGAACTGTGTTGAAATCCACGGATTGTATTAATAATTTTGAAATGATTCTGGAGAAAGGTAAAAAATTGTATATGAATTATATGCTTTTATAGTTCGGGAGCTTAGTAGATTTTCGTAGCCGATGAAAGGAGATTGCTACACCAAAGTCTTTTTTTATGTATTTTGTCTCTTGATTACGAATATCGAGGGAAAATGGTCAGGTAATTTGTTACAAACAAAAAAATTGTTAATAATTAAAAAATTATTTTTTTTTTTGAAAAACAAAAAACATTTTCGAGTTCCCTTGTGATTTTTTCAACTGACACATACTTTTTGAGTTAAAGATCATTAAACATTTGAACAAAAGGAATTTTTTGTCAATTTTTGACATAATTAACTTTTGATTAAATAAAAAATGGATAGTTCAAGTCAAGAACTACAAGTTGGGACTAATCGTAATAAGATAATCAAATGTTTTTACTGCCAAAAGCTATAAATAAATAGCGTTTCATCAATTATAGCGTACACGCCGCCGCACAGTTGGGAAAATGGATAAAAGTCTACATCAGACAAAAATTTTAAAGGTTCTGGATAATTTTTTCTAAATTAGTCAGGACAACTAATGGTACATATAATCTTTATTTCTTGCCTCTTGGGTTTCTTCGGAAAGCTGCGCAATTGGAAGACGACAAGATGTAATGACTTCCTCACTGTATACAAGGATGTTATGCACAGTAATGGACATGCAGTACCCCGAATACAGATCAAGGTATAATTTTCTTATTTAAAAGCAAAATTTTTCAAATTCTAAACAATTAATGTCATATTAAAATGACATGAAATCTTCGAGTAAAATTTACGTTCAGTTTTGTAATTTCACTGCTCAATTCAGCATTTGAAAAAATCTACGAGCTTTGTTTCCATTATTTGTGTTGCCGCTTTTTGGATCTCTTGTGTGAGTTAATGCACAACAGCTTTATCGTTGTCGCCAATGACGCGCAACTTTTTTTATTTCTAACCGATAGCTGATGTGAAGCATACATTCAAAAGTGCGGATCCATGCATGTAAAGTCGATCAACCAAATCCAAAGTGTTCTTCGTTGCTGGGATAGTTCTCCGACTTCTCGTTCATAGTAGACGGAGTGGCATCACAAATATAACACTTTTGTGTTGAACGTGTGTCCATCAAAGCATTACACACTTTACCATCAGTCATCTTCAACAACAAGTCGTGTTTTACAGAGATCTGAGATTCATTAACCTTGCATAATGTTGGAAAAAGCTAACTAATTTCATTTTAAATTTTAGAAGTTTCTTCTTTCGTAAACTTAATTGTCTCCTTGGCAAAAATAAACTTTATAGGATGACAATAAAATGTAACAGAAGGTCGTGGATTTCGCCAGATCACAGTTTCACCGTCAAGCAACCTCAAGGGGACAAATGAGTGAGCGAAATTCGTCTGTAGCGTTGATCTTCTCAAACCTCTGCTTATAAATACTATGCCCTGAACTCCCATCAAAATCTTATTTGCTCACCAACGTATGATATGAACGAGGTATATATTTGCAATAACTGCAGACTGAGCTTCAACTAAACGTTCAGCCGTTTTATTCAAAATCGCCTGAAGTTTAATTTCAACACTGAGATTTTGTCACAGAAATATGTTCCTCAGCAGAACAATAAGAAGCTTTGGACTTACCTAAACTGTAAAATGATGGATATACTTGATGTCCCGCCTTCATTGACCACTTTCTTGATTGCTTGTCGCAGTGCCACGTAGATTTGGAGTCAACATAATACGGTAACGCTTCATCTGGAGTCAACTGTCTACATTGTTCAGAACACGTCTTCTTTTTCGAACATTCACCTACTTTTTATTTGTTTAGCCGCACTTCGATGTCCGTCCTTCCGAGTGGCTAATTTTGCGGCTCACTGGCGTTTCAAGTTTCTAAGAGATCTTCTACTGTCAGTCTCTTTGTTTTTGTTGATGAATCATCGGATGATGTTGAAGGGCACCGCTGGTTTACACACATTTATCTCTATTCGGGATCCCCCGGATGTGTTTCAGTCATTCTTCGAAAAAATCTAATTTCGTCATAGTTACGACTCGTTCTGAAACAAAGAAAATAATTTCTTGCGGGCATTTACGGGGTCTAAAATATGCCTGAATGTTGTAAATATAACATACAGAAGAATCTAGATGGACACATTTGGATACAAATAGTTGCATTCCTTTAAAGTTTACAATTAAGAAGAAATGTGCATTTCTTTATAGATTTTCAAATTCATATTATACCAAAAATATACAAGTTTTTTTTTGTACAAAAACGTGGTAATAGTGTACATATCGTGGACATAATATTTCATAAAAAACTTGTTTCGTTTTGTCACCAATTTTAAGAGATGTTGTCATAAATGTGCTTGAAATGTAACTGATTTGAAAATGCAAATCAAACTTTCGATCCCGAAAAGTGCCTGAATTAGGGGATTAACGTAATCAGTTTTTGGAATTCGGTACCTGGAGGGGAAAGGGTTGTTTACAAGTTGTTGCTACCAGTTCCTGAAAATTAGGTAAGGAATTTTGTCTCGCTAGCTAGTACTGGACGAGACACTGTGCATTGAACCGACCGAGAAATAGGAAAATATTGTTACGATTTCATCTCTTTAAAATCGTTCACTCGGGTCGCAGAATAAAACACAACACCTTTCACTAATACTTCCAATACTTATATTAACACAACGAAATCACAGCTATCTTATTACTACTACTTAATGTCTTCACTATTCAAATATCACCATACAACTCTTAACTATACAACTATACATCCAATTCTAAAATTAATATCCTATCCCCATTTATATACCAATAGAAGTTACCAAAATTAACAAGAAATACTCTAGGGTAAAAATCTGAGAATAACCTAGAAATATGACTCATCGATATAAGGTTTCTTTCGGCGCATCGGAATATTTGTATAGGAGGGAGTATCAATAAGTTGTTCTGATCGTTCGTAACAATATTTTATTTTATAAAAAACATGTTTTTTAATTGTTAGCAATTTTTTTGTTTATGAAAAATTACCATGTTTCAGGAATCCACCCTCGATATTCGTAATCAAGGTTTCAAAATGCATACAAAGAACATGATGGAGTCATGTCTCTTCATTGGCTACGAGAACCCACTGGACTCCCCAACTACAGTAACTTACTGCAATTTAAAACAGCGTATCGGAAGGGTAAAACTTTCCTTAGGTCAACTTTTCTGGAATTTTCATAATCGTAGTTTATTACTTTATAATTAAAGTGTATAATGTTTAAAATAGTGAATCCGATATGGAGGCCTAAAATTCATTAAAATCGTTAACCTTTAACATGGTTTCAGCTTATATCACAAAAAAAGATCTTCATAATTTATTTTTATGAAACCTTCCATTTTGAACCTGCCACGTTAAAATACCAATTCTGGTCGAAGTTCCCAATCTTCAAATATAAGTAAAGTTTCTTCATCAGCTACGAAAACCCACTGGACTGTTGAGTTTACTATAATCTCCTTAAACAAATTTTTATTTGCCAAAATTTTCTTTTAGATTATTTTAGTTTATTTTTCAAAATATTTCACAACTTTTTAGATAATCAAAATGTCGAGATAACTACGGTCCTTCCAATTGATCCAGGAGAAGTAAATAAATTGGCGGAAACGAAGACAGAATTTCTAACTACTACCGATTTCGATTTTGAGGATTCTTCTCTAGAAAATTCTTTAACAGAGGAAACTGTTTCTCTAGATATCAAATCAAGAAATAAATTAAAATTTGGAACATCAAAGCTGTCACCCGATATTGAAGCTATTCTAAATATTTCTCAACATAAAAATAGGGACGATTTTGATTATGATTACAATGAACCTACCTTACCACCATCATTACCTAATTTAAAGTAAGTAAACAAAAAATATATCACTAAATTGTGTCTATAGAAGGATCTTTAAATTAGCCACACTGTAAAAAAAACTTTACATTAATTTTAATGTAATGTGCTCGAAGTAAATTTCATAAATCGTTTATTGAATGCATTTAATGCTAATGCATTAAATTTAATAATTTTTACATTAAATCTAATGTAATTATAGATTAATGATATATTTTCAGTTACGTAATTGAAATTTAAAGTAACAACTTAAAATAACAATTAAATTTAATGTACAAAGCTTTAATTTAAATTAGATGTAACTTATTCACGATTTAAGGTACAAAATCATTAAATTTAATTAATGAATGTATATTAAATTTAAGGTAGTTTTTACCAGTGCATATAAGATGTAAGAAAATTGTTTAACAAGTTTCTTAAATTGATAAAAATGTGATTTTTTGATTTTTCTTGCATCCTGCAGATTTAAAAATAGTCATCCTTTTTCTAATTTCTAGGATATACTCTACAAAGTTTTTAATTTTTTATGATTTTACGGATTTTCTCAGTTATTAGTAAAAATGGATGGATAAGGTTTTTGTGACACTGTGTTACATTTTTAAGAAACGAACGATGCAACTAACAGAATTTTCATAAACCTTTTCGTTTTGGAGTATAGATTAATTTTGAAAATTATGCATTTTGGGGCACCCCAAAACTTATCGCAAATTTAAAAAATAGAGCTATTGGGGTTTTTTTATGTAGAGTTTAGCGGCGTAGTCAGTTTTTTATAGGTTCGACAGTTTCGGAGAAATAAATAAAACTTGCCTTTTTTAAATGGGACACCCTATATATTTTTGGATAATGTGATTTAGTTTGTTAGAAGGCCACCCTGTAAAGGCTCTTTGAGTTGCATTTCTTGAATCAGCCATGGTCTGGTATTGGACGCATAAATTTAATTTTTGTGGTATCCCCACAAGAAGAAGTCCAAAATTGACAAATCAGGACATCTGGGTGACCATCTTATAGATCCATTTCAGTGGCTTGAAAAATTATGTCTAGACTGGCCCTTAAAATTTGCTCATTATAAGCAGGAGCTCTGTCTTGTTGCAGATATAGGTTGTTAAGTCGCATTAAGGGCACTTCTCTTATTTTCGAAACAATGTGATGCAGAGTTTGTAAATATTTATTTGCGGTAAGGCTGCCTTCATATATATGATATCTGATTTTTGTTCCAAGTATAGAACATGGAAAGCTAAAGGCAAATCTGATTTGCCGTTTCCATGAAAACATTACATATTTATTTTCCTGAAACCAAAACCTAGTATTCTGTTGATTCAATATACCGGCTCTGGTAAAATAATCCATATCAGTCCGTATGTATGTACCGGCTGTTTTAAAATTCTTTTCTCTGTTCATATTTTGTAAATACCCGTTATAAAACTCGTTTCGTTGCTGTGCATCACCAGGATGTAAGCTTGACACTTACTGATAATTTATATTGTTTAAACTTTTTTAAGATTGTTTGAACCCTTGACTTATTAACTCCTACAGAACCTTCTACTCCTCTGTAAGAACTATCTTGATTTGTTATAATAGAAGCTAATACAATGATTTCATCAATTTCACGGTTTTCCTTGTAGATTTTAGATCATGGTTTATGAAAAGGACCGTGTTGAAAATCCTCAAAAATTCTTTAAATTGACTAGTCTTCTCTCGATATCTACGAATTACAATCATTTATAAATGTAAAATTGAAAAAAAAATACAAAAATTTTCAAACGTTTGAAGAACACTTCTAAGGTTTCGTCACACTTAATATAATAAAAGAACATGTCGAATTTTTCGTTGTTTCAAGCTAAAGAAACTAATTAATCGAAAATTTCACTACAAAAATATGACGAACATCTAAATATTCTGACAGAAATCCAGAGGACATGATTTTGATATTTTGTTTCTTTAAATACCAGTCACTGCTTACTAATAGGATCTGATATGGTAATAAACTAAATCCCATTATTCAAAAATATATAGGGTGTCCTAGGAAAGTTTTATTTATTCTCTCAAACAATTGAACTTATAAAAAACTGACTACGCCACTGAAATCTACATGAAAATCTCCACTAGTTCTATCTTTTTAGCTTTGCGATAAGTTGCAAGATAACCGAGACACGAGGGGTGTCCCAAAATGCATTATTTTCAAAATCAATCTCTATTTCTAACACGAAGTGGTTTATGAAAATTCTGTTAGTGGCATCCTTCGTTTCTTAAAAAAGTAGCACAGTATCACGAAAACCTTATCCTTCCCATTTTATTAATAACGGAGATAATCTGTAAAACCATATAGTTTTTCCTCCTTTTTTAGGATTATTCCTTTTGTTGCTGCAGATGCCCTAGACACTAAAGAAGCTCCCAAGGATCCTTCTCCAGTTTTTGTTAATAAAAAGATTGATGATAAACCCTATGAATATAACACTAATTTATTTTCACCACCAGTAAAAACTGAAGGTATACATCATTTAAAATTTTTAGTGCTTTGTAAATTATTTATTGGGTTTTAAACTTAACTCCCACTGTTTTATGTGAGATGGTGTAACTAGTATTATATTCGTAAAAGTAACACTAAAACCATACTGTCTGATATATTGGGCATAACCCACAATATTCAGTATTCGAGCATATAGGGGGATCGTTTTGGACGTTTGTTAACGAAGCTATATTGATATAATATAAAATCTTGTAGTTCATTTTTTAATTACAGTTTCTTAACTTATCGTATATGATATAATAAATATTGTAACAGATCTCGATTAAAAAGAATATCTAAATATTTAAATTATTTCCTGAGGTCACTGCTAAGGATACTTTTTAAGATCGATGAATATAACATACTGTATATTTTGTTTTAAAATAGTAGGCTGTGAGTATGAGTAAATAAAAGAATCACTTATTCGACTTTTGAGATTTATTAGCGTGCCAACTTGCAATTTGTCTGTTTAAAAACTCAAAATGGAAAAATTTAAAAATTTTGAAAAGTATTACATGGTAGAATGTTATATTGAGTGTAATAAACACATGACTAGAGGAAAATTTAATACACTTTGGATCCTTAAGAAAGCCGCGCCCAAAGACTTATGAAGAAGAAGGTAAAGAGAATGAAACTATAAATTTAATTGCATGCGTTATGGCAGATTCTTTAACGTCGAGCAGAACTATTGAAGTGGATGTTGAGGTTACTCATAAAAAAGCATTAAAAATTTTGAAGGAAAATAAGTTTAGATGTTACAAGGTAAGAAAAATTCAGCTTCTACTCCATGGCGATCCTCGACGAAGACTAAACTTCTGTAATTGCTACATAGATATGTTACGAAATAATGATTTTTTCTTTAATAATATTATATGGACGGATGAATCAAGAATAACTAGTCATGGTATATTTAATAGCCCTAATAATCATCTATGGGCAGATCAGAACCCTCACCAACAAATAAATAGGGTAATATAAGTTGCTTTGTTGTGTAATAGAATAATGGCTTACGAGACATATGAAGAAAATTTAAATGCTTAAGCCTACCTAGACATTTTAGTAAGACACATCGTCCCCAGCTTATAACGCAGGAGTTGTTGCCGATTGCCTTAACGCTAATTTTGCACTTAAATGGATAGCAAACAATGGACCAATCAGGTGGCCACTTAGGTCACTTGATCTTACCCCCCTTCTTTTTTTGGGGATTATGAAATTTTTTTTATCTAAATAGAAATGGAACTCTAAAAGAATTACAAGAAAATTTTGGGACGGCTATGCGAATTATTACTAATGAGAGTGCAAAGACGTTGCCAACTGTATTTGGATAACAATAAACAACAGTTTAAATATTTAATGTAATTAATCCCGTTTTTACTGCTGTTTTTGTTTTTGAGTTTTGTTTAAGTATGTTTTTCATTTGTCTGTTTTAACAACTTATTGGTCTTTTAAAATATGTTAACATAAACATGCACAATTTGACTCTTTTGAGCCGCCACCTTGCAAGTACGGAAATGGCTATATGAACAATTTCCATCAAATGGATCAGACGATTTTCAGAAAATTAGACCAATTGTTACTAAACACTGTATCGCTCGAATCAACCCTACCTTTATAAAAAATGTAATAAAGAAATTCAATGCAAGAACTATAAAAATTATAGAAAATGGAGGCGGACACGTTCAAATGTAAAGTTATCATTGTTAATGTAAATAGTTTTATTTACTAGTTTTGTCCAAATTTTATAATTGCATATAACTTTTTAATGTAAACAACATTTCTTAATAAAAATATTTTCTAATGTGAAAAATAGGGGTACTTTGCTAATAGCGAAATTTCCAATTTTTGACTCTCCCTCGTATATTATAAACCCGGATTTGATGGGTCGTATTTGATTTCGGGACATGTACAACTTTTTCGAAATAAAATAAATTCATTAAATTCGAAGATAAACATTTTTCCCATTTGCTGCGCACATTCTACCGTTTACTGTATAAAGATTACATGACTGAAAGTCTTACCTCACTCGCCGTATTTACCAGATATAGCAACGTCTGATTACACAGGTTTACAAAATAAAAGTAGGTACCTATTTGACCAAACCATTTTATTCTCATGTAATTAGATGCCCTGATTCCAAATCTGAGCTTCGATAACCTTTATCATGTCAAGTTCAAGGCCATTTCAAGGTCAAGCCGAGTAAAATTCACTAAATAAATCTGACGAGGTAGATACGTACGTTCTTGAGGTCGCTGAATCCGAATTAGTGACTTGTTTAGTTCCCTAAGTTCAGCCAGAGGTTTTTCAAGGTCAAATTGAAAAAATCCTCTAAATAAACCTGTAAAAAAAGAACACAAGCGCAGCTAGATCGATATGCATTACACAGAAGACAGACAAGCTGATCGAGTTTTTGAGTCGAAACTCAAGCTCCCAAAACCACGTACTCCACGCAGGCATGTGAAAGGAGCGAGTTTTCAAGGCGAAACCCAAGCTTCTAAAACCACTTACCCCTCGCGCAGCTAGATCGATATCCGTTACATAACAGTTAAACTATGGAAGGGAGTGTATAACGCAAAGCCCAAAATCTCATACATGCTGTGCCTGGGGTATATGGTTTTCGGAGAGCTTGGGTTTTATTTCATACACTCATAAAGCCTTGCTTTTCGCCTCTGTCTGCTGCTTCATAATAACTAACTCGGTTTGCATATCTGCTGCGTAACTGACATCAATCTAGCTGTGAGTGTTTTTTTTTTCAATTTTATCTTCAAATGGCCTTGAAGTGACCTTTGGTTAACTTTGAGGTATTAAACAAACCACGAATTCAAACTAAGGGCCCTCAAAAGTCTATATACCTTTAAACGCCTATTTAGTAAATATTTCTCAATCTGACCTTGATATGACGCTTAAATGACCTCTGGCTGACCTCGGTGGATTAAACAAATCACGAATTTGGAATTAGTGATCCCAAAAACCTACATATCTTCTTTTTCAGATTTATTTAGTGTTTTTTTTTTCTCCATTTAATGTTGAAATGACCCTGAAATCTTTGGTTGACCTTAGGGGATTAAACAAACCACGAATTCCGATTCAACGACCTCAGAAACGTACATATCCACCTCTTCAGATTTATTTAGTAAATTTTACATCATTTGACCTTGAAATGACTTTGAATCTGACGTGATAGAGATTAGCGGACCTCAGATTTGGATTCAGGGCGTCTAATTACATAAGAATAAAATGGTCTGGTCAAATAGGCACCCACTTTCTTTCTTGTAAACCTTTTTTTTTCATTTATTTCAAGCGATTCAGAATGATTTGTCATTACAACATTTAACGTCTTGCGAAGATATCAGCAAATGAATCTATGCATAGATCGCGTCCAAAAGCAACGATATTTCGTTTGGCGTAGAATTCATTTATTGCTTGAAAGGTGGGAAATGGTTATAGCTTGTGAAAGACAATACTCCGAACAAAATAGAATGTTCCGTAAACTAAATATATATATATATATATATATATATATATATATATATATATATATATATATGTATATATGTATATATATATATATATATATATATATATATATATATATATATATATATATTTTAAAACTCAATGAATATATTTGACAAATATATTGTCTGAACTAAAAATTATACAAAATGTTTTTAAATTTTTTTCATTTTTAGGTGGTTTTGTACCCAAAGAACCACCAATTTTGGATACTTTTTACGACAATGTCGTCTCAGTCCCCTTTTTGTCGAATGACCCGAGTGAAAATAATAACGGTATGTTTTCTCTTATGAAAATATTGATAGGCAATACCCAAATATAATTTTTACATCTTGTAGTTAACTGCATTTCTGATGTCCAAGAAGTTCAACATGGCATATCAGTTCCTTCCGAATCACCTTGTATAACCTGCACTTGTTTTTATGGAAATATAGTTTGTCAAAAACCGAATTGTCCTCCTCCAAGACCAGGTTGTAAAAAAGTAGTTGAACAAGGAGTTACCCTATGTTGTCCCAACTATATTTGTGGTAAGAAAATATTTTCAAGGTATTTGGTTCTTGATTTTATATATATATATATATATATATATATATATATATATATATATATATATAAAAATAATAAAAATAAATTGAAACTAATAACACCTCTCCATAAGATTTCATTCCTTATTGTAAAAATATTTTTTATAATTACCAACTACATAGTCATACTAAGCTTCAAAATATCTACCATTTTTTTTCAATACACTTTTAACATTTTTTTGAAATGGCTCTGGTTATATGATGCATAGTATTTCGGGTAACATTCTCAAGAATATTGCAGGTTTTCTGTTCAAGAACTTCCCTGTTTTCAGGGCGATCAAATTCGTGTACCTCATTTTTCACATATCCCCATAAATAAAAGTGTAAAGGTGTTAGATCCGGATATCTACCAGGCTTGCGCCCAGGACCATTGTTGGAGATTATTTTTCACTAAAAGTCCCCGTTAAAAACGTTTATACTTTCCTGGAATTATGTGTGGGGGCAAGGGTGTTGCTGAAACCACACATTATCACACTGATCAATAATTTGATTTTGTGACATTGCAACAAATCTTTGACCTGTTAATGAATGGTCATAAACAAATGGGCCAATTAGACGTTTTGCTAAAAATAATGGACAATGTTAAAAAATATAATTTGTAATTATTACAATATCAATAAATACATTTTGAAGATAATTAATTAAAGCATTTCAAAAAAATGATAATTATTTAAACCTGAATGGGATGTTTCTTACCAATCTTCGTGGTTTCCTTAATTGCGGGTTTTCAAGAGCTCAGTAATGGTGATCCTTTTTATTAAAAACTACGCACTTACTGAAATAGTTTTCATCTGCCCATACAACTCTATCGGGCCAGGCGAGATTTTTTAAACATTTACCAATACACCAGAAACATGTAGTGCCTTTTTAAAACTATTTATTGAAACGTCAAAAAACCCATTTACAAGCTTAGGTGATATATATATATATATATATATATATATATATATATATATATATATATATATATATATATATATGTAAAATGTTGGAATTCACCGAAGACTGAGAGCTTAAGAATGGCTTATTGAAGGCTTGTTCTTCCTTTTAGTGTTACATTTTTTTAAAACTATTTATTTGATTTTAGGTGAATCTTCTTTAGATAGACATGACATTTCTCAAGAAATAGTAACAGTAGCTGAGGGAATAATACCAGCTGATCCATTCAAGGATGTCATAAGAACGGAACCTGCGCCTAATCTGCAGAGCCTGATAGGAGATAGGATATCCTTACAAAGAACAACCACCACCACAAGTGTACCTTTCGTTACAGAAGGTGAGAATATAATCTTGAAAAACATGCTTCTAATTCACTACTAATGCGGTTATTGCTTCTTTATTTTCAGTTGTAATTTTATGCTCTCTTGATTTTAATTAAGTAAGTAGTAAATTGTAGTTGTTTTTTTAGAACCAGTAAACAGTGAGCACCCAAAGTTAGAAAGTACTACCCCGGATTCAGAAGATTCGTTCGGATTGGAAGATGTTTTTAAGTTTATTTTTTCTGGAGGAACTTCAGATTTTTCTGAAAAAGCATCTAATAATGAATATGGAGTTAAAGAAAATTTATCAGATATCAATGAAACTGAATCTGTGCAGCTTGAAAATAATCCTGCTCCAACAGAGAGAAAAAATGAAAGTGTAATTTCTCTCTCAAATATTACCACCACCACCACCACAGAAGCTGTTAATTCTCGATTTAACGATGCCAAAAACAACGAATCCCATATTAAAATTGATCTTATTTCAAACACAAATAGAAGAAAAACAGCAACTTCAAAATTTGATGATACTACTAACACTATAGACACTTCAGTGCAAACTGCAAGTAACAAAATTGTAAACGCGAAAATTTCACATAAAAAAGATTCAAACTCTAAAATTCAAAGTAATAAAAATACAAATATGGTGGGGGTGGGTTTGCTAAAACTTGCAGGGTGTAATATTTATGGGAGAATGTATAGGGTAGGTAGGATAATCTCGGAATTATCTGGGCCTTGTTTGGAATGTAAATGTACTGATGTTGGAGTTCAGTGTAGGCCTCTTAAATGCTGAAAAATTAAAAATTATGGAATTATTTTGGGTATGTCTTGAAAAGGAGCATAATAATCCTATCTTTTAATAGTATATTCGATTGTTTTCTTTTTCAAAATTTCAAAAGAGTAATGATAAAATAAAAGGAAAGTACGAAATTGAAGATTTTAAAGTACTAAAGTTCTTAATATATTGATAATACAGGGTGTCTCAAAAGAAAGCTCACATTTAAAAAATCGATTTAAAAAAAAGTCAGGACTTTATTGAAAAAATGTTTATTACATATTAAAATACATTGTTTGGGAATTTATTTTTTAAAAATGATATCGTCCAAATGTAATCCGTTGAGCTCACGGCATTCATTTAATCGAGCACTAAAATTGCCCATGACGGCTCGGCAGGTATTCTCCGTGATGTCTGCCATTTCGTTGCGGATATTTTCTTTTAATTGTGCCAGGGAAGTCGGTTTGTTGGCGTAAACTTTTGACTTGACATAACCCCATAGGAAAAAGTCCATAGGTGATAAATCAGGACTGCGTGGAGGCCAACTTATGTCACCTTTCTTTGAGATCAATTTGCCAGGAAAAATTTCACGCACTCGTGGCAGAGACATGTTGGACGTGTGTGAAGTCTTGCTGGTACCATGTTCTTTGGTTATAGCCAGGAAAATTTTGCAGTTCAGGCACGAAGAAGTCGTCTAACATCTCCATATACCGCTCTGAAGTCACTGTTACTGTGCGTTCCCTTTCATCTTCAAAAAAGTACGGGCCGATAATTCCTCGCGCCGACATCGCAGCCCATACAGTCACTTTCGGCGAATGTAGAGATTTCTGATGTTTGTGTTTTGGATTGTTTGCACTCCAATAGCGGCAATTTTGCTTGTTTACATGACCATTAAGATGAAAATGGGCTTCATCCGAAAAGAAGATGTTGGTAAACGTTGAAAAGCATTCAGTCATCTGGTTTACGAAGTCAAGCCTCTGACCAGCATCCTGAGGCTTCAATTCTTGCTCCAACTGAATTTTATAGGGGTTCAGCTTTAAATCTTTGTGTAAAATGCGGAATAATGATGACCTATGCACATTTAAAGCAACAGCACGCTTACGAATCGAAAAGTTTGGGTCGTCACGAACAGACTGAGTAACACTCTCTACGTTTTCAACCGTTCTCGAAGACCTCGGACGCCCGGATTTTGGTTTATATAGTGTTGAACCGGTCTCTTCAAACTTCTGGACCCATTTTCCAATAAGCCGAGCACTTGGCGCATCATTTAAGTGACGAATATGTCGAAAATTCCAGAATTTTCTACGCGCTACAGTCGTCGAATTACCGTTTTTGTAAAACTCACGTACGCACAAAGCACGGTCCGCTCCCGAGAAACGCTCCATAGCGACTATATTCCCAAGAGCCAGGCTACCGATTGACATACCCCCCGCGCCGCTCGGAATAGTTGCGTTCACGCAATAAGCAAAACAAATGTGTACTTTCTTTTGAGACACCCTGTATATCCAAATAAGATTTATCATAATAAGTTATGTGTTAATAAAAAAATAGAATCGTTTTAGATTTTATAAAGTCAAAATCATATTTAAATCATAATTTTTATTTTTTTCTTGCCAATAGTTTATATTAGGATGTAAATACACTGAGAAAAATCTTCGTATTCATTACACGTGAACGAAAATGTAAAAAAAAAAAAAAAAACTGAGACCACCAAAAGAGTCATAAAACTGAATTCTTTGATAATAAAATTAAAGTTATAAAACACGACGACGGCATTAATTTTCCTTTGTTAGCTTTACTTTTTGAGATATAACATCTATTCGTTTCACCTAGAAAATGACAAAACCAGGCGCAAAATTGTGGGTTATAATTTTTCTTTTTCAAAATTAACATAATTAAAATATTAGTTAGTGCCATAAATTTGCGAAATATAATTAATTTTTATGAGGGCAAATCCTAAGAAACAAAATTTATAAATTGTGTGTTAAGAGCTCTTTTTCTAAAGTATTTTTTGTTTAACGAAGCATTTTTCTCAATGTATAAATACGCATTAAAATAATTGTGACACATATTATTACTAAACATTAATTCTTGGATACAAGCAATCGAGCATATGGCTCCCAAAACAAAAGAGAAACTCTAATGGTCAATGTTCTAATTTTATATTCCTGAAAAATACTTTTTAGAAATAGATATAAATTAGTTGTTTCGGTTGTTTTCAAATTTATGCGAAGTGAAGTAAAAAGTGTTTTGGGAAAGCATATGCTTCTTAAGATTATTGATAGGTATATAACTAGTTTATTTGTTATACATTTTTCTCATACGTATTTGTGCCATTTTTTAGACAGTTTATTTTCACAGTATACATTTTACCATAGATAAATACATATATCAGATATTACACAACTAACCCAAAATTATACAGGGTTTACGGGGAAAACACAACGACAAATAGTTTTGTGAGTCTCCAAGATTTCTACGCAAATCAAAAGGTAACATCCAAATGAAACATTTGTTTTAATAAGTTCTGTAATGATTTTTCAATCAATGAACAAAGGCAACTTAAGATAAAACTTTTAAGAAAATAAAATAACTTGTACTGCAATATTTATGTTTTTGTAGTGCTTCTATCTCTAGATTTATATATTCCTGGAAAAAAAGAAACCAGACAATCAAAATTTTGTTCAAATTCAATTTTTAATATTATTTTACGTTTTGTATTGATTTTTGATTAATTTTTGTCAAGTTATAGGTGCTTTTAACCTGGCAGTATTTCATTGAGTGTGCAAAAAGTTCTATTGAATTTAGTATAATGCATGGTAGGACCAAAAGTTGCATTTTGCCTTAAATTTCTAAACATCCTGTGGAAGCATTAAATGACACAATGTCTTCTCATTTTATTCGATTTCTAGGTCTCGTCATTTCTTAACATTTCTCTTTTTGATGTATACCAATATATTTATTCTAAAAGAAACAAAAAAACCGAAAACTATACAACTCATGTACACATGTACAAAAATTAAAAACAGATAATTTAAGGGATCATTCCTCTTTGGTCGCTCTAAAAAAAACAAGATTTTCCCAATTTTTTTTTTCAGAAAACCTATTATAGATATCGATATATTCTTTTTGGGATAAATGATTAAACTGAAATATTATGTGAGAATTTTTTTTTATTGATTGTTAATGTTTTTTGTTTAAAAAATGCCATAAAACATAGCTCCTCGAATTCAAG
Organism: Diaprepes abbreviatus; assembly: GCA_034092305.1. Lineage (NCBI taxonomy): Eukaryota > Metazoa > Arthropoda > Insecta > Coleoptera > Curculionidae > Diaprepes > Diaprepes abbreviatus. The sequence goes on from JASJET010000070.1 coordinate 719,070, forward strand.
GTAGGGTCCTGGCGAGATGGATTCAGCCTCGTAGAAACATCTGAAACAAAAAACTAAGAAAGTTTCAGATTCCGTATGACTATAGTTCTGGCGGGTAGCGGATTTAGCTGATTTTATGCAAAAAAGACAAAATAGCCAACATTTAAACAAAAATTGAAAAAAAAGTATTTTTTTCGTGAATTTTTGCTAAAAAAAATAATAGATATCTAAATTTTTGGTCACTTTTGTTAGAGACCAGAGCTATTATTGCGGGAAATAACTGGTAAAAATTTCAAGGCAATCAGTTCAATAGCTTTTGAGAAAATACTCCTGTCGAATGAAAAAACGTTGTTTCGAGAAAAGCGCGTTTAAAATTTTTTTTTAAAGAAAAATCGTAAATAAATCTTACATAAAGTCGATCGGCAATGTCTGCACCATACGATATTCCTTCTGATTCCTCAAAAAGCTCATTTTTTCAATTAAGCCCTTTACCTTTCATTCTACCCTCTTTTGAAGATTCAGATGACTGACGGTTGGCCGTAACAATGCGCTCGTTATCGCGCGTTTCTACAAAATATTATGCGGTCGGTCCAACTTTAATGCCCATTACCTCCATAATCTTCAGAACTGGCTGGAATCCTTTGTTGAAAATACTGGCTATTATTCTTCATGTATTTTTAACAATTATTTTACCGCTGAAGGTATCTTTGGAGCCATACTCCAAACGCACTTGTTGAAACTTTTATTGCTATTCTCGGTATTTCTACTCAGATATCCTTCAACCAACTGGTCCTTCGTTAAATCTTCGAAAGTTGGTTTTAAAATATTTCCGGTATTTATACCAGCAGGACAGCACGTATGTTGTGGCTTTGCATCTGTAGATATTTTGTGATAAAATCTAGCCCAAATCTCGTTGAGCATATCTTCAACACAGTTTTTATTTCTTCGGAACTATAATTTTTTGATAACTATTTCATTAGTTTTATTGTTAAGTCGGCAGGTTCTTTGACTGGAACTGTTAAAGTTTTTTTTACAATGACCGGCATTCTTTGCTCTTGAAGTTGCCTTTTTCTTGTCGGGTTGTGGTTAATTTTTTTTCAACTTTTCGCTGCCGTAATAATGGCATTACTAGCACGTTTAAAAACGTGTTTCGCAACGTGCAAGCTACATTCCAACTTTTTAACTATGAAATCTTCACAATACGGAGAAGTATCAAGCAGCATTTTGAAAGTTTTCGAATCTCCGTTGCTAATGTAGTTTTGATAGCGGACTCCGAACTCCTCCAACGATCGTAAAAACATTTCAACTATCCCATCGACTTCCATTTGGTGGAGTGGTTCGCTGTGTAGTGCTTTTTTTTTCTTGCAATGGGTCGATCGCACACAAACGTCGAAAATTTTTTTGCTGTACTTGCTTATTAAGGATACTATGCCAACAAGAGACGTAAAATCTTTTTCGACCAGGAGTCATCACCAGAAACAGTCAAATCGTTTTCCATTTGCGAAGTTCCACCTTTTTTCTTCGCAGATGGCTTAGCGCATTACTAAATCGAAAACAGGCTTCACAGTGGTATCAACAATTCAATAATAGGTAGTGCTGCTAATTCCTTTACCTGATTCCATTAGTCCACAAGATAAATTCATTCCATGTATTCTAACACTAGTCAATCGCATTACGAATACCAGGGCTGCGATTCTAGAAAATTAAAGGGAAAGAAAATGTCAGAAAAGGATCTTCCGTCGTTGTTTAGTCTGTAGTAATACATAGGTATATCACTGTTCTAAAAGAGATAAGGAAAGGGAATGTGAAAAAAATTTGCTTACAGAATCGGGGCTCAGACGACAAATTTTGAAGCCTAATCCAGGCTGTCCGTATTTTGTGTATTTCATTTCACCATTACACACTTTGCACTTGAAGTATTGTTGCAACATTGAAAAAACAAAAAAAAGTTTATTACACTATAACTCACTATTTGATCACATTGTTCATCGAAACTGTCGTTATTATTTTTTTTTAGTTTTGCCAGTATTTATTAGTATACTGATTCTCGCGAAATGGAAGTCTTCTTGTTTAAAATCAAGATCATTCGATGACTTTTTGTTTGCTTTTATATTTGAATTATAATCCTAAACTACTGGTGGGGATAGATAGTGCGCGCGCAGTAAAGTCGAAGCGCGCGCTCAACGGGCGCGGTCACGTAGTAACTTGTAGAGGCGGGAAAAATGGAGTTAATATGTTTCGATCTTTTCAGAATTTTGACACAATATTTTTTAATTTATCTACTTTTGAAAAATGTAAAAATATCGAGTTTTTGAAGTGGCCAAGGAGGAATGATCCCTTAAATTAAATATTAATTTCTCGTGCTCTAATAGCTGTTGTCATGCGACATGATATACTCTGGACAAAATAGTCGATGCTTCTTTGCAGAATGTTTTTATCTTCTCTATGAAGAACCATTTGAAAATATAGAATGGTTTCTAGTTGTTGGTTGCGAACAAACCTTCCTAACATATTACACATATGCTTGATCGGGTTGAAATCAGATCTATATGAAGGTTAGTTCAATTGTTGAATGTGTATTTTATCCAGATAATCATTGAGAACTCTTGCAAAACTGAGCCTAGCGTTATTGGGCATTAAAGATAAATTTTGACCAATAAATTTTGCGAGAGGAGTGACTTGATTCGCTCAACATTCTTTGCTATCATGGTTAAAAGTTAACGCGCGATTTTAGTTTAAAATGAGATCTTGTATTGAAATCCCAGCCCATAACATGATAATATCGTCTCTGAAAGGTGTTTTTAAAGATATGCAATATTCAGGAAAATTGATTGATACATTTGATCAACATAAAAAAAATAGATCCGTCTGTAAATAACACACATCTCCACTCTTCGTTTGTTTGGTCTCGACGTTTACTGCCAGAACACGATTAGCTGAGATGATAGCTAAACAAGAACCTAATCTTCTTGACATCAATCCTTGTTCTTAATTTTTGATCTAGAAATTATTATGCTACGTGCATTTTTAAGTCGAATACTAATAATTGAAAATGTTACTCCGCAATTCCGTAGAGAAGTTACGGTAATTAAATGATCATCTCGCTGGCTGTGGTCTTCCTGCTCCTGGACGTCGTGTGTACCCATCCATCTGACGAAGGCGAAAACTTTATCCAAGACATTGGCGGTGACGATCGTCATTTAATGCAACAGCCCGTGCAACATCTTCTGACCGCATATTAAAGATAAAAACTTAAAATTATTGTATGCTGACACTTCTAATAAGGGATACCAACAACACAAACACTAGTCGTAACGTTGCTAATCATCAGAATACTAATGTTGCTTGATTAAAATGTTTTGTGTAGTTGTATTGGTATGAATAAAAAAAAACAAATATTAATTAAAGATGGGACTAAAAAATTTAAAAAAGTGACACAACAGTGAGTAGTATTAATTAACGACACATCAATCCGTTTGATTTTTTAGTGACGGGAACTACAGTTTAATGTGGATTCTGAACCACGGTCCTCAATACTCAACTAACCCCGAGATTTCACCCTTAGTCAGTTTCGTGTCTACCGACTATTGAGACTATCCTCTAATAGTCTGGCAACTTTTTTAAATAAGTTGCCGCGCACGAGGCTCGAACTCGCGCTGGTCGTAGTCCTCCCTATCAGTCCTAGCGCCTTAAACGGTTAGGCTAATCTCATTGTGTCGTTGAATGTTCCCACAGAGTATTAAGAAATTTAGGTCAAAAAACAACTTTTAGTTCTACCCGGTATAACACCAAATCCAGTATATGACTATCACAAGGTGAAAGCGCTCACAACTGAAAAAAATTGTCAAAATTGATATAAAATTTAGAAAGTTACTAAAGACTGAATTCAAATTAAATTTTATGAGTATTTTTTTGCACAGGAGTGTATTTTCGGGCTAATTTTGAGACACTCAAATTCATCCATATGAATGTGATTATGAAATTTATTTCCCAAAAACTCATCTACCAATTGTTGGGTCTGTCTTGCCGACACATCGCAATTCACTATACAACTAAAAGGTAATAGAACGCGATACGTTCTCATACTTATATTACTGCTTAAGGGTTAAAATTCAAGGGTACAGTACAATTACCTAAGGTTAAAAATAAAACTAAAAATTAAATTTTAAAATGATATGCATAAATGTACTTAACCAACTGAACATGAAGATATCTAAATTAGAAAAAAAAAATATCCTGTATAATTTCCGTGATAATTCCCACACCCTAAATAAAAATGGTTTCCTTGTTAATTTAGAAGATACTAGTAGTTAGATAAAGAAACATTGGTTACTCGTTAACTAAAAGCTTTATGGACAATTCTTTTATACACATGGTACTTCAGTTATTACTTTTAAAAAATATTTTTAAAATCAGCCACTTCTAAAGACCCTTTTCCTTTTGGTTAAAAGTAATTTATAACCCATAATATTTTGATTTTATGTCTTTAATAATAGAATTGTTTTAGATTTGTATTTTCCAGAAAAAATAAAAACATTTTTAAACTGGCCGAAAAATATATTTATAATTCCTATTTTTAAATCTTTAACTTCCTAGGAATAGTTTGCGCAGAGTCCCATGTGTATTTATTAATTAAATTATAATTTTACGTAGAGGCTAAAACAGTATTTTTTAGTTTAATTTGATTATTAGAAATATAGTTTGGATAAATAGGTAATTACTGTAAGAATCTTAATGCTATTTTAAAACAATTACTTTGATATGTCTTTTAAAAAGATGAGAACAGTTAAATAAAAAATTGTTATAAAAATCAACGACTTTTACTGAATCCTCTAATTATTTTTATTTATTTTATTTACTTATTTATTTGTTTATTTATTTTTTTACATAGCTCTACAGGACAAGAGTCCCTATTATTAGGCAGGAAAAAGAACAGAGTTAGATAAATCCTAAAATTATATACATAATACAGACAGTACAGGGTGAGTCAACGATTGGATGAAGTAGGTTTGTGCCTTTTCGATGAAATTAACAAAGAAACTATATTTTTTGTTTGATACAGTTTATTTTTACGCAGATTTTAAAAATATTTAGGACTCTACAGGGTGAGCCAAAAAACTAGGACAGCATAAAGTTGTATTTTTTAAAATAGAACACCCTATATACGAATCGTATTTTCGATTTAGCTTATAATTTTAAATCTTTTTTATTAAAGAAAAAAAGTCACATTTTCAAGCATCAATTCAATCCTAAATAACGTTTTCAATTTTGTGACAAATATATTCAAATTTGGAATTTAGCAAGGCCAAGGACAAGTTAACATAATTTTTACCTAATATTTGCAATAAAAGCTACAGGGTGTTAAACACATCGGCTCAAATTTGAACAAGTTTAAATGAATAAATATTTTTTTTTTTAAATGGTACACCCTGTATATTTTCATGTTATTTAATAGAGTAATAAAAACCCTAAAAGTTTTGTTCGATATATCCTATACCTATTTATAATAGTTTTTGAGATATTTCAGTTTTTCTTATTTTCCATACTTTTTTACAGAAATAGTCTTCATTATCATAGTAGCCATGGCAAAAACAATGTAAAAGAACATTTTTCTGTGTATCAAATTTATAACCGCAATCGCTTCTTTTGGTTTTTATGTAGTGTAGTTTGGTTTTTTTTGCATTCATCTTATATTGTAAAATGAATTTTCCAAAGAATGAGTTAATAGATATGATTTATACAATAGGAGAGGCTCAAAAAAATTGCCTTCTTGCTCAAAGAATTTACAAAATGAAGTATCCTGATCGATGCCAGCCTAATACCCATACTTTTCAAAACTTAATGCAAAGATTTGATTCTTCTGGTACTGTTGATTATCCAAAACGTAAAGTGGTCAACAAACCAGTAACTAATGAAGAAAAAGAACTACAAGTTTTGTTAAAAGTTCAGGAAAATCCTTATATTGGTAGCCGTCAGTTAGAAGCATTATGTGAAACATCACAATCCACCGCTAATCGTACTACTAAGAAATATAGGTATCATCCATATCACATGGAATTACACCAAGAATTGCATGGACAGGATTTTGAAAGTCGTGTAAACTTTTCTCGTACAATAAATGCGGAGATTCGATTAAATCCAAATTTATTATGCAAGGTAATGTTTAGTGATGAAGCTACTTTTAGAAGTAACGGTGCCGTAAATAGACGCAACATGCATTATTATGCTACAGAAAACCCATTTTGGATTAGAGAGGTGCAACATCAAAACCACTGGTCATTAAATGTTTGGTGTGGTATTCATCATAATCGAATTATTGGACCCCACTTTGTTAATGAACCACTAAATGGCCATAGTTACCTGAACTTTCAACAAGAACTACCCCAACTGCTTCAAGGTCTCGATAGGGATGAGCTCGACAGTATGTGGTTCCAGCACGATGGTGCGCCTCCGCATTACCATCGTGAAGTTCGTGCGTTTTTGGACCAACGATATCCGCAAAAATGGATTGGACGTGGGGGTTTCATTGAGTGGCCACCAAGGTCTAGCGACATCACCCCATTAGATTTCTTCCTATGGGGTTATATTAAAAATAAGGTGTATGTTAATCCACCAACAACAGTGGAAGATATGCGAAACAGGATTAGGGATACCTGTAGAACAATAACGCCACTAATTTTGTCCAGGGTCCGAGAAAATCTGCAAAAAAGACTAAATTTGTGCATTGCACAAGAGGGTCGTTTATTCGAACACTTATTAAAAAGAAATAATTAATCTCATTATTTAATAGGTAATTTTTTTGTTTCAATTTAGTATAAAAGTAAATATGTATTTGCCTTGTCGTTATTGTTTTGTTAATTTTTTCACATTATGTTTAATTAAACTATTGCCGTTGTAATATAACGAATAATGTATTTTATCATATTTAACCACATTCTGTTTGTTTCTGTAGTTTCTTTTTATTATTTTACTTGGCTACTATGATAATGAAAACTATTTCTGTAAAAAAGTATGGAAAATAAGAAAAACTGAAATATCTCAAAAACTATTATAAATAGGTATAGGATATATAAAACAAAACTTTTAGGGTTTTTATTACTCTATTAAATAACATGAAAATATACAGGGTGTACCATTTAAAAAAAAAAGATATTTATTCATTTAAACTTGTTCAAATTTGAGCCGATGTGTTCAACACCCTGTAGCTTTTATTGCAAATATTAGGTAAAAATTATGTTAACTTGTCCTTGGCCTTGCTAAATTCCAAATTTGAATATATTTGTCATAAAATTGAAAACGTTATTTAGGATTGAATTGATGCTTGAAAATGTGACTTTTTTTCTTTAAACTTAATTATCTCAGAAACTATAAAGTTTTGTTATAGTAAACCCTTAATAAAAAAGATTTAAAATTATAAGCTAAATCGAAAATACGATTCGTATATAGGGTGTTCTATTTAAAAAAAAATCCAACTTTATGCTGTCCTAGTTTTTTGGCTCACCCTGTAGAGTCCTAAATATTTTTAAAATCTGCGTAAAAATAAACTGTATCAAACAATAAATATAGTTTATTTGTTAATTTCACCGAAAAGGCACAAACCTACTTCATCCAATCGTTGACTCACCCTGTACAATTAGTCTAGCATAGCCTATAAATCAATCACAGATAATTATAAATAAACGATCTGACAATAGAATAATTGCAGTAAAATATATTAAATTTGTCTTTCAGGCGATCATAAAGGGAACACATCGAGTATAATGTGGGAATTGTAATACATTAGTTCTTGGTTTCGACAAATAGAAAAGTACTGGAGATCTAGTTTTCCCTGGAACATGAAAATGAACTGTCGCGAGCAAATCAGTTGCCGTATTCTTGTTATTGACCAGTTTATACAAAAAAAGTACACGAGTCCCGTTATTGTCCTTCTTCAGAGTTGTGAAATTCAATCTTGTCAATAGGCTTTCGCAAGGTGTAGTAGGCAGTGGATAAAATCCATCCGCTTTAAAGCTTACAAATCTTGAGAACGGATAATGAATTTTTTCTAATTTATCGGAGTGTATATGGTAATACGGATGCCAGATAACTGAGGCATATTTCAATCTGTTTCGTACAAGAGAATAATATAACGTGCTTATGATCTGAAGCAACTGAAATTCATGACTATATCTCACGAGAAAGCTCAGCGTACGGTAAGATCTCGATACTATATCATTAAGAGGATTGACAAATGTGAGTCTGCAGTCAAACGTGTCTCCTAGGTCCTTAATGCAGTAAACTCGCCTTAGAAAAGCACCGTTGATCCCATAATCATGCAGCAGAGCCATTCTACTTCTTGAGAATGACATAACATTGCACTTGTGTAAGTTCAGAGGCAGTTTGTTTTTTAGACACCAAGCATTTAATTTCATGAGATCCAGTTCAAGGCTCAAGCAATCGCCAGGATTCCGTATGTCCCAGAATATCTTTAAATCTTCTGCATAAAGTAGACAGCTGTTATTCAATCTATAGGTGATATCGGTAATAAAAACGTTCAAAAATAAGGGACCCAAAACAGATTTTTGAGGAACACCCGACGTTACTGTAAAATTACTAAATCTACGACCACGGTATTCAACATAGTAAGAGCTTTTTAATAGGTAACTTTCGAAAAATCTAATAAGATTGTCAGGAAAACCAAAGTCCGACAATTTGGAAAGTAAAACAACCTTATCAAGTCGATCAAACGCTTCGGAAAAATATGTGTAAACGACATCGACCTGAGTGCCAGAATCAAAACGCTCTGAGACATATTACGCAATAGTACGAAGATTGGTAACGGCTGACTTTCCAGAAGCAAAACCATGTTGCTGATCGATCATAAAAGGCACTGTGTAAAAACATATTTGTTCCTGAAGAACCCGCTCAAATACCTTTGCAAAATTGAACATTATCGCTAAGGAGTGATAATTTTCGACGCTTGTTCTATCATCCTTTTTAAAAACCAGACAGATTTTGATTCCTTCCAAAGATCAGGAAAAATAAATTTCTGAATGCATAAATTAAAAATTATAGATAACGGCTCAGCAAACACTCAAGCACAATCCCTTACGACAACAAAGGAATGGAATCATGACCCGCTGTGAATTTGGTCTTCAATTTCTTACAGGCTTTCTCAACGTCTTTAGACATTATTTTAGATAATAAGATAGGGTAAGAATTGCAACCATGACTAGAAGAAGGTACATAACGAGTAGAAATAATAGAGGACTTTTTTAAATAATTTTGCAAATGAATTTACGATGTCAGTGGGATTAGTTACTTCCTGACCTTGATGAGACATTGCAGATGGCAGAGTACCATTAGACTTCTTAAGATTGATGTAGGGCCAGATTCTTTTTAAATTTTGCTTCAATATTTGCAAGATAAGTACTGTAGGATGTACGGATAAGATTTTTTACAACTGTCCGAGCATTCCTGAAAGATAAATACTCACAAGTCTCATTAGATCTTCTATATTTCCTCCATAGCAACTCTTTATTTGATTTGATCCTATAATGAAATCTTACAATTGCTGATGCCCTTTTTGATTTTATAATATTGCAATATACGTATGTATAGAAAATTGTAATATTTTTTTTTTGGTTTCCTAAGTATATCTCCTAAAGTTAACTCACCAGATATTTCGTTTGTAACAACAAACAAACAAAAACGCTAGCAAAGGCGCTGACACAAACCGTCATTTATATTTAATAAGAGATTAAACGCTTTATAAAACCAAGTGTGAATATATAATAAATTTATTAAATGAAACATTTCGTAAATGTATAGGTACCAAAGAAACACAGAGGCCATAAACTTGTAAAATCAGCAGCATTTTACAAAGTAAATTTTCAATTTAGCAGACCGTATAAATTAATGGGGCTTAAAATAAGCTCTGTCTCTAGCCTGCAAGATACTTTTAGCGTTATTAAGAAGAAGAATGGAAAGAAAAAATACAAAAAGTATTTTTATTGAAAATATAGCTTTCCGCCCAAATCGATCGTTGAAGGTTATATTTATTTAATAATTTTATTTTACCTGCATTAAGATTTTTAAACGCAATTACATGACAAGGGGGCACATAATTAATACGTTATTCCTTATAATCTTTAGTAATTCCTTTACTGGAACGTTGGTGTATAGGTTTTCCACGTTAACACTAATAAACAGCTTTCTGGTTGTATTTACATTTCACTTAGAATTTCTTCGAAATGTTGTGAGTTATTGACCCAGGACGATGTTTTTTCGTGTAATAGTTTCAGGATTGGAAGAAGGAATTTTGCAAGCTTCTCGTGATAGGGTGTAAAGGCATGTCTTGTTTATGTATCTTCGGAAGTTCCTAAAGATGGGAAGTTGGCTTTAGTGTGGCGTTAACATACTCAAAGTCTTTTCAATGATATACCGTTCATGTTTCTTAGGAACGCGATAGATGTTTCATTTCATTCTAGATTTAGAATCTTTAGCAAGAAATGCATAGTTTTCTTTGTGGGTTATATGTCTCACCATTCATTAGGACTGTGACATTTCCTTTATCTGCTGATAGAATTATAATCCTGAAATTTTTTGTAATTTCGCTTGGGTAGTCATCTCGCCTTTGATGATATTTGGTCTCGTTTTTCCAGATTTTTGTAGAATCTCTCTTACATTTCCCCTGAACTCATCTGTAAAAGGATTTTCGATACTTGTTGAATCAACGATGCTAATTATGTCGAGAATAAGAACTTTCAAAGCAACCGTGAAGTTTAAACCTTTGGCAAATAATGAGTTTTCAGCTGTGGTTAATTCATTGGACGTTTATGTTAACTATCGTCCTCTAACCTGATGGCTGTTGTCGTTCTTGTGGGCCCTCGAATTTGGAAAGTTTCTTTTCGTATATGTCTCCTTTTTTTTGTTCTCACTTTATCACAGGTAGCATCAATTTTCCTTAGGATGGACGCATAACCTGTTTCTAAAGTATTCTTTAATTTCTTCGAGCTGTTAACGAATGTCCGCTAGTAATGATGTATTTTAGAAACGATAACAATTAATTTGTAAAAGTATTAATCCTTTACTAGCATTTTTCAATATCCTGGTTCCTCGCTGTCCTGGAACGGAAGATTTTATAAGGAAATTATCGGGTATTATTCTCTGACCCCGACCCCGTGCTTGTAGAAAAAGCTGTATGTACGTTTCCTCTTTAAGTGACAAAATTCGCGGCTACGAGAAATCTAAGATTAAATTTACTACCTCATGAAATAAATCTAGTTAAAAAAATTGGTCAAGGAAATGTCTGACACATATTATGTTTTCACAGCATTTATTGATAGTATTAGTTTTTTTTTTCTGAAATTTCGTTGTATGACTGACTTTGAGTTAATTTAGACCATGTGCCTGCAAAATTTATTAGAAGGATTGTTGTCGGAAAGACTCAATTTAAAACAATTTTTTTTTCGTATTTTGCAAATAAATAGATGTAACTTAGTTTTACCAATTTTCGCTGGAAGGATTTACTAAGTACTTTTATCCAGAATTTTTAATATTTTTGAAATCTACTTTTGGAAAACTAAAACGAGGGCCAAGTAAAATTTCAGACTTACGTCTAAAATAAATTAAAACAGAATTTATTAAAGCACATTTAATATTTCAATATAAACCGATACAAAGGTTGTAGTAAATATGAAACCGACCAATCAAATACAAGTACACATATATAATGTGTGTACAACTAAACCTCACAGAAGTACGCTCTTTCTTTTTCTAAGGCCGTAACAAACCCATTGAAACCTTGTACTTCTACATCTAGGAGCCCCACTCGATCTGCAACCCTTGCAATGGAACACTGCCTTGCATGGCGCATTCTCCAAAAGTTACACCTATAAAATACGGTCGCACTTATGCCATTACATAAATAGAACCGACTTGAACAACTATAGGCCTATTAGCATCCCATCTCTAATGTGCAAACTTTTTACTAAGGTTATTACAAATCGACTAAACAAATTAGACGAGTACCATCGTACAGAACAAGCTAGATTTAGAAAAAATTATAGCACTAACAATGACAGTCCTTATAGAAAAGTCCGTAGAACATAATCCTATTATTATATCATATAACTTGGCATTCGTGGCCCTCCAAAAAGCCTTTGACACTGTCAAAGACTAGGCTATAAGAAAAACGGTAAAAAATATAAAACAGATCAGAGATATATTAATGTACTTGAATACATATACAACAACGCAACATCGACGGTACAAATATGGGATAAAACTAAACCTATTAGAATTAATATCACCAAAACTGTTTACTTCAGTACTAGAAGACATCTTTAAAAATGTTCACTGGGAGGATAAATGTATACTTATCAATGACAAAAGACTTAACCACTTTAGATACGCCGATGGCATTGTCCTCACTGTGGAAAAAGAATAAGATTTGCAAAATATGCTGACCTTGAAGGAGAGGTGGCGAGAATTGGTCTTAGAATGAATAACTTCAAAACCAAGACTATGTGCACTGATGATCCTTAAATTTTTATGAGGGACCAACAATTAGAAACTGTAACTAGCTACATATATTTAGGCCATCAAATCATACCAGGAAGATACAATCAGACCACCGAAATTTATCGAAGAAGGAGACTTGCTTAGGCGGTGTTGGGTAAATTGAGCGGCACACTAAAGAACATATCTATTCCAATGTACCTTCGAGGTAGGGTGTATAACCAGTACGTTCTACAAGTACTGACATATGGTGCTCAAGCATGGACCTTGTCAAAACGATTTAAGAATAATTTTAGGATAACCCAAATTGCCATGGAATGTCAGACGATTGGAGTAACTCTCAAAGAACGTAGGAAGAATAGTTGGATCCGAAAATTGACGAAGCTGTGGCAAGACATAGCAAAGAAGGATGGTCAAATGCAATTCCTAAATGGAAACCATATGATGCAAGAAGAAGCAGAGGCAGACCTCCAGTGAGATAGATCGATGACTTGAAAAAATCGGCTGGTTTTGTTTGGGTCAAAGAAGTTCACAACCGTGAAAGATGAAAAGAAATTAAGAAGGTCTATGTCCAGAAATGGTGGTACTTCACTCGATGATATAAGCAAAAAAGACCAAATTAAAATTTTAACAGATTTTTTATATCTTATAAATTATATGAAGTGATTATTTTAATTGCATATATTTAGTAAGAGCCAATTTTTGTCAAAATTGCAAAATTTACCTTTTGAAAGTTAGAGAGGGAACAATTTGAAGGCTCATATTTCGCGAATAAAGCGATTAAACTAAAAATATAGTATAATAATAATTATTTATATCTTTTAAGATCTATTCAACGATACGCCACTGCGACATATAGACAGACGAGCAAAGATGACGGAACCCTAAAAACTGGAATCACGTAATGTAATTTTTTAAATTAAGCTGTATGTCAATAACTTAAAAAAAATCAGTTTTTTAAATATTATTATAATATAATAATGAGCATAAAAAATAAATAAATCCTTCAACGAAACCTGAAGAGATTAACATAGAAAAAAACACCTGCATTTCCATAGCAAGCCATATTGCAGTTCTTTATGAAAAGTCGTTGATCTTTTAAGTTTTTCCTCTTTCTCATTTTTCATCCGTTCATCCCCTAATCTCGTTTATATTTCTGTAGGGTTACCCATATTTTGCGCCCCATTAGATTATATGGGGTGGTAAATTGAAAAATTTACTGAAATAAACTGGTAATAAAGCAATTTTATTTTAAAACAGTGGACTAAATAAAAATGAAAAGTTTACTTAAAATTTTTTGTAAGAAAATTATTCTTAATATTGTAGTGGTACCCAAATTATTGAAAAACATAAAAGTGGTATGTTGAAAAATATTTATCTTTATGTTTGTTTACAGGTCATTGACAACTATGTATCTTGCCACGTAGTAGATATATCTTGGAATTACATTGTCTTCATTTTTTTAATATCACGACATTTCGGCTACTAGTTTTCAAGTGAAATGAATACTTACGCTACAAAACTATTTATACTAAAACTAAATGAAGTGCACACTGCATTTAGTTGTTTTAATTTACAATTACTAAGTAGTTGTTCTCTTATATCTAAAGATGGTTTACTAAAGTCATTCGGGTCCTGATGCATAACCGGGGCTTTTTTGAAATTCAATTTTCTTCAGTGTTGTTCGGTGTAAGATTCTAGCTTCAGTCCATTTTATGTGATGACCATGAGTCCAGGAGTTGTCGGCAGCACCAGATTTATTTCTCCAAGAGATGTATTCTTCTGGTGTTCTTTGATACTTACTTCAAGAGGATCTCTTTGTTTCACCAACGTAGGAGTTGTCACCTTCATATGGTATCTGATACACACAGTTCTCCATATTCCTTTGCTGGTTTGGCCTTAGTAAGCTGACTTCTCAGAAAGTTACTTGGATTGACACACTTCAATGACTTTTTGTTCTTACAATATTATTAAACTAAGGTAATTTTGGTACCACATCCACAAGGGCATACCCTGCTTCCTTGTAATAAGGGTGTTTACATGTTTATATTATTGTAAAATATGTTCAAAAGACCGATTTTGTTATCTTTAAGAAGGGAAAATATTTAATTTTTGACTTTTTGCAGGATACCGAATTCGATAAATATTTGTTATTTTGTAGTACAAGTGTGTCCGTGGTTTCATTATATTTTTTTTAAATAGCAGAAACGAAATTCGAAAGGGTAGAGTAAAAATTTCATATTGCCCAAATTTTGTAATATCTTCCTTGTTTATAAAAATTTTTATATCCGTTTTTCTGACCAATTCCAGAAACTGATAAAATAAATTGGCAATACCTGAAAAAGCTAAGTTTTCCTTTTCTTTCTTTATCAGGGGCGATCATTGAACTCTCTATTTTGCCTTTTGTCGGAGTTTCTCTTGACTTCGCCCTTATCGTGTTATCCTTCTTTCGCACGCAGTTTCTTTAATGTGATATGTCCTTTTCCGTTACCAACAAAAAATAGATTTAGGAGTGCAGTGGAGAATTTTTGCGTTAACGCATGAAACTATATATACTTATGAGCTTTAATTAAATTAAAACTTGCGAAGAATATAATATACTGGATATATTAAAACGGTTACAATGTTCATAAAATTCAAAAAGACGAAAAATTTCTATTTAGATTCTTTAGATATTCGACCAGGATGTGTTCTAGTAGATATAATATACCAGGAACGTTTTGAATGGCTATCTTTGCACCTATGGTGTTAATAGTTCAATTATTTCAAATGTTATTACAATTAGATTGGTTATTAAACTGTGCAGTGGGAAACAAGTTTATCTATCTACAATTAGTCAAAACGAAATTCGTACAGCAATGACAGCAGCCTTAATATATGAAGAAAACGAAACAGACCTCGCCTGTTTGTTTGTCCTATATAAGTTTGATGACAATCTGCACATGGAATGCTGTAAACGCCATGATTTTCAAGGTTGGTCTTGTCTTTGGGATTTCCCAGGATGTTGGCTATTGTTTTTTGTGGTTTAAATATGGGCTGTATGTTGTGTTTTCTTAAGGTTCTTCCGATTCTGTCTGTTATTCCTTTTATGTATGGTATTATGGCTTTGTTTCTTGTTTGATCTTGGTCTTTGGTCTTTGTTGTAGTCTTCTCTTGTCTTTTTATGGCTTTCTTTATATCTGCTTGTGAGAAACCATTCCGTTCTAGAGCTGTTGAAATGTGTCTTATTTCGTCTTGTTTTGTGTGAAGTTATGTTAGGCGGAGAGACCTTGATACTAATGTCTTGACTACTGCCTGCTTTTGAGAGGGATGATGATGTGACGCTGCATTGAAATATTGGTCAGTATGTGTGGGTTTCCGATGTACGCTGAAGCCCAAGGTGTTGTTGAGTTTCCTAGTTAATAGCAGGTTCAAAAAAGGAAGTTTCTTTTCTTATTCGATTTCTAGCGTGAATTGGATTCTGTGGTGGATATTGTTCAGATATATGAGGAAATCGTCCAGGTGTTCTTTTCCATGATGACATATTATAAAAATATCATCGACATAGCGTTTCCAAAATTTCAGTCTTAAAGGGGCCTTTTGCAATGCCTCTTGTTCGAAATATATCATGAAAAGGTTGGCTATGACTGGTGAAAGCGAGGACCCCATAGGTGCGCCATCTGTTTGTTTGTATATTTGGTTATTGAACATGAAGTATGTGTTCTTTAGGCAGTGTTCTGCAAGTTCAATTGTGTAGTCTGGAAAATCATCGTTCATGGCGATTTTGTCCAAAGTCTCATCCAGTGGTATGCTTGGATATAGCGATTTTATGTTAAGGCTTGCTAAGATGTCATTTTCTTCGAGGTGAATGTTTTTGATCATTTTAGTCAGATGCTCGGAATTTTTCACGAAGGAATCGGCCAATTCGACTCTTGGTTCCATGATACTTGCTAGATATTTTTCCAATTTTTGTGTAGGAGATCCCATGGCGCTCACTATTGGTCTGAGTGGTGCATTTGTTCTGTGTATTTTTGGTAAGCCATATAGTTTTGGACATCTGCTTGATTTTTCTCTTGGTATTATAGATTTTTCAATTTCTGGGTCTAGTTTTGAGGCTTTAATCTTGGCTTTCGTAGTTTTTTCAAGGTACGTCGTTGGATCTCTGTTGGTTTGTTTGCAAGAGGTGTCTTCGAGAATTTCTGACATTTTTTGCATGTATTCGTTGGTGTTCATTACAACCGTGACATTTCCCTTACCTGCTGGTAATATTGTTATTTCCTTATTCTTTTTTAAGGATGAGAGGGCTTGATGTTCAGTTCGCGTTAAGTTTGAGTTGGGAGGTCGGCTTGATTTCAAAATTTGTCTTGTCTGGCTTGTTCGGCATTTTTTCTGGGATGTTTCCTAGGGCAGCTTCTATATTCGAAATTATCTCTTTTAAGGGGACTGTTTTTGGCGTTACGGCAAAATTAAAACCTTTAGACAGAACTAATTTCTCGGATTCTGTGAACTGGTGGTTGGAGATGTTATGGACAACTTTGTTGCAGTCTAGTGTTTGCTGTGTGTGGACACATATATAAATGTTACTGCAAAAGCCCGAACTACGGTGAATCCTAAGACTTTCCAATAAACCTAAGATTTACCAACTCTTAAGGGTAACTCTTCGATCATCGTTCATTTCGAACTTTAACCATCATTCATTTGGTGAATCTTAGGATTTATCTGAAAGATACGGTAATCGTTGAAAAAGACATGTTATAACGTGTTCGACGCATCGTCTCGTACTAGTGGGCAGTCTGCAACCAACCGCTACCCGTATTGCCTCTGCTCTCCTCAGTCGATTGTTTGACACGTTTGAACAAGCACGGTAATGTGATTTCTGTTTGTGTTTTTGATGTCTAAAAGTAATTTATGAATCAAAGTGAGTGTAAAACATAGATTTTATAGAACAATGGACGCGTTTGTGGCCAGCAAGAAAGATAATAACTTTTATCTCGATAAGAACAAGTCTTTAGAGGAAGTAAAAACTGCAAAGAACATGAAAAAGATTAAAGCTCTTCATTACAGGCATACAAAGCGTTATGATATTTTGACTATAGGTGGCGAAGAAAAGCTAATTGCGTCAATGAAGGAAGAGAAAGGAGAAATTAAGTATTACGTTAACAAATGTTATTCAACATTCTCGAAAAAATAGATGTTGCTGTTGGATATGGTGACAGGACCAGCCTTGTCAAAAGAAACAGAAGATTTTAAAAAAGGGCATTGTCATCTAGCCTATACCTCATAGTAAAATGAACTCACGTTGTCAAGTAGATCTCATAGACCTACAAACCAACTCTGACGGAAATTATACATTCATATTAATTCACCAAGACCATCTTACTAAATTTTTGATCCTTTATTCACTACGAACTAAACGCGCAGCAGAAGTTGCATACCATCTCTTGGATATTTTCACCACTTTTGGACAGCTAAACATCCTTCATTCCGAAAATGGCCGGGATCTTTATAACCAAGCAATTGAAAATTTATACTCTATGTGGCCAAATGTAAAAGTTGTACATGGAAAGCCAAGTCAAAGCCATAGTCAAGGATTAGTGGAGCGTGGCAATCAAGACATCGAGAATATGCTCAGCTTGTGGATAGAAACCAATCTGTCGTCAAGGTCGTCTGAGGGCTTGAAATTCATCCAGGGCATATCACGAGGGAATAAAATGCTCCCCCTACGAAGCAATGTTTGCTGGTCCAATGAAAATGGGCATTGCAACGTCAGCAATTCCTAAATATATGACTGGACTATTAAGAGCTGAAGAAGATTTAGAGAATTTGTTGCATTCGCAAAAAATACAGAACAAAATATTAACGTCAAAAATTTAATTGCACAGAACAAGGAAGACAACATTGACTAAAAGGTGGTCGGACTTGCATTGTCTTTATTTATTTTTATTTTTACGTTTCAATGAGGTTGTATCTCTAATCGTTATCAAGTATAAACTGAATGTTTTGTCTTAAGACTATGAGCTTATATTGGGAATGTGTCCATTGAAGCGCAAAGTTTCGCTTAACAGTACACACCTCAAAGATTTGTCGTTACAAAGTAGTGGTTGCCAAAGATTAGGTATCTCAACACTCGGTTTACTGAAAATTCCATTATTGTTTTTAAAGTATGCTGCTTCTATAAATTTTCTTTTTTTCATATTGGGTTCCATATATATTGCCGCAGCCTCAGACCATTTTATATGGTATTGTTTATCCCAGGAGTATTCTGAAATACATGATCTCGACGTTTCCCCTTTTTGTGTATGAGTTTTGTGTTCCTTAATTCTAACTTCTAGTGGTCGTTTGGTTTCTCCAATATACATTTCACCACACTCGCATGGAACTTTGTAAACACATTCTTTCTTATCGGCAGTTTTAGGTTTTGTATTTGTTAAATGAGCTCTAAATGTATTTCCTGATTTAAAGGCTGTTTTTATATTATAATTACTGGTAATTCGTCTTATTTTCTCCGACGTTCCCTTAATGTACGGAATTGTGAAGAAGGAATGTGTTTATTGTTGTCCAGTGTTCGTTGTTCTAAAATTATTTATAACATCGTCAATTAGTTTTGAAGGATAACCATTCTGTTGTAAAAGATGAAGGAGAAGCAAAATACCAATGTAACAATTCAAAGACATACCGATTCAGAGACAGAATATGCAACTCAAGCTCAAGAAGATCCAATACCAAAATAGATAGAATGTGTCTAGACAATAAGAAAAAAAGAAAAGTTGAATTTGGAAAGCTGAAAAAATGAAAGCCATGTCGGCTGATGAATATCCAAATGTGATGGTTGGCGAAAATTTAAGACTGAAAGTACCTGACATTGACAGAGCTAAAACTGGCCCGAAAAGCATTATTGCAGTTGTGGAAGATGTAGAGGACAATGACTTTTACCAACTGGGTACCAAAATTGGAGTATTAAAGCAGCTTTGTAAACAGAATCAGTTTACTTCATGCTCTGAAGATTTTATAAACACAGAAGAAGTTCTTAAAGATAAAGAAGTAAGTTTTCGAGAAGCTGTCGGAAAATTGTCGTTAACTGGAGGACAAGGATTTAAAGAGTGTAACTGTCTCAAAAAATGCTTGTCGATGAAATGCGCTTGCAAGCCATCAGGATTACTGTGTAATTCTAAATGTCACAATAGCGCTCTGTGTTGTAATAAGTAAAATGTTTTTTACTACCTATTACTAAATTACTAAAATAGGTAAGAATTTGACTGATTAACAATATAAATGATCAATATTTACTCTCATATGATACATAAAAATATGTAAGGTTCTGACTGATTGAGTTGATTAAAATAAATTATTAAGAAGGACTCATTGTTTTAATCTCACAACCAGCGTTTACCAGCCGTCACTGGGAAAACCTAGCATGTACTAAATTCTAATGGCAAAAACCCTAAAAAATTGTCCCCTTTTTATAAATCTTTACATTTACCAACTCGTGTCGGTAAATCCTAAGATTTACTGGTAAAACCTAAGATTAACCAATATATGGACTTTTACAGTAATATATATATATATATATATATATATATATATATATATATATATATATATATATTCTGGGTAAATTGGCGAAGGAATTTTTAATATTAAATTTTTTTTTACCAAAATACTTATAATGGTTGCTTGCGTTTCGTGTTTTTGTTGATTTGCCTTTTTTAGACACTGCTAAAACTCTTTTTGTAGTATTTCCAGCAGGATAGCGTAAAGGATAATGGAAACCACGCGTTCAGTGTAGTAGTGGGTGTGTTACAATCCTGCAGCTGATATGTTTACAAACAGTGTGCAGGATGGGCGCTAAAGTCAAATTGAAAAAGGTTTGTTTCGTGATAACAGGATTAAATTGAGTATATGGACATACATATGTATACATTCCTGCGTCTGTGATCAATAAAAATGTAAGTATAACGATACTGTACTGGGTTTATTTATTTTTTTTTTTTCGTTTTTTTTTTTTAATTTAATAAGCTAACTAATATTTAGAATAAATTTATAAAAAATTTTTATAAAATAACTTTTTATTGCTATTAAAGAAATTCTTTTCATTATTGATTTAAATTTATTTTAAACTAATTTTAAATGTTATTGTTTAATCATTATAAAAAAAATTGTATCTTTTAGTAAAAATGGAACTATTGGTATATGAATTTGGATCATTTAATCCATGCAAATAAATATTTGAAAACAGTTATTTAAATTTTTTGAAAAATTTTCTCAAGAAGTTGACTGAGTACGAATTTTGAAAAATCCTTTCTAGTGGGTGGCTACATAGTGTTGTCAACTTTTTCCCAAAATTATATGATTCTATCTTTAATAATTTAGCTTGTGTATTAATATGCCAGTTAGTTAGCACAACTCCCTATATAAGACATTTATTCTACATCGAAATTCAAAATATTTACAGACTTAAAAATCCTATTTTTAACCGACTTCTAAACAAGGAGGTTCTCAATTCGTTGACTATGTATTTTTTTTTTATGTATGTACACCGATTACTCCGGAACGGCGGCACCGAACTGAATGAAATTTTTTACGTTTACGTTGTTCAGAAAGTTGCTGCGGTGGTTCCATATTTTTTTTGGATGAAATTGGTTCAGTAAAATCCAAGATGGCGCTGACAATATGGCGGCCAAAAAAATTAATTTTGTCCGATATTCTCCGAACTTGATATTGGGGAATTTTTGGGCTCGTACACAACGCATCTAAAATTATTTTAAAAAAATTCAATATGGCGGCCAAAAAAATTTAATTGTGTTCGATTTGCTACAAAATTGGTGTGGGGGAGTTTCCGGGGTCGCATATATTGAATTCAAAATATTTTAAAAAAATTCAATATGGCGGACGAAAAAATCAATTTTAAATATTTTTTGATAAACTCAAATTTTACATTTTTCGATTTTCTCTAAAACTGAGATAGGGGGTTCTTGAGGGTGTAACTTATGAAATAAAAATTATTTTTTCAGGATTCGGTATATCGAATCCGATATATTGGATTAAAAATTTTACATCAAAGGTGGGTCTGAATCGGTTTTCAGGAGGTAAATAGCGAATATAAAAAAATTTTTAAAAATCTAATATGTCAGATGCAATATGACGATCTAGAAATTTCAAATTTTCGGATTTCATGCAAAGTTGGTACAAGGGGGTTTTAATGGGTTTATATTCAGATTAGATTAAGACGTTAAAATACTTTTTTGAAATTTAATATGGCGGATTCAATCAGGGGCGGATCCAGCCTCTCTCCTTGGAGGGGGCGGTGATATCACAAAAGTACAGTATGGCAAGAAAAACAAGTTGTTAACGGGGGGGGGGGGGTACAAGCAGCATACTCATTCCTAATATAAAAGACATAATGGGTTCTATTTTCCTGAACTCAAAGCTCTTGGGAGGGGGCGGGGCGATCGCAAGTATACACATTCTTATACTCTATTCAAGAACTAGAGAGAATAATAAAACTGTTACCGAAACCTCCAACGTACCTGCTCCAGTGCCGCTGGTAACTGAGAACTGCCATAAATCTAATTATATTTCATTTTATTTAAATATATTTTATAAATTTACTGCAACATAAAAATTCTGATAGTTTAATTTAATTTCTGTCAGTGAGCAAAGTACACCTTAGAGTTTGTTCTTAGTGATTTTTCTTGTTTGCGCTTGTTTTTATATATTATTTGAGATTAGAGAGATACCCAAAAGATATGGCTTTCATCTCTATATTTATTCCAAAATCGTTAAACCAGGGCAGTTTTTCCTGAACGAAAAACTTATTATGATGAATGTTTATGATGCCTTAAGATATCAATATCTAGATAATAATATTAAAAGCTCTGTTGAGATGTGTTCCAACATGACAGGAGTTGGAAAATCTACTATGTACCGAATACTGAAGGAGAAAAAACGACTGAAATTGTTAGTACTCCCAAGCCACATTCGATCACAGACAAATGAAAAACCTCGTTGGAAGAAAAGATGAAAACTGCAATTAAAGGGGTTGTATATATATTTTATTATAAGAAGCAGATCCCAACCGTCTACAAAATTCTAACTAAAATCAATGGAGATCACGTTTTACCTGAAATTAAAAGAACAGATCTCTGGAAATTGCTCAGAGATCTTAATTTTTGCTGGGAAAAACCGATAGAAAATCTGTTCCAAAAAATCTTCCGGAAATTGTCCATTGAAGAAGTAAATATCTCTCTCAAGTAAAAGGTAGAGTTGCTAGAAATAACACAATTAACAAAACTAGAAATTTAACTAAACTTTTGAAAGATTTTTTTGAATAAAGTTACTGCGGAAAATTGAGAAAAATCCATATAATAAAAGAATAAAACAAAATGTGAGAACTCGATCTCATAATCGGTGAGATAGAAGAACCAATTATAATTAATTTGAGCGAAGATAGTTTCACTGACTGATTAGGAATTAGATACGTAATGTTTACTAGTGTAAACACAATTTATTATTTAAATTTTTGTTTTTGTTGTATTTTATTGTTTAATGTTGTTTATATGTTTTTTATTTTTTATATATTTTTATTTTAGTGTGTCCCACTTTTTAATTTTATATATATTTAATTCTAATTAGCCGTAAGTTTTTTATTATTTTATTATTGTATTTGTGTCTTTTTCTTAAGCGTGTAGAATTAACATGTATATCTTATTTTTTTGGGGCTATCGTATTTCCATATAATAAAATAAATTAAATTAAGATATTAGTACAATAGAAATAAAAATGAGTAGGTCTAATTTTAATTACAATATAAAAAATAAAACGTCAAATACCCTAAAAATGTTTTTCATTAATAATAAAATGACCGATAGCCCCAAAAATATTTTAATATTATATGTACGAATTTATTTTTTTATATATGTTTACCTTTTTGTATTTTTGACATTGGATATTTTGTTAGTATTTAAATTAAAACTTCGAATTTTTTGAGAGAATAAGGCTACGTTTTAGTCCATTATTATAGACCGGTATTTTTGATTATAAAATTTCTAACCCATTCCTATGAAAAATATATGTGTCTAACAGATTTTACTAAAGACACCGGACTAAAGAATACAGGTAGTTTGCGAAGAGAAAAAGGATAAAAAATTATTTATTACTCTCTAGTTCTTAAATAAACTGTAGTATAAGAGGAAAAATCGGGTGCATTTTCCTAAACTCAAAGCCCTTGGGGGGGGGGGGGGGGCGATCGCCCCCATCGCCCCCCCCCCCTTGGATCCGCGCCTGGATCCAATATGTTGGGTTGAAAATCTTACCTTATTCCCATTTTTCAGATTTGGTATTAAGGGATTTTTGGGAGCGTGTATTACGAATATGACGTTAATTTTTTACAACTATTAAGTTGATAAGATACAATATGAGGGAGTGAAAATTTTACATTTTCCGATTTCATCTAAAATTGATATTGCGAGGTTTTTGGGACGTATACAAACTCAATATGCAGTATAAAATATATCGGGCTAAGTTTACGTCTCAAGTTCCTTAAATATCGATATTGGAAGATTTTGGGGCCTATATTACCAATCTAAAATTAATTTGAAATTTAAGATAGTGGGTTTACTCTGACAGACTAAATATTTGTTTGACACAATTTCACTGGTATTTGGAGAACTAAAACCAAAGAATTTTTTGTGGTTCATTTTAGGATGATTTAAAACTTTGGATTAAATGGGTACTTTTTTGCCACCTTGGAGTCATTGCGAAATACACTAATCTCTATTTATACTTGGTTCAAATAATTTATGGATAGCATAATGAATTAAAAGCTAATAATCGAAAAATAAAATTTTTATAAAAAATTTGAACCGACTTCTAAAAGTTCTCTAAAAAGGGAAAAATAACTATAAACGTTTAAATAGATTAAAACTACTTTATTTGTAATTGCTTTCTTACCATAATTCGTATATATTAGTAATTTATATCATTTAGAACCATTGTGCGCCGACTTCAAAAATTTCAATTTCATATAAAACTTATAGTTATTTTTCACTTTTTAGAGCACTTTTAGAAGTCGGCTCAATTTTTTATAATTGTCTTATCTATAATATTATATAAGTTTATAATATCAGTACATTTTCTCAAGTTTCTGAATCAAAATTCTTCACTCCCACGATCTATTTTGTCTTGATTTTTAGATTAAAATCATCATGCAATTCCTAAAGAGTTATTTATTTTAAGGACATTCATTACGAAATGAGACATTCTACGTAATTCTTAAAAATTTTATGATTTCAAAATATATAAATAAATATAGACGAAATTAAAAAGTTTATTAAATTTTAAAGGGGCCAACAATCCATTCTTTACATCAAATTGTCTCCCTGAGGTCAGAGACTGTCAGCAAACTGCTTTTTTTCTAATTTTAATACAAAACACTATAAAATATTTTTATCATTCGTGTTGTATGGTTGCTTCATACTTTCAAAGGTTAATAACCAAATTGTTTAAAAACGTGGGATTATTTTGTCTCACTCCTCTTTCTAGGTGGACTCTGTCTATTTTAAGGTCCTCATTGATTTTGATGTGAAACTTAGCATCCCTGTAGATATCACTAATAAGAGTGGAATATTATTCTGGTATCATTCAGAGTTTAATGGTATCAAAAGCGTTTCGATAGTCTATGAAGGCTATGTATAATGAGATGTTGTACTTTGTGGATTACTTTATTATAATTCTAAGTGTCTGCAAGTGATTTGCTGTGCTAAAGCCTTTTCTAAATCCGGCTTGTCTGTGTGGTTGATATAAGTCAAAATTTGCTGTCAAACGATAGGTTCTTATTCGCGTGGAAGAGCAAACTTATGGCTCGATAAGTTTCTATATTACTACCTTTTTTTAAAAAAAGTATAACTTCTGAGTTTTTTCACGTATCTGATCCCACACAGCACTAGACGTCTTATAGACGTCATTTTTATATCCACATTATGTCCGAACGTCTTAAGACATAAATAAGGCGTCTTATAGACGTTGTTTTAAAGACGTCCATAAGACGTCTATATACAACGTCTTTAAGATATCTTTTAAAAGTCTACATACTACATTTTATATGAAAATAAATACAGTTGTGTATAATTTAGTTGATAAAAACTAAAAAGCATTTCCTTCCTTATGTATTTTGTCGCAGTTGGGTAATAAGTTTGCAACGCCGCACAGAGCTCAGCTGAATACAAGTTGAGGTTAAAATTTTTGATTGAACGACAAATTTTTAGTAGCTTCACTACGACCTTGGTTAATAGAACTTTTGCATGATCTTTTTTATCAATACTTTGGTGCTTTTTGTCACAGACTGTTTGATGTACCGATAACAATGACACACATAAATATGATGCCAGCAAAACTATAACTTTAAAAAACCCGCCTTTTGTTTCTGTCCACTGTCATTTTTCAGTTTTGTATTTATGTTTCGTCATGTCATTATTCATTTCTAATGTTGTTGGGGTGCCGACTGTGAAAATTTAGCTTTTGAAAGAATTTTATTAAAATAGTTGATTTATCTATTTGCCTCTGAAAATCTTTTTTATTCGTGTTTATATAATACTTAAGGTAAGATCGAGAATCATATGTATTTAGGAAAAACAGTAACGTTATTTATAGGTTGTGTTACAGGAAATTCCCGAATGCTTTACCGCTTACATTTTTGTAGTAACTCTACGTTATTAGAAGTATGAAATGAAATCTTCAAAAATATTATCTGTGCGAAAAAGGCTTGCACAGCTCATCCAGATCCGGTCCTAAATATTACAAGAAATATTACTAATGAAGTGGAAGGCGAAATGTTTGTTTATGGAGTGCTCCACTAATGAAACCTGTAAGATTTATTTTGTTCCTGATGATTGGTTTATATTTAAAGAACATAGAAGTTTTGTTAATTACAAGAAGTAATTTTGTTTAAGGTTTTAGAAATTTCAAAACTGGGAGTAGGGAGCATTTATGACTTTGTAAAGCGAGCTTGTAAAATTACCATGTACAGTTGATTAGTACCAAAAGGAAAGAGAAAGTTCTACGATTCTAACTTGGCGAGACTTATTATGAGTAAGTTCTGTCTTTCATTATACATATTAACCTTAAAATAGCATAAGTCACAATTCTATAGTAGAGGACAATTATAAAAATTCGCAAAAATATCAAAAAATTTACTCCCACAAATGATAAACTTTATCCTATCAAATTAAAATCACTTTGTTATTAGGATCTACAGAGACAACAGGACTGGCAAAAAGTCGGAAGAATGAGGAAATTTCAATCCAAACATGGCTGAAAAGGGCATCAGACCAGATTTGTTATTCGACTAAATAAAAATTCTTGTATTTAGAGATTTGTGTACTTTTTATTTCAATAAACTTTTATTTTGTTGATAGTCTACCTTTTAGAGTTATTATATCGAAGGGATAAACTAGGGCTTAAATTTGATAGGCTCACTTATAGTTCGAACAGTAGTAATTCTGAAAATATTTGCTCTTCTACCTCACTTCTTAAGTTTCAAATTAGAAAAAGTTTACATTATGCTTAAGTTATGTATTTTTTTGTATAAAGAGATTATGTTGAACATATTTTTTTTAAGCAAATTATTCATGCGGAACTTGTAGTTATTTAAAATGGTAGTGTATATTTTGCTCTTGATTTTTTCTTAAATAAAGTTATTTCTTGGACTTTTGAATAATTATGGTTTGACTTTGTAAACAAGACAAACAAAAAAATTAAAGGGACCCTTTTTAATGTACATAATTTTAATGGTGGAATATGTTGTTTTAAAGTTGGGAAGGGACGTCCATAAGACGTTGTAAGCAAATGTCTTAAAGACGTTACCTTTTGTAACATAAGACGTGTCTACAACGTCTTATGGACGTCATTCGTCTTTAATGGACATCCATAAGACGTCCTGAATGTTAAGATCAAACGTTTTATGGACTTGTGCTGTTTGGGGTGTTTTGCCTTCCATCAGGCATTTACTAAAAAAAGTTTTTAAAGATTTCATCAGTCTGTTTCCCTCTATTTTCAACATCTCACAAGTCATTCTGTCCTTTCCAGGTGCTTTTCCGTTCTTTATTTGTTTTAACGAGTGTCTTATTTTTGGAAGGTCCACCCCACGTTTAGTACATACAAGTGAACAGTTTTTTTCGTTACAACAGAGGCTTAAATAGATCAAGGAAAAGTAATTATTGGAATACCTTGTGGTATATGTCATTTTTACTCGAGACTATGTTGAAAAAATTTAAGAAAAATATGTGATATATGGTAGAGTATCATAAATATCATCTAAAGCCTTGCAGACTATAAGACCGAAAGCAGCTATTTCGTTCGGTAAAATATCGATTGAGATTATTTTTTAGATTTTAAAACTAAAATAAAATAAGTAGAACCGGTTTATCGTAAGGGCCAGAGGGTCCGCAGTGGTCCTTTTTTTTATATGGACCCACCCAATTTTTTTTTATGTATTTTGAGTCCCTGAACAATAATTTTTAGGGTGGAAGTTCATCCGGTTGAAGATAAGATTGTTTCAATCTTTAATAATGCAATTTTCGCAAAACCAACTTTTGAATCGTATTCTTTGACTGGTTTTAAGCAAAAATTGCCCTTTATGACTCTTACGGACGACGCTTAGTTTCCGAGATCATTTTTCGATTTTTGAATGCTAATAACTTTTGACTAAATGAACTTTTTTCAATTTTCTTGACTGAAATCGAAAGTTTGAATCGGTTATCTACAAGCTACAATCAAATGCCATGCGAAAAACATACGTCTTAATTGTTTATTTTGGCCCGTGTGGCGTGTGGAGGGTAGCCTACTAAATTAACTAAGTCACTCATCATAAAAAAGTTAATAAATAAGTAAAAATATTATACACGAAAAACTAACTACTGTTCATAACGTTCTGAAACAATATACATTGATGCACGTTGGAACAAGTGAAAAATTAAAACATACAAAACCTAGTCTGCTAAAAAGTGCCTAAAAATAATTTATTTCGGTTATGGTCACGGATTTCTGAAAATAAATGGATGACAGGTGGTAATGGAGCTGTCAAACGAAAAATGTCCGGAGTATGCTCTGCGCGATTTTGGGTAAAGTGACATTTTGGCACGTCAAATTAACCATCAAAAGTCAAAAAATAGTGTCATTGTTGTTATTATTGTGAAATAATCTTTGTTTTTCCTTGGATTAAATTTATTTTAAATAACTTAATAACCAAGTAATATGCACCAGTCAAATATTTAGGTCTAAATATAGACCATAAAATTATCTTCAATTGGCACTTTGGAACTAAAGTAAAAAATGTATACAAAGGGCCAAATACCTTAGGAGTCTAATAGACAAAGAAAAAGGCATATCAAGAAAAACAACTCATATATACAAAGCAATGCACTGACTTTAATAGGAATACATACCTCCTATATACAGTAATTGCAGGAAGCCAGCACTCATAAAACTTGAAACGGTAGAAACCACTGCTCTATGTAGTATTACTAAAATCCATCATCCTAACTATCCACCAATCAATTATTGTATGAATTCACTAAACATCTAGCCGATTATTGCAGGACTTCCTGTCCTGACAAGTAAGTTTGAAAGAAAACCTGAAACTTGACCGGTGATAGAGGAACTGTGTACGACCAGTGGCCGGAACCATAGGCCAGCCCGAAGACCCCCCATTAATGATACTATTCAACCTTTAATATACTTTTTTTATTATTTCGTGAAGATTTGTAGGGGCTTGAAGACCAAACGAGCTATAAATAAGCTTTTTATTCTGATGGACCCCGTTTGTTGGCTTGTAGGGTTCAAATTTATATGTCCTAATAAATTATAATCAATAATATTTATTTAGTTTTAGTATAGTATAGTGTTTAACATAGTCTAAGGAAGTAAAATATTGCATTTAACATTATTTGAATATAAAATTGAATGTTACTTATTTAAATAAAAGTTTTAAATATCTTACAAATTGTTACTTCTCAAATTTTTTATAAGTTGTGTTGATGAAAACAATTATGTTACACTTAACTGTTTCAAAGTAAGATACTCGACCGTTTGGGGATATAGGGACACAAGTGTTTATGTTAAATCCATAATTAGAACTAGCCGTAGAAAAAGAATTTTTAAACAGCACGCTCATACTATTGAGATATGAACAGAATTTAGTGTAATAATTTTGTATATCTATAATCTCAAATTTAGTTGAAATTTGCGAAACATTCAATTTTCTAAGGAAATTTTAATTAGAAAATACTGAAAATAACGGGGTAGTACTTAATTAACATTTCTACTGTTTTTTCAAAAAATAAATCGTTTTGAAGAAACGGTTCGTCAACATATTGCTTTTTTTTAAGGACTAGTTATTTTTAACAACCAAAAATATAATAAAAATTTTTAATTTATTTTTACGACCGACCAATAGTATGAAAGACGTCCACACAACAATCAACTGACACAAATTGGATAAGTTGAGTAAGGTTATAACGTAATACTGTCATTTTATCTCTTTCTACCATTCGTTTCGTTCAACTACTTATGTCGATGAAATTTTGGAAAGGTATGCAAATTGCTTCAAACCTTGTCAGTGGGAGGTAAACGATTACGTTTAGTCGTTATAATTTTTCAGTGGCGACAGCGTATTCATTGTTATTATAACTTCACCTTACCCAAAATGGCGCATAGCATGGTCCGGACATTTTCTGTTTATTTGACGATCAGTACATATACTTTATAAGTGCGTGGTTATGGTGTATTAAGTACCTGGGCTTAGTCGCGCGAGGCGCCTGCAAGTAGGCTTCCCTCCGCACGTCACACATATATTTACATATATGCGGCCGAAGGTCATTTGTTTATAGCGGAAATAAACAATTAAGACGTAGCTTGTCTGCATGGCATTTGATTGTAGCTTGTAGATGCTGATTCACGTTTTGGATTTCTGTCAAGAAAATTGAAAAAACTTCATTTACTCAAAAGTTATTGTCATTGAAAAATCGCAAAAATTACATTTTTAATTAATTAATAATAATGAAACATCGATTATCTCGGAAACTAAGCATCGTATGTAAAGTAGAATACGATCTCGTAGTTGGTTTTGCGAAAATTTCATTTTTAAAGGTTTATAACAATTTTATCCCCACTCAGACAAAATTCCACCCTAAAGTTATTGTTCAGAGACTCAAAATACATAAACAAATTTTGATGGGCCCATATAAATTAAAGAGGCCACTGCGGCCCCCCTGGCCCTTACACTATTTTTCTTAAATACGTATTTTACTTTTAACGAGAATGGACCACTCAAAAGCTATTACCTTAATTTCGCACAAAACTAGATTAAAACATTAGAAACGACACCAAAAATTATAGCTATAGTAATTGTTAGTAGGAGTTACTAATTATAAGATCTATAATTTGGTTACATCAGACGTGACAGATATAGTTTGTTATTATATTCAGTTTTGCGCTTTTATTCGATTGGGTATAAAAATAATTACGTTATTAAAAATAATTGATGATGAACGACTTAGTAATATTGTTTTTGTGTGTGTGTAATAGTGATATCTAAGTGTAAAATGGTTAAATGAATTTTACAATTCTCTGGAACATATATATCGTTAGGATTTTTGACTTTTTGAGTTGAAATTTTCAAAGTACGTTTACTCTGTAATAATATTAACCGATTTTTATCCATTTCGTTATGCTTTATAGTTAAAAAGTTACTTATAAAAATATATTTTTTTGCGATTTAGATTATTAATGCAGACATCAACTATATTCGAACGAATCGCGCCCTTTTTTTTATTAATTTCCTAAACTAAATTTGAACTAATAATTAGAAATTTAAATAGTGTAAAATTAAATGCATTTTTAATTTCGGAAAAAAATTACTTTGAAGATTTCTCATTTTTGCTTAAAAATATTAGATTATCGAATTCTTTAATTTAAAAAACTTAAGGCATGGGATAGATGATATAGATTTTCGACATTATTATTTTTTAATGGCGATCAAGCTTAATAGTTCGAGAGCCCAGTCGGCTTTGTTAATAATTAAAAAAAAATGTTTTTTATGAAATAAAAAATATGTTCATGTTTCTCGGCTCGAAGCAAAAAGTATCTCTTGTGATTTTTCTGTCCAACGCATAGTTTTTTAGTTAAAAATCGTTAAATATTGAAAAATGGCGTTTTTTTGCCACTTTTCAATATGAGTAACTTTTGATTAAAGAAATATTTTGACATTCTACGCTTAGCAATTGTTAGTTGAGGTCAGGAACTTCTCGGATTAATCTCAATGCGAATGATTTTTAACGCTATAAACAAATAGCGTTTCATCAGTTATAACGTACGCGCCGCCGTATATAAAGTGAAGTGGAAGTCTACTTACAGGCGCTCACCTAGTGCACATAAGCCATTATAGATTTCGCTAACAGTTTAAACATATTTTAGTACATATCTTTTTTATTTATTGATTATAAGCATCGAATTATAAAGTAAACAATACATTAGCATAAAGAACTTCAGATATTATAACTAAATTTGAGAGTGGGCGGGTTGATGTCTATTCTACATAATAATTTCTATCCATGTTTAAAATATGGCATAATGAATAAAATACAATATCGTAATATTTTGCGCACATTTTGATAATAGTACATCAGTTAGACAGTATTTTTAGGTTGCAACTTGTTAATAACAAGGGTAACTTTGTATAAGATTGTCTATTCCAAAAATTTGTAGTTTTCAAAATATTGGCAATTCAACATTTTTCTATTATAAAAATGCTATACGGCTTTTAAGTTTTGTTATTAGTTGGCCATGACGGCGAGGCGTGGCGAAAATAAAACAATCGAACCCTACAGAATTGACACTATTTCTTGTTTTTGGACATTCATTAATAATAATCAAGCCGAAGCAACTAAATTTCACACAAGAAGATTATTTACACTTATTTATTATTTACGGAGAATGTGATAGAGTTATTTCAAGAACATGCGATACATTCGTGATCCAATATCCGAAGAAACAGAAACCAACACTACCAACTGTTAAAAAGATTATAAAAAACTTCAAGAACTTTGGATCTATAAAAACAAAAAGAGATAGAAATAAACCTGCTGTTAATAGTGAAAATATTGAAACTACAATTTAAGGATATTTCGCCGCATATCCAATAATATCTACAAGGCAAGTAGCATTAGAGTCGGGATTATCTCAAACATCAGTTTTAAGGGTTTTAAGGAGACACATTCATTAATAATAATCAAGCCGAAGCAATTAAATTTCACACACGAAGATTACTTAAACTTATTTATTATTTATGGGGAATGTGATAGAGTTATTTCAAGAACATGCGATACATTCGTGATCCAATATCCGAAGAAACAGAAACCAACACTACCAACTGTTAAAAAGATTATAAAAAACTTCAAGAACTTTGGATCCATAAAAACAAAAAGAGATAGAAATAAACCTGCTGTTAATAGTGAAAATATTGAAACTACAATTTAAGGATATTTCGCCGCATATCCAATAATATCTACAAGGCAAGTAGCATTAGAGTCGGGATTATCTCAAACATCAGTTTTAAGGGTTTTAAGGAGACACATTCATTAATAATAATCAAGCCGAAGCAATTAAATTTCACACACGAAGATTACTTAAACTTATTTATTATTTATGGGGAATGTGATAGAGTTATTTCAAGAACATGCGATACATTCGTGATCCAATATCCGAAGAAACAGAAACCAACACTACCAACTGTTAAAAAGATTATAAAAAACTTCAAGAACTTTGGATCCATAAAAACAAAAAGAGATAGAAATAAACCTGCTGTTAATAGTGAAAATATTGAAACTACAATTTAAGGATATTTCGCCGCATATCCAATAATATCTACAAGGCAAGTAGCATTAGAGTCGGGATTATCTCAAACATCAGTTTTAAGGGTTTTAAGGAGACACAATTTTTATTCCTATATATATTCCATTGTACAACATTTAGAATGCACTGATTTTCCACGAAGAGTAGAGTTCTGTCAATTTATTTTATTTCGGTCACAAGAAAATGCTAGTTTTTTGGATAATATTATTTGATCGGACTAAGCCAAATTCACAAAAATTGGACGCAATTCCTACTATTGTAGCGACTCAAACGTACATCCATTTAGAGGATTAAATTTTCAAGAATTTTGGCAATTTACCGTGTATTGTGCTATAAGAAATGACAGCGTCATCGCCCTAGAATTCTACCAAGATAATCTGAATGGTAAGTTAGCCATTCTTGAAGACTTCTAGACCGAAAATACGTTTTTTAACCTATAGGTGAGCGCTACTTCGACTTCTTGAGAAACTTGGAAGTGAACTATTTAGATAACTTGCCGCTGGCTGATCATAGAAATCTATTTTAACAACATGATGAGGCGCCTTCACATAATAGTTATTTAGTTAACAATCATCTGCAAACTTGTTTTATGATCAATGGGTCAAGAATGGGCAACATCTTGGGCCAACTCGCTCCCCCGACCTAACAGTACTTGATTTTTTTATTTGGGGGATAATCAAAAATAAACTCTTCAACACCGCATTAACCACTCTGGAAATTTGCATGCAGCGCGTCAGAATAGTATTTGAAAAATTTAATCCTCAGTCAGTAAGAAGAGCCATCCATGAAGAGTTCCTGCTTAGGTGCGAAAAATGTTTGGAAGTTCAGAGCGTCAATTTGAACATATCCTCAAATAATTTTTGTAAGTTTATTCTATTAACGCCTGGTTTATTTCTATTGCTTTTAGCTTTCATAGATCCAAAGTTCTTGAAAAGTTTTTTTATAATCTTTTTAACAGTTGGTAGTGTTGGTTTCTGTTTCTTCGGATATCGGATCATGAATGTGTCCCATGTTCTTGAAATAACTCTATCACATTCTCCAGAAATAATAAATAAGTTTAAATAATCTTCGTGCGTGTAATTTAATCGCTTCGGCATGCGGATATCGGATCGCGAATGTATCGCATGTTCTTGAAATAGCTCTATCACGTTCTTCATAAATAATAAATAAGTTTAAATAGTCTTCGTGCATGTAATTTATTCGCATCGGTATGATTATCATTAATGAATGTCAAATGGCAACAAATAGTGACAATTCTGTAGGATTCGATCGTTTTATTTTCGCCACGCCTCGCCGTCATGGCCAACTAACAAACTGTTCGTTCGAAAGTTCGTTCGTAGACGCCATACAGTGAGCTTTGAAAATGGTGAATGAGATTTCACCGAAACGTCAGCAATAAAAACATTACATTTTCGCACTGTGATTTCCCAGCTGTAGTTCTTGACTAGAACTATCAATTGATGGGCGCAAAATTAAAAAATATGTGTTTAATCAAAAGTTATTCATGTTCAAAAGTGGCAAAAAATACCATTTTTAAAATATCTAACAATTTTTAACTCAAAAACTATGCATCGGTCGGAAAAATCACAAGAGATACTTTTTGCTTAGAATCGACTGGGGAACATGGAAATATTTTACAAAAGAAAAACAATTTTTTTGTAATAAATTACTTGAGCACCTTTTGGGAATCCAAACCTTAGTGTAGCCATACCTCTTCATCGGCTACGAAAACACACTGAGCCCCCCAATTATAACTTTTTGGAAGAGGTCAAAGCTTAAAAATTATAGATATTTTTAAAAAACTTTAATAAATTATGCATTGATTTAAAAAATATATGTTTCTTAACAGGCTTTTTTAAAATACTTGGTTCTCATAAAAACGTTTTCATTAATTATGAACGGGTTATTTATTAATGTTGATTTGTCCTCGCATGTAAAACCTTGTTAACAGATAATTTAAGATAATAATTTTGTAAACGTACATTACAGTTCAAGTTTCCAATTAATGTCTCCCGGTAGTTGTAAACTTTAGGTGATAATGTTATCGATTTTATGTTTTTGATTTCTTTGCATTTCAAATTAAGACATAATAAATGAATTTTTTAAACACTTGCTTTAATAATATTTTATCTGAAACTGTGGTAATTGATTTATTTTACTCCACTCAAAAATTAACTCTTTTTCACAGAATAGATTTATTTTGAAGCGTAGATTGTAAAAATAATTACAAAATTTCATGTTAATGTTTAATTCTTAAGATAATAACTTAATTCAGTGGTTCGAGTCTCAATGCATTGTTAGTCACTTTCCCTTCTATATTGTTATGTTTATCCATCTTTTGCCAAAACCATAAAAATTATGAGATATTGAAAACAGTTATCAGAAGATAACTTTATGTTTTTGTTAATTGGCACAACTGCTTTTTGGCGACATTTAATTAAACCTGATTTCAGCAAAGAACTTTGAGGGGATGTGGGAAACGACAAAAATAGACTAAATGCCAAAAAAAAAATGATCCTAACATGCAGAAAATAAATGTCATAAATGGACATTAAGTGGCTACGTGGAGCAAGCGCAGAAAGAAATTTGATAGTAAATTTTTTGTATGAGGTTGGCAATATGAGAACCAGAAAATCAGAGCAGGAATTGCGAACGTGGCGATCGGCATGTCGGCGTATTCTTTGTGTTTAATGTAATCGTTTGTCGTTGTCCTTGACACTTAAAATTCTGTTGATTTTTTTGTTATGCCGTGCAGAGAAAATTTCGGAATTAATATCTGTGTATGTTATCAAGACATTTGTGCAGACTCTTTATTTATAACAATGCATCAATGTATGGTATTGTTTTGAATATCCTGTTAATTCATTATTTTCAGTAAATACATTTTTAAAATTTGGTAATTATTTACATTATGGTAAATCTAGGAAAATTACATTTTTTGGGAAAAATTCGATCCTTACCACCTATTTCGAGGTCGTAGAATATGACTTAAGCTTTTGTTTTTCACTATTTTTCCTCAGTTTCCCAGACAACGCAAAAAACGCCAAGCGTCACTTCACCAAGCACTTTAAATTCTGAAGAAAACACCGAACCTATATATTTATTTTCAAATGTACTAGTTAAAATATCATGTATGTAACATGTGTCAACTGTTTTTGTACAAATTTTAGTGAATAAATTTAGAAAAACTAAACGAAAAACCAAAAATACATTCCGGAAAGGCCATCGATCACCAGACTCGCGAAAACGTCTAATATTCGTTTGACACGTTGCCAGATGTAAATACTTTCGTGGTATAAACTATAAAATTTGTCCATTTCAGTCAACAATATAGTTTAATTTTTGTAATGTTTTATTCACACTCAGGGAAAAATTAATCTTAACCATCCAAAATTTTTACTTAGTTCAGGTTTATCTTGATTTTGGTTAATTTGTAAAACTGAAACTAATCTGAACTAACTTAAAATGACTTAGACTTATACTTTCGTAATATAAACTACAAAATTTATCCATTACAGTTAGCAACATAGTTTAATTTTTGTAATGTATAAAAAAGGTTAAAATTAATTTTAACCATCAAAAATTTTTGACCAGTTTTGGCTAATTTAGATTTAGCTTAGTTTTTATTAGTTTGAGAAATTAAAAGTAACCTGAACTAACCTAGATTTATTAATTTAAAACGCTATTGGCCAGTAGAGACCACGTAAAGGCGGGATAATCTGAAAGACAAGTATATATGTAAATTTCACAGACATCGTATTGGCAATCTGGCAACACCGCTAATTTTTCGTGTTTTAGAAACGAATTACTATTGGATCGCACTCTTTGAGTGATTCTAAGCAAAAAAGGTCCCTAATAACTTTTACGTACAACGCTTAGTTTCTGAGATAATTGATGTTCAATAATTAATGCGATTTTACGCTTTTTGAATGTTAATAACTTTTGACTAAATGAACATTTTTTTTTTAATTTTCTTGACAGCGATCGAAAGTTCGAATCAGCATTTACAAGCTACAATCAAATGCCATACGAAAAAGTTATGTCGTAATTGGTTATTTCGGCTATAAACAAATGGCTTTCGTCCGCTTACATGCATGCGCCATCCTGTGTGGCGCGCAGAGGGAAGTCTACTTGCAAGCGCCTCGCGCGACCAAGCATGCGTACTTAATACATCATAACCGAAATAAGCCTGCAATATGAGTTATCAGCATTGCATTAAACGTTTTTAT
Source organism: Diaprepes abbreviatus (assembly GCA_034092305.1). Taxonomy (NCBI): domain Eukaryota; kingdom Metazoa; phylum Arthropoda; class Insecta; order Coleoptera; family Curculionidae; genus Diaprepes; species Diaprepes abbreviatus. Next base: position 756,662 of record JASJET010000070.1, read on the forward strand.
CCTTTACGCTTGCTTTTTAGCAGATTATCTTTGGTGTGTTTTGATTTTTCACTTGTTGCAACCTGCATCAAAGTATACTATTGCAGAACGTTATGAACAGTGGCTATTTCTTATGTATAATGTTTTTACTTATTAAGTTTTTTATGATAAATGACTTAAATAATTTAAAGCTTTGTACTGTGTATAAAAGAAATGAGAAAAAAAAGTTTACTAGTACAAATCGAAATAAAATAAGGCAAGCAGCAAGTGTACGTCTTGACGAAGTGTATTATAGATTGCAAGTCCAAAATAAGTAGTTTCGACAATTATATTTCATTGCAGATATGTATGTATCTCGTGGCAGGTATAGTTTTGTATATCTTGTGCAAAGATGTAGTTATATAAATAACATTTCGGTTGTAAACGTAATTTTATTTTGCGCATTATAGTTGAAATATTTTTGAAGCTGAATTTTTTTTCCAACATCAATTATCTCGGAAACAAAGCATCGTACATAAAAGTTAGTAAGGACTTTTTTGCTTAAAATCATTCAAAGAATAGAACTGGTTTTACGAAATTGCATTTTAAAAAATTTAAACAATTATTTGTTTACAATAATCTTATCACTACCCGGGCGAACTTCCACCTTAAAAATTATTGTTCAGGGACTCAAAATACATAAAAAAAACTTGGGTGGGTCCATAAAAATTAAAGGGGCTCCTGTTGACCCCCTAGTTCCTACACTATTAGGTATAAGCTATTGATTTTTTAGGTAATGTTCATATTATTCGTTGCTGTTCTGCAGACGTTCTATAAGTACTCGTATTTGTTTGTATGTTTTTCTATATATTTTCCTCGTTATTTTCTTGTTCATTAATTTTTTTAGTATGCCCCTGGCCCCTACACTGTTAGGTATAAGCTATAGATTTTTTTAGGTAACGTTGATATTATTCTTTGCTGTTTTGTAGACGTTTTGTAACTACTCGTATTTGTTTGTGTGTTTTCTATATATTTTCCTAGTTGCTTTCTTGTTCATCAGTTTCTTTTATTATGGCCAACAGTTTATGATCATAATGTTTTTGGCGATGTCTTTATACTATACTGTATCAGGATAATGTTGATTTAATTGTTGGGTGGTTCATATAGAAAAATTCATATCCATTTTTTCCGGAGCTGTTTGTTGTCAAGATTTTATTGGCTCCTAAAAAATTTATCAACTGTTCTTTATTCATTACGTATTTTGTATCCGAAATTGCCGATTCTTGTTTTAGTTCTCTACATTTTTTTCAGAATAGATTTAAGATTGAAGATAAAGAAGAGTATTTTAAATAAGTCATTCCAGCTTAATTTCTGAGAAAAAAATTAAAGGGTGATTTAACTGTAAAAAACAGCAAAATAATCGATTCATAGATCTTTATTGAAAGAATATCAATAATTTTGCCTTATAACAGCACAGAAAGAAATGAATCTCTTTTCTTAAAAATTGTGCTGATGGGATCAACATCCTAGTTAGTTTTTATTTATTGTCAAGCCATTGTTAAGTGGTATTATAAAAAAAGATGTAAATACTATAAAAAATAATAAATATTCCAAGCGAGATGGTTTGGATGGCCGCAACATTGTAAAATATGTGAAAAGGTTTTTCATGTACATGCAATAAACAAACACAAGAAATTGCACGAAGTGTATTTCCAATATATTCATGGCTTCCAGGAAGTCTAGTTATTTAGTAATGCGCACTTTACGAAACAAGTAAATAACTAACTATAAGTAACCTTCAGTACAGGTGAATTGATCTACAAAGGAAATTTATCTAAATTTCATTAATTTTATTGCTTTTTATTTGCGCTAATTTTATTATATAATCGTTGGAAACATTCGAAGAAAATTAAGTAGTTTTCAGTGCTTGATACAAGTTTTCAGAATCGATCTAAGGTTATTATTGTTAAGCACATTATTTTTTAAAAAAATGTTTTTCATTCAGTAATTTAACTTTAGCTTTTGAAATTTCACAATAGTTTATAACAGATTGGTGCCATTAATTTAAATTTTATTAAAAGCGGTTAATAGTGCCAATTAATATTTTAATTAAAACTGACAAAATTTTGATTAAGTCTATTCAAGAAAAAAAAAGAGTTGAAAGTTCACAATTCGACGCATAGATAGAGCATTATCAAATTATCCTGACGAGCGGCTACATCTCGAAAAACATAAATTCTACGATTGTAAGATAAAAATCTAGGCAAATATTTGAAGCTACAAAAGTATTACATTGGATAAATTTTAGGGGAAATTTCATTTTATTTCTATTGTAGTTAGTGATTTATGCATTTTTGCCACTTTAGTGGCAAAATAATTGTATTCGAGCAGCACAGCAATAATTTTATATCTCATATCCAATTAGCTGCAATTAAAAAGCATAATCCTCCAAAATTGTGAAAAATTAAATTCTCTGGAACAGCGGTTCCCAACCTTTCTGTTCTTGCGAAACTCTTCCAAAAACCGGAATAAATTTGCAAGACAATATCAACAACAAACGAAGAACGAAAATCAATATTGAACATCCCATATGTTAGAGGCATTTCGGAAAAAGTTAGAAGAACAGGAAAACAATATAAAATCTGTTGTTTTCAATTTAAATAACTCTCTGAGAAGTTGGCTCTCTAGGGTCAAATATTAAAAAAACGTAATGGGTATCGTTTTATATGTTGACTTAGGGTAATTATACGTTTTCCCATAAAAAGTCTTTTACAAAGTTTGACATTCTGAAGTTTTCTACCGTTACGTCTCCGTAACTCGGATTGACTCTGGTTTGGGATAGCAGAGTTTCCTTGCTTCTCTAATTAGAATATAACAAGGAAATATACCCTTATTGGAATGGCGTAACAACTCCCACTGTCTCCTTGTAAAGTCACCTTCAACAAAGATTTTGCAAAGCTTGCTCAGGTGTGTAATTTTTTACTTTCGGTCTCGGAGCAGTATTTATTACCGTCCTGTAACGTTTTGCTCTTGTTGTTGTTGAAATTGCATCTATTATAAGTTTAGAGGCCGCGGCGTTTCCAGACATTCGTTGACTTACGCTGGCTGCGTAGGTAAGCTCCTCAACAGGTACCTGTTCGTGGAGTTCTTTTGTATTTCGTCGTTTACTATGATCATGTAATTCTTGGAAATGCTTCCTTGGGCGTCCCGTAGATTTTATGGCTCAATTACGTACTGGTATTGATGTATTAAGCCATTTCTCGTTTTTTTTTTCAAAAACCTTTCTTCAGCATAGTTAGATGATATCCATCTCTTCTTCAAATCACTATTAAAATGTTTTAAATTGGGACTTAAAATATGGCACTCGTTTTGGGAACATTTCATCATTTCGCGGAGCTTATGTCCATAAATGATACCTTATCTTCAAGTGTTCTGGGTGTGCTTTGTTTAAAAAGCATGTATAGCGTTTTCCGATATACCTCAATAACATTTGGTGTCAAATCTGTACCTATAGGAATAAAAATATTTATGTAAGTAAAAAATAACCAAAATTATAGCAAAAAAAAACTGTGAAACTCAAAGCGGTTTTTTAAAAAGGTGGAAACATGTGGAAAATGTTTTGACTATTATGATATAGCTAATGTCTATAGTTTATTATAAAAAAAGAATTGTAGCCCGACCTAGCTCGGAACGTTTTCAAAAACACTAATTAGTTAAAAAGAAAAACAAAAAAAATAGAAAATTTTCTTCCATATTGTTTTAGGTCCATAAGAATACTAAACAGTCATTATATTTTTGAATAATATATATTAAAATTAAATACATACCTTGTTTTTCAGATCCTATCACAAAAATTTGTTTTTTTAATATTAGCTTTCCAAAATACCAAACATCAAACACAAGTCTAAAAAAAAACTAAACTTATTTATACTATTAATATTTATGTACAGACTATGCGTTAACTATTTACTCACATATCTTTTTGAAATTATTCGAGATTATTGGTTGGTTCGCCGAAGTAGAAGTTGCCGGCTCGTTCGAGAATGTACTCGTGGAGTAGCGATTCCTCGCGTTACAGATTGTTGCGTGTTGCGATGTTTAATTTAAAATTCCGCAATTATAATATTTTTTTGCGAACCTCCTTTATAAAGCTTGCGCACCTCTGGGCGTTTGCGAACCTCCGCTTGAGAAACGCTGTTCTAATATAACAAAATTACTGATTCTCACTATGAGCCACAATTACCTACATTATATTTAATATAATTTTTACTAAATACAAAGGTAATTTATTTTTAATGTTGACCCAAATTAATCTCAACGATTTTGTATATTTTCCAACGGCATATAAAATCTTTCGCCGTCCATATGCATAAACATATATCTCAAGATTCAGAAATAGTTAGTCTCACTTAAACGCTATTTTTAGTGGAACGAAATGGAACTTTAAAAAGAAAAGCTTATATCATTTTGCTTTCATTACATTTACTATCTTTAATTTTCCGTCTGTCTGGAACTATTTTATAGAAATAGGTAGTGCGTTTGTGAATGCATTATTGTGAAATAGTTGCGTGAGCGTTATTATTTTCTAAAAGAATTTGGTCATGTCAGAGTAAGTACCCTAGAATTTTTTAAAATACATTTTTGTTACTAATACGATTTGTTGCTATTGTCATTTTGTGTTTTTTTAATCCTATATTTTTTTGAGTTTTCAACTTTGGAGATACTTATACAGATTTAGTGAGTTTAAGGAAATGCTTCTTCTTCATAAAAATTCACTTATCTCCTCTCTATTTCTGAGGAGCAGTGGCGTAGCGAAGGGTGAAAAATCATTGTCTTTCATGGGTTGTCCTAAGTCAAGCATCTTATTGATAGGCACAGCAATTTCTGAAACATCGATAAACCCCAGCATCCATACAATGAAGCTTATGAGAGCAATGTGGTGGAAAAGATAGCGATACCACATTGTTTTCTTTAGCTGTTTTGATAACTTTAATATCCAAATGAGGTGATTGATTGCCCAATAATTTAAACACATAATCGGCTGAAGATAGTTTTATATTTTCCAAAATGGCCTCTTGCCTCAAGCCAACATAGCGGCCATGATATCAGGTCAACTAAGAGACATAATCTGGAACAATAAACATATGACGGTTTAGAGCAAAGCAAGAATTTACAAGGTCTGTGTAAGACCGATACTGACCTACGGCGCAGAAACAAGAAATAAAACAACAAAGACAAAACAAATTATGAGAACCACAGAAATGAAAACGTTGAGAATGATCACGGGAACAAGTTTAAGAGATAGAATAAGAAACGCAAAAATACGCGAGGACAGCGGAGTGGGGGATGTTGTGAAGTGGGTTCGAAACCGTCGTAGGCAGTGGAGAGATCACGTGGAATGCATGGACGATGACAGACTAGCAAAAACCGTGATGAGAGAGAAACCAAACACCAAACGGCCGCCTGGACGGCCCCCCAAAAGATGGAGAGACAGCTGGATTTCGACGCCAAACGAGGATCGATGAGGCATTGTGTAGATAACAGAACTTAGTTCTACCTAGAAGAAGAAGAAGAAGAAGAAGAAAAGCCTCTTGTTCATTGCTGAAATCTTTTCTATTTTTTTTGGCAATCCACTGTGAGAGATTCAATAGGTATGCCCTTTCTTTCTGCTTTATACTATTTTTTTAATTTCTTGTAAGCGACATGTGACATAATGCGAAGTCTTTTGCGACACTATAATTTTTTTAGTTTTTAGTTTTTCCTTCTGCGAAATCACTACCGCTTTACCGTAAATCTCTTTCGATATTTTTCCACTTTCACACTTTCTTTTGTACGTTCTCATACTATAAAAACAACAAATTCTATAGAGAACATTACGGCAGTCAGTAAGAAGTACTACGGGGCAGGTAGTGCCATATAACAACTTGCCTCATACAAATGTCACTTTTAATTCCGACACTAAAACCTACACTTGTTCCTTTTTAGCATTATTCTTTGTTTACCCACCATTGCCGCTGTAACTACCTAACCCGGTCCCAATCAGCCCCACTCTCCCCTAATGTTTTTTATTTTCCTATTCACGAAATCTGAGCCTCCAACAGACTGAGTGGAGCTCCTGATATGAAAACGCAGGGTTCAAACACGTTTATTTCCGTATGGCTATAAAGTTGCCTAAAAGTAGGTACATAATTTGAAGAAGTAAAAATTAGTTTTTCTTTTGATTTTGTTTCAATTTTAGTAACACTCTCGTCACCAGTCATTTGATTGCATGCTAGTTTTATGTTATAATATTTTTTTTACCTCTGTTTTTTTGGTATTTTGTATTTAATTTGTCAGTTTCATATTGGCTTTATTTAAACCTTTTTTTTATATATAAAACTCAGTCTCGACTTATTTTTAGACACATGACTACAAAGAAGGTATTTCAACCCGAACTTACCGATTTCGATGATTTCTAATTATGTTGTAGAGCAGGAAAAAATAAGGAAAACAGATATTTTTTTATCGGTTCTTAAGTGTATTAAAGGGGTGATTTTATTTATTAATATTAAGGATAAGCATTTTGAAATTAACACTCTGTATAATTCATAGTATGCAAGGAAAATGTTTGTTTCTAAAAATCCGTATTTTCCTTATTATTCTTTATATACTTAAAACCTGTCCATTCGATAATTATTTTTATTTTTCAAGTTCACGTGTACCTATGTTTAGGTACGCACAGTTTATTTATTTTTTCATGTAACCATAACATTTTTCGCAAAAGAGAATATTGCAGTCTTTCGAAAACTTATACGTTTAGTTAAATATTGACTTTTGAAAAGTGATTTTCTACGAAAATAGTATACATCAATTTAAATCTTACATAAGAATTATTTCACAGACAATTCACGTTTTTTCCTAATGATATAATTAGTGCCACAGGTAAGATATAAATAAGCTTATAATATGAAACTATATCCGGTCCTAAAATTGTCTAGTTATTTAGCTCAACTATGTTTTCTTTTTGGTATGAATTATGATTTTGTTAACTTGGAATTTTTTATAACATTCCCAGAGTAATATTCTCTGAAGCTATTGCTTTAATCTAAAGACCCGATAGTGTGCTAATCAAGTTAGGGAATACACGGGAATGTATACACCATGTTTCTATAAACAGGAGATACAAACCTTTACACACAGTGCTGCAAATATTCTATGCTTCATTCTTTATGCATTCAAGTCTCATAACATATTTTAACCCCAGGACCAGAGGGCTTGATAGGTATCGCAACAATGTTTTTGAATTGTAACACAAAGTCATCATTAAGCCATTTGGATGTCACGTTGATTAAACATATATCTGTCGTATTGTTCTTGATGGCATGACATTAACGATATATGAATGGCGTCAAAATTTTAAACTTTCTGTGTACAGGTTAAAAACTGTTCTATATATATATATATATATATATATATATATATATATATATATATATATATATATATATATACGTTTCAACAGGCAACTAAAAAGTGAACATTGGGAGCAGTTCTCTAAAAGAATGGAAGGAGACTTCTATAGTGTACAAAAACAAATGTGGCGACTGATAAGACAACAGCGCAAAGAAATATCTGAACTCTCCGAAACAAACAAAATATCAGAGGAGAAATGGATAGACTACCTAACAAAATTATTTGAGGGAGATGCTAACATTGGAAAAAACAACATACCAGCAATAAGGAATAATGTGGAAGTTACCATTCAAGAAGTAGAGAAAGCTATAAAATCCTTAAAAAATAGAAAGTCTCCCGGACAAGACGGAATTCATAACGAATTGTTGAAATACGGAGGACAGCGACTAACACAGGAACTCACAAGCTTCATTCGAAAAATCCTGATACCATGTAATGTACCAGATAGGTGGAGAACCAGCACAATAATGCTTATGTTTAAGAAAGGTGACAAACAAGAACCAGGGAACTACAGGGGTATTAATCTACTGCACACAACTCTGAAACTCGTTACGAAAGTAATAAAAAATAAAATTAATTCGGTTACAACACTGGAAGACGAACAGCAGGGATTTAGATCAGGAAGGTCCTGCGTGGATGCAGTATTTATTCTACGACAGATAGTCGAAAAATCTCTAGAATACAATAAACCCACATTTTTATGCTTTATAGATCTAACAAAAGCATTTGATCGCATAAAGCTAGATGACGTAATCCACCTGTTATATAAGAGAAATATTCTTATCAATATAATTCAGACCATCGAAACCATATACGCAAACAATAAAATTCAGATTCGCACTAACGGTAAATTATCTACACCCATACCAGTCAACAGCGGTATTAGACAGGGAGACTCGCTTAGTCCTTTATTGTTTAACATGATAATGGACGAAATAATAAAGGAGGTGCGACTTGGTAGAGGATATAAAATGGGTGATACAGAAATAAAAATTCTCTGTTACACTGATGACGCTGTGATATGTGCCGAAAATGAAAACGATCTCCAGAGATTGTTAAATACCTTTAATCTTACGGGAAGAAAATATAATATAATAATCTCAGCCGAAAAAACTAAATGTATGACAACCTCAAAAGAACCCCTCCGATGCAAACTAGAACTAGACGGTCGAATAATACAACAAGAAATGAGTTTCAAATATCTAGGAATCGACATAACTAGTTATGGCAACATTGAAGATGAAATAAGAGGGCAGGTGGCCAAAGCAAACAAAGTGGCGGGTTGCCTCAACGACGTGATCTGGCGAAACAAACACTTACAACAAGAAACAAAGGTTCGGATCTACAAAACCACAATTAGACCTATTATGACATACACCTCAGAAACACGGCCAGAGACGACAAAAACGAAACAACTATTGGAGACTACAGAAATGAGAATACTTCGACGAATAACAGGAAAAACGCTACTATACAGAGAAAGAAGCAACATAAGCCGAATGACAGAGGATAGACTGGTAAGGATCGCACGAGATAAATCGCCTAGTGGTACACGCAGTAGAGGTCGACCGCGGAAAAGGTGGAGCGATAATTTAAGTCCAGAATGAGGAAAATCGAAGAAGGAACAGGTCAGGGATCTATTATAGAAGGTAGAAGAAGAATATATACTTTTCCTTTTTCTTTCAGAAGAATAAATAATAATAATATTGCGAAATAATATATTAACAGAAATAAATACAACTGAAATCAAATGAGTAACTAAATAATAAATAACTAGTAATAACAAATAATATTTTCCCGAAAACCATTTTTAAAATTTATCACAAATAGTTTTTACCTTGTTGACCCAGGTTTATTGTATAACTTGTCAAATAAAACATGTGGAAGAAAAAATCAATGCATTTTGTTCGCCATATTGGATTCGCCATATTGGATCCGCCATATTGTATTTCTAAAAACTAATTTCAGTTTGGTTGAAAGAAATGGCAGACAAATTCGAACTTCGGTTTACAGAAATGCCACGCACACAGGACAATACCTTAATTATTCATCTAATCACTCCAACAACACCAAACAAGGAATTATAAGAAATCTCGTAGATAGAACCTTAACTCTCTGCAACTCCAACGAGAACTTGATGAAAGAGATAGATTACATTAAAAATAATCTGACAGCCAACGGATACCCAGTATATCTAGTGGATACATTTCTTGAACGACGCAGAAATAGGACAATATCGACAACGAATGAAGAACGAAAACCAGTATTGAACATCCCCTATGTTAAAGGCATCTCAGAAAAAGTTAGAAAGATAGGAAAAAAATATAAAATCAACGTTGTTTTCAATTCAAATAACTCTCTGAGAAGTCGGCTCACTAGGGTCAAACCAACAACTCAAAGAGACATGAAGAACTGTGTATATCAGATACCATGTGAATGTGGCAATTCGTACATTGGCGAAATAAAGAGACCTCTTGACGTAAGGATCAAAGAACACCAAAAATGCACATCTCGAGGAGAAACAGAAAGATCTGGTGCCGCCAACCATGCCTGGACTCATGGACACCACATAAAATGGTCTGAAGCTAAAATACCACACCGAGAACAACATTGGAGAAAACGGAATTTCAAAGAAGCCGCGGTTATACATCAGAACCCGAGATGTTTTAGTAAACCATCTTTAGATATAAGAGAAGTGTGGAAACAACTTCTTAGTAATTGTAAACTAAAACTAAATGCAGCATAATAAATATGATTTTTCCATAGTAGGCATGACTGCACCCATCTCAGTCATACTCTACTGCATTTACTTTTAGTATAAATAGTCATGTAGCTAAGGGATTTATTTAGTTTCACTTGAAAACGGCTAGAGATAACTACTAGCCGAAACGTCGTGATATTCAACAAAAATAAAGACAATGGAAGTCCAACAGATATCTACTACTTCGCAAGAAACATCATTGTCTATGACCTTCAAACAAACACTAATTTCAGTTTAGTTATGTGCGACCCTGAAAACTCCCCTATACTAAATTTAAAGAAAATCGGACAAAATTAATTTTTTTGTCCGCTTTATTATCAGCGCCATCTTGGATTTTACTGTACCAATTTCATCTAACTACTGCAGGAACTTCCTGAATATAACGTAAGAAAATTCATTCAAATCGATGCCTTCGTCCTGGAGTACATACATAAAAATTGTCCATCGGTAGAATTGAGAACCTCCTTCTTTTAGAAGTCGGTTAATAATTAAACCTAGAAGAGATAAATGCTATAATAACTAATGAAACACTGGAAACAAATTCAAAACTGGCAACAAGTCAAAAACATAATCAAACAAAAATCAGCTAAAAATCCCTAGAAATGTTAAATAACACCGACAACTTCCAAACTAAAATACGAGAGATATAAAATTCACAGACGTAAACAAATATATAAGGAACAAATTAAGGAGAAAACACCAACAGAAATTATTTAAAAAAAGTATAGAAAAAACCGCAATCTAAACTTCATAAAGTTCAAATCTTAAAATTACAAAACTTTTCTTTTGAAATCGTATTTCTTTTGTCACCGAAGCAATTCGAATAGGTCTTTAATTTCAATTTTTCTTATGTTTTTAGATAAAATATGGGTCAAAATAAACACTGTCTACTTCTCAAGAAGAAATATTATTAAACAGATTTAATATACTTATGAAAACGTCTTACGTATCATCAATGCTTTTGAAGGAAGAAAACGTAGAAAAATATGAATGTAGAAAAGTTAATGGAAGATGGCTACTTATCCAGTCCAGCTAGTACTCCGGATACTTCTATCAACGAAGAACATTTTTTGGTTAGGCATTTTAGAGAAAAAGCAATCAGGAAACACAAGTGGTACGATATTCGAAACATACCGTTTGCTATAGTTAGCGTCAGTATATTTCAGGTAAGAGAAGTAAAAAAATTTCTTAACAAAAAAATTAGTTCAATTTTGCCAAATAGACACTATCTGAAAAAGTACCAAGTTGAAAATTCTTTTTTTCTAATAGTAATTAATTATTATATAAATTTATTGGTTGTTTGTACCGTACTTTCAATGAATAAATAAATGGTGTCCCTTTAGTACGGTACATGAATACTGTATATATTCTAACATTAGTTCCATCAAGGTTTTTGTTCAAACCACTTAGGGAACCCAAGCATCAAAATTTCCTGTTTTAGGCGCACAAGTAAAGCCAAGGGTGTTAACAAAAGCCTTAAAAGGTAATGCAACGTATTAAACTTATTTCAAAATTTTTATTTCAACTGTTATTTTTATCGTTTAAATTACATATTATAATTTTTGAGGGGTTTGAACAAAGAGTATGTAAAAATTTTTTCACTTTTCGTTTTTAATGAAATTCAGAACCTAAAACTATTTTGAGTAGATGGTTATTAAATTTGCAGCAGTTGCGCATAAAATAATTTATTTAAACTTTGGTCTAATTTGACTTCTTTTTTTCAAATTTCTGCCATGTTTATAATAACAATAATTAAAAAATTGTATGGTTATAAATTTTCTTTTCTTTTTAGTTTGTAATTTGTTAAATTTTTATTTTTATTTTTAGATAATCTTTCATGTCTATTCAACTCCGATTCTAAATAAATATCTTAGATTTGAGCCAAACAAACGTTTGGAATTATGGAGGTTTGTCACCTACATGTTGGTTCACGATGACTGGTCCCATTTGGCTTTAAATGTTGTTATACAATGTATTTTTGCATTGTTGTTAGAAAAGGAGCAGGTAACTAAAAAAAGAAAGAATATTATTATAAGCATAGAAAATATATAAAACTATAACTTTATATCAGTGCATTACTAGGAAAAAGTAAATTCATAAGTTTAAATAATTAAAAAAATTATTTATGAGACGAAATGAGTGAATAAAAAAAGGAAGTTAAAAATCATTATAAACATATATTTTAAACTTAAGTGCTAAGGAGATCAAGAGTTGTACAACTTCTGTGCCTTTGACTGGGTCTACACACGAAATTCCAATTTCTTGCTTCATCTTCTTGTAGTGTCTATCCATTTTGAATGTTGGCTATCAGCATAGCTATTTTGATTTTATTGGCTGTTATTAAAAAAGTTGTAACAAGCAATATCTTTATGTTAATCATTATGTGTCCTAAATATTGTAGCTTGTCTTTTCGCGTTCTTAAGCATTTTACATTCTTTTTTCATACTATGCAGTATCATGCTATTATTGATCCAGTCCACCCAAGGAATTCTCAGTATGCGTTTATAGTACTACATCTCAAAAGTCTCGAACCTTTTCATGGATGTATAAGATGGTGTCTAGGACCCAACTTCTTACACGAAGACTGTGAATACGTAAGATCTCGAAAATCGTATATTTCTATTTAAATCAAGATTATGGTTTTGAAATATAGTGCTAATTCTAATGTCTTTAATCCTTTGTTTTATCTGGATTGACTGATCCCATTGGTGGTTAAAGTTGGTAGATATGTGTCATTCTTGAATCTTGTAATGGACCGTTGATTGACTGTCACTTCACTGGTAAGAGCTTGGTTTTTGCTTATTACAACATACTGAGTTTTGTTTAACATTAAAATATAGACCATAGCTTCGTTGACTTCCGCTACTCGTCCTATTATGTATTGTAAGTTTTCAGAAGCATCTGCAAATACAATCGTATCATCTGTGTATCTCAAGTTATGTAGACGTTCACCATTTGCAAGTATTTCGTCGAGATCATCTAAAGCCAGTTACAAAACATAGTCTGAATCTCTGCCTCATGGTTCTCTTATTACAATTTTTTCCATTAACTGATCCCATTTTTTATTTCTTGCTGACTGACTGAACTATATACTATTAATTATTCGAAGATCTTTATTGTCTAGGTCAATGGTTTTCAGTATTGAAATTATATTATCATGTTTACTTCTGTCAAAGGAAATCTGATAATCTGTAAACCTTACATACACATCGCAGTTAACATTTCTACATTGCTGAAACAAGACTTTAAAGAGCTTCTCTTGAACCTAATGAGTCACGGTATATTGTATATTCTACCGTGAATTATTTTTAGGAATGTTTGTAGAAAGTGGTTCTTGATACCTTCTCAAAAAATTTGGTACTGTAGATTAATCTATCCTGAGACGTTGTGCGATATATTTTTATTAATATTCTTTGTTATATAGAGCTAAAATTTGTACTGCTTTAGCTTTATTACGATGTCTGGCTGGTGGCATACTGTTAGTGTAAATAAAGGAAAAAACAAGACGCGAACCACCATTGCTCACTTATTTAACCACAGGTCGAAAACTCTGTGACAATCCCAGAGATTAATATTATTTTTCAAGTTTATAAAAGGAAAAGTCGGATTAAAAATAAATTTATTTTTCTTTACCTTGGTCCAAATTTTTTTAAGTCATAGGTTTGCAAATTTTATCACAGATGTGCATTTCTTATTTCAACTCTTTACTAAATTAGAATAAAGTATAAAGTCTGAATCTAAACCACAAAATCTGTGTATTTTATTTTGGAACGCTGAAAAATAAGTAGGCTAAGAAAGGAATGTTACTTTGCTTACGTAGAAATCACGCTCTTTTGGGTAAATACAATGATCACACTACTTTTGGTTGCAAAACAAGTTGAATTGAAAAAAATCGGGATTGTGGTCAAGACGTTACGATAAATTTTATATAAATATGAGCCGTTTCGCTATGGGAAGTTAATTAGGAACAAGATTTAAATTCTAGAGCTGAAATCGAGACTTGAAAATATTATTGAAAATAGTTAGTCAGGAACATAGATTGGAAAACAATTAGTTCAAAAAGTGTTTCACGGTATGGTGAAAAATGTTTTAAATACAATTCTCACAGTAAAATTCTAAGTGTGTATCGCACTCTAGTAAATAGTTAATATGGGGTTTTAAAAATTGGCTAAGTCAAACTCTTAGCCTGCTCTGGATAGCCGCGAAGTGTGGGTAAGGAAAATGCGAACTATAAACTATAGTAAGTAGTAAACAAAATTTAAGGTTGCTACCTAATTAAATTGAATTATCATATAAAATTTTAATAAAACTTAATCTTTCTTTGTAAGAAAATAGTTGTAAAGAAATTCAAAGAAGTAATAAGCACTCTGGAACCTCGAGCAGTTCGCCGTTATTATCGATAGTTGTTCTAGCTTCTAGGAAAGTTAGAAAAATTGTATGAAAAAAGAGGTAAATAAGGGGCTTTAGGTATTACATCTGTTAACATGTCGATATTTTGAAAATAATTAAATATGGATTTGAAGTGCTAAAATTTAGTCAGAAGAAGTTTCACAGTTGGGAAGTTTGGAATAAGTAAAAATTACATATCGATTTCCTTCCAGAGCGATATATACTAAGAGTATAGGATTCATGTGGTTCATTTGTGTGTGTGGTTCTTCTTACAGTATCATACAGAAATAAGCTTTCTGAGATCTTATTTTCTGAGGAGTACAATTTCCAGTAGTTTAAAATCTTAAACCGCTGTTCTTAGGGTACCTTCGGTGCTAATTCATAGAAAATGTTGATTAAAAATTTATTTGATTTCTCGTATACAAATAAGTAGTGTGTTTTTTTTTGTAAATTCTTAAATATTTCACTTTTTAGGGTAGGTTAAGAGTTCTGTCCATTTACGTCCTTGGAGGTATAACAGGAGTATTAGGAGCTGCGTGTATTCATCCTGATTTAGTGATTGGATCTTCAGCTGGAGGATATTCTTTGTTATTGTCCAATGTAGCTAATATAATTTTGGTAAGTTTACTGTGTAGCTATTTAAGTTATTGTCATTTCCTTTTTAATATGTTTTAGGATTTGATTATCATTTAGAAAATATTTCTTTTTGTTAATTTATTTGTTAAGACACGAAAATTACTACATATGAATTTTGAGATCATAATTTTTTACATAAAACTGGGTCATTATAAATTGTAAGATGTCATATCGCAAATAAAGATAGAAGCTTCCGTTCCATATTTGTTTCCGCTTTTTGCACTTATATTTATTTTTTTTTTCGTAAAACGTGGATACCATTCAGGGTAAGAAATACAATTACGATATTATACTAATAAAACAGCATTATAAGTGGAAGGGAAACTCCTCTGTGATGGGACAGTATTGTGGGCTCCAAATAAGAGCGTGCAATCTAACAGCAATCTAAGCTAAAATTAAATTAAGATTTATGTCAATAAATAGAATATTTTTTGGTTTAATTGTTTTTAAATAAAAAATTACTCTATTTGTTCACATTTTTTTTTGTTTATTATGTGTTCAATATATCTTACTTATTTTTCAAAATTTTTTAAATGAAAATCTAACGTGATGCAAACATTTTTATGATATACCCAAATTCAATACAGTTAACACCCAACAATATGACAATTCAATTTTTCATTTTGTTCATCTAGATATAAACATATGGTATACAAAACAGAAAAATTAAGCTTAAATTTTAAACTATAGATTTAAGTTAAAAAAACTAATGACCTCCAAAGTTAAAAATAGAAACTTTTCTGAGATTTATAGTCAATTTAAATTCTTGACAAAATGGTGACAAGGGTAAATTTGCAACATCTGGGACAAGGTCTAGGAACTGGAAAATTTTAAACCGAGTTATTCCAGAGTAAATGGTATATCAATTACATTTTTATTTATGTGTTTGATGATACTTCTTTATTTTATAGAGTTGTTGATTTTTTTATAGCATTGGCCCATTAAGTTATTATTGTTTTTATTTTATGTTCTAGAATTATGAAACAATCGAATACAAACTATATCGTTCTGTATCGATAGCGACTTTAGTTTTATTTGATATAATCTATGATATCGTCCATGTCTGTTCCAAAAAAGAGCCTCAAGTCTCCTGGCAAGCGCATTTTGTTGGAGGGTTGGCAGGCCTATTTTTAGGTAGGTATTAGTTAATAATTAAGACTACCAGGGTACCAGTTTATATTGCGGGAACTAGCAAAATTAGCGTTGTTAGTTCTTCTCTGACATCTAGATTCTAAAGTTTGGCATTTGCACGTTATATACGAACCATATTTGTGTTGTTTATAGTAATTTCAAAATTTAATCTCGGCCAAAACATTAAATTACTGGTGAAAACTTTCTTGGAATTATTTTTCACAAATTTTCATGTAGGTTATATCAACAAGAATTGTTTATTTGGCGATGAAGCACCTACAGAAATACATGAGGGTCATGTGATACCGTGACATTGCTACAACCAGGGGCGGATCCAGCCTCTCTTTTTTTTTTTTTGGGGGGGGGGGCGGTGATATTAAAAAAGTACAGTATGGCAAGCGAAAGCAAATTGTCGACGGGGGGGGGGGGGGAGGCACCAGCAACGTTCTCATTTCTAGTATAAAAGGCAGTGTCGGGTCTATTTTTCTGAATTTGAAGCTCTTGGAGAGGGGGGGGGATCACAAGAAAAAACAAGTTGCCGACAGGGGGGGGGAGAATGCGAGCAGCATACACATTCCTAGTATAAGAGGCAGAATCGGGTCTATTTTCCTGAACTTAAAGCTCTTGGGAGGGAGGGGGCTATCGCAAGGAAAAGGAATTGTCAATGAGGAGGGAGTACCAGCAGCATACACATTCTTAATATAAAAGACTCGGTTCTATTTTCCTAAACTGAATGCTCTTGGGAAGGGGAGGGGCGATCCCAAGCTTACACATTTCTATACTCTATTCAAGAACTAGAGAGAGTAATAAATCTGTTACTGAAAACTCCAACGTACCTGCTCTAGTGCCGTAGGTAACTGAGGACTGTCGTAAATCTAATTATATTTAATTATATTTCGATATTATAAACTTTTATAAATTTACTGCAAAAATAAAATTTCTGATAGTTCAATTTAATTTTTCTCAGTGAGCAAAGTACACTTTACAGTGTGTTCTTGGTGATTTATTTTGTTTGTGCTTGTTTTTATATATTATTTGAGATTAGTGAAATACCCAAAAGATATGGCTTCCACATCTTTATTTATTCCTAAATCGTTAAACCAGGGCATTTTTTCCTCAACGAAAAACTTATTACGATGAATGTTTATGATGCCTTAAGAAATCAATGTCTAGATAATAATGTTAAGAGCTCTGTTTAGATGTGTTCCAACATGACAGGAGTTGGAAAATCTATTATGCACCGAATACTGAAGGAGAAAAAAACGACTGGAATTGTTAGTACTCCCAAGCCACATTTGATTACAGACAGATGAAAAACCTCGTTGGAAGAAGAGATGAAAACTGCAATAAAAGGAGTTGTACATACCTTTTATTTTGAGAAGCAGATCCCAACCGTCGACAAAATCCTAAATAAAATCAATGAAGATCGGGATTTACCTGAAACTAAAAGAACTGAGCTCTGGAAATTGCTCAGAGAACTTAATTTTTGCTGGGAAAAACCAGATAGGAAATCTGTTCTTATAGATCGTCCGGAAAATGTCCCTTGGAGAAGAAAATATCTCTCTCAAGGAAAAGGTAAAATTGCTAGAAATATCACAACTTACAAAATTAGTAATTTAACTGAACTTTTGAAACACACATCCAAATATCTATTGTTATATACCCAAAATAGTCCATTATTATAGACATTCCTATGAAAAATATATGTATCTAATAGATTTTGCCAAAGACACCGGACTAAAGAACACAGGTAGTTTGCGAAAAAAAGGGTAAAAAATGATTTATCACTCTTTCTAGCTATACTGTAAGAGGCAAAATCGGGTCTATTTTCCTGAACTCAAAGCTCTTGGGGCGATCGCCCTCACCGCCCCCCCCCCTTGGATCCGCGCCTGGCTACAACTACTGGCATTAGTAATATCAGCATGAATATTTAGCCATGAAGAAACTATATTCTTATTGGATCTATGCGTGTGAGCCCGTAAGTAAACAACAATTGATCAAATGAGCCAAAATCATCAAAAGTTGCTTGCACATTAAACACTTTAAAGAAAACGGTCGTCTGGTTTTTTGGGGTAAATACGGTTCCTGTCGCATTGTGTTAATTCTGCATGATACAGAATCATTTGTTTGTCAGAAATCTTCCGTGAATTAAGAAAAACCAAATGGATACGACGAATCATTCTCCACTATGACAATGCGAGGTCTCAAACATCCACTCAAACAAGTGATTTTTTGAGCATCCAAAACGTGGAATAGAAAGGTTATCTACCGTAAGGCCCTGACTTGGCACCCAATGAATTTTTTTTGCCCTTGTTTATGAAGAATTAACAACATAGTCAATGATTTTTTATGCCAGAAGCGGCGGTTGAGGCATTCAAAAATGATGTTTTAGAATATTATTTTGGTAAGGGCAAAAATGCTTTTGAGATTGGTTCAGATGGATTAAAAATATAATGATCATCGTGAAAAATATTTTTAAAAACAAAAAAATCATTTTCTCAATAGAGGATATTTGTTTTGTTCGTTATTTTCGAAATATAAACAACTAACCTCATAATAAAGGCTAGATCTTTTTGTATGTAATTGGTATGTTTACTACTTTTGAGAAAGTGTTTAAAACCATGCATAGGTACCTAGTGTAGCCGAAAATATTTAAAATAATTTTTTTAATACAACTGGCACCTTAAAAATCATAAATTTTAAATTCCGTTTCAAATTTTCCTCCAAAACGTCAATACTTTTTGTTACGTCACACTGGTGAACTGACAAGGATATTTAAATTTTTTTCGTAATTTTTGTGATAAAAGATGAGTTCTAAGTTATTTTAAGTGTTGTGTATACAAGTACTACAACTATAATAACTGACAAGTTATTTGTTCACATTCCACGTGCGTAAAATAATAGGAAAATGTGGCTTCAGCTAGCCCGGCACTAATCGTTTTATTTTAGTTTTGAGCTTATAAATACCTATGATTACTATTATGTATTCATTATTGGTTATAGAAATAACAATTCTTGGTAAATTATTTACATGGAAGTCTTCACATTTCTAAATTCAGCAGAGCAAGATTTACTGTTTATTGTGAAGAAATTGGCCACTATAAAACAAATAAAGTCTCGGCAAATTCGAACTATTTGCCTTCATAAATCCACTTTTTATGATGGAAAACTTCCTAGAATCGTTTTCAAAGAGAGTGGTAAGCAAATTTCGAAGAAATTACATGAAAATGACTATAAAATATTAACTAGGCAATGTAGCCCTAGACAGCGATCACGAATATGTCATAAAATAAAAAAATTTATACGTAAAGTTTGTGACAGCGATGACGTTGGCTGCATTCCTTAGAGTAATGGTCAAATGATCAAAGTGAACAAAGTGAAACTGATAACTTCATGTTAGAATATGCATTTACTTGTCATTAGGTCGAACTGATCATGATTAGTTTTAGTGGTAGAACTGAAAGTAATAATGACTCAAAATAATAACCGTATCAGAATGGAGTGCCAGCAATGACATTAGTATGTAGTGATAGCATTCACTTTGGTTGGTGTTTGTTGTCATGTGATTTGAAGGAGATTTAATTAAATTTTCAATAAAAATAAAATTCCTTAAAAATGAAGAAAAATATTATATTTATTAGGATTTCTATTGTGGAAACTACCCTTTCGCGGCAAAATTATATTTTTATTTAAATTCTGTCAATATCCCATTAGAATTTTCATTTAAATGATTAATCCAGAACTTGTCAGTGCGAAGCAGTTATGTACGAAAATTCTGCTGTTATTGTATATGATATAATAACAGTATTATTTCGTTTTTATTAAAAAATCAACAATTCATCTTACATATCCATTCTTTATTCCCAGGATACTAAATTAAAACATTGAAAGGCTGATATACTCAATAGTTAATTTGACAGATAATTGACGTGAAAATAACATCGACCATGTGACGTAGCGAATAAATTATTGTTGTTGGCCGTACTAGCACGATGTGTGCTATGTATTGAGTGTCTGTAGTGGAATAGTTCTGTAAAATTTTGTGAAGGAAATTTGAAGGCGGGTCTTAATTTTTATACCAACGTGACGCCAATTGAATAAAGTTATATACGCCAGGACCAGTCAGATCTGTCCCTTATGTCATATGTTATTTCCAAGTTTTTCCAGTACTTTAATTATACATATATTTGAGAGTAAAATAATTACATCGTATTCTTTTAAACAAAATTTTGTTAAGGTGATCATGATCAGATAAAAGTGATGAAATTAAAATTGATACTAATTCGAAAGAAAACAGTCATAGTACTTCTTTTCGGTCTTTAACGTTCAATAAATATTCTGTAGTTTTGAAATTTTATGAACGGAAAATTGGTTTTTCAAAAATGAGCTGATTTGGCAGAAATAAGTTCAGCACCGCAGAGATTAATAAAGCACAAAATCAGACCCCCTTTCAACAATTATTATCGTACAAACGCCTTATGATATATTATTTCTAATTTCTGTTAATTTTAATTCAAATGTTAATATATTTTTATTTGCGATAACAGCGCCAATTTGTCTTGTTTGAAACTTACCAAATAACAAATAAATTAGAGGCATTATTTTGTAAAATAAGTTTGATCATAAAAGGAAACTCTTGCTTTTGAGCATTCTGACATATCTTGATTCTTGGTACTAACGTTTCTAATCTCATCTAAGATTTTTCCATTGTCTCTAAAATGTTGTCTTTGTATTCGAACACGGTACAAACAACTTTAGAATTAAAAGTGCATCTTGTTGGAGCTCAACAATGTAAGCATTTGGTACAATTTGACCTAGTATTGCGATTCTTTCAGGATGATTTAGAAAAAAATAACAAATCCCTTGTAAATTGGAAAAAAAATTGCGGACATTTTTATTGGCGGATGCAGCGTAGAACATTACCAAATTTTATTGATGTGTACATCAATACACTTAAGCAGCATGTTGATGGTTTTTTTTTTTATAATTGCTTGCACGCCATTTGACGAGCCACTTATGTTTTCCAGAAAATAAAGAAGCGCTCAGGAACAGCATTATATTTAACTATTTTTCTAGAATTTCTTACAAAAGATCCTTAAAAATGCCACACATACAAGATGGTTTTTATAAAGTCCTTCCTAACTCGGAATCCTTTGAATTCGGAAGTTGAAATCGGCAACTGTCTTTGTCTGCACAGTTTGGTACAGAGCACTTAATTTTGGATGTTTTTTTTTCTCGCCAAACATTTCTAACCTCTTTAAAACGTAACAAAATATCTTGATAAAAGTAAAAACATTCACTTTCACAAAAATTAAAATGCCGGTATAGCAGGCATCACACATAGAAATACTAGCACAGCAGACACCACGGTTGTGTTCTAATTTGAACTAAAGGAATGGTTTAACTGCTGCTTGAAGAAGAAACCTGTACTTGATACTGGCAGCGCCACGCGCGACTGGAAGTAAAAGTTCCAATATTCGTCCAGTGGGTTGCTGAAGAGAAATTTTTCTAGTAGAGGGATATTTTTTGCGGCAAACTAAACGCAGGTTTGCAAGTCGACTTGCAACATACATGAAGCTTATGAGACGAAATTAATCTCCAAGTCTTAGATAGGCAACTACATATACCCTCCAGTGAATTAGCTTGGATTACATTAAAATTGCACACTAGTTAAGCAATAACGTGTCCAGAAGTAATACGTAAGTTAAATTATTCAAATTTTTGACTGCTGTTCGCATATAATCTAGGCAAAAAATTGATTTAAATTGAACTATTTAATTATCAGTGGAAATTTAAAAAATATTTATATTTATTAGTATGTTTTATTTTAATTTACTATTTTTGGGGGATGCGCAAAGCTACAAAGCTAGGGAAAAGCCACCACTGGTGACAAATCGCGTCTAAATTCCGCATAATAACTCGGTACAGTGGTACCAACTTACAAAAAAAATACGATGGCGATATCTTTTATGAGCGTCTTCCAAATGATTAATTCCGGTTGCTTTTACACACAATCTAAACTAAGGTAACCTGCATACTAAAGTCATAACATTTATTTTTAATTTCTTTTTTTTAGGGTTGGTTATTTTTAAGTGCCATTCAACTAAGTCAGCCAAACGAAGAAAAATCCTATTTTGGATAGGACTATTTTTATACTGTGTTTTAGTGATAACTTTTATTGTAGTGACTATTCAGATTGGAAAATGTACTCCCAGAGATATTATGCCGTATCAATATGTGTATTTGTGCTAGAATGGAATATTCTCATGTAAAATAGGTGAAAGTTAAGAAATATTATATTTGACCGTATAGAGATTTCATAAAATAATTATTCCACGAAAAAAAAATATGAATCTTGCCAAAGCTTGGTTTTTGCTGTAAAAATGGAAATGGGTTTTCTTTTATATGCATATAGTCATATATAAGATTGTTTTGATTTTCCTGTACATTAGATTTTTAACCTTCTATCTTCGAACATACCCCTGTAGAATTAGCATAACGTCAAAACTAGAGCCCGGTTGTTTGAACGCTGAATAACGCAATAATATTTTAATTTATATTTGAAAAAGTGTTGACAAACAGTAAATATTTTTTTTGGTACACATAGACTGATTTTATGCTATCTTCTTCTAAATGTATTATTTACACTAGTATCATATGATAATAGGTACGTCAATTCTAGAATACCTAAAATTATGAATTTAAGGTTGCCTAAATTTTTATTATTTTTATTTTCAATACGTAAACAATATCTAACAAGATATACCAATAAAAGTAAGTTTTTAAATCCTCTTTTTGTTAATATTAATTGTAAACTTCGCATTTATAGTAATTTTTAACACTTAAAAGCACTGAAAAGAGTCACGACAAGCAATTAAACTGAAAGGAAAGATAAGTAAACATGTTTATGTCTATCAAACATCAAAAAGTCTCTTCCCCACCGACCATAAACAGCCTTCAAACAAATCTATTGTTTAAATCTATAGGGTATGATCGAAGCCTTCCATGATAGAAATAACAATACAAATTATATTATTAGAATTAGTAAGTACTTACTATATCTGGTACCCAACTATTTCAGATTCTTAGAGGGTAATGTAAATTCGAGTTCATGTACAAGGTTTCTAAAAGCTGCGAGAAATAAATCAGATCCAAATTAACAATTAGTAATAATATTTCGGTCATACCTCTGATAGAGTTTTTACATTTTGTTTTGTGTTTCTTTTGCAGATATTTCGAAATAAAACACTTATTTGCACCTACGGAAAAATAATTTTGTTTTAATGACTTCAAGGGTTCATGGCTAGTTTGTTACAGTTTCGTTATCTTACAATAAAAACTATAAATATTTATATTAATACATACCTACAATAAAGCTATTACTCACCGTAAATTAATCCTTTATTTTTTATCAAATAGTCTCTTTAATAAATATTAAAATAAAAGCTAAAAGTAAATTCACCTGTCACATCAAAAACCGATATTGTAAAAAATTCAAGTGGGCCTAGAAATGTATCAAACACTCCACTATTACTATTTTCATCAAGCGTGTAGTTGTTCTTTTGTTTTTGGCTCTCTGAAGATTTCTTGAAGCTTTAGTAGGGTGAGTCTGGGCCAAGCCTTGGTTGTGAAAACTGGCAGAAATCCAGAAAGCTAATTGTTTGCTGATTTCCTAAGAGTACAATACTTGTTTTATCCCTGTTTGGAGCTAAAACCATAGTTTAGTGTATTAAGGCATCATTTGCCAGATATTGAGGATAAACAAAGTTTTTATTGTATTCGTTTTTCGTTAAGTACAGTTTAGTGAAAGTGATCTCACCTAAGAAGTCAACACACCATCTTTGTGACTTTTAATACTTGGTGCACCCTTACAGACAAACAGGTCATGCCACAAACATTTTTTATTATACCGGGACTTTGTCTTCGTCTCTAAGATTGGGTTTGCATGTCAGAGACGGCATATAACACACCATTGCTCTCATAGAGGCCATCGGCTATCCAGCTTGCTGAAAGTGTTTGGATTCAATGACAAAACTGCCTTTCAGGTGTTAGAACAGTAATATTATCGATTTTAAAGTCTACTGTCATATTTTCTCTGTGATTGTGAACGAATAGGACTTTCTGTGAGCAGTTACAGGACACTTTATAATCGATTTCATTTAAAATATCTTGTAAACCAAAGGTATACGTATACATCAGGTAATTTAAAACATCATTTCACATAATAATAGTCCAACATTTTTAATTAGATTTAAATAAACATAATTGTAGTGTTAATCGACCTACTAGATAGTTTATTCTTTCAAAATAAATATAAACATTTAAAAAAAAAAAGAAAAGTTATTCAACGTCGCTATTCAAGATCAGCTGACAGTCTAGGCTGGACCTAAAGCTATCCGACTTTGCGTTTGGCGCGGAGGACGTCATACTTGCAATAGTGTTTTTGTTCATTGTTTCTTGTTTTTTTTTTGTATTTCATGTAGCGAATAGTCACATATTTCTTTTAGATTGAGTTAAATTATGCATATTTTCCTGTTTTAGATTAAGTTAAAATACACATAGTTTATAAATCAGAATTCTTTTTTTTTACTCATTGTTTAAATATAGATTTTAATTGTTTTTGGAATCGGTGTATTATTTTTTTGAATCTCGTTATTTCCTGTTTTCGCTAATCAACATCGCTTCTTCTCACCGATGGGTTTAAAAACAGGTGGCGCTTTGAATATATATATATATATATATATATATATATATATATATATATATACATATATATATATATATATATATATATACACATATATATATATATATATATATATATATATATATATATATATAATGCCCCCCTCCCTAGTCTCCAGCATGTTAGCTTAGGCACTGCCCTAAAAGAAGGAGAGATCAACATCAAAAAAATAACCACCTGTATCGAAAATAAACTAGAAATTTTTTTTAAATATTCTTTTATTTAGCATTATATTACTAGTAAATACCTAATAATTCAGATAAATCAACAATTTTAAATGGGAGTTATCATGCGTTGCAATCATCTACAAGTCTAGTTCAGCAACGCATATATGTGAAACCAACAATGCAAATAGTCCAGGGCAGATCTGGGCCCCTATCCTCGAAAGTGTGATGTGAAAGGTGATGTGAATGGTGATGGGAATGGCGATGTGAACTTTTTGACAGTAAAAGTCGTATTCTTGAAAAGCCAATGTTGTCAGATATGAACGTGCTAAAACCTGAGAGTTTCAAAAAATAAAATGGATGACAGATTGAATTGACCTGTCAGACCGAAAATGTCCTTAGTATATTTTGTTGCCATTTTGGGCAAAAAGTAGTTTTGGTACTTTAAATTAATCGTCAAAAGTAAAAAATAATGCTGTTGTTATTTTTGTGAAGTTATTGTTTGCCATTACAATATTTGTACTTTAACTGGATTAAATTTATCTTAAATTGACACTCTAGAACTGTTAAGTAAAAATGCATACAAAGAGCCAAGTACTTGAAGATTCTAATATATAAAGAAAAAGGGATATCAAGAAAAGCAGCAATTATATATACAAAGTAATATACTGACAGTAATTGCAGAAAGTCAGCACTGATAAACTTTGAAACGGTGGAAATTACAACTCTACGTAGTATAACTAAAAGCCATCATCCCAATCCACTACGGAAACTATTCAATCAGTTATTTATTATATGAATTCACAAAGTGTCCAGCTTCTTACTGCAAGATGTTCTGTCCTGACAAATAAATTTGAAAGAAAACCTGAAACTTGAACAATGAAAGTGAAACTGTTTATGATATGTCCATTAAAGATACTGGCGGATCTCACATTCAACTTTAAATATATATATTTTCTATCTTATGTACCATAAGGTTTTTATGCTGAAGGACCTCATTCTTGTCTGTAGGGTTCATCTTTATATGTCTCGATAAATTATAATCATAATATTTATTTAATTGTAGTGTCGTATAGTGTTTAACACAGTCTAATTAAGTTAAGTGCTGTAGTAGACATAATTTAAATATAAAATTTGTTACTTCTTTAAATAAAAGTTTCCGATAGCTTACAAATTGTGATTTCTCAAATTTATTATAAGTTGTGTTGCGAAAAGAATTATGTTAGACTTAACTGTTTAAAACTAAGATATTCGACTGTTATGGACACAAGTATTTATGTTAAATCCATAAGCCGAACTGGCCCTAGAAAAACATTTTTAAGTAGCACGCTCATACAATTGAGTTATGAACAGAATCTCCTGTAATAATTTTATATGTTTGTAAAATTTGCTTAATATTTGCGAGACATATTCAACTTTCTAAGGATATTTTAATAAAAAATTTGAAAATATTGAAAATATCGGGGTACCACCTAATTAACGTTTCAACTGTTTATTCGGAAAATAAAACGTCTTAAAGAAACGGTTCGTCAACATATTATTTTTTTTAATGCGAGTTAATCAGAAGAACCAAAAATAAAATAAAAATTTTTAATTCTATTTTATTTTTTGAAATCCGTGCGTTAAATATGCCATTTAGCGGCTGACATTTCATTTGCGCATGTTTCACCGTTCGCTTACCTTCCACCGGGCGAACGAGGATATGAGTGATGAACATTTCAAGAATACGCGTTCACCACCTTTTCACCGATCACTCACGTTCCCCAGTTCGAGGAGAGGGCCCCTGTTTTTGGTTAGATGTTGCGAGGTGGAACGCTAAACTCTCCAGAATAATGCCTTTGTAGTAACTGAGATATGCTCCCTCTCGAAAAAGAACGGAATATTTGTTTATTTAACAAAAAGTGGCAAACAATGAGAAAAACGCATTTTTTTCCTCCTTTTTTGCTTATAACTTTGAAAGTATTGACTTTAGAGAAAACTTGTGAGCAAAGAAAAGTTTTGCAATCGAATTTTTATAAGATACGATAGGTTAAAAATCGCAGAATTTAATTTCCTTGTTGCAAAATGGTAATAATTAACAAAAAAAGGCAAAAAACAATAGTTTTTAAAATGATTTTTTTCGACTACTTACATTTCTTGGAAAACCTTCATATTTGGCCATGTAAAGCTTTATGGTATAAGAAAATAACGTGCAAAATTTTGTTAGAATTGGTTCTATAGTTTTTGCATAATAATTTTGCAATCCAAATTTTTTTCAACCAACGGAAAATTTTTCTAATTTGAATAAGATGATCGGGAAGCCAAATACTTGAAATTTTTTTCACGTATACTAGAGGTCTCACGGTTTCAAATACGTTTTTAAAATATAAAATAGGTTAGTTAGGGGCCGCACAGTAATTGTTTAAAGTTATTGTTAAATTTTTAACTTATAAACAAATTGAATATCTCCACGAATTTTCATCGAATATTTTTTCTAAAAACATAGTTAGAAAGTACCCGGAAAGATGCTTCTTTAAAAAAAAAAGTTGAAATTTTGTCAATTTGTTTCCGAGATACAAGTTGTCAAAGTTGATGGGTGTTTATGGCGATAAATAAACAGTTGAGGGCGGATTGTTAACCTATTAGCTTTGTCTTTTGGAGTACTTTTCTGACAAAAATGCTTATAGGTTTGAGTTATTGACAACATGGATAAAAAAAGAAAAGAAAATCGCCTGCGTGCTTGAAAAATTCCAAAAAAGAAGAATGGGGAGCTCTCGCTCAGAAATTGAATCAGAAGGTTCAAGATCCGCAAGTGAAAAAAAAAAGATTTTTTTTAAAGCGATGTCCCGTGAGTAGAGGAGTTCAAAGAACACTATGCCGAGTACCAATTATACTTTCTTTTTTATAAACAAATTACGTCATGTATGCATTATATGCCCAGCATACTGTACATTATGGTAGGCGGTATTTACATAGCAAAAGTACACTGATTTTTAAATTTTAACTTAGTTAATACAAATGTATGCAATTGGAGACTTTTAAATTGTTTAAACATTAATTGTTTAAACAAATAATAACATTTTTCTAGAAATATTTTATTTGTAGAACAAAAATTTAAAAAAAAACATTATTTTTCATAAATTGTGTAAAAAAAGTTTTTATTTCGTAAGTTATAAACGTTGTAATACTTTTAAAAATAATGGAAAACAATATATTTTATTTGGGTAAAATAGCTCAAAGTGACAGCTTTGACAGCTTGTATTTCGGAAATGAATTGACGAAACTTCAACTCTTTTTTTTTTAAAAGAAGCGTCTTTTTTTCTAACTATATTTTCAGAAAAAATTTTTGGATAATAATTGGCGGAGATATTCAATTTGTTTATAGGCTAAAAATTTAACAATAACTTTAAACAATTACTGTGCGGCCTCTAATTAACCGTGAAAAAAATTTCAATAATGTGGCTTTCCGATTTAGAACTCAATCAAATTTGAAAAATTTTCCGTTTTTTGAAAAAAATTTGGAACACCAAAAACAGTGGTCAATAGTATACAGGGTGTCTCAAAAGAAAGTACACATTTGTTTTGCTTATTGCGTGAACGCAACTATTCCGAGCGGCGCAGGGGGTATGTCAATCGGTAGCCTGGTTCTTGGGAATTTAGTCGCTATGGAGCGTTTCTCGGGAGAGACCGTGCTTTGTGCGTACGTGAGTTTTACAAAAACGTTAATTCGGCGACTGTAGCGCGTAGAAAATTCTGCAATTTTCGACATATTCGTCATTTAAATGATGCGCCAAGCGCTCGGCTTATTGGAAAATGGGTCCAGAAGTTTGAAGAGACCGGTTCAACACTAGATAAACCAAAATCCAGGCGTCCGAGGTCTTCGAGAACGGTCGAAAACGTAGATAGTGTTACTCAGTCTGTTCGTGACGACCCAAACGTTTCGATTCGTAAGCGTGCTGTTGCTTTAAATGTGCATAGGTCATCATTATTCCGCATTTTACACAAAGATTTAAAGCTGAACCCCTATAAAATTCAGTTGGTGCAAGAATTGAAGCCTCAGGATGCTGGTCAGAGGCTTGACTTCGTAAACCAGATGACTGAACGCTTTTCAACGTTTACCAATATCTTCTTTTCGGATGAAGCCCATTTTCATCTTAATGGTCATGTAAACAAGCAAAATTGCCGCTATTGGAGTGCAAACAATCGAAAACACAAACATCAGAAACCTCTACATTCGCCGAAAGTGACTGTATGGGCTGCGATGTCGGCGCGAGGAATTATCGGCCCGTACTTTTTTGAAGATGAAAGGGAACGCACAGTAACAGTGACTTCAGAGCGGTATGTGGAGATGTTAGACGACTTCTTCGTGCCTGAACTGCAAAATTTTCCTGACTATAACCAAAGAACATGATTCCAGCAAGACAGAGCAACTTCACACACGTCCAACATGTCTCTGCCACGAGTGCGTGAAATTTTTCCTGGCAAATTGATCTCAAAGAAAGGTGACATAAGTTGGCCTCTACGCAGTCCTGATTTATCACCTATGGACTTTTTCCTATGGGGTTATGTCAAATCAAAAGTTTACGCCAACAAACCGACTTCCCTGGCACAATTAAAAGAAAATATCCGCAACGAAATGGCAGACATCACGGAGAATACCTGCCGAGCCGTCATGGGCAATTTTAATGCTCGATTAAATGAATGCCGTGAGCGCAACGGATTACATTTGGACGATGCCATTTTAAAAAAATAAATTCCCAAACAACATTTTTTCAATAAAGTCCTAACTTTTTTTTAAATCGATTTTTTAAATGTGAACTTTCTTTTGAGATACCCTGTACTATTAATAAGGAATATTAAAAATTAGATTGATTTGTAATGTCCCATTAATTTTTATCAAGATACAGCTTAAAACCAATAGCAACGTTTGTTGATAGCATTATTATTTTTCGAGATGCAGAATAAACTACATTTGACGATTATAACGTAAGCGATTATCCAATCGAGAATTATTGTAATGTTACTTTCAAAGACGATGAAAGTAATAGGAGAAAAAAAAATATGATTATGATAATAATGACGATGTTGATGATGATGACATAATGTCAATGATGAGAGTGAAGATGATGTTGAGAGTGATAATGATAGTTTTAATTATAGTAATAAAACCGATAAGAATTACGAAAATGATTTTTCGATGTCTAAGAAATGGAGAACGGAATAAATATTTTGTATATATTAATAGCAAAAAATATGTATGGGAAAAATGTTCGTCCAATAAAATAAACAAAAAAGGTAACATGTGTTTTTCTTGTACAACCAATAATTGGGCGGCATATGACAGTCCCAATTTGTTTCGTGCTATAACTCCATAAATTTGAATGGTACATTAAAAATCAACCTGATTTTTAATATTTCTAATTGGCAGTATACTGTTGACCTTCGTAACATTTTTTTTCGCAATTTGAAAAGCACGTATAACAATTTGTTTATTGCTATGTTTAACAATAATCTCATTACAAAAACATATCATCCATTGTTCATATCTCGTCGACAAACTACGAATTAAAAATAAAAGATTCTACGACCAATATTCGCCGAGATAATCCAAATTTTTCTGGAAAAACGAACGTGTCACGTTTTTTTCTGCACTTTGCAGGCTGAAAGAACGCTCCCCTGCTCACTTTCTGATTCTTGGAGCATGTGTAACTTTAAACTATTGCAACATCAAATAATTTTGAACTAATTGTATTGAAAACTGCTACATAAAATAGTTTAACCATCTCCCTATGAGTTCTTACTTAAATATTCCCTTAATAATAAACAATGTAGCAGTAATTTTTTGAAAAAAAAATCTATCTCGGCTTCTAGTGATTGTACATAATTTGTTTTTTTTTAAATTGCGCCAAAATCTCACCTTTTACGTCTACTTATCGACATTTCGATATCAACAACTGTCAAAGAGTTAGTCTAATTGTTTCTAACGAAAAAAACAACCACAGCTTTGTTTATCTGTTTCAAAAATTTGAGATCAACAATTAATTTGGTTCTTTTATGTTACTGTTAGTATAAGTCTCGAGCTTTAATTTGCGCCATCTCAGATCACTAAATGGCTGAGAATAAACAATCAAAAAAAAAAAAAATAAAATGTTATAAACAAATTCATTCTGCAAAAAACTATTGAATATTTTTACTTAAAATTCTGCATACTTGTTGTATACAACAAGATGCTCCTTTCGATATAGTATAAAGTTAATGCAATATATTTTTCTATTGTTTATTAACAATCGAAAATCAGCAGGTTTTCTTGCAATAACTAACAAACAAATTATTCGATTTGAATCAGCTTTAGCTCATTTTGTAGGTATTACCAAAGTGCATAACTTTTGTTTGAAACGTGTTTACTAAAAATAATAGCAAAAAAGAAAATGAGATATAACTTACTACATAATTACTATTATCATTCTGAAGGTTTCTACGTAGTCAGGAGTCTACTAACAATAAATTTTTTCCAGATTCTAATTCCGCTGGCCTAATGGGCTGGGTACTGTTCACAGAACAGTCGGAAATATGAATATATATACATATATATATATATATATATATATATATATATATATATATATATATATATATACAGGGTGTTTGGTATATCAATAGAATGTTTGGAAGAGGTGATAGAGAATGTCATTTTAAATAATTTATGCCATATATGCCTTAGTACAAAAATGCATGGTTGTCGAGTTACAGCACATTTTGTAATTTTTCGGTTTTCTGGCAATTGGTGATTGAAAATTTAATTTTTATGATACTGGTATAATTTTTCGGTTTGAAATATTTTTTTTTTTATTCTTTGGTTGATACATTATACTAACAACAAGAGGACTTAAATTAATACAACACACAAAAAACTGTGCACTTAAAAATTTTATTCGCCTACGAAAATTCAAGTTTCATTCTTAGATTTGAGTGATGTTTTTTTCTAACAGTGAGAAAAATAAATGCATTCAATTTATTTTAAAAATAACCTTGTTAAATTACCTTTATAGTGGTTTATTGAAACCCGTATCAATAAAATATTACATCCATTAAATCCAGGGAAGATATTCACAATAACGAAATTAACAATTTTCTGTATTTATTTTTACTTTCCTAAAATTACCAATATCACATTAAGTATTATTTTACATGTTATGTTCGAAATGTGAGCCATTATTTCTAATACATTTTCGGGCCCTTTTCCTTACTTGGGTGGTGGTTACGCCTAGTCTCATTTCTTCCCTAAGTTTGATACCTGTTTCATTAATTCTTTCAATCAGTTGATTACGGTCCATTATTTCAACTTTATAGACAAGTTCTTTCATACGTCCCCAGATGTGAAAATCTATAGGAGTCAAGTCTGGGGACCTCGCAGGCCACAATATGGGACCGTTTCTTCCGATACAACGATTAGGGAATGTTTCATTTAAAAAATCTCGTACGTCAAGCTGGACGTCCGTCGTTCTGGAAAATTATTGTGTCTCTTACATTCAATGGTATTTAATCCACGATGTTCAGCATTTCATTTCGTAAAAACTCTAAGTAATTGTCTCCGTTTAAATGTTCAGGTTGGCCCAATTCTTCCGATTATGGCTGCCCATACATTTACACTGAATTTCTGTTGGAAGGATATTTCTTTTTTCATATGCGGATTCTCATTAGCTCAATAATACACATTGTGGAAGTTGGTGATTCTATTTGTAGAATATAAATAAAAACAAAAACATTATTTTTTATAAACTGTGTAAAAAAAGTTGATATTTCTTAAGTTATAAGCGTTATAATACTTTTGAAAATAATGGAAAACAATATATTTTATTTATGTAGAATAGCTCAAAGTGACAGCTATGACAGCTTGTATTTCGGAAATGGATTGACAAAACTTCAACTATTTTTTTTTTAAAAGAAGCGTCTTTTTTTCTAACCATATTTTCAGAAAAAATTTTTAAATAAAAATTGGCGGAGATATTCAACTTGTTTATAAGCTAAAAATTTAACAATAACTTTAAACAATTACTGTGCGGCCTCTAATTAACCGTGAAAAAAATTTCAATAATGCGGCTTTTCGATTTAGAACTCAATCAAATTTGAAAAATTTTCCGTTTTTTTGAGAAAAATTTGGAACACCAAATACTGTGGTCAATTTTATACTATTAATTAGGAATATTAAAAATTAAATTGATTTGTAATGTACCATTAATTTTTATCAAGATCATAAAACAAATGGCAATATTTGTTGATAGCATTATTATTTTGCGAGATGCAGAATAAACTACATTTGACGATTATATTGTAAGCGATTATCCAATCGAGAATTATTGTAATATTACTTTCAAAGACGATGAAAGTAATAGGAGAAAAAATAATTATGATTATGATAATAATGACGATGTTGATGATAATGATATAATGTCAATGATGAGAGTGATGATGATGTTGAGAGTTTTAATTATAGTAATAAAACCGATAAGAGTTACGAAAATGAGTTTTCGATGTCTAAGAAATGGAGAACGGAATAAATATTTTGTATATATTAATAGCAAAAAATAAGTATGTGAAAAATGTTCGTCCAATAAAATAAACAAAAAAGGTAACATGTGTTTTTCTTGTACAACCAATAATTGGGCGGCATATGACAGTCGCAATTTGTTTCATGCTATAACTCCATAAATATTAATGGTACATTAAAAATCAACCTGATTTTTAATATTTCTAATTGGCAGTATACTGTTGACCTTTGTAACATTTTTTTCGCAATTTGAAAAGCATTTATAACAATTTGTTTATTGCTATGTTTAACAATAATCTCAATACAAAAATATATCATCCATTGTTCATATCTCGTCGAGAAACTACGAATTAAAAAAAAAAAAAAGATTTTACGACCAATATTCGCTGAGATAATCCAAATTTTTCTGGCAAAACGAACGTGAAGCGTCTGAGTCACGTTTTTTTCCGCACTCTGCAGACTGAAAGAACGCCCGTTCACTGCTCACTTTCTGACTCTTGGAGCATGTGTAACTTTAAACTATTGCAATTCAAACAATTTTGAACTAATTGTGTTGAAAACTACTACATACAATAGTTTAATCATCTCCCTATGAGTTCCTACTTAAATAATCCCTTAATAATAAAGAACGTTCCGGAATTTTTTGAGAAAGAATTCTATCTCGGCTTCTAGTGATTGTACATAATTTGTTTTTTTTTAAATTGCGCCAAAATCTTACCTTTTACGTCCACTTATCGGCATTTCGATATCAACAACTGTCAAAGAGTTATTCTAATTGTTTATAACAAAAAAAAAACCACAACTTTGTTTATCTGTTTCAAAAATTTGAGATCAACAATTAATTTGGTTCTTTTATGTTATTGTTATTATAAGTCTCGAGCTTTAATTTGCGCCATCTCAGATCACTGTACGATCTCTAAATGGCTGAGAATAAAAAATCAAAAAAAAAAAAAAATAAAATGTTATAAACAAATTCACTCTGCAAAAAACTATTGAATATTTTTATTTAAAAATCTGCATACTTGTTGTATACAACAAGAGGCTCCTTTCGATATAGCATAAAGTTAATAATGCAATATATTTTTCTATTATTTATTAATAATCGAAAATCAGCAGGTTTTCTTGCAATAACAACAAATTATTCAATTTGAATGAGCACATATATATACATATATATATATATATATATATATATATATATATATATATATATATATATATATATATATATATATGGTGTTTTTCCGGTTTTCAATCCGTTCGTCAGTAGAAATATCTTCATGACGTTTCGCCAACATCTCAGCTGGCATTTTCAAGTGATGCTTCCTCGACGGCTGCTCGACTTAGAATGAGACGGCCTTTTTATACTTTGGCGGTTGCGCAGGTTATACCTTGGTTTTGCCTGGTTGGTTTCTTCGTTTCTCTGGGCTTGTGCCTCTTCTCGGCCCGTTGTCGTATTTCTTTGATGTGCTGTTTTAGGTTTGGTTTTGAGTAGAATTTTCCATGTATTTGAAATATTTTGCACGTCATCTCTCTTGTTAAAGTTTTTAGTGCTGTCTATTTCGAGAGCTTCTCTGATGATGCGCGTTCTATATGTTCGGGTACGATCTGTTTGGTTTCCTGGAAATTTATAGTGTGTCCTGTCTCCTGATGATGTTGGAATAAAGTTGATGTCGTTTGCTTATTCTTTATGTTATTTTTATGTTCTTGGACCCTTGTAGAGATTCTTCTGTTTGTTTGGCCAATGTATTCTTTTTCGCAGTCACTACATGGGATGCTGTACACTCCCTGGTTTTCTAATGGTATTTTGTCTTTAGGATTGCCCAATAATTTGTATATTGTTGTTTGCGGCTTGTAAATTGTGCATATGTCATGTTTCCTCAGAATTCTTCCAATTACGTCTTTTACACCTTTTATGTATGGCAGTATGGTTTTTGGTTTGAATTTGTCATCTTCTTCTTTTTTCTCTGCTACTGCTTTCGTGTTCTGTTTTATGGCCTTTTTGATATTGTGTTCTTTGTAGTTGTTTTGATTTAGAACTGTTGTGATATTGTTGAGTTCTTCTTGGTGGTTCGTGGGTTTGGTTAGTCACAAGGATCTGGAAATCACTGTGTTGGCGACCGATTGCAATTGTGATGGATGGTGGTATGATTATTCGTTCAAATATCTGTTTGTGTGTGTGTGGGTTTTCTGTAGACCGTATAATCGATGCTTAGGTCATCGTTTCTGGTGACTAGAAGGTCAAAGAAAGTAGCTGCTTGTTAACTTCGACCTCCAATGTGAACTGAATGCGGTGATGAATGCTGCTTAGTTCATCTAAGAACATGTTTAAGTTGGATCTTCTGTGTGGCCATATGATGAAAATGTCATCCACGTAACGTTTCCAGAGGGACGGTTTTGTTTTGGTTTTTCTTAAAGCTTCTGTTTCAAAATATTTCATAAAAAGGTTTGCGATGATTGGTGATAGCGAAGATCCCATAGGAGCACCATCTGTCTGTCGGTAGAAATTATTTTCATAGGAAAAGTATGTGTTTTTGAGACAGTGTTCTGAGAGGTCGATGAAGTGATGTGGGAACTCCTCGTTCATAGCAGTCTGGTCTAGAGCTTTGTCAATTGGTATGCTTGCATATAGGGATTTGGTGTCCAGGCTAGCAAGAATGTCTTCTTTATGCAGTTTTAATCCTTGAAGTATGCTAACCAGCTGATCCGAATTTTTCAGGTATGAGTCTGCAATTTCGGTCGCCGGTTGCATATTTTGTGCCAGGTATTTTTCGATATGTTGAGTTGGTGAATCTACTGCACTTACTATGGATCTTATCGGTGTTCCTTCTTTGTGGATTTTTGATAGTCCATATAGTTTGAGACAGCTACTAGCTTTTTCCCGAGGAACGATGCGCTTTTCGATTTCATCTCCTAATTTGTATGTAGTTGGATCTCTTGTAACTTTCTTGTAGGTGTGGTCCTGAAGAATTTCTGTCATTTTGGTTTTGTATTCTTCTGTGTTCATGACTACAGTGGCGTTCCCTTTGTCTGCTGGTAGGATGATGATGTTTTTTTTTTGTTTTTAAGATCGTTTAAAGCTTTTATTTCAGCGCGTTTTATGTTTGATTTTGGTTGTTTGCTGGTTCTTAGTACGCGAACTAGCTCCTGTCGTATTATTTCTGCTTCTCCTTCTGACTTCTGGTGTAACGTCGCTTCAATATTGGCGATAATATCTTCATTTGGTATAGTCTTTGGGGTTACTGCATAGTTGAAGCCTTTACTTAAAACTTGTTTTTCGCCTTTCGAAAGCTGGTAATTGGAGCTGTTATGAACGACCTTTGTTATATCCATCGGGTTAGTTTGTTAAGAAGTTTTTTGTTTTAGTTGGGCAAATTTCTTCTTTTGTTTGTTAATTTTGTGGTCTGTATCGGTTTCTTTTCTCCAGAATGAAGTTTTGTCCACGTTATCTCAGAGTAGCGGGTGAATCTGTCTGCTTAGTTGTACGTGTAGATCGTAGACAATTTTTTCTGTTTCGGCAAGTTGCTTTCGCTTTTCTCGAATCTGTTCTCGTAGAAGTACTTTCCTTGTGTTCCTTAGAATTCCTTCAATTTTTCTAGTTTTGAGGTGGTATGACAGTTTTGTACAAGTAGGCAGGATGTTATTATGTCGGCAACTCATTAGGAATGTTATATCGCAAAGTAGTGTTGATATCTTGGACCTTAGTGTTTCGAAGCGTCTGGTTCTTTTGAAGGTCTCCTCCCCGTAGATGTGTACAATGTTGTATCGTAGGTTTTCACGGATCGTGGAATGTGTACTGGTGTTTTTCCGGTTTTCAATCCGTTCGTCAGTAGAATTATCTTCACGACGTTTCGCCAACATCTCAGCTGGCATTTTCTTCCTGGACGGCTGCTCGACTTAGAATGAGCGTGCTGGTCCTCTTACGGCCTTTTTATATTGAGCAATCCTAAAGACAAAATACCATTGGAAAACCAAGGAGTGTACAGCATCCTATGTAGTGACTGTGAAAAAGAATACATTGGCCAAACAAACAGAAGAAGCTCTACAAGGGTCCAAGAACATAAAAATAACATAAAGAATAAGGAAACGACATCAGCTTTATTCCAACATCATCAGGAGACAGGACACACTATAAATTTCCAGGAAACCAAACAGATCGTACCCGAACATATAGAACGCGCATCATCAGAGAAGCTCTCGAAATAGACAGCACTAAAAACTTTAACAAGAGAGATTATGCGCAAAATATTTCAAATACATGAAAAACTCTACTCAAAACCAAAACAAAACAACACACCAGAGAAACAGGACAGCGGGCCGAGAAGAGGCACAAACCCAGAGATGCGAAGAAATCAACCACGCAGAACCAAGGTATAACCTGCGCAACCGCCAAAGTATAAAAAGGCCCTCAGGAAGCATCACTTGAAAATGCCAGCTGAGATGTTGGCGAAACGTCGTGAAGATATTTCTACTGACGAACGGATTGAAAATCGGAAAAACACCAGTACATATTCCACCATCCGTGAAAACCTACGATACAACATATATATATATATATATATATATATATATATATATATATATATATATATATATATATATATATATATATATTAAACACAATTTGATTGAAACTGTTGATAGTATCCCTAATCCGATAAATAATTGTAATTCATAAAATCTTGTGTCTAAATGCTTGCTAATAAATGTCATATAATGATTAATTTTTAATATTATTTTCAATTTCCAAACGAGTTTAACTTTCTTAGAATAAATAATATTACTAAGTATTGTTTCAATATTGTACTATAGTGTATTTATTAAATACATTGGAGATATCATCAACTTACTAGAAAAAAATTGATTATGCCATTGCTAATTAAATAATACAATAACAAGCTTAAAAAATAATGAAAGTTGTGTTTATTTCCGAGCGAAATTTAATTTTGTCACGACAACGACATTTTTTTGCCCTCCTTAATAGGATTACCGGAGAAAGTTACCGATATTTTTTTATTACCACCTTTGGTTCGAATGCATGCGAACACATGAATATGTCAAGGATGATTTTTAACATGTAATACTTTCACATTTTATTAATAAAACTTTTCGTAGATATGTGTATATAGGGTGACTTAAAAGTTAATATTTTCTGAGAGTCAATATATATTTTTTTGTATATGGCGGTAATTGTTTCTTTTTCCTGTAAAAAATCAGTCCTTGAAAATTTCGAACGTATTTTACGAGATACAAGGGTGAAACTGGAATTTTGTTATAATTTCAAAAATGTTGCATGACATGACATGATGAGGTTTTTATTATAAAAAATATATTTCTTCTAATTTGAATTCTTCATTTTAATAGTTTTCATTATTTAATATTCTATACTATGTTAGAAATACAGATTAATTGGCTCTTCAAAATATCTTTGAGGAAAAATACTGTGATGGATAGACGGAGTCTCCCATTTTACTTATTTTGTGTAATACTAAAAAATAAGTTTAAAAATTAAAATTTCAATAAGAAATACAGAAAATTTTACTGCTGTGGGATTAATTTAACAAGTTGCCTGCATTCTTTTTCAGACAGTTAAATACAAAATATAGACAATTTGTTTCCTGCAAATACAACTCTGGTCCTCTTCATATGCTCCTTGACCACCCAATGGTCTCATTGGTAATAAACCAAGAGTAACATTTATAAAAAAAAAACTGACTATACGAAACATAAATTACCAAGTATGTCGGCAGAATATTAAATCTGCAGACTGAAAAATATAGCCAGTCAAGATAGTTGTATTTGCAGGAAATAAACTGTATGTATATTTTTCTTTTCACTGCCTGATGGAGAATATAGGCAATTTACTAATCTAAAAAAATAAGTGATTCCTAATGATAGAAGTAAGATTTTAGGAAAAAACGGAGGAATGGATATTTTCTGCCAAGCAGTAAGTCAACACAAGAAAAAAATCGTTTTCTTTTATTACTAAACTGGTTAAAATAAAAATATTTGTTTATTTTTGGGAGGTCATTATTTCATTTGTCGACACCCATGTTTAGTCTTTAAGTTTTAATCCATAATTTTCCTATGAAAATGCTTTTTGTAACAATGTTGATATAAAACAAATTTTGTTCTTCTATAAAAATAATTTTTATTTTCATATTTACAAAAAAAACAGTTATAAAAAATAAAAAAAGTGTCTCTAAAATCGAAATGGAAATGATTGGCACCTTTTTGGGAAGAATATCAACAGGTCATAACATTTTTAATAATAAAATTAGATTTGAAAAATTAAGTGCAAAAAAGTAGAAGTGCAAAAAGTGCGTGCAAATGGGAGAGTGTGCTTATAGTTTTGGGGTAAATTTCTATAAAAAGATATAAAATTAGAACGTGCAAAAGTTAGAAAAAAAGCAATAACTACTTTTTAATTACAAGAAAAATTGTGACAAATATTCTACTTCTAAAAGACTAGAGTATACACAGAGTGCATATTAAGTTAGCAAAAATGAGTGCAACTATAAAAGATTAAAGAATTTAAAATATTTACATAATTACTGAAGAAAAGAGAAATATTTGCTTGTGGAAATAATAGAAAAACTATGAGAAAATAGGTCCAAAAGTGCTGACGTTGTTGATGATGATCACAATAGTAAGAACAATTTATCTACAAAAGTTTTAGAGAAAAAAAGTTTAGTTTTTGCCAACTTGATCAATTTGTCCTTGAAGATTGTTCACGACTTCTGGTGGGAATTGGTCTCCTAAAATTTCGAATAGGTTTATTTTTTGGTCACCGGGTATGCTTTCGTAGGCTCCGATTTCAATACCTTCTTGGACCTGAAAAGGAAAAAATATATGAAGAAAATACCTGAATACTATTATACTAAAAGATTTTTGCAGCTTAACGAGTAAAAAATGGACTTAAAATAAATTAAGAATATTTTAAACAACCGTCTATATATATTATGTATTGTTGTAAATACATGCTTGTTTTACGACACAGTATTAAATTTCAGGTTTAATATAACCCCAAACTTCTTACACAAATACATAAATTAAATAATACGGCATACAGTGCTAAAACTACAATTGTTCGATTGCCGAAACGGGGAAACCCAGACATTGAACGACAGGGTGGCGGCACTTTGACTCGCTGCTTCCCCAATTTCAGAGCGCACCACTGCTATAAAAGCGAAAACACAGCGGCATAATTAAGGACATTATGGGTTGCTCTTCTTGAGATAACTCGTCCTTTTTCCGATTGAACTTAGCTCTCGGGGGCCACGAGATTGTTTCCTTATTAGGACAAATCGTGGTTCTTAAACTAGGTTGTCTTGGATTACATAAATTCTTCTGACAATAAGGATCGTGCACATGTCTCATATTACTAAAATTGAAATTAAAATGACCATCGATACAGAAGAGAGATTAGTGGCGCGTACGAATTCTTACATTCAAGGGAAAGGTAAATAATGCGGGATTAGGAGACAAGATCTTGTTTAGTAAGGGTCTTGCTAATAAATCCAAACGATCATACGTTCGGTTTAGGAAGAGCTACGAGTCGAGTATAATGCTCGCCAGAGCTAAACAACAAAAGATTTTTTGCCAGTCTTCAAGGGTTTAGCAAGCCCGAAAAAACGCGTCCTGACTTAAACATAATTACCAGAACGTGATCAAGTGGACATAACCTCAGCTTCGTGTTGACTATAAATAAACCCGAACATGACAGTGGAGAGTAAAATAATCCCGAACTTGACTTGCGGAAAACATAAAATAAAAAAAAAGTGAATAAAAAGTTAACTAAGAGTCAAGGATGAGTGTTACTTGATAACCTTCTCCTAAATAACTCATTCCCAAGAAGTGTTTTTAAACGAAATTAAATTTTAATTAAATTTCGTTAATTCTGAGCTTAACTTATTCTCCTTCTATCCTGGTGAGAGAGAAGAAAGGTGGGGAGTCGGGAGGTTTGCTGGGCCTTAAAATATTGTAGCATAACATTTTAAAGTTTCTAAGATGACCGTTAGGTGGCGTAGCAATAGCAACAAAACAAAAATAAAGTTTTCTCAAAAAATACCAAATTGAGATTAGGTCGAGATAGTTTTTATTGTAAAGAGTTTTCTGAACAAAAAGCTTTTAATATAATTTTTGTCAGTTTGAGTAAAGTGGTGGGGAAAGGTTAGAATTTTATTTTGAATAATGTTTGTAATTCCGGTTTAGCTCAACCGAATTTAGCGGTTTTGATCTCATTTAAAAGAGTTTAACGTGTCTGATCTTTAGCGTGGTAAACTATCGTTATATATGATTTACAGATGCAGCAAAAGGGCACCTTTTTAAAATTTGTCCTATTTGGCGACATTTTTCAAAAAATTTAAATACAATACTAGGTACCTTTAAACATTATTGTGTAAAGCAAAAAAAAGTCTTAAAAATGGCATAACTTACATTTCGATATATTTATCAAATTTGAAATTACATGAATAAAACACAGAGACATAATTGAGCAAGTAATTTCTTTAAACTTGTTGTTACTATCAAGTTTCTAACTTCAATATATGTTTATATAGATAACATATTGCAAAACGTTTAAAATTAACATTACTGTAATTTATTTTTATTACAATTTCAGTAAGCAGTTTCATATGCACATCAAGAAGGCTTTGTTATGAGTATAATGATCTTTCTATAAAATACTGTCTACAGGGTGTCCGGAAAATACGTGCACAACTTTTGATGATAGACTCTTGACGTCAAAATAAATCGATTGAGGTCAACTTGGTAATAGCCGATATTCCTTCGTTTAGGCGGTAAAGGACGTCAAAGTTTTAAGAAAATTTTAATTTTTTCCAAATTTATTGAAAACGTGGTAAGTTAATTTAATAATTTTTAGAGTGTGATCTAACACCATAATATGACATTTTCTAGTGGTATAGCGACCGGCCATAAAGTAGTCTAAGTGTTATCGTGTAAACATGGTTTCTGATTTTTTATGTCATCAATGTTGTGACAACCTA
Organism: Diaprepes abbreviatus; assembly: GCA_034092305.1. NCBI lineage: Eukaryota > Metazoa > Arthropoda > Insecta > Coleoptera > Curculionidae > Diaprepes > Diaprepes abbreviatus. The sequence continues at coordinate 799,434 of JASJET010000070.1, forward strand.
CAATATTTAATAAACGTATGTGAAGTACCAGAACAATGGTATAACGCACAAGTTGTACTTCTCTTTAAAAAAGGGGACACAACAAATATAGAAAACTACCGTCCTATCAGTTTATTAAACCACCTATATAAACTATTCACCCGCATATTGACAAATCGCCTGACTGAAAAGCTTGACTATTATCAGCCTGTGGAGCAAGCCGGCTTTCGACGTAGATTTAGAACGATAGATCATATCCAAGCCCTACGCACAGTCCTAGAAAAAAACGAGGAATATAACATTCCTATACACCGGGCATTTGTAGATTTTCACAAGGCCTTTGACTCTATAGAAACATGGGCGATCTTGAAATTACTTAATAATGCTAGAATTGACTCCAGGTATACCACTATCATACAGAACATATATAAAAACGCAACTATACAGGTTAAAATCGACGAAGACACAAAAACCGAAAAAATAAACGTTATGAGAGGTGTACGTCAGGGAGACGTCATCTCTCCGAAACTATTTACGCTAGCTTTAGAAGATGTCTTTAAAAAACTAAATTGGGATGAGAAAGGTTTGAGAGTGGACGGTTCTTATCTTAGTCATCTTCGTTTCGCCGATGTTGTTGTCATGTTTAGCAACCCAGAAGAGCTAAAACAAATGCTTCAAAATTACAATGAAGAGGCGAGAAAAGTGGGACTTAAGATGAACTTGGGGAAAACTAAGTTAATGAGCCCTAACGCAAATGTACAAATAGAGATTCAAAATGAAATCATAGAGAATGTAAAAGAGTATATCTATTTAGGTCATGTCATGAAGCTGGGCAAAGAAAATCAAACGGCGGAAATAACAAGGAGAATAGGGCTGACATAAGAGATAGAAACACACCAATCAACCTTAAACGGAAAGTGTATAACACGTGTCTTGCCTGTTGCTACTTACAGCATGGAAACGATAACACTAACCAAACAAAACGCAAATAGGCTCCGAGTCATTCAAAGCTCCATGGAGAGACAAATGTTAAGAATCTCGTTACGGGATAAAATACGAAATCAAGTAATAAGATCAAGAACCAAAGTAGTTGACGTCATTGAACGCACATTGCTAGACAACAGCCTGATAGGTGGACGAGTAAATTACTGCAATGGCGACCGCGAGAAACGAACCAAAATCGTGGCAGGCCACAACGCAGATGGGTAGATGATATAAGACAGTTTGCTGGAAAAGACTGGCTCCAGAAGGCGAGAGACAGATGCCAGTGGAGGACCATCGGAGAGGCTTATGTCCAGGAGTGGACGTCAATGGGGTGAGAAAGAAGAAGAAGAAGAAGAAAAAGAAGATGTGAAATTTGGTTCCAACAGATTTACATTAAATTTAATCCATTTCTTTTTTATAGTGTAGAATCACAATAGGACCAATAAGGTAATGATCAATAATACCTGTCCAAATATTTATTTTATAGTTATGCTGATGGTCTTCTACCGGCGAAACGAAGAAGTATCGGATATAACTAAAAATCGACCTATTTTGACACCAAGAGTCCGTCATCAAACGTTGTACACGTATTTTCCGGACACCCTGTATATGTTATATATCTTACGTAATAAAGCATAAAAAATAAAGAATCGTATAATCGCATAAACATAAATAAATAATCGTTATTTATTTTGTTGCTGTAGAAATACAGCAATTTGCAAGTTAATATCTTTTTATTACACTTATTTCCTACTAAGAGAAATACAAAGTTGTTTGAATGTTAAACGAAAGTGGTCGTTAAGAATCCAAAGATGGTATATGATTATTATCTTCGTTACCGTAGTAATATCTGTTATGTAAACAGTATTATTTATTATATATATTATTATATCGGTGCTTCTGAAGCATACTTATAATTTTAAGTATTAAGAATAAATGACCTGGATTTAATAGTTGAATTTTTAAATTAAATTTTTCTGTCAATATTAGAAAGTGAAATTATTATGTAGGCAACACATTAATTTTTACGGGTTTGAGTCCTAAAGGTCTGTTTAATATTTTTTGGATGCACGTTGTTTTAATATTTGAGGTATAATGTCTTTAGATGCTATTGTTGCCGCAAGAATTGTAGCTTTGATACAGGATGGTCGGAGACAACGTGAAACTGCAAGAATTGTTGGTAAGAGCCTTTGTGCTGTACAAAAGGTATACCAGCGCTATAAAGAGACTGGCCTGATAGAAAGAAGACCAGGATCCGGGCGAAAAAGAATAAACTCTCAAAGAGATAACCGTTTTTTGATGTCGGCAAGTTTGCCGAATAAAACAGTTTCTGCAATGTTGCTGCAAAATCATCTCCGAGAAGTTAGAAATGTAAATATTAGCAAATGGATCGTTAGAAGAAGGTCTTGTACTGCTGGACTGTCTTGTAGAAAGAGGGCTACAGGTCCACCATTGCAACACCGACATCGAATTGCAAGATTAGCTTTTGGCCGAAATCACTGGAGGACTGGAGTAAGGTAGTGTTTTCAGATGGGTCGCGTTATTGTCTTAATGGGTCAGACGGACGTCGACGAGTATGGTGGACACCTGGAGAAAGATATGGTTCAGTTTGTATTGACGAGACTACGATTTGGCGGTGGACCGGTGATGTTTCGGGCGAGAATCCCATCACACGCACGCATAGAGTTGTCTTTGTACAGAATGGCTCCCTGACACCTGATAGTTACATCACGGAAGTTCTAGAAGTCCATGTTATGCCTTTCATGATCACTATGGAAGAGCATTGCATTTTATGCAAGATAATGCTAGATCTCACGCAACCAGAGTTGTTAGAGAATATCTCGATAAAAGTGGCGATGAATTAGACAGTTTGATTGGCCAGCACTCAGTACAGATATGAATCTCATCGAACATATCAGAGATAAGTTGGGTTGACGTATTCGAAGGTATACACCAGCTCCAAGAACTACCCAGGAGCTAAGAGAGTGGTTATTGCAGGAGTGTAATACCATCAACCAGAATGTGATCCTTAATTTAATTGAAAGTATGATCCGTCGTCTTCAAGCCGTTAGCACAATTAGAGGGAATACAATGAATTAATGAATAATTTTTTTCACTAATGTTGTTTTCCCATTTTTTAAAGTTCCTGATAATAATAAGTCGAACTTCGTTTTAAATGTAAATTTGTTGCATTTCCAGAATAAATCTAATTCACCATTTCCAAAGCTCACTGTTCGGTTGTAGACGCCGTACATTGAGCTTTGAAAATGGTGAATGATATTTCGCCGAAACGTCAGCTGCCTTACAGTCCTGAGAGGGACTCAGCACATACACGAAATACCCGGAAACCTTCGATTACATATATATATATATATATATATATATATATATATATATATATATATATATATATATATATATATATATTGTAGAAATGAATTTGACTGTTTTTTCTAGTTAATAAATTTAGTGAGGCTAAAGAAATCTCACAAATGTATAATTTCAAATTACAAGTTATTTGTCAAAAATTTTAAATATTTCTTTAGGCATAATATATTCAGGTTATGTAAATTTATAGGAAATCGTCTTTAATTTTAATGTCAAGACCAATATGTAAGAAATTTTGCAATTTCTATTAGACATGTTTTGCAGATAATTATTGCGATTTCTAAAATGCAAAAGTATCTGTAGTGATTCATGCAATGACTAGCTTATACTGTTATTCTAAGAAATATTCATATATTAAAAACATCATTATTCAGCAGCAAATTTAACCTTACTGTGCTCAAGAGGCATTAAAATTTACCAGAAAATAAGTCTAGTATAGCTTTGTAACTCAATTCCTTATAATTTCCTCATTAAGTTGGAAGTACTAAAAAACTAATTAGACACAACTATAATTATAAACTTGATAGCACCCTTGTTACGCAAAAACAAAGAACACATTAAAGACCAAGAGAAGAGGAAATGGCCATTAAATGGATCACGTGAAAGATCATGAAATTACACACTTGGCTTAAATGTCAGATTTATCAATGTTGCAAAATCGCGTCATTTAACTTAAAGAAAGAAAATTACTTAATTTATTGCCAAAGGAAATCATTTTTGTGATAGTAAAGAAGATATATGTTGTCAGGCAATTTCAGGTTCGTTCATAAAATATGATAATAGGTAGAGGTAGACTAGACAATAAGGAAGTAAAAATAACAATGTTAAATACCATTATGTGTGTATAAAAGTTGATCGATTAACTTAAATAGAATACTATACTTTTTACCTTACCAGAAAATGTACCTTTTAAATACCTATCGAATGGTATAAGGATGCGTTTTCACAGAATACGCCAAATAATCGTTTTCTGCACCATTTTGTGTTTTTTGAATAGATGTTCTAATGTATCTAGTTGCCTTATACTAGGTGTTCGAAATGTCGACCATCCATTTCCAAACATAATTTGTAAATGCATTTTTAGTAAATCAAATTTATAAATGAGTTTGAAATTAGTAAACTATTATATTAATGTAAGTAACACTGGGTTAATATTATGTTTTTACTTACTTTCTGAATTTGTGCATCTTTGGGAATCAAAAAAGTTTGTTGTGCTTGTCTGATGGCTTCATTTGTGTACGCGCCGCCTTCTTTTTGAGGATATGCTGACACCACGGCGATAATTGCCAAAGAAATGATCACCAATTTCATTTTTGGACTTCTACAAAAAATTAATGTGAAAATAGTAATTTTGTTCAATTCTTTCGTAAACACCAAAGTTACAAAAATGTTTCAGAGATGTTATTTTAAAATATTATCTTATAATCATGGTGCATTCATCAAACATCATACTCATAAAATAGGGTATCAGTTGATAATGACCTATGCAACGTTATCCTGCTCTACGAAATTATTGAATAAGAAGAAACTAAATTTTAAACCGTTTAATTTTAATTTTCAAAAATGAGTGGCAAGCATGGTGCATTGGTTAGCGTGTTCACATGACCAGAGTTCGAATCTCGGTTGGAACATCAAAATTTATTTATACGCTTGTCGCCTCACAGAAGGCAATGATAAATTTCTATGAAATATTCTATTTAGTGCTACAGAAGGCTCGTAAATTCGATAGTCCCCCATATCGATGTTCAAGATAACATGCATATAATACAGATATGTGTTAGGGGTTGCCTACTTTCTGTAAGCGGCACGACATTTAAAGAAGAATAATTAACCCTAACATAATAAGTTTTAATCTGTAAAATTTTCAGACCGCCATATTGCATCTGCCATATTGAATTTTTTAAAAATAATTTCAAATTCGTTATTGAGTCCTCCATATTGGATCGGTCATATTGAATTTTGCTAAAATAATTTCAAATTCGTATTTTACATCCCCAAAAACCTTCTTTTACCAATTTTGGACAAAATCGAGAATAGTAAAATTTTTGAACGCCATATTGGATCTGTCATATCTTCACGCTGCTCGTCCGCTAGCGAACAATGGCCACGATTGAATTTACTTAACCATCGATATACAGTGGTGCTTTATCGCCATATAACAAAATTAAGTTAATCGATCTACTCTTGTTCTTAACTTACATAAAATTTTCAAGTTACGGTAAACAACAGAAATAGCGTCCGTATGTCAAAACAATCCGAGTACGTATACCATCTAAAATGTCAAACTTTACAATGGATATGTCAGATGGCACCTAGCAACGCCAGTGTTGCCATTAGCTCATATCTAAAATGCTACATTTGTATAACGTGGAATTAAGCTTTTTGTTTATAGCCAAAAAAAGCACTTAAAGGATTACTTTGTCGTACTATTTTACTGTAGTTTATAGACCTTGATTCGAGCTTTTCATCACTGCAAGCAGAATTGAAAAAAATATTTATTCAGTCAAAAGTTATTAACGTCCAAAAACCGCAAAAATTGTATTTTTTATATGTTTGGTATTGTTGTATTTCGGAAAGTAAGCGTCGTGCGAAAAAATTATTAAGAAACTTTTTTCTTTAAAATTACTCAAAGAATATCATCCAGTAATTATTTTTGTAAAAATTTCAAGAGTTTAAACAATTATTTATTTATAATAATCTTATTCCTATTCGTACCTTCCACCCTAAAAAAACGTGTTCAGTGGCTCAAAATACGTAAAACAAACTTTGGTGGGTCTACCTAAATTAAAGAAGCAATTAGGACCCTTCTGGCTTCTACAATAATACACTTCCTAATGAAAAACAAATACTAAATTGAAAAGTTTCTCTGTAATTTCCGAATGGTTCGATCATTCCATTGAAAGAGCTTTTTACTTTAAGTGAATATAGGAATTTTATTTCAAAGAAACTAAAGAGGATTGGTATCTTTTCTGTAACTATATAAAATTTAGTTTTAAAATACCTATATATATATATATATATATATATATATATATATATATATATATATATATCTATATGTAATGTGGACATAAAAACCGCTGATAAATGTTACTCTCATATCTTCGGGTCCGAAAAATGACAAAAGCGCTGTTGCGTCCTATTATGGGGCTTATCAGGCCATTGCATTCGGTACAAACCATCGTCTCGCATCTGTGTCCCATAAACCGATTTCATGGTTAAAAAATAGTAAATAGGACACAGTGGCGACATCTCGATGGCTTCCTGAATAACACAAGAACAACACCAACCAACAATGTTGTATAAATTCGCGATGTGATGGAGCGACGGTAAATTAAAAAAGGAATATATTTATAAATTCGACACACGAAATGTACTACTCTAAGGATAGAGGTCGCATTAAGCGAACTACGAATTCCGCAGTTTTAAGTAAAGTGTCGCACCAACGATCTCCCTAAGAGAGATGTTGGGTGTTTTTTAAGCCAACAAATATAAAAAAAGAGAGAAGTTAGCGTCCGTGTAATTTTAAAATAAAATAGACTCTTCAGGCCATTGCATTGTGGTATAAATCATCATCTCGCATTTGTGTCCCTTAAACAAATTTCACGGTTGAAAAACAGTAAATAAGACACACTGGCGACATCTCGATGGCTCACTGTGTCGCCACAAATATTTATTATTTTACTGAATCAGAGAGACCTAGAAATAACAATGTATCTAAAAGAAAAACTAAGGGATATCAGTTGTTGTTAATAACCGACTTCTAAAAGAAGAAGGTTCTCAATTCAATAGCTATGTTTTTTTATGTATGTATATCGATTACTCCGGAACGGCGGCACCGATTTTCATGAATATTTTTACGTTATGTTCAGGAAGTTGCTGCGGTGGTCCCATATCATTTTAGATGAAATTGGTACAGTAAAATCTAAAATGGCGGAGACAATGTGGCGAACAAAAAAATTAATTGTGTCCGATTTCTTCCAAAGTAGGTATGGGAGAGTTTTCGGTATCGCAAACAACGAATCTGAAATATTTTTAAGAAATTCAATATGGGGGATCCAATATGGATGAGAAAAAAAATTATTTTTTCCGATTTTTTCCAAAATTGATAGTGGGGAGTTTTCGGAGTTGCATATAACGAATCTGAAACTATTTTAAAAAGTTCAATATGGAGAATCCAATATCGCTTCCTAAAGATTTTACTTCTTTCGATTATCTTCAAAATTAGAATAGGGGCATTCTCGAGGGTTTAAATTACGAATTTAAAATTATTTTAACAAGTTTCAATAAGGCGAATCGGATATGGTGGACTAAAAATTTTACATTTTTCGATATTATTTAAAATTGGTACTGTCGTTTTTGAGAGTGTAAATAGTGGATTTAAAATCAGTTAAAAAAAAAAATGTGTCAGATTCAATATTCCATTTTCGGATTGTGTCCAAGATTTTCGTGGGTGTAGATTTAGATTAGATTAAGACGTGAAAATTATTTTTTTGGAATTTAATATGGCGGATGGATGGTGGGCTCAAGATTTTACGTTATTCATGTTTTTTCAAATTGGTCATAAGGAAATTTTCGGGGTCTTAGGTTACAAATCTGAAGTTATTTTTTTTTTTAACTTAATATGACAAATACAATATGGTGGACTAAAAATTTTACATTTTTACATATGCAGGAAAAAATATGTTGTTCTGAAAAAGTTACGTCTTAAGTTTTTTAAATTTCGGTATGGGGAGGTTTTGGGGGCCCATACTACTAATCCAAAGTTATTTTAAAATTCAAGATAGTGAATATACTATGACAGACTAAACCTTTGTTTGATATAATTTCATTCAAAGCTCGTATTTGGAGATTTTTCAGAATCAAAGAATTTTTAGTTGCTTATTTGAGTTTTGTGTACAACTTTGGATAAAATGGGTACTTTTCTTCGATCTTGAAATCATAGCGAGGTACATTAATCTCGTTTAGTACTTAGTTCAGATAATTTATCAAGAAATTGACAGAAATTGATTTCTTCGGTGTACAACCTGTTAATAACTTATTCAGATAATTTATGGCTATTATAACAAATTCAAAACTAAAAATTAAATTTAAAAAAAAAAATTGAATCGTCTTCTGAAAAAGCACTAAAAAGCGAAAAATAACAAAATATATTTTTATATGAAATTGATTTTTTTTTTTTTAAATCGGCGCTAAATTATTTCTAAATAAAACGACTACTAATAGGAGATATATACCAACTATAGTAAGAAAGCGAATCACATTTTGTTAGGTATTAGTTTGGCGACGACTTAAAAAATTTCAATTTCATATAAAAATATGTGATATTATTTTTCGCTTTTTAAGAAGTCTGTTCAATTTTTTTTAATTTTATTTTTAGTATAATTTTGACTACATAAAATTTTAGTCCAGTAACATTAATCAGAAAAAAATTAAAATATTTGTTTATTTTTTACGTTTAAGTATCACTTTTATTTATTTTACAAAATTATCTATTAATTTGCTACCACAAAGATATTGAAGTACCATATGATGAAAACCGGTCTAGGTGGAGAACAATACAGGTTTTTAAATATAAAATTCTTTTGTTATGATACCAGTAGGAAACCACAAATTTTTAGTTGATGATGAAAAGATGAAAATAATATGATAATATCGTTATACACATACTTCTATAAAGTTATTTTTGTATTAGACAATAAAAACATCATCAAAGATTACGTTCTCATAATATACTTCCATTCCAACAAACATGTCAGTCTTATTTATTTAGTAATCTGGAGTTAGAACAAACAATCAAGCAAGAGTGTTTTAATGAAAAATAAAAATATTAAAACAAAGCTTTAGCTTAAATTTTGGACACGAATAAGAAGCGAAAACTAAAAATAAAAAATGATGGTAGGCTTAATAGAAACATCATGGTAATATTTTATCATTAGAAAGTACCAGACTAATTCCATTAAAACACTCACTTGTTATACAATTTTAATGATTAGATCAATTTGGAATGAAACCTACAAATGGCGGTCACTTAAAATAAAAGTGATTTATAAATGCCAAATGATTTAAAAATATTTATTTCTTTATATACAGGGTGATTCTGAAAAGGTGGGCAATCCCTCGGCAGCGCATCTTTCACATGAAAATAACATTCTATGTACATATAATTATTGTCGAAAAAGTTTTCTCTAAATAATTTTTATTCCACTTGATAGAATGAAATAAAATTTTGGGAGAAGTTGTAATAAATGGTGAACTTTAAAATTGTTTAAGAATATTTTTTATTACTTGTCAGGTGAGTCGAGGGTACTATACTTTGTCAATTTTTTTTTAGTTAAATTTTTACGCTTGCTGGATTTTTAAAATGTAACAATCATTTTTAAATACTTATTATTTTCTTAGAAAAAAGGTTTTCTCCTTTCATTTAAAGAAATAAATAAACATTTGAATATTTCATTGCATTCTATTTATATGTAGTTTTGTAGCAGGAATAATACTTGTTGTTTTTAAATAAATATAAAAAGTCTGTTTCTAGAAAAAATATTAGCTTGTATGTTCAACCTCTTATTATTACTAAAAAATCTGTGTCACCTTAATTTACACTGCTGATAGTAAAATAATGGGTCTCCCTATTACAAAATTGCTTTCAAATTGGAGGCAAATGTATTTACCTTGGAAACGGCCCATTTTTCCTAAATCAAAGAAGAGTACCTTTTTAACCAACTTCTAAAAGAAGGAGATTTTAAATTCGACTGCTTTCTATTTTTTTTTACATATCTACGTCGATAACTCCGGAGCGACGGCACCAATTTGAATGGAATTTTTGGCATTATGTTCAGAAAGTTGCTGCATCAGTCCCATGTCATTTTGGCTGACGGCGCTTAAAATATGACAGACAAAATAAAATATTTTGTCCGATTTTCTCCAAAATTGGTATGAGGGAGTTTTTGGGATTGCATATAATGAATCTAAAATTATTTTATTTTTAAAAATTCATTATGGTGTATTAAAAATTTAATATCTAACGTTTTGTACAAAATTGGTGTTGTGGGGCTCTTGAGAGTACAAATTACGAGTTTAAAATTACGTTCTAAAAATCTTATGTCTCTCGATTTTGTATAAAATTTGTATAGGGGAGTTTTAAGAGTTTTAATTATGAATTTGGATTTATTTTAAAAAAATTCAATATAGGGAACTGAAAATTTTACATCCCTCGATTTTGTCCAGAATTGGTGTTGGGGTGTTTTTGAAGGTGTAAATTACGAATTTTAGATTAATTTTGAAAAATTCAATATTTAGGACCAAAAATTTTACACCTCTCGATTTTGTTCAAAATTTGCACTAAGGGTTTCTCAGGGTACTAATAACGAATTTAAAATTGTTTTAAAAAATTCAGTATGGCAGATGAAAGTCTGAAATTTTACATTTCTGGATTGCGTCCAAAAATTGGTACTCGGGGGTATTCGAAGTTGTAATTTAAAAGTTTAAAATACTCCAGTGGAAACTTCTTTACGAATTCCACTCTAGTTCTATCGCCATACTAGTTTCGATCACCTAATGATCACATTAGTGCAGCTGTAACGAACCAAAAACAAAATGCACAGAAAACAATGTCTAATTAAAATCGCCATTTCGTAAAATGTCTATACATTTAACTTTCGGTTCGTTATAGCTCCACTGATGATACTATTAAGTGGTCGAAACTAGTATGGAGGGAAAACCAATGTGGAATTCGCAGAGAATATAATGGCTGCATTCGTTTCTTAACAGTCGTAAGGAGAATAAAACATCTTTTCCAAATATAAAGACCGTCAAATTTTCTATTTCTAATAATTTCCTACCTCCTCTTGAGAGCAGTCCAAATAGAAAAAGGGGAACTACCCACTTTGAAGCCATCTTACATCCTAAGATTCCTGAGGAAAATAGGACTAGAGGACCGGTTTTAGCCGGTAAGGTATCTTATACGACTTGGCAGCAGTGGAGGGGTACAATAGATCTATTAGGTAGCAGTGTACAAACCTCAATTCTACGCACATACATAGTCCGTGAAATTGTTTATTTTCAATAATTTCCATCGCTCTGGGGTACATTCAGATATTCGTTTGTGCTGTTGAAGATAACAGTACGGCATCAAGTTTTGTGGGTAATATCCTGCCGACATTTTACGAGATGGGGATTTTAAGTAGGCAGTTGTTTTCTATGCATTTTGCTCCCCGTGCCTTACTCCTCCACTGATCAGACCATTAAATGGTCGAAACTAGTATTGAGAGAGAACTAGAGTCGAATTATCAGAGAATATACTAAATATTTTAAAACTAAATTTTACACATTTACAGAAAATCATGCTCTTTGGATTCTTCGAAATAAAATTCCAATATTTACTTAAAGTTAGAAAACTGTTTCGAAAAAATGATCGAACCATTCAGAAATTACTGAGAAACTTTTAAATTTAATATTTGTTTTTCATTAGGAAGCAGTGGCGTAAATAAGGCCTCGCAAACCCCGCGATGGGGGGGGGGGGAGGCGCACATACTCTTAGTTACGCCACTGTTAGGAGGATTATTAATGTAGAAGCCAGAGGGGTCCTAAATGCTTCTTTAATTTACATAGAGTATTTTGAGCCACTGAACACGTGTTTTTAAGGTTGTAAGGTCGTACGAATGGGAATAAGATTATTATAAATAAATAATTGTTTAAAGTTTCGAAATTTTTACAAAAATAATTACTGGATGATATTCTTTGGCTGATTTTAAAGAAAAATAGTCTTCTACTAATTTTTTCGTACGACGCCTAGTTTCCGAGATGGAACCATATCAAACATTGAAAAAATACGAATTTTGCGATTTTTGGACGTTAATAATTTTGACTGAATAAATATCTTTTCAGTTCTACTTGCAGTGATCAAAAGCTCGAATCAAGATCTATAAACTACAGTAACACAATAAGAAAAAGTCATCCTTTAAATGATTTTTTCGATTATAAACAAATAGCTTATTTCCACGTTATACAAATGTCGTCATTTAGGTATGAGGAACTGGCAACACTGGCATTACTAGGTGTGATCTGACATATCCATTGTAAAGTTTGACATTTTAGACCGTATACTTACTCGAAATATTTTGATATATGGACGCTATTTCTGTTGTTTACCGTAATTTGAAAATTTTATGTAGGTCAAAAAATAACACTTAACATTTTCACACGATTATATTTCAAGCGTGCATAGATGAACTTAATATTTTTATATGGCGATGAAGCAACACTGTATGTCGATGGTTTAGTTAATTCAATCGCAGCTGTTGTTCGCTCGCGGACGAGTCGTGTGAAGGGCGTCTAAAATTGGTTATAGTGCAAGAAAATACCTATGCTTTGCGTGAACTGATAATATAAGATTGTTATGTGACATACCGTTAAATTGAGGCATCCCTGGGTATTAGAACAACTTATATAATATATGGCATGAACATTTGACCCTAACCCATGAAACTATGTTCGTTTTGGATTCCAGATAATTTGATAATTTCTCAAGAAAAAGGTCTTGTGTCGACTGGTGTAAGGTAATGCTCAATGTTTCGAAATGCTTCCAAAAACATTTATAAGATCATGATCGGTAATGAGTTTGCATCTATGCGTATAAGACCGATATTAAACGGCAGGTAACCATATGGTTCTTCTGTTATGAGCCAACATCAGCAAAAGTTGCTAGTGCATGAAGTAAATGGTCGTTTTATTTTTTCGGAAAAATTAGCCATTTCGCAACCTTGGCTTTAGAGAAGGGTAGAACGGTCAATTTTGAATGGTACACAACCATTTATTTGTAAAAAATTTTGGTAAATTGACGAATACAAACAGGAGATTTTGGATAATTTTCCACAACAACAATGCAAGCTCTCATTAATTGGTTAAAACAAATGACTTTTTGAGCACACTAAAGATGTCACTTGTCATACAGCTCTGATTTGGCACCCAATGATGTCTTTTTATTTCTTTACATAATAAAACCATTTTTAATAACAAATATTTGTTTTTATTTTGTATTCTTGAAATATAAATGTCTATCCTCGTACATGCAAAACAATGAACGTTCAATCATATCGTACGCCTGCAAGTAGGCTTCCCTCTTTGCTTACTGGTGGCGTGTATATAAAACAAGCTTAAGGCTTTTTATTTATAACCGAAAAAAGCATTAAAAACATACTTTTTTCGAATAGGATTGATTGTAGTTTGTAGATCTTAATTCGATTGTTCATTCCTGTTAAAATTTAAAAATGTTTATTCAGTCAAAAGTTATTAAAATCTAAAAATAGCATTTTTCAAACGTTTAGTATTGTTAATCTCGGGAACTAAGCGTGTAAGGACCTTTTTTGTTGAATATCACTTAGAAAATCCAATAGTTTTTTAGCCAAAGGTTTAATTTTTAAATGCTTAAACGATTATTAATTTAAAACATTCTTTTTCCCACTTAGACGAATTTCTACCCTAATAAACCGTGTTCACTTGTTATATCTGGTCTATCTAAATTAAAGAGGCAATTTAACTTAAAATTTTCTGTTTATCTCTACAGTAAAGCTACATTTTATTTTAAAAATCTCATTAAATTGTAAAAACGTTGCAAAGCGACATTAACTCTAATTGTGAACTAATTAGAATATTTTATTTAATAATTCATAGAATATGTAATAAAGCCATTGAAACAAATAACATTAAACGCCCGTTATATTTATAATGTTAATTGTGTAACCAACTGAAAGTTTGTCAAAATTCTATTTTATTTAATCTGATATTAGCAATAACTTTCAGAAGTATTGCTTAATATCTCAAACTATTTTCGAGATATCCGCGCTCATTATCTTGATTAAGACACCCTATATATCGACCAAATGCAAACGACTACGTTTACCATTCTATCTTTGCTTCTGCAAAAAATCTATCTATAATGTAATACCATTTCACAATCAAAATCACAGACACTAATCCACTTACAGCAGCATCTTGATTCACTTTCACTTTGACCTGTTAATGCTTACCTTATTAAAGCAACACGTGAACAAAACAACTATCGTTATATTAAAATTCTCCGGTACCAGTTTGCTAACCTCTTATATAAATATCGTACCATCTCTACTGTACTTTCCCCCATCTTTGATATATGGTAGCTTTAGGATGACCTGGATGCGTATCATCGTCTTCAGTTTGTCTTTTTTTTTTGTATTATATATTTGTTGATTTATTATTTAGTATTGTATTGAAAAATCATTAGAATAATTGTCATTGCAATAACTAATAATAGAAATATATGTACACAGCTAATTTTTGTGACATTGCTCTTTATTATTTTGTGAAATAAAAACTTGCAGTTAATGACATACTTTATTTTAAAAGATTAATTTTTTAAAATAAATGTTTTAATTGACCAATTATGGATAATATATTTGTCATTGTATTTAAAAGATACATTATGGCTCATTAATTTCAAGACATCCGACAATTTGTTTAAAGTTTTGAATATCTTTCTGTATTACTAGAATAAAAAAAAAACTAAATTGTTCTCTCTCTTAAAATCCAGTTCTATTGTACTAAAAAAACCATATAACTTTTCACACACATTCTTTTCATTAGCTTATTTAGTGATGCAGTTTCAATTTCACTTCATTTTCTCGTAATACCTCCTATAGATTATTTCGGTTAGTAGTCAGATTGTAATAAGAACTTTGTTGCGGCTCACTCATATTTTGAGGTTTTCTTTCAGATTCTTTGAGCAGTATGTTTCAGAAATTTGTCCTGTTGTTTTATATTTAGATTAAGTGCACTAATAAACTGTCCAAGTTTCGAAACTATATGTAACACGTACTCATAGAGCACTGAGCATGTATGCAAGTATGTAGTGGAAATGGAGATGTGTCCATTGTGCCCTAAAATATTTATTGCGCTCCATTTTGCTGCTAAGTTTTCCAGTTATACCAAGTCCTCTAATCCTGTTTCTCTTAGGAAACTCAGAATGGGGTTTTAGATTGGATAAATCTTCCTTTTCTATTAGTAACGCTTCTAGGGTGTGCAGGACGATGCATTCTGAAAGAAAGTGGAAACAGGTTTCATCCTCTTTCATGAAAAATCTTCATTTTTCTCTCTCCGCCAGTCCAAGTTTCTTTTCTTAAATTTCTCAATGTTATCTCTATCCAACTCACATTTACGAATTAACCTTGTCTTAAGGTTCTTCACGAAACTTCTTATTCCTGTCATCTTGAGGCATGTCCCAATTTTGTTGATGAGAGACAAGGTTTTTATTTAATATCTGTATCCGTCATCATTCTTTGTGTTGTTCTATTTGGTTTACACTCTGCTAATATATGTGAAGATGGCCACGTTCTCATTCCTTCTATTATATTTGCGCAGGCTTGTATTTGAACTTCCAGAGATTGCCTCTTGTGTTCACAAGAGTCGTTCTTTACGTCAGATCACTGCTCCATATATAATGATGGGCTCACTATTACATTTCTGATTACTTCCCTTTCATGCATAATTCAAAGAAGATTATATCCAGGGTAAGTCTTGACTATTTCACCTCTTAGATCTACTCAATCATATTCTCATCTATTTTGATAGTTTTTAGGTTAAGAGTATGATATATTGAAGGCTGTATATCTTTTAACTGGATTTAATGGTTGCCCATGTGATGGAGAGAGAGAGAGCAGTGGAGAGATACCACGCCTCATGCTAAAGTTTCAGAGCCCCTGTTTTACTCTCCAGAGGTACTGTGTTTAAAAACGGGAGCTAGGGTTGAAGAGTGTGATAAAAGAATGAGGGTTAGTCTTACCTTTCTTACCTTATTCTGCAATGTAAAGACATAAAGAGGAATAGGATCATAAATATATATATTGTCACACAGTGGAACTGCAGTATTATTACCGAGGTCTACTGATGTGATTTGCTGACTGATATCTAAGTGTATGAATGTTTTCGATGGCCTAACAAAAACGGCTTCACAATCAGACTCGTAATGAGGCATGAGACACCAGAGTGTACATGGGCAGTGGAAACGTTTAGCAAAGGTGGAGTCTGGGGTCGAAACAAACAGACACAACCAATTACATCTGTTCCAACTAGTATCGGTAAGAGGTAAATTTCGGTGAACTCTAGAGAGATGTCCCGGGAATGAGTGGTGCAGAGGAATTATTGAATCTAATGCAGATTTTATTAGCGACTTTCTTCCGTAAAAAGAAAATTTTTATAGTAGTATTGCGATGTCATCTTCGTAAGATCGATAGATAGATGACAAGCTGATCCAGTGTGCAGATGGTGTCTAGAGGAAAATGAAACTGTTGAAGATATTCTCAGTGAGTGTCCAGTGCTCAGTAGATTAAGATGAAGACATTTCGTCGAAGCAGTCAGCCAAGTTTAATAACAACACGGCTTGGATCCACAAAGTCGACCGGCCAGAAGGGTCCAATGACGCAAAGTATTAAAAATCAAAAATAATCACTCTTATTCATTCATTTATTTGTTAACTTTAATAAGTTTCATTATTTAGAAATTTTTGAGATTTTTAAACCTTTAAAAAATTAGCGAGGAAAGAAATAAATCGCAAGCACATTTGAAGCTTCATATTTGGTGAAGGATGTGACAAAATAAAAAATGTTATATGACATTCTCAGTGGCATTTTTGAAGATCTATCAACAATATTTCTCTCGATGGGATAAGTAGAAAAAAATTTTCACTTTAACTTAGGGGATGTTCCGGGTATATTCCTGTAAAATTTCATTGTAATGAGGAAGTTACAAGACTGCGATATATTATGAAAAGATGAGGGTTCTTAATAAGCTACAACATCCTAAAATTAAACCCTCATGGAAAAATTTAGTCATGAATCAAAGTTAGTAATATGAAATGAGGAAGTAAAGTTTTTAATAAATTTATTATTCAAAAAATGCCGGGTTTTTAAAAATCGTTCGGACGTTGACTTCTTTTTTTGGTGTGAATTTTTTCCAATATATTAAATAATATAAAAAATTATATAGAGTGACTCGAAAAAAGCTGATTTGTTAGATAGTGATTCCCAATTCATAAGAGTGGATTTGTGGAATGCCATGGCAGAACTGGGCATACCGAAGAAGCTAATTAATTTCACCAAAACATGTGTAGAGGGATCTACAAGTGCAGTAAGACTTGAAGGAAGATTGTCAACCTTCTTTACAATCAACAGTGGTCTTAAACAAGGCGATGCGCTGTCTCCACTCCTCTTTAACGTCGCCTTGGAGAACATCGTGCGAAAAACCAAAACAAAAACGCTCCTCTTTAGAAATCAAGGTCCGCGCATCATATTGGCGTTCGCTGATGATATCGATATTGTAGGTAATGCAATTATCAGTGTCAAGGAAGAGTTCTTCAAACTGGAAAATGCCGCAAAGAAAGTTGGCCTACGAATCAACGAAGAAAAAACAAAATATATGGCTACAACAAGAACGGAACGGCGAGACAGAATAGGACAGAACGTGACTATGGACCACTACAATTTTGAAAGGGTCCATCAGTTTAAATATTTGGGAGCTACGATCACCTCTGACAACAACATTACACAAGAGATTAACAACAGATTACAAGGAGGCACCCGCTGCTGGTATGGGCTGCAAAAGATAATGAAATCGGAAAATATATCCCGCCGCACGAAAATAAGAATATATCAAGTAGTTATAAGACCGGTAATGATATATGCATGTGAAACATGGACGTTAATAAAACAAAATGAGAATAGACTGAAAATCGCAGAAAGAAGAATGCTTAGAGGGATATACGGACCGGTCAGGGATAACACCACACAGTAATATAGAACGAGAACAAACAAGGAATTGGAGGAACTTTACAACCAGCCAGATATAGTGAAAATAATAAAAGCAGAAAGATTAAGATGGGCCGGCCATGTTATGAGACAAGATCATCGTATCGTCAAGTTGGTATGGGAAGAGAATCCAGAAGGAAAGCGGCCGCTAGGAAGACCAAGGATGAGGTGGAGAGATAACGTTGCAGCAGACTTACAAACATCGAATGCGCGGAGGAACTGATGATGGGTCACAGCAAGTGGAGGCAGATTGTGAAGTCAGCAAAGACCCATCCCGGGTTGTAATGCTAGAGAGAGAGAGAGAGAGAGAAAGATTCCCAATTGTTTGGACAATTTTAGACTCAATGTAAAATTATGAACATTTTTTTCTATTAAATATCTTATACCTAAATGTAGCTAATAACAACTAATTTATCATTTTATTAATGCTGGTTAGTTGACAGTGACCTAAGCAATCTATGCATTCATTTTGACCATTTATGACTACTTCTGTAGCAATTAACCGTATAATCGGATCCTTTAAGTCTTCTATGTCAATTGGCTTAGTCTGAAAAACTTTACCTTCAAGGTAAACCCACAAAAAGAAGTCAAGAGGGTTTTAGGTTTGACACCTCGGCGATCACTCAACAGCTTTCCATCTTCCAATCTACGTGTTTGCAAAAACATCATTAAAAAAGGCGTGAACCTCTACTGCGTAATGTAGCGAGGCACCGTCTTGTTGAAACCAAATATTTTGATGAGGTAAATCCAGGTCTTTTTCTTCAGGAAAATACTACTTTATTTTACTCACTGTCGATTGTAAAACTAGCGGAAGATGAGGAAATTCTTCTTGAAATAACTGACACCCTTCTTATTGGGTTCTTAGCTTATCACCATATCCTATTTCTATCCTCTGTGCCTCAATAATTTTCATTTTCAGTTAAAATTAACTCAGAGTGACAATTTGATAAAATGTATAATTAATTATTGTATTTCCTTTCGAGTTTTAATTGTAGATAAGTCGAAATCAGTTACATTTAGGTATAGAACATATAATAGGAAAATGTTCAGAATTCTGCAAAGTCAACGTGCCCGAAGGATTTTTCAAAAAACCTAGCGTTTTTAAAATTGAAATTTATTATAGATACATCCTCATTGTATTCCACTCTGTATATATTTATTTGATTAAATCATTAGCGATATTTTAAATTTTTGCTTGGTATTTCCAATCAATAAATTGTTGCACACATACGTAATCATTATGCGAAATTTCTATCTTAAAAATGGAATAACAAGATGTGTAAATACAGATATGTTTTTAAAAAATAAACCGGCCAAGTGCAAGACGGATTTGCGTAATTAGTGCTTCGTATAGTGGTTGTCCGTGCTTTTCATTCAATTTAAACCTTGCGGAAAATATTTCAGTCTTTTTTTTAACTTTTTGCTTGTTCGGTGGAAGATATGGTGTAAGTACGGCGATTTCTTTTTGGATTTTTTTTCAACTACCGATTTCACTTCTCAAAATGAAAATTTAACTTGCGATTGGGGGATACTTTGTGTCGATTTCAATTTCATCATACTCTACAGTGAAAATAGAGGTAATGATGAACCTTCCTTTATTGCGCATAACTGGGAGGGGGGCAGTAACAAATGCTTTTAAGCTCTTTCAAACAGAAAAATTCAAACTTGGCAATTTTGTTGGGAATATAAAGATTCTGGATACAACTCCAATAAAATCCGTATTGAAACAGCCAGATTTTACTTCTATAAGGTACGACATTGGCATGAACTATGAACTAACTGACTGTTACCAAGCGAAAGCAGAGGAACTAACCTATCGATTGATCCAATATGAAGGAGGAGGTTAGGCTTGCTAAATTCATCTATCATCTTTGAGGTAGAAATACATACAATTTAAATCTGTACTGAAATATCCATTTTGCCAGATAGCCAAGCAGCCTTAAAAGCTCTTAAATCAAACACTCGTGATACTAAGTTGATTTAAGACTGTAGGCAAACTGTCAGACAATTGGCAAGGAACAACTGGGTAACTCTCATGTGGGTGACAAGCACGCGTGGATCCAGGGGGGCAATGGGAGTGATCACCCCCCCCCCCGCCAAAAGAGTTTTGAATTCGGAAAAATAGACGCACCTCCCCCTGCCGATAACTCGTTTTCGCTTGCTATTGTGTGCGATTAACCCCCCCCCCCCCCTAAGAGCTTCAAATTCAGGAAAATAGATACGCCTCTGCTGATTACATTAGGAATGTGAATGTGGCTTGGAATACCCCCCCCCCTTTACGGTTGACAACTTGGTCATACAGTAATGATTATCCCCCCCCCCCCAATGGCAATGGCAGAATGGCGCCTGGTGCCAGGGTACAGTGCCACATTAAAGATTGACTCCTGAACTAGGAACACAATCAATTAAAAAGGGTAGAAAATCCAAACAAGCGAAATATTTATAAGAAATAAAGCACATATCCCTCAAATAATTGACTTTACTGGTTAAAAATGCAACTGTTAAAGCACTGACAAGTAGGAGCTGCCCACAGAAAGGAGTTTTATCGCCTTTGTTGTAGAGCCTTCTGGAGGACAGCCTGCTGAGTGAAGTAAATAACGCTGGTTTATATGCACAGGCCTACGTCGAAAACCTGATCATTTTGTGCCTTAGTCGCGAAGTCCGGGACCTAGGGGGATCAATGATGTGGGCCTTCCGGATCGTAGAGCGATGAGGCCACAGGAAAGGGTTCGGAATAAACCCAGACAAGGCCGAGATAGTACTCTTTACAAAAAAGAAGAAAATGTGGAGACTTCCCATAATTACATTGTCGGGAAGGGAACAGTGAAATACCCGGTAGTAATTATGGATTCACGACTGAGTTGGTATGGTCATATTAAGGCTTGAACCAAGATGTCCATATGTTTTTTTGGGCTTTTAAACGCGCCTTTGGGTGTATATGAGGCTGACACCGAGAACTCTGTTTTTGATATACACTATGGTGATCCGCCCCATGATAATGTATGCCGCTATTGTATGGTGGTCTAGTACAGCAAAGCGTAAACACTCTCTTCAACTTGACAAACTTTTAAAAATGGTTTTTGTGGGAATATTGAGTGTGATGAGAACTGCCATCACCAAGAAATCCTGGCCATCCTGCCTTCTCTCCACTTATATATAGAAAACGAGGACCCAAAGACTATCATCTCAATTGCCTAGGGCATCTCGGAACTGGAACGAGGGACTATTCAAGTGTCTGGGAAAGTGCGGTGGAGAGGTATCTATCGCTCTTCATACAGACAGATTACATGGCGCCATTTTTAAGACCCAACCACTCTCTTGGGATATTTCTGCAAAGTAAAGAGGATTAGGAGGGAAACCAAAATTTTCCGAGAAATAAATCTTGGTGGTTTACAGATAGATCTCGACAAGATGGAGTCAGAATGTTCGGCAGAAGCACAGGAGTTGGAGAATTCGACTCTTTCGAACAACATGCGACTATGTTTACAGCGGAAGTTTATGCTGTTTTGCAGTGTGGTCATTTTTGCGAGAGGGGCAGGTAAACATATGCTCAGACAGTAAGACTGCTTTAATGGCACTGAAGTCCAGTGTCGTAACTTCGCGACTGGTGTCTGAATGTAAGGATGTCTGATAAGGAACAACAATTCTTCCCCAGATAATTGAAGGGTAATCGATATGTTATTTATATGGTTGGATGGGAAATTTTCTAGGCTTTCCATTTCTGCAATAAAAAAGAGGTTTCTATTTTTAAAAAAATCGTTTGACCTTCAAGTGACCTTGACGGTCATGGACAAGGTCAAAGTCAAGGTGACTATAAAATGCGTCGTTCAACTTCCTAAAAATTTGTATTCAAAATTTTTCTTCATGACCCATTGTTTTCAGTGTTTCTACCGTTCCTGTTCTTTGATTCCACTCTATACATATGCTAAATTTTCTGAAATATTTTCGTTCCACATAGCGTACTTTTTGAACTTGACGTTCTAGAGACATGGTTTTGCAATAATATTTATATCCGGAACAATTAATTATCAATAATGGTATTTTTTTTTGTTAGTACGAAAAGAATTATTATTAATCATTTATAATCATTATAATATGTACTTCAATAATTTTTTTACATAGTTAAAGATAATCCTTAACTTAATAGCGTGAAAATTAGTGTCTGGTTGTTACATAATTAATAATTTTCTAGTATTTAATAACCGTTTATAAACAGATGGGTAGACCTTGGTAATGCAATACCAAGTGTAGTGTAATAGTAGAAATTAACTTCCATTTGTATTAATCTAATTCTTGTGTTACAAATCGTTCTGCGTATATTAGCTTTGTCTTGGCGTTAAAGTAGACAAAGAAGGAATAATAATTTACATATTATTCGATACCTATTTATTGTGTATTTTACGCTATGCTTGATTAAGCTTAAATTATTGGGCGTGTCAAATATTTTAGACCTGCGCAGCAGTTATATTTTTGGTTTTTTTTTTTATCGAAAGACATAATGGAGTACCGAGACTAAATTTTAAAAAGATCTTCTTTTGTATTTCATAAATTAAAGGAGGAATATACAAGTGGAAAAAAAGTAGTTCTGAATGATAGCCAAGAATCAGAACATAATAATTTTAATTTAAGAAACCTGGACAATTCGTAATAATGAACGTTAATGTCCAAGGGGGCATCATTACCAAGAAATAATGTCTCGAGAATCTACTAGAACACACAACGTGGATTTAGAAAATGGGGTTGTTAGCTACTTTCCAGGATTTATTGTAAAGGAGGAGGTGTCTGTATAATTACTAAGAATAGTTTGAACTTAAGGGAAATCGTCTTTAATAATTCAAAGGAAATGATTTTCGAAATATGTGCCGCTACATTGCCCCCATTAAAAGGGAATCGATTTCATTTTGTTCGATATATCGATCCCCTGATGGTGACGTTGAAGTATTTAGGGAGGAGCTCTCCATGATGTTAACAAACATATATAATTCAAAAAATAAACATGTCATATATGGGGACGTTAATATTGATATTTTAGAGCACAGTAAAACCACAAAAAATCTAAACAATCTTTTATTGGAGTGCAACACTGAACCTACAAGTATAGCTAATCGCTCTAAAATATGTATAGACAATATCTTTGTTGATTTTTCCGGTATAAGATCGTAGGTTGTGGATTGCCATATATCGGATCATACCTACTAATTATTTTATTTTACGACAGAATCACCATCCGCGTTTTATACTGAACAATTTTTTAGGATATATAATATTAATAATATTGAAAGTTTTAACAATGCCTTATTTCTTATAGACTGGAATTCGGATGTCGGGAGATAATATTGATATATATATATATATATATATATATATATATATATATATATATATATATATATATATATATATATTTATATATATATATATATATATATATATATATATATATATATAAATATGTAGATAAGTTTTTGTCCGTGTAATTTAAAATAAAATAGAATAAAATATTGGCGAAGCGGACGTGAAAATTTGTCAATCTACATGATTCTCATATTAAAAAGTGCGGAGCACTCCAAAGTATGGAATAACTCCGGGTCCGACAGATGGCGACAGCGCTGTTTCGTCCTAATATGGGACTCGTCAGGCCACCGCAGTCGGTACAAACCATCATCTCGCCTTTGCATCGTATAAGCCATACTTATAATCAAAATACGGCAAATAAGACGACAAAGGCGACATCTCGATGGTCCACTTGATAATACAAGAACCATACAGATTAACATAGTTTGTAAGAGAACCGTCATATGGTGTCGCGACGGTGAATTAAAACAGAAATATGTAAAATCGAGTACACGAAACGCGCTGCCCAAAAGATAGGGGTCGCATTTTTCGGTACTGGCAAGCAAGCATACCGCTATTTAAGCAGCCAAAGCCATGTGCCGCACCAAACGATCCCACCATGAGAGCATCGTTTAGCGTGTTTCAAAGCCAAACAAGTAAATAAATATGTAGATAAGTTTTTGTCCGTGTAATTTAAAATAAAATAGAATAAAATATTGGCGAAGCGGACGTGAAAATTTGTCAATCTACATGATTCTCGTAATAAATAAAATAATATACAGTGCCTTCATTTCAAAACGAACCATCCTTAATAACTTTGTTAAATAGAAAAATTTAAAAAAAAGAAAAAACACGTCAATTTAGATATACAGGGGGAAGTTTAATTTTGCATTTGTTAAAAGTCTGTCAATCACCTCCTCACCTCCAGCTAACCTCACTTTGATATGTCAAATGGGAACCCCCACCTTGTGACACATCATTGTAAGCAGCATAAAATTTTCTATCCAACCGTATAAAAAAAATTAAATCGATTGACGTACAAGCGAACAGTGTGCAAAAATGTCTTGTAATAATGCATAATATATCGGCCTCGAACTTTAGTATGTCAAATGATTACCCTATAGTGTGATACATCATTTTAAAGGGCATACTATCTCCTATTTAGCCAATAAAAAAAAACAAAATCTGTTGATGTACAAGCGAATAGTAAGAAAAGATGTGTGGTAATAATAGACACCTTATCACATTAAACTTTATTATGTCAAATGGCTACTTCATAGAGTAAAATATTATTTTAAATTTAAAATAAATATTTTTTAAAATAATAAACAGTTAAAATATTTGCGAGAAAAAAACTAAGCCTGTTTTAAAATTCATCGCAAAATTCATTGCAGTCTAATCAATCTAGTGTATTTATTTCCAGACCTAACCCCTCTAGACTTTTTTCTTTGGGGGTATTTAAAAAGCAAGGTTTATAAAACCCCACCTGAAAATATTGACGATTTAAAAGATCGAATTGTTCGGGAATGTAGAGGAATTAGCAGAGAAACCCTTGCCAATGTTCGTGGGGAATTTCAAAATAGGCTTTTTTATTGTCTCGCTAATAACGGCGCACATTTTGAATATTTAATAAAATAATTTTCTTCAACTGAATAAAACTCAATAAACTGCTTATATTTAACACACATTTTTGCATCCTAATTGCCTATAACGTCTATTAACTTAATTTTTTTTTACATCGTTGGATAGCAGATCGTACGTCCTTTAAAATGATGTATCACACTATAGGGTAATCATTTGACATACCAAAGTTCGAGGCCGATATATTATGCATTATTACAAGACATTTTTGCACACTATTCACTTGTACGTCAACCGATTTAATTTTTTTTATACGGTTGGATAGACAATTTTATGCTGCTCACAATGATGTGTCACAAGGTGGGGGTTCCCATTTGACATATCAAAGTGAGGTTAGCTGGAGTTGAGGAGGTGATTGACAGACTTTTAACAAATGCAAAATTAAACTTCCCCCTGTATATCTAAATTGACGTGTTTTTTCTTTTTTTAAAATTTTTCTATTTAAAAAAGTTATTAAGGATGGTTCGTTTTGAAATGAAGGCACTGTATAATGATTTCTATAATAATAAGTATAAAAAATTAAAATCATACCATAATGGATAACTTAAACATACTATGTTAACTTTTAACGACTACAGATTGAGGAACGCTACAAATATTAACAGAGTTGGTTTATAGTGAAGGAGAGCACCTGGAGGTAAAGAGAGACACTCCAATATTACAAAGATAAATTTTCAACAAAGAGAGTTCGCTGACCTTGGAGAAATTTGCGAGGTATTCCATAGATCCTTTGCGAATTTTTCCAACAACAATGATTTACCACAAATCCATCATCCACAAAATATTCCATTCCAGCCACAATCTTTTTTTTACCCAACAACACCATACGAAATTGACAAATTAATTTGTAAAGTATGTTAAAAAAAAATCTTCTGAAATAGAGGATATGCCAAGCAACATTCTAGCCTCAATAAAAAATCTAATCTCTCCTGTATTGTCAAACTTAATTAACCTAAGCTTTTTATAAGGCTGGTACTCTAGCGTACTCAAAACCTCTAAGTGATACCTATATATAAGCACAAAGGTAGTCCATGGGAGACCGAAAATTATCGGCTAGTTGCTCTTTAAAATCATGTGGCTTAACTTGTTGAATTTTGCTTTAACAAAATACATAGAAGGAAACTCAATGGTATCTAAATATCAAAACGGATTTAGAACTAACTTGTCAACGAATTCGGCCTTGGATAGCGCGCTGCAGCATATTTATGACAGCTTTAACAATAAGCGATCTGTATTGGGATTATTTTTCGATATGAGTCGTGCATTTGACATCGTCCACCATGATTTACTTCTTAAAAAACTTACTTGTATGGGTGTCAAGGGTCCGGCCAATTCGTGGATCAAATCTTATCTTTCTGATAGAACACAGCCGATTGTCATGAGCGGCGCCAGATTATTGAGTCGGGTCGTGAATAGGGGAACACCACAAGGGTCTTGTATTTTATCCACACTTTTTAACTCTTATATTAACGATTTGCCTAATATTGAGATTCCTGAGACATTGTTTGTATTATATGCAGACAACACTAATATTTTTTTGTTGACAGTGACTCCAGGGTAGACCTACCTGAGAGATCGAATGCAAGTATAGAGCATATAAATACCTGGTGCAAAAACAATGGCATTAAAATAAATAAAAATAAGTCAGAATGTTACAAACAAGAAAATCCATAGAACATTTTGAATCAATTAGATTTTTAGGATTGTATATAGACTCGAAACTGACCTGGAGTTATCACGTAATGCAGATCCTCTCAAGATTGAGCTCGTGCTCATTTTTGGTACAAAGTATACGGGATACGGTGTCACTGGATATATTGAAGCTTATTTATTTCGGCCTTTTTCAGTCGGTAATCTCATAACGGCATTATACACTGGGGTTCAGCTGCAGACGCGAATCGTGTGGTCCGATATATGCTGCGCGCAAAGCCCAAAAAGTCTTGCATTAATTTATTCAATAAACTGAATATTATGACTTTTCCATCTCTATACCTTTACTAATTATTGTTATATGTAAAACAGAATTGTGGGAAAGAAGATACATACTTATTGTACACGACGTAATAATGCGTTTGATGTGTCATTTTCCTGGCTAGTCCGAGATACATTGGGATAAAAGCTTATATTCATGCTTTGTGCTTCAATAAATGCTTCAATGACACTGACAATCTAACAACATTTAAAAACAAAGGGAGATCCTTTTTTATTGATAAGTGCTTTTATTCAGTAGATTTTCCTCACTGTAAAAATATTTTAATCTAAAACTGTTTTCTCTGTACGTAATCTCCAATTCCTTTTATTTGACTAATTTATAAAATACCTGTATTTGTATGTATGTATGTGTTTGTATCTACGTATATATGTACATGAGCGTAAATCTATATATGTTTTTTTAAATGACGAGCTCATAATGTTGATTCCTTGTATCCTTTTATGATCAATGTTTGTAACATTCAGAAGCGAAAAAAAATTTTAACTTTAACTTTAATATACAGTGTGTTCCACAACGAATTGTCACGAGTGATTTCTCGGAAAATTTTAAAAACTGGCCAGTTTATTAAAATAGATAGGGGAAGTTCGGCTAAAATATTTTCAAGATGGCACTACTGGTTGTACCTAAAATGTTATTTTATTTTTAGATTATAGCCAAAATTATAGACATATTTCATATATAATTTCCTATATCTAAGTCTGTATTTGATATATTTTAAATTTTATGTCAAAAATAGCGTTTACAGGCCTAAACATTAGGGGTGAACATTGTATTAGGCTCTTTGATTTGGAAACGCAACATTTCAACAGGTTTGTTCCTGACTGAGGTTTAATTACGTACTAATTATTTGGTTCATTATTTTTTAGTCCATTTTTTTTTCAGTTTTTTGTATTTGGTTTATCAATTTAATATTTATATTTTTTTGTATTAAATACACGAACTAGACATATAAAACTGGACTGTTCATGAAAATAATTTTATGACTCCCCCTTATTGGTCGTCATTACGGGCAATGATATGTATGGCAACAATGAATTTCCTGCTAGATTCTTATGTTGGCGTGAATGCGTCGTGTATGAATGTCAAGTCTATTATTCTGCCTAATATTTTTAAACAATAACTATCTCTTTCTATAGTATATTTAAAACAATAAATGGCTCTTCCTTGTTTTAGGTGAAAAGTTAATTAAGTATATTCAAAAAAACCAGGACAACTGTTTCTATAAAACAATATTTCTCAGTTTTTAGTTGCCTCAGAATTATAATTTTTCTTTTCTAAGCAATTCCTATGAAGTTATTTTTTTAACTTCTCTGAAAGAGCGTAAATTTCTTGCAGTTTATTATTTTTAGATAGCAACATGGAATGTCAATTCTTACAAATAAATGAGAATGCTTTTTCTATGTCTATGATAGTTTATATATTTTATTTTTTACAATGAAACTGTTATTTAGCAAAATTGCTAAAATTTGAAATTTTGAGTTTTGCAAAAGATTGTGGAAATCAGTCGGTATTTTTGTAAACAACATTGATATAATCTATATCCCTCTTTGGACGTAGAATGTAATAAGTTAATAGAAGAAAGTATTAAGCTTTTTATTTTTAAAAATTTTATATCATGAATTAATATACATGTATATTGTTTAATATAAGATCTCGGAATGTTCATATAATCTGTTGCAATGTAATAGAGTTTCATCATTTAAAAATCGCTTCAAATAAGTCTTTGGTAAAATTATTTTCTCGTCGATGCTTTTAGGAAACTGATATGTTAGGTTAGGAGATAACAATATTCCCTTCATAATAACAGAATTTTAATTTAAAGGGTGTAAAATAACATTACGTACTAAATCATTCTTATAAAAAAAAATTGAACTCCAAGGTGGATAAAGAAAGTGTTTAAAGCAGTCTATATTTAATAGCTAATCTGTCTAAACAAAACAATATTTATTAAGACATTTTAAATATAAAAAATATTGTAAATATGAGAGTAGAATTCTTACATTAATATAATCATTTTTAATTTAAATATATACATAAAGATTTACTAGTATTTTTTAATTTTTACAGTAGTTCAAACTTTCCATTTACTTAACAGTTTGAAGATCTGGAATAAACCTTTCTTAGAGTTGAATTTTTGAAATTGATCACAACTTCTCACTACATTTACAAGAGATTTTAACGACACAAACTTGCTATTTGAGCTAAAATCAAGAATTTTTGTTTAATTTTTTAAAATAATAAGTAATTATATATAAATTTATTTTAAATTAATAAAATATTGAAATAAAAGGTTACTATTTCATTTTTAGCCAAAACAAATCCATAAAAGTAAAATTTATATAATTTCCAGATGTTCTTAATAATATTGAAAAAGTTCATAATATATGCAATCATTTACTTCTATTTTAATATGACATATTGGTTTTTAAATGTATAATTTTAAATTATAACAGCATGCCAGATTCGATATTCAGCTTTATATATCAATGTAAGATTAACATCATGCTAAAACAATATTATTGTTGGTTCATGCAGGATAATTCAGAATTTTTTTATAGAACAAGTGTATGTTATTAAGTCCAAGTTTAGTTGCTTCAAGATATTTACATAAATCAGTGCTTCATAGCTTTTGTCAGGCAGTTTATTTGTAAGAAGCACAATCATAAACTTTTTGCTCATCTTCTTGTATAAAACTATTTTCAGAAAAATGCTCTGAATAGACTTACTCATTTGGTACATAAAAGAATTATGATCATGACTAATTTGGTTCAGCCTTTGAATTCGAAGTTCTTTTCTTTTAGAAAACTAAAATATTGATAACATTCAAAAATTATCATACATCATATCCATAAGATTAAACTTGTTTCCCTAGATTCACAATCTGATTCTAAGGTAAAATTTTAAATAATTATTACTGAATGATACCAATGATAATGAAATAAATTACAATTTACCAGATTAGTTATTTGCATGTTTTACGATGAAGAATAGCATATTCTAAAATAACAAAAAAAAACCTTAAATTCACGTTCCTGTTTGAAATTCTCAGTAAAATGTTACATAAAATATTAATACACATTCACCAATAAAATAAAAATTCAGGGAATTCATTGTTGCCAAACCAATTTTCTGCACGTAATGGCATGGAGCATGGTGGGGACATTTTTAGTATAAGGGAGATATTGTTCATGAGCAGTCCAGTTTTATATGACAACTACGTGATTGAATAATCTCTGAATTTGCTTGAGACATAAGTATGTAGTTTTACTGCGGTCCTCTTTAATTTTCCAAAGGTATGTTTGAAAAATCTCAAAAAATTCATCACAAAAGCACTTGGTCTACTAATTTATGAAATACAGAAAATTTATAAAAATTTAATCTCCAATATTATACCAAACGTCAATAACTGATATGAAAGCCTAAGGTAATCCTGTTGAATATATTTTTTATTTGTCTCTGTTGAGGAAGGTTTAATTTTTATAAAAAATTAATTTGTGTTACAACAAATTTAAACATAAATACGATGAAGATAAATGTTAAAACATGGAGTAAAGGAAAATTTTATGTAAATTTAATTCTTATATCCTTCAAATTATTGACTAAGCCTACAAAATCTACTCATGTAGGTACACAGTTTACTGACACATTAAAAATGTTAATTAAATTTTAGAAATAGTGTTTAAAGAATATTGCATAATTTTTTGCAGGTTATTAAATATTTGCCAACATTTTCTTGGAGATGTTAAATATTAAGTACTTTTGCAAATAATGTTGTCAGAAAAGTATTTTTTTAGATTCCATTTTGTCGTGTTAATGGCCATATTCTTACTTATAATATAGTCTCAAATTTTATCGATTCAAAATTTTTTTTTCTAAGTATGCGTATGTTTACATTCAATTAAAATTTTGAATAACTTTTATTCCCTTGGATCAATGATCTCTATAACGAACCCGGACTCTTGTAGGATGTTGAAGCAATGAAAAACGGAGGAACATGGACAAAAAAGTATGTTCGAAAACATTGGGTACCACACATAATTTTAAAATTTTCGTAAAAATTACTTTCAACTAACTGCTGACCAAATATTAACTGACAACTAACTAACAACTCTCGATTAACTATTAACTCTCAGTTGAAAACTAACTAACCACTAACTCTCAACTAACTCTTAATTAACAGCTAACCCCAGGCGACAAATCCCAATTATATTTATTTCTTCCATTGACAAATTTTTCTTTAATCTTTCTCAATCTCGGACTCCAGCAGAAATTGTGGCGTACATAACATGTAGCTAATGGATATGTGATGTCAAAGTATTTGTCATCGCTACTTTTTTCAAATACGCGAGATACTTGCTTCATTTGGCGGATATATGTTAACGTCAAAAAGTTTTAAAAATTAATTACACTGTTCTACTTCAGGTACTACTTGATACGCGAAAAAATGCGTAAACAAAAGACATCTGCTAAACAGACGTGTTCTACTGATATCGCCAAAGTATTTAAGTTCTTTTGGTACTAGTAGTTGATCGATATGGGTTTTTAAAAAAATATTTTGAATTTAGAAAACTAGATCCTAAAAAACATGTTTTCAAAACTTAATTATTATAAAATAAAAAAAAATAAAAAATCGCCTCGCCACAACGTGTTTGATTTATGAGAGTTTTTAAAATATGAGTAGCTGCTGCCAACCGGATATGTTTTTATAAGTACCAACTTAATACCTTTTTATCTCCGTCATAACTTTGCTCTACAACTAGCTACATAAAATCAATTTAAAAATTTGTCTTATTCTTAATAATGCGAATACAGAAAAATATCTAAAAACCTTAACTTTAGCACTATAAAATTCTAGATTAGAAATCTGAGATGTTAAATGAATGACTAGTTTTTCTATGCGAAAATGTTCTGATAAAAATCGAAGTGAGTATCTATTATTCATTCAGCAATTGCATTTGTGTATTGTGACTTTGTATTATTACCTCAGTATGCAGATAAGTAGAAATTTGATTCTGAGTCTGAAAGATTTTCCGTAGAAACTGGTCTAATCAATATGCCTATCGCTGAGAATAAAAATAAATCCCTTTAACTACACAACCTTTTTTATGCATACTTGAACCATCTCAGATTTGCTGATGACATAATCTTAATAGCAAGTAATCTCCAAGAATTCAAGGAAATGCTACAACAGCTAAATATAGGCCTTAAAATGAACTACAACAAAACAAAAATAATGAGCCTCGAACAGGCGAACATAACAATACAGAACCAGAGGATAGAAAACGTCGAATACTACATATACTTGGGTCATGACATCAGACTAAGGAAATCAAACCAGGATGCTGAAATAAAAAGAAGAACACAGCTGACATGGGCCGCTTTCGGCAAACTTGCATACATCCTGAAAAATAATTCAATTCCCATAAATCTAAAAAGAGAAGTATACGACACATGCATACTACCGGTGTGTACGTATGGATTAGAGACCATGTCCCTCACCAAAAAGTCCGCTAAAAAATTAGAAACAGTCCAAAGAGCGATGGAAAGAAACATGCTTGGAATATCATTAAGAGACAGGATTAGAAACACCGAGATAAGACGCAGAACAAAAATCAAAGACATCGTGAAGGAGGTTGCAAAGATGAAGTAGCGCTGGGCAGGTCACACAGCCTGATATGAGGACAACAGATGGATACGAAGATTCCTGGAATTGAGACCGAGGGACACAACAAGAAGCACGGGAAGACTTCAAAAAAGATGGGTAGACGACATAGGGACAGTGGCGGGCAAACAGTGGATGAGATTGGCGAGGACTAGAGAAAGATGGAAACAATTGAGAGAGATCTACATCCAGGAGTGGATGGACAGAGGTAGACAAAGAGAGAGAGACACAACCTTTTTTAGTCAACCCAGCTATAAACTGCTTTCAGATCTGGATCTTCCTAAACAAAACATAATAATGTCTACATCTGGCAAGAGTTAATCTTTAGCACCGTTGCTTTTTTGATGTGTGATGTTTTAAAATAAATTATTAATTAAAACGGTTCTGATGAGGTTGTAGGTTTTCAGAGGCAAATATCCCGATGTTTGTAGGAAAATGGAGACAATAGTTTTCGAAGATCGCCATTTAAAGCAGTCTACTGCAGCTAAAGCATTATATCTAAATCAAACATTTTGAAAATTTTACAAGGTAAATTAGGTATGAGTATAGTGTTAACAAGGTGGGTTCGACGATCATTGATATCTGAATATCAACTGCTCAGGCAGCAAGTTTTATTAAATAATTTAAAATTTTTAGATGTAGAACCTGACCTTTTCTGCAAAATGGTGATTGGATTAGTGTACATCATTGGAATCCAGAAACAATATTTGAGTCCATGCAATTGAAACCTTATTCTTAGCCACTAAAAAAGTCGCACACAATCTTCAGCTGAAAAGCTCATATAGTATTTTTTGGGACCAAGCAGGAGTTATTCTAGTTACATACATATCTAAATTTCAGGAGTTTTCCATCAATTCTGGAATATACATATAAAAGAGCAAATTTGACAAGAAAATAAATATAATCCGAAAAGAATTAGTCATTTGAGCTTTCAGATGATATTGTGTTAATAGCTGATCGTCTAAATGAGGCTAAGAAACTCTTAAACGAGGTATGGCTTTTCTCCTTAAAAGTAGAACTGAAAATCAATATGCCAGACACTCAAATAATGATAAATTTTGTAATCATTATAAATATATCTGTAAGAGCATCCGTAATAAATGAGTTCAATTAAATAACTATCGAACTTTTCCGTGAAATAGGACTGACCTGGGTGGCTTTTGGTAAGTTCAGATATATCTTCAAATCTGACCTCCTTATATCAGGTCACCAAGAAAGTAATTTTGGTTTTGTAATGCGAGATAAAATTCATTTTTTTACACAAGAAAATAAACTTTAATCAATTATCTATTTTTCATTTTGTTCAACGATATTTTCCTATTTTTATTGCAGTTTTATGATTTCGCTCACATAGAAATTTTGATCCTTATCAGAAAAAAGCTGAACCAAGTGTGAAAATTTTACTATTCAAAGAGTGTTGCAATCAATAAATGGTAATCAGATAGGCCAAATCTCTAAGAAGGATGCGACATTACTTCCTAACCAGCTTCAGTAATTTGCCACGTGCTACTAAAGGCGAGTGAAACTTCACTTTATCATGATGGAACACAGATTTACCAATTCTGATGGTTTCTTTTCGATTGCTTTTCCCAGGTTCATTAGTTGTTGACGGTACATATCTAAAATGGAAGCAGCTCAAAATACATAACACCTTTGTAGTCCCACAAGATTTACAGCAATGCAATTCAGCTTTAGATGTCGTTTGTGCTGGTTGATCAGGCTTAGGCCATATTTATTTTCATATGATGTTAGTGTAGATGACCTATTTTTCATTACCAGTGATAATTCTTTTCAAAACTGCGCGTGAAATACATGTGCCAAATATGTGATACCATGTGTTAAGTGAATCTCTTATCAATTCATGCGGAATGCAAATATTGAGCTGTTTAGCGAGTCCAAGACATTTTAAGTAATTTTTAATGGTTGGGTACGATACATTTAACTTCTCTATAATCCCTTGAACAGTTATATAATGTTTCTCTTTAATTATAGCTTTGATTTGGTCATCATTAATTTCAGTAGGTCAACCAGAATGTCCAGAACGGAATTTTTAAACCAATTCTGACACGTGCATTTTGTTATGCAATCAATTAACACCATAAATTTCACATATCTCTTTGTGAACCTCAGCAGCTTCATTTCAGTCACGGAAATAAAAAAGTAAAATATGCTGAAAATGTTCATTTCTGCACTCCCTGTGAAAATTCACTCAAAAGGAACAGCTACAAATAAAATTGCGCACAAGATGCTTCTAAAGTAATTTAAATGCGACTAAAATCAAAAGGAAAAAACAATAACACTAACAGAAGTCTTTCAAAACAATTAAAAACTCTTTATGTTGCGACAACCAAAATACTTTTTTGCTGATCCAATACATCACTCAATGTGTGTTACCAGTGACAACCTATGGATTGGAAACTTTTATTATATCAATGGAACTAACAATACTGTAAATATCTTTGAGATAAGATTTCAAATCTAGATACGACAAAGATTAGGAATCGTTGGCGCTATAGAGAGAATGACGGCTTGCAAGTGGAATTTAGCAGGACCAGTGGTTAGAATGAAGGATGATAGATGGACAAAGCAGATACTGGCTGGAGACCGTGAGAGGTCCTCTACCAATAAGGTGGACATTGCCAAACAAGCTCGATGCACACGGCAGAAATCTACGTTTAACAGTGGACACGGGAAGATTGTGTGATGATGATGATGATGATGACATGTCTAACAACACTACAAAAACAGCATTAACCTACTATAATACATTCATAAATTTACATACGACTATTAATCAACAATATTCTAGTTTGTGTTACAACAATGTTCCCTTTTGTAATAATGCGAAAGTTTACAGAACCCCTAAATTTCAATTCGTCATGAGTGTAACTTCTTTGAGCTGAACTAGATGTGTCTCCATCTTACTTATTTTTATTAAGAAATTTAAAAAGCATTTTTGAGGACCCTATTTTGCAGGCGAGAACCAGTTAATAGGCAATATTGAAGCCTGTTTTGAAAGCCAGCATAGTTCACGGAAATTATGTAAACTATAAAATTATCAGATCAAGTCTTTTATTATTAAGAAGGAAACTTTTCTAAAGCACTCCGTAAATAAGCAAGAAACTACTAATATAATATAATTTCTATCATTATTGTCGTAGTATTTTCAAATGGGTGAATTTTCGGACAAATGTTAATTTATTGTGTATAGTCATATTATAAGGTCGTTTAGTTTATTACGAAATTATGTATACTTTATATAAAATTTAATATTATTAGTTTAGCAATAGGGATTTACTTTCATAAGAAGAAAAGTTTTTATTTTATGAATATAAAGCTTTATATTTAAATTTAATAGGTGAAATTTGGACTTGATTATCTCCACTACAGTGATTCTTCGAAAAAGTGTTTATTAACCTTCTTATACCAAATATTCTTTTAACTTTATGGCTCCCTATATATTGTACAAAAAATCGGTATCACCAAAATAAATCATATAATAATAAGTAAAACTTCAATATAAAATAAAATTTTCTAAGAAATCAATAACAAAAAAGTTGTGCATTCATGAATAAAGTTTGAGCAATGCTGGATCATGACAGTCTAAACAGGTAGTACTTATACGTGGGGTAAAATAGGATCATTATAGACCATGTAAAATAATAACCTCCTTACTTACAGTGAAGGTAAGGAGAGTTGACCTGTGTTTTAGATATATCCTACTAAGCATAAGAAAGCTAAAAATAATATTCGTGATATTGGATACTTCATGAGTATTTTATTTCATATATGACCCAGATAAGTTGTTCCTTTTTTTCCACCAAGTTCTATCATCTGCAAAACAACAGCCGTACAAAATAAAACAGTTTATGTGTTTTCTTACACACATATTGTAATTTTTTTTACCACACACTTTTAAGTTTTCATAAAATTTAAGACAGTAAGACTTTTCTCTACTCTTACTTTGTTTTTCAATATTTAAATCATGAATGATTGTTCTGATTCCTTTACTTCACTAAATAGAGCACACTAGAACGTTTTAAACTTTGATGGTAGTCCTAATGGCAAATAAAACGACTTTTAGTAACAAAGCAAAAACACGGACGGACGTAGAATAATTAATATTGTATCAGTACCTCGGTAAATTTATACATATCAATAAAAATTGTACTGGCTCTCTGTCTCTCTGTTTCTACAGGCTAATCTTCGAAACGGCTCAACCCATTTCGATGAAATTTCAGAAACATGAAGAAGAGGTTGTCACGATTGATATAGGCTGCCTTTTTACCTGTTTGTTGCCTATAACAACTGTGTTTATTATAAAAAATAAAGAGTAGTTTCTACTGATAAAATGAAATAAATGATCACTGAATATGGCCAGAAGATGATTGTAAAAGGTTTATCATTATTTTCGACAATTAAATTATGTTTATAATCATATTTCTTATAAACACTTAAAATTGTTTTTACTGATTAGATGGAAAATATTATAACTAGATATGATTAAAAATACTGAAATATGATGGTAAACGATAGTGCATGAAAAACTGTTTCTACCTCTTAAATTGAAAAGATTATCACCAGAATCGATCAGCATTGCCAGAACATAATTGTGAAAGATTCTGCATTGTTTTTAACATTTAAATATTATTTATAACAATTTGATTTGTTATAAACAATTAAAAGCAAGATATAATAGATCGTCACTGAATATGATTAATATCCTATAAGGTCCTTTTATTAACGTTTGTTTGAAGGACAATGTTGAAGAATGACTAAAATGTGGTCGGATTTGCATTGTCTTTATTTTTATTTTTTACGACGTTTCGATTAGGTTGTATCTCTAATCGTTATCAAGTATAAACTAAATGTTTTGTCTTAAAACTACGAACTTATATAGGAACTGTGTCCATTGAAGCGCAACGTTTCGCTTCACTGTACACACCTCAATGATTTGATGTTACAAAGTAGTGGTTGCTAAAGATTAGGTATCACAACACTCGGTTTACTGAAGATTCCATTATTGTTTTTAATGTATGCTGCTTCTATAAATTTTCCTTTTTTCATATTGACTTCCACATATATTGCCGCAGCCTCAGATCATTTTATATGGTGTTTATCCCAAGAGTGTTCTGCAATACCTGATCTCGACATTTCCCATTTTGTGTATGAGTTTTATGTTCCTTAATTCTAATTTCTAGCGTTCGTTTGGTCTCTCCAATATACATTTCACCACACTCACATGGAACTTTGTAAACACATTCTTTCTTATCGGTAGTTTTAGGCTTTGTTTTTGTTAAATGAGCTCTAAGGGTATTTCCTGATTTAAAGACTGTTTTTATATTATAACTACTGGCAAATCATCTTATTTTCTCCGACGTTCCTTTAATGTACGGAATTGTGAAGAAGGAATGTGTTTCTGGTTGTCCAATGTTCGTTGTTCTTAAATTATTTATAAAAATACATATATTATAACATCGTTAATTAGTTTTAAAGGATAACCATTCTGTTGTAAATCGGATTTAATATTTGCTACCTCTTTTTTTAATGATTCGGCATTATTGCATATAGATATAGCGCGATTATAGAGGTTGGTTATACTTCCTCGTTTTGCTACAACAGAATGATTAGAACTATGATTAAGATATTGTCCAGAGTGTGTTGGCTTTCTGTATACTGAAGTTTCAATAATTTCGTTTGAACGGTTCAGCATGATATCTAGGAAGGGCAATTCAT
Source organism: Diaprepes abbreviatus (assembly GCA_034092305.1). Classification (NCBI taxonomy): domain Eukaryota; kingdom Metazoa; phylum Arthropoda; class Insecta; order Coleoptera; family Curculionidae; genus Diaprepes; species Diaprepes abbreviatus. Next base: position 837,985 of record JASJET010000070.1, read on the forward strand.
TATTTACCTCTTTTTCCGTGGTAAACTTAATTGTAGGTCGAATGGTATTGAGATGTTTCAGGAAATCATTAAGTTCTTGTTCATTGCCTTTCCATACGATGAAAGTATCGTCGACATATCTCAACCAGACTTTCGGTTTATACTGTTGCCGTTTCAATGGCATGAGTTTCGAACAATTCCATATATATATATATATATATATATATATATATATATATATTTTTATTTCCTTGATTCTTTAACCATAGATTGTATCATTTTTCTTGATTTTGTATTTTCTTGGGTTTAGGTTCTTTAATTAATAAAACACAAAACAATTTGACGTTTCGCCCTTTATTTAAGGCATTTTCAAAAATTTTTTCCTAAAAAATAGATAATTAAAATACAATCAATATAAAAAAAACATATTTTACACATTTTGGAAAACAAACTAGACATTTAAAAATAGTAGTTAAAAACTTTAAAAACATTTAAAAATATTTACTTTTACTAGTACATACCTTGACATTTTGTTGTTCTGTTTCTAAATAAACTCTAAATTTTCATCGTTTACTGAGGATATGTGGAATGCGAATGTGTTTTATTTTTTTAAATATTTTTTATATTTTACAGTGTATATAAAAAAAGCAAATAAGGTATATGTTTTATTTTTATGTTTAAGAGGATATTCTATTATTGATTTTTATTTGACCGGATCGAATACTTAATAGTTTTGTTTAAATTAGGTTTGCGTAAATGTGGCTCAAATTTCCTATATCTGTTCTGTCGTTAACAGTGTTTTTATCTTTTTTAATTTCAATCATTTCTTTTATCTGTAATTTTTGGTAATTTATATCTTTGTTTTTTATAATGGTACTGTTATAATCAAAAGTGTGTTTTTCGTCCTGTGTGTGTTTGTTTAACGCTGTTGAGGCGTTTTTTGTATATTTATGGCCATTTAATCTGTTCTTCAGTAATTGGCTCGTCATGCCTATATATTTTTTGGGACAATTTGTGCAAGGGATCGAATATATTATATTTGATTTATTCATTAGAGGAGTTTTACTTTTTAAATTTGTGAATAATGTATTTAATTTATTATGTGACCTGTGGCATACGATAATATCATGCTTTTTTAAAATGTATTTTATTTTTTCTGACAGCTCACTAGTGTAAGGTAATGCCACATATTTCTGTTGTTTATGTTCTATGTTTTTTGTTTTTACGTTGTTATAAAACTTATATGTTCGTTTATCAATTATTTTGGTGATAGTCTTTTCGTTGAAATTATTATTTATTAATGTCTTTTTTATTTTTTGAAGTATTTTTGGTCGGAATTCTGGAGATGTTAGGGAGATAGCACGATCAGATAGACCGATTATAACGCTGTTTTTTTGAGTTTTTGAATGATTAGAAAAATAGTTTAGATATCTACCTGACCAAGTTGGTTTGGTGTACCATTCAGTTAAAATTTTGTTTTTTCTGTGTATAAGTGTCATATCTAGAAAATTTATTTTATTATTATTCTCTGTTTCGGATGTGAACTGTAATTTTTCGTTGAAATTGTTAAACTCTTGGAGAATTTCATTTATTTTATTTTGTGGTACGGCTGTTATGCAATCATCGACAAAACGTTTGAAAAATATTATATTAAAATTTAATTTTTCTAAGACTTTTTCCTCTAAATATTCCATTACTAGTTGAGCAATGGTAGATGAAATTGGTGATCCCATAGCACATCCATCGAGTTGTTTATAAAAGGTATTTTCATACTGAAAATAATTTGTATTAAGAACGAGGTCAACAGCATCCATAAAATTATTTTTTGATAGCGTTGTATGTTTTTTTAAAATTTCCCATTTTTCTGCTAAAATAGTGTGGACAAGTTTATTTGGTATGTTTGTATACAAAGATATAACATCTAGCGAAATGAGTCTGTAATTTTCAGGTAGGTTTACTTTATCAATAAATTTTTTAAAGGCGAATGAATCTTTAATAAAAAAATCGTTTTTGCCTGTAATAGTGTAGATAGATTCGTATCGTTAGAAAATAAAAAGTTTGAGGAATTACATAAAAAAATTAAAAAAAGACACCAAAAAAAATTAAATCAGTTATTTAAAAAGCGTGAAATTTGTAAAGAAACAAACAATGACAGGTCCAAATGGATCGAAAACATATCTGATACCCCGATACCGTCCGAAGTTAATGAAGTTTTATCATATGGTCCAAATTTCTCATTAGATGTTACAACAGAAAAAGATATTCCAATAACTGAATATATAGCCTCTATTGAATCTGTTATTAGCAATGAGTCAGACGACAAGAAGGACACAATTAGAGCTGAAGTAACAAATGTTTTAACTAATCATAAAATCAAAATAAGGCATCAAACAATAAAAAGTAATAGCCTCCAAAAAAAGTTAAAAAAGAAATTAAATCGAACAAAAAAATTTATCAAAGACAATCCTCAAATCATCATTCTAAGGCCGGATAAAAGCAATAAAACAGTAGTTATGAACAAGGCAGATTACGAAACAAAAATGAACAACTTACTAAAGGACGAAAATACATATAAAAATATTAAAAGTGATCCAACGAACTTATATCAAAAAAAAAAATAATACCTTCATAAAAAAATTGCTCAATGTAAAAGAACTAACTGAAAAAGATGCAAAAAGATTAACCATTCACAATGCTATTCCACCAAAAATATACGGCCTACCAAAATTACATAAACAAAATATACCACTAAGACCTATTGTTTCTTGTATACAATCACCATTCTATAGTTTATCAAAATTCTTATCAGATTGCATTTCAAATATTACAGGCAAAAACGATTTTTTTTATTAAAGATTCATTCGCCTTAAAAAATTTATTGATAAAGTAAACCTACCTGAAAATTACAGACTCATTTCGCTAGATGTTATATCTTTGTATACAAACATACCAAATAAACTTGTCCACACTATTTTAGCAGAAAAATGGGAAATTTTAAAAAAAACATACAACGCTATCAAAAAATAATTTTATGGATGCTGTTGACCTCGTTCTTAATACAAATTATTTTCAGTATGAAAATACCTTTTATAAACAACTCGATGGATGTGCTATGGGATCACCAATTTCATCTACCATTGCTCAACTAGTAATGGAATATTTAGAGGAAAAAGTCTTAGAAAAATTAAATTTTAATATAATATTTTTCAAACGTTTTGTCGATGATTGCATAACAGCCGTACCACAAAATAAAATAAATGAAATTCTCCAAGAGTTTAACAATTTCAACGAAAAAATTACAGTTCACATCCGAAACAGATAATAATAATAAAATAAATTTTCTAGATATGACACTTATACACAGAAAAAACAAAATTTTAACTGAATGGTACACCAAACCAACTTGGTCAGGTAGATATCTAAACTATTTTTCTAATCATTCAAAAACTCAAAAAAACAGCGTTATAATCGGTCTATCTGATCGTGCTATCTCCCTAACATCTCCAGAATTCCGACCAAAAATACTTCAAAAAATAAAAGAGACATTAATAAATAATAATTTCAACGAAAAGACTATCACCAAAATAATTGATAAACGAACATATAAGTTTTATAACAACGTAAAAACAAAAAACATAGAACATAAACAACAGAAATATGTGGCATTACCTTACACTAGTGAGCTGTCAGAAAAAATAAAATACATTTTAAAAAAGCATGATATTATCGTATGCCACAGGTCACATAATAAATTAAATACATTATTCACAAATTTAAAAAGTAAAACTCCTCTAATGAATAAATCAAATATAATATATTCGATCCCTTGCACAAATTGTCCCAAAAAATATATAGGCATGACGAGCCAATTACTGAAGAACAGATTAAATGGCCATAAATATACAAAAAACGCCTCAACAGCGTTAAACAAACACACACAGGACGAAAAACACACTTTTGATTATAACAGTACCATTATAAAAAACAAAGATATAAATTACCAAAAATTACAGATAAAAGAAATGATTGAAATTAAAAAAGATAAAAACACTGTTAACGACAGAACAGATATAGGAAATTTGAGCCACATTTACGCAAACCTAATTTAAACAAAACTATTAAGTATTCGATCCGGTCAAATAAAAATCAATAATAGAATATCCTCTTAAACATAAAAATAAAACATATACCTTATTTGCTTTTTTTATATACACTGTAAAATATAAAAAATATTTAAAAAAATAAAACACATTCGCATTCCACATATCCTCAGTAAACGATGAAAATTTAGAGTTTATTTAGAAACAGAACAACAAAATGTCAAGGTATGTACTAGTAAAAGTAAATATTTTTAAAATGTTTTTAAAGTTTTTAACTACTATTTTTAAATGTCTAGTTTGTTTTCCAAAATGTGTAAAATATGTTTTTTTATATTGATTGTATTTTAATTATCTATTTTTTAGGAAAAAATTTTTGAAAATGCCTTAAATAAAGGGCGAAACGTCAAATTGTTTTGTGTTTTATTAATTAAAGAACCTAAACCCAAGAAAATACAAAATCAAGAAAAATGATATATATATATATATATATATATATATATATATATATATATATATATATATATATATATATATATATATGTAGATAAGTTTTTGTCCGTGTAATTTAAAATAAAATAGAATAAAATATTGGCGAAGCGGAGTTATTCCATACTTTTGGAGTGCTCCGCACTTTTTAATACGAGAATCATGTGGATTGACAAATTTTCACGTCCGCTTCGCCAATATTTTATTCTATTTTATTTTATATATATATATATATATATATATATATATATATATATATATATATATATATATATATATATATATATATATATATATATTGGCGACGACTGGAGAGAGTGAAGAACCCATCGGAAGCCCGTCGTCCTGAGCGTAAAACTTGTCCTTTACTTGAAAGTAAGCACTACGCAAGCAACACTCCAAAAGGTCCATCATCCCGTCCAGTGGTAACGTGGTTCGATCTGATAAAGTAGTATCTTTTGAAAGTCTAGTTTTGATTATGTCTATGTCCGATGGGTTCTTCACTCTCTCCAGTCGTCGCCAATATATATATGGAATGGTTCGAAACTCATGTCATTGAAACGGCAACAGTAAAACCGAAAGTCTGGTTGAGATATGTCGACGATACTTTCATCGTATGGAAGGGCAATGAACAAGAACTTAATGATTTCCTAAAACATCTCAATACCATTGACCTACAATTAAGTTTACCATGGAAAAAGAGGTAAATAATCAATTGCCCTTCCTAGATGACATGGTGAACCATTCAAACGAAATTATTAAAACTTCAGTATACAGAAAGCCAACACACACTGGACAATATCTTAATCATAGTTCTAATCATTCTGTTGTAACAAAACAAGGAATTATATGCAACCTCTATAATCGCTCTATATCTATATGCAATAATGCCGAATCATTGGAAAAAGAGGTAGCAAATATTAAATCCGATTTACAACAGAATGGTTATTCTTTAAAATTAATTGACGATGTTATAAATAATTTTAGAACAACGAACACTGGACAGCAAGAAACACATTCTTTCTTCACAATTCCGTACATTAAGGGAACGTCGGAGAAAATAAGATGAATTGCCAGTAGTTATAATATAAAAACAGCCTTTAAATCAGAAAATACCCTTAGAGCTCGTTTAACAAAAACAAAACCTAAAACTACCGATAAGAAAGAATGTGTTTACAAAGTTCCATGTGAGTGTGGTGAAATGTATATTGGAGAAACCAAACAACCGCTAGAACTTAGAATTAAGGAACATAAAACTCATACACAAAAAGGGGAAACGTCGAGATCAGGTATTGCAGAACACTCCTAGGATAAACAACACCATATAAAATGGTCTGAGGCTGCGGCAATATATGTGGAATCCAATATGAAAAAAAGAAAATTTATAGAAGCAGCATACATTAAAAACAATAGTGGAATCTTCAGTAAACCGAGTGTTGAGATACCTAATCTTTGGCAACCACTACTTTGTAACATCAAATCATTGAGGTGTGTACAGTGAAGCGAAACGTTGCGCTTCAATGGACACAGTCCCTATATAAGCTCCTAGTTTTAAGACGAAACATTTAGTTTATACTTGATAACGATTAGAGATACAACCTAATCGAAACGTCGTAAAAAATAAAAATAAAGACAATGCAAGTCCGACCACATTTTAGTCGTCCTTTTATTAGTTTTAAACATTAAATATTGTTCATAACAACTCAATTTGTTATAGATAATGGGAAATTGTGTCCACCAATTAGATGAAAATAAAGAACTCTCATAATTCAATAAACTTTTATTTCCCAAAATTCACGTGGACGAAGTCGCTTGTAAAAGCTAGTATATCACATTAAAAATATACCTGTGAAAAAAGTTGGCACATCTTGTGAATGATTAGCAGTAGAAGTTAATTAGATCTCAAATGGAATTAAGTATGATTAAAAATCCGGCATCTGAGTTTACCACTCAGTATAAGTTTCTACATCTTAAATAACATTAAGAGACTTGGCGTACGTTTTTACATGATAATAGTAGGATTTTTCCGCTTTACTGGATAGTATTGATTTCATCTCTTAATGTTTAAGTAAATATATTCTTTTTTCAGTAGGAATTATAAAAAATTATAATTTAAATACTATTAATATTAACATATTAAATATTTATTCAACTAACCTAGGATTTGTTTATTAACAAATAGGAGACATAAAATGGATTTTTAATGTACACATTTACATAGATTTAATTTTGAAGGACGAGGCCTGTTTACTTTGTAAAGGGGTTTTTGTCCTATATTAATATTTATATTTTATTAAAATTATTTATAAGCACAAAAATTCATGAAAATGTATCAAATTTGGGAAGTGGAAGGCAGATGTTTTGAATTGTTTATTATTGCATGCCATAAGTGCAATAAACATAACTGGTAGTATCAGTAAGTTTGTAGAATTTTCCAGAAGAATCCAGTAATACCATTCCTTAGCTTTTGTTTGTATTTTGTGTAAATGTTTATATCTGAATATTTAATTTAACTTAAAGTTCTGAGATTTAAAACCCACAGGGAAGATCTAGGGATTTATATTTTTCAAGCCACTATACTTGTATGTCGAATCTTTTTAGATAGCTTCTTCTGTACTCAATAATCTCTTGCCTAAAGATTTTCACATTCAGGTCTGGTATGAACTATGGGGCGTTTATATAGATAGGTAAAATTTGAATTGGTCTTTTTGTAATCTTCGGATATGATTTGGTGATTGTTCCCCACAATCGTCCTTCAAAAGGACATATAGACTTAAAGCACATTTTATAAAATAGAAGTTTATTCCTTAAAGAGTTTGGATTACCATTTTGTTAGCCAGTAATATTTAATAGGTGTTTCGGTTAATAATGTCGATTTTACTAAGAGATGGCGTCATTAATATATTTATTGGTATATACTAATGACATCTATGGTGTTTCGATAACTAAACATTAGCCATTAAAAGTCAATTTGATATCAATTGTCATTGAGCAAAAAGGATAGTTCTTTATAGGTTCGAAAATCTTGAAACCATTTTGCAAGTTTAATAACCTTTTTTTATTTAAAGAAAATAGCAACTGAACGTTATCGATTATTGATTGAAGATTATGATAAGAATGTTTTGTCCAAGAAAACTTCTGAATACTTTAAAAGAGGTAATTTTGGTGTAAAAGATATGGAGCGCCCAGGTCAACCGAAAAAGTTTGAAGATGCAGATTTGCAAGAATTATTGGATGAAGACTCAATTGAAACGTTAAAATAAGTAGCAGCAGTATTGAATGTTCAGTCCCAATCCGCTATTTTCGAACACCTACATATATTGGACAAGATTCAGAAAGAAAAAAAAAATGTGTTCTGTATGAACTGAAAGACAGAAACATTGAAAGGTGAAAAACCACTTATAAAATTTTGCTTGCCAGACAAAAAAAAAAATGTTGCATCGAGTTGTGACAGGTGATGGATCTATTTTGACAACCCAAAGCGCAAAAAATCATGAGTAGTTCCAGGCCAGCCTTCAACATCACAACTAGTGCGCAATATACAGGGAAAGAAGGTTGTGCTGTGTATTTGGTGGGATGATAAGGAAGTTGTGTAACTGTTAAAACCTGATGATACAATTACAGGCGATTGATATCGACAACAAGTGATAAAGTTAAACCACGCATTAAAGAAAAAACGAGCAATATAAGCCAAAATACATGACAATGCTTGGCCCTATATCGCAATCCTAATTAGGGATTCAATTCTTATAAATATATTTGTTGAAAAAATGGATGTTCTCACCACCAAATTAAATAAAACAGGCCATAAATAGTAAATAAATTTCTTTGTTTTAATCTATTTAACAATTTCGATATGGAATTAAGAAAAAGATGCTTAGATAATTTAGTTCTTAGGAGCCTATTTCTTTTCGGGGCGATGATTGACTTTGTTTCTGAATATACAATAAAACCAAATCGTACTAGCAATCTTCGCGATGGCATAATTACGGATTTTCAAGAGCCCAGTAATGATGATTTGTGTTTGAAATGTGTTTCATCTATTCATAAAACTTTATCGAAAAAAGCCAGATTTCCTAGACATTTACTAACATATCAAAATCATCTTCTTAAAGTTCTTCTACAATTGTTGATTGATAAGGATGGTATTTGGTACTTTTCGGGTATCATATACACGATAGAATATGTTGGTTATCCATCTGATTTCATTATCATTCAGTAGTTTAAGAAATTCTGCATGTATTTTCAAGATTTGCAAGAAAAAATTGAATGCCAAAAATCGTTAGTTGCCTTTTGGTACTTTTCTGGTATCATATACACGATAGAATATGTTGGATATCCATCTGATTCTATTATCATTCAGTAGTTTAAGAAATTCTGCATGTATTTTGTCGAGCTTAGGTGTTTTCTCTTTCTTTACTAATTCAATGGCTATTCTCATTTCAACCGTTGGTATGCTTAGTCCTTGGCATCATAACTCTTTGAACTTTAGGTACAGTCCGAAAAACCTAGCGAAAAAGAGAACATCTTCATGACACTTTAATATAATCCATGTCAGAAAGGGAAATATATAATTAAAAATGTTGCCCGATTTTTTAGTGGGACAGGAAGAAAAACACAAAAATGGAAACGGGTTACCAAGTGGAAAAGTTGTGATTATTTGTCCACATGGTATTACAAATTTACCTTCAACTCCTTGAGTGGGATGACCGTCCATACTATTTGAAGGGAGTATCTAAAGCTCGAAAGATGCGAAATATAGGGATACAAATCTCCTAATCACTAGTTGTTCTAAAAATGTATTCACGTTTAGAAGGAAGGCTTGAAGCAGGTAAATTTATAGCTGAAGCATTTCAAATAAACTTATTAAAATAATTCTACATCCTTGGCAGGATCACAAAATGATCTTACAAAATGTACAAATGATGATAAAAGAAAAGCTGACGAAACATTAATATAGCACACCTTGGTACATACGAGTGAACGATTTGGCAACATTGAAGATATATATTACTGCCTTCTGGTAACACCAAGTCCTTATATGAATGGCTTGTGAAAGATGTCTCAAAGATACATTGGTTACTTAATAAAGATGTGTTACAAATATTTTAGGCCCCAGAACAAAGCGCAAGATCCTTTCAGGATAATGGAGAGAGTAATGAAGATGAACGCTTGGCAAAAAATGATCCCATACTACTAACAGAGTTTAAAAAAAATGCTTTATAGTTAAAATTTTGGCCAGGATTTGAAAATCCTGACCTCTAGTGCATATTAGGTACAGACTAACCAAATAGATCCAAAAAAACTCCTCTCCTGAGGCAGTGAAGTGTTATATACCTACCAAATATTTTCAAAGTATTATAAAAAATAGTTTGTTAGAATATTTAATGAGAATAGAATAAAATAATTATTCAAATTTTTAACCTTGTTGAAAACTACTAAAAAATTAACATTCATAACAATTTCAACCTATTTTAGGAATAAAAACAACAAATTACCTGTAATATGGATAACCTCAATTTGTATCTTTAATAATACCATTTGTTGTTTTAATTAAAACAAGCATTTTTATTATGTAAGATAATAATAGTAATAATAAATTGGTACTTTTAATTATTGTATAATGAAGATTATATTTTATAGAGATTAGAGTTTTATACAATAGGTAGTGAATTGATTTCTGCTAGCAAATAAAACATAGACAAAATATTTATCTAAGCCAACTGACCTCGCTGAAATTTGGTGGCACGCTAGTGTTTTTGTTAAGCAGAGCAAGTACTACGTAGTTGGAGATTAGTAGAGGCTTCGTAGCGAGCTCGGCAAAGACTGTAACTTCAAATTTCAAGTTTGCATTTTTTCCGATGAAATGAAAAGTTTTGAGACTCACTCACTCGCCGATAATTAAACATCTAAGGTAATTTTCACAATTCTAGAGATTTGAAATTTGGCATGGATACGGCGTTTATTGTTACTGGTCTGTTTCAAACGCCAGGGAATCCTTTTTGCATATGTCCCGAATAGAGCTTTTCTTACTGATAAAATATTTGTTGATAAAATCTACTTTTGATGTTCTATTTTGGTTGATTTTTTTATATATTGATTTGGATTTTAAATTTCGCGTTAAATCCCATAAGTTAAAGTACAATATACACTGGTGGACAAATTTAGAGGAACGCAAAAAAAGTGTAACAATCGAAATACGTGTGTGGTGTACTAGCATTCAATTAAGTATTCCGAAACTCAAAAAAGGCAAAAAAAAAATGTAAGTAATATGTTTAATTTGAAAGTCGGAAGAAAATAAATTTTCGATTTTTCGCAAAATTTGAATATGTTTTTTTATAAAAAAGAAAGGAACAGAAATGATCTATATATTTTTTCTTTCCTTCTCATACTCATCGAACAGCTTCGAAAATTTTTGACATAGCGTTAATCATGTTAATGCGTTTAGAAATAATCTAGGCCATTAGAGTAGGATTTATTTATTTAAAATGTCTGCCAAGATAGTCTCAGACTTCCTCAATTCGATTCTAGTGTGCTGAACGCTATAATCAAATCATATCTTTCAAATCAACCTCTTCAAGGAAACGCCTCACGGTGAGAGCTGTGGTGCTGGTAAGGGCTATCCTGCATAAAAAGGAAAGTGTTGCCAAAATATGGGGCAAAAGACATTATAATGGATTGTTAGAGCTTCACCATTAACGAAATAAATACCGGTTCAAACAATTACAAATATTCTTCTATAAATGAAGGATCCGACAATGTTGCACCGTGCATAATGGTTTTCCTTGTCATCTCTAAATCTTTTTTCAGTAAAATTACACGACTGCCGTTTTTCTGAACCCTTGATAATTTCAAGTAAATGCCATTCGAGCTGCTCTGTATCTTGTGATAAGCAGAGGTATAGGAGTTTACGACAACTTCTTCGAATCTTATCTTTACCTATTTAACTCATATATTCACTTATCGAAACCCATTTTGTACTTCAGATGAAGAGTCTAACTGACTGACTCGAAAACGGCAATTTCCGTAAGTCTTATTTAATTTTTTTACTATTCTCAGAATCGTGTAACGTTGTGAAAATGACACAGACAACGCTGACCTCGATATGTAATGATATATATATATATATATATATATATATATATATATATATATATATATATATATATATATATATATATATATATATATATAGGCACCTTTAAAACCGAAATTTTGGAAACGTTATGTTGATGATATTAATATGGCTACATGGAAAAGAACACTTGGACGATTTCCTCATATACCTGAGCAATATCCACCACAGAATCCAATTACGCTAGAAACCGAACAAGAAAGAAAATTTTTTTTTGGATCTGCTATTAACTAGGAAACACAATAACACCCTAGGCTTCAGCGTATATCGGAAACCCACACATACTGACCGATATCTCAATGCAGCTTCACATCATCATCCCTCTCAAAAGCAGGTAGTAGTCAACACACTAGTATCAAGATCTATCCGCCTATCAGATCTTGACACAAAACAAGACGAAATAAGACACATTTCAACAGCTCTAGAACGGAATGGTTTCTCACAATCAGATATAAAGAAAGCCATAAATAGACAAGAGAAGACTACAACAAAGACCAAGGACTAAGATCAAACAAGGAACAAAGCCATAATACCATACCTAAAAGGAATAACAGACAGAATCGGAAGAATCTTAAGAAAACACAACATACAGCCCATATTTAAACCACAAAAAACAATAGCCAACATCTTGGGAAATCCCAAAGACAAGACCAACCTTGAACATCATGGCGTTTACAGCATTCTATGTGCAGATTGCCATCAAACTTATATAGGACAAAACAGGCGCATATCAGCAAGAATCAAAGAACATAAAAATAACCTCAAAAACAAACAGACAATCTCAGCCGTATTTCAACATCACCAAACAAGCCGCTCATCCAATCAGGAAGCGAGACAGCTAAACAAAACTCGAAATTCATCAGAGGCCACCAGCAGTTCTCAGCGAGTAACGAGACGAACCGCACTTGAAAATGCCAAATGAGATTTTGGCGAAACGTCGTGAAAACGATTTTTTGAACGAACGGATTGAAACCCGGAATAACTAAACTAATCATTCTACCATCCGTGAAAACCTACGATATACCATATATATATATATATATATATATATATATATATATATATATATATATATATATATATATATATATATATATATATATATATATATATTGTCGTATTATCCAACATCTTACCGCTATCCTCCGGCCAGATTTAACTTCAAATATAAGTTCCAAATATTAATAAGTACGACGACGGGTGTCTGGGAAGGTACCAACTAGAATCCCACTGACGAGTCCAATAGTTGGTACCGGGATGAAACACCCACATTTTTGAGAGAAATTCGCTTATACATTAGCCCGATTGTGACACGGCAGGTCTTTTCTAGGTTTTCCCTGCCAAATAGCCCGATGACGACACATAACCCGATAAAAGAGACAGATAGTGACAACCGTTATGAGAGACGAGAAAAGAAAACCGAACTTGTTTTAATGTAGGAGTATACAGGGACGAATCTATAACTAGTGGTCTCCGACAGACTCCCTCTTATATTACAACATGGCATCTCTGTAGAGGACGAGTGCAGCGGGTCGCAGCTTCAATGAAAGAAAGATCCCTGCATGGAAAAGCATTGAGAATGCTAAAGAACCCAAAGCATTGAGAATGCTAAAGAACCCACAACAAAACGTGACACGGAAAGGGATAACCGGCAGAAGAATAGTTGAGCTATCAGCCAAGGGGTCTGAATTATAGCAACAAACATATCAAAGTCCGGTGAGGCCCTAGTCACGATGTTGATAATACAGAATTCGGGGTGTTAGTCCCCGTAGTTCCTGGGCATCCAACGTTCGGCGCTTCGTTTGAGATAAGGACTTATATCTCGAAGAACGACGAAGTTGTCTGGCCTAAAGGAGGGAGTGTCGTATTATCCAACATCTTACCGCTATCCTCCGGCCAGATTTAACTTCAAATATAAGTTCCAAATATTAATAAGTACGACGACGGGTGTCTGGAAAGGTACCAACTAGAATCCCACTGACAAGTCCTATAGTTGGTACCGGGACGAAACACCCACATTTTTAGAAGAGAAATTCGCAGATACCCGATTGTGACACGGCAGGTCTTTTCTAGGTTTTCCCTGCCAAAAAGCCCGATGACGACAAGTAACCCGATAAGTGAGACAGATTTACACTACCCTTATGAGAGACAAGAAAAGAAAACCGAACTTGATTGTAATGTAGGAGTATACAGGGACGAGTCTATAACTAGTGGTCTCCGACAGACTCCCTCTTATATTACAACAATATATATATATATATATATATATATATATATATATATATTATATATATATATATATATATATATATATATATATATAGCCGCGGATCCAAGGGGGTCGCTCGCCCCCCCCCCCCCCAAGAGCTTTGAGTTCATTAAAATAGACCCGATTCTGCCTCTTATACTACCTGGCTCCTTTCCACGATTGGACTTCTGTATCGATAAAAAAGGATTATTGGTTTCTGAAATATAAAAAAGGGGTAAGTTTGCAGGGTGACTTTCACCCATTCGATCGACGAATTAGGCTGTCAGAAAAGACCATGTTTGCTAAACTATTACTTTTATATCACTTTATCCCTAAATTAAATGTAATGTACACGTGACTGGGAGATTTTCCCTGTGGCTGTCAGACAAATACACCTACCACGCTAATCTTTTGCATATGCTTTAAGACCCCTCTAAGCATTTCAAATTTACAAAATTCTATATTTTTTAATTCGAGGATGTGGGGAGAGGGGTGTTTCTACTAACATAATGCGCGATAAAAAATACAGCAAAAAATGTTAAACAGTGGTCATAAGAGTACAAAAATAATTAACAACGCCCATTATTAACTTCATAAAGGAATAAAATGGTCGCAGAATAGTTAAAATAGTAAAAATACATTACAAATGAGTGGTTTCAATACAAAAAAATTTGCTCCGATTTGTTTGTCCCATCGATAACCTTTCAAGTTACGACAAGCCATAAAAGGCAAAGTTATAATGTTTGAAGCGCCCTCTATGCTGGCACTATTATTTCTGTCGCAACTTGGACCTGTTCGCCCTCTCCCCACCCCCCACCGAGACTTAAAAAGTATAGAAACTCTTACATGCTGGACGAGATGAGGGTTAAAGCGTATGCAAAAAATCAGCACGGTAGGTGCGTTTGCCAGAAAAGTTTACCTGTTGTCTGTACTAATTCGCTAAAAAACAATAAAATAAATTAAGGGTTGTTTCTAATCCTTCTAGTATTTTTGACGCAAAACGATGGAAAGTGTCAACTTTATTTTTTAATTCTCTTTTTATCATTTTTACTAATATGTCAACGGTGTTGAAAATTGTATATGAAAAACTGACATATACCCACAAAATAATAATGGGATGAAAACTTCAAACGGTAAAAATTATATTGGTGACTGCAGCATTTTATGACAAGTGATTTGGCGTTTCATTAAAAAAAAATAATGATTATCTTTCAAGAAACTTTAAGGGTGGTTATACACTTTAAATGTACGAGCTAGTACATAAGAAAAAAACATGTGTAGTATTGTTTTCAATGAACTAAAGGGTGTTTTTTTATAGAGGTATAAAACTTTAAGTTGGCAACACTTTTTTAACTGGTGGCCATTTTGTCAGCTGTCAAGTGATTTATGTTTAGTTTGGTTCGGCATTTCAACATGAATAGACTGACGCCTGAACAACGCTTCCAAATTGTGCAAATTTATTTTGAAAATCATGGTTCTGTTCGAAATATGTATCGCGCACTACGTCCATTTTACGGTCAACATAATCGTCCATCAGAGCAATTAATTCGATTAACTATGGAACGTTTTCGCACCACGTTTACTCTAAATGATAATATGCATCCACAGAGACGTCGTACAGTGCGTACTGAAGAAGTCATTGCTGCTGTAGAGCGTAGCGTAGAGGAAGACCCGAATCAGTCTATCCGCCATCGTGCACAGGAATTGGATATGTGTCCATTCACTTTATGGAAGATTTTGCGGAAAGATCTTGATTTGCGTGCTTACAAAATCCAACTCGTGCAAGAATTGAAGCCACACGATCACCTAGCAAGGCGTAGATTCGGTGAATGAGCCCAAAACAAAATTGCCGTTGATCCCGATTTTCATAAGCGAATTTTGTTTAGCGATGAAGCTTTTGTTTGAATGGATACGTCAATAAACAAAACTGCCGTATTTGGAGTGATGATAATCCTCAAGTGTATGTTGAGACACCGTTACATCCAGCAAAACTAACTGTTTGGTGTGCTTTATGGGCTGGTGGAATCATTGGCCCGTACTTCTTTAAAAATGATGCTGGTCAGAACGTTACAGTCAATGGTGACCGCTATAGAGCCATGATTACTGACTTTTTCGTTCATCAATTGAACAACCATGATATGCAGGAGCTGTGGTTTCAACAAGACGGCGCAACATGTCACACAGCTCGTGCCACAATTGATTTATTGAAGGAAACGTTTGGTAACCGCATAGTTTCACGTTTCGGACCCGTGAATTGGCCTCCAAGATCGTGCGACTTAACGCCGCTAGACTATTTTTTGTGGGGATATGTGAAGTCGCTAGTCTACGCCGATAAGCCCGAAACGATTGATCACTTGGAGGACAACATTCGCCGCGTTATTGCCGATATACGGCCACAAATGTTGGAAAAAGTCATCGAAAATTGGACCTCCAGATTAGACTACGTCCGAGCCAGCCGTGGCGGTCATATGCCAGAAGTCATATTTGAATTATAATCCCAGAAGGTTATCTTTCGAATAAATTAAATTTCATGTCAATTTAAAAAATTCATCTTTGTTTTATTCCATTTAAAAGTTCTGTACCTCTATAAAAAACACCCTTTATAATATATCACAAAATCAAAAAAAATCGGAGACCTACACCTAGAATACCTTTCTTGATAGAAAACACTTACTTTCATTACTTTATAAAAATTAAAAAAAAATACAACCAAGATAGATGTGCCACAAAGTTGCAAAAGAAGTTAATAAGATCAACAAACCCCCACTTGACCGATTTTTAAATGTTTTGCAACTGGGTGAATAAAACAATATACTTTTCTATAATAAAAATGTTTTTCTTGCTTTATTCAACTTAATAGATTAACATAAATTAATTTACCTAAAACAGTAACAAATTTAAATATAATTTTCTAAATAGATCTAATTTTTACAAAATATTACTTTTCCTAAAATCCGATTTCTAAACATTTGAAAACAAGTAAAAAACTAAACATTACAACATTAATGTTTTTATCATGTTAATTAAAATTAAGACATTTAATTCTAAATGGGTTGTAATAATATATTCTATTAATATTTTGTGAGCATTTATTTTGCTAACATCTATCTTTGTGCAATTAAGAAATACAATATGTTATCACCGGGAAGAAAAGTGTACCAGCTTTAAAAAATATATTTCACGAAAATCTCTGAACACTAGAAATAAATACACATTAGCTCGTTGGTCGTATATATTTCTTAATTTGAAATGATACCTATATAAAAGAAACTTTAATAACACAAACATATATAGATTGTGTTGAGCCAGAATAATAGCAAGATATTCATACACCTGATAGCTCATTACACACTGTATTACTTATTTATTAAACCTTTTTATAAATTTTTCAATCATTCATTGAGTGATAACACTTTTTCTTCACAAAATTTATATGTGCCTTTCCTTTCATTTTATCTTAAATTCATATAAATGATAAGTGATGCATTTGACACAATGATTTTTACAATCCTAACTATACAAAAATTCTGTTGTTCTAAATCTAACAGTTCATCTAAATTTCAAACAATTTTAGAAAGAGAGTGTTGCGATAAAGTACT
Source organism: Diaprepes abbreviatus (assembly GCA_034092305.1). NCBI lineage: Eukaryota > Metazoa > Arthropoda > Insecta > Coleoptera > Curculionidae > Diaprepes > Diaprepes abbreviatus. The sequence continues at coordinate 855,532 of JASJET010000070.1, forward strand.
TTCTTATTCAAAAAATCATATCTGAAATGGAATTGTATAAATCTTTTTAGCACACATAGTCAGTTAATTGACACAGTCCGAGGAAGTCTTGCAACAAAAAATAAATCATTTCTGTAGAGACTCGTTTTTAAAATGTCGAGGTAACTAATTTAAAGAACCAGTTTTTTTCCTGCTCTATCCTTACGGCCCAATTGTGCCTTTCTAAAATTGCTTGCCATTTACCTTAAATAATAAATACTGGAAGAATCCTTAAAACTAAAAATCTCACAGTTATATTGGCAAAAATTCTAAAGCTCTCAAAATACCAAAACATTGGTACGCAATCATCAACCTATTAAATCTAAGTCAGTATTTTTAATAAATAAAAAGTCTTTTATATCCAACAAAATTCCCATTTCGAAACAATTTAATGTATTACCTCTTTTAAATAAAACAGATAATATATTTATCTTTATTCACAAATTATTTTCGTAGGATTATTTAATTTTTTTCTCCTCGGAACAAATCACCAATAAGTCTAAATATATTAGGGTCAAGGGCTTTTCCTTTGAGAGCTACATCAGCTACAGCATTACTGAGATCGGCAACTTTTTTCTGCTCTTTACTTTTGGGTTTATCATTAATTTTACTACCCTTAGTCTCATCCTCAAGTTCCTTAAAAATCTGATCAGCTTCAGATTTTTCTTGATCTGGGTTCGTGATTGAAAACTGTTTCTCCGCGTTTAGTTCCTTCTCCAAGTCTTTAAAAACGTCTTCCTGAGTATTTTCTGAAACCACTTCCCTTTTTATTATCATTTTCGATTTGGCTTCCTCAGGTGTCGGTAGTAGTTCATATGTACTAGACTCAACTTTATCCATTTTCGTAGGCTTTGGAACGTTCAATACGTTTATAAGTTCAACCTCTTTCTTCATGACATTATCTGCACTTATCGTTTGATTATTTTTGATTATTAAACTTTTTGTGCTGGTTTCAATCATTTCTACATCCGCTAATACTGAACTTGTACTAGATTCAGTTAGTTCCACACTTCCTAGCTCGATACTAATTTCTTTTGCAGGACTTTGAACCATATCGTTGGTTTCCAAGTTCCCTTCTTTTTCAAGCGTTTCCACGCTAGCATTTTCATTTGATATCATAGAAGAGTGGTTTGATTTTGGTGTAGTTTGCTCTCCGCTATCAATTTCAAGACTTTCCACTGATTTATCCAAAGTTTTAGTATATTCTACTGCTGATTTTTCAGTATTAGCAGATTCTTTTGGAACTTCTGATGTTTCTTTAATAATTTCTGCAGATGGTTTATTGTTTTCTTTTATTATTTTATTAGTTTCTGATGAAACTTGACCAGTAGAAGAAGCGGTAGTTGAATCAAATTCTGCAAAATCAGATATTCTTACTTCAGCTATAAGTTGAGCACCTTCTTCCTCTAACTTATCTTTTTTTACTTGTTTTTCTTTAGATTTAGGTGTCTCATCTTTTACTTCATCATATTTTGTTGACTCTGTCTGCTCTGATCTAGAAAATATTGCCTCCTTATGTTCCGAACTATTTGCAGCACTATCGTGAACTAATGTCTGGTTTTCAGAAGGTTTGCTAATCAATTCTGTAGCATTAACTGTTTCAGGTTCAACTGTAGTAGTACTACTTTCTTCATCTTCATCTATAGGCGATCTCTGATTAAGTAATTCCTCTGGCAACATCGCTGCTGTAAAGTTAACCAGCGACTCATTCTTTTCTTTTTTCGTATCACTTTTTAACCATTCACTGTAAGTTTGGTTTCTTGTTTTATTGCTAAGTAATTCAAATACGTCCGGTAGAATTTTAATTTCCATAGTCGTAGCATTATCGTTTTCAAGTTCTATATCAAACTTCTGAGATACATCACCTACTGCAGGCATGGCATCCGGTAGCGGTGGATATGCAGGATTTTGTTCAGATACTGGCTCGGTGTTTTTTGTTTGTGGTTCGGTAGTAGGTTCAGGTATAGGCAGAAGAGTTGTAGAAGCATCAGAAGTACTTTCAACTTCCTTGGCGTGACTGGGCGTAGATCCTGTGGTGGTTTCAGAAGAAAGAGTGGATTCAGTCAGTAATTTTGAGATTTCTGAGGGTCGAGGTTCTTCAATACTACTGGTTAATGTAGTCAAAATCTCCTCTTTTGCTGTTGTAGGCTCTTGAGTAGTAGTGCTTGTTGTTGCAGAACCATTATTTTTGTTCTTTTTCTTCACCAAACTTAAAATATGCGTACTTTCAGCCGTTTTTAACTCCAGGTCGTTTGTTTCAGAACCATGTATCAGATCTTCATTCGGCGGATGCTCTATCTCAATTTCAGGCTCATTACTTATATCTTCGGTATTATTTTGGTTATCTAAATTCTCAACTTTTGAATCTATTTGTATACCAGTATTTCCATTTGCAATTTCCTGAACGTCACTGTCTGGTTGAATTTTGACCTCATGTACTTCTAGACTTTCCTCGACGCCGCCTCTTTGTAGACCTTCAGCTCCGATGATTGTAATTACGCTCTGTGGAGTGCTGGTGTCCTTTTCTGGTACAAGCTGTCCTTTTTTGAGAAATAGGAGTTTATCTCCAATTCGTAAAATTGGTGGAGGGTGTTGGAAAACTTCTGAGATCTAAAAACAAAATAATATATATTATCTAGGAATTTATCTAGTTCAAGTAGAAGTAGTAAAAATTCTTCAAAAAGTAAAATAAATACAGTTTTATTTTAAATGATGATAGTAATTGAATATTTTCTAAATAAAAGTGAGTTTGTAATAAGTTTAGATTGTGTAGTAAAGGTAAAGGACACTTATCAGTCGCTTTTTGACAATTACCTCACTGGAATCAGGTTCAGAATCTATATTTAGATCATTTAATGTATTTTCATTAGTTGGTAGGGCCTCCTCTATCAGTAATGTGCCTTGTGGTTTGGAGATAAGAAGTTTTGGAGGCGCAGTTATAGGAATTTCCTTTCTTTCGGGAATGATTTCTTGAATTGTTATTCTAAAAAAATATATAATTACAAATTGTTCGTTTTGAGTAATTATTAGGTTTTAGGTACTTTGAGTTTTACCAATTTTAATCACCCTTACAAATATTTCCTTTTTGAGAAATCGATTGATTAAAGTGGATTTTACTTTAAATATTTAATTTAGGTAAAATAAAATTTTAAACGTCTTTAAATTTTCAAGATTTTCATTTTTTACCTCGGTAGCATTCCTTCATCTTTCTTAGGGATTTCCTGAAAAGTAGGCGGAACAGTGGCTAAATCGCTGGTATCAGGAACTTTGTTGCTATCTTCAGGAATACTGTCCACAGTAGGTACACTTGGTATGTCAGTTGAGTTAGTAGATTCTTGCCATAATTCCAATACCACTGGCTTAAGAGTGTTTAAAGGTGGTTCCGTGGTTAAATAGGTTCGGTCAGGAATCGGGTCTAAAAAAATTAAATGTCAAAATCATTAATGTGAAAGGAATCAAGTTATACAATGAAACTTCTGTAATAGTTATTAGTGTTGTTATTTTTTTCTGCAATATCTATTAAGTAGGGTTTAGAAAAAAAAAGGTACAAGTGAAGCACTGTTTGGTATAAATATTCTGATGCAAAGATATTTGGATATAAACCAGAATATTTATGTTTGCTTCTAAGATTTGTTTGCTTCTAAGCGTTCGATCAAGTTCAACATCACACGTGTGTGTGTAGTACTTTAATTTTGCGCGGAGTTTGCCAGGGTTGTATATTCTCTTTTCCTCTTCGAAATGTGTATAGCGAAGCCATTTTTCAATAAGCTTCGATGAATTGCGAGGGAGATATAATTATAAATGGTCAATTATTCAAAAATTTACACTACGCAGATAACATCAAAAACATTTAGACTCTACTACAAAGGTTGAGTGATAGCTGTAAATGGCATGGGCTCAGCAATAACTTAAAAAAGGCCAAGGTGTATGGTTATTATAAAAGAAGCTGATTTTCAATATAAATCTCACAATGGTAGTACGCTTATCGAAGGAGTTTCACATACAGGTATTTAGGAACCATGTTTAAATCGATTTGTAGGTCAAACACAAGAAATAAAATCACGGTAAGAGATTTCAAAAGCTGCTGTTTATAAAACGAAAAAGTGTCTTTTTTGTGGAGATATATACCATAGTTAAGAAGAAGAATGCTTCGATGCTACGTGTTATCCAGTTTACTGCATGGGGCTAAACATGAATACTTAAAAAGACCGAAACAGATAAATCAGAAGCATATGAAAGATGGTGCTTGGTGGTATGCGGTGCAATTCATGATTGATAGAACCGCAAAGAAGAAGTGAAAACAACCCTCAAGAGGAAGAAGCTCCAGTATTTTGCGCATATTTGCAGAGGACCAAAGTATAAATTATTGTAAAATATCATCGAAAAAAATATAAAAGGAAAAAGAAGACCAGACAGAAGAAAAACATCCTGATGGAAAAATTTGAGACAATGGTTTTAAATATCCACTAATAAGTTTGTCAGATCAGACACCAACAAAGTGATAAATGAAGACGACACTAGAAGAAGAAGAAGAAGGTCATTTAAAAAACCATTAAATACAAAATGTAATATAAATTTCCTTACTTTGCATATTTTTACCAATTGTGTCTCAACTCTGTTTTTTGGTTATGCATTGTTGGTATTATTCTAGCATTGTCTTTAATGATACTAGTAATAATTTAGTCGAAGTATTCCTGTACTTACCAATTGGAGGACAATTATCATACTTCGGACAACAAGTCCCAGGAACTCTCTTCCCTTCGCAGTCTTTTCGGATATAGCAGGAAACTTCGGCACACTGAACTTCACCACCTCTGCAGTAGCAAACCTTGCATTCACCTCCAGGATTGGTCTCCAGTTTTTCACCGTTAGCGTAAATTTTTCCATCATGTTCACATTCTAAAAATATGTTTTATTTTATTTATTATTTTTTTAGTAAGAAAAGATGGGAATCAAAAAAGTATGGAATAAATGAATAACGAACAGAAGTTTTCATTCAGTGACTTAATGTAAAAGTCATAATAGATGATTATTTGTACAGAAAAATAGGGTTGTCAACGGAGAAGGGGAGTGTCAGCAGCATACATATTCCTAATATAAAATGCAGAATCGGATCTATTTTCCTGAATTCAAAGCTCTTGGGTAGGGGAGGAGCGATCGCAAGCATACACATTCCTATACTCTATTCAAGAACTAGAGAGAGTAATAAAACTGTTACCGAAACCTCCAATGTATCTGCTCCAGTGCGCAGATAACTGAGAACTGCCGTAAATCTAATTATATTTAATTATATTTAAATATTATAAGCTTTTATAAATTTACTGCAGCAATAAAATTTCTGATAGTTCAATTGAATTTCTGTCAGTGAGCAAAGTACACCTTACAAAGTATCCTTAGTGATTTATCTTGCTTGCGCTTGTTTTTATACATTATTTGAGATTAGTGAGATACCCAAAAGATATGGCTTCCACATCTATATTTATTCCAAAATCGTTAAACTAGGGCATTTTTTCCTCAACGAAAAACTTATTACGATGAATGTTTATGATGCCTTAAGATATCAATATCTCGATAATAATGTTAAAGGCTCTATTGGGATGTATTCCAACATGACAGGAGTTGGAAAATCTACTATGTACCGAATACTGAAGGAGAAAAACACGACTGGAATTGTTGGTACTCCCAAGCTACATTCGACCACACAAAAACTGTAATCAAAGGAGTTGTACATACATTTTATTATGAGAAGCAGATCCCAACTGTCAACAAGATTATAAATAAAATCAATGAAGATCGGGATTTACCTGAAACTAAAAGAACTGAGCTCTAGAAATTGCTCAGAGAACTTGATTTTTGCTGGGAAAAAACAAATAGAAAATCTGTTCTTATAGATCGTCCGGAAAATGTCCGTTGGAGAAGGAAAAATCTATCTAAAATAAAAGGTAGAGTTGCTAGAAATAACACAATTTACAAAATTAGTAATTTAACTGAAGGTTTGAAGGATTTTTTTGAATAAAGTTAGTGCAGAAAATTGGGAAGAATCCAGATAATAAAAGAATAAAAGAAAATGCGGAAACTCGATCTCATGATCAGTAAGATAGAGGAACCAATTATAATTAATTTGAGCGAAGATATCTTCACTGACTTTGATTAGAAATTAGATACGTAATGTTTACCAGCGTAAACACAATTTATTATTGAAATTTTAGTATTTAATTTTAATTCTGCAGATGGTTTAAGAAATAAATAAACTGAAACGTCAAATATCCCAAAAATGTTTTTAATTAATAATAAAATGACCGATAGCTCCAAAAAAATTTTAATTTTATATGGACGAATTTATTTTTTTAAATATTTTTAACTTTTAGTATTTTTCACAATGGGTATTTTGTAAGTATTTAAATTATAACTTAGAATTTTTTGAGTGAAAAAGGCTACGTTTTAGTCTGAATGTACATAAAACGGTTGCTATGTCAAAAACTAAAAATAATAAAAATACTGCTGCGATTTGTGTTAAATATGTCAAAATTATCTATATTTTCTAATGTATGTGAATTATTAAGAAATCATAAGAAAAAAAAATAATATAAAAACTTTTTATTTTAAGTTTTAAACCGAAATAATATTCTATGCTATAAATACTTAGTGATAAAATAATCCTCTTTCCGACGCCTATGACAAGGATTAAAATCCTTTTTAACACTTCACATCCAAATATTTACTGTTATCCAATCCAAATAGTCCATTATTATAGACCAGTATTTTTGATTATAAAATTTCTAACCCATTACTATGAAAAATATATGTCTAACAGATTTTGTTAAAGACATCGAAATAAAGAATACAGGTGGTTTGCGAAGAAAAAGAAAAGGTAAAAAATGATTTATAACTCTCTCCAGTTCTTGAATGAACTATAGTATAAGAGGCAAAATCGGGTCTATTTTCCTGAACTCAAAGCTCTTGGGGGGGGGGGGGGCGATCGCCCCTACTACCCCCCCCTTGGATCCGCGCCTGGAGAGAACTAGATTGGAATTTCCAGGAAATAGATTGTCTGCACTTTCTTTTGACGGTCTGAAGGAGAACAACATAAACTTGTAAAAGTAATTCGAGATGAAAATCATGGTTCTTGGGTTTAGACCATGTTAAATTGGAATTATTATCCGACATTTCGCCTACGATTGCACGAGGCATCTTTACTTCGTGAAATTAGAACACTCAATAACTATCGAGGATCAACAGCCCGGTGCTCAGCTAACCGTGATCCAACGTTACAATCGATTTCCACGGGTGATGTAGACTGTAAACGTTATTTCTATTAATATTATTATTATATTATTTTATATCTAATTATACTTTCTGAACATATTACGAAATAACAGCATGGACTCCACCCTGTCTGATTTTCACTTATTTTACTTTTCAAGCAACTTTCTACGAGCAGACTTCTGGAGTGGCCATGTGATCTCCGCTATCACCTGTGGTAGCTAACATCTTTATGGAAGCTTTCGAAGAAAATGCCTTGTCTTCCGCTCCTATAAAATCTAAATTTGTAGATATGTAGATGATACGTTCGTAGTTTGGCCGCATGGTGCAGATAACCTCTGTAATTTCCTGGATCATCCAAACCAACAAAACCTTAGCATAAAATTAATGACGGAAACTAAATTAAGGGGTGCCCTTCCTTTTCTTGATGTAGTAGTGGAAAGGAAAGAGAATGGAAAATTAGTACATTCTGTGTATAGAAAACCAACATAAACAAATCGATATTTCAATGCAACGTCACACCATTATTTATCTCAAAAACAATCCGTCATAAACTCTTTGGTTCATAGAGCTCTTTCAATAAGTGACGAAGTCACTGAAAACAGAAACAGAAAAACTGATTAATGCTCTGAGGGGTAACGGATATTGCACACGATAAAGATATAAAAACTTGACTCCTCAACAAAATGGCAAAAATCTACCTCCTATGGACACTTTTGTCTTACCTTACATACACGGAACCACCGATAAGATTGCCAGATTGCTCCAAAAATCAATCATTCGGACAATTTTCAACACATGTAAGAAAATTAGACAATGTTTGAAGTCACCAAAGGCGGCAATACCATTTCAAACAGAAGGCGTTTACCAGATACCTTGCTCTTGTGATAAAGTTTATGTAGGTGAAACAGAACGGTCTATATCCACTAAAGGAACATGAAAGATGTATAAAAAAGAAACATATTGTACCAGCTGCGTAGCTGAACACCAGCATTGCTCAGGTCATACTTTCAATGTAGAAGAAACTAGCATCAGCGTCTGTTTTTTTAAGGTAAAATTGAAGAATCAATCGAACTTTGTAAAATGTTAATCGAGATACAGGTTACACTTTACATCACACCTGGAAATCGATTGTAACTCTGGATCACGGTTCGTTGAGCACCAGTTGGGTATAAATACCGAGCTGTTGCTCCTCGATAGTCATTCAGTGTTCTAATCTCGTGGAGTAAAGATCCTCGAAGATGTTTGGTGCAGTCGTAGGCAAAACCTCGGATAATGATTCCAATTTGACATGTTTTAAACCATGATTTTCAACTTGACCTAAGCCGTGAACGCTTTCGTTCTTTGATAATTCGAGATGCTGTTACGAGTTAACATATCTGTTGAATAAAATATAAAGCAGTAAATAGACGAACATAAATCTCCAAAATTTATTAAATTTTCAAGAGAGGTACTTATCTTTAAAAAAAATTGTTGTAAAACTATGGGCAATCACCAGTCTGTATCAGTGGGTCTGCATTTCATGGTTATACTTTAAAAGGGTTGACCCATCCTAAACAGCCTGATAACTTGTTAAGCCGTTGTTAATTTGAATTCTGTATTAACGGTTCTATGTCAACGATCATTAATATCCTAACGAATTTTGATATAGGACTATCTTGAGGATAGGAAATACAATCAAGCATGCTTCTTTGATTCAAGTAAGGCCTTTAATTGTGTATCGTATAACATGTTGGTTGTAAACATTCTTGAGTATAACAGCTATTTGAGTGTTGCTGTACTGTTTCACTGTAACGACTGTTTTAACTTTACGGTTTGATATATATTAATGCTATATTTTGAGAGAAATAAATATATATATATATATATATATATATATATATATATATATATATATATATATATATATATATATATATATATATATATATATAGTATAGAGCAGGCCATTTTATTTCTCTACAGATGTTGCCTATTATTATGTTATACTGGCTTAGTAAAGGAATTATAAAAGGATAACATATATTCGGTGAATAAGAAAACTCGCACTATTTATCAACACTTTTCCAAATATAAACATATTATCATGTGATTCATCAACCACACACGGGTCATAGTTCAGACAATATGTTAATTCTACGGGGAAATTCGTTGTCTTTGGGAGTACCTCCTATCAAAAGTGATATATGAAAGAAACATTTTACAAAATATAAATACGCGACAATGGATCACCTTCGGTTTTTTTAAGTCAGTTAAAAGGGGATGATATAATCTTTTATCATTGGCGTAGGTCTTTTTTCTTTATTTTTATTTTGTAAGAATAGAACTAAGGAAGGTTATTTTCTCTTTTGTAGAAGTTTTGATGAAGGGAATAAATTTCTCAAAACATAGACTAGAGAGTTCTCTTTTCTGGCCAACTATCCTTCTAGAAATAGACGGGTTTTGTTAATAACTTATTAACTATCCTTCTGACTGCAGCCCCACAAAAGTATCTTAAACCTCTCCTTTTAGTTGGCTTTTTCTATATACATATATATATATATATATATATATATATATATATATATATATATATATATATATATATATATATGTTATGTCCGATATTCTCACGGTTGTGATGTGTAATTGAAGGTGTATTACTGAGTCCCTCTCAGGACTGTAAGGCAGCTGACGTTTCGGTGAAATCTCATTCACCATTTTCAAGGCTCACTGTATGGCGTCTACGAGCGAACTGACGCCAGCGACTCGGGTGCTGTCGGTCCCGTGCGTGCATCGGACGCGTTCGTTTACCGAATGGTTCTGGCCAATCAGGTTGCGAGACTTGTTGCGCGTCATCGGCCCTGTTGCCAGTGTTTTGGGTTGCGTTGGGGAGTTGTAATCTGTTTTGTTACTAAGAGGTACTGGTTGATCTATTGTAAGCAGATTTTTCCAAGTATTAGGCACTCGCTGGCTATCATCTCTGCTACTTAAGTTGTCGGGCCTCTTTGGAATTTCAATGGCTTCCCATATAACTCTTGTGGACAGGTTTTCACATCTCGATAGCATTTTTGTTTCTGATAAATTTATCTTATGTCCTGTGTTTAACCAGTGTTTGGGCTAGAGCAGAAGATGTTGTCTTTTGCTTGTCAGCGTTCATATGTTCATCTCTTTTGGCGCTTATTTTACGGTTGGTTTGGCCTACGTAAGATAAGCTGCATTCTCCGCAAGGAATTTCGTACACTCCCTGCTTTTCTAGAGGGATTCTTTCTTTAGATGTTGGCAAGAGATCTTTTATTTTACGGTCTGTGGTGAAACTGGTTTCAGATGGTCTACAGAAAGCCCACTCACACCAACAGATACCTCAACGCCGATTCAAATCATCACCCCGCCCAATTATTTGCAGTAGTGCGATCGAAACGCAGTAGTTAAAAAAACAGCCTTAACTAACCACATGACGGAAACTAATCATAATAAAAAACGAGAATTCTATGAGATGACAGAAATCTAAAAATTAAAACGCTGTAAACTCAAAAACTGACACGAGACAATTAAGTAAAATATATAATAATTTTTTAAATAGAAACTATCCACATGTTTTAGCAAATAGTCGCCCTCTTGTCACCGTTAAGTATATTATCCTTATCTATTAATGTGAGAAGTAAAAACACTATTGAAAAAAATTTACCTCCCGGCAGGCAAGTTCAGTATGATTTATAGTTTTAAAGTGTTTTGTTCTGTCTCCGTTTTGTTGTGTTTTATTTTGATGTGAGAGTTCAAATTAAAGTAGGATTAATTTTTAATTAATATCTATAATAGTAGGGTATTCAAATGTAACATTTTCTTGCAGTAATTTGAATGTACAATGTTTGAAAAAGGCTAGGGAAGTTCCAGCTGAAACGTTACATTGACGTGTAAATATATGTTCCCAACTAAGAAACTTTTGTATTTTAATTATAAAAAAAGGACTGAAAACCCCTAGAAAATACTCTAAATAATATATATATATATATATATATATATATATATATATATATATATATATATATATATATATATATATATATAGACATTTAATTTGCTAAAATTTTTCTTAAAATCTTTCTATATAAATGTAACTTCTTTAGATTAAGTTTTAGATTAGTATCCCGTGCTTGACGTTTCGCCCAACGTAGTGGGCTTTTTCAAAAGTATAATCTCAATTTACTTTTGTAGTGTTTCTTAGTGAACTATTTGATTTTATCTTCAAATATTTCACTAAGAAACACGACAAAATAGTGAGATTATACTGTTGGAAAAGCCTACTACGTTGGGCGAAACGTCAAGCAAAGAATAGTAGTATAAATCAGAAACGTAATCCAAAGAACTTACCATACACATATATATATATATATATATATATATATATATATATATATATATATATATATATATATATGTTTATGCGGCTTTCACGGATTCCTCCGTGTGAGATGCAATAGCAGTGGTTATCTCCACATTATGCTGTTGTAGTGCTGAAATCACATTCAGCAAACGTACAACTATATGCAACTCCGCGTGTGAATGAAGTAAAATGCGAACAGTGAATGCAAACTTCGCTCTATCATATCCTTTTCATGTTAGAGGTTGCACAGTTTGAATAAATTGCTGAAAAACACAATTCATCCTGTTTCACCACCAACGAGATGGTGGCCTACCTGTACCACCACACCGAGAATAAATTTAAAAAACTTACCCCCTCCGCTACAGTGGTACGGCAGAGGTACATGTTTCGTCTCTCAGTAGACTCATCAGGGTACCGACATGCACCTGTCTGTGCAAAGGACAGATCGGAAGTAACCATGCATCACTGAACGCTGCTTCGCCGACCTCCCGCCGGATGGCGTATATATGTTTATGCGGCTTTCACGGATTCCTCCGTGTGAGATGCAATAGCAGTGGTTATCTCCACATTATGCTGTTGTAGTGCTGAAATCACATTCAGCAAACGTACAACTATATGCAACTCCGCGTGTGAATGAAGTAAAATGCGAACAGTGAATGCAAACTTCGCTCTATCATATCCTTTTCATGTTAGAGGTTGCACAGTTTGAATAAATTGCTGAAAAACACAATTCATCCTGTTTCACCACCAACGAGATGGTGGCCTACCTGTACCACCACACCGAGAATAAATTTAATGAATGTGATTTCAGCACTACAACAGCATAATGTGGAGATAACCACTGCTATTGCATCTCACACGGAGGAATCCGTGAAAGCCGCATAAACATATATACGCCATCCGGCGGGAGGTCGGCGAAGCAGCGTTCAGTGATGCATGGTTACTTCCGATCTGTCCTTTACACAGACAGGTGCATGTCGGTACCCTGATGAGTCTACTGAGAGACGAAACATGTACCTCTGCCGTACCACTGTAGCGGAGGGGGTAAGTTTTTTAAATTTATTCTCGGTGTGGTGGTACAGGTAGGCCACCATCTCGTTGGTGGTGAAACAGGATGAATTGTGTTTTTCAGCAATTTATTCAAACTGTGCAACCTCTAACATGAAAAGGATATGATAGAGCGAAGTTTGCATTCACTGTTCGCATTTTACTTCATTCACACGCGGAGTTGCATATAGTTGTACGTTTGCTGAATGTGATTTCAGCACTACAACAGCATAATGTGGAGATAACCACTGCTATTGCATCTCACACGGAGGAATCCGTGAAAGCCGCATAAACATATATACGCCATCCGGCGGGAGGTCGGCGAAGCAGCGTTCAGTGATGCATGGTTACTTCCGATCTGTCCTTTGCACAGACAGGTGCATGTCGGTACCCTGATGAGTCTACTGAGAGACGAAACATGTACCTCTGCCGTACCACTGTAGCGGAGGGGGTAAGTTTTTTAAATTTATTCTCGGTGTGGTGGTACAGGTAGGCCACCATCTCGTTGGTGGTGAAACAGGATGAATTGTGTTTTTCAGCAATTTATTCAAACTGTGCAACCTCTAACATGAAAAGGATATGATAGAGCGAAGTTTGCATTCACTGTTCGCATTTTACTTCATTCACACGCGGAGTTGCATATAGTTGTACGTTTGCTGAATGTAATTTCAGCACTACAACAGCATAATGTGGAGATAACCACTGCTATTGCATCTCACACGGAGGAATCCGTGAAAGCCGCATAAACATATATACGCCATCCGGCGGGAGGTCGGCGAAGCAGCGTTCAGTGATGCATGGTTACTTCCGATCTGTCCTTTGCACAGACAGGTGCATGTCGGTACCCTGATGAGTCTACTGAGAGACGAAACATGTACCTCTGCCGTACCACTGTAGCGGAGGGGGTAAGTTTTTTAAATTTATTCTCGGTGTGGTGGTACAGGTAGGCCACCATCTCGTTGGTGGTGAAACAGGATGAATTGTGTTTTTCAGCAATTTATTCAAACTGTGCAACCTCTAACATGAAAAGGATATGATAGAGCGAAGTTTGCATTCACTGTTCGCATTTTACTTCATTCACACGCGGAGTTGCATATAGTTGTACGTTTGCTGAATGTGATTTCAGCACTACAACAGCATAATGTGGAGATAACCACTGCTATTGCATCTCACACGGAGGAATCCGTGAAAGCCGCATAAACATATATACGCCATCCGGCGGGAGGTCGGCGAAGCAGCGTTCAGTGATGCATGGTTACTTCCGATCTGTCCTTTGCACAGACAGGTGCATGTCGGTACCCTGATGAGTCTACTGAGAGACGAAACATGTACCTCTGCCGTACCACTGTAGCGGAGGGGGTAAGTTTTTAAAATTTATTCTCGGTGTGGTGGTACAGGTAGGCCACCATCTCGTTGGTGGTGAAACAGGATGAATTGTGTTTTTCAGCAATTTATTCAAACTGTGCAACCTCTAACATGAAAAGGATATGATAGAGCGAAGTTTGCATTCACTGTTCGCATTTTACTTCATATATATATATGTATATATATATGTATATATATATATATATATATATATATATATATATATATATAATTTTTCCTTTATTTTGTCTTTTCTTGGGTTTAATAAAACAAAGATATGAATTATCAAAAATTACAGATAAAGGAAATGATTGAAATTAAAAAAGATAAAAACACTGTTAACGACAGAACAGATATGGGAAATTTTAGTCACATTTACACAAGCCTAATATAAACAAAAATATTAAGTATTCGATCCTGTCAAATAAGAATCAAAAATTGAATATCCTCTTAAACATTAAACTAACCATATATCTTATTTGTTTTTTTTATGCATTGTAAAATATAAAAAATATAAAAAAATAAAACACATTCGCATTCCATGTATCTTCAGTAAACGATGTAAAATTTGAATTTTTTTTAGTAACAGAGCAGCAAAATGTCAAGGTGGGTACCCATAAAATTAAATATTTTTAAAAAATTTTAAAAATTTAAATACTGTTTTTAAGTGTCTTGTTTGTTTTTTGAAATTGTAGATATGTTTTTTATGTGGTGTATTTTAATTATATAAAGATATTTTTAGGCGGAAAAAATTTTGAAAACGCCTTGAATAAAGGGCGAAACGTCAATTGTTTTGTGTTTTTATTAAATGTAGAACCTAAACCCAAGAAAAGACAAAATAAAGGAAAAATTATATAATCTATGGTTCAAGAATCAAGAAAATATATATATATATATATATATATATATATATATATATATATATATATATATATATATATAAATATACATACATATATATATATATATATATATATATATATATATATATATATATATATATATATATGCCTTCATTTCAAAACGAACCATCCTTAATAACTTTGTTAAATAGAAAAATTTAAAAAAAAGAAAAAACACATCAATTTAGATATACAGGGGGAAGTTTAATTTTGCATTTGTTAAAAGTCTGTCAATCACCTCCTCACCTCCAGCTAACCTCACTTTGATATGTCAAATGGGAACCCCCACCTTGTGACACATCATTGTAAGCAGCATAAAATTGTCTATCCAACCGTATAAAAAAAATTAAATCGGTTGACGTACAAGCGAACAGTGTGCAAAAATGTCTTGTAATAATGCATAATATATCGGCCTCGAACTTTAGTATGTCAAATGATTACCCTATAGTGTGATACATCATTTTAAAGGACGTACGATCTGCTATCCAACGATGTCAAAAAAAATTAAGTTAATAGACGTTATAGGCAATTAGGATGCAAAAATGTGTGTTAAATATAAGCAGTTTATTCAGTTGAAGAAAATTATTTTATTAAATGTTCAAAATGTGCGCCGTTATTAGCGAGACAATAAAAAAGCCTATTTTGAAATTCCCCACGAACATTGGCAAGGGTTTCTCTGCTAATTCCTCTACATTCCCGAACAATTCGATCTTTTAAATCGTCAATATTTTCAGGTGGGGTTTTATAAACCTTGCTTTTTAAATACCCCCAAAGAAAAAAGTCTAGAGGGGTTAGGTCTGGAGACCGTGCTGGCCATTCAATTGCACCACGTCTGCCAATCCACGTCCCTGGAAAATGTTCATCAAGCCACTCTCGAATTGCCAAAGCGTAGTGCGGGGGAGCTCCATCTTGCTGGAAATGCAAATTATTTTCATTTAGTACCATAACAGCATTTTCATCCACTTGATTTTCTAAAGATTGCACAATGGCAGGGTATATTGTGTTTTCTAAAAGGTTTAAATAAATTTGCCCAGTTAAATTATCTTCCAAAAAAAATGGCCCGATGATTTCATTGCCATAAATTCCTGCCCACACGTTAATTTTTTCGGGATATTGAGTATGCCCTTCTCGGAAAAGGTGCGGATTTTCATTATCCCAGTATCTGCAGTTATGTCTGTTAACCAGTCCATTTAGAAAAAAAGTTGATTCATCACTAAAGCAGATATTCTTAGGTAAATGGGGGTCCTCGTCAATTCGTTGGCACATTAATTCGCAAAATTGAATTCTCCTATCAAAATCGTCTTCTCCGAGTTCTTGAAGAATTTGAATTTTGTAGGGAAAAAACTTATTTTGTTTTAAAACTTTATGCACAGAGCCAGCAGAAATGTTGGTTAAATCTGCGACCTTTGAGATGGATAAAGTTGGATCTATTGCAAACTGTCCTAGTACCTCGATTTGGCATGCTTCATCTACAACCCTTTTCTCAATAGATTTTTTATTACAAACGGATCCCGTTTCTTCAAACTTTCGTACCAATTCGAGTACATATTTATGGCCCACGTTTTTGTCTTGATGCCTCTCGTTAAATGCTCTGGCGGTTCTACGAGCGCACCGATCTTCAGCTCCATAGAGAAAAATTATTTCTATTCTTTCGGCTAGCGTATACACCATTTATATTCACGTTTCAACTAGGCGTCACAATGACAATTTTAACAATAATAAACAACTGGTGTTTAAAGATCTTAAAAATTTTATTTATTGCAGTGATTTTTTGTACCTATCAGGTACCGCAAAAAATATCATTGAAATCAATACACTAGATTGATTAGACTGCAATGAATTTTGCGATGAATTTTAAAACAGGCTTAGTTTTTTTCTCGCAAATATTTTAACTGTTTATTATTTTAAAAAAATATTTATTTTAAATTTAAAATAATATTTTACTCTATGAAGTAGCCATTTGACATAATAAAGTTTAATGTGATAAGGTGTCTATTATTACCACACATCTTTTCTTACTATTCGCTTGTACATCAACAGATTTTGTTTTTTTTATTGGCTAAATAGGACATAGTATGTATGCCCTTTAAAATGATGTATCACACTATAGGGTAATCATTTGACATACTAAACTTCGAGGCTGATATATTATGCATTATTACAAGACATTTTTGCACACTGTTCGCTTGTACGTCAACCGATTTAATTTTTTTTATACGGTTGGATAGACAATTTTATGCTGCTTACAATGATGTGTCACAAGGTGGGGGTTCCCATTTGACATATCAAAGTGAGGTTAGCTGGAGGTGAGGAGGTGATTGACAGACTTTTAACAAATGCAAAATTAAACTTCCCCCTGTATATCTAAATTGACGTGTTTTTTCTTTTTTTTAAATTTTTTATTTCACAAAGTTATTAAGGATGGTTCGTTTTGAAATGAAGGCACTGTATATATATATATATATATATATATATATATATATATATATATATATATATATATATATACGTTTGAAATTTATCGTTCCTAAAGTTTTATTAACACTCGAATTTCACTAATTGATGCAGTTTCTTGATAGATGATAAATCTTAACTTCAAGCAAAAACTTTCTTAACTATAAATTTATTAGTTCTTTAACGATTTCGCGCAGTGTACAAAAGCAATTATTCATTAAAATAGAAAGTAGGAAGACGTCGTTAAAACAATAATAATTGACTAACAGAACGCATCAAATTTCGCCTCTCAACTGTTTTAATCTAAACCAGGAAAATCCAGCAGCACTTGACATGCTTTTCATTAAACCGGAAAACAATGAATGACGGATACGATCTTCGTTGACAAAAATGACATCGAACATCATCAGATTGCGAGTTAGTGTCAAAAACAATAAATTTTAGTTCTGATGTATGAAAGGAACTTTTGGGGGGAATTAATAGGGCGATATTCGAATAAATGAGACCTTTCAATTATGAAATGAACAGTCGGCATATAGTGAGGTCCAAAAATAGATTTTTTAAAATTTAATCTTATGAAGATTTAATTTTAATTAAATATGTTGTAATCTAAAAATTTTGTAAAAATAACTTTATTCATTGTAGAAGTGAGTTCTTGTAGGCTTTTGACATGGTTGGTGTGGACAAATTTAATTTAATACTTTGCTAGCTGAGAAAGATTTCGAATTTTCAATGTGTTACTTTAGACCAGGGCTTATCTGTTTTTAGGTGGATGTGAAATGGAACATGGAGATTTTTGCATGAGAGCCTTCAAAATAACCTGAGTAACGATAAATTTGATATGCGTACTTTCAAGAAGTTGGACAACATTGTTTTTATTAATAAAAATATAAAATTAACGAAAAAAAGCTTTCTTTTCAAATTTTCTCTTGTGTAACTTTGAACGTATTCATTTTAGAGGAAAGTTAAAAGAGGAAAAAAGTTTCGTAATAAAATTTTCCATAAGATGGTGTTAGTTGGAAATCCCAAATATATTTCCCCTATTGCACAATAGCAATAAATAAAAAAAAAGCAGTTTTGTAATCAATTTTCTTTCGACCATTTAAATCTCTCTGAGGACCTTCATATTAGAGCAAAAAAAAACTTTATGCCATGATAAAATAACACGCTAAAATTTGTTAGGATCGAATAGATAGTTTTTGCACAATAATTTTGCAATCTAATTTCGTTTACAAAAATTGACCATTTTTCAAGTTTGTCTGAGTTCAAAATATCACGTTAACGTATTTAAATTTATTTTCGACATATAGTAGGGAACTCAAGTTTTCCGACATTTTTTTCAGAATTAAAATCGGATGATTTGGACGCTCTCAGGAATTGTTTAAATATATTGTTGATATTTTTGCTTATAAACAAATAAATTATCTCGGCGGATTTTCATTGTTTTTTTTGCAATATATGGTTTGAAAGTACTTGGAAAGACGCTTCTTTTCATGAAAAAAAATTTCAAATCCGTCAATTGGTTTCCGAGATACAAACTATCAACCTGTTACGGTGAATCTATAAACAATACAGACCTGATTCTTGAACCCAAAATTTTGTCTCGCCGAGTTCTTTTTTGATACAAATATTTAAATGTTTATATTATTGGAAACTTTAATAAAAAATGAAAAGAGCATCGCCCACGTGCGTGAAAAATGAAAAAAAAGGTGGGGAGCTCCCATTTTAAAATTGAATTTGAAGATTCAAAATACATATCTGAAAAAAATTTTCATTTTGTCTGCATTTAATGGAGCGATTTTGATCATTTTTTTTAATCCGATGAACCGCGAATAATGGAGCGCAAATATCATAATGCCATGTGCCCATCATACATTCATTTTGTTATAAACAAATGAGGTTATTTATGCATCATACTTACAGCATACTGCACCCTATAGTATTGGACTTTCCAAGCGAATCGTTTATTAATATCATTAAGGATATTATGACGATATATATATATATATATATATATATATATATATATATATATATATATATATATATATATATATATATATATATATATATGTTTATACGGCTTTCACGGATACCTCCGTGTGAGATGCATTAGCAGTGGTTATATCCACATTATGCTGTTGTAGTGCTGAAATCACATTCAGCAAACGTACAACTATATGCAACTCCGTACATAAGTGAAGTAAAATGCGAAACAGTGAATGCAAACTTCGCTCCATCATATCCTTTCTGTGTTAGAGGTTGCACAGTTAGAATAAATTGTGATAAAACACAATTCATCCTATTCCACCACCATCGAGATGGTGACCTACCTGTAGCACCATACCGAGAAGAAAGTCAAACCTTACCCTCCCCGCCATAGTGATACGGTAGAGATACATGTTTCGTCTCTCACTAGACTCATCAGGGTACCGACATGCACCTGGCTGTGCAAAGGACAGATCGGAAGGAAGCATGTAACACTGAACGCGGCTTCGCCGACCTCTCGTCGGATGGCTTATATATGTTTATACGGCTTTCACGGATACCTCCGTGTGAGATGCATTAGCAGTGGTTATATCCACATTATGCTGTTGTAGTGCTGAAATCACATTCAGCAAACGTACAACTATATGCAACTCCGTACATAAGTGAAGTAAAATGCGACCTCTGCTAATGCATCTCACACGGAGGTATCCGTGAAAGCCGTATAAACATATATAAGCCATCCGACGAGAGGTCGGCGAAGCCGCGTTCAGTGTTGCATGCTTCCTTCCGATCTGTCCTTTGCACAGCCAGGTGCATGTCGGTACCCTGATGAGTCTAGTGAGAGACGAAACATGTATCTCTGCCGTATCACTATGGCGGGGAGGGTAAGCTTTGACTTTCTTCTCGGTATGGTGGTACAGGTAGGTCACCATCTCGATGGTGGTGGAATAGGATGAATTGTGTTTTATCACAATTTATTCTAACTGTGCAACCTCTAACACAGAAAGGATATGATGGAGCGAAGTTTGCATTCACTGTTTCGCATTTTACTTCATATATATATATATATATATATATATATATATATATATATATATATATATATATATATATATATATATATATATTTTAAAGTTTTTGATTTTCTTGGGTGTAAAATCCGTTTTATTAATAAAACTGCATATGTTTTATTTGTTATGCATATCTATTGACGTTTCGGTCACACTTGACCTTCTTCAGAATGATTTTTTATAACTATAATAGAAAAAATTTTTTGCTATATTATAACATAAAATTAATAAGTTAAATTTAAAACATACCTTATATAAGTTTTTGCCGAGGATCACAACTTAGACTACATATTGTTAACACATGGTTCACTTTTTGACAAGATACTACAAAAACCTTGCTTTTTGTGTCGCATCTTTATTTAAACTGAATTTTATTTCATGGGTTCCGGTGGTCAAGGGTTTGGATTTTTTTTCGCCTTAAGGGTCCTTGCCTGACTATTATTTTTTTCTTATTTTTGGAGTGATTTATTTTTGAGATCATTTTGTGTATATTTAATTTATTTGGGGGGTTATTTTAGGATATTGTAATATATTTTACTTAGGTGTTTTGTATCTGCTTTTGTATTTATAAATTTCTTATTTTTTTGAATTGCGATCATTTCATAAAATTCACGTTTTTTTTTTATTGTTTTCTGTTTTGAGAATTTTTACATTTTCAAAATCAAAAGTGTGTTGTTTTTCTGTACTGTGGTTTGTCAATGCGGTCTTATTATGTTTGTCGTATTTGTGTCCATTAATCCTGTTTTTAAGGTGTTGACTGGTTTGGCCGAAGTAAACTTCGTCACAATTAAAAAAAAAAAAAAAAATTGTGACGGAGTTTACATCGGCCAAACCAGTCAACATCTTAAAAACAGGATTAATGGACACAAATACGACAAACATAATAATACCGCATTGACAAACCATAGTACAGAAAAACAACACACTTTTGATTTTGAAAATGTAAAAATTCTCAAAACAGAAAACAATAAAAAAAAGCGTGAATTTTATGAAATGATCGCAATTCAAAAAAATAAGAAATTTATAAATACAAAAGCAGATACAAAACACCTAAGTAAAATATATTACAATATCCTAAAATAACCCCCCCAAATAAATTAAATATACACAAAAAGATCTCAAAAATAAATCACTCCAAAAATAAGAAAAAAATAATAGTCAGGCAAGGACCCTTAAGGCGAAAAAAAATCCAAACCTTTGACCACCGGAACCCATAAAATAAAATTCAGTTTAAATAAAGATGCGACACAAAAAGCAAGGTTTTTGTAGTATCTTGTCAAAAAGTGAACCATGTGTTAACAATATGTAGTCTAAGTTGTGATCCTCGGCAAAAACTTATATAAGGTATGTTTTAAATTTAACTTATTAATTTTATGTTATAATATAGCAAAAAATTTTTTCTATTATAGTTATAAAAAATCATTCTGAAGAAAGTCAAGTGTGACCGAAACGTCAATAGATATGCATAACAAATAAAACATATGCAGTTTTATTAATAAAACGGATTTTACACCCAAGAAAATCAAAAACTTTAAAAAATATACAAGTAGAAAAATCCAAGAAAAAAAAATAAGAAAAAACATATATATATATATATATATATATATATATATATATATATATATATATAACATAGTTTACAAAGAATAACTATTTTATTTTTATCTGTATTTAAGGAATAAAATACATTAAAACCAAAATTTTCTTCAATTTCTTTAAACAATGATTGTTTAAACAATTTTGATAATTAAAGTAAATATATAACGTTATGGTATGCTTAATTATATTAATAAATAAAGATTTGCTTGGAAAATTCAATACTCCAGAGTGGAGTATGCTGTAAGTATGATGCATAAATAACGTCATTTGTTTATAACAAAATGAATGCATAATGGGCATATGGCATTAGGATATTTGAGCTTCATTATTCGCGGTATATCGGTTTAAAAAATATGATCAAAATCGCTCCATTAGAAACTGAGAAAATGCAAATTTTTTTCAGATATGTATTTTGAATCTTTGAACTCGTTTTAAAATGAAAGCTCCCAACCCCTCTTTTTTTCATTTTTCACGCGAGTGGGCGATATTCTTTTCATTTTTTATTAAAGAACTCGACAAGAAAAAGTTTTTGGTTCAAGAATCAGATCTGTATGGTTTATAAATTCACGGTAACAGGCTGTCAACTTTGGCAGTTTATATCTCGGAAATCAATTGACGGATTTGATTTTTTTTCACGGAAAGAAGCATCTTTCCAAGATTTCAAATCATGTATTGCGGAAAAAAACAATCTATTTGTTTATAAGTAAAAATATCAACAATGTCGTTAAATAATTCCTGAGAGCGTCCAAATCATCCGACTTTGATTCTGAAAAAAGCGTTGGAAAACTTGAGTTCCCTACTATATGTTAACTATGTTAACGTGATATGCAAATTATTGTACAAAAACTATCTATTCGATCCTAAGGAATTTTAGCGTGTTATTTTATCATGGTATAAAGTTTTCTTTGCTCTAATATGAAGGTCCTCAGAGAAATTTAAATGGTTTCATTACTTATTATTACAAGTACAGGAATATTTATCGCAAATTATTTAGAATTGCTAGACAATTTCATTCTACTGACCGAATCATGAACTCTAAAAATTAACAGAAAGAAGTTTAGAGCATCGTTAATGACTTGAGAGGTCCAAATCCAAAGAAGATAACTGGTAAATTAATCTTGGATACAGATACGATTAATAGTTTTTGCATGCTATCTAGTCAACAAATATTATTTTAAATTATTCTATCCCATTTTCCACGCTATCTTTTGTATTCATATGGCTCGAAAATCGTCTCACTTCTGCCACCAGACATAGTTGAATTGTCAATAAAAATAAATCCATGACACAGTAGTGGTACCTTCATTTACCAATCAATCAAAAAACTGCCAAAAGATTTTTGTCCACAAATGTAATTTCCATTATAAAAAAATAATTTCCGGGGGTGTGGGATAAAATCTTGCAAAGCTTTCCGAAAATTCTGGTTGAAATATATAGGAATAATCCGAACTGCATGTTTTACGATATAAATTAACCATTTACGTTTAGATGAAGAAATTTTAAAAAATGACTTTAGATATTCACCAAGAGAAACCTCAAAAGAGACCTCCTAAGTCATTATTTTCTCTCGTACATTTTGAAACTTATGAAGAATATCTGGATTCTATTTATAACGATCTTGACCGATGTTTCTTGCAGGATAAATGGATGTGTCGAAAGGTAAGCAAATTATTTATTAAATTTCTATTGAAATAAATGTTAAAGAGTAATTATTCTAGAGTCTAGTTCTTTCTGAAGCTGAGTTTAGTACACGTCTTCCAAATACGGAAAAATAAAAAAAAATATATTAAAAACATCAACTTAGTCTTTGCTTCCCGTATCCTCGAAAGTGTGATGTGAAAGGTGATGTGAATGGTGATGTGAATGGCGATGTGAACTTTGACAGTAAAAGCCGTATTCTTGAAAAGGCAATGTTGCCAGGTATGAACGTGCTAAAACCCGCGGATTCATCCTCAGTGACAGGTTTTCTTATAACAGGTTTTTTTATAACTGACACTTCCACTTTCCCAACTGGTTTAATAGTCTCACAAAAACGACTGGTTTAGGATGGTTTATACAGGAAACCTTTAAACATAGGCTCGAGATTCCAACAAACAATTTTGATGACATTCTTCAAAGATTAAAATCATATCAATACGCTCTTTCTTTGGATAAATCTTCATTTTGACAAAGCAATAACATTCAATTCAATAAATGAAGTTTTACAATTATAAAAAATAGTACCGCTGTTATAGCAACAGGCTTTGCAGACTAAACTGATTAAATGATTATCTGACGTTTCGAAATGCCATAGGGAACTAGATACATTAGAACATCTATTCAAAAAACACAAAATGGTGCAAAAAAAGATTATTTGGCGTATTCTGTGAAAAGGCGAAAACTTAGCTATAGAACACCCTGATACCATTAGATAGGTATTTAAAAGGTACATTTTCTGGTAGGGTAAAAAGTATAGCGTTCTATTTAAATTAATCAAGTTATAGCCACTTAATTTTCTTGCTTGATTAGTTTTATTTTTTGGACACTCTGTATAATATAGCACGTTTATTATAATTGCGATATAAAATATTTTATTGTTACACTTCACTTAAATTTCAAGTCTATAAGTTAAATTACTTCTTGGGCATTCGAAACATAAAAATTAGATTAGATTTTCTCAAAATTTAAATTATTTAAAAATCCTTAAGCTTATTAAAATAGGCACTTATTTTGATCGGAGAATCCAAAAATGCTTTCAGAGCGTTTGGGACACTCTGTAAAATATGAAAATAATTTTAAAAAGGAACTATATTAGACCCCCATATATTCCAAAAGTAAAACCTTTTGAAAGTCACATATTTTGGCCTCAATATTCTGTGCCGTACAGGGTGAAAAACCCTGTATAAAAATCTATCACAACCTTAGACGTGAATGAATTATCACTCTGTATAATAATTACGTATAAAATTGCCCACTTTAGATTGCTCAGTTTGGATACAGAAGAGATGGTGCAACTTTAACCGAAGAACAATTTTGGACGAAGCGAAACAAAGTGTTACAATACCTCTCTCCGGTAGAGCTAAACGTTAAAGCTTGTGAGGGCTTTAGGTTTGGAGACCCGGCTCAAAATGCTCTAGCTATTCGAGAGAGAGCTAATAGAGTGGGGATGATGTGTACCATCATTTTTATAAAGTAAGTATTAAGTAGTGTAAATGAAAAAAGTGGTTCTAAAAAGATCAGAAATTGTAATGTTAATAAGCACATAAATACAATAGGGCTATATAGCGTGTCCCAAATTTGGTGCTCTCTAATGGGATCTTGGTTGCAATTGAAGTCAGAGGAATAGTTAAATTAGGGTGTTACAGAGTTTGATGTTTATTTTATAATACTTTTTCAGAATTCTCTAAAAATTTTTAATTTTTGTGATATTTGGAAACAATTAAAAATTGATTATTTTGTTTTCCATTATTTATTACTGGGTAACTTATTTACTTAGCAGCTGTCAAACTAGTACGTCCTTTTGGGTTCGCGAAAATTGTCGATCATCATTAATTTTCGAAAAGTATTGTTACACTGGTTTTTAAAAGAAAAGAGGCGCAAAACCTCACTATGAGATCAAAGATAGAGTTAATTTAATTCAATAAAAGAAAAGTAAAGAAAATCACTAGAGTATAGTTGAAGGTTAGCACCAGCGAGCAAAAATGTCGAGCTAACCCCTATGCCGGAGAGTAGGGATGAGAAATTAAGGGCGCCACTGCATCAGAGCCAGGTTGAATGCAGAAACCTTCCATGATGTTGTTTGGAACTAGCGTTCAAATTTACTCTCTAAAATTAGCTATCAACAATATACAAAAGATTCAAAAGCAAGCAGCATATGGTTCAAATAAAGCTCGGTAGTATTTTGATATAATAAAAAAATATTTAATTAAAATTAAACTGTAGTGTAAGCTAAATGTTACAAAATATTAAAAGAATAGCAAACTTGATTGAAGACATAGAGAAAAAGAAAATAAATACTAATGGTCTACTTGTGTTTGCCCGTTGTTTATTTTCTGGGCTACGGTGTAGGTTCTGTCGTATCATCCACCGAAATACGCAGGGCACAACAGTAACAATAAGGGTAGTACAATAAGCCCCTAGGGTGGATAGCTGTGATGTTCAAATCCGTTGTTAAAAATACCCTGAAGGTGGGTCACGTAATGAGGTAACCAGAAAAATAGACTACGTAATGGGCTAGCTAGTAGGGTAGACTACATACTGGGGTAGTTATTAGGGTAGACCTCGATGTCTTTGGGGTCTAACAGAATTCCTTCGTTGATACGTGCAAACTACCCAAAATCCCAGTCACTAGGTTTAACCCAGTAAAAAGAACCATAACTGCCAACCAGGCAAAAACTTAACAAAATTACCACGATAATAAACGACTTTCTATCTCAGAATTCCAAATACCGGCAAATAAAATTGACATGAATATCTGCAGCTGCTTCGGCCGAATCAAACCAGGAAAAAATCGAAAATCAAGGCAAAATGGCCCCCATTTATAACCATGGCCCAGCTTGCGCACTAATCGGCTTCCGTTAGGTGCGTTCAGTTGCCACGTATGAAAGAAATGACAGTTGAAACAGAATGACACTGGGCAACAACAGTCGGCTGAAATACATTTGTTACTTAAGCCAATTTGTTAATCATTAGTAATTTCTACTCAAAACAAAAATAAATCAAATAAGTTTTAAATTAAAGAAATACGTATTAATACATTAATAGAAATATCCTGCAACCCAACATACATACAATTCCATTCACATGTTAATATAAATGGCAGGAAAAAAAATAAGATTTATCTGAATAAAAAAAACGTAGCAGTAAATTGAACATCGATAAGAAAATATCTAAGCACAGTGTAGTGAAATGCCGAATAATGGTCAAATTTGAAAAATAAAATTAATTAAAACTATACTTTATGAAATGCTTTTCTTCAAAGAATCCCTGAAAAATACTTAACGAAAATGATAGTGTGTCGCTCATAATCAGAATACTTGCAAAAATAAGGTTGAATTAACTGAATTAGTGAATAGTGAACTTAAGCACATCACTAAAAATACCCTTTTCAACGATCAAACATCTACAGTGCAATTCAAGTGTTGTATCTCAACGTAAAATCATCGTACAAAATTCGGCGACCTTTTGAATGATTTGAATGATATTTATTTTTTTTTTCGTTTCACGACGTCGTAAAAAAATTCTTTTTTCAATTTTGCATTTAATTTATCAACTTTAGAAAGAAAAAAAAATTAAAAAAATACACGTATTAAATAGAAAAGGAAACTTAAATAACAACAGTGAGAAAAATGGAGTTGTCATAATTGTTTTCATGATTTTTTTAAATTCTCAAAATGTAAATCATTTACTGTTGAGATCGCATTATTTGTATTCCTACTTAACTAATTCTGTTGAACTATAACAAATGAGATAGACTAAATGCTTTTTTCATTAAAGTTTTTGTTTTTATCACTCCTTTTTCATTTCGAAGCATATGAGATAGAAGTTTGTCTATTGTTACGACGCTAATTTTTTCCCACTGTGTGTAAAATGGGTTGTCCAAAGGTGGTCTTTTAAAGCAGTGGATCCGACTTTTCATATATATCTCTCCAACCCTTCTCACAATATAACAGGTAATTTTTTCTTCTTCTCCTAATTAACAAGATAATTTTTGACATGTGCGTGTGGGTCTTGTCTTGCCGGAATACGAATTCTCCAGAAAGAACTGCATGAATTTTCTATGTCTTTGTATCTATTTATTCATAATTCCATCTATTTTTATTAGATCTCCAACCTGTGAGCCACCTTCACACCATAACCGATCCTCCACCATGCTCTACCGAAGGACAAACATTTTTCTCTAAATAGTTTTCACTTACGTGTCTCCGAACGAAAATTTTCTATTTACCATCAAATATCTCATATTTACGTTTGATCGAAAAATAAAACTTCACTCTAATCATTAGCGGTTCACTTTGCATGCTTTCTAGCCTATTTCAAACGTTTTTCTTATTAATATTTTTAACAAGGATATTTCACTGTTATCCTGCCATGAATTTCCTGCTCATGAAGTCTTTTTTTTACCATAGTAATGCTTACACTAACGTCAAAATCTTTTTTTTTGCTAGCAGCAATTTCTGGTGCTGTAAGACTAACTCTGCAGATGTATTTATCTTGTAAACTGGTTGTTCTTCTTCTTCAGCTTTAACTTTCTTGTAATCAACATTTCTTTCAGACATTGCATTTTTATTCATAGGGATTTGTGATTCACTCGCATTGAACTTTAATAAAAAATGTTCGTCTATAATTGAAACTTCTACTGGGTGATTTCTTTTTAGTTATACGACACAAAAAGGACGAGAAATTTCAGGTTATATAGATTTTGCTCACAGCCTTTTGAAGAAAAATTGGAAGAGGTTTTTTAAAGAGAATATACCACTTTATCCAGACAGACATGACCTAGGATTTTATGATTGGAAGAAGCAGGTAGCCAAAATTAATGACTCCCTTTACTACAAGTCTTTGATGTCACCAAAACATGGTAAGTATGGAGGCCTAAAATATTAATGAACGTCAACGAATGATGACTTTAATTAACGATGTTTCATTTAAATCTGACAAGATATCAATGTCCTTATAGAGGGCCGTAAACTAATAATTTAATTTAACCATTATTTTCATGTTCACCGCATTAAATTATGCGACCTTACCATTTTGTCGCGATAATAAAACATGGCTTTAATTTGAAATAAAAAGTTTTCATAAATGAATAACAAGAACTATAAAATTTTATTGAAAACCATAGCAATAATTTCAGCACCAATTTGATAGGATGATTATAACTCCAGTTTCATTTTGAACCCACCTCCTTCCCACTTATACATACAGAATGAGGCTCCGAAGGCGATTTATCGTCTTAGTTACCTGGGCGTTTTCTCAAGTTGGTGGGCAAGCGTGATGGGGAGCTGTCCATCACTCCACATACAAGCATTTTACATAGCGCCGCTCTTGAGATAGTTTTGCCAAGTAGAAAGGATTGGGAGGAGTAGCAAAATCCACCAATAAATGAATTCTGGTGGTCTACAAATGTATCCCGAAAAGATAAATGAGCTGGAGTCGAAGTGTTCAGCAGGAGAAATAGAGTCTTACTCTCTCGGATAACGTGCGATGATCTTTATAGCGGAAATTTATTCTATTTTGCAGTGTGGCCATCTCTATGGGAGAGATATAAGCAGAAATAAGATACCAAACATATGCTTAGACAGTAAAGCTACAATATTGGCACGTCATGATTGGTGTCTGAGTGCAAGGATATACTGAATAGTCTGACAAGTAACGGCTGCACAATCAGATTCGCGTGAAAGGGAGTTAAAATTGTTTCTGAAAAGTAAATTTATTGAATCGTAGAGAGAGGTTCTTGGAATGAGGTATACCAAAGAACATATCACTGGACCTGACGCACGGTTTACAAGGGAGCTTCTCTTCTTGAGAGGAAAAGAACTGAAAATCGTGATAGGTCTGTTGACAGGACATTGTCACCTGAGGGGCCCTCTTCACAAGTTTGCTTGTCGTAGATTACGTGATGTGTATGTGGTGTCTAAAGGGGGATGAAACTGTTGTACGTATCATCAAAGAGTGCCCAGTACTCAATAGACTGAAGCAGATATATTTCGGAGATTTTGTCACCAGAAGCCGTTTCGGAAAGGTAATCGGCACGAATGATCTACAGCCATGATGGGATGTAAACGGCCTCACAAGGCCTACACATCAATGATTTAGTATCACCACCTTTTTATTTGTTCAATAAGAACTATAAAATTTTGTTTATAATCGTAGCAATAATATTAAAATGTATTCTTATTTTGCCTATCTGTGTACCTTATGCTATTATTTTCTTGTTTCAGGTCTTGTATTTCAGCACAAATTTGATAGAATGATTATAACTTCAGATCCGTATTGGTATACTGTTGGTCAACAAACCAAAAGATCCAGAGTTAAAAGTGATATCTATAACACTTTTATTCTCTTTGATCATGTTATTAGAGGTAGAAAATAAATAAAAAAAAATAAAGGTAATAAATATAAGTACAAATATTGTTGTTATTGCACCAGCCAATAATAAAATATACAGTATGGACAAAAAGTATGGAATACCCTAATTATTTGAAAAAGGCTCGGACATGTCGATTTTAATTATTTGTTTTGCATTTTTTTTTTTTTGATTTTTTGATACTATATGGTACGTGTATATATATAGTATAGAAAGCTGGGAAGATATCAACTTTAATTTTTTTAATGGTAACCTTAAAACCTATTGGCATTTTAAATACTTGAAAACATTTTTTGTATTTTGTATATCAGAAACTATAAGTGAAAATACGACAGCTTAAAAAAAACTAATAAATCTCTTAAGGTAAATATTTCAATATCTATTGTCATAAATAATATGGATAATTATAAATCCTATCTAAGACCAGGTTATTCCGACGAAGAATTATCGGAAGTTCTTTATCAAAGATCCCTCAATAGAAAATGATCAATGTAGATATGGTTGTCGAACATCAGAGACAATCTAGCACATAACTGGAGAATGCCAAGCGTTTGCCGCAACCGAGTATAAGGAAAGACACGATTCAGCCGCTAAGATACTCCACCAAGAGTTAGCAAATAAGTTAAATCTATTGCAGGTAGGAAAATCGCTCCACTACAGATACAATTCGGAGCCTATTCTTGAGAACAACGAGTTCAAGTTATATTGGGATCGAACGGTTCTAACAGATCAAACAGTTGCTTATAATAGGTCAGACATTATACTAACAGATAAAATATCTTACTACACTGATTGACATTGCTATACCTAATAACAACAACCTAAGACCAAAATACAATGAGAAGATTGCCAAATACAGAGATCTGGCGGTGCAAATCCTCCGACAGTGGACAATGAACAGCGTCCGCATGATTCCCATAATACTCTCAACAACTGGAGTGGTACCAAAGAACCTCCTGCAGAACATCAAGGGACTGGGTCTTAGTGAGCATCTGTATAAACCGATGCAGAAAGCAATTCTTGCAACCGTCCAAAAGTTTATAGGAAGTACAGACCATGCCACCTAGGACCCGATAATTTGGAAAGGGTACACACAGAGCTTCATATTTCTGGTTTCTTTGTATATGAGTCAATCATCCCTGGAGGGAGTGCAAAGCCGTTTAGCTTGTAAATCTTAAAAAAATAATGGAAGCACAAATAATTTATTAACGAATTAACCAACGAGTTCAAAAGACGGGTGAGACAGGTTCTGCAAACCAGCCAAAACAGGAAAAATCTATTTACGACACTCAACATTTATTCCTGCTATACACTCACCTACTCTTTTGGAATTGTAGACTTGAGTAAAATGGACATACAAGGTCTGCAAAGCAAAGTCAAAACACTCCTGACAAAGGCACACAAATATCATTATTGTAGCGCTACTTAGCAGAAAATGCTACCAAGATACCATGGAGGAGCAGGACTGATGAATACTAGTCAGCAATTAGATCAATAACTTACACATCTAAGTTCATATTTTTACAGGCTGGCAGAATCTTCTGTGCCACACCTGGCAATATATATGAGGCAAACGATTGAACATCTCTGCGTTTGAGGGACCATGAACTGACTTCTTATCACCAACTAGATCAGGAGAAGGTTCAAACTTGGTTATAGAAGCTTCTTCGTGGATAACACCCAAATGAGGTCAACCAGGAAAATGTCGACAAATTATCGTTGAACTATTGGATAGTGTCAGAAAGGTCAATGCAGGTAAGGATGTTGAAAATCAGGGACAATCCAACACATAACACGAAGATGCTAAGCATATGACGCATCGGAGTACAAGAAGACACAATTCAACCGCCAATATCATCCATCAAGTGCTGGCAGAGAAATTGAAACTACTGCAGGTAGATGAGGTAAGATACTAGGTACAACTCTGAGTCTATACTGGAAAACAATGAGTTGAAACTGTACCGGGATCATATAGTTGCCCATAACAGATCGGATCTCATTTTAGTAGATAAAACATCCAAGCGAGCACAGGGGCGGGTCCAGCCTCTCTCTTTCCTAATCTAGTAGATAGAGGCTAGTCTTTTTTTCTGAATTCGAACCTTTTAGGGGGGAGCAATCACATAGTATGGCAAGCGAAAGCGAGTTACCAACGAGAGGTGGGTGCTAGCGACTTTGATATTCCTAATGCAGCAAGCAGGGGCAAGACTTTTTTTTCTAAATTCAAAGCTCTTGGGAGGGGGGGGGGGAGGCGATCAGAACCGGTCCCTTGGATCTGCTCCTGAGCGAGCAACATTAAAAGAAAGCGCCATCTCTAAAAAAATAGTCTAAAGGAGAAAATTATTAAATTTAGAGGCCTGGAGGTACAAACATGCAGACAGTGGGGAATGCCTGGCGTTCGGATGATTCCCATAATTCTATCAACGATCGGCGTAGTATCAAATAGTATTCTGCGTAATATCAAGGGATTGAATACTTGTATAAGACTATGCAAAAGGCTGCCGCTTGAACTGTCCAGAAGTTTATGGGAAATGCAGAGGACCGTAATATAATCTGGAGCTCGATAACATGGAAGGGATTCCCACAGAACTTCATCTTTGTGATATCTGAATATATCTGCGATGTGTAAATGTTCCTCTGAAAGATTGACGAGAGCCATTGGGCTAAGTCTACGGATAAAAAATAACAACAGCAGAGCAATTTATAATCGATTTGGTCATGTGCAACCAGGCCTATACCAACTGAATGAACCTTTTCGCTGCATACGAGAACCACCAAAAGGCCTTCGACCTAGTGCCAAATAACTGGCTGGCAGCTAGACTGAGAATATATAAAGTCTCTGTACATGTGTCTTTTTTAAAACATCTCCAAATCCAAATTTCTTCCAGCAACAACATCGATACATACACAATCCCAATACGAAGGGGAATATTTCAAGCAGAATCATTAATAACATTATGGTTCTGCCTTGCCATGAAGACACAAAGCTTCCTATTAGGTATTCAAAATCAGGTCATCTCAGCGAGAAACTATCTGAAACACATAATTAGAGACTCATTGATTCAGACCGGCCAAGCCGATATGGATGTCGATCGTCAGAGACAATCTAACACATAACAGGAGAATGTCAAACATTTGCTGCATAGGAGTACAAAGAGAGAGACGATTCAACCGGCAAGATTATCCATCAAGATCTGGTAGAGAAAGCTCCATATTATAAATACAACACGGGTAACAACGAGTCCAAACTGTACTGGGATCGAAATGTGTTTACAGATCATAAAGTTGCACATAACGAACCAAACCTTATTTTAGGGTATGAAATAGGCAAGCGAGCAACACTAAGAGATGTCGGTATCCCTATCAATAACAATTTAAAGGAAAGACTGTGTGAGAAAATTGCCAAATACAGAGACCTAGAGGTACAAATCTGCACAGTGGGGACGGTCCGGGCAATCCCCATAATTCTATCAACAACCTTCGAAGTACCAAAGATTTTTCTGCTTAATGTCAAGGGATTAGGTCTTAGCGAACAGCTGTATGTTCTGCAAAAGACTGTTACTTGCGATCGCTAGAACTGTCCGGAAGATTATGGGTCCCCAGAGAGCTCCATCTATAGGATATCTGAATATATCTGGGATGAGAATGTTCCCAGGAGAAAGTGAGAAAGCTCTTAGACTAATGGAAAAAAGTGATGTGATGGTCCAAAGTAAAAAGCTTCAGTTTTTTTTCTTTCTATTATCAGTAAAGCACAGATATTCTTTCTAATTTTAATACTTTTTCCCAGTGCAATATCACGAGGCAAGAAAGATCGCGAAAATAGGACTCTTCAATTTGGAAAGCACTGCCAAATCTGTCGTATCTGCTTATTCTATTTTACATCCGGTATTAGCTCAATTAGAGTAAGTTATTTTATGTTTATTTATATTGGGAATATTCAGACATTCTATAAACAATAGAAATCTTTCTTTCAAAAAAACATCAAATGTATAACTAGAAAAATTTTAAAAAGTTGATTTTCTAAAGTTGGTCTACAGCTAGAAAGTCAGGGTTCTACAGAAATTAAACTAAATTTAGTGCCTATAGCTATCTAGATTATTAACCGAAAAAGAATGCTTATTGTAATTTTCCTGGTAGAAAATACAAAATATTGCATGCCTTGCGGGTTGAAATTAATTTGAAACGGAAATTATGCCTCCGGTATTTGGGTTTTGCGACCCTTGTAACCCCTTACCTAACATTTGTATTAGTTCTGTGGTATATTGGGGTAAGGCTTTTAGATCTGTTAAATATTAATAATTATTTTCTGCAAAATTATGTGACCGAATGGCTACGAACTAAGATGAAGAACAGCGAGGAGGCTAGTAATATAAACACTATTATGTCTTTAAAAATTTGACCTATTTAAAAAGATGTAAGAAATTGGATGATTTAGAAAGTGCATTTTGTATAAGTCATTGTTATTTTATTGCAAGAATTAATTTTTGGAAATTAAGTATAATATTTAAAGTAGGTGAGTGCTGTAAATTAATTAAGGCATTAATTATTATTTTAAACTACAGCTGTTATAAAATGCCTTAGAAATTTTTTATTTGTATATTTATTTTTATATTATGAATAATTGATAATTTTTTTTCAAATATGTTTCTTAAATTTAGTTAGTAAGAGTGTTAAAATTTAAATATTTGTCTCGTTATGACCAACTTATGAATATTATTGATTTACATACCGTTCAAAATAAGATTTTTAACCATTTTTGACTTTATAATATTTTCTGGGTGTAATAATTTGATTTTAGTAAGTTTCTTACATTATATTAATTCATGAATGCTTTATTTTTATAGTATGAATGAAAAAAAGGGCGGTTAAGACTAAGACCGAGAGTTTTTGTCGATGTCTACATATATTGAGAGCATAATGTAGGGGTCCGGAATTTATTTATACACACATCATCTCACAGAACTCAATAGTAAACCACTTTGCAATTCTTCGCTTAGTAGGATCAGATGTGCTTCGAAGACACGTAAATCTGGTGATCTCGTATATTAGCCCAGGAAACGGAGGGTTAAAAAAAACTCAAATACTGCCTGCGAACTGATTGCAGAAAAATGTTCCATAGACGAATTGTACGTCTTGAAAATATCTTCAAAATGAGTTTTTGTTTGTTCAAATCGGTCTGTAAACAAAAAAGTTATTGCAAATTAAAAATAAATTCAATTATGATCTTTGGTATGCATTGATATGGATAGATTTATTTTTATAAAAAGCAAAAAATAGGAAAAAAGATTATTATTTATTTTTTAATGACGTTCTTTCACCTGTATGAGTGTATATGAAATCGTTCCAAGCATCATTACATTATTTCTCATATTTATTATAGAGTCGCTTCAAGCATGTTTTATTCAAAAATCAAATTATAGTATATCTGACTTAAATTTTTGACATCTTGCTTGTCATTTACAACATTTTTATCTTTTTTTATGTGTATCATTTCTTTGATGACTAATTTATGATAATTTCTGTCAGTATCTAAAATATGGGTGTTTTTAAAATCAATTACAAACCACAAAATAAAGACCAGACATAATAAAGCTAAAACTAATAATTTCCAAACTAAAATACAAAAGCAAATTAATAAAACAAAACAATTTATTAAACATAACCCTCAAATTACTATTCTAAAACCTGATAAAAGTAATAAAACCGTAATTATGAATACATATGATTATGATAGAAAAATGAACGAACTACTTGATGATACTAACACTTATAAGAAACTTAAAAGTGACCCTACAAAATTGTTCCAAACTAAAAATAACGCACTAATTAAAAAACTATTAAAAAATCAACATATAACTGAGGAAGAAAGTAAAAAATTAACAATACATAATGCTATAGAACCAAAAATTTATGGGTTACCTAAATTACACAAACCAAATACACCTCTCAGACCAATTGTCTCAAGCATACAGTCCCCATTTTATAACCTGTCCAAGTACTTATCAAATTGCCTAACAAACATCACAGGAAAAAATAATCACTATATAAAAGACTCTTTCACATTTAAACAATTCATTGATACAATACAAATACCAACAAATTATAAATTAGTTTCACTAGATGTAGTTTCTTTGTATACAAATATACCCAATGACATCATTCCCAAAGTTTTGGAAGAAAAATGGGACGATTTAAAAGAACACACAACATTGACACTCAATGAATTTATAGAATCGGTAAAACTTACAATAAATAATAATTATTTCCAATTCAAAGATAGTTTGTACCAACAATTAGACGGTTGTGCTATGGGTTCACCAATCTCCTCAACAATAGCACAAATAGTTATGGAATATGTAGAAGAAGAAGTATTGAAAAAACTGGATTTTAATATAATCTTTTTTAAACGCTATGTAGATGACTGTTTGGCTGCTGTACCCGAAAACAAAATAGATAGCTTATTACAATATTTTAATAATTTCCACCCAAAACTGAAATTTACAGCTGAAATTGAAATAGAACAAAAAATAAACTTTTTAGACTTAACTATACACAGAAATAAGACGGATAATAATCTTCATACAAAATGGTACACGAAAGATACTTGGTCGGGCCGGTATTTGAATTTTAACTCTGAACATCCAAATAAACAAAAAAATAGTGTCATAATCGGCTTAGTTGATCGAGCTATAAAATTATCTTCACCCGAATTTCGCCCAGAAGTGCTAAAAAAAGTGGAAGAGACCCTAATAATGAACCATTTTCCTAAACTACTCATAAAAAAAATAATTAAACAAAGAACCTATTTACATTATAACACAAACAAAAAAAATAAAATTAACAATACCAAAACACAAAACACTTTCATTGCTTTACCGTATGTATACCAACTGTCTGAAAAAATAAAATATATTTTGGATAAACATAACATAACGGTATGCCATAAGGCGAACAATTTACTTGGGTCAGTTTATACGAAATTAAAAAGCAAAGTTCCCACCAAAAAAAGATCTAACGTAATATATGCAATTCCATGCCTAAATTGTCCTAAGAAATACATTGGCATGGCGACACAATATATTAAAAATAGAGTGAATGGACACAAGTATACTAAAAACGCATCGACATCTTTACATAAGCATGAACAAACATCTAAGCATGAATTTGATTTTAAAAACCCCCATATTTTAGATACTGACAGAAATTATCATAAATTAGTCATCAAAGAAATGATACACATAAAAAAAGATAAAAATGTTGTAAATGACAAGCAAGATGTCAAAAATTTAAGTCAGATATACTATAATTTGATTTTTGAATAAAACATGCTTGAAGCGACTCTATAATAAATATGAGAAATAATGTAATGATGCTTGGAACGATTTCATATACCCTCATACAGGTGAAAGAACGTCATTAAAAAATAAATAATAATCTTTTTTCCTATTTTTTGCTTTTTATAAAAATAAATCTATCCATATCAATTGCATACCAAAGATCATAATTGAATTTATTTTTAAACATACACACAAAACTACTTTCAAGGTATGTACTATTTTATAATCTTCACTATTTTAACCTGTTTGTATTGTTTTAAATTTTAAACTTTAAGACTATTTTAAAATCTGTTTTGTTTTTATTAATTTTAATTAAATTAAAAATATAAAAGTGTAATTACTATGATATATGTTTATTATATAAAAAATTCTGTAATTTTTGTAGATGTAAAATAAATATACCAAGCTCTTTTGAAGAAGCTCACTATGTAGAGCGAAACGTCAGAAAGAAGATTATTGTCCTTTGTTTCTCTAATGGAAAAACCTATACCCAAGAAAATATTAGAAAAATATATATATATATATATATATATATATATATATATATATATATATATATATATATATGTTGGTTGCCAGAATCCTTCTCAACATAACTTTCAAAGGGTGCCTTTCGGAAACTACAAATTTGATCGCGTTGACCAGTTTGTATACCTTGGGTTGCAAATAAATTTCAACCAAATAAATAACTACTGCAAACATCTTGCGCGGGATTAATATAGCAAATAAGTCGCTGCATGGTCTCCAAAAGCATTTTCGAAACAAGAACATTCGACATCACACAAAAATAGGTAAGAGTAGTTTTAATCTACGGAGCAGAAACTTGGATCGTGACACGAAACAATACAAGACTTCTTGGTATTTTTGAAAAAAGGTCCATCGCAAAATTTTTGCGGGTCTAAAGTAGCACGGTTTTTGGCGCCGAAGGTATAACTTTGAGCTGTACCAATTTTACAAAGATCCTGACATTGTCACATTCATAAAAATACAGAGGTTAGAATGAGCTGGTAATATTGTGAGAATGACAGAAAATGACATAGACGAGAAAATAACCCTAGGAAATCCCGTGGGTCAAAGAAGTAGGGGCCGCCGCTGTTTTTAAAATCCAAAAACTGCAATAACAAATGTTTTCTTTGTGTTCAGTTAAGAAAGTTTAATGTTTATTAAGTATATTTTTTAATTTCTTTTCCGTTTCAATTAAAACAGTAAGCATTCGTGTTTTAACTTTCCTACTCAAAAGCGCAGAAGGCAGTCATTAAAGTAATTAAGCCACTGAAACCGCCAACTTTTTCGTTTATGTTAAAATTATTCGAGTTTAAAAAGTTTTTTTTTTCTAATTTTACCGTTTAAAGTTTTTTAATCGTTTAATGGCAGTAGTGGTTTTAAAATATAAAAGTTAAAATATTATTGTAAGACATGCATATATTTTCTGTCAGGAAGAAAATAAAATGCTTTATTGAAAGACGTCTTGTTGGTCCTGTTATCTTACCACGTCGTTTAAATGGTTTTAATTACCTAGAACACTTGGTAAGTTTTGCCTATAGTTATTCTCCCTTTAAGCAGGAAAAAGAAAAAAAAATATATACAAACATTTATTCCCTGCGAATACAACTCTAATTCTCTCACCATACGCGTTTCGACCACTTTATGGTCTTGTCAGTGAAGCTATGTCGAACTGAGGGAAACAATTTTTTATATAAAATATAAATTTCAAGACATGTCGGCAGGATATTAAACTTGCCAGCTTTCTGATGTCAGACGTTTTGATTAGGTTGAATCTCTAATCGTTATTAAGTATAAACTGAATGTCTTGTATTAAGACTACGAGCATATATAGGGACCGTGCCCATTGAAGCGCAGAGTTGTGCTTCACTGTACACACCTCAATGATTTGATGTTACGAAGTAGTTGTTGCCAAAGATTAGGTATCTCAACACTGGGTTTACTGAATATTTCAGTATTATTTTTAATGTAAACTGCTTCTATAAATTTTCTTTTTTTCAGGTTGGGTTCCATATATATTGCCGCAGCTTGAGACCATCTTATATGGTGTTGTTTATCCTAGGCGTGTTCTGCAATACCTGATCTCGACGTTTCCCCTTTTTGTGTATTAGTTTTATGTTCCTTAATTCTAACTTCTAGTAGTCGTTTGGTGTCTCCAACATACATTTCACCACACTCGCATAGATCTTTGTAAACACATTCTTTCTTATCAGTAGTTTTTGGTTTCGTTTTTGTTAAATGAGCTCTAAGTGTATTTCCTGATTTAAAGGCTGTTTTTATATTATAACTACTGGCAATTCGTCTTATTTTCTCTGAAGTTCCCTTAATGTACGGAATTGTGTGGTCGTTGTTCTAAAGTTATTTATAACATCGTTAATTAAATTTAAAGGATAACCATTCTGTTGTAAGTCGGATTTAATGTTTGTAACCTCTGTTTCCAATGAATCGGTATTATTACATATAGATATAGCATAAGTATAGAGGTTGCGTATAATTCCTCGTTTTGTTACAACAGAATGATTAGAACAAGGATTAAGATATTGTCCAATATGTGTTGGCTTTCTGTATATTGAAGTTTCAATAGTTTCGTTTGAACGGTTCACCATGACATCTACGAAGGGCAATTGATCATTTACTTCTTTTTCCATGGTAAACTTAATTGTAGCTCGAATGTTGTTTAGATGTTTCAAGAAATCATTAAGTTCATGATCATTGCCCTTCCATACGATGATGGTATCATCGACCTATCTCAACCAGACTTTTGGTTTCATTGTTGCACTTTCTATGGCATGAGTTTCGAACCATTCCATATATATATATATATATATATATATATATATATATATATATATATTAGCAATTACTGAAGAGAGTGAAGAACCCATCGGAAGCCCGTTATCCTGAGCGTACACAAAAAGGGAAAACGTTGAGATCAGGTATTGCAGAACACTCCTGGGATAAACAACACCATATAAAATGGTCTGAAGCTGCGGCAATATATATGGAACTCAATATGAAAAAAAAAGAATATTTATAGAAGCAGCTTACATTAAAAATAATAATGGAATCTTCAGTAAACCCAGTGTTGAGATAACTAATCTTTGGCGACCACTACTTCGTAACATCAAATCATTGATGTGTGAAGCACAACTTTGCGCCTCAATTGACATAGTCCTAAGACAAAACATTCAGTTTATACTTAATAACGATTAGAGACACAACCTGATCGAAACGTAGTAAAAACAAACAAAAATAAAGACAATGCATGTCCGATAACCACATTTTAGCCAATCTTCAAAATTGTCTACAACCTTCAAACAAACGAAGGAATTTGTAAATGTAACATTAGGTATGAAATTAATTTTTCAATTTATATAAAAAACGCGTAAAGAGAGGGAACCTGAGTTGTATCTGCAGGAAATAAACTGTTTGTATATATATTCTTTCCTTTTTTCCATCTGAAAGGAAAATACAGATACGCAACGATTTAAACACGGCAGAAAATAGATTTATTTATTTATCACTGAAATCGTAATTTTTAAATCTAGTAAATTTACCAAATTTATTGGATGAACTTCTACTGGACAAAATATGTCGTTCATGCAGTAAACACTATCAGCACGAATACAAAATTCAGTAAACGCTATGCTTAGATGCAGAGATGGTGGAAAGAGTACGGTTTAACTTTCTTCGTAGAATTAATCTTTATGTGCATAAAAAACGAAGGTCATTTTCAACATTTATTTAGAGTTTAATTAAAAAAATAAAATAATTTGCTGTATGCTTTGTTCTTTATTAGTTCATTCTTACATTACTATCATTGTTATTTTATTGCTATGTAAATTTTTAATGTTGTTGATCTGTTGGCCCCTAAGCACGCTCCAAATTTCTTGGACCAGTCGTAAATCTCGATAAAGTGTGAAGACGATGTACGAAGAGTCTCAGTATGCAATAAAACATTTAAATTCGGTTATATAAGAAACGGCATCTCGAAGTAACACCACTAGGTGTAACTTTTTTAGATAAAAGATGTAAAAAAATAACAATTTCTAATTAGAAGTTTGATATATTGAGGCACAAAAAGCTTTAGATATAGACGTAGTGCTGTTGGGATGCCCTTGTAATATGCAGGGTGTCTAATTTTCATAAGCCTCTTCGTTTTAGAGAGAGTGATTTTGGAAATTATACATTTTAGGACATCCCTTGTATCTCGGTTATTTTACAGCTAACTGCAAGGTTAAAAAATAGAGCTATTGGAGTTTTTTATGTAGGGTTCAGTGGCGTAGTCAGTTTTCATAGATTCAACTGTTTAGGAGAAATG
The DNA here is from genome assembly GCA_034092305.1 of Diaprepes abbreviatus. Lineage (NCBI taxonomy): Eukaryota > Metazoa > Arthropoda > Insecta > Coleoptera > Curculionidae > Diaprepes > Diaprepes abbreviatus. The sequence continues at coordinate 897,328 of JASJET010000070.1, forward strand.
AATCGAACTTGCCTTTTTTTAAATAGAATACCCTATATATTTATGCATAATGTGATTTAGTTTGTTACAAGCTTTTCAAAAATATATAACACTTATATTTATTATTAGTATTGTCTTATATTTAAGATTTTTAAAAAAATTATCAGAACCAGTTGGTAGGCCGTAAAAGGTAAGTAAAGAAAGAGAAATCTGTTACTGATATCAATGGTATGTTGATGAACACAAAAGTCTAAGTATATTTTCGAATTTCGTTCACAAATATTGTTCAAATTGTTCTCCATTACACCTTAAACATGTTTCACACATAAATCTTATTTTCTTCAATGCATTTGAAATAATAGAAGGTCTTTTGGGTCGCATTTCTTAAATCCACCATGGTTTAGTACTGGACCACTGAATTCTACATGAATAACCCCAATGGTTCCATTTTTTCACTTTGAGATAGGCTGTAAAATAACCAAGATACGAGAGAGTGCCTCAAAATCTATAATTTTCAAAATCGCTCTGTATCTCCAAAATGCAAAATGGTTTATGAAAATTCTGTTAGTGGCATCGTTTGTTTCTTCAAAAGTAGCATAGTGTCACAAAAAGCTTATCCTTCTATTTATACTAATAATGGACATAACCCTTAAACCCATTGAAAATTAAACACCCTGCATATCGAACTGTAATCGGATCTGGATTTCTTATACCAGAAACCCCAAAGTAGCAAATTAGGAAAAATCAAGCAAAAGCTTAAGATAAATATTTACAAGAAGTATAAAAATTTATTATTTTCACACCCTATATTTCGGAAACTATCAACTTTAGGATTAAGGGAAATTGGACTAGATCCTGATACTTTAGTCTTAGGAATTTGCGCAAGCAAAAGATCACGTATATCTACTAAAATAGATACTGAAGAATTTTTTTTCACTTATTTTGATGATAGAGATATTGTAGTTAAGTATAAAATTTGATTCATTGATGTTTGTACTCACCACATTGATAATCCGGGCAGCATTTGTTGGATCTGTGGATCGCCTTGCAGCCAGGTTTTTTGGCGCATTGGACTGTTTCGCACTGAACCCCTGGTGGTTGGCATCGGCATTTCAGGCAAGGTTGTTCAGCTGGTACTGCTTCTTCTGCTCCGTAGACTACATCACCAACTATACATACTGCAAAAAATATTTTTATATATTTATTAAGTTTTGTAAAAAGGTGAAAGATATGGAAGGACTTAAGTTTTACAAATGTGCTCTATGTGCAATGCCGATAGAGCATCACCAATAAGCAGAATAGTAAAATTAGATATTACACGATACAAATTTTCACTCAAAAATTTTCAGTCGAAAATACTGGAACTAAACAATTTCGACTAAAAATGGGATCATATAATATTTTATCAGAAAGGTAATTTAATATTCTATATAATCGTCGTTTTAATTTTAAGTTTTAGATGCAGAATTATCCAACTTGGTTTAAAAAATATATTGTTCATAATTTAGCATTCAACAATCAATTAAGATAACTCGACCCCCATTACCTTTGAAATTTATATGCTGAGAATACTCGTACCTAGAGCCAAGTGATACTTCAATTTTATGTTTAAAAGTAATACAAACTTCAATATTGTAAGGCTGATTCTTATGATCCACTCTTGACTTGCTTTTAAAACTGTGTAACAAAGTCTTAACAAGTGGTGAATCTTTATTTCGATCTCTCAAAGGCCTTTGACACCATTAATCATGAGTTGCTTATTCAGAGATTAACGGATCAAAAATCAGAGGCCAATGTGTTTCTCTGTTGAAATCTGACCTATTTGAATGAAAACAGGTTGTACGAATTGTAAGTGGTGACAGAAGTTATTACTATTATGAATCAAGGAATCAATTTAGTTTTTTTTTATGTGAGTGGTCTTTATGACGGGCTGTATGCGAGTAAGTTTCGCCAGTATGTTGACGACGTGTTCATGTCTGTGCCCTTCAAGTTTTGCTCATGTGCTGCATAGCAGATGCCCGAATGGTGCTAGAGTGACTTCCTGCGGCTTAATGCAAAAAAACTGGGCTTATACAGTTCAGACAAAACGGAAATCTTGGACAATCCCCATATGTAAAAATGAATCATAAATCAATACACACAGTGGATAGCATTAAATTTCTGGGACTTTACCTTAATACCACTCTACACTAATATGTTTCAGTAGAAGTGAAATAGTCCTTGTGGGAATGCTGATCATTTCCAAAAACCTTCTAATTTATCCCAAATGAATTTCCATGTTTATGGAAAGTCTATGTCTATGGAGACCAGAAGCAACACCGAGCTGAGTTTATCCATGCACAAGTCTAGTTTTTATGAAAACGACCCTTTTTTTTTAGGGTGATAGAGGCTTTCAAAATATTACCGCACATTAGTAATATGGAAAACAGGCACGAATTCTGAAAAGCAATCCAGCTTTTCTTAAGATAAATTTGTTTCAATTCTGTTGAAATTTAAATTGTATTTTTTATATGTTTGATATTCCTTTTTAATTTTAAAAAAAAATATTTATAATATATTTTAATGTAATTCTGATTGTGGTTTTATATGCGGATTTTAGCGTGTTTTATATGTGGATTTTATTGTGTTTAGTTATTCTCTTTTTACTGATTATTAATTACTAGGAAGGACTAACCAGCTACTAGAACGAAATTGTCCTCTGTAGTTTTGTGACATTGCTTGGTTCATTTTTAATGATTTAGTTGGCAATAAAGGATAACACGATTATATTAAATATACTAAAATTGGGAGTAATTATTTGGAAAAATTATATATAGATTTTATCCAGATTTTATTCCAAATAAGCTAGGGATGGAGCTTAGATATCCACCATTGTATAACACTTGGATTTTATCCGTTACTGCTAGCCACAATTACATACTCGTCTGTTTTTTTTTAGCATGCGCTTAAAAAGTCATAAGCTATTTTACCTGCTACAGTTTATCCTTAGCACTTCTTTGATATGAATTATACTTCCGAAAGACAATGTTACATGAAAAAGTAATTTTATATACGTAAAAACAGTGTGTTTGTTCTTCTTCTTCTTCTTTCTCTTTTATTTGACTGACTGGTCTTGTTTTTCTGCTATAGTAAGCCTCCTGTGATGATCGTTTTGGAGATCGACCAGTGGGTCTTCTAGTGTTTGGTATTTCGTTCTTAGCCCATCTATCGTAGCCCATTCTGTCCACATGGTCCCTCCAATATCGGCGCCTTGACCTTATGAACCGTACCTTATCAGGCACCTTGAGCTCTTCCCTTATTTCGGAACTTCTTATTTGATCTCTTAGGGTTACTCCTTTAATTGTTCTTAACGTTTTCATATCAGCCGTTCGTAGCATACTTTTGGTTTTAGACGTTTCGGCTCGAGTGCCCGATGCATAAGTTAGTACTGGTCTTATCACGGTTCTGTAGATGCGTACTTTGCTCTCTGAGGACATATACTTATTTTTCCAGATTATGTCCCTCAGGCATCCTGATATCCTTGAGGCCTTGTTAGCCTGTGCTCTGACTCCCTGGTATAGATTTTTATTGCTTGATACATCAACTCCCAAGTATCTGCAAGAAATGCTTTGTCTGATAGGATGGTTCTTCACCACCAATTTGCATCTGACAGGATCTTTTGAAATTACCATCGTTTCGGTCTTTTCTGTAGATATTTCCATATTTAAATTTTTTGATGTGGCCTGGAATCGGTATAGTGGTCGTTGCAGATCGTCTTCATTTTCTACTAACAGTAAGGCGTCGTTGGCAAAACATGAGATTTTTAAAGATTTTCGTCCTATTTTGTATCCTCCATTGACTTCTTTTACCTTTTATATTATCTTGTCCATAATTAAATTAAAGAGAAATTGATTCATACTGTCGCCTTGTCGTATTCCCATCATGATAGGTATTTCCTCTGTTACTCCTTGTTGTGTCTTTATGCGTGTCTTATTATTTTTATTTAGCTCTTCAATAACTGTAATATAGTTGTGGTTAACGCCATTTTCCTGAAGTATTTGCAAGACGTCTTTAAGTCGAACTCTATCAAATGCTTTTTTAAGATCCACTAGGCAGATGAAAAGAGGTTTACTGTATTCTATCGATTTTTCAATAGTCTGTCGGATAATGAAAATCGCATCAACTGTCGATCTGTTCTGTCTAAACCCGTGTTGTTCTTCACTTATTGCAATTTTACTCGTAAGTTTTGAAGTCATGATTTTTGTTAATAATTTGATTATACTGTTTAGTAGTGTTATTGTTCTATAATTGTTGGGGTCATTCTTATTTCCCTTTTTGAAGATGGGTATAGTCAGGCTGTTCCTCCACTGTTCTGGAATACTGCAGGTTGATAGAATTTTGTCGAATAGTATTGTTAGTGCTTTTTCTAGTTCAAGGCCCTCATATTTAAGCATTTCATTGGAAATATCGTCGGTTCCCGGAGCTTTTCTATTTTTCAGTGTGGTCAGCATTTCGTGTACCTCTTCTATTTTTATATTCTCGTCTTCTATCATCGGTTTTACCTTATCTAAATCTATTTGGATGTCCTCATTATTATAATCCTGGTTATTGTAAAGGCTCTGTATGTATTCTTTCCAGTTTTCTGCTGTTATAGAGTTGATTACCACTTCTTCGTTGACTTTTTTTTCCTATTTCTTATTACGTTCCAAACTTTCCTTTGCCCTCCGTATAAATTTCTTTCCATTTCGGTGGAAAACCTTTCCCAGTATGTTTCCTTTAGATCTTTAATCGCGTTATTAATTCTATTTCTCACGGCTTTGTATGCTGAGTATTCTTCTTGCGTTCTTATATTTTTGTGTTTTAAGTAAGCTTCCTTCTTTTGTTGTGTCAATGCCTTTACTTTTAAAGTGAACCAAGGTTTCTTCTCTCATTTATGTTTGTTGTTCTAGTACCGAGTGCTTCTTTTGCACTATCAATTATACTTGTCTTGAATTTGTTCCAAGCATTACTGGGACTATCTTCCTCTATTATTAGATCTAGGGCTAGTTTCTTTTTCAGCCTATTTTGGTATAGCATTTTTGTTGATGTTTCCTTGAACGATTCTATGTTAAACTTTTCGATGTATATCGGAGGCTTTTGTATTTTGTATTTGTTCGTTTTTAATATTTTCTAAAAAAAAATCCGCAAAAAAATAAAAACAACATGTCAAAAACAAAAGCATTTATAGACTCAAAACCATTTACCCTAATTCAACCATATTTTACCTGATATAATATTATTAGAACAATTAGAAATATTTCGTACCTGTTAAGCTGAAAATAATCCGATTTGTCGCAATCAAGTGTAAGGGCTAATTTATTTAAATTGCCGATCCGATAACTGCTACAGATTTCTAAATTATTCAAAGTTTATCTCGTTGGAAATCTCGGTCTTGTCCCCAGTCCGTCTCTAACATTTATTTGATTTTCCCTTTTAACCTGTATAACGTGTTTTCCCCAACCGAGTAAAGCTGTAGATTTTATCAGAACAAGTCCCAAATCCTTGGGGGTGTCGCAGGAAGCGGCTTTTGATCCCGGACGAAATTGCCGTGTGACACCCTACCATTTTTGAAAGTCGTGACAGGCATTAAAAATACACCTTCTATAGCATGTTTTCTACATATTGTGCTGTGCCCAATAGATCTATCACGTACATTCGTACTGTAATATCCGTATTATATATTAAAATATAAAGTGATATTTTGACGTATATTAAATTTTCGGAACGTTGTGAAGTAAATAAAATTATTTAAAAAAGGTTTTTCAAGTAATATGATATTACAAAAATGTACTCTTTATACACATACACACACAAATATATATATATATATATATATATATATATATATATATATATATATATATATATATATATATAAATATGTAGATAAGTTTTTGTCCGTGTAATTTAAAATAAAATAGAATAAAATATTGGCGAAGCGGACGTGAAAATTTGTCAATCTACATGATTCTCGTATTAAAAAGTGCGGAGCACTCCAAAGTATGGATTAACTCCGTGTCCGACAGATGGCGACAGCGCTGTTTCGTCCTAATATGGGACTCGTCAGGCCACCGCAGTCGGTACAAACCATCATCTCGCCCTTGCATCGTATAAGCCATACTTATAATCAAAATACGGCAAATAAGACGACAAAGGCGACATCTCGATGGTCCACTTGATAATACAAGAACCATACAGACTAACAAAGTTTGTAAGAGAACCGTCATATGGTGGCGCGACGGTGAATTAAAACAGAAATATGTAAAATCGAGTACACGAAACGCGCTGCCCAAAAGATAGGGGTCGCATTTTTCGGTACTGGCAAGCAAGCATACCGCTATTTAAGCAGCCAAAGCATCGTTTGGTGCGGCACGTAGCTTTGGCTGCTTAAATAGCGGTATGCTTGCTTGCCAGTACCGAAAAATGCGACCCCTATCTTTTGGGCAGCGCGTTTCGTGTACTCGATTTTACATATTTCTGTTTTAATTCACCGTCGCGCCACCGTATGACGGTTCTCTTACAAACTTTGTTAGTCTGTATGGTTCTTGTATTATCAAGTGGACCATCGAGATGTCGCCTTTGTCGTCTTATTTGCCGTATTTTGATTATAAGTATGGCTTATACGATGCAAGGGCGAGATGATGGTTTGTACCGACTGCGGTGGCCTGACGAGTCCCATATTAGGACGAAACAGCGCTGTCGCCATCTGTCGGACACGGAGTTATTCCATACTTTGGAGTGCTCCGCACTTTTTAATACGAGAATCATGTAGATTGACAAATTTTCACGTCCGCTTCGCCAATATTTTATTCTATTTTATTTTAAATTACACGGACAAAAACTTATCTCCATATTTATTTACTTGTTTGGCTTTGAAACACGCTAAACGATGCTCTCATGGTGGGATCGTTTGGTGCGGCACGTGGCTTTGGCTGCTTAAATAGCGGTATGCTTGCTTGCCAGTACCGAAAAATGCGACCCCTATCTTTTGGGCAGCGCGTTTCGTGTACTCGATTTTACATATTTCTGTTTTAATTCACCGTCGCGTCACCATATGACGGTTCTCTTACAAACTTTGTTAGTCTGTATGGTTCTTGTATTATCAAGTGGACCATCGAGATGTCGCCTTTGTCGTCTTATTTGCCGTATTTTGATTATAAGTATGGCTTATACGATGCAAGGGCGAGATGATGGTTTGTACCGACTGCGGTGGCCTGACGAGTCCCATATTAGGACGAAACAGCGCTGTCGCCATCTGTCGGACACGGAGTTATTCCATACTTTGGAGTGCTCCGCACTTTTTAATACGAGAATCATGTAGATTGACAAATTTTCACGTCCGCTTCGCCAATATTTTATTCTATTTTATTATATATATATATATATATATATATATATATATATATATATATATATATATATATATGTTATATCGTAGGTTTTCACGGATTGTGGAATGAGTGGTTGGTTATTCCGGGTTTCAATCCAAACAAAACTTTAAGGTAAATCGCTGGGTACCTCTTTATTAAGGGCAACTTTAAGAATTTTTTTTTCAATGAGAGATATTTTGACCTCCCCTGTATGCTACCGAAATTAGGAATTACTCACCGGACACCCTTAATTTTCGTGGAAGGTATTTGACTAATGGAGAAATGAATACGACATCAGTCTCTCAATAGATTTTCTTGAGACCATATTTCCCAAAGAACAACGTTCGGGGATTTAGATCCAAAGTAAATCATCATCACTTTCACACGTACTCTACTCCTAAAGTGCCTTAACATGCTTAAATTAATAGGTCTTTCTAAGAAGGAACATTTTGTCATCGTTTCTCTTATCCACCTACATTTTGTTCAAATTGAGCACTTTTGGTTAAAGAAATTATTTTTCTGAAACTTTTTTTGGTTTAATAAGAATATGATGAACTAAGATAAAATGTTGCTTTGGGTTATTAATTTGCCAACATTATTTTCATGACAAAATGGTGAATGAAATTCTTAAATAAATTGTATTATCAGTTCACGAGTTCAACAAACTTTTATAACATTATGGTTTGACATGCAAGGCTAAAATGTATAGAGATACTAGGCGACAGCTATCATTGGAATCTAGTTAATTTGGGGGCCAAATGGGGTAAAGAAACAGATCTCTGTAAATACGAATTATATGAGGTTACGATCTTTGTTAACTTGATTTTAAAAATATTGGGAGATATATCTTTAAAAATCGTGCATTACGCGGGTGGGCTGATAAGTTTCCGGCCTGATAAAGAAAACAACATAGTTTTTTTTTGTTTTATTCGGTTTTATTTTTCAATATAATCTCTATCTAGATTAATACATTTTCACACCGGTGTTCTAATTTAGTTATATAATTATTATAATGTGATTTGTCGATCTACTACAAATAGTCTTCCGTAGCATTAGTAATTGCCTCGTTGCTCTCGAATCGTTGTCCATTAGGCCATTTTTTGTGGTTGGATATAGGTTTTAATCTGCCGAATAAAGTGGATGAGCAACCTAGGTCCGAAAACCCAGGCCACTTGAGGAAGGTTATCTTTCTCCAGAACGGTATTTTTAAAATTAATTCTGACATGTGTTGTGTTATAAAATTAACATCATAAACTTAACATATCTCCTTGTGAGCGTCAGCAGCCTTTTTTGTTCTATGGAAATAAAAAAGTTAAATATGCAGAAAATGTTTCGTTTCTGCACTCCATATTAAGTTCGTCAATATTCGTAATATAATTGAGTATTCGATAATGTTTTAATATTATTATTGGTTCATATCTTGGTTTCTGATTTAATAGAAACTATTCGTAATTTGAATATTGATCTTCTTCTTCTATACTTAAATAGCCTGTTTCAAATTGACATCTACGTTACGAACTACAAGCTGTCGCACCATCGTTTTATTTCGCATCTTTTGACAGAGTCTACGATTTTGTTCTTAATGATATTAAACAATAGAAAGCTGAGTCGACGGTTGTCTTTATTACAATATAATAACACATTTATTCTTTGTCAACATATAGATAGAAAATTATATTTATTTAACTATATAAATATTTATCAAATAATGAGTCTTATGCAGAATGTATTTGAGCTTTCCTCGGTCAAAAGACTTCGTGAGATCTATAAAACAAATTTAAGCAAGAGCTTTTAGTATTCTAAAGGGTGTTTTTTTTTTATAGAGGTATAGAACTTTTAAATGGAATAAAAGAAAGATGAATTTTTTAAATTGACATGAAATTCACTTTATTCGAAAGATAACCTTCTGGCATTATAATTTAAATATGACTTCTGGCATATGACCTCCACGGCTGGCTCGGACGTAGTCTAATCTGGAGGTCCAGTTATCGATGACTTTTTCCAACATGGATCTTGGAGGCCAATTCACGGGTCCGAAACGTGAAACTATGCGGTTACCAAACGTTTCCTTCAATAAATAAATTGTGGCACGAGCTGTGTGACATGTTGTGCCGTCTTGTTGAAACCACAGCTCCTGCACATCATGGCTGTTCAATTGATGAACGAAAAAGTCAGTAATCATGGCTCTATAGCGGTCACCATTGACTGTAACGTTCTGACCAGCATCGTTTTTAAAGAAGTAAAGACCAATGATTCCACCAGCCCATAAAGCACACCAAACAGTCAGTTTTTCTGGATGTAACGGTGTCTCAACATACACTTGAGGATTATCATCACTCCAAATACGGCAGTTTTGTTTATTGACGTATCCATTCAAACAAAAGTGAGCTTCATCGCTAAACAAAATTCGCTTATGAAAATCGGGATCAACGGCAATCTTGTTTTGGGCCCATTCACCGAATCTACGCCTTGCTAGGTGATCGTGTGGCTTCAATTCTTGCACGAGTTGGATTTTGTAAGCACACAAACCAAGATCTTTCCGCAAAATCTTCCATAAAGTGAATGGACACATATCCAATTCCTGTGCACGATGGCGGATAGACTGATTCGGGTCTTCCTCTACGCTACGCTCTACAGCAGCAATAACTTCTTCTGTACGTACTGTACGACGTCTCTGTGGATGCGTATTATCATTTAGAGTAAACGTGGTGGGAAAACGTTCCATAGTTAATCGAATTAATTGCTCTGATGGATGATTATGTTGACCATAAAATGAACGTAGTGCGCGATACGTATTTCGAACAGAACCATGATTTTCAAAATAAATTTGCACAATTTGGAAGCGTTGTTCAGGCGTCAGTCTATTCATATTGAAATGCCAAACCAAACTAAACATAAATCACTTGACAGCTGACAAAATGGCCGCCAGTTAAAAAAGTGTTGCCAACTTAAAGTTTTATACCTCTATAAAAAACACCCTTTATGTTTATACGATTGGTTTGGCTAAAGTGTATAAGTACTCATGCCGAGCCAATTTGGAGAGACAGACATAAAAATGAATGTATTGAACTTAACAATAAAAAAGCAATAGACTTGATTCCACATGAGATCTTATTAATTTTTACTGTCAAACAATTACAACAAGTTTTGGCTTTCTTTCTTATAGTTCTATTTTTCATGGGATACTAGACAAAATTAGGCATCCTAGAGCCAAACGACATAAATGTTTTTAGCGTTTTGTTGTGAGCTAAACTTATAGTTTTTAGTATGCGTCTAAGTGTAAAATCAAACAACGCGATTTAAAAGTTTAACAATGTTTATTACGTAGTCGCGCTTGAACTGAAAGCGGATTTATCTAGAAAGAGGTTTCAAAGAGGGAAGACTTAAAGCAATATTAAAACTGAACTATAACCGACAGAGAAAAAGAATAGAATATTTCACTGTAAACGGAGTTAGACTAGTAGAGAATAGGAGTGGAATAGAATAGGCCTCTAACTTGGAAGTTGAGGGTTTTTAAACGGATCTGCCTATAATTTACTAGTTACGTACGGTGTTGTCACGTTCTTCAACTTTTCAGCGGTCTATTAATAGTGATTCAGAAATTTGGGAATCATTCCGCCTAAATGACAACACCGTAACACATTCTCTTTCAAGCAGTTGGAAATCCCGAGTCATCAATGACCGTAAAAGGGCCCGATTGGTTTATTGATACAATTATTAAATTGTACGAAAATGTATTGCTTATTTTACTACAGTAAGAAATATCACGTTTTCAGTGTAGCATTGTTAAATGAACTATAAAAAATATTGAATCTTAAATAAATACAACAGGATAATAAAATATAACAAATAGTTAAATTGAAAAAGGTATGAAGGATATTTATGACAAAAGAGTATGAGGGGCCACATGTTTATCAGAGTATACCCAATTTTGAATACACACATCCTACAAATTAGTATTTAACGATTTTAAATCCTACCTTTTCAAAATTTTAAAGCACATCTAAAAGCCTATATTTTCTTTCCATTGTTGACCCTAAAGTAATAGTTACAAACAAAATTACGCACAAGTTGCTTCTAAAGTAATTAAAATGTAAATTAATATCAAATGTCAGAACGAAAAAACCATAAGACTAACAGGAGTTCTTTAAAACAATAACAACGCTCCCTCTGTGTGACAACCAGAAATATTTTCTTGCCGACCCAATAATTTACACTGCTATAGCACATCAGCAATTTTATGATTAACTAAAATAACTTTGGTGAAACTTTATTTCTCTTTTAATAGTTTCAACCGTCTTGATTACTCAAGTAGTGAAAATGGACAGTTTTAAGCAGTTTTAAATGTACCAACCATCTTGCTTTGTATTCTTCATTCAGTATTTTAATCTTTTAGAGTGACGAACTCTAAAAATACTTCGTGCAACTTTAGGAAAACAATCATAAAGTAACACGATACAGTCGAAATCCAAGACCAATGATTTCTCTTTCATCAATCCTCCCGATCTATTCGATTTTCCACATTTAAAGTTATAACAAAAACGTCCTTTGCAGACTTTATTCCCTGTCTTTCTAAAGATCAAAGCTCTTTAAAATGGCGAATACATATGCCTTTATATACGCGTTCTATTTAGCTAGAAAATAAAATCTTTAAAAACCCTCGGCAAAAAAACGAATTTTATAAACTTCAACTGATTCGGCTGTTTATTGGCCTTCTCAACGTCAAACCTTCAAAGCTGCTTCAAGCTCCGAGTGCCTAATATTTCAAGGAAGACGTGATTTAATTCGCTTTTCCCGGGATGTCAATAAAGTCATCTTTTAGAGTTGACAGCTCTAGATAAAAGGTTCAATAACGGAAGGAAAATATGGGATTTTTAGGAGGGCTTTAAAATTTTGGAAAAGCAGGATTTAAAATTGTTAAACAGAAATTTTTGTGATGTGTACATTTAAACTTGCGTATACCCGGATAGAAATGTATATTGTTTTGCCCTAAAATATCTAATTTTGTCAAATATCCCATCAAAAACATATCTATAAAAAAGAAGGCCTAAACTTGAACTTGTTTGACAGTAAAAAGTAATAAGATCTCATGTGGAATCAAGTCTATCGTTTCCTTATTATTAAGTTCAACACTTTCATTTATAAATCTCTGTAAGTCTCCGCATTAGTACTACCTATACACTTTAATTAAATCAATTATATAGATATAAAATACTAAACACCTGCTTAAATTTGTTTTATAGATTTCACGAAGCTTTTGACCCAGAAAAGCTCAAAGATATTTTGCATAAGGCTCATTATTTTGTAGATATTTATATAACTATAGACAAATATAATTTTCTATGTATATGTTAGTACAGAATAAATGTATTACTATATGTTATGAGAAAGAGGAGTTCCAAGGGAATATATAAAACTTATAAAAATCACCACATATCTGCAGCCCTCTATTGTTTAATATCATTAAGAATAAAATCTTAGACTCCGTCAAAGCAAGCGAACCAAAACGATGGCGCGACAGCTGGCATCTCGTAACACAGATATCAATTTGAAACAGGCTATTCGCCTACTTAAGAGTAGAAGAAGAAGATCAACATTCAAATTACGAGTAGTTTCTATTAAATGAGAAATCAAAATATGAGCTAATAATAATATTAAAACAATATCGAAAGCAAAAAGAATTAATATCAAATACTCAACTATTTATTACGAATATGACGTGTTTAAGGGAACTCGGTCGAAGATAGTTCTATGTATGGGCCTCTTTACACAGTTATTTTCCCATGAATTCGTTAAGTGAGAGGGATATTTCACATTTTTTATTTTACTTTTCTGTGCGCAGAAATTAACTGTAGAATCCAAGCAGGTAATAGGTGCCTCTACGCAGTACAAGACATCCTAAAATCCAAGTTAACAACAAGACGTACCAAGATAAACATATACAAAACAATAATAAGACCTGTAGTGATGTATGGGTGCGAAGCTTGGACATTAACGGTAACAAATGAAGAACGGCTCCCAGTCTTGGAGAGAAGAATTCTTAGAAAAATATATGGCCCAACAGTGGATGCAACAACAGGACGATACAGAATCCGTACCAATAAAGAACTGGAGGATCTATATGGAGACACTAATTTTGTACGAGAAATAAAATCTAAGTGACTGCAGTGGACGGGACTACCAGATAATCGCACAGTCAAACTCGCGTGGGAGGAAGCACCGGTAGGGAAAATACCACTGGGACGTCCTCACCTCCGCAATATTGCCAAAGATCTAAAGGCAATAAATATTGATAATCCGCTAGATGTCATGGCAGACAGGCAGCAATGGAGGAGTATTGTAAAGTCGGCAAAGACCCACCCAGGGTTGTAAGCCATGGAGTAGTAGTAGTAGTAAACACTAAATCTTTATGCCAAATTTCAAAATTTAAGGATCGCTGAAAGTTCCTCTAAATTTTAATGATGACTGGTAATTTAGTGACTGCCAAAAAAGCATAAGGGGCATTCTCTGTCAACTCGACACCCCCCTCTGCCCTGAAAAAGACTTTTGACCTTCAAATGGCTTCAAATATTATTTTAACCCTTACATTAAACGGCATCAAAACGTAAATTTTCCGCTCTTCTCTGAAAAAATATGGTGATTTCTTTGTGAAACACGTCAATAAATTCGAAAAAAAAAATTTTTCCACAAATTTGGATTTTCGATTGCTATATTGAGTCCGCTATTTTGAATTTTCAAAGTGACCAGACGGTTTTCAAAAGTGGAGATTAAAAGCGCTAGTAGGCATAATTTGTGTCAAAACTGTTCTGGGCAGAGGGAGGTGTGGAGTTGTATGTTGTAAAGAACCGCCATGTGATGCCGCGCCGGCAAATTAAAAAAGGAATACATCAAACCTCGATACACGAAACGTGCTACTTTAAGGATAGAGGTCGCATTATCCAGCATCGGCAACTAAATCAACCACGAATTCCGTAGTTTAAGTAAAGTGTCACACCAATAATCTCCCGAAAAGAGGTGCTACGAGTTTTTTAAGCCAACAAATACAACATTGTTAGTTGGTGAAGTTCTTGTGTTATTGAGTGAGCCATCTAGATATCGCCACTGTGTCTTTACTATTTCTCAACCGTGAAATCTGTGTATAGGATACAGATGTGAGATGATGGTTAGTACCGAATGTAATGACCTGATGAGTTCCATACTAGGACGAAACAGCGCTGTAGTTATTTTTTGAACCCGGAGTTTTTCCATGATCTTAGAGTTCTCCGCACTTTTTAACATGAGAGTAATATTTATCAACAGTATTTAAGTTCTCTCTTTATATATATATATATATATATATATATATATATATATATATATATATATATATAGTGGGAAATTATTGGAGCTTGGTTTAGAAGTGGTATCGGATCTTTCATACAGCCCTGATGTGACACCTTCTGATTACCATTTATTGCGAAGTTTGCAAAACTCTTTGCATGATAAAACTTTCATAAATCATGATGACATTAAATTGTGCTTTATTTAGTTTTTTGCTGATAAGGATCAAAATTTCTGTGAACGTGGAATCATAAAACTGTTTAAAAGATGAAAAAAGAACATTGAACAAAATGGAAAATATGTAATTTATTATAGTTTATTTTTTGTTTTAAAAATTTGTTTTATTTCAAATTGCAAAACCGAAATTACTTTCTTGCCGACCTGATATTTCAAGATCTTGTATGGAGTTTGTGTGGAACTTTTCATTAATTTCGAGTTCTTTTCAACGTTTATTTTAACAAAGAACTGTTTTATTATTTATTGGGCTTTTACGTGAATAAGTCAGATATAAAAGTTTTATTACCTAATCTTATAAAAGCTCTAAAAAAATAAAAACTTCCATTTGCTAAATCTGTTTCCGTAAACCTTTGTTTTCGTTTCAGTTCGTAGTAAAATAAACAGATAGGTCTTGAGTCTATCGGTCGTTTCCGATTACACTACAAATAAGAATAAAATTGATAAGAACATAAGGAAAATTCGAAAGAAAACCCGTTAGATAACTGAATCTTCCTGGAAAAACTGAACTGTCGGTTCGTTTTTCCTGGAAAATCAGAAAAAAGGAAATTTGTGACAGGCAAATGTTTATATTTATAGATCTTGATCATAGTAAATAGGAATCGGGAAATAAGAAGCAATGGTAAAAAAATCAACGGAATATACAAAATACAAGGTGTAGAAAGATAAAAGAAATAAGAATATAATTTGTTATATAGCTAAATCTAGAAATGGTTTGGCTCTTTGCAGTGTTTATACGATTTACTTTTACTATTAACACGCTTTACGGGTAGAAATCTAACTATTTCCACATCAAGAAGCTCTAGAAAGTTACAAATATTTTTGTTATAAAGAAGTAGTCATAGATAATATGACATTATCAAGAAGGTCAAAGTTCTTACAGTTTCAAAAATAATGAAAAATATAACTTCTTATTATTTTTGTTTATGTACTACTAACTAAATAAAATATTTAACGATTTTTTACTCAAAATCTATGTGTAAGACAGAAAAATGACAAGAGATACTTTTTACATAGAATCGGCCGAGGAAATAGAAAATATTTTTTATTTTCAAAAAAAAAAATAAATTTTTTTTAATAATTTAAAATTTTTTTGTTTATAACAATTGCCTGTATATTTTTCGGGAATCCACTCTCGATATTCCTAATGAGAGGTTCAAAATACCTACATATAAATATCCCACTGGCCTCATAGACTATTAGTAATAGAGATAAAAACTAAAAAATATTGGTTACTTTACCTTGTGGTTGATTTCCTTCATTTTCTGGTTCAATATCAGGTGGATACACTTCTCGGACCATACGAATCGACCGTTTTACAACTCCTGAAAAAAAAAGTATTTATTAAATTTTTTTTGAATTTAGAAATATAACTTAAATGGTTTTAGACAAAAACTTGTCAAAAAACTATTTTTGGCGGTTTCTTTCCTGTATTAATGTCATTCCATTTTATTTTAGAAAAAGGGCGCTTTAAAAATTCTAAAATTTGTTGACTTCTTTAACGGAATGTAATATTTGGTACTTAAGAGGACACAACACATGAATTACTCTATTTTTAAAACGTCACTTTGTATGTTTTTGGGTATCAATAATAATATATTGTAAAAATTTCAAACAATATATAAAAACGGCAAATTTAATTATATTTACCAATATCGCAACAAGTGTGGCCAGCTGACATTCGTCACTGGGATGAGTTCGGGATCGTCCCGTACTTTTTTCCAGAAAAGTATTTTTTCAGATTTGGAAATAGGTTTACCTCCGATGAGGCCAAGTCGGGTAAACAAGGTGCATTTATTACGACTTCAAACTTCAGGTCACGAATTTTGGCCATCACATCATTTATATTTCGGGAATAAGAAATAAAAATAAATATTTATCTTTGAAAATGGTTTTATTGTTTTTCAAAATGCTCTCCAAGATGATTAATTCAATTCCTTCTAGATGCTAACAAAGAGAACTCTAATTCAAGTGCAGATACATCAAGAAGTGATGCAAGAAGTGATTGAGAGGAAGAAGTTAATTCTTAAGATTAACCAGTGAATAACAGAAAGAACAAACATGAAAGAATAACTAATTGAATATTGCCTTTGGAGTACGCAGGACACATTATTAGATACACTGAGCGCTGAACTGGTTAAATAACAAGAAGACAGATGAGATACGCTGGATGACCATGATGGCATCAAGTGGTGTGCTGTTTTAAATTGGTACCAAATAGCTTAGGACAGACAGCAATAAAATCTTATAAAAGAAACCTATATCCAAAGGATGGAAATTGGTTATATCAAATTGACATTTGACGTAAAGGCCAAGTTTATCCATAGGTTAGTTCTTATTTGCTTTCCTAAAATCCTACTAGAACATACTTTATTTAACAATCAAAGTTTATTTGCTTCATAACTTTTTAATTTTGACAGATTTGGTGGAAAGTTGGGAATAATAAAATTGTGAATAAAGTCTAGTTCACCTGACGCTTGCTATGCTGTTGGATTATCCGCAGGAAGATGTAATGGTAACGATGCTGGTTCCAGTGATGAAAAATGATGTCACTGAAGGCTTCGATGTGAGGGGCCCCTGCTGAAATTCTGTGATAGATCATATTCTGCTGATGATTTCACGGAAAGATTTAACGAGAAGGTCGCGTCTTATCACGAGGGAATAAGTTTACCTTGACGGCCGATAATTGATAAATTATGAGGGGCCGAATAAGGGGAAACGTGTTGTTTCAGATTTATTTCAAGATAAGTTTTATTAATTACTAGTAGCTTTCATTAACTTTTGAAATTGATAAGTAATAGTGATAAAAAAATTAATAATGAAATTTGATAGAAAATTCTAACCTGAACTAACCTGTCGCTTTTTGCTTGCATCGAAATTATTTATAACACTAGTTCAGTAACGCATACATGTGAAGTCAACAGCCCAGAGAAACCATCACAATGCTTAACTAAATTAAACATGCAATCTAGCAACGAAATAAGTATAGTGTGAGCTATAATAAATTTATTCTTTATCATTTCCCTAGGTTTCTAGATGATGTTTCCTAAAATACTCTACGAGGTGTGGCTATAAAATAATGAGACTGATGCCTCTACGGAAGAAGTAGCACGCGCCAAAGGCAAACGACCAACAAACAGTGTAGCGTAAAGCCTTCTCTTTCGAATGTGGTGCCTTGTTTGTAGAGAAATCAGTCTCGGTGTGGTCTCCGATTGCATAAGAGCTTTTTTTGCCGAAAAAATAATAAATGTAAGATAGAGCAACGAATTGTCGTGCAATTTCACGACTGAAACTTTTCTTTTATTAAAAAAAAGTGTAGGACAATGACTGTTTATCACATGCGCGAGTTCCTGAGTGGTTTAATTGTTTCCAAGATGGTCGAGAAGACGTTGATGATGATTCACGCTTGGGTCGCCTTGTCATGCCAAAAAAGGATGAAATATTGAAAAAATCGGTAATCCGATTCGATGTGACTGTCGGTTCGTGCGATTGATGAAACTGTAGGAGTTGGCAAAGAATGCTGATTGTTTTTTCAATATTAATGGGATTGTGGACCTTCACCATTACTCCCTTGTTCAATTCCGTGAAAGAATAATAAAGAAAAGACCCGAATTGTGGATGAACAAGTCATGGGTTACCCATCTAGAGAACGTGCCGGATCATTCTGCATTGTCTGTAAAGACATTTCTAGCCAAGTACAATATCCCAGTGTTAGACTATCCTCCTTATTCGCCTTACCCTGCACCATGTGATTTTTATCTGTTTCACAAAGTCAAATGTGCATTAAAAGTCCGTTGAAGCTGTGAAAGAAATAGTGGCGCTCTCGCCATTTTATAGCCACACCTCGTACATTTTTGTTAAAATTGTGCTGAAATAAAAAGTTGAGTAAAATTAGGTAGTTCAGTTATACTCGTATATTATGGAAGCTGTGTTATAATTTATTATAAAAAATATCAAAGGATCCGACAATGAGTATAGTTACTGGTGACTTTAAAATATAATTTTAGGGTATGCTTTATCTCACATGTCACGTGAATTTCCAAAATAACCTTTAAAAGTAGCTTAATTTATTTTCTCATAGAATTAGTTAGTACAAAATACAACTAGGAATACAACTTTCTGACAGCATTGTATTACCTTCAAGTCAAAACTTAACTCTAATTCAAGTTCTAATTAATTTTATCGCGAATTAATGAAAAGCTGCAAACTTGGACGAGCGTTGCCGTCGTTAAAATTAATTACTATTTAGCATTTAAACTAAAATATTTCACCTCAAATTCACAGATGTGTCTAACTAATTTTCCTGTAGGAAACAAAGTACTGATATAAAACTAGATGTAACTATAATGTAATAGTAAATTTAAGGTTAATTTTAGTATATATTTTTGGTCCTGCATAATAATTAAAAGTTTTGGGGAAGTAATTTTTGTTGAAATTGTGATTACATATTAAAAGAGTTAAATAATAGTTGAAAACATAAGTGAATGAAGGTGTCACGATTTCGAAAAAATCGCATTAATAACAGTTTTAGTTGTAGAAAATGTTACGCAATAGAAATTATACTGGATATTTGATAATACTTTGGTTACTGATATCTTGTTGTGTCTGTTGGATGGATTCAAAGAAGAAACTTGTTCTATTGTTTTATAGAAAATGTATGGACGTGTTTGTTATAAAATAGAATATTATATAAGTTTTTATTGATGACTTATTAAAAACCACTACTAGTATTTTCTTGTTAGTCTCACACATATCTATATTAAGTTGTTTGTTATTTCACAACAGGTTTGGGTTGATTTTGATTTTTTTAAAACTAAATATCATTGATTCAATTATAAAAACCATGATTCTTTTGTTTTTTTTTTAAAAGCTCATAAGAAACAAGTCGATAGGATTTAGTCATATCTATAAACTGTATTTTATTATCGTATATAAAATACCCACGTAAATAATTCAATGAATATTATTTTATTATTTTTTTTTTAATCCGATTTACAAGTCAAACAGCTTCGCACTCTCTCCAGTGATTATTAACTCATACCAGGTATACAAAGATACCAAAAGTATGAAGCTCTGTGGGGACCCCTTCCATGTTATCGGATCCTAGGTGGTGTGGTCTTCTGTACTTTCTGCAAACTTTCGGACGGTCCGCGAGGTTGCAAGAAGAACTGCTTTCTGCATCGGTTTATACAGATGCTTACTAAGGCTCAGTCTCTTGATATTCTGCAGAAGGTTCTTTGGTATCACTCCAGTTGTTGATGGTATTATGGGAAGCGTGTGGACGCTGTTAATTGCCCACTGTCTGCGAACTTGTACCTGCAGATCTTTGTATTTGGCGATCTTCTCATTGTATTTTGGTCTTATGTTGTTATTAGGTATAGAAATGTCAATCAGTGTAGTTCGCCTAGAAATTTTATCTGTGAGTATAATGTCTGGCCTATTGTAAGGTTGTTTTCAAGAATAGGCTCCGGATTGCATTTGTAATAAGGCACTTTCCTGCCTGCAATAGTTTTAATTAATCTGCTAACTCTTGGTGGAGTATCTTAACGGCTGAGTCGTGTCTTTCCTTATACTCGGCAAACGCTTGGCATCCTCCAGTTATGTGCTAGATTGTCACTGATGTTTGATAGCCATATCTACATAACCTGTTCTTGAATAGTTAACAAGAAATCATCCGTTTCCGGAAACATCTGTCCTGAAATTAAACAGTAGTTCGATGCTGAGTTATCGAAATTGTCCTGGATAACCTCATTTGGATGCCGTCTATCAATTAGTTTCTGTAGCCAGGTTTGTGATTTCTCTTTGTCTGTTCGTTGGTGAGAAGCAATATTCCGTTCTCTAAGCTGTAGCGGCGTTCACTCGTCTGCAATAACTCGATGTGGTGTGTAAGAGTCCGCTAACGTGTGGAAATAAGAACGTAAGTTTATAATTTGTTGATCGAGCTGCTTATCAATATCCACCAATCTTCTTCCACCTTGGTGTCTTGGAAGTACTGTACGTTCAATAGCACTCCGAGGGCGGTGTTTGTGTGCTTATTTTCCTTTGCAGGTTTTCGATGTCTGTGTTGCCCAATTTTACAATTCCAAAAGAGTAGGTAAGCGCAGAGCATGCGTACTGTTGAAAGCCTTAAACAAATGTCTACTATTTAGACTAATTCGTAACACCCGTCTTACCCTCCTGACAAATTCGCGTGTCAATTCGGCTTTCATAGTGTCATGGTCAATTTGTTTAGCCTGTTTCATACCTAGGTATTTGTTTGTTCTGCTTCTATTGCAGCTATAGTTTCATCGTTCTGATTTCAAATACTTCTGGTTGTATCTTTCCTTTAACGATGTTCAAAATACGGCATTTGTCAAGTCCAAACTGCATTCCGATAACCCCGGAGAACTTTTCCACAATTTTAAGCATTGGTTCCAGCTGGTTTCTGGTAGAAGCCATCAGTTTAAGATTATCCATGTATAGAAGATGATTCAATTTTACTATCTCTTCGTTGTTATATCTAATACTAAAGCGGTATCTGGTGGATTTCAAACGGCGTGATAGTGATTTCACTGTAAGGCAGAACCATAATGGGCTTAGTGAATTGCCTTGAAATATTCCTCTTCGTATTGGAATTGTATTAGTTTCGATGGTATCACTGGATGGCATTTGTAATTGGATCCTAGTTCTCCATGTTGACATGATGCGTTCTAAAAAGAAAACAAAATGATTATTGACCTTATACATTCTTAATATAGTTTTAAGCCACTCATGTGGCTCCGAGTCGAATGCCTTCTTGTAATCCACATAGGCAGCAAAGAGGTTTTTTTCGGTTGGTATACGCTTGGTTACATATGACAGAGTCAACAATCAATTGTTCCTTGGATCCTATTGCTCCCCTGGTGCATCCTTTCTGTTGAGTTATTTTTATTATTTATATATTTATGTTACTAAACTTATATTTTATGTATCTGGATATATTTAACAATGCCCAATAGATGGTTATAAAATAATTTTTAATTAAAAACCGAAACCACTTTTCACTTAATTATTATCTAGCAGAAATAATTGTATTGTAATTTATGTAGATTTTCCGTTACATTTAACTTTTTCATTCATCAAATAAAAAATCAAAGCATATTTTCCTGTTTTTCTGTGCTCTGTCAGAACTTATCTTTAGCGGTTAGCGGCTTTTAATTCCAGAAAATTCTTGTCAGGAACCGGTTACTAGTTGGTCTATAAATTATTAAGGGGTAATAATTCGTGATCATTTTGTCATATTACTGCTTGGGTTATGGTTCAGTGGAGTGGTCTAGTTTTTATTCAAATAATTACAAAGCGCGAAGTGAAATGTATACATGGAATGGGAATAGTAGTTTCTTAGAGATATTGGGTCGCTGAATTCGAATTGCTTCATCACATCGGGTTTTTAAAATATCCTAACCAAAAAGTGCAATAAACACGGTTTTGATCTATATTTGAGGTTATGTACATCGCGAAAACGTCCTACTTTTTCAAATGCCGTTGAGTTTGTAGAAATATATTTCTTTTTCTTCGAGATATTCAATTTTTAAAAATTTCAAATTGCGAGAATCCAAATTTATCATTACTTTTGCAAAATAAATTTGTTTAAACAAATTATTGCAAAATTCATTATTTTTTGAATACACGTTTTCATTGCATTTTTACAAAAATAAATACGTACAATTAATTTTGCAATACGTAGATATGTCAATTGATGGGTGGTCAAATGTCCCCAATGAACCTGTAATATGTTCACTTATAACAACGGAACTTGTTGTGATCTAAATGAACTAAAATATCAATGATATGTAAAATCTTTCGTGACAGACAACGCAACGAACAAGGCTGGTATAAGAACAAATATTGAAAGAAGAACCAGTTCTAAAGTTATCATCTATGGTTACTCGGCATATCTTTTAAATTTGCTGTGCAAGGACTTAAAAATAAGGAATATTAAAGAAACTTTGGTCAAATAACCAAATATTTCCATAGCAATCATGTAATCCGAGGGGCAAAGCATTAGTTGTTCCAAGCGATGTAAGTTCAATGGACACAGTCCTTATATAAGCTCGTAGTCTTAAGACAAAACTTGATAACGTCTAGAGATACAGCCTAATCAAAATGTGGTACAAACACAAATAAATTCAATGCAAGCTCGAAATCACAATTTAGTCAATCTTCAACATTGTCTATAACCTTCAAAAATAACGCTGTTTTGTAATTATACTTATACGAATCTTTTTCTTAAAATCACCCAAGAATTTACATTCTAAAGTATTAACATGTAATTATAATACACCCTGGACTACACTATTTTTGTAATACCCTGTATATTCAACTCAAGACCAGACCAAAACCGATGGAATGCGATGGAATTACGGGCCAACACAAAAACATGTTAATTAACTTTAAACTAAAGTTAAAGTCATTTAGGTATGCCTTTTGAAAATATTTTACAGAAAAGAAAATACCTTTGCTAGCTTACAATGTTGACGCTAATGATTGTTAAGTATTTAAACCAAAGTATATCACCTTGTATCCAGATAAAACAGACAGAATCAGGTCGGAACTAGTGGCAACATCAAACAAAACTGCTCACTTCACCCATTTCTCTCTTCGTGTTGATAAATCGCGCACGAAAGCAGAGGTAATTTATGCCCTGCTCCGAATTTCGCTACATTTATTACTTTTATTTATGATTCGGCAAGAGTTGGAGCTCCCTTTTTCCGTCCTTTAAGGGTCTCTTTGACCTCTTCGGACCCATCTTCCTGGATTTCGGGTTTCGAGAATCTATTTGCATAACGGTCGAATATCAAAATTTGAATATTGAGTTTCAACAAATAACATTTTTTATCATGAATAAGGGGGAAATTCTAAAAAAGGCGTGACAAATACTGGGATTTCAATTCAAATAATTGCGTTGGAACCTGTTCAATTTCAATAAAATTTTCAAAAATTTGGGCAATGAGCATCGTTCTATTACGTCAAGGTATGCAAAAAGCTAATAAATACCCGGAGAATGGTAACCTGTGTGTTAATAAGTCGTAACAGGCATCACATTTGTCATACCGACATTATGTCTGGTGATCCTATACCACTTCAATTTTACTCCAAGAATAAAAGCTATGCTTTTTACGTACAATGTCTAAACCAGGACAATTTATACGCGTTTAGTAGAATTTCTCATTTTTTCAATCCCACATCATAAATGTTCAGACAGTAGGCTATGATCGTGCCTGGTGTCTGAGTGCAAGGGTGTAGTGAATAGTCTGACAAGGAATGGTTGCAAAATGAGACTCGTGCGAGTATATTAAATCGTGAAGAGAGTCTCCTAGAATAAGGTGTGCCAAGGAACATATACTAGGAAGCATCTTTCCTTAGCAAAAAGGAAACCGTGAATTGCGTAGAGACATAGTTGACTGGACATTGTCACCTGAGGGGATATCTTCATAAGATTGATGTCGTAAATGATCCTATGTACAGATGGTATGTGGAAGAGGATAAAAGGGTTTACCATGCACTTATAGAGTATCCAGCACTTAACGGACTGAGACAGAGACATTTAGGAGATATAATTTTGTCGTCGGGAGCTGTTAAGCAAGTTCAATCAACGATGCTGCTTGGATTCGCCAAAACAATCGACTTCGAATGACCTACAACTATGGATGTAAAAAAACCAATGAGGCCAAAGCATTGATGATCAAGTATTCAATCATTTATTCATCATAAATTGTTAGTAGAGCTGAAAATTATGTTTGCAACATCATATTTAGTTTAAATTGAAAAAATAAATACATCGGTTATAGATAGATCCTAATCCCTGAGTGTAGTTTGCAAAAAATTAAAAGAAAATTTTGCGAAAATATTTGGTTTTTAAGATATTCCTAACCAAAATGTACCTACTTTACAGGTTTGATGTGGTAGCAGACCCTCGTCTTGCAAGTTGGCCTAATTTTTTATTGCCTTATTGCTTAGGATGACTGTCTTAATAGAGGTACGTACTCAACGTATGTATTTTAAGGTCGTAAGTCGTCATTGCTCCGGGATGATAATGGCACACAATTTATTAGACTATAAGGTTCACTGACGAACTGTCTAGAAGATAAATGCCTTAAACGGAAGTCAAGTCAACGTGAAAATGGAACAATGAGGTATGGACATATTAACTAGTGTTGGAAAGGGAAAATCAAAAATTGTAATAAGATTTAAAAATTTGTTAGTAGATGGCTTCATTTGTGAGCGAAAGCATAAACTTATAAACTCGGTGTTCAAAAAATCCTAAATCTCGGATCTTTTTAAGTAGAAGCACGAAAAAGTAGCCACGCCTCAAAGCTCTTAGGCTCTGACATGTTCAAGAAGCATCGCTTTTTAGAAGTTCGTTAAAATATATATTGTGTTCAGCTACTCACAGAAGAGTAACCTTAAATTTTGTTAGAGCAATAAGTTTTTAAAAACAATCCTAGATCTGTTTTGATGTTACCTGATGACATGTGAGCGCTTTCAATCGAAGAAAATGACATTCTGTCGAAGAGAGGGAACTGTATTTCCATCTGGAATACTGGGGTGTGCTGTTCCACTCACTTATGTTGAGTTTGGGTGTGGTTCCATGTATTTCAGCTACTGTACCAAGACCAGGTTCGGACCCATCTGTAAATCAAACGGGATTTCCTGGCTGATTTAGTAATCGATCAGCTCCTGCATTTCAGTAAGTCTGAATGGTGTCATTCTCATTTCCCACAATGAACTCGTCATCATGCTTTTGATGCTGGTGTGTCCGAAGGCAGGTTCAGTCTACCAGATCTTATTTTGTTCCAATGTTCCATCCTGTATGCCCCCACTCTTGTTTATTACATCAAGGGAGGTGCTTCTCATGGCTTTCTTAATGTATAGACAGACCAGTCTCCTAAAATTTAGAAAGCTCCATACTGATTCACCTCCTGAGTGATTTTCGTTCACAATACAACTGAGCCATAATTTATCATGAATCTTACCACTGTAGTGTACAATATGTTGTTTTAATCCCCACGTTTTCCCCAGTGTCCTTTTTATTGCCATGATGGCTATTTTACCTTTGATTATAACCCTGCTGCACCGTGTTACCTTGGTTTCCTCCACCAATTTTTACAGGTTAGCCAAAGGATGGGTATGAACTTCAATTGGTCCAAGTTTGCTGCCCCGAAAGTTTGCTGACCCTCATGTTTATTATCTTTTTCGATTTAATGACTTGCAGTAACATGAATGAATGAATAAAAAAGGGGTGGTGATACTAGATCATCGATGCCTCGGTCTCCATTGGGCCCTTTACGTCCTACCATATCTGCAGGTTATTCGAGGCCGATCGCCTTTGCGAATCCAAGCAGCCTCGTTAGCTGAACTTGCCTAACTGCTTCCGGTCACAAAACTGTATCTCCGAAATATCTCTGTCTCATTGCGTTGAGTGCTGGGAATTCTCTGAGGACATGGTCAACAGTTTCATCCTCCTCCAAACACCATCTGCAGGTTGTGTCGCCTTTGACACCGATTCTATGAAGATGGCCCTTGAGGTGTCAACAATCCTACCACAATTCGCAGCTCTTTCCTTCCCAGGGAAAAATCTCCTTAGTACGCCGTGCAGTAGGTCCAGTTATACGTTCCTTAGTACACCTCATTCCAGGAGCTCCTCTCCACGATTCAATAAATTTGCTTTCCAGCAACGATTTTAATTCCCTTTTGCCAATAGCAATTGGGACAGGTAATATTGGGGTATATACGGTTCGGTCGCCGAACCCAATTTTGTCAGACGGTCTGCTTCATCATTCCCGCGTATGCCCGAGTAACCCGGGACCCATACGAGTCAGACTGTGCAGCCTTTCCTTTCCTTTAGTACATCCTTGCACTCAGACACCAGTCGCGAAGTCACGACACTGGATTTTAGTGCCAATATCGCAGCTTTACTGTCTGAGCATATATTTATTACTCTATGTCCCTCTCACAGAGATGGGCACTCTGCAGAATAGCATAAATTTCCGCTATGAAAGTTGTCGCACATTGTCCGAGAGCGTAGTACTCTCTGACTCTTGTGCAATAACATATCGTGTACTTTACCATCTCCTTTATTCGACCGCACGATTGCAATTCAGGTTGTTGTCTTAAAGATTCATTTTGTGCATGCAACTTAGGTGGCCATGTGTTTCGTCATACCTGTGATTACCCTTAATTGGGTTCGATTCCCTTGAAATAACTTTTTGGTTTAATTTTTTCTGATCAATTGTTTAACGGCTTTTCCTCTCATGCTTTTTGACATTCCAGTGTTTTGAGTTTTCATTCTGAAATTCCCAAACCAGTCTAGATATTACCTACTGCTTCTTGAGGGCCTTTAGGGCTGCTTGACTGTCAAAACATATATACATCGGCTTTTTAGTTGTAAGCTCTCCTTACAATTATATCCGCGCATTGTAAAATTGTAAAATTGTGTATATTGTTGTATGAAATACTGTTGAGAATTTACCCAAGAAAAGACTCAAGTTTCTTCTTGATTATATCACGTAATCTGAAGAAATATTTTATTCTTTAATAAGACTATTTGTTATTTTCAGAATTATCATTGGAATATATGTTTTCTAATTGTTTTTCTTCGTAATTTATGATGTTTTCTAATTGTTTTTCTTCGTAATTTTTACTTCATTACATGGGTTAAACAGGCAAGGCAATGTTTATGAGCTTATATGTAAAGTCGAATATACTAACTTTGTTCCCATTTCGGAATAATAAAGGAAATTATAAATTTTAAACATTTTCATATTCCACATATAAAATTTAAATAATGCGAGTCCAAGAAAAACCAATATAAGTTTAAATAAATTTTGGTTAATACTAGTTAGAAATGAGGATGGGTTGCTTGAAGAGATAAAGTAACTCTACTTTCTGTAATTTAATCTCAAGTTTCTAACTGTAAAGAAGTACCTTATTATTTTGAATAGGCAAGTGAATTCTTAAAGCGTGATTTTCTACGAGAAAACTATTTTTCTTATTTTTTCTATTATTATTATCTTGGCGAGAAATATAACCGGTTGTAATTTTATATTTAGGACTCTTAAAGGTGGTAATTTTTTACTGACACAAAAAAGCTTTTTACTGAATTGCTTTTTTATATGTTGGGGCAAAAATGCAATTTTTTTCACAATTTCCAATATTTTTGCTTAATAAATTCATTGGTAATTACGTAGGATATAGTATGGGTCGCTCATATTGCAGAAAAAAAGACTTATGGAGAGAATCTTGAAACACAAACGTTGAAGGAAATCAAACGGCACATCTCAACATGATCGTGAGGTTGACCTTAGAATTGACCCAAAGGTCAAGTTGATGTATTTCTGTATTGAAGAAAAGGAAAATGGGAAAAATTCTACATCCAATAATATAAACAATTATGGAGATCAAGTGCCATCTGATGATCATTTGAAGGAAAACTGTACTTTTTCGATAAATTAGTACCTAAAATTAACCTACAATATAGAAACTTTGCAAACAACAGTTGAAGATTAAGCCGTTTTTTAGTGAGAGTCCATATTTTTTGCTGCAGAAATGAAAAGTGGAGAAACTTAAGGTTTATAACTTAAAACATTTCCTATGTCTCAGTTAATTTTCGTGTTTTATTATATTCTTGAGTATCTAAATAAATATTATTATATATAGAGACGACAGTAAGATTCCCTCTTACGGCGTTCAAGGAAGGCCCCGTCTATAGAAGTCGCAGTCTTATTGAGGAGTCCGACTGTAGACACTTGGGGTCAGGATCAAACGCAAACAGTTTTAACAGTTTTAGTATAGTGGTAAAGATTCACATTTGAGTGATAGCGCATTCACATTGCATGTCTCATCAGAATGTTCCATTTGTACAATAAAAAATATGGGTTTCTATTAAAAAGACAACTTAACCTTGAAATCTTTTTCAAGGTCTACGACAAGATACCAATAAAATGACTCATACAATTTTCTATAACTTTTGTGTTTAAAGTTTTTTTCCATCTTGCTTAGTTTCCTTGTAATGGGCTGATTTTTATTATTAATTCATCGATAAGGTAGAGTTTTCTCTCTTAGGACCTGAATAACTAATTATCTCCACTTTCCATTTTTCAAATAAAAAATATTGTTTCCTATTAAAAAAATTAACTTCACCTTGAAATGCACTTCAAGGCCATTTTAAGGTCATCTATTGAGCTAAAAGTTTCTCTTTATAACACTTTGTTTCCGCACTATAGGCTAATTTTTTACTAATACACCTTAAAGGCACATTTGACCTTCAGTTGACATTTAACTCTCCAACTTATTTGAACCATTGAACAGTAAAATTTCCCTCTTTCTAATTTTGCAATAAAAAATTAATGTTCGGAATATAATAGTATTTTTAATTTTTTTTTATCAAATTCACTGGGAAGATCAATTGCCTATATATATATATATATATATATATATATATATATATATATATATATATATATATATATATATATATACAAACCAAAGTTAAATTGCCATTTTGTTTATATATTATGACCTTCAAAATGACTTTGAATTTGTATATCAACTTTGTTTTTCTACTAGGAATCTTTATTTTTTATTGCAGAACTTGAAAGCAGGAAAAATATCCCGTCCAACGATAAAATATATAATGTTTTTTTACATTCAGAGGTCGTTTGAAAGTCAATTAATCACACTTGTCTGACAGGAAAACCCATAAAGTCTTAGAAACTAAGCAGTTTGTCGACAAGGGTTTAATAACAGGAGACATAAGTTTCTTTATGCTACCGTTTATGACCTTGAAACTGGCCTTGAACTTGAAATACAAGAACAGCTTGGTTTTTCTGAATAGAAACCTTTATTTTTATGGCAGAAATGAAAAGTGGGGAAAATTCCTTGTTCGACCAAATAAATATGTTTTTTCCACATTTAGAGGTTAATTGAAGGTCATTCGCAATATTTGGTAGAAAGAGGTTCCTATGCATAAAAAAGTTGATCTCTAAAAGGCCTTGAAATACAAGTTCAAGGTCATAAAAGGAACGTTATTTTAACATAAATAGACCGATGTCTCTTGTAATTAAACCGTTTGATTTCTAAGCTTTTTCGCATTTTTCAGTCAGACGAGTAAGCTTGACCTACAAATGACCTCTAGATGTAAAAAAATCATATGAAAAACTTATATCGGTGGACAGAGAAGTCTCCCTACTTTCCATTTTTGCAATAAAAAAATAGAGGTTCCTATTTAAACAAACAAAGTTAAAGTAACAAACGTTTGGCTCCTTAAAAGTAAAGAAAGTAATGCCTCTTATGTTTTTTTTTCGGAAAATGCTCAGTTTCCGAGATGTCTGAGTGTCAAAGTTAAAATGGGCGAAAAATTTTGTATCTAACTAATGTCTAGTGTAGTTTTTATATAAGATGTCTTTTTTGCAAGGAAAATAAATTAAAACACTAACCAAATCAAGTAATACCAATTTTACATCCAGTATTGAATCAATATCGATATGAATGATGCCGAATCGGACTATCACTATTGGAAAGTCAGAAATTTTTCGCATTACATTAGGAGTGAAAATTATGGCAGTGAAAAACCACTGGAAAATATCAAGGCGATTCATAAATCACCATCGTTTTCTCACTAACTATCAAGAAATCCCTATATTGCCTAACTCTAGTTCAATCCAATAATCCAACTTATTTCGACTCCGAGCAAAAATTGATGGAGAAACCCTCCAAATTTGGTTTTGGCGGCAACGCTTTTTATCGCATCTGATTAACCTGCTGTGTGTACGTCAACAAAGTTGCAGTTGACTGCTAAAACAAAATGTTTCTCCGAAACTGAATCATTAAACAGAAAAATCTATCAAACAATGAAAAATTTACAACATGGCTAAATTTTTGTTTTTAATAAGAAATACCATTCAATTTACCAATTATGCATCGACCCAAAAACAACCATTAACCCTTTTGCATAAATAATAAATTAATAACAATGATGTAGCAACAATTCACAAAAGTTATTTAATAACATCTTCGTCGAAATTAACATGAATAAATTACGTAACGGATCGGCAACCAAAAAAAAAAAAGACCGACAAGTGTGTTACAGGTGAAAGTGCATTATTACCTTCTTAGCTTATTGATTTTCGTTTATGTAAGAAGCTATATTGACCGACTATTGACGAATATTTGTAAATTTTATAGCTACCGAATACAATTCCATTATTCGATGACTATGTATTTTTTTTTCGTATTAACTGACTTAAAAAAACATTTATCTTGCTCGTTTTTCTATTTGGTACTTGGTTATTAATTCTTGTTAATCTAGGAAAAGGTTGGGTACGTAACATCCACAAATCTACTACTATGAAACCTTCGATATTGGATCTGTTGCTTTAAAATACCAATTTGGGTCAAAATTCCGAATACCTAAATATAACTGAAGTGTACTTACAACAAAGCAACATGGCTTGTGAAGAAAAAGTATATATCTAAGCATGCGCGGATCCAAGGGGGGGCGGTGGGGGGGATCGACTCCCCCAAGAGCTTTGAGTTTAGGAAAATAGACCCGATTTCGCCAATTATACTATAGTTTATTTAAGAACTAGAGAGAATAATAAATCATTTTTTACCCGTTTTCTCTTCGCAAACTACATGTGTTCTTTAGTTCGGTGTCTTTAGCAAAATCTGTTAGACACATATATTTTTCATAGGAATTGGTTAGAAATTTCATAATCAAAAATACTAATCTATAATAATGGACTGTTTGGGTTGGATAACAATAGATATGTGGAAGTGTGAAGTGTTAAAAAGAAATTTATTCCTTGTCATAGGCGTCGGAAGGAGGTTTATTTTATCACCAAGTATTTATGACATAAAATATTATTTCAGTAATAACTAAAATAAAAAGTGTTTATAATATTATTTTTTTTCTTACGATTTCTTAATAATTCACATACATTACAAAATGTAGATAATTTTGACATATTTAACACAAATCGCAACTGTATTTTTATTATTTTTGATTTATCATAGAAACCGTTTTAGGCACATTCTGACTAAAATGTAGCCTTATTCTCTTAAAAAATTCTAAGTTATAATTTTAATACTTACAAAATACCCATTGTCAAAAATATAAAAAGTTAAACATAAAAAAAATAAATTCGTCCATATACTATTAAAATATTTTTGGAGTCATTTTATTATTAATTAACAACATTTTTAGAATATTTGACGTTTCAGTTTATTTATTTCTTAAACCATCTGCAGAATTACAATTAAACACTAAAAAGGGATTCAAATGCAATTCGTTTTTATATGTTACACTTAAAATTAGACCGACTTATTTTTATTTTTATTGTACTGATATCTTAATTTAATTTAATTTATTATATGAAAATCCGATAGCCCCAAACAAATAAGATAAACATGTTAATTGTACACGCTCAAGAAAAAGACACAAATACAATAATAAAATATTAAAAAACTTACGGGTAATTGGAATTAAATATATACAAAATTAAGGAGTGGGATACACTAAAATAAAAATATATAAAAATTTAAAAAAAAATATAAACAACATTAAACAATAAAACACAAAAAAAACAAAAACTTAAATAATAAATTGTGTTTACACTGGTAAATATTACGTATCTAATTCCTAGTCAAAGGCAGTGAAACTATCTTCGCTCAAATTAATTATAATTGGTTCCTTTATCTCACCGATCATGAGATCGAGTTTTCACATTTTGTTTTATTCTTTTATTATATGGATTTTTCCCAATTTTTCGCAGTAACTTTATTCAAAAAAATCTTTCAAAACTTCTGTTAAATTACTAATTTTGTAAGTTGTGTTATTTCTAGCAACTCTACCTTTTACTTGAGAGAGATATTTATTTCTACAACGGACAGTTTCCGGACGATCTACAGGAATAGATTTTCTATTTGGTTTTTCTTAGCAAAAATTAGGTTCTCTGACGAAATTCCAGAGTTGTTCTTTTAATTTCAATTAAATCGCGATCTTCATTGATTTCAGTTAGAATTTGGTCGACGGTTGGGATCTGCTTCTCATAATAAAATGTATGTACAATCCCTTTAATTGCAGTTTTCACCTCTTCTTCCCACGAGGTTTTTCGTCTGCCTGCGATCGAATGTGGTTTGGGAGTATTAACAATTCCAGTCGTTTTTTTCTCATTTAGTATTCACTACATAGTAGGTTTTCCAACTCCTGTCATTTTGGAACATATCTCAACAGAGCTTTTAACATTATTATCCAGATATTGATATCTTAAGGTATCATAAACACTCATCGTAATAAGTTTTTCATTGAGGAAAAAATGCCCTGTTTTAACGATTTTCTAATAATTATAGATGTGGAAGCCATATCTTTAGGGTATCTTACTAATCTTACTAATCTCAAATAATATATAAAAACAAGCGCAAACAAGATAAATCACTAAGAACAAACTGTAAGGTGTACTTTGCTCACTAACAGAAATTTTATGGTTGCACTAAATGTATAAAAGCTTATAATATTTAAATATAATGAAATATAATTAGATTTACGGCAATCCTCAGTTACCTGCGGCACTGGAGCAGGTACGTTGGAGGTTTTGGTAACAGTTTTATTATTCTCTCTAATTCTTGAATAGAGTATAGGAATGTGTATGTTTGCGATCACCCCCGCCCCTACCAAGAGCTTTGAGTTCAGGAAAATTGAACCGATTCTGCCTTTTATATTAGGAATGTGTATGCTACTGGCACTCCCCCCCCCCCCCCCCCCCGCTGACAACCATCCTGTACTTTTGTGATATCACCGCCCTCACCCCCCCAAAGCCAAAGGCTGGATCCGCTCCTGTATCTAAGGCAGAACAATACAAAATTTTTTTGCCTACACTTAAAATATTCGAACTCTAAAGTAAAAGTCTTATTAAATTTTTTTCGATTCTTCTTATTAGTTTTAGCACAGTTAAAAATAATTATCTGTTGTCATCTTTTTCTCGCAATACTTATCTAAAGTATAAAAAAGTCTTGTATTTCCTTTATTCAATATTCAAAATGTAAAAATAGAGAAAGGAACCAGAATACCTAAGAGCTATCAAACCCAAGAATACGTTTCCTTTCATATTTTCCAATTTATTTTTCTATACTTACAAAAACCAATTTTTATCTTTCATCTTATTATATATTTTCTTGAATGTCCAATAAAATTATTTTCCTTCGGTATGTTTTCACTAAATTTCACCTTCAAGGGGTTTTATATTTCTACAAGAAAAACGTGTTTTTCCTTTTTATTCGTTTTTATACCGAATTTTTTTCTAAAAGCCTAATATTTTTCGGTTTTCCGCAAACAAATTTAATATTTCGCTTTTCACAAAGAAATCTTTAATATTTTATAAATCACTTTGATGCATTAATTCTAAAAAATAATTTGAAGACTTCGCTATATTATTTTTTTCTATTTGATGTCAAACAGTATTAAACTAGTGATAAGAAATAGACTTATACAGCCAGAATCATTAAGAAAATATTAGAATTAAACCCAATCTAGTCATAATTTATATTACATATGTTAACAAATAAATGATTATATAGAGATATTAAGGATAAGAACCTGGCAATAAAGCGTTGAAATATGTAAGAGAAATAGTTGTATCCCGAAAATAAATAAAGTTCTCAACTTTTGCCGGTTCAGTAAAAAAAAAAAATGATTCTCTTATGCTTGTATTTTTAGGGTTTAAAACTTGCCTGGCCCATTGTTACTCTTGTCACTTTAAGCCCTCTGTTGTCAAAAAGATGGTTTTAAAGTTAAAACATGTTAGTGCATCTGGCTGTTATGTTCTTACTGAAATTTTAGTTTTTTAAATTCCGCACTACTGCGATGAATGTATAGATGTCGTTCGACTGACATATTTTTCAGTCTGACATCGAAAAGTCGGCAGGTTTAATATCCTGCCGACAAGTCTCGAAATTTATATTTTATGTAGACATGTTGCTCTTGATTCAAGACTTTTCCAAATCAAGATTTGTTACAACAAATTCATTAGTTTTTTGTAATGTAATATTTCCTATGTTGTCGACAGAAGCTGAAAATTTGCTTTCTCAAAACTATTATTTCTATTCTGGGCACGAAAAAAACTTTTCAAATGCTTGTGATTCGTCAAAATTTGTCTAATAATTTTGCTAAAAGTTGTTAAAATCGTTAACGAACCTTTTGACAATTCCTAATTAGTAATATAGAAAACTTGGTAGAAGATAAACTCCGAAAGTTCAAAAATTTTTACATAGACGCAATTGTTTATCCGCTAAAATTAAAAAGTTATAGTTTTTATGGAGAATCATACAGAGACGTGCAAGGCACCGTTTGATTTCTGAAGATTAGCACTAATAAGCCGCTTGAATACGAAGTCAGGCCAGTATTGTCTCAGTGTCATATTCAGACAGCGCAACTGTCTCAAGCCAGCAGTGTTGCCAACCTACCTCGTTCGAAAAACGGTAGATCTGTTCGGAAAAAACGTATATTTCCAAAAAAAACGGTAGGGCTGTTAGATTCACACTAAATAGAATTTTATATGTGTAATAAAGTTCAATTTTACGTCTAAATTAACAAAAATAACAATATGTATGTAAAAAAATAAGTTAAATCTTTTGTAATAAGTTAGACATACGATTACTTAAAATTTAAGAGGATCGATATGAATACAAATCGGTTTATTAATTTTTTTAATTAACTTGCCGACTTACATTGTTATCACTACTGTCACTTTTTTGTTTTTGACCGAAAAAGGAGAATTGAAAATATTAATTGTGAAATTTCTACCAACTTCTCTATATATAAAATCTGTTCTATATGTGAAAAGTCAGATTTATATCTGTTCTTTTTTATTGTGCCCTGGTAAACAAAGATAGAACAACAACGGACTTACATGTGCGGACTAGTGATTTGAAGAAAAATTTTCGGCCTTCAAGCATGAAATTTTTTAGGTTCCGTAACGTTTCTATTTTATAATTAGTATAAGAATACTATTATGCAATAATAATAAGGTTAATAAATATGTAATACATTAGAACGCATCATGTCAACCTGGAGGACTAGGATCCAATTGCAAGTGCCATCCAGTGATACCATTGAAACTAATACAATCCCAATACGAAGGGGAATATTTCAAGGCGACTCACTAAGCTCATTGTGGCTCTGCCTTACAATGAACCCACTGTCACGCCGTTTGAATTCCACCAGATTCGGCTTCAGTATTAGAAATAACAACGAACAGGTAGTAAGATTGAATCATCTTCTGTACATGGATCATCTTAAACTGATGGCTGCTACCAGATGTCAGTTGGAGCAAATGCTCGAAATTGTAGAGTTCTTCGGGGATGTCGGATTGCAGTTTTGACTTGACAAGTGCTGTATTCTGAACATTATTAAAGGAAAGATGCAACCAGGAGCATTTGAGATGTAGAACGGTGGAACTGTAGCTTCAATGGAAACAACAAACATACAAATACCTAGGTATGAAACAGGCTAAACGAATTGACCATCATATTATGAAAACCGGTAGAATGGTAGTCCTCAATGAACAACGGAGATGTACCTTTCAAAATGGCAAGATTGGCAACACCGTAAGCCAGTAATCGAGACAGGACAGTAGATGGAATGCCAGTCTAACTTTCTAAGATAGTAATGTACCCCCAACGCTAATAGCTCACAATTGTTTTTCAACCAATACTGGCTAAATCAAAACTTGTTGCTTAGTTTACAGTTGGGTTTGCAGTTTTTATGTTTCAAATGGCAAATCATTAAGTTAATTAGACTTTATAGCGTGTCTATGGCTTTCAGATTTGGAGGAATATCGAAATTTTCAAGCCATTCATCTTACTCTCAATCACGGCTTCAACCTCATTTAATATTAATAATAATGCCTTTTTCATTACTATTCTTAAATACATTCTATGTTTTCAGTTCATCTTTATGACAGTAATAATTAGTGTAAACACTCAATTGTTTAGTCTACTGGCCTTCAATGCATTTCAGAAAAAAGAACGTAGATCTTCTAGATAGATATTACATAAAACTTTATGTGCTACAACGTTTAATTTTACGTTTAAATTGACAAAAATATATATGTGTGAAAGAAAATAAGTAAAATCTTAATATTTCTGTTATAAATTAAACATTGAATTACTTTAATCGGTTTTATTAATTTTCTTAAATAACTTGACAACTTAAATTACTATCACTATTATTACTCTCTGTTCTACATGTAGCAAGTCAGATTTGATCTGTTCTTTTTTACTGTGCACTGGTAAACAAGGAGAGAATAACAAAGGACTTACGTGTGCAGCATTGCGCCATCTAGTGAACTGAAGAAGATTCGTGGGATTTTAAGCATTAAATCGTTTAGATTCCGTAGCGTATCTGTTATTTAATATAATGATAATATTATGCAATAAGAGTCTCTTGCAATTTTTTTACATAAATATGTAATAAATTACAACGGTAGGGTTGGCAACACTATTGTCCTGACTTCGTGTGCAACTGGTATTAGTCCCTCAAAAAGGAACATTAAGTTATATTGTGCAATTTTAGTCTGGTATATTTAAATACACACACTGTCTCTTTAGTTGCTCTAGAAATTTTCATTTAACGTCATTATGCTCTATGTCTCCATTAAGCGTTTAAATATTTTCCTAAAATTTTCCATTTTGCTCATTTATTGCGGCCCGATTAAATACACCAAAATGGAAATAAAAGTTTTAATGGACGGACGGACATGTTAATGGAAATATTGAAAAATGAAACACAAAAATGCATTAAGCGAAATTGCGGGGTGTAATATCATGATGATGGCCGTTCCATTTTTAAATCGATTGGCGTTCTTGTTTAGATGGCCAAGAGGGTGTTTTTAAATGTGTAGTTTTATTAAACTTGGGTAAATGCGTCTAGTGGCTCATTTTCGTCCCGCATTTTTTCGGGATTTTTTCGTTCGCCCCCATATTTTTTGCAGGGAATATTAAATAGAAAAAGCTTGAAGAAATTCTCGCTTCCATTACGAATATCAATGGCGGATGCCCGAAAAATGATCAGGTAATCAGCTATAAACAAAAATATGTTAATAATTAAAAAAAAATTTGTATAATAAAAAATATTTTCGTGTTTTTCGGCCGATTCTCAGCAAAAAGTGTCTCTTGTGATTTTTCCGTCCGATGGATAATTTTTGAATTAGAAATGGTAAAACATTTGAAAAACGGCATTTTTGGCCGCTTTTCAACATAAATAATTTTTGATTCGGATTTGAAAGATGTCGGCTGAGGAACACAAGTGTCGAAAATTGTCGGCATACGTTAAGACTTGGTCTCAAGTGTCGGATACCATGAGTATTCTACCTAAAAATTGTGTCTTTTTTGTAGCAGAAAAATCTTATCAACCTATTGCATGAAATCCTGTTTCTGGATACCAGTGATGTAACCAAGTTCCATCGCTTGTCAATGTGAGAAAAATTCAGAATCTGCAACCAAGAAAGTTGCTACCTTAGCCGTTTTTGTTCATCATCTTGGAACCAACTTTGTTGAAACTTTACTCTTATCTAATTTATTATGTAAATTGTAACGCTTCATTCAGATATATTTGTTGCTTCAGCAATACCTGACATGTTCAAAAATCGATCTTCAAGAACCATTATTTCTACTTCCCCGAAACCATTTCAATGTTTATGCAAAATTGTAAAGAGTGATGGATGAGGAAAAGAAATTGTGATCCATAATGAGGGATTTCAACGGCAGACCCGAAAACTAAAATCAAAAAGTATAGATAACTGAACGCTTGGGAAAGCAGGCGAAAAAAACAAAAAGGAATAACAGAGAAAGAATAATAGAAATATGTATGGAGAATGACCTATTAATAAGCAACAGAAAATTTGTACATAACAATAACCGCAAAGATATAAAAATAGAAACTAGTAAAAAGGAAAAGTGTTTAATTGATTATTTTCTGATA
The DNA here is from genome assembly GCA_034092305.1 of Diaprepes abbreviatus. Classification (NCBI taxonomy): domain Eukaryota; kingdom Metazoa; phylum Arthropoda; class Insecta; order Coleoptera; family Curculionidae; genus Diaprepes; species Diaprepes abbreviatus. The sequence goes on from JASJET010000070.1 coordinate 936,244, forward strand.
AGGCAGAGTAAATGAAAAATGGTAAAAAATGTGAAAATCTCAAGGAAGGTGGAAATAGAAAGCGATCACAACTTGGTAAAACAGAAAAGAAAGGAAAAAGAAAGAGCAGGAAATAAATATGAAAATAAAAGATTATAAAATGAAAGAAATGGGATGGTAAGAGAAGATAAAGAAGTATAAACAGAAAGGAGAAAATAACGGACAGATGGCGACAACATTTTTAAGAATTAGCAGATATAAACGTGGAGAAAGATGAGAAAAAGAATACCAAGAATCTAATACAGAATATAAGATTCTATACAGGAAGAAGAAATATTAGAGAGCGTAAGAAAACTGAAATGATGAAAACACCCGAAATGATAATAATAGTAATAGGAGAAAAAGAAATAAAACATCTAAACAAACTAATGAATAAAATTATACAAGAAATAAAAATTGCGAAACAATGGAATTCGGGAATATTACTGCAAATACATGAAAAAGGTGACAAGATGGATTGTAATAACTATAAAGAAATTACACTGGCAATCGTTTCCGAAAAAATATTAGCAAGCATAATACAAAGGAGAATAAGTATAGAAGACATTGAATGTGAGTCTAGGACGGGAAGAAGCACGCAATATCTAATATTTGCGATAAGACATTATAAACAAGAAAAAAGCGATACACATTTGTTTTATAGACTAGGAAAAGGCTTTTGATCATGTAAGAAGAGAAGGTACATGAAAGGTTTTGGAAAAATAAATATTAATAAAATAACGATGTAACTGACAAAAGGGATGTATAGGAAGAAAAAAAACATAGTAAGAACGAATAACGAAGAGTAATGAATTCGAAACAACGATAGGACCGAAAGAGGGGTATGTGCTAAGCTCCTTACTGTTCTCGATAGAAGCCTTAAAGGATGATAATTGATGATTTAATGAAACCATTAAAAATGAGATAGTGACAAATGCATTAGACGAATTTGAGTGAAATGATGTTTATGAATGATATAGCAATAAGAGTTGAAATAACTGGAGATCTACAAATCACAAAATTAATTATAAAGATAAACACCGGTAATACCAAAATAATAATAATTTCAGTAAAAAGGATAAGAGATGACATTAAAATATAAGGAAAACATTTGAATACGTGGAAAATTATAAATATCTGGAAATAATATTACAAAGTGTTGGAAATATAGATTAAGAAATAAACTAGAGAGTAAAGAATGATTTACATGATGAGGACAACGTTTCTAAACAGAAAGGGAAATTCTAGAACAGATCAATAAGGAAATAGCAGAAGAGTGATAAGACCAACAATAATATACAGTAGTGAGACATGAACAATGACAGAAAAGCCTAAAACATATGTGAATGCAGTGGATATGAGAAGAATAGAAAATAATACCAAGAGAGATAAAAAAAAGAAATGAGGTATACTGGAAGAACCTGGGTGGCTTGATAATGACTGCTGTATGAATAAGGAGAGATTGGAGAGGGAAACCAAAAAGAAAATGGAACGAGGATATCAGACTTAGCATAGAATGCAGACAACATCCACTTTGATTACATTGGGGCCTTTCATCGCAAAGTAGAAAGACATAGGATTAAGCAAATAAGCGTTACCATCGATAGAAGCACGTTTTTATTGAAACTGTTTTGACCCATACTTTACTTTAAAATATGATAGAACCTCATTATCATACACAGTAATTTTTAGTTAGCGAATAATTTAAAAAATTTAATGACACTGCAATTTTTCGCAACTGATTTTATGCTGCAGAACACTTTTTAAAACACAAAATATTGAATGAACTGAAAAAAAACTGACACACAACTAGAAAAGCTTATTAGTATTGGATGTTGCTAGGCAAAGCCCATTCAGTTGTTTCTGTTACGGCTAGTTAGAAATTCGGAGTTGGAAAAATGGCGAAGGAATATGGTTGTGACATACAGACGGGCAACTGGGTATGAACGACGAAACTACGAAATTCTAAAAATAGCATGTTTATAGGTTATAAGAATGAATTTGATGAACTTAATTTAAATGCAATTTATCTAAAATAGATTAATTATCCATGACTTTTTCGCTGTTATATCCGACCGGAAATTGAAAAATTACGAAAGAACATCGTCAGAGATAGAATCAGACATTCCAGGTAGAAAGAAAATTTCGTTTTTCCAGATTGCCAATAATAAAAATTAATGGCCTTCGGAGGGAAAATATGATTTTAGCAGAAATTACTAATAAAAGGAAAAAAGCTTTCGAAAATAGAATGTCCTTCGTCCATTCGGGCCAGGTTTATATAAAAAATTTAATAGAAACATAGGTAATAAATTTTGTTTTCCAAGAATTTCCTCTAACAAATTAAAATATAGATATTTAATACTGTGTAACAAAAGAAAACACAGCGGAAAATGTAATTAATAAATAAAAAACATTAATTAATCAAAAAATTAATATCAGTTTGGAGGTTAATTTATTTTGTACGCCCACGTAAAGGAAGGACAATGACAGAGACCTGTTGTTAGTCTAGAAATTATATTTGAGGTAACATATGGGCGGGTAAGATACTACAGCCTATTTAGAAAATAATACTAATTAACCCCTTTACCATAATTTAGTAATAAAATTATCAATTCATTATTTAATTTCTAATAGATTTATACAAATATAGGGTGTCCGGGAAAATGTGGAAAATCTCGCGGATGTGAAAAAAATACGTGGAAGGAATACTACAAGTTCATATAAACTTTTTTCGTATGGGCCTCCACTTTGGAGATGTGGGCTTCCAAAGAGCTGCAATGAAATCAAGTTCTTTACACATAATTATTGCACCATCAGGTATATTCCATTTTTTTTAGTAAGATCCTTTACACTACTATACAAGAAAGTGTGTCAATTAATCACAGCTGCAAGGACGGACTAGGTGTGACACTTATGACACCATTTTTTGCACCCTGTATGATAAGAACTTTGGGCAACATTTTTTACATACCTTTAACTATTGACTAAAAATTAAGTACTCCTCATTTCAGGGGCGGAGCCAGCCTCTCGCTTTGGAGGGGGGGGGGCGGTGATATCAGAAAAGTACAGTATGGCAAGCGAAAGCAAATTGTAGACAGGGGGGGGACACCAGCAACATTCCCATTTCTAGTGTAAAAGGCAGGGTCGGGTCTATTTTTATGAATTTGAAGCTCTTGGAGAGGGGGGAGACCACAAAAAAAAACAAGTTTTCGACAGAGTAGGAGGATGCGAACAGCATACACCTTCCTAGTATAAGAGGCAAAATTGGGTCTATTTTCACGAACTCAAAGCTCTTGGGGGGAGGGGTTATCGCAAGAAAAACAAGTTGTCAATGGAGGGAGTGGCAGCAGCATACACATTCCTAATATAAAAGGCAGAATCGGATCTATTTTCCTAAACTCAAAGCTCTTGGGAAGGGGAGGGGCGATCGCAAGCATACACATTCCTATACTCTATTCAAGAACTAGAGAGAGTAATAAAACTGTTACCGAAACCTAAAAACGTACCTGCTCCAATGCCGCAGGTAACTGAGGACTGCCGTAAATCTAATTATATTTAAATATTATAAGCTTTTGTAAAGTGACTGCACCAATAAAATTTCTGATAGCTCAATTTAATTTCTGTCAGTGAGCAAAGTACACCTTACAGTGGGTCCTTAGTGATTTATTTTGTTTGTGCTTGTTTTTATATATTATTTGAGATTAGTGAGATATCCAAAAGATATGGCTTCCACATCTATATTTATTCCAAAATCGTTAAACCATGGCATTTTTTCCTGAACTAAAAACTTATTACGATTAATATTTATGATGCCTTAAGATATTAATATCTAGATAATAATGTTAAAAGCTCTGTTGAGATGTGTTCCAACATGACAGGACTTGGAAAATCTACTATGTACCAAATACTGAGGGAGAAAAAAACAGCTAAAATTGTTAGTAATCCCAAGCCACATTCGATTATAGGCAGACGAAAAACCTCGTTGGAAGAAGAGATGTAAACTGCAATAGAAGGAGTTGTACATACATTTTATTATGAGAAGCAGATCCGAACCGTCGAGAAAATTCTAACTAAAATCAATGAAGATCGGGATTTGCTTGAAATTAAAGGAACCGAGCTCTGGAAATTGCTCAAAGATCTTAATTTTTGCTGGGAAAAACCAGATAGGAAATCTGTTCTTATAAATCATCTGAAAAATGTCCGTTGGAGAAGGAAATATTTCTCTTAAGTAAAAGGTAGAGTTGCTAGAAATAACACAACTTACAAAATTAGTAATTTAACTGAACTTTTGAAAGATTTTTTTGAATAAAGTTACTGCAGAAAATTGGGAAAAATTCATATAATAAAAGAATAAAAGAAAATATGGAAACTCGATCTTATGATCGGTAAGATAGAGGAACCAATTATAATTAATTTGAGCGAAGATAGCGCCACTGACTTTGATTAGGAATTAGATACGCATTGTTTACCAGCGTAAAAACAATTATTTAAATTCTGTAACATATAAAAATTAATTTCATTTGAATCTCTTTTTAGTGTTTAATTGTAATTCTACAGATGTTTTAAGAAATAAATAAACTGAAACCTCAAATGTCCTAAAAGTATTTTTGATTAATAATAAAATGACCGATAGCCCCAAAAAAAATTTAATATTATATGGACGAATTTATTTTTTATCTATGTTTAACTTCTCGTATTTTTGACAATGGGTGTTTTGTAAGTATTTAAATTATAGCTTACAATTTTTGGAGAGAAAAAGGCTACGTTTTTGTCTGAATGTGCCTTAATTAAAAATAATAAAAATACAGTTGTGATTTGTGTTAAATATATCAAAATTATCTATATTTTCTAATGTATGTGAATTATTAAGAAATCGTAAGAAATAAAATAATATTATAAAAACTTTTTATTTTAAGTTTATTACCGAAATAATATTCTATGCCATAAATACTTCTTCTGACGCCTATGACAAGGATTAAAATCCTTTTTAACACTTCACCCATCCAAATATCCATTGTTATCCAACTCAAATAGTCCATTATTATAGATCAGTAGTTTTAATTATAAAATTTCTAACTCATTCCTATGAAAAATATATGTGTTTAACAGATTTTGCCAAACACACCGGACTAAAGAACACAGGTAGTCTGCGAAGAAGAAAGGGGTAAAAAATGATTTATTCCTCTCCCTAGTTCTTGAATAAACTATAGTTTAAGAGACAAAATCGGGTCTATTTTCCTGAACTCAAAGCTCTTGGGGGGGGGGGGGCGATCGCCCCGACCGCCCCCCCCCCGTTTGGATCCGCGCCTGCCTCATTCATGTCCTCAATCCTAACCGTTTTCGAAAAAACGTCATTTTATTTACACTGTTAGTTTCCTAACAGAAGTAGGGCTGAATAAGAAAAAAAGGAATTTTTCCCTTTCATCATAGCTTTAATAAAAAGTTAAACAAACTGCTTAGTTAAAAACCTCGTAAGAAGGTTCAACATGGACTACGTGAAGTCTGATACACTCGCAGATAAGATGAATTAAAGACTGTTATACCCGCCATATTAACTAAGCACTTCCTCTTTTTATATTAGTGTAAATGGACAAAATGGTTGAAATGGTTTGAAAAAAAGGGATTGTGCAGTTGCGGATGGAGCTGCATTACAAAGATTAGTATATTTAAAAGCCCCCACGACCATTTGACTTCTCTTCTATCCATTAGAATTTTGATGTCCTTAGCTTTATATCTCACTGTACGGTATAATAATAATTACAAGTAATTTATTCAATTTGAATCTAAATCGAATAAATTAGGGAGCTTATTTTCCTCTCTAACATCCTAAAAGATATTGAAAAATTACGGACGAAAATCTGAGATTGATATTCCAGGTAAAAGGAAAAATTTAATTTTTCGTGATTGCCAATGGAAAAAAAATTGATGGGATTCGAAAGAAAATTGGATATTTGTAGAAATTGCTTTTTTCTAAAGAGCTAAAAGATGTTTTAAAAATTGGAAGTCAAATATATTGGAAATACTGGTATTTGAAGAGAAAGGAAAATTGGGTTTTCTTTAAAAAGTAATTGAAATTGACAGATTGGTGTTATACCATATTTACTTATTTTTGTTGTTGTTGTTGTTGTTATTATTAAGATCATTAAACAACTAGTCTAGGCGGTATAATGGTTAAGCTATTTGTCTCATATTACTGCAATCTCGGTTGGATTCCTGGTGTTTCATGGTTGTCTAATATTATGCGTGTTATTAATAAGAAAGTTATCTTCCTAAAGGTGTACGTAGCGTTGGGGAATAATTGGAGAATAGGTAGATTATAATTCATTGTAATAAGAAAAAAAAATAGTATTTAAGGCATATTCTCGGAATGTAATTATAGCTAGTTACTTTTTAAAGAAATCCCCACTGTAGTAATGGTTGTAATACTCATTTTTACGTACAACTGTATATGTGTGCCATTTGACTTTGCGTTTTAAAGTCTAAAAATGTAGATAAGCCCTATAGACTGGTGGAGGTAGCCTCATATGAGGCGATTTTGAACTTTATTGTTAGTAGAATTCTGATTACGTAGAAACTTTTAGAATGGTAATAGTAATTATGTAGTATCTTATGTCTCATTTTCTTTTTTGGAGAACATTTTTTATTTTACAGTTAAAATATTGTCACCGTTCGATTTTGCGCTTTAGCTCACTATGGCTAATCTATTTAATTCAACCTTATTTTGCAAATATTGTCGTTATGGGCAACACAGTATCATTTTCCTTAAGTATTTCCCAGGGATTCTTTGAAGACAAACATTTCATTAAGTACAGTTTCGATTAATTTTATTTGCCATTATTTCGTCCTACTTTGGTATTTCACTACACTGTGCAGGCGCGGATCCAAGGGGGGGGGGGCGGTGTGGCCTTGTCATAGGCATCGGAAGGCGTCAAAAGGAGGTCTATTTTATAACTAAATATTTATGGCATAGAGTATTATTTCAGTAATAAACTTAAAATAAAAAGTTTTTATAATATTATTTTATTTCTTACGATTTTTTAATAATTCACATATATTACAAAATATAGATAATTTTGACATATTTAACACAAATCACAACTGTAGTTTTATTATTTTTAATTTTGGCATAGAAACCGTTTTAGGCACATTCAGATTAAAACGTAGCCTTTTTCTCTCAAAAGATTCTAAGTTATAATTTAAATACTTACAAAATACCCATTATCAAAAATACAAGAAGTTAAACATTTATAAAAAAAAATAAATTCGTCAATATAATATTAAATTTTTTTGGGGCTATCGGTCATTTTATTATTAATTAAAAACATTTTTGGGATATTTGACATTGCAGTTTATTTATTTCTTAAACCATCTACAGAATTACAATTTAAACACTAAAAAGGGATTTCAATGTCATTAATTTTTATATGTTACAGAAAATTTAAATAATAAATTGTGTTAACGCTGGTAAACATTACGTATCTTATTCGTCATCAAAGTCAGTGAAGCTATTTTCGCTCAAATTAATTATAATTGATTCCTCTCTCACCGATCATGAGATCGAGTTTCCACATTTTCTTTTATTCTTTTATTATATGGATTTTTCGCAATTATCTGCAGTAACTTTATTCAAAAAAATCTTTCAAAAGTCCAGTTAAATTATTAATTTTGTAAGTTGTGTTACATCCAGCAACTCTACCTTTTATTTGAGAGAGATATTTCCTTCACCAACGGACATTTTCCGGACGATCTATAAGAACAGATTTCCTGTCTGGTTTTTCCCAACAAAAATTAAGTTCCCTGAGCAATTTCCAGAGCTCAGTTCTTTTAATTTCAGGCAAATCCCGATCTTCATTGATTTTAGTTAGAATTTTGTCAACGGTTGAGATCTGGTTCTGATAATAAAATGTATGTACAACTCCTTTTATTGCAGTTTACATCTCTTCTTCCAACGAGGTTTTTCGTCTGTCTGTGATCGAATATAGCTTGGAATTACTAACAATTCCAGTCGTTTTTTTCTCCATCAGTGTTCGGTACATGATAGATTTTCGAACTCCTGTTATATTAGAATATATACAGAGCTTTTAACTTTATTATCTAGATATTAATATCTTAAGGCATCATAAACATTCATCGTAATAAGTTTTTCGTTGAGGAAAAAATGCCCTCCATCTTTTGGGTATCTCACTAATCTCAAATAATATATAAAAACAAGCACAAACAAAATAAATCCCTAACGACACACTGTAAGGTGTACTTTGCTCTCTGACAGAAATTAAATTGAATTATCAGAAATTTTATTGATGCAGTAAATTTATAAAAGCTTATAATATTTAAATATAATTAGATTTACGGCAGTTCTCAGTTACCGGGGGCACTGAAGCAGGTACGTTGGAGGTCTCGGTAACAGTTTTATTACTCTCTCTAGTTCTTGAATAGAGTATAGGAATGTGTATGCTTGCGATCGCCCCACCCCTTCCCAAGGGCTTTGAGTTCAGGAACATAGAACCGATTCTGCCTTTTATATTAGGAATGTGTATTCTGCTGGTAACCCCCCCCCCCCGTTGACAACTTTTTTTTTTGCGATAGCATCCCTCCCGGGAGCTTTGAACTCAGGAAAATAGACCCGATTCTGCCTGTTATACGAGGAATGTGTATGTCGATTGCATCTTCCCACCCCCTGCCGGAAACTTGTTTTTTCTTGCGATCGCCCCCCCCCTCTTTCCAAGAGTTTCAAATTCAAAAAAATAGCCCCGTCCCTGCCTTTTACAATATAAATGAGAATGTTGCTGGTGTCCCCCCCCCCGGGGACAACTTGCCTTCGCTTGCCATACTGTACTTTTGTGATATTACCGCCCCCCCCCAAGGGGAGAGGCTGGATCCGCCCCCTGACACTGTGCTTAGGTATTTTCTTATTAATATCAAATTTACTACTACCTTTTTTTTGTATTCGGGTAGATTTTGTTTTCCTTCCGGCCATTTATATTTACATTTGATGGGATTGTATGTATATTGCGTTGCAGAAAGCAGAAAAAGTTACACGACAAGAAAATAAGATAATAAAAAATCACATAATGGGAACAACAAGGTAAGTTACAAGAAAAACGAAGATATAATGAAATGATACAGAAAGTACAGTTACCGCCGAGATAATTGGCTGAAAGAAGAAGAAAAGGGAAAAAGACAGATACGATGACCAAGCAACAGAAGTAAAGCGACTGAAGGTCTACTTTACCACAGCATCTGGAGGACTTCTACCTCCACCAGTACTCAGTGCATAACTATTCTTTACCAACCGAGCATGATCCGCCGAAAAAGTTTCGCGCCAAGTCGGCGAATCATATATACACCACAAGAAAAAGAAGATAACTCACATGCTCTGCAGAATGGGCCTTCAATTGGGTATGGGTAGCCGACTTGGCACGAAACTTGTTCGGCGGATTAAGCTCGGTTAGTAAAAAATAGTTCTGCACCGAGTACTGGTGAAGGCAGGAATCCTCCAAATGCTGTGGCAAGGTTGCCTTCAGTGACTTTACTTCTGTTGTTTGGTTACTGCATCTGTTTTTTTTCTCCTTCTCTTCTTTTTTTTTTTAGTCAGTTATCTTGGCGGGGACTTGTATATTCTGTGTCATTTCCTTATATTTTTGATTCTCTTGTACCTTATGTTACCGATTATCTTATGTGAGTTATCTTACCTTCTTTTTCTTGTCGTGTAACTTTTCCTGCTCTGCAGGATGGGCAGCTAATTGGGTATGGTTTGCCGACTTGGTGTGAAACTTGTTAGGCGGATCATGCTCGGTTGGTAAAGAATAGTTCTGCATCGAGTACTGGTGGAGGTAGAAGTCCTCCAAATGCTGTGGTAAAGTGGAACTTTAGTCGCTTTACTTCTGTTGCTTGGTCACCGTATCTGTCTTTTTTCCCTTTTCTTCTTCTTTTCAGTCAATTATCTCGGCGGTGATCTTTAATTTCTGTATCATTTCTTTATATCATCGTTTTTCTTGTAACTTACCTTGTTGTTCACATCATGTGAGTTTTTATTATCTTATTTTCTTGTTGCGTAACTTTTCCTGCTTTCTGCAACCCAATATACATACAATCTCATCAAATGTGAATATAAATGGCTGAGAAAAAAACAAGATCTACCTGAATACAAAACAAAGGTAGCAGTAAATTTGATATTGATAAGAAAATACCTCAGCACAGTGTAGTGAAATACCAAAGTAGGACAAAATAATGCCAAATAAAATTAATCGAAACTGTACTTAATGAAATGCTTGTCTTCAAAGAATCCCTGGGAAATACTTAAGGAAAATGATACTGTGTTGCCCATAACGACAGTATCTGCAAAATAAGGTTAAATTAAATATATTAGCCATAGTGAGCTAAAGCGCAAAATTGAACCGTGACAATGTGAAAAACCAGTTATTTCGAGTTCTGAGAAAAGTTATTCTTTCAACAAAAGTTGTGTGTATTGAGAAAAAAGACAAAATGAGCTAAGGCCTATCCAAATCGGATAATTTAATTACTTATTGCAAAAAAAACCTGCTAAAATGGCTGTTTTTTTCAATTGCTTATGAACAGTAGAAAAATATATTGCATTAATTTTATACTACAACTAAAGGAGCCTCTTGTTGCATACAATCAATGTGTAAAATTTCAAGTAAAAATATTCAATAGTTTTTTGCACAGTGAATTTGTTTATAACTTTTTATGTTTTTTTGATTGTTTATTCTCAACGATGTAAAGGTCACACATCAATCTGCGGGTACGCAAATGGAAGTTTCAGACTTATACTAACAAAACCAAAAAAGAACGAAATAAATTGTTGATTTTAAATTGTTGAAACAGATAAACAAAATTGGGGTCCGTTTTTTCATTATAAACAAATACAACTCTTCGATAATTGTTGAGATCGAAATGCCGATTAGTGGACGCGATTTGACGCATATTTTGAAAAAAAAATTGTGTACGACCACAAAACTAACATTAAGGGATTATTTAAGTAGCAACTCATAGGGAGATGGTAAACCTATCGTATCCAGCAGTTTTCAACTGAATTATATCAAAATTATTCATGTAGCAATAGTTTAAAGTTGCACTTACTCCGAGAATCAGAAAGTGAGCAGTGGAAGGGGCGTTCTTTCAGCCTCCACTTCGGAAGAGAAAATAGCATTGTACCAAAATAAAAATAATTCTATTCAAGGGAAAGGAGAAAAAGAAGAAGTAATATTCAAAGCCGCAAAAATTTCTTATTCCTGTAAAATCACCCTTATTATCATGCATTTCCTTTAATGTTTGTTCTTTACCATATAATTCTAACAAACATTGTCTTTCAAAATAAAAATACTAAATGGATCCGGTAAAATTGATCAAACTACCTATCGATATTATTGTCTTATTTATTTGTCACTGACCGTGCATCGAACAAGCCTAATCAGCCATTTCAGATTTAAATTTGTAACCTGTCCCGAATACTCTAATTATGTGAAATAATACAATTTCCTACCAATTCCGGTTCATCCGAAATATTATTTTAAACATTAATAGAGTTTAAATGAAATTTGCATTAACTAGAGGTAATAATGCATTATTGTATTTCGGTGAGTTTTTGCATAGTCTATTAGAGATGTTCTATTTAAACTACGCCGAAAGAGTATTTCATTATTTTAATTGTTTATGAGAAACAGGATGTTTCCGAAAATATTTCCCATCAGTTAAATGGAGATTCTGGAGCTGCGAATGAAATTTAAGTTGTTAAAATAGTAAATTAATTAATATTAAAGAGATAGAGATAACACTTTCCATATAAACAGAGTATGTTAAGGATATAGTACGGGTGGACGATCTAGCTTAGGGACCTTTATCGTTATCGAGGGGGCATTCGACAACACGTTTCACGAATCGATATGCAATGCTCTACAACAACGAGGCTCTGAACCGACAGTAGTTGCACGGATCAGAGCAATGATAACTCAGGGAATAATATATGCTTAACTTAACAATGTAACTGTTAAAACACTGTTAAGTGGGGACTGTCCACAGGGAGGAGTGCTACTGCCTTTGCTGTGGAGCCTTGTGATGGACAGCTTGTTGAGTGAACTGAATGATGCCAGTTTCTATATACAGGCCTGGTCATTTTGTGCCCTGGTCGCGATATCTGGGATCTGGAGGGGCCAATAATCTGGACCCTTCGGATCGCGGGACGATGGTGCCACAGGGGAAATCTAATCTCTCCTTGGAGATATTTCTGCCAAGTAGAGAGAATTGGGAGGGAGACAAAACCTTCCGAAAAATGGATCCTGGTGGTATACTGATGGATCTCGACAAGATGTAACAGCCGAAGCCGGAGTATTCGGCACGAGCGCAGGACAATGTGCGACAATCTTAACAGCGGAAATTTGTGCTATTCTGCAATGTGCCCATCTCTGTGAAAGGGATATAGACAGGAATAGAGTAATAAATATATGCTCAGACAGTAAGGCTGCGATATTGGCACTGAAGTTCAGTGTCGTAACTTTGCGCCTGGTGTCTGTGTGCAAGGACGTACTAAACGGTATAACAAGAAAGGGCCGCACAGTCAGACTCGGGCATACGTGGGAATGAGGAAGCAAACTTTCTGGCAAAGTTGGGTTCGGCAACTGAACCATATGGACTCTAACCAATACTATCTGTCCCAATTGCTATTGGCAAAAGTGAATTGAAATCGTTGTTGGAAAGCAAATTTATTGAATCGTAGAGGAGAGCTCCTGGAATGAGGTGTGCTAAGGAACATATAATTGGGCCTAGCGCACGGCGTACTAAGGAGCTTCTGTCCTTGGGAATCCTTGGGAAGGAAAGAGCTGCAAATTGTGGTGGGATTGTTGACAGGACATTGTCACCTCAGGGGCCATCTTCATAGAATCGGTGTCGAAGACGACCTGACGTGCAGATGGTATTTGGAGGAGGATGAAACTGTTGACCATATCCCCAGAGAGTGTCCAGCAATCAACTGCCTGAGAGAGATATTTCGGAGATACAATTTTGTTACCGGAAGCAGTTAGGCAAGTTCAGCTAACGAGGCTACTTGGATTCGCAAAGGCGATCGGCCTTGAATAACCTGCAGCTACGATGGGATGTAAAGGGCCAAATGGAGGCCTAAGTATCGATGATCTAGTATCATCACCTCTTTTTCATTCATTCATTCATTCATTCATGGATATAGTACTATCATTTAAAAAAAATCAAAATTTCAGTAAGAAATGAAGGAAATCTATCTGCCGTGTTTCAATAGTTGCCTATATGTTATTCTCCTTTCGAGTGGAGACAAAGGAATTCATCTATAGAAACAGTTTATTTCCTACAAATTTAGCTCTGGTCCTCTCTCCATACACGTTTTGACTACCTCATGGTTTCGTCAGTGGAGCTGTATCGAACCGAAAGCAACATTTGCAGGAAACAACTGCTATAAAAAATATAAATTCTGAGGCATGCCGGCAGTATATTAAAAACCTGATGACTTCGATGTCAGACTGAAAAATATCGCTGGTCGAAACATATCTTTCTGCATTCGCAGGAGTAGTGCGAAATAAAAAAAATTGAAAATCTCAGCAAGAAATAAATTAAATTCATCTGTTGTATTTAAATTGTTGCCTATATGTTATTCTCCTTTCAGGCAGAGAAAAAGGAAAGAATATATAGAAACAGTTTCTTTTTCTGCAAACAGAACTCTGGTCTTTTTCCCATACGCGTTTCGATCACCTCATGGTCTTGTTAGTGGAGCTGTATTGAATCGAGAGCAATATTCGCAGGAAATAACTGCTATAGAAAATATAAATTTTGAGGCATGTCGTACATGCTTTTTTCGTGAATATTTGAATGAATGATATAATCTTTGTTGGCAAATTGTCTGTGTCCACATTGTTTAGTTGTTCGAATAAATTGTGTATTGATAAGAACTATTTCCCACCCAATAACATTTTTCCTGTCAAGCATACAAAATTTATACATTTTACTAATACTTATGATCTCAAAGATCTATAAAAATTGCAGGTTTTGATATCAGGACAGTAAATAGTTAACACCTTACAAAAACACCATATTTAAATACATAGAATTATATATATATATATATATATATATATATATATATATATATATATTATTAAATCTATAGAATACAATAAACCAACATTTTTATGCTTTATAGATCTAACAAAAGCATTCGATCGCATAAAGCTAGATGACGTAATCCACCTGTTATATAAGAGAAATATTCCTATCAATATAATTCATACCATCGAAAACATATACGCAAACAATAAAGTTCAGATTCGCACTAACGGTAAATTATCAACACCCATACCAGTCAACAGCGGTATTAGACAGGAAGACTCGCTTAATCCTTTGTTGTTTAACACGATAATGGACGAAATAATAAAGGAGGTGCGACTTGGTAGAGGATATAAAATGGGTGATACAGAAATAAAAATTCTTTGTTATGCTGATGACGCTGTGATATGTGCCGAAAATGAAGACGACCTCCAGAGATTGTTAAATACCTTTAATCTTACGGGAAGAAAATATAATATGATTATCTCAGCCGAAAAAACTAAATGTATGACAACCTCAAAGAACCCCTCCGATGCAAACTAGAACTAGACGGTCAAATAATACAACAAGAAATGAGTTTCAAATATCTAGGAATCAACATAACTAGTTATGGCAACATCGAAGATGAAGTAAGAGGGCAGGTGGCCAAAGTAAATAAAGTGGCGGGTTGTCTCAACGACGTGATCTGGCGAAACAAACACTTACAACAAGAAACAAAGGTTCGGATCTACAAAACCACAATTAGACCTATTATGACATACACCTCAGAAACACGGCCAGAGACGACAAAAACGAAACAACTATTGGAGACTACAGAAATGAGAATACTTCGACGAATAACAGGAAAAACGCTACTAGACAGAGAAAGAAGCGATAACATTAGGCAATCATGCAACACAGACTGCATTAATGAGTGGGTCCTACAGCGTAAGACACAATGGAACAAACACATAAGCCGAATGACAGAGGATAGACTGGTAAGGATCGCACGAGATAAATCGCCTAGTGGTACACGCAGTAGGGGTCGACCACGGAAAAGGTGGAGCGATAATTTAAGTCCAGAATGAGGAAAATCGAAGAAGGAACAGGTCAGGGACCTATTATGGAAGATAGAAGAAGAAGAAGAAGAATTATACCTTTTGCGAGAAAATATTCGAATTAGGTAGGCAGAATCCATTGGCAGTCGTGGTTGCAGAACGCCACCTTTATGAATGAAATTCCTATTTATTCATTTTGTTCTTAGAACACACATAATTTATTGGTATGATTTATATGCGTGGAATAGATAACTCAATGTAAGAAAAAATAGACTATATCTCAAAATTTTAATCGTATTTTTTCCAAAATAGTATTAGTGAACCCATGGCTACGATTTCTTGAAAACTATTGAGCCAATTTAGTTCCAATTTTATGTACTTCTTCTAAATATGTACCAATGTAGGATTTCAAAATTTTATTGTATTAAAGAAAAAAAAAATTCTTCGTTTTCCATCAATTTTAGATGAACTTGCCGCAATCGCGGTCACCACAAACTGCGATTTTAAAAACATGCTGTGATTAAACTGATTTCCTAATACTACTGGATATTATTTTACAAGAGCGGCAGGAAAATCTCGGACGTTAGCCTTTCGGGCCATTGCGCCTAATAAATTTTATTATTGATTAATTAGAATAAAAATGCTGTAAATGACCCTTTTTTTAATGTAAAGACAGACAACTCATTCGTGCCGTGATTCATTTACGGAGTGTTAGGTAAAAAACTTTCATATATTTATATTTATTGGGATTTAACTGGAAATAATAAGGTCTCTAAGCTCTTTAAGTTCAAATCAAAAAATGTAAAACGGTTTTTTCTTTTGAAATGAAATTTGGCATCTGTTTAGATCTCAAATCTTTTAATAATACAGCTAATGGAATAGCATTCTTAATGGTAGCTATTGATATCTCGGTAACTGGTAACATTGGTATTGTTTGTACCATCTGATATATCCATTACATAGGAACAAGTCGGGGTGGCTCTATAAATTTCTATAAAATGAGGCCTTTCATTTAAGGCTAGAGTACGAAGTGTGTTAGGCTTTTAAAGTAGTTACTGGTATTTAAAGGGATTCCAGTTTAATGGTCGGGCAACCAATTTGTGACGGTAACGCGGGTGTGGTGTAGCGGTGAGTCTACTTGAGGTTTGTTTAAGTTCGTTTGTGGAGTTCTCAGCTTTATCTAGATATTTTATTATGGAATTAGCTATGAAAACCGAAAAGGTTTCGTATTCAATAGAGCTCATTGATTAATTCTTCAGCTTTTCTTCAGCTTGGTTATATACCATTGTAATCTCAAGATTATTAGGCGAAATGACTCTGCGGACGTCACAAAGGCTGTAACTTCAGCGAATGAAGATAATGTGTTATATTGATTTTTCAAAATATCCGCAGTATATAGGTTGAACAGAGTAGGAGAAGAACCCTGAGGAACCCCGGTTTTAATCGGCCTTACAATAGCTATAACATCGTCTGAAGATTTAACAAATATTTTGCTCTCTAGAAACTACAGTCTTACAAGATAATTGGGGATTTGTAGCCTTATAAGCTTAATTAAGTCCACTATAAATTTCCTGAGACACATAAACAGTATACAACCAAAAATCAAATTTACCACGGAGACAGGAAAGAAAACTACCTCCTCTGGATATCCTACTGAAAAGAAAAGAGGATGGCTTTCTTTCGCACACTCTCTACAGAAAGCCCACTCACACAAGCAGATACCTCAACGCCGATTCACATTCGTAGCAAATATACTGCTCCAAGAACACGCTATCAAATCCTTGGAAGAAATGACTGACTGAAATAAATCTGTAAGAATGTAATAATCTAGTAACATAAATGAAACGGAGAAACATAACAAACATGGACTATTTTCGACAACCTGATTTGGAAGAAAGAAACATCGATGTTATAATTCAAAATGTTCCTAATTCTGCACCCAAAGACAATTATCTTGGGTGCCGAATTAGGAACATATTAAATTATAAGATCCTTGAAAAAAAATAAACATGAAATTTTGAAAATGCCTTAAATAAAGGGCGAAACCTCAATTGTTTGAATTTTTTTTTTGTTAAATGAAGAATCTAAACCCAAGAAAAGACCAAAAAAGAGGAATATATATATATATATATATATATATATATATATATATATATATATATATATATATATATATATGTATATATACAGATTACTTTATTTTTGTTATTTTTTTTTTCAAATTAAAGTTAACGAACTTTCATATTTTTCGTTTAAATGCTGTGATAATTTAGTAACTCTCTATTAGTAATAATTGCGATATCCTATGTTGCCTGTAAATCGGAAGTACGCTTCGTCGCTCAACCGAATCTTTTATGGATATACCATTTTTTTCTACTAATTTTAAACCGAAATGATTGATTTTTCCACTTGTGTCATCACCCTTTCGATTAGTCATATTATAAGTAATATTGTTGATAAAAAAGTAGAAAAACGGCTTGTTATAATTTACTTTATTGTGTTGGATGGAACTTTGCTTAATTTAAAACAAAGTCGTTAAAAGCTTGACGAATTTTTAATACTTATTCTTGACGATTTGCAGGTAAATTCTAAACAATTGTGGCTAATACCGAGCGTAAATTCAACTTTTTGTCTAGTACTTGGCAAGTTTTTGACTTTTTAAAATATTTAAGCCGAATAAGAAAACTTGTCATAGAAAACCATCGGGAAAAGTTCACAAAGAAGATGGAAGGTGTGTGGAAGTCAAAGAAAAATATGAGGAATGCTAAGAAATAATAAGTGAGAAATCAAGGATACCGAACAAAACAACAGAATAGCGGGAAAAGCATTTTAAAAGTCTATATAAAGAAGAAAGAGAAACAGAAATGATACAGAACGACTATCAGGAGGGCAGTAATATTGAACTAACACAAGAAGCGCTGCAAAAAGCCCTAAAGTTCCTTAAAAATAAAAAGAGTCCAGGAACAGACGAAATACCTAACGATATGCGTAAATTTTGGAAGAAAAGCTGAAAAGAAAAATGAAATATTAACTCTATTTTAGATTATTTAAAAGAATGGAAAATAATGAACGAGTGGAAAAATAATATAGCGGCGATAACAATTTTTAAAAAAGAACAGGAAACGCTACCAGAAAACTACCGAGGAGTAACATTACTTGATAGAATTCTAAAAACATTCACGAAAACTATCCTGGAAGAAATTAGTAAACAATACAAATATGAGGCTTCACACCAATAGATCCACTATTGATGCAATATTCACTATTAAGTAAATATCCAAAAAATCCCTCGAATTCAATAACTCTGTTTATACAGGGTACGGAATTTATCTTGAGACAACGGAATATCTCGGTGGGATCACATTTTTTCTAAAAATGTTTATAGGGTGGCAGGGGGCTAACTAGTAGTGACCTTGAAAAAGGCCTTGATCTTGCACTTAAATGAGACTCCCCAATTTCGGAAAAGAAAAGGTTGGGAACTTATACGATAGAATATGACCTTCACGTTAAGGCGAAGGTCAAATATCAAGGTCGTTTCGAGGTCAAAACAAAATATCGTAGTATTTCGTGAAATATTTCGCATAAAAGTTATTGGGTGGCACGTGGGCTAAGTGGTATTGACCTTGGAATCAACCTTGACGTTCAAGGTAATTTGAAGGTCAGCTTTTAAATTTGAAACGGAAACTTGAATTTGATCCCCGGACATGGAAAGGCCCATCAATTTTACGGTAATTTCATCATGAGATAGGACCTTGACCACAAGGTTAAGGTTTAATATCAAGGTCATTTTAAGGTCAGACGAAAATCTTGAATGTAATTATTTTATAAAATGTTTCTTACTAAAGTTTGCAAAGTTGCTATAACATTACCTTGATTTTAATCTTCAGAGCTATTTGAAGAAATCTATTCGTTTAGAATTGTTAGCAGAACTGTACTTAGTACGAATATGTGCATGATTAACTACTTTTAGCACTACCCAGGAACAACAACGTGGACGTAGTAGTTTTTGTTCTCTTTGGGGTGCTTGTTTTCGGTAAGGTCCCTGGCCACCCACCATCGGGGTTCTTGTTTTTGGCGAGTTTCCTCGCCTCTTGCCATCGGGGTGCTTGATTTCTATGAATCACCTCGCCTCTTGCCATTTTGTATGATCATGTTAAAGGTTTCATAAAAATTTATTTCAATAAGTGCTCAAAATGATTACCTTCAACTTCAATACAATTATTGACCCGCACTTCAAAAGATTGCACACTACTGCAGAGCATTTTAGGTGTTACTTTGGCACAAGCATCTCTGATTCGCCACCAGTTGAATTCGCGATCCAACACTTGTTCAGCTAATTGGGAATAATGCACTAGATATCCATCGTGTTGAAACCATATTTGTAGCCTTACATCTAACGGTACGTTTTCAAGCAAAAGTGGAAGAAGATTTTAGTTGAAAAATGATAAGAATTTATCTTTGGAGTTTTATTACCATTACCATTACCACAAAAATATCGTAACTTTTGTAAATTATGCAAAAAGAAATCCTTTATTTATTTTTTAACGTTCGATTTGCAAAATGAATATGATAATTTGATCTTGCCCTTGAAGTCATGGATATATTTGATGATGAAAATGCTGTGAAACTGATCGATCTTTTCATTTCCCGGGGTCAAATGGGGAGCTTCATCTTCAAATTTTAAAATTGTGCTTCTAATGACCTTGACGACCAAGGTCAAGGTTATTTTCAAAGTCGCTGCCACTTAGCCCCGTGCCACCCAATAATTTTTGTAAGAAATATTTCACCAACCTTGACGCCAAGATCATATCCGATGGTGAAATTTCTCACTTTTTCATTACAGGGGTCGAAATTGGAGGACCCCATTTAAAATTATGATGTTGACCTTCAAATGACCTTTAAGATCAAGATTAAGGTTATTTTCAAGGTCACTGCTAGTTAGCCCCCCTGCCACACTTAAATTTATATATAAAACATTTTTCGAAAAAATGTGATCCCACCGAGATATTCCGTTGTCTCAAGATAAATATCTCACCCTGTATTTGCTTCGTCGATATCACTAAAGCATTTGATAGAGTGCAATTGAAGAACGTCCTGCAAATATTGGAAACAAAAAGGTTGAATCCGAAATTAATCAGTATAATCAACGAAATCACACAACGTAAAATAAAAATAAAAGTAAGCCATTTAACAATGAAAGATATACAAGTAATCACAGGAAATATGTAGAGAGATTCACTTAGCCTCTTGCTTCATCTTTAATTTAATAATGAATAGAATAATAAAGAATCTACGCCACAATGTTATTACACCTCGTAATATAATGTTTCTCGAATGTATATCTGAAGCACTAAACGGCATTATGATTTTCCTATTCCCGAACATTTCGGATATTTAAAAGAAAAATATACTTTAACATACTTTAGCTGCAGCAGCGGTATAAACCGCATTTTAAAGCTCCTTACCGTTTCTAACCCTATACCCGGCATGAATTTTTCATAAGTATCGCATAAACTTTTCCAGATATCTCCAACTTTTAAGTAGAACATCAGGATTTCTGGATGCTCTCTCATATTTTATATTATCGTAAAATTGCTAAAGTTGGGTTTAACTTTCTTGATATAAAAATTGCAAACTAAACTTTGCGAGTGGCCGTTTTGCTATTGCCGACCGTTTTGATGAACGATATTACTTTTTCGAGGATCTGGAGAGTTATTTTCGATATTGTGAGTATTATTGATCTCAGTCCATGTCAGTGGTGAAAAGGTATATTTTCCAACCAATAATTATTTATTTGTTATTGGATTTCAGCTTTTACGAAGGCAAATCAAATATGAACCAGACTTTTGTTTTAGAACATTTATTGGTACAGTAAATAAAATTTTGAATACATCAAATTTTTATATATAATTTCCACTTTTATTCACACATTTTTCCCACAGAATCGGAAATGTTTTAATTCCGTCATCAAAGAATGATCGCGTGTGTAACCAATTGCGTACTAACGTTTCTACATCTCCGTCGTCGTCAAAGTGATGAACTTCCAGTTCTTCTTTGAGCGATCCAGATATATGGTAGTCATACATCGACAGATCGGGACTGTAGGGCGGATATTCCGGTGTTTTCCAATGAATTTTGTTCAATTTTTTTTGGGTTAATGAAGCTGTGTGTGGTCGAGCGTTTCCATCGAGCAGAATCGCACTTCGAATAGGCATGTCTCGCTTTTTTCGTGATAGGTCAGTTTCACTTCATCCAGCAGTTGACGGTAGTACACAGCATTAACTGTACGCTGTTCATGGAGACAATCAACGAGCAATATGCCTCCGCAATTCCAAAAAATGTCCAAGAACTTTCCCAAGAGAAAGACGGGTCTTGGCTTTCCGCGGTGGATTGATCTTGTCCTTAATATAACCTTGAAATAGCAGCATGACATTGGGCTTTACCTTGAACTTGTCCTTGAGAGAGACCTTAAAGTCGATCTGGATATGATCTTGACTTTGATATTGACCTTGATGGTTGTTAGTAATGTGGGATGTCCTTTAAATGGTTCTGACCTTGAAAATTCTTCTATAAAACTGCTTGAATCTGTTTACATTCATTCAGTGTGAAATGTCAGATACAGAAATATCTCAAGATAAGATTATAGAGCAAGTAGGCAGAGTAATTTGTTTATACCAAAGTAATTTAAAAAGTTGGTATGATTTTGACGAAAAGGATCTACCATTTTTCTCCCTCGAATATTTGATAAGTTACGTCGGTTCACTCAGTTTGTAGCAAATTTCGGATAAGCTGCCCGATCGATATCGGTGTGAAAAGGAACTACAGTTACACTTACCCTGTTGCATTCATTGGAACCAAATATATCGCCATAATATTGATAGTCTACCACCACCAATAAAAAAGCGTCGTGAGTGTTAAAAATAAGTAAAAAAATATGAATAGCAAGCAACAATTAAAAAATTAGGTGATGAGTTCACTGAAACGGTAAGTTATTATATCAGTAATGCAATGAAAATCGACCAGAATGGGCGCTGCATTCTGTGATTTGGCTTCTGAATATCAAGAGGCAAGTGTAGTTTGTAAGGAATTTTTAAAAGATGAAAATGAACATAAATATTAAGCAAACTGAGAAATTTAGGTTTAAAAGATCCAGGTTTTCGCCACTTCATGCTTGCCTACATAGACTCAGGCGTGAAATGCTGCACCCACGTCTCATCACAGGTGACAATGAGCCTCAACAATTCATCCCCTTCTGTTCGATATCGTGCCAAAAGTCTTTCACACACAAGACGGTTTGCTTCCTGATCTGTCGTCAGGAGGCAAGGAAGCTACCTTACCGACACTTTTCGGTAATCCAAATCATTTAAAATGATAGACTGGGCACTCCTATACGATATTGCGACGTGTGCAACAATTTCTCATACTGTATGGTGGCGGTCTCTTTCAATCATCTCATGAATCACAAAAATATTCGTCTCACCGGTGCTTGTCCTCGGTCGGCGTGCATAGGTTTCATTTTGCACTGACTCTCGGCCATCGGAAAATGTTTTGTGCAAGTCGTAGACTTGGGTTCTTGAAAGTATTTTTTCAGCGAACTGTGCAGTTAGTCGACGCAAAATTTTGGCAGGTTTTACGCCTTCCAGCGACAAAAAAAAAACGGAGCCATGGAAAAAAGGTAACTAGAAGATGTTATCTGTAACACTAAAGAGGCATAGAGATTCGGCCGAGGTAATGGGTAAAAAGTTGGAAACAAGCCGTTTTAATATTTATATAAAAGGACGGTTTTTCTATAGATTTCTCCCCATAGACCGATTTCAATCCCATGATCGTTTCATCAATGGGATAGTCATGAATCGAAAAAGCAATCCATCGAAGAGTCCGCCCACTTCCAGAATCAATATCTACTATTGTATTAACGGAGTATGAATGTATTTCATTATAATTTTCGCAACGTTAGTAACAATCATGTCCCTTTTCAGATTCAAAATTCTATTAACGGTTTTATTTACCGAATTTTAGTTAATTTCTTCATAGAGTTTTTTTTTCAAGTACCTTTTTGCACGCGTCACTAACCTCGCCCTTTTTTATCGAAGTTATCAATTTCAGGAATTAAAACACGTGCACGATCTTTATTGTCTGTAAAGTGTTACGTTGTCAAAGACAACCTATTTTAGGAACCACGAACTGCCTAAAAAATAGAACCGTCCTGGGGCCCCTGAGAGCTCTGTTCGCTCAGAAAAAAGACTAGTTTTCTCAAGAAGAACAACTCATAATGTCCATAATTACGCTGTCGGGCCGTTTAATGTCTAGTTTTTCCTGTTTCGGCAGCACGAAAGTTTGGACTTTTAACACTGCATTTCGATTAATTTAGTTTATTTATTTAGGGTGTCCGGGGACATATTAAATCTTAAATTTAGTATTTTGTCGTGAAGCGTGTATTCACAACATTACCAGTAAGTTGTTACACCTATTGATAAGATGCTAGTCGAACATGCATTACGTTAGGGTTCTTATCAAATGTATTACTTTTCTTTTTACTATATTATCTTGATATAAAATATTACTTTTTTTTAATTATTTTTTATAACCTTACGTATTTTCGTAGAAAATGCTTTTATGTCGACTTTCAGGTTTTTTAAAATCTGTAAGAAAATTAAGGACAGAGAGATATATTAGGGACTTATAATTCTCGAATGAGCAACGAAATAAAAAATGTTGATGGAATTGTAAAAATTCATTGAAATTCTAAAAAGTCCGATAACAGCCAAACGTCCTACTTGACTATTCCACCATTTTATAATGACACCTGCCATGTGTCAACTGGGAAGCATCGTGGGTGGTGTAAGTAGTGGGGCAAAATAAGGATTCGTAAACAGTGGCGTAGTCAAACAAGGGATTTAGCAAAAATACAAAATAAAGTTAAGAAATTACTTGTTTGACATTTTTTACATAATATAAGAGAATTTAATAGAAAACCTATTCTGCTGTAATGGCGTTTTGGTTTTAGAATAAATTTTAGAGAGAGTAAGTAATTGTTTTCTAGCTATGTTAATTTTTAAAAAATCTTTTAATTTAAATCTTATTGACAAATTGATGAATATTTTTAAAAATACAGATATTAAAATAGCTAGAAAACAACTTTCTCTAAAATTTATTCTAAAACTAAAACACCGTTACAGCTAAATGAGACGTCCTGCATAGTTTGTAAGATTCCCTGTTTCAACTGTCAATTAGTCTATATAGGCCATAATTCCAGAAGCTTCAAAGGCAGACTCACTTCCCATCGTAGTCATATTAATAGAGGTTTGCCCTCTTGTGCTCTGGTTGAACATGTTTTCTATCAAGATCACAATATTAACTGGGATGGCACTGTGATTCTGGAAAGAGTTCGTGCTTATCACAAGAGGCTCTTCCTTGAAATGGTGCACGTTAACCAAGAAAATAACACCATGAATAAAAAAGTGACACCGAGAGTCTGAGTGCCAATTACAGTTATATTTTAAAGTTGAAAAAAGAAAAGTATTTGAGCCTTCTGGACAGTCCATCTCCGGATGAATAGGTTTTCTATTAAAATCTCTTATATTATGTAAAAAATATCAAACAAGTAATTTCTTAACTTTATTTTCTATTTTTGCTAAATCTCTTGCTTGACCACGCCATTCTTTACGGCTCCGTATTTTCCCCCACTACTTACATCATCCACGACACTTCCCAGCTGACACATGACAGGTGTCAATATAAAATGGTGGAATAGTCAAGTAGAACATTTGGCTGTTTTCGAACTTTCTAGAATTTCAATGAATTTTTATAATTACATCAAAATATGCCTTTAAATACGGTTAAAAAGTGCTAATGTTGGGTTTTTCCCCTATTTTTCAAACGTGGACTTGTTTAATATTCAAACCACATTGGTGAGTTACTTAATAATTATAAGTTAGGTTAATACTCTAACTGTTTAATTAATAATTGTAGAGATGTCCTGAAGAAGAGATAAATAAATTCTCGAAAGCATGACAGAATCAAAAAAGGATTTTTCTCCTAACCAAGACTTACAAATTTACACACAGACTGCATACCAATCAGGGGCGGATCCAGCCTCTCTCCTTGGGGGGGGGGGGCGGTGATATCACAAAAGTGCAGTATGGCAAGCGAAAGCAAGTTGTCGACGGTGGTGGGGGGGGGGGAGACATCAGCAACATTCCCATTTCTAGTGTAAAAGGCAGGGTTGGGTCTATTTTTCAGGAATTTGAAGCTGTTGGAGAGGGGGGGGGGCGATCACAAGAAAAAACAAGTTGCTGACAGGGAGGGAGGATGCGAGTAGCATACACATTCCTAGTATAAGAGGCAGAATCGGGTCTATTTTCCTGAATGCAAAGCTTTTTTTGGGGGGGGGGGGGTTTCGCAAGAAAAACAAGTTGTCAACGAGACTGCCAGCAGCATACACATTCCTAAATAAAATGCAGAATCGGTTGTATTTTCCTGAACTTAAAGCTTTTGGGAAAGGGAGGGGCGATAGCAAGCATACACATTCCTATACTCTGTTCAAGAACTAGAGAGAGTAATAAAACTGTTATCGAAACCTCCAACGTACCTGCTCCAGTGCTGCAGGTATCTGAGGACTGCCGTAAATCTAATTATATTTAATTATATTTAAACATTATAAACTTTTATAAATTTACTGCTACAATAAATTTTCTGGTAGTTCAATTTAATTTCTGTCAGTGAGCAAAGTACACCTTACAGTGTGTCCTTAGTAATTTATCTTGTCTGTGTTTGTTTTTACATATTATTTGAGATTAGTGAGATACCCAAAAGATATGGCTTCCAAAATCGTTAAAAGCAGGGCATTTTTTCCTCAACGAAAAACTTATTACGACGAATGTTTATGATGCCTGAAGATATCAATACATAGATAATAATGTTAAAAGCTTTGTTGAGATGTGTTTCAACATGACAGGAGTGGGAAAATCTACTATGTACCGAATACTGAAGGAGAAAAAAAAAAGGACTGGAATTGTTAGTACTTCCCAGCCACATTCGATCACAGGCAGACGAAAAACCTCGTTGGAAGAAGAGAAGTAAACTGCAATAAAAGGAATGGTACATACATTTTATTATGAGAAGAAGATCCCAACCGTCGACAAAATTCTAATTAAAATCAATGAAGATCGGGATTTACCTGAAATTAAAAGAACTGAGCTCTGGAAATTGCTCAGAGAACTTAATTTTTGCTGAGCAAAATCGGACAGGAAATCTATTCTTATAGATCGTCAGGAAAATGTTCGTTGGAGAAGGAAATATCTCTCTCGAGCAAAAGGTAGAGTTGCTAGAAATATTACAACTTACAAATTTAGTAATTTAACTGAACTTTTGAAAGATTTTTTGAATAAAGTTAGTGCAGAAAATTGGGAACAATTCATATAATAAAAGCATAAAAGAAAATGTGAAAACTCGATCTCGTGATCGGTGAGATAGAAGATCCATTTATAATTAATTTGAGAGAAAATAGGTTCACTGACTTTGATTACGAATTAGATACGTAATGTTTACCAGCGTAAACACAATTTATTATTTAAATTTTCTGTAACTTATAAAAACAAATTACATTTCAATCGTTTTTTAGTGTTTAATTTTAGTTCTGCAGATGGTTTCAGAAATAAATAAACTGAACCGTCAATCCTCAAAATGTTTTTAATTAATAATAAAATGACCAAAACATTTTTAATATTATATGGAAGAATTTATATATATATATATATATATATATATATATATATATATATATATATATATATATATATATATATATATATATGTTTAACTTCTTGTATTTTTGACAATGGATATTTTTATTATAACTTAGAATTTTTTGAGAGAAAAAGGCTACATTTTAGTCGGAATGTGCATAAAACGATTTCTTTGCCACAATTAAAAATAATAAAAATTCATTTGTGATTTGTGTGAAATATTATGTCAAAATTTTCTACATTTTCTAATGTATGTGAATTATTAAGAAATCATAAGAAATTAAATAAAATTATAAAAACTTTTGATTTCAGGTTTATTACCGAAATAATATTCTATGCCATAAATACTTAGTGATAAAATAAACCTCCTTCCGACGCCTATGACAAGGATTATAATCCTTTTTAGCACTTCACACATCCAAATATCTATTGTTATCCAACCAAATAGTCCATTATTATAGACCGGTATTTTTGATTCTAAAATTTCTAACCCATTTCTATGAATAATATATGTGTCTAAAAGATTTTGCCAAAGAAATCGGACTAAAGAACAAAGGTAGTTTGCGAAGAAAAAAAAGGGTAAAAAATGATTTATTACTCTCTCTAGTTCTTGAATAAACTATAGCATAAGTGGTAAAATCGGGTCTATTTTCCTGAACTCAAAGCTCTTAGGGGGGGGGGGCGATCGACACCCCCCCCCTGGATCCACGCCTGATCCCAATAACCTTAGTTTGGAATATTTTTACTCGACTAATTCCTCCTTTTATATGTATATATATATATATTCTTTTATTTCGAATAAATTCACAAAATGTAAGGGGAGATCAATCAGTAAAAGTTCCTGAACCTTCTGGACGGGATATGGATGTCCTTTTAAAATATTATTTACCATTTAACTAACTTTCTAAGCGATGGGTACTAACACTGGGTTCTTTTTGAACTTTTTCTATTATTTCCTCTCTTTTTCGACTGTTACAGTTGTTTGAATTCGACCGTTTTTTCAATTTTTTTCAAAGCTGCGAATATTTCCGTTTCTCGGAAATGACGCTCGATATTGGCAAATTTTTTATTCTTTTGGGATTCTTCTTAGACAATGATGGCAATTTGTGAATGGTCGAATTATTAAATCCGTAGCAATAAACTCACACATATTTTCCAGACACCCTGCATATCACATGTTTTACAAATTAAAATTAAATATTATTGTGGAATAAAAATAAGGAAGTACTTAAAATTTTAATGGATACACCTGTTCAAAAACGTATTACTTCAAATATCTGAATATTATTTTAATATTATATTATTTCCAGTACTGACATTGAACCCATGCACATTTTTTTAACTGATTCTTGGTCGTTTAAAACTTTACTCATTCTATGTTTTTTTTTTTAAAAGCTAAACAATAAAATAAGATCATCCAACCTTGACAAAAATTTCACAAAAAGAATGAAAACGCTTATTTTGCAAGTCGGCGTTATTTGTACGGATACTTCAAGATCTTTTCTGTTTATTCATATTATAATGTATATTTTTTTGTCTTCAATATAATGAAAATGGCTACCTGAATACAATGCAAAGTCACCTTTTTAACTGATTTTACATGAGTATAATGGTTTTTTGTAATAGTTAAACAGTTGCGCGTGCTAAAAACTTAGACAAGAACAATAATTGTTGCATTACGCAAGGTAACTACTTCTGTTAATTACCATTTTTAGATTTTTCATGAATAGTTTAATTTAGATATTAAATATTGCCAACACTGCTATTGTTTAAGCAGTAATTAATTTTTGTCATTTTTTTGGCACAACTGAAGAACATTTTAAACATAAAGAAACAAGCAAAGTGCGTGTCGAATAGTCATTTTTGAATGTCATAAATTAGTAAATGTAGATCAGTTTTTCCTTAAAGTGTCTATTAACGAAGGTAACTGAAGTGTCGAGCTCCGATGTTGTAGAGGGTACAAAAATAGAACACAAATATTTTTTTCTTATCTGCGAAGATTTATTATAACGGGGTAAAAATCGCCCCTTAAGTTCATCCCTAAAAATAGTATTTTCGAAAAATCTCTGAGATATCTTTACAAAACATTGTGGAAATTATTTATTATTCGAAATGATGTTAAACTATGATATATTCACCCCCAAGGATATCATCTCCTATTTTTTATTAGGGTAAACCATATATTTGCACACGCAATTTAATTCTAGAAATTACGAAATTTAATGGAATTGTTTGAAAATCTCTTTTTCACAAATACCATAACTTAAGTTGACGTGTTTCGGGGTTCCTAAAAATAAACTAGTAAAAGAGGGTGAGTCACCCCCAAATACTTTTTTTAAAACTCAAGTCTTAATTGAAATATCTTTACAACCCAAAATAGAAATTACTTATTATTTAAAATGATGTTGAACTATGATATTTTCACACTCAAGGATATCGTTCCTTATTTTTTATTGGGGTAAACCATGTATTTGCGCACGTAATTTAATTCTAAAAATTATGAGATTTAATGAAAATATTTTTTTCACGAATACCATAAGTAACTTAAGTTGAAGTGTTTCGGGGTTCCTAAAAATAAATAAAAGAAAGTGAGCCCCCCAAATACTTTTTTTTTAAATCTAAAGTCTTAATTGATACATTTTTACAACACAAAATGGAAATCACTTATTATTTGAAATGTTACTGAACTATGGTGTCTTCACACTCAAAGATATCATTCCTTATTTTTTATTGAGGTAAACCATATATTTGCGTGCGTAATTTAATTATAAAAATTACGAAATTTAATGGAATTGTTTGAAATATTTTCTTTCACGCATACCACAAGTAACCTAAGTTGACGTGTTTCGGGGTTTCTAAAAATAAACTAGTAAAAGAGGGTAAGTCACCCCCAAAACACTTTTTTTTTAATTTCAAGTCTTAATTGAGATCTCTCTACAAAACAACATGAAAATTACTTACTATTTGAAATGATGTTGAACTCTAGTATTGTTATCCCAAAAGATATCATTCCTTATTTTTTATTAGGGTAAACCATATATTTGCGCACATAACTTAATACTAGAAATTACGAAAATTATTGGAATTGTTTGAAATATTGTATATCATAAGTAACTTAAATTGACGTGTTTCGGGGTTTCCAAAAATCAACTAGTAAAAGGGGGTGAGTCACCTTCAAATACTTTTTTTAAATATCTCAAGTTCTAATTAACATACCTCTAAAAACAAAATGAAAATTACTTGTTTTTCGAAATGATGCTTAACTATGGTATTTTTACCCCCATGGATACCATTCCTTATTTTTTATTAGGGTAAACCATATATTTGCGCACGTAGTTTAATTCTAGAGATTACGAAATTTATTGGAATTTTTTGAAAATACCTTTTTTCACGAACACAACAAGTAACTTAAGTTGACGTGTTTCGGGATTTCTAAAATAATCTAGTAAAAGAGGGTGAGCCACCTGCAAATACTTTTTTTTTAGATCTCAAGTTCTGATTGAGATATCTTTACAAAAGAAAACGGGAATTACTTGTTATTTGAAATGACGTGGAACTATAGTATTTTCTCCTCAAAGATATCATCCCTTACTTTTTGTTAAGGTAAACGATCTATTCGCGCATGTAAATCATTTCGAAAAATTACGAAATTTAATGAAATAGTTTGAAAATATTTCTTTCACGAATACCATAATTAACTCAACTTGATATGTTTCGGGGTTTCAAAAAATGAAGTAGAAAAAGAGGGTGAATCACCCCCAAATACGTTATTCAATTTTCAATTTCTAATTAAGATATATATACAAAATAAAATGGAAATTACTTGTTAGTTGAAGTGAGGTTATACCAGTGTGAAGTAGAAAGCTGCAGTAATGTTGCAATAATTCTATGTTCATGGTGCAAAAAATCGCTATCTTAAAACACTTTTTTGAAGATTTCCATTATTGTACAACATACAATCCGTACTATTATAATAAGTCCTATAAAATATTGTTTTATGTGAATAAATATTCTACTTTTGTATTTAAACATTTCAATTATTATAATCACGATATATAGTGATATCTAATTATCTTATTAATTAAAACGAAAAATTTCAGAAGGCCCTGTAATGTTCATATCAATTGAAATTTGTCAATTTAAAGAATAATAATACATATATGAAATAACATTCTTGGAATAATATCCTTCAGGGTGAAAATACTCTAGTTTGACTTCATTCCACATAACAAGTAATTTCCATTTTGTTTTGTAAAGTTATTTCAATTCGAACTTGAGATTAAAAAAAAGTACTTGTGGGTGGCTCACCCTCTTTTACTACTTTATTTTTAGAAACCCTGGAAAAAGTGAACTTAAGTTATTTATGGTATTCGTGGAAAAAATATTTTTAAGAAATTGCATTAAATCTCGTAATTTTTATAATTAAATTACGTGCGCAAATATATGGTTTACCCTTATAAAAAATAAGGGACAATATTCTTGGGGTAAAAATAATTTATTTTAACATCAATTCGAATAACAAATAATTTTCATTTTGTTCTGTAAATTTATTTCAATTAGAACTTGACATTAAAAAAAAGTATTTGTGGGTGGCTCACCCTCTTTTACTAGTTTATTTTTAGAAACCCCGTAAAACGTCAACTTAAGTTAATTATGGTATTCGCGAAAAAAATATTTTCAAACAATTTTATTAAATTTCGTAATTTTTAGAATAAATTTACGTGCGCGAATAGATGGTTTACCCTTATAAAAAATAAGGGATGATATTATTAAATACGAATCAGCATAATAATTAAAATAATGTTGAAAGACAAACATATAAAAAAATATATAGAAAACATTTATAAAGCTATTATGTAAGCAATAGAAATACAATCAAAGTGTCTCATGTATTCTTACCAGCATTAGCAGGACTATTGAGCAGGAAATTTATGGCCACGAGCAGGACAAGTGGGCAACTCCTGCTTCTATACATCTTCCTACAAATAAAAGGAAAGGATAAATCGCATTAGTACACACAAAGGAATCGTGAAAATTGAGTAAATTGTGTAGAAATGGAAAGATACATTTCTGAAGAAAAATAAAATACCATTTCGAATAAACAGTAGATTTGAGTTGAAAGTAAATAAACATTTGTCATAAAATAAATTAATGCAATCTATTTTTCAATTTTCAATGAATAAATGAATAATAAATAATATGGAAAATGATGATATATTTCTTTCAGGTCGAACAGCATTTACCAACTGTTAAGATGTACAAAGTATAAAAAGTAGTTCTCATTTAGTTTAATGAAGTTAATTGTTATTCACGATTATTATGGTTACTACTTCAGTTTTGCACCGCCTGTCTATCTTTTAAGATTGAGGTGCATTAATTTGAAGAATTACTATAACCAGACTTATGCGTCGTAATGTCCGGGCAACAATGCTGTATATTTTTTAAGTTGGTTCAACAAAATAAAGACTGAAGGAAAAATAATGAATATTGAGAGAAACTTTTCCATCCTTGAAGATAATAAAAATATGATTTTCTCGATATAATTTTTTATATCGAGGATAGAAAACAATGAAACTGTAAAGAAACTACTGGTAGATGATCGTTAATTAGAGGAAACACTCAACCTGAGTAGTAATCCCATTCCGATTCGCAGCTGCTTTCTCTCTAGAGACAAAAGCTTTAATGATATATTAGCAACTAATTGGAATAGGTAGAATTGATTGGGTATCTGTATGGTTTAGCGGCAGAACCCATCTTTGCCAAACGATCTGTTTTTCCTGGAACGATAATTGCATGGTGTCCGAAAGGTTAAAAACTCTCTCTGACTTTTACGAAAACATCAGCTCCAGCTCTTTTATCTTTTATCGAGATCCCTGTGTAAACCACCACGATACACTTTCTGGAAAAGTCTGTTTCTGTTCCCAGTTTTCCCACTACCCTTTATAACTGATGCTATGAGGGAGAGCGGTGCAAAGACAAGCCTAAAAATTATGTCCATTGCTATATTCGAAGAAATTATAAAGTGTGGCTGTTTTAAGATAAGAAATCTTCAAGATCAGCTAGAATTTTGAGAGAAAGAAACTATAGATTATTTAATTAAAACATTCATTTTAGTTCAGACTTGGTGTCATTAACTTTGCACTTTTCCTTGTGTCAAATAATTAGTTTATTTGAAGAAATATGGGCAAGCTTTTCTGGGGAGTTTTGCCAAATGACTCCAGTATTCTTTATTTATTTAAAAGACTGGGTTAAGTGTGCGTCAGACACGTATTATGTTACGGTTCTGTAGGAGATATTGGCGTTGTCAGTCAGTTTCGTTGCACGCCGAACAACAATGCCAATAATTTTTTGTTGTTTCATAAACTGGGAAAGCGTAATATCAGTACCATTTTTCAATCGAAGTAATAACTATGTGCTGCATATCAATTTTTTTCTGATTTTTGGAACCTACCTTAAGAAAATTAACGGAAGCACAGTAAAATATCGGATTTATATCTGAACCAAATCAAGAACGAATGGTATAAAAATAAATCGATAGAAAGGTTGTAATAAATAATAAACTCACCAATCAAATACAAAATATTGTAAAAACTTGGCAAAATAAAATTAATGGTGATCAAAGACTAAAACAATATTAAAAGAAAAGCTTATTTCAACTTCGTAAAACCTTCAGGCTAATTCATAGAAGTAATGAAATAAACCCTTAAGCTATTCTTGAACAGGCGCCACTGTATCTTCATCAACATGTATATCAATCTTGTAGGTCTACGGCAATGGAAGTGATACAATTAACATATGAGAAATATGAACTGAACAGCAAGAAAACCGTAGTATGTCTTTTCTTGATATAGAATGGGTTTTGACAACACTTCATATGAGGCAGTTAAAAGAGCACTTGGTAAAAAGGGAGTAGATGAAATGACATCCAATCCGCTACTCCTCTGTACTAGATAGCAGACTCCTCTGTGATTTGACTGATCTTAGCATTATGACGTAGTCATAATCGCGGAGGGCAAATTGGAGAATACTCTTAAATGGATTGAAACATTACTGAGTGGAAGTCAGAGGCCTGACCATAGATAATAAAACTCTCTAGAATAAATACGAAAAATAAGAAATTAACAAAGCTACAAAAGCCTTAATGGTCTGTAGAAACTTCAAGGAAAAAAGCTGGGGCATAATCCTAAAATCTTGATATGGATATACATTTCAATAGTGAGATGCACATCACATATAAGGCATTGATCTAGGGTAAAAAAACCAGTCTGCTCAACACGAAAGCCCAACTTCTGGAAAATTCAAAGATGGGTGTATAACGTGGACAATGAAAACCTGCCCAAAGGCCGTCATAGAAGTAATCCTAAACCTTTCAGAGCGAGAAATTTATGGATAAGGGACGATTACTATGTCTTTTAGCGTCCATTGAATTGTATGTTCTTTCTTCTACATTAGGTTATATAATCCAATGTCCTTGATAAATGTAATAACATTAATAGCGTTTTGATAGGAGAGGAGTGCATCAATTTTGCTTCCCTGTAATTGGTGGAAATGATGTTGCCCATATTTCTTCACGAGGTAATAATATGTTTGACTGATAGGGTGGTTTGACAGATTTCGCAGTGAAGAGAAGGGAATTTGTTCAAGAAGTGTTCATGAGTTAGCTATGTGTAGCCAATTCGGAGTCTCGTCATTATAGTTAGTTCTTGTCTTGGTACATTAGGGATGGGGATAACAGTAAAGCAAGGCTTTGAATGAGGTTTTGAGATATGTGAAGTAGAGAGTTTTTAAGGTGTTGGGGGTGGAATATTTTGCTTATTTGTTAGGAGTATTTTGATGACTAGGCGTAAGGGCGTCGGTTTTAGTATTTCCTGGTATTCCAATATGACTTGGTACCCAAAGGAAGGTGAAGGATTTATTTTTGATATGGGAGTATTTTATTATGGCTTTAATCGCACGAGCTGTTAGATAACTGGGGTTGTATGATTCGATTAGTTTGAGGGAGTTTAGAGAATCTGAGATTACCAGCCAGTTTGATTTGGAGGTGTTTATGCAATATTGTATGGTTTTAAGAATTATGAATAGCTCAGCGGTAAGAATTGAAGAAGATTCATGAAGGGAAAAAACTTTTTCCCGTTTTTTGTATAATATGATGCGCCGACTGCATTATCTTTTTTGGATACATCGGCATATATAAGTTCATGATTACTGTATTTTAGTTGTATTATTTGATGGTACTTGGATTGGCTTATTCTCGGATTAACTTCTTTTCTGTCTAGTAGTGCGAGTTCGAAGTTGCAACTAATGGGAAAATGACTCCAAGTGGGAATAGGTGGGTGTTTATTTCATCTATTGAAACCAGAATTATTGATAAACGTTTTCTGGTGAAGCTAGTATGAATGAAAGGGGGGTACCTATTCAAAAGGGTGCGGTTGTTAGGGGAGTTGGAAAAGGATTTAAAATGGGGGATGTAGGGACGGAATTAGAGTGAGATCACATAATTAAAGGTGAATTGCGTCCTTCTATATTCTAAAAATGGGATTTCAGATTCACAATATAGGTTATTGATTCTACTTTAGCATTTAATAGCAGTTTAATGATATTTAGGTCTTTAGAACATTTCGTCTTAATGTGTTGAATGTGGGAATTCCGATTGAGACGCTTATCAAATACCAGTCCAAGAAATGTGTGCTGGGGATGTAGAGGTATGCCTTGGGAATTCATAGTTAGCTTAGAGTTGATTTAGTTGGTGAAAAGATTAATCCAATAAAGTGAGCCCATGATAGGTGGGAGTTGAGGGATATTTATAGGGAATTTTGATTGTTCGAAGAGTGACATAGTAAGATATCATGCGGGAACAGTTTAAGGTGAATAGTTGGAGAAATATGACTTTTAATGTTGTGTATAACTATCAGCAAAAGTGTAGGATTGATTGAAGATCTCTGAGGAATACCGTTGTTTTGGGGGAAAGGATTCGAGAGAGTGCCGCGAATTCTTACTTTATATAATCGATTTTGTAGGAAATTAGATAACCTTACACTTTTACATACATTTGTGGAGAGAAAGGCGAAGAAGACCCACTACCAGACATCACGAAAACTTTGGTATTTTACCAAACAGCTGCCACGCGGCAATACGCCATTAGGAAATGCATTCAATTCAGCAAAGAAAAAGAACTAGTACGGACAGGAGATTATTATCATGTCGGATAGCCATCAGTGCGCTGAGTACTCAAATAATCACTTTCAATATAGTCTGGGAATGTCTAGAGAAGCTAAATGAATTAAGTAAGAATAATAAGGTCATCCTCCTGTAAGTACCGGGACACACCGGGGTAGAGGGGCATGAAATAATCGACGAGCTTGGCGAGAAAAAGGGGTGAGACAACATTTATGGGGCCCGAACTTTTCTGTGGAATCAGTAGCAGTGTAGATCTGAAAAGACAGTAAGGGAGCAGGAGATCCAATTATTGTACAGATCGGCAAGGAACGAGACAAGCGAAGATGCTTCATGAGGACTACGACTACAAGAGATTCAAGGAATGCATAAGACTAAGCGAAAACTAACTTAGAGTTCTGACAGAAATTTTGATGGGTAGAAAGAGAAGAATGCATACTTTGCGAGAAGGAGGACTAAACCTCTATTTACATCCCTTCAGAGAGCAGCGCTTTGGAAAACCATAGAATGCGATTCTTGGCAATACACCAAATAGAAGACCCACTTTAAGGCCATCCAACAATCTAAGTTGACACCGTAATACTAGCTGATAGTTTGAAAGACCTAGAACAGATAATGAATAAAATATTAAAAGTTAGTGGAGAATATAGACTTTCTCTTAACAGAAAAAAGACCAAGTTCATGATAATTAGTAAAAACAACACCATTAATAATGAAACCCTAATGGTAGGAGGCCAGCACATAGAAAGAGTTAAGAAAGAAGTACACTTACTTGGGAACCCTAATAACAGAAAATAATGACTATACCGTCGAAATAAAAACCAGAATCGAGAAAGCACGTGTCAACTTTATTAGAATGAAAAAGGTTATCTGCAGCAAAGATCTAACGTTAGTCCTGAAAATACGACTGTTTAAATGTTAAGTATATAGTGTTCTATATTATGGAATGGAAGCATGGACACTGAATCGAGAGGCAATGAGAAGACTTAACTCTTTTAAAATGTGGAGCTATAGAAGAATTCAGAGGATTTCGTGGGTGGATCAAGTTACGAACGCCGAAGTGTTGAGAAGAATGGGGACAGAAAAGGAAGTCGAGATAACAGTAAAACAGAGAAAACTGCAATATTTCGGACACATCATGAGAGGAGAAAAATACAGCATCTTACGGCTCATAATCCAGGGCAAAACAAGGGGCAGAAGAGGCGTGGGACGACGATGAATTTCATGGCAAAAAAATCTAAGGGAATGGTTTGGATGCAGTTCAAAACAACTATTTAGAGCAACTGTCTCAAAAATTAAAATATGATTGCCAACCTCCGCAATGGAGAAGGCACTTGAAGAAGAACAATCTAGGGTTCCTGAAAAAATAGGACTGGAGGACCTGCTTAAATCGGCAAGGTATCTCTAACGACTTAGCAGGAGAAGGAACTCATACGAGAAGGTACCATTAACTTTTTTGGGTTAATTGAAAGCCTGTGCCTCCAAAATTTGAATGCAAAGGTTAAAAACTGGCGAATTTACATAATTGTACATACAGACGGACGGACATGATGAAACTATATAGGTACTTTAAAAAACGAACCTTTTAATACTACGCCTTAGAACAATTTTTTGTAGTAGGAAAATCAATTTGATGTTTCGGTAGAAAAAACTATTCTGATTGTGATTACTTAAATAAAGAGAAAAGATAACATTATGCAATATGTACGGTAATACTCTCCGTTCATATAATCCCGGTATTTCTGGTATGGTAGCTGGGTTTGTTATTGACTCATATCAGTCCCACTAAATTAACAACCCTTAATTATATTTGCCCTTTTCGCCCTTTGATAAACCTGGGTTCAACCTCAATCATGTATAACGACGATCCTAGCGTTAAGGACGAACATTATGACATTTTAGTTTGATATATACCAACTACTATCTGTTTAAGCAATAATCGTTTCTAGAAATAAGGGACAGTATCATTAAAAGTGACCGCAGAGATTTAACCTCAGCATGGTTTGGATTTGAAAAGCTGACCCGAATAAATAAAAATCAATTGTACGTGTACGTACATGAAAGTTATACAGAAGCAGAAATTTATAAAAAAACTTATTTATTTTATGTTAATGGAAATATCATGTACATTTTAATATGCTGACACATTACGGAATGGGAATTTAAAGGAGGTCCAATCGCTGTCCAAATTAATGAAAAAATATAAGGTCATAATAAATGATTTTTTTATAATACAGGGTGTCTCAAAAGAAAGTTCACATTTAACAAATCGATTTAAAAAAAAGTCAGGACTTTATTGAAAAAATGTTTATTACATATTAAAATACATTGTTTGGGAATTTATTTTTTAAAAATGATATCGTCCAAATGTAATCCGTTGCGTTCACGGCATTCATTTAATCGAGCATTAAAATTGCCCATGACGGCTCGGCAGGTATTCTCCGTGATGTCTGGCATTTCGTTGCGGATATTTTCTTTTAATTGTGCCAGGAAAGTCGGTTTGTTGGCGTAAACTTTTGATTTGACATAACCCCATAGGAAAAAGTCCATAGGTGATAAATCAGGACTGCGTGGAGGCCAACTTATGTCACCTTTCTTTGAGATCAATTTGCCAGGAAAAATTTCACGCACTCGTGGCAGAGACATGTTGGACGTGTGTGAAGTTGCTCCGTCTTGCTGGAACCATGTTCTTTGGTTATAGCCAGGAAAATTTTGCAGTTCAGGCACGAAGAAGTCGTCTAACATCTCCACATACCGCTCTGAAGTCACTGTTACTGTGCGTTCCCTTTCATCTTCAAAAAAGTATGGGCCGATAATTCCTCGCGCCGACATCGCAGCCCATACAGTCACTTTCGGCGAATGTAGAGGTTTCTGATGTTTGTGTTTTGGATTGTTTGCACTCCAATAGCGGCAATTTTGCTTGTTTACATGACCATTAAGATGAAAATGGGCTTCACCTGAAAAGAAGATGTTGGTAAACGTTGAAAAGCGTTCAGTCATCTGGTTTACGAAGTCAAGCCTCTGACCAGCATCCTGAGGCTTCAATTCTTGCACAAACTGAATTTTATAGGGGTTCAGCTTTAAATCTTTGTGTAAAATGCGGAATAATGATGACCTATGCCCATTTAAAGCAATAGCACGCTTACGAATCGAAACATTTGGGTCGTCACGAACAGACTGAGTAACACTCTCTACGTTTTCGACCGTTCTCGAAGACCTCGGACGCCCGGATTTTGGTTTATCTAGTGTTGAACCGGTCTCTTCAAACTTCTGGACCCATTTTCCAATAAGCCGAGCGCTTGGCGCATCATTTAAGTGACGAATATGTCGAAAATTGCAGAATTTTCTACGCGCTACAATCGCCGAATTACCGTTTTTGTAAAACTCACATACGCACAAAGCACGGTCCGCTCCCGAGAAACGTTCCATAGCGACGAAATTCCCAAGAGCCAGGCTACCGATTGACATACCCCCCGCGCCGCTCGGAATAGTTGCGTTCACGCAATAAGCAAAACAAATGTGTACTTTCTTTTGAGACACCCTGTACTTTAAGTCGTAATCTACACTATTGGAATTTCGATTAACTTTAGCGTGTAAATTTTTGAGAATTCAATTTTCAAAAATGTAAAAATTTGTACAGAGTCTCAAAGGAAAGCAGAATTTTGGCAGTTTCCTTTGAATTATATTACCATTTGTCGATAGAATGAGGTAGAAAAAATCAAAAATTAAGTTTTTTAAACATACAGATTTCTTTTTTTGGGGCAGCATGTTGTCACCCTTCACCCTAGAGCCAAGCCGCTAATTTATTAAATTTAAGCACGTATGTCGATGCTCAAGATGCTTATATATATATATATATATATATATATATATATATATATATATATATATTCTATTATAATATTATATTAACTAGAGTGAGACAGAATATAAGCATCGTGCTTAAATTTAATAAATTAGCTGCTTGACTCTAGGGTGAGGGGTTCCAAGTTATTTGCTTTATATTTATCCAGGCCGTTGAAACGTAAGTACTGAGTATTGGCATTCCCGTGTTTCGCGCCAAATTTTGTTATTTAAAATGGTAGTTTATTCCACGGAACAAAAAGTGCAGATTATTAAGTGGTACTATTCTGGTAAAGGTATGGATGAGATACCGACAAATTTGCATTTGTACGAAAATCATCCTATTTCTTCAAAATCTAGAATTTCGGAAATTATTAAAAAACTTGGGACAATCGGTTGTCTAAAAATTTGTAAAAAATTCACTGATAATAATGAAGAGCAACCGGTTTCTTAAATTCCTGAACAACTCGCAAATCGGGAGACTGACGTTTGTAGTTGAGCGGAAATTAATTTTCCTTGCAATAGTACTGCAATAACCGAAGCACTTGATATGAATGCGCGAACAGTTCGGAATATTTTAAAGCATAACCAATATCGCTGTTACAAATTGCAAACAACTCAAGAAATTGTTCCGGAAGACCAGAAAGAACGTATGGTGTTTTGTGAGGACATGATAGAGAGGGCTAATAGGGACAACGGGTTCATCAGCAACATTTTGTTTACTGATGAATCTTCATTCTCCTTGCACACTCGTCACAGTCCTTCTATCACCGTAGAAAACTCTAGAGATCAACATCTCAATATTTCTTAGAGAACACAAAACTCTCAAAAGGTTAATGTATTGGCTGGTATGTTGGGGGATTTTATTATTGGACCCTTTTTTATTAATGGAAATCTAACTACCAACAAATACTTAGACTTTTTGCACAATCACGTCATTCTAGCTGTTCAAGCATTGAATGAATATTAATTTTGAGGAATTTTGGTTTCAGCAGGATAGTTGCCTTGCTCATAATGCGGGGAAACTGCAATAGTTTTTGAAAGCTATATTTCCAAAGCACCTCATAAGCACAAAGGGGATCATTAAAATGCCATCCAGGTCTCCCGATTTGGCACCAAACGATTTTTTTTCTTTTTAGTCATGTTTAACAAAAAATGTATCGGCACAGATATGAACGTGCTAATAATTAGGAAGAATAAAAAATTAATGAAGTTCTCATAAATATAACCCCTGAAATTTTGGCAAAGACGCGAACCGCATTTTACAATAGACTGAGTTATAGTTTCGCTCAAAGTGAAGGCCTGTTTAAACACCTCTTGTAGAATTTTAGATACCTTTGTTGATTTAAAAAAATTTATTTATTTATTTATTTATTTATAATTACTAAGTGTGTTACTTTTATTTTTTACCAGAATAAAAAAAATATTTTTGAGAATGATTTTTAATTTTAAAGTGGTTTTTACTTAGAAATTACCGTTACGTTTCACTAGTATTTTTATTAGAATAAATGTTTATTTTCTAACAGAAATACCAGTTTTCTTTACATCGAACGGCCAACAAAAAATATATATTTTTTTTTGTATTTCAACTATTTCATGCACTTAAAACAATAAATGCATCAAATAATCATTAAATATTCTAAATTCCGTCAATTACGTTATAACTTTAGACGAAGAGTAATACACCCTCTCATTCCTTTCAAATTACAGTTCGTTTTCATGTCGCACGGAAGTTAGTGGGGGTAATATCCTACGTAGGCGTTCCCTGACAATCATCTGTCCCGAACTAATCCGAAAGGCTTAGTGGGTCAGAATGCAGAAGCAAGTGACGAGTTATGCTTCATTTCCATTTTAGAACAGAGCTAAACAGGTTTTCGTTTTTGTCTGATACATTGCCGTTATTTACATGTTTTATTTTGAATTTTGCACATCTATATATATATATATATATATATATATATATATATATATATATATATATATATATAAAGGGGGGAAATAGTTACTGAGCCGTTAAGAAAACATATTGAGAACTAGGGGTATTGGGGATGTAATCTGTTTCAGGCCTTGATAAGGAAAAAACCTTTGATTGATTGTGATAAGCTTTCGAGGATTTATTTTTCTCTTGTTCAAGATATCTCCAGAAAATTAATTGCAAAGTTAGAATTTAACCTAACCTCTAACTACTAAGGACTTACCAATGTAGGTTGAATATAAAAACAGGGAAATAACACTCCATAAAAATATTTTAGTTATATTTATAGCCACAATACAACAGGATTGTTCAAATTGAATCAGAAGAACTTCATTATTTTTCTTAAAAATCTACAATAAACATCACACCTGACTATTTCGTCATTTTATCGTAACAGATGTCAAGTACTAGGTAATGGTCTGTGCTACCAAAGTAGTAAAATGAATAAAAATCAGTACAGTGCACAAGTGTGAGGTTCTGCAAAATTATTTGTTAAATATTTTATATGATATAAAGGATATAACTGTAAATGGTACTCAGATTCTCAGTGTCACTTTTTCTATTCATAGAATTGTCATCTTGATTAATATGAACCATTTCGAGGAAGGAGTTTGTATGATATGAAGGAACTCTCTCATGAATCTCAGTGCCACCCCAGTTCATAAATGTGATAATCGATTAATTTCTATTATCTTAAAAACAATTTTCATAAATTTATCTTACACAGCTAAATTATTTAAAAAATAATTTAGTTTTTTTCATTAAAATGCAAAACTTTTCGTATACATTTAAACTTCTTAACTACCAAAATTCAAACCGTTTGAAGCCTTTAAATGAAATATAGTAATAAATAATAATTAAAATTATTATTAATTTTATACAAGAAAATTAAGGGTAAAAACCTAGAAATGAAACCTCGAAGTCGGAGAGGAGTAATTGTTTCCCGAAAATTAACAACATTTTCTAATTTTGATGGTTTGGTAATAAATACAAAAAACTTTTTAATCTTGTATTTTTAAGGCTCAAAATTTGCTTGATTTAATGTCGCACTTGTCAATTATAGCCTCTACTGTTAACTTAGACCAGTTTTAAAGTTAAAACATGTTAGTGAATTAGGTAAAGTTTTTCTCTATTTTTAATTTTACTAACTCTATCTACGTTCTAGATTAACCTGAAACTTGATTAGTTTTTTTTCATAATGGTAATGTAGTTTAAATGAAATTTAGAATAGCTCTGTGTAGGATTGATTCACACTTTAATTTTTAAGCTTTGCGGTATATCTAAACTAAGTTTGTAAATATCAAGATTATTTTCGTAAAAATTATGTTACATCCACAGTCAAAACTTGCTTTTCGATAAAGTTTTTCTGTATTTTTAACATAACTGTAAACGACTTTTACTCTTTTTTGAGCCACCCTCTATGTTCTGCATCAATTTTTTCTAATTCAAAGTTATTTTCTCACAAAGCTAAATTCTTTATGCAGAAATACCTTTTTCTCTAAAATCAATATTAAAAACTTGGTAAGAACTTTTCAAGACACGATGTATATAAATTGTTCAGAGATACTTTTTAACTGACCTTTTGACCTTTTCATTGCCGCACAATTTCTCTCCCGATCCTAACCTTTTCAATTAATATTTTATAGGGATAACTACTATCCTTAATATTCCGGAAAACCGCAGAGCTGGGAAATATTAAACCACTTTTTATTTGGGATTTTTTCATTTTTCTTTTCTGTTTTATTAATATTTTATTTTTAATAACTGAAAAATCGTTAGGCCAAAGCAAATGTGTCTGTTTTTAGTCCCGTAGGATAAGCTGCTTTTTAAAAATTATCTTTTTATGTTTTGTTTTATTAGCTTAAATTTTTAAAGTATATTATAAAGTTTAAAAGGTAATAAAAATCTCTGTGATCCATAGAGGTAACTAAAAAAGGTCGTTACATTTTTTACACTCTGGATAATTAATAGTGTACTATTTTTCTGAATTCCACCTACTACTGTTTCTAGTTAGATTTCGGATGATTTAAGTGTATCAAATTGATCAAAAAAAGTTAGTGGAGTTAAAGTTTTTTAATACTATACGTTTGCTAAGGGATGTACCAACAACTTAAATTTTAATAGATTAATAAAATTTTCATAAAAAAATTGATTCAACTTCTAAAAATGGGCTAAAAAGTGACAAATAATCTAAGTTTTTATATGATGTTGAATTTTTTTTAGTCGGCGCCAAACTAATATCGGAAAAAATGTGATATAATAATAATTTCGCGCTGACCCCAAAAATTTAAATTTCATATAAAAATAAATATTGGTATTTTTCGCTTCTTAGCGCATTTTTAGAAGTTGGTTCAATTTTTTTATAAAAATTTTGTTTTTTTATTTTTAGTTTTACACTCGTTGTAATATCGATGAATTATTTGAACTCAGAACTAAGCTAGATATGTAGTGTACGTCACAATGTTTCCAAAGTCACAAAATAGTACCCATTTTACCAAAAGTTGTAAACCACACTAAACTGAACAACAAAAAATTCTTTGATTCTTAGAATTTTGCAAATACGAGTTTTTGAATGAAAATCTACCAAACAAATATTTAGTTTGCTATCTTGA
This sequence comes from Diaprepes abbreviatus, assembly GCA_034092305.1. NCBI lineage: Eukaryota > Metazoa > Arthropoda > Insecta > Coleoptera > Curculionidae > Diaprepes > Diaprepes abbreviatus. The sequence continues at coordinate 980,735 of JASJET010000070.1, forward strand.
TCAATACCGATACCGATATTTAAAAAACTTGAGACATGTAAATTTTTTAGTTCTACATATTTTATTCTACAATTGCGTGTGAAGAAATTAACAAAAGATCAGTAGGAAATCCTCAATATCAATTTTAGACAAAATTGGAAAAATGTAAAATTTTTATTGTCTCATCTTGTATCTGTCATAACAAATTTGTAAAAAATATAGTTTGGCTTTGTACCTTACGAACCCGAACACCCCCTAATAATAAGTTTAAAAAATGTTAATAACCTAAAATTTTAAATCCACCATATTGAATCTGCCATATCGAATTTCAAAAAAAAAATAAATAAATAACTCGTACACTCATTTAAATCTTCACCCTCGAAAACTTCCTAGTATCAATTTTGAATATTATCCGGAAATGTAAAATTTTTAGATCGCCATATTTTTTAAAAATAATTTTAAATTATCCTCCATTATCAAATTTGAACAAAATCGAGAGATGTAAAATTTGTCGGACGACATATTTGATTTGCCATATTAAATTTTTCAAAATTAATTTTTAATTCGTAATTTACACACCAAAAAATCCCCCAATAGCAAATTTGGATAAAATTGAGAGATCTATAAATTTTAATCTGCCAGATTGGAACCACCTTATTGATTTTTTTATTAAATGATTTTATATTCGTTATGTGGGACCCCGAAATCTCCCCTATAACAATTTGAGAGATAATCGGAAAAAATATAATTTTGTTCGCCATATTATAAGCGCCATCTTGGATTTTATTGAATCAATTTCGATCGAAATGATATGGAACTATCACAGCAAATCCCTGAATATAACGCAAAAAAATTCATTCAAATCAGAGAAGCCGTTCCATAGTAATCGGTGAACATGCGGAGAAAAATACGTAGTGGACGAATTTAGAGCCTTCTTTTTAAGTCGGTTGAAAAAAACCTTTTTAGTATTGAAAGTTAGACGCTATTAAAATTTCTGCATTAAAATAAGAAAAAAAAACTAATATTCCTCATAACAACAAATATATCGATGGTGTCCACAAAGACAATGACTCTGAAATAAGGGGTGAAAAAAATAGCGCCTAAAGATTTGCGGTGAAAAAAAATACATTTATAAAACCGCAGCGAAAATTATTACTTCCATATACCGAGTGTCAACGAATCTATTAGACAAGTCATAATTTCTAGAGTATTATGTGTATCAAAATGAGAATTGGTACAGGTAAATGGTATGTGAAGGGGAGAGTTTTCGCATATTTTCCACTTTCCGGCCACTTCCGGTTTCACCGGAAATGGCCCCGGTTTTGAATTTTTAAATGGAACACCATGTATATTTTAACATTTTTGGATTTCTGAGACAATTCTAGATCAGAATGTGAAATTTTAAAAACTTTTTACGTCTACTTCATTTTTTTAGAGCCACTTTTAAAATTGCATCTAGGTGGCCATGATCGGACGCAAACTAATCTAAGGGCCTTAGGTGATGTCAACAAAATACAATCGCAAAGTTTTAGTTACTAGTATGAAAGACAGGAATAAGACAAGTTGACAAAATTACGTTTTCATTTCCAACTATTAATTTTCAAATGGTGACCCCCTTTTGACAACTACTTTTCGAAAAAAGCATTCTTTAACGAATCTAACGGTACTAATTTATTTGCGATTGGATTAGACATAAGAACAGAAATTAAATATTATTAAGCAAAATACTGGATAATTTATTTACTTATGACAAGTGTGCCATGGACAGCCATGATGCATAATAATTTGCAACTGTTTTTATCAAGTCTTCTTTGGAAAACAAAGCACTCACTTAAGTAGATAATGACATTGACATACGCTTTAAGAACAGACGTAAAAGTTTCTCAATTTTCGTTAAGTTTAGTTTAAATTTTCGTTAAAATAATGTATACTCAAAGTGAAAAAGTGGATATGTTATTAATATTTGGAGAGTGTCATAGAAATTCAAGAAATGCTGCCGAGTTGTATGCTCATAGATATCGGAATCGGCAACATCCAGTCCATCAGTATTTTCCGTATGTCGAGACTCATTTTAGGCAAATAGGAAATCAAGAGGCGGAACAGAGGTTTATCACAAATGAAGAGACTGAGATTAACGTACTTGCTATGGTTGAGGGTGATAAAACAATTTGTTAAGAAAAATTAGTCAAAAACTGCAGATAAGTTATGAATCAGCAAGAAAAATACTGAAAAAGCATGGATATCGAGCATTTAAATATCAGTTACATCAACATCTGTATACTGAGGATGGCGATAGACGTGTAGTGTTTTGTGATTGGCTGCTTCAAAATCATAGAGTTAACCCAAATTTTATCGATTTTATTCTATTTTCCGACGAATCCCGATTTACAAATAACGGTATGTTCAATAAGCAAAATACTCGGTACTGGGCCCAACAAAATCAACATGAAATGAGAGAGGGCAATTTTCAAGAAAGATTTGGCGTCAATGTCTGGGCTGGTATCGTTGGAAGCAGAATAATTGGGCCAATATTGTTTCAAGGTCAGTTAACAGGGGTTAGATACTTAGGTTTTCTTCAAAATGAAATCGAAAATCATCTCAATGATATACCTTTAGCAGTTTTACGGCGAATTTACTTTCAACAAGATGGAGCTCCGCCTCACAATACTAGAGAAGTTCTTAATTATTTAATAGAGCATTTTAATAATCGAATTATTGCAACCAATGGTCCGGTACGGTGGCCAGCCCGCTCACCGGATCTTACTGTGCTCGATTTCTTTGTCTGGGGATATGTTAAAGAAAGGGTTTACTATGGAGCAGCCCCAGCTACTCTTGAAATATTAGAAGAAAGAATTTTACGGGCATTTAGAAGTATAACGCCCCAAATGCTACAAAACTTGTTGAGAGAAACAATTGAACAAGCTGAAATGTGTCGTGAAAAAGAAGGAATGCACTTTGAACATTTACTACACTAAACTTTTTAACAAATTCAGCTACTGTACTTTCAAATATTTTAAGTGCGTCGTCTAAGTTATTAGTTTATTTTGTTAGTTTTTTGTTAATTTTTTTAAATTTTTAATCCAATTTCTGTCTTTCATACTAGTCACTAAAACTTTGCGATTGTATTTTTTTGACATCACCTAAGGCCGTTAGATTAGTTTGCGTCCGATCATGGCCACCTAGATGTAATTTTAAAAGTGGCTCTAAAAAAATGAAGTAGACGTAAAAAGTTTTTAAAATGTCACATTCTGATCTAGAATTGTCTCAGAAATCCAAAGATGTTAAAATATACAGGGTGTTCTATTTAAGAATTCCAAACCGGATCCATTTTCGGTGAAACCGGAAGTGGCCGGAAAGTGAAAAATATGCGAAAACTCTCCTCTTCACATACCATTTACCTGTACCAATTCTCATTTTGATACACATGATACTCTAGAAATTATGACTTGTCTAATAGATTCGTTGACATCCGGTATATGCGGCGAAAACTGGAATACCAAATGGCATAGCGCTGAAAACAATTATATTAATAATAAATACGGCGAAAAAAATTATATCTTTAAAATATGCGACGAATTGAACGTTGTATTTTTGAATGCGTATTTTTATTCGCAGCATTTTTGGAACTGTAATAATTTTCAGTGCCCTTTTGGAAGCGTAATTATTTTCGTCGAAATTATAAAAATGTAAGTTTTATACTGAAAATTTTTTCACCGCTTACTGCTTGCTGTTATTGTTCTCGTAGACACCATCATTATTTCTATTTCTGCTATAAAAAAAAGTTTTCACTAAAAAATTTAATTTGGTCTTCAATTCATCCTCAAGGTTGAGGTTAAATTCAAATTCAGTGTTTTCCGAAAAAATTATTAATTTTCAAGGTTTATTAATTGTCTAAAAACCTACTGCGTGATAAATTAATTTTTTTTTGTGACGCTTATTATAATATCGCTTATCTTTAATTTATTTCCCAATAATCACCAGAAGCAAAAACTTCCTATTATAGTAGGTATATTAAGAAAAATAACAATGCTTAATTATTTCTCTGAGGACATCCAATCGTTGCAAAAACACGTGAAAAAAGTCCCAGTTGGTTGAAAGGTTTAGTAAAATCGGTGTAAGTAAAAATCCATGCTGGAGAGGTGTAAATATACAAAAATATAAAATATCCCAATTATAAGCTTGCTATATTATACAGGGAGTCCAAAAATTAAAACTTATCAAACAAGAACTTTAAGTGGCTATAGCTTGATTAATTTAAATAAAACGCTATACTTTGTAACTTACCAGAAAATGAATCTTTTAAATATCTATTGAATGGTTCTAGAGCTCTCTTCGGGTTTTGACAGAATATGCCAAATAATCGTTTTCTGCACCATTTTTTGTTTTTTGAATAAATGTTTTAATGTATCTAGTTGCTTATGGCATTTAGAAACGTCAGATAATTTATTTAATCTGTCAGTTTAGTCTACGAACCTGTTGCTATAACAGCGGTATTATTTTTTGTAGCTGTGAAACTTCATTTTTGAATTGAATTATTTGAATATTGATGTGTTATTGCTTTGTGAAAATGAAGATTTAACGAAATGAAGAGCGTGTTGATATGATTTTTGTCCTTGGAGAATGTCATCAAAATTATTTGTTGGCTTCTCGAGTCCATGTTCAAAGGTTTCCTGAAAGAAACCATCCTAAACTAGCCATTTTTGTGAGACTATTGAACCACTTTCGGGAAAGTGGAAGTATCAGTTATAAAAAACCTGTTATAAGAAAACCTGTCACTGAAGATGAAGAAAATGTTTTTACTGTATTTGGTTCAGTGATCGAAAATCCCAATATTAGTCAGAATCATATATCAGAAAATACTAGCATTAGCCAAGCAAGTGTTTCAAGGATTCTTAACAAATATAGATTTCATCCTTATAAACTCCCGCTTTATCAAGAGCTTCACGGAAATGATTTTGACAACCGAACTAAATTCTGCTTGTGGGTGTTGGATAAAGTGACAAAAAATTAACACCTTTTTAATAATCTGTTGTTTAGTGATGAATGTACTTTTCATAACAATGATTTCGTGAATAGACACAACTTCCATTACTATTCTGATTCAAATCCGCATAAATACAAAGTTATGAGAAATCAGAATAGGTGGTCGGTTATTGTGTGGAGAGGAATACTGGGTCCATGGTTAATTGGACCCTACTTTTTGGAAAAACTTTTAAATAATTTGATGTTTTCCCATTTTCTTTTACACCAACTTCCAGCGTTATTAAAAGATGTCCGTTTAAGTATTAAAACAACTATGTGGCTTCAACTCTATAAGTATTTAAAAGGTACATTTTCTGGTAAGTTAAAAAGTGTAGCGTTCTATTTAAATTAATCAAGATATAGCCAATTAAATTTCTTATTAAATTAGTTTTAGTTTTTGGACACCCTGTATAACATAGCAAGTTTATTATAATTGGGATAAAACTATGATTTATTATCTGTAAATTTCGAGTACATAACTGAAATACTTCTTAAGTATTTGAAACATCAAAATTAGGTTAAATTTGTCAAAATAGGCACTTATTTTGATCCGAGAATTCAAAAATGACATAATGAAGGGAGGGTTCTATTTAAAAAAACACAACTTTGATACTTTCAGAGCTTTGGGGTAACCCTGTATAATATGAAAATAATTTTAAAAAGTAACTATACTGGACCTCATATATCCCAAAAATAAAATTTTTTGAAAGTCACCTAATTTGGCCGCAATATTCCGTACCGTTAAGGTGAATAACCCTGTATATATATATATATATATATATATATATATATATATATATATATATATATATATAAATATGTAGATAAGTTTTTGTCCGTGTAATTTAAAATAAAATAGAATAAAATATTGGCGAAGCGGACGTGAAAATTTGTCAATCTACATGATTCTCGTGTTAAAAAGTGCGGAGCACTCCAAAATATGGAAAAACTCCGGGTCCGACAGATGGCGACAGCGCTGTTTCGTCCTAATATGGGACTCGTCAGGCCACCGCAGTCGGTACAAACCATCATCTCGCCTTTGCATCCTATAAACCTGAGTTTAAAATCAAAACACAGCAAATAAGACGACAAAGGCGACATCTCGATGGTCCACTTGATAATATAAGAACCACACAGATTAACAAAGTTTGTAAAAGAACCGTCATATGGTGGCGCGACGGTGAATTAAAACAGAAATATGTAAAATCGAGTACACGAAACGCGCTGCCCAAAGGATAGGGGTTAACACGAGAATCATGTAGATGGACAAATTTTCACGTCCGCTTCGCCAATATTTTATTCTATTTTATTTTAAATTACACGGACAAAAACTTATCTACATATTTATTTACTTGTTTGGCTTTGAAACACGCTAAACGATGCTTTCATGGTGAGATCGTTTGGTGCGGCACGTGGCTTTGGCTGCTAAAATAAGCGGTAGGCTTGCTTGCCAGTACCGAAAAATGCGACCCCTATCCTTTGGGCAGCGCGTTTCGTGTAATCGATTTTACATATTTCTGTTTAAATTCACCGTCGCGCCACCATATGACGGTTCTTTTACAAACTTTGTTAATCTGTGTGGTTCTTGTATTATCAAGTGGACCATCGAGATGTCGCCTTTGTCGTCTTATTTGCTGTGTTTTGATTATAAATTCAGCTTTATACGATGCAAAGGCGAGATGATGGTTTGTACCGACTGCGGTGGCCTGACGAGTCCCATATTAGGACGAAACAGCGCTGTCGCCATCTGTCCGGCCCGGAGTTTTTCCATATTTTGGAGTGCTCCGCACTTTTTAACACGAGAATCATGAAGATTGACAAATTTTCACGTCCGCTTCGCCAATATTTTATTCTATTTTATTATATATATATATATATATATATATATATATATATATATATATATATATATATATATATATATATATATATATATAATTTGTTTTATACAGTTTAAGGATTGTATTTGTTTTTAATCACTCGTTGAACAACATAATAAAATGGGCAACGACACTTCGTTAATATTTAATAACAAACTAAGGTATACCATCATTGTTTTTGTCTTTAACAAAAGATGCCATTAACTTTTACTGGAGTGTTATTTAATTTTAAAGAAAGCAAAAAATATACGGACCGCATTCCACAAGATTAATTTTCTTCGCAAGATGCATCTCCATTATACTGATGGCTCCGAGTGGGTTGTTTACGTGTAATCATGACATGATGATCCATTTTATTTCATACAATGTACAAATAATTTACTTTTTTTTTTAAATTCAGCTGTTATTAAGAGAAATACCTTTACAAGAAAGGAAAGAGAAATATCGAAAATAAGTAGTTTTTAAATAAGAAAAAAAGTATATGTAAATATATTTAAATTCCTTACTTAGGTCGATAGATTTTGGCACTAAATTGTTTTGAACTCGGCGCATATCGATTTCATCCTATCAAAGATGGACGTACCCTAAATAACGTCTTTATTATTTTGTCGGATACTTTTAATTACAAATCTCTATAATAACCTGACTTGGCAGTTACATAGGTCAAGAATGTGACCGCTACTAGCTATATTGAAAGACGTAACAATAATACATTCAATACATAAGTCTATTATTTTATTTCCATTATTTTACATAATACACTTAGAACTTAATAGAACTTGACCGTCCTTTTATTGCATGTAAGTAGTAACTGTATCATTCGTGTAGAGTGAGTGGCAATTCACTTAATATTATTGTGGACACTCATAGAGATGTGATAATACAGACTCGGTTCCAGATGAGGAATATAGTATATTTTATATTTTTTCCTTTTTTAATGCATTAAACACTTTCTGTGAGTAAGTGAGTGTCAATATAGCAGGACTTTATATTTAATACAGTCCAGTTTGTCAATGAAGATGTGTATATTTTTGCTTACAAGATCGAGCTGTTTCAAGAACTGCTGAACGGAAACTTTACCAACAAAGTCTTAAAATAACTGGAGGTTGATTATGCGTTTCATAACAAAATCATTTTTGACTAAAATATGGTTGTCGGACTTGCATTGTCTTTATTTCTATTTATTTTTACGACGTTTCGATTAGGTTGTATCTCTCATGGTTACCAAGTTTAAACTGAATGTTTTGTCTTAAGACTACGAGTTTATATAGAGACTGTGTCCACTGAAGTGCAAAGCTTCCCTGTACACACCTTAATGATTTGATGTTACAAAGTAGTGGTTGCCAAAGATTAGGTATCTCAACGCTGGATTTACTGAACAAGAACTTAGTGATTTCTTGAAACATCTATACATCATTCGACCTACAATTAAGTTTACCATGGAAAAAGAGGTAAATGATTAATTGTCCTTCCTAGATGTCATGGTGAACCGTTCAAACGAAACTATTAAAACTTCAGTATACAGGAAGCCAACATATACTAGACAATATCTTAATCATAGTTCTAATCATTCTGTTGTAAAAAAACAGGGAATTATACGCAAGCTCATTGATTCGTTGGAAAAAGAGGTAGCAAACATTAAATCCGATTTAAAACAGAATGGTTATCTTTTAAAATTAATTGACGATGTTATAAATAGCTTTAGAACAACGACCACTGGACAGCAAGAAACACATTCCGTCTTCACAATTTCGTATGTTAAGGGAAGCTCGGAGAAAATGAGACGAATTGTCAGTAGTTATAATATAAAAACAGTCTTTAAATCAAGAAATACACTTAGAGCTCATTTAACAAAAACAAAACCAAAAACTAACGATAAGAAAGAACGTGTTTACAAAGTATCATGTTAGTGTGGTGAAATGTATATCGGAGAAACCAAACGACCACTAGAAGTTACAATTAAGTAACATAAAGACAATACACAAAAAGGGGAAATGTCGCAATCCGGTATTCCAGAACACTCCTGGGATAAACAACACCATATAACAGCTGCGGCAATATATGTGGAACCCAATATGAAAAAAAGAAAATTTATAGAAGCAGCTTATATTAAAAATAATAATGGAATCTTCAGTAAACTAATCTTTGGCAAATACTACTTTGTAACATCAAATCATTGAGGTGTGTACAGTGAAGTGAAACTGTGCGCTTCAATGGACACAGTCCCTAAATAAGCTCCTAGTCTTAAGACAAAATATTCAGTTTATGTTTGATAGATTAGAGATACAACCTAATCGACATGTCGTGAAAATAAATAAAAATAAAGACAATGCAAGTCCGACAACCACATTTTATTCAATCTTTAACATTGCCCTTAAAGAAAAAAAATATTTTTAGTGGCGAGACTCGCTTTAACCCCAACGGCTTCATGAAAAAGCAGAAATTGCTAATATGGGAAGCCACAAATTTACATATCGTTCAAGAAATTCTGATGCATTTTCAAAAAGTGACAGTTGGGTATGCCATGTAGGCAGCAGGAATCATCTCAAAACTTTTTCTTTAAGATGATGATGGTTTTTCGGTCATTATCAATGGTGATAGCTACCGTGACATGTTGAAAAACTTTGACAAGAATTGGATGGAACAAACGTGACTGAAATGTGGAGTCAACAGGATGGTGCCATCTGTCACGCTGCACGCGAAGCAATGACATTGTTGTAAACGGAGAAAATATCAAGAAATAAGAATCTTTAATTAGAAATTTAATACAGCGAGGCACAAAAAAGTTATGATGTGTAAATGTAGGCGAAGTGGTGCTGGTGGCACTCTTTACAGTGTATATGGTGTCTGGATTTCGTAGTTTTTGCCGGGTAGCTTCGTTATTTTTAAAGTTAGCGGGATATGGTTTTTGCGAAGCAGTATAACTTTTGCGTGAAACGAAAGATGCCGCAGACAAGTTTCGTTTTTGTCTCTTGGGTGCTAGTTGGTTTATTATATTTCACTTGCTTGACTCGTTTCTTTATTTTTTTTTCTTTTTTCTTCTCTTTCTTATAAGGGCTAGAAGCAATCATTTCTGATTTTAAATTAACTCTGGTTTTCTTTTTTTTATTACCCGTAAGCGGCAGTGGACTCAAGTAAGCAACCGTAACTGTTTGAATATTTGAAGATATATTTTCTTTATTTTTCAAAAGCTTTGTGCATCAGATACAGTTTTACGTCTTTTTCCAGAGACTTTATAAGTGTCAATAATATTTTTCATATTTTCTATCGTAGATCACGATCTATATGAAGGGAATTAAGGATCGAGGGACGTGAAGTTATATTATCTATACACTTTTTATGCTTAATTTGGTTGCCGTTTCCTGCTTCATTAATGAGAGTAAGCGGTTGAGTAACTGGCCTCGATGCTTTATCATTATCGTTGTAATTTGACGTATTTTGGTTTAAGTCCATATTCTCATTAAGTGGCGTAGGAATGCTCAAAAATCACTAGGTTCATTTGATATCCTGGTCAGTTACTGTTGAAGGTACATATTAAGTTTCGTCGAATAAGTCATTAGCAAATGGAAATATACCAGTCGGTCTAAAGCCCGACTCGGTATTAGTTATAGTAGCAACATGCTTGTAGGCAGCATTGAAGAGACCAGCTACTTGGAACTGAGTTAAACCCCGGTCAGGATGGTGGTTCATCCATTTCTCGTGCTCTATGGAATATTTAGTCTTTAAGGGACTGTGAACGACCACATCTAAAGGTTGGATTTTGTGACTGCCATAAGGCAGGATAGTAAACATAACGATGTAATGTTTTTTGGCATAAGATAATCCTTCTAAAGAAAAGTGTGAGAATGATTGGGGGCCACCATCCAACATCTCAGTATTTGTTTTTTTTTCGTGGAAATATGAATACCGGGGATACATAGTGTCCAGTAGCACTCATAAACCTCACTGCGGTAATTGTTATCCCTCTTTCAGCTGACACAATCTTTCCCACTACTTTTTTGCCTTTGGTGGCAATAACTTTTGGAGTTTTTTAGGAAAGGTATCCATAGAATCTTATCCATATTATAGATGCGATGCGGTTTAAATTTGTATTTTTCATACAAATGTTTGAGCTTCTGATAAAACGTCTCAATTTGAGCTTTGTTGAAACCTATTGCTTTAACCAAACTGACTGGCGCGGATTGATTGTCGCAAACCAAGATGTTTGTGTTTTTTAAAAAAGTATTTTACCCAGTCACTACCAGCCATTTGAGAAAAATCATCAAAACGGTGTATAATTCTGTTTACCATTGCAAATTGTTATACTAAAAGGCGCAAATCATCGATCGTAATCCCAAAAAATCCTTCATCCATGGCTTTACAATAATTTGCAAATTTTGTTTCTTGCTGTACATAGGCCATTTTCTGCCTTTTTCGAAGGGTCGATACATGAATGCTCACAAAATCAACGGCTTATCATTTATTTTTTCCTTGTTTGATAAGCTCTTTCGCTGCAATAACTTTATCTTCTGAGACTAAATTTCTCCCAAGTGATTTCTTCCTATAATTAAGTGGCATTTTACCTTGCAAATGACCAAATGAAAATGCTATAAACTTTTTCTTTGAACCACAAAATATTAGATTTTTCCCCGATTTTTCAATAGGTGTTGACTCAAAATGGCCGTCCAAGTGCACTCACTTCTGTCGCTCTAACTTCCCTATCCGCTCATTTTCCTCTGAGAAAATGTCACTGCGTACTTATAACCCATGCGTGTCTTACCCTAAATGACTCTACCAAACAAACGCATAGATCGCGTTTAATGAAATAGGAAAGATTACTAAAGAGGCAGGTACTTGAAGTGTCCGGTTCCGATTTGAATGAAACTTCAATAAGTTGTAGAGGGTATAAAAACAAGAGACGTGTATTTTTTTTATCTGCGGAGATTTATTTTAACGGGGTGAACTCTTAAAACAGTAATTTTGAAATAGCTCAGGTGCTAAGTCTTAAAAACAATGATATTTTTACAAAACAAAATTAAAATTACTTGTTTGAAATTATGTCAAACTATGTTTTTTTCATCCCTTATTTTTTATTACGGTAAAACACCAATTCGCGCAGGTACTTTAATTCTAAAAATTACGGAATTTGATATAATTGTTTGAAAATATTTTTTTCACGAATATCATTAGTAACTTAAGTTGACGGGTTTCGGTGTTTCTAAAAATAACTAGTAAAAGAGGGTGAGTCACCCTCAAATATTTTTTTCTTTAATCTCAAGTACTAATTGAAATATCTTTACAAAACAAAATGGAAATTACTTATTATTTGAAATGATGTTGAACTAAGATATTTTCATCCCCAGGAATAGCATCCCCTATTTTTTATACGGGTAAACCCTCTATTAGCGCACGTAATTTAATTCTAGAAATTTCGAAATTTAATGAAATTGTATTTTTTTCACGAATGCCATAATTAACTCAAGTTGACATGTTTCGGGATTTCAAAAAATGAAGTAGTAAAAGAGGGTGAGTCACCCCCAAAATACAATTTTCTCAAATCTCAAATTCTAATTAAGATATATGTAGAAAACGAAGAGGAAATTACTTATTAGTTGAAGTGAGGTTACACCATGTTGTTTTAACCCCATATATATATATATATATATATATATATATATATATATATATATATATATATATATATATATATATATATATATCATCCCTTGCTTTTTATGAGGGTTAATCTTGTAATTTATTTACATAATCTAATTCTGGATATTACGACATTAAACCAAATTTACTGATAATATTTTTTTACGATTACAATAAATACCTTAAGTTGACGTATTTCCGAAAATAAACTAGTAAAAGAGGATGAGCCACCCCCAAAACACATGTTTTTAAATATCTCTAGTTCTAATTGAAATATCTCTACAAAACAAAATTAAAATTACTTGTTATTCGAAATGATGTTAAACTATGGTATTTTCACTCCCAAGAATATTATTCCTTATTTCTTATAAAAATAAACCATCATTTCATACATTATTATTATTCTTAAAATTGTCAATTTTTAATTTAAATTAACGTTACAGAATTAAGAATCACTATTGTTATGAATTACAATGAATGCTTAACTAATGAAATAAGTTTATACCTTCTTATTAATTAAAAGAAAAAATTCTAGTAAGCTCTATAACGTTCATACCAAGTGAAATTTGTCAATTTTAGGAATAATTATACATGTATGAAATGACGTCCTTCAAATGTTGTCCTTGGGGGTGAAAATACTATAGTTTAACTTCATTTCAAATAACAAGTAATTTCCAATTGGTTTCGTAAAGTTATCTCAATTAGAACTTGAGATGTAAAAAAAGTATTTGGGGGTGGTTCACCCTCTTTTACTAGTTTAGTTTTAGAAACCCCGAAACACGACTACCTAAGTAACTTAAGGTATGTGAAAAAAATATTTTCAAACAATTCCATTAAATTTCGTACTTGTACAATTAAATTATAGGCGCAAATAAAGGGTGTTTTTTTATAGAGGTATAGAACTTTTAAATGGAATAAAACAAGATGAATCTTTTAAATTGACATGAATTTTACTTTATTTGAAAGATAACCTTCTGGCATTTTAATTTAAATATGACTTCTGGCATATGACCGCCACGGCTGGCTCGGACGTAGTCTAATCTGGAGGTCCAATTTTCGATGACTTTTTCCAACATTTGTGGCCGTATATCGGCAATAACGCGGCGAATGTTGTCCTCCAAGTGATCAATCGTTTCGGGCTTATCGGCGTAGACTAGCGACTTCACATATCCCCACAGAAAATAGTCTAGCGGCGTTAAGTCTCACGATCTTGGAGGACAATTCACGGGTCCGAAACGTGAAACTATGCGGTTACCAAACGTTTCCTTCAATAAATCAATTGTGGCACGAGCTGTGTGACACGTTGCGCTGTCTTGTTGAAACCACACCTCCTGCATATCATGGTTGTTCAATTGATGAACGAAAAAGTCAGTAATCATGGCTCTATAGCAGTCACCATTGACTGTAACGTTCTGACCAGCATCGTTTTTAAAGAAGTACGGACCAATGATTCCACCAGCCCATAAAGCACACCAAACAGTCAGTTTTTCTGGATGTAACGGTGTCTCAACAAACACTTGAGGATTATCATCACTCCAAATATGGCAGTTTTGTTTATTGACGTATCCATTCAAACAAAAGTGAGCTTCATCGCTAAAAAAAATTCGCTTATGAAAATCGGGACCAACGGCAATCTTGTTTTGGGCCCATTCACCGAATCTATTCCTTGCTAGGTGATCGTGTGGCTTCAATTCTTGCACGAGTTGGATTTTGTAAGCACGCAAACCAAGATCTTTCCGCAAAATCTTCCATAAAGTGAATGGACACATATCCAATTCCTGTGCATGATGGCGGATAGACTGATTCAGGTCTTCCTCTACGCTACACTCTACAGCAGCAATGACTTCTTCTGTACGCACTGTACGACGTCTCTGTGGATGCGTATTATCATTTAGAGTAAACCTGGTGCGAAAACGTTCCATAGTTAATCGAATTAATTGCTCTGATGGACGATTATGTTGACCGTAAAATGGACGTAGTGCGCGATACGTATTTCGAATAGAACCATGTTTTTCAAAATAAATTTGCACAATTTGGAAGCGTTGTTCAGGCGTCAGTCTATTCATGTTGAAATGCCAAACCAAACTAAACATAAATCGCTTGACAGCTGACAAAATGGCCGCCAGTTAAAAAAGTATTGCCAACTTAAAGTTCTATACCTCTATAAAAAACACCCTATACATGGTTTACCCTAATAAAAAATAAGAGATGATATCCTTGGGGATGAAAATACAATAGTTTAATATCTTTTGGAAAAACAATTAATTTCAGTTTTGTTTTGTAAAGATATCTCAATAAGAACTTGAGATTTAAGAAAAAAAATATTTGGGGTGACTCACCCTCTTTTAATTGTTATTTTTAGAAACCCCGAAACTCGTCAACTTAAATTACTTATGGTATTTGTAAAAAAAATATTCTCAAAGAGTTATATTAAATTTCTTAATTTTTAGAATTACATTACGTGCGAGAATAGATGGTTCAGGGCAAGGGCGGATCCAGCCTCTCTCTTTGGGGGGGGGGGCGGTGATATCACAAAAGTATAGTATGGCAAGAAAAACAAGTTGTCAACGGGGGGGGGGGGGGGGGGAGTGCAAGCAGCATACTCATTCCTAATATAAAAGGCAGAGTGGGTTCTATTTTCCTGAACTCAAAGCTTTTGGGAGGGGGGGGGGCGATCGCAAGCATACAGACTCCTATACTCTATTCAAGAAGTAGAGAGAGTAATAAAACTGTTACTGAAACCTCTAACGTACCTGCTCCAGTGCCGCAGGTAACGGAGAACTGCCGTAAATCTAATTATATTTCATTATATTTAAATATATTTTATAAATTTACTGCAACATAGAATTTCTAATAGTTTAATTTAATTTCTGTCAGTGATCAAAGTACAACTTACAGTTTTTTCTTGTTTGTGCTTGTTTTTATATATTATTTGAGATTAGTCATATGCCCAAAAGATATGGCTTTCACCTCAATATTTATTCCAATATCGTTAAACTAGGGCATTTTTTCCTCAACAAAAAACTTATTACGATGAATGTTTATGATGCCTTTAGATATCAATATCTAGATAATAATGTTAAAAGCTCTGTTGAGATATGTTCCAACATGATAGGAGTTGGAAAATCTACTATGTACCGAATACGGAAGGAGAAAAAACGACTGGAATTGTTAATACCCCCAAGCCACATTCGATCACAGGCAAACGAAAAACCTCGTTGGAAGAAGAGATGAAAACTGCAATTAAAGGGGTTGTATATACATTTTATTATGAGAAGCAGATCCGAAGCATCTACAAAATTCTAACTTAAATCATTGAAGAGCGCGATTTACCTGAAATTAAAAGAACTGATTTCTGGAAATTGCTCAGAGAACTTAATTTTTGCTGGGAAAAACTAGATAGAAAATCTGTTCTTATAAATCGTCCGGAAACTGTCCGTTGGAGACGTAAATATCTCTCTCAGGTAAAAGATAGAGTTGCTAGAAATAACACAATTAATAAAATTAGTAATTTAACTAAACTTTTGGAAGATTTTTTTGAATAAAGTTACCGCGGAAAATTGGGAAAAATCCATATAATAAAAGAATAAAACAAAATGTGAGAACTCGATCTCATAATCAGTGAGATAGAAGAACCAATTATAATTAATTTTAGCGAAGATAGTTTCACTGACTTTGATTAGGAATTAGATACGTAATGTTTACTAGTGTAAACACAATTTATTATTTAAATTTTTGTTTTTGTTGTATTTTATTGTTTAATGTTGTTTATGTGTTTTTTTTTATTTTTTTACATATTTTTATTTTAGTGTGTCCCACTCTTTAATTTTATATATATTTAACTCTAATTAGCCGTAAGTTTCTTATTATTTTATTATTGTATTTGTGTCTTTTTCTTAAACGTGTACAATTAACATGTTTATCTTATTTTTTTGGGGCTATTGTATTTCCATATATAAAAGTAAATTAAATTAAGATATCAGTACAATAGAAATAAAAATAAGTAGGTCTAATTTTAATTACAACATAAAAAAAAGTAATTACATTTGAATCCCTTTTTAGTGTTTAATTGTAATTCTGCAGATGGTTTAATAAATAAATAAACTGAAACGTCAAATACCCTAAAAATGTTTTTAATTAATAATAAAATGACCGATAGACCCAAAAATATTTTTTTATTATATGGACGAATTTATTTTTTTATATATGTTTAACTTTTTGTATTTTTGACAATGGATATTTTGTAAGTATTTAAATTATAACTTAGAATTTTTTGAGAGAATAATCCTACGTTTTAGTCTATTATTATAGACCGGTATTTTTGATTATAAAATTTCAAACCCATTCCTATGAAAAATATATGTGTCTAACAAATTTTGCCAAAAACACCGAACTAAAGAACACAGGTAGTTTGCGAAGAGAAAAAGAGTAAAAAATGATTTATTTCTCTCTCTAGTTCTTGAATAAACTATAGTATAGGAGGAAAAATCGGGTCCATTTTCCTAAACTCAAAGCTCTTGGGGGGGGGGGGCGATTGCCCCCACCGCCCCCCCCCCTTGGATCAGCGCCTGGTTTAGGGATGATATTTTTGGGATGAAACAACCATGGTTTAACATCATTTCGAACAAGTAATTTTAGTATTGTTTTATACAGATATCTCAGAACCTGAGATATTTCAAGAATACTGTTTATAGGGGTGAACTTTAAGGGCGGTTTTTACCCCGTCAAAATAAATCTCCGCACATAAAAAAAATACGTGTCTCGTATTTTTCTACCCTCTACAACATATTGAAGTTTCATTAAAATCGGAGCCGGATACTTCAAGTACCTTCCTGTTAGTGATATTCATAATACTGTATTACAATATTTTTCTTATGGTATTTCTATTTCTCTCTCGCCAATTATATATAAGGTTTTATTTGCAAATGTTAATGACTCCTGTTAAACATTACCGCTAAATAAGTAAAAACAGTAATATATCATTCGGATTTTTTCTTCATAAGACCCATTTAGGAATTTATAATTCACCTTCGCTAATTAAAGAACTGAAAAGAAAAAGCAGCACGAACTAATTTAACGTTATTTTTAACGTCTTTACCCTGAACGAAACCTATAATGATAAAATTTAATGGATCATCTTCGATATCCGAAGAGATAATGAGTGCCCCTTCGCGCCCCACCCCGTCTCGTCGCGCGAACGTTGAACCGTTGGAATGTGAAGCAGAAGCGACTGGACGCACCGTAATTACACAGGAATTTTATTACTGCAAGAAAAAATTGATGCTGCAGCCAGTTAGTCGTACTGCGAGAGCAGGAATTTGTCCATCGTTGAAGTTCGTCCTAATAATGTCTTTTGTGGTTACTAAACTGCTGATGAAAGTATTCGAATAATGAAATTTTTAATCTGACTTTAATGTAAAAAAATGCCTTAAATATTGGATAAAAATACGATTCAGAAACATTTTTGATTATTAATTATAAAGAGCTTAGTGTAATTACACTTTTGCAATTAAATTAAATTTTCCTGCATTAAATTTGGGAAAGATTTTTTAATTGAAGGAGACTTGGTGCTATTTGGTTGCTTATGTGTGCAGGCGCGGATCCAAGGGGGGGGGGCGGTAGTGGCGCTCGCCCCCCCCCCCCCCAAGAGCTTTGAGTTCATGAAAATAGACCCGACTTTGCCACTTATGCTATAGTTTATTCAAGAAATAGAGAGCGTAATAAATCATTTTTTACCCTTTTTTTTCTTCGCAAAATACCTTTGTTCTTTAGTCCGCTTTCTTTGGAAAAATCTATTAGACACATATATTATTCTTAGAAATGGGTTAGAAATTTTAGAAGCAAAAATACCGGTCTATAATAATGGACTATTTGGTTGGATAACAATAGATATTTGGAAGTGTGAAGTATTAAAAAGGATTTTAATCCTTGTCATAGGCGTCGGAAGGAGGTTTATTTTATCACTAAGTATTTATGGCATAGAATATTATTTCGGTAATAAACTCAAAATAAAAAGTTTTTATAATTTTATTTAATTTCTTATGATTTCTTAATAATTCACATACATTAGAAAATATAGAAAATTATGACATATTTCACACAAATCACAACTGTATTTTTATTATTTTTAATTGTGGTATAGAAATCGTTTTAGGCACATTCCGACTAAACTGTAGCCTTTTTCTCTCAAATAATTCTAAGTTATAATTTAAATACTTACAAAATATCCATTGTCAAAAATACAAGAAGTTAAACAAATATGAAAAAAATAATTTCGTCCATATAGTATTAAAATTTTTTTAGGGCGATCGGTCATTTTATTATTAATTAAAAACATTTTTAGGATATTTGACGGTTCAGTTTATTTTTTTCTGAAACCATCTGCAGAACTAAAATTAAACACTAAAAAGGGATTGAAATGTAATTTATTTTTATAAGTTACAGAAAATTTAAATAATAAATTGTGTTTACACTGGTAAACATTACGTATCTAATTCGTAATCAATGTCAGTGAACCTATCTTCGCTCAAATTAATTATAATTGGATCTTCTATCTCACCGATCATGAGATCGAGTTTTTATATTTTCTTTTATGCTTTTATTATATGGATTGTTCCCAATTTTCTGCACTAACTTTATTCAAAAAATCTTTCAAAAGTTCAGTTAAATTACTAATTTTGTAAGTTGTAATATTTCTAGCAACTCTACCTTTTACTTGAGAGAGATATTTCCTTCTCAAACTGACATATACCAGACGATCTATAAGAACAGGTTTCCTATCTGCTTTTTTCCAGCAAAAATTGAGTTCTCTTAGCAACTTCCAGAGCTCAGTTCTTTTAATTTCAGGTAAATCCCGATCTTCATTGATTTTACTTAGAATTTTGTCGACGGTTGGGATCTGCTTCTCATAATAAAATGTGTGTACAACTTCTTTTATTGCAGTTCACATCTCTTCTTCTAACGAGGTTTTTCGTCTGCCCCTGATCGAATGTAGCTTGGGAGTACTAACAATTCCAGTCGTTTTTTTCCTTCAGTATTGGGCACATAGTAGATTTTCCAACTCCTGTCATGTTGAAACACAACTTAACAGAGTTTTTAACATTATTATCTAGATATTGATATCTTAAGGCATCATAAACATTCGTCGTACTAAGATTTTCGTTGAGGAAAAAAATGCCCTGTTTTAAACGATTTTGGGTATTTCACTATACTCAAATAATATGTAAAAACAAGCACAGATAAGATAAGTTATTAAGGACACACTGTAAGGTGTACTTTGCTCATTGACAGAAATTAAATTGAACTACCAGAAATTTTATTCTAGCAGTAAATTTATAAAAGTTAATAATGTTTAAATATAATTAAATATAATTAGATTTACGGCAGTCCTCAGATACCTGCGGCACTGGAGCAGGTACGTTGGAGGTTTCGATAACAGTTTTATTACTCTCTCTAGTTCTTGAATAGAGTATAGGAATGTGTATGCTTGGGATCGCTATTCCCCTTCCCGAAAGCTTAGAGTTCAGGAAAATACAACCGATTCTGCATTTTATATTAGGAATGTGTATGCTGCTGGCACTCCCGTTGACAACTTGTTTTTCTTGCGATTCAGTAAAATAGACCCGATTCTGCCTCTTATACTAGGAATGTGTATGCTGCTCGCATCCTCCCTCCCTGTCGGCAAATTGTTTTTTCTTGTGATCGCCCCCCCCCTCTCCCCAACAGCTTCAAATTCCTGAAAAATAGACCCGATCTACACTAGAAATGGGAATGTTGCTGGTGTCTCCCCCCCTCCTCCCCCCGGTCGACAACTTGCTTTCGCTTGCCATACTGCACTTTTGTGATATCACCCCCCCCCCAAGGAGAGAGGCTGGATCCGCCCCTGTATGTGTGTCTGTTTTAGCTTAATACAGGCAAATTTTTTGATTCATGAAACTTAGAGAGTTCCTGTCGGCAACTAGGTCCAATTTTGAGCTATAACCCGTTTCTAGTCAAAAATAATGGGTTTTCTGACGAAAAATAAAACAAATTACGATAGGAAACCTACTTTTAATTACATATGATTTAATTTGAAATACTGTTTGTCTTTTACAAAAGTAATATTTTAAGCGTAATTTGGCAAAATAGATCAAAATTCCTCATATATGGTCTTAAATGAGATTAGTATAGATTTTCGTATTGTTACTTGTTTCCCCAATCTTACAAGAAAATAACATTTCTTTTATTAAAAATTAAAAGTTAGTGTTTAAATCTTTAAATTATAAATAAGTTTGTTTAATAGTAGTCTATATGTTTTTATATATTTATGTAGATATAAAATGAATACTCAGTGTTACAACTAACTTAGGTCAAACTTTCACAGCTTTGGTCAAGTTGAAAATTATAGTTCTTAGATCTAGAACGTGTCAAATTGGAACTATTATCCGACGTTTCGCCTACGATTGTACGATGCATCTTCAGAGATTCTTACTCCACAAGATTAGAACACCGAATGACTATCGAGGAGCAACAACCCAGTATTTATACCCTACTGATGCTCAGTGAACCGTGATCCAGCGTTACAATCGATTTCCACGTGTGATGTAGACTGTCAATATTATTAGTTTATTTCACCTTAAAAATATGACCTGAGCAGTGCTAGTGTTCAGCTACTGCAGATTGTAAAATTTGTTTCTTTTTTATACATTTTTCATGTTCCTTAAGCATAATGGATATAGACCATCCTGTTTTACCTACATACACTTTACCACAAGAGCAAGGTATCTTGTAAACGCCTTTTGTTTGAAATGAAATTGCGTTCTTTGAAGACTTCAAGCATTGTCCAACTTTCTTACAAGTGTTGAAAATTGTCCGTATGTTTGATTTTTGGAGCAATCTGGCAATCTTGTCGGTGGTTCCGTGTATGTAAGGCAAAACAACACTGTCTATAGAAGGTACATTTATGACAGTTTTTTGAGGAGTTGAGTATTTATATTTATTAATAGAACGTCTTATATCTTCAGTGCAATATCCGTTGCCTCTCAGAGTATTAGTCAGTTTTTCTGTTTCTGATTTCAGTGATTGTTCGCCATATATTGAAAGTGCTCTATGAACCAAAGAGTTTATGACGGATTGTTTTTGAGAAGGACGATAGTGTGACGTTATAATGAGGTATCGATTTGTATGTGTTAGTTTTCTGTACACAGAATGTCCTAATTTGTCATTTTCTTTCCTTTGTATTAGTATCTAAAGAAAGGGAAGGGCACCATTAGATTCAGTTGCCATGGTGATTTGATTTAGATGGTCCAGGCAATTATGGAGGTTATCTGCGCCATGCGGTTAAACTACGAACGTATCACCTACATATTTGCATCAGATTTAGGTTTTAGAGGAGCAGAAGACAAAGCGTTTTCTTTGAAAGCTTCCATGAAGCTGTTAGCTACCACAGGTGATAGCGGAGATCCCATGGCCGCTCGCGAAGTCTGCTCGCAAGCATACAGAATCCGTCAGCAAGTCACTATGGAGCAAAAAAGAAAATTTGAAATACTTTTGAGCAACAATAATCCAGAAAACGCACCAATGAACACAGTCGTCAATTTGTCAAGTATACAACTTACCGAAGCAGAGAAAACTAACTTATCCAAAGGAAATAACTTCACCATCACGCCAAGGCGAATACCAGTGGAAGAAATAATTTCTAGTGTCGAAGCTTTCATTAGAAAATTACCTCCGGAGCATGCAGACACGATTCAATACGAAAGAGCGAAGATCATAAAACACTTAAAGCCACCTAAGTCAAACATTACATGAACGGAAAGAAAGGTTATTAAAAAACTGAACGAGAACAACACTATCTTAATTCTCCTAACTGACAGAGCAAATGCAACTGTTGTTATGGATAAGGAAAAATATACTGAAAAAGTAAACCAGCTCTTGGACGACAATATTTACAAAGTCATTTGGACGGATACAACAAACAAAATCGAAAGGAACCTCATATTTCTAATTAACGCCTCCGGCCTCACTTCAGAAGAAAAGAAAGCAGTTAAACCAAGCAGCTCCAAGATTCCACGCCTCTAAGGACTGTCTAAAACACATAACGAAAATCTACCTTTACCATCTACAAAATAGGTAAATATCTGGCCAAAATTTAAGATCCCTTGATAGGAAAAACCGAATCCTTTGTTAAAATCTCTGGATACTTTGTCTTAAAAATCATCTAATTAGAGCCCGGAGGCACATTGGTCACTTTTGATTAGAATCCCTGTACACAAATGTTCCTATAGATGATTAGGTTTCCATATTATCGGACTATAATGAAACAACAACGTGGATTCTACCCTACCAGAACTAATTAAAGCATGTCTGATCTCCACGTTCTACGAGCAGACTTCGGGAGCGGCCATGGGATCTCCGCTATTACCTGTGGTAGGTAACATCTTCGTGCAGGCTTTCGAGGAAAAAGCCTTGTCTGTTGCTCCTCTAAAACCTGCAGATATGCAGATGGTATGTTCTTAGTTTGGCCGCATGGCGCAGATACCCTCCATAATTTCTTGGATCATCAAAAGGAACAACATTCTAACACAAAATTCACTAGGGGAACTGAATCAAATGATTTGATTTCAAATTACTTTTAAGTTAAAAAGTAATAAAAATAATATATTATGCTCTTAGGTCTACGTAAAAACGAAAAATGAATACAGCGTGTCGATAAACATAAAGTAACAAAATCACCGAAAGGATCTCTCAATGTAAACTCATCCCCCTTTCCCTACGTTTCAGCACTGCTATGATTTGAGTCGAATAAAATAGAGAAACTAATGTTTGCTTTTGCAACAATGTAAAAGTTCTTACTGCTTTTCATCAAAGCTATAACACCGGAAGCGTTGTAAGCTCTATATTTAATTACATTACTGAAGTTATTACAACTAAAAGAGAATTACATAATTCACAGTGTTTCAAATATCGAGGTTTACAAACTCTGGCAAATTTACTACTTTATTGTTAGGTATAAAGTTTATATTGTGGTGTTTCCAGTCTCAGGTAGTTGTTTGTATTAGTGAATGTTAGAAATTTGAAAATAATAGCGAATTATGTCCATACAATGAGTGGTTTCCACCAACAGAAGCACTTCTAAACTCGATTATAGTTGAAACTGGTTACTGAAGTGAATTACCTTATTTTACTTAAATTTTACATTAGAGTTCAGAAGATCTTTTTCTGTTTGTCCGAAATTTCAAAATTTTAGAAGCCCGTTTTTCTAAATGTTTTATGTATAGGGTTGAAAATAATGTGAATACAATTCTAATAAAAGTCAATCTCTCCCTCTCCTCAAACTTTTAAAAAAGGGATAGAGTATTTTAAACAGCATAGCAGCATAATACAACGGCAACTTTGTAGTGGGGAACTGAAATTAATAAAGAGAAACTCTAATAAATTATTTCAGCAAGTAGAACCGAAACAACGTAAATGAACCTGGCAAAGCTCAGAGAACAATACAAAACATAGAATTGATGACATATTGTCCAACAAGAAAACTATATGCAAAGATGTGTCTATTTGAAATAAATTCTATATAGGAAGCGACACTTGAACAGTATAACAGCACAAAAATTAATTTTAAAACTGAAAAAACTTTTTAAGAAACAGCACTACCCAACCGAGGAAATTCTGAAGCTAAAAAGAAAATGAATACCAACATGAGCTAGAGCAACGACTAAAAATAGATACAATGGAAGAAATAGATATAGACAAACCTGCAAATAAAATCACCGACACAATAATCATTTCAACCAAGAAAGTATGCTCCCCTGAATGCTTCCGAAAAATCAGGAAGAAGACGAAAATTATCAACATCATTAAAGAAGCAAAGAGGAAAAAATAGAGATGGACAGGATATATTGCCAGACTACCCACAGACAGACAAATATATAAAATAATATAATGGGCAGCTAGGGAGACAAAAAGGAACATGAGATAACCACAAAAGCAATAGGTGGACGATATCTAACGGGCAGAGAGTAAAAAATCGATGGATGGAATAGGGCAGGGCGACGTGGAAAAGATTGAGAAAGACCTATGTCCAGGAATGGACAAATATGGATTGAGAATGACTTAATGAATGAAAAAGGGGTGGTGGTACTAGATCATCAATGCCTAGGCCTCTATTGGGCCCATTAGCTGCAGGTTATTCGAGGCGGATCGCATTTGCGAATCCAAGCAACCTCGTTAGTTTAGCTTGTCTAATTGCTTCTGGTAACAAAATTGTATCTCCGCAATATCTCTGTCTCAATGCGTTGAGTTGCAACAGTTTCATCCTCCTCCAAACACCATCTGCATGTCAGGTCGTCTTCGACACCGCTTCTATAAAGGTGGCCCCGCAGATGACAATGTCTTATAAACAGTCCCACCACAATTCGCAGCATTTTCCTTCCCCAGGAGAGAAGCTCCTTAGTACGCCGTGCGCTAGGTCCAGTTATATGTTTCTTAGCACTCCTCATTCCAGGAGCTCCCCTCCAAGATTCAATAAATTTGCTTTCCAGCTACGATTTAGATTTTTTTTTCCAATAGCAATTGGGGGTAGTATTGGTTGAGGTCCATACGGTTCAGTTGCCGAACTCAACTTTTCCAGACGGTCTGCTTCCTCATTCCCGTGTATGCCCGAATGACCCGGGACCCACACGAGGCTGACTGTGCAGCCGTTCCATGTCATACCATTCAGTACATCCTTGCATTCAGACACTAGTCGCGAAGTTACGCCACTGGACTTCAATGCCAATATCGCAGCCTGACTGTCTGAGCATATATTTATTACCCTATTCCTGTCGATATCCCTCTTTCAGAGGCAGCACACTGCAGAATAGCATACATTTCCACAGTGAAAATTGTCGCACGTTGTCCGAGAGGGTAGTACTCTCTGACTCCTGTGTTTCTGCCGAATACTCCGGCTCCAGCTCTTTCATCTTGTCGACATCCATCAGTATACCACCAAGATCCATTTTTCAGAAGATTTTGCTCTCCCTCCCAATCCTTTCTAATTGAAGAGAAGGCAGGCTCACTAGGACTTCAAGAGGCCTAGTAGAAGCAGTCCTCATCGCACTCAATATTCCCACACAAGCCATTTTTTGAACTTTGTCAAGTTGAAGAATGTGTTTGCGCTTTGTTGTACTACGCCACCATACAATAGCGACGTACGTTATCATGGGAAAGATCACCATAGTGCATATCCAAAATAGCACTTTAGGTACCAGTACCCAAAAGCTCCTTTACAAGCCCAGAGAGCACATATGGCTTTCTTGGTTCGAGCCTCAATATGATCATTCCAGCTCAGTCCAGAATTACTCCCAGGTATTTAACTGTCCCCTTGAGTTGAAGAGTCCTTCCCAGTAATATAATTGTGGGAAGTCTCCCCCTTTTCCTCTTTTTTGTAAAGAGTACCATCTCGGCCATGTCCGGGTTTATTCCGATTGAGAAAGAAGAAAGAAGGAGAATACAATATAGTTATTTATTTAAACATCTAGTCTAAAACTTTTAATAGTTTCTCATTCATTTTTTTCAATTAGTTTGTAGGTTTGACAGAAAAAAAATCTTACTTGAATTTTCTATTATGTATTAATTAAACTGTGACGGGTACTTTAAATAACACTATTTTCATATATCAATATTTATAATCTGCGGCCAGCGTTCCTCGAGTATTGGTCTCCGACACCACTCTTTGAGTTTCGTGTTAGAATTGGGCCTCCTGCCTTCACAATCGAATGTTGGGGTCCCACCGACCTTTAATAGGAGCTGAGTCATCCATAATGTATTCAAAACTAAGTTTTAAGAAAATAAACTCCGAAAAGCCTTTATGAGCAAAAATAATTTAGTTACTTTGAATTACAAATAGGATAATTAGTCTTATCTTTGAGAAATAATATTATAGTTTGCTTTCATGTCATATTTATAACTATTTGTGTATTTATTTTTTCTTTATCCACAATATTTGTATTTTGTTATTTTCAATCAAAAAATATTCTCTCTGTATATTTGTGTGTAATCGGGAAAAAAAAACAATTTCCTCCAAAAAGCGATCTTGACGAAGAAAAATAATATTAAACCTA
This sequence comes from Diaprepes abbreviatus, assembly GCA_034092305.1. NCBI lineage: Eukaryota > Metazoa > Arthropoda > Insecta > Coleoptera > Curculionidae > Diaprepes > Diaprepes abbreviatus. The sequence continues at coordinate 1,007,331 of JASJET010000070.1, forward strand.
AAATGTCCCAAACTCCGCAAAAATTTTTTGCAATCTCTTGGTCTTACAGTACAGTAGATGGGAGTTTACAAACTTGGTCAATTGAAACAAAGTAAGTTAGGTAACTTCCTTTAAGTTGTAACTTTGAGAAAGTAATTAAATAAAGAGCTTATAAAGTTGTCGTGTGAAAGCTTTGATAGGTATTGCTGACTTTCCTCACATTGTTGTATTGATCCATGGCGTCTTAAACAGAAATTAGGAGAATTAACTACTTTTAAGGAATATCAATTAATTTTAAAATATTAAAGTACATGGCATTTCTCAAAAATTTTATTTATTTTGATGTATTGATCTTCATATTATGAAGACTTGGATATTCGATGAAAACATCTGTTAAAAGTTTCGGGTATGTAAGAACACGCAGTGTCTGTAAAACCAGCCAATTGCATATCGAACATGCTCTATGTTATTTCTGCTACGCTGGTATACTCTTACAGTTAAGTAAAAAGAAATAGAATAATAAAGCATTGTCAAATTACTAAATATTAGAGCAAAACCACCAGAGTTCACGCCGAAGAGTAGGGGTTTACCTAATTCGTTTCTTGCGCATTAGGGAAAAGTCTTGGTTCGCAGAAGTAGAAGTTACCGACTCGTTCGGGGATGTACTCGAATCGCCAGTGGCGTAGCGACTCGTCGCGTTACAGATTGTTGCCTGTTGTGATGTTAAATAAAAATTCTGCCCGTGGGGGTTCGCGAAACACCGCTGGGGAAACGCTGCTCTAGCATAAAGCTAAATATGCTATAAATAAAATTAACCAGTTCAAATAATCACACAATTTCAACTTTACAACAATTACACAATTTTTATCTTAAAAAAAAACACAAATTAAGTTAGAGTTGTGAAACTTAATACTTTATAATTATTGAACTGTTAATGGACTTAAAGCAAAAAAGCAAATAAATTTTAGCAGACCGATGTAAAATAATTTTAATAAAAATTAATGAAGTTATGTATACTATAAGACAAGATTGAATAAAATTTAACACGTAACAAACTCTAGTATTTACTGGCGCCAAAACATAACGGACACACATATTCCATGATCATGGGATAGAATACCGGAAAGTTATGCAACATTTTACGAAAAATGAACGGAATAAATTTAAATTTACCAAACTAATTGGGTTCTTATCATTCATTTAAACTACACAAAAAATTAAATAATTCTAAATTTGCCTCTTGTTCCGATGGTGAGACTGCCAATTATGGAGTATCTAACAAATTAGGCTGCAACACCGCTCAACTGCATAATGGTATATAGGTACTAGCGCTAAACTTCAGTGCTCGTTAACTGATAACTGAAGATTCTTCTCAAGAAGATAAAAGCGAAAATAAAACATAGAAAAACTGAAGGAAGAGACTAGAAAAAAGAAGCCAGTAGGAAAAAACTAATAGAAAGAAGAACCACTAAGTTCTAATTCGGGGTTAGAAGAGCTACTAAAAATCCTCGTTTCCAGGTTTAATTCAGTAAAAATAACTAAATAACAGCAAAACAGGTAAAAGATAAAGTAACTAATCATCTGGACTCTATTACCGGAACAATTTTAACGATTTTTATCAAAAAATATCAAAGAAAGAACCATAAAAAATCCACAGTTTTTTTGGTTGTTTCAGAAATTAAAAAAAAAAATAGAAGTCGGGGTAAGTGGTTTAGGCTTTATTTAAATTAAAGATCCCTGCGTACGCACAGGCGTCTTCTTTCAAACGTCAAAAATTTAAAGGAGATAATAGCTTAAAAATTACCCCCATATAAGTTCCTGGATAATAACAGTCGGCTGAGAAGAATTTGCAGCCATTCATTAATCGGTAATATTTTCAGCTTAAATTAAATAAGTAACCTATTAGTTATTTTTAAATTAATGAAATACACTTCTCGCCTGTAATGGTACCGACGCAGAACAAATAATGAAAAAGTTTCCTGCAAAAAGTTAAGGAAAACAATTATTGAATTCTTGAAAGTTTGGGGCCCCGCAGACTAAATGTTGCTAAGGCGAATTACAAAACGGAAATTTATAAAGCCCCAAAAATAAGAAAAACATTAAAGAATAATCGCTAGGTGGTGTATTGGGGAACTTCATAACGATGGGAACACATAAAAGATTGACAGTGAAAATGAAAATAGAATATAAAAGAAAATTAATTAAGATATGACGATTACCACACAATTCTTTAAATAATAAGATCAAAATAACCCAAAAGGACATAATGCAAAGAGCAATATCTACAAAAATAACTTGTCAATGCAAATTCGACAGTAACAGAACTCTAACCTGAAATTACAAACACAGCAACAAATGTGGAACCAATTAAAATAATTTTAAGAAAACTGTCACAACATAAATAGGGGTCAACCAGTGAAAACTAAATGTAACTTAAGATCGTACTTCGTAGAGTAAGAATATAGCCAAAATTGAGGAAGATAAAGCAACGGAGCGGTCAAAGAAATTAAAAAGAAGTAAAACTACGGATATGTTTGGTAAAATCAACAAAAATGCAACTAACCGACAAATGGTATGTTTTTATTGGAAAAATTTATGGGGAATACTTAAAAAGGGTTATTGGGTTTGCCCACAATATGAATTTACAAAAATAAGGCTAAATCAGCCATAGTATACTTAAACGAAAATTTGAACCGGGATATTGTTCCGTCGCAATTGTGGACGTTATTAATTTTTTTACAACGACCTTTATCTATGCTTGGTTAACTGAAAATATGCCATCGTAAACCTACATATTTAAAAGTCTGTAACATGCAGACGAACGGACTGAGATATTTGAAAATATTTGAAATATTTACCAGAAGTAATTAAAATATTGTTACGGGGGACTAGGAGAAACTTTTGGATACGCCCTCGTATACAAATATTCCGATGGGATGAGTCATCTTTATTATAATGTACCGAAAGGAATATTATATAGATGAATCAAATTTTTATGCTAGTATTTTTCTTGTTAGTTCCAGAAAGTTCTACAAATAGGGATAGGATAGGATAGTTGTGTTTTAGCTGTGTTAAGAAGTAGTTAATCTAAATATTGGAAGTATTAGTGAAAGGTGTTGTGTTTTATTCTGCGGATCCAGTGAGTGATTTTAAACAGACAAAATGGTACCAATATGTTGTATTTTTTCCATAAATTTCATCATAAAATAGAGAATATTTTCAGGTATTTTGGATTAAGTTTATCAATTCAGAGTCTTGACTTCTTATTCAGCCATCTTTTCGAAGGCAAAAATTCAACTTTTTTTAGAGTTAATAGGCTTTCTTTTTGGCATAATTTATAAACTATTATACTAACAGATTTTATGGTTCATCTATGAAGGTGAATTCTGTCAATTTTGCCAAAATACAGTTTATTGCTTACCGACTATGTATAATATGGTGTGCAGTAGAATCGTTCTATGAGAAAATAAATACCAATTATGATGTTTCGAAAAAAAAATCGTGAGGATAGCTTTATTATCTGGATTTCAGTTAATTACTGTATTAGTCATAAATTAAACATCATGACATAGATTGCCATAGGGTAATGTAAGTACTAGGTACTTGTGTAAATAATTACCTTTTTGTACATAAATTAAATTATTGTTATTAATTTAATTAAATATTTATTACAAATTACACTATATTATTTCTTTGTTTTGAAAACTGCAAAAACATTTAATTATTATATGCAGGAAAAAACACTGTGAATAAACAAAAACACTGAAAAAAACAAGAAGGAAGCGCTTACAATTTGCTAAAAATACAGTGTGGTTGATGCTAACTGGATGAGAGCAAGTTCAATCTTTTAGGTTTAGATGGACATACTGTACACAGCAATTGATAGTTTAAGTCAAGAACTACAAGGTGAGAATAATCGCAATGCGAAAATATAATGTTTGTATTGCTATAAGCCATGGAACTGGAAGTCTTGTATGAAGGGGAGTCTATTTACAGGCGCTTATCTAGCGCACATAATCCATTAAGGCTTTCGATGATCGTTGCTATAATCCTTTAGACACACACACACACACACACACACATATATATATATATATATATATATATATATATATATATATATATATATGAAGTACTTTATATTACTTTACTTCATTCATACGCGGAGCTGCATATAGTTGTATGTTTGCTGAATGTGATTTCAGTACTACAACGGCATAATGTGGATATATCCACTGCTATTGCATCTCACACGGAGGAATCCGTGAAATCCGCATAAACATATATACGCCATCCGGCGGGAGGTCGGAGAAGCCGCGTTTAGTATTTGCATGCTTCTTTTCCGATCTGTCCTTTGCACAGCCAGGTGCATGTCGGTACCCTGATGAGTCTAGTGGAGACGAAACATGTATCTCTGCCGTATCACTGTGGCGGGGAGGGTAAGTTTTGACTTTCTTCTCGGTATGGTGGTACAGGTAGGCCATCATCTCGATGGTGGTGGAATAGGATGAATTGCGTTTTATACCAATTTATTCTAACTGTGCAATCTCAAACACAAAAAGGATATGATGGAGAGAAGTTTGCATTTACTGTTCGCATTTTACTTCATTCATACGCGGAGCTGCATATAGTTGTATGTTTGCTGAATGTGATTTCAGTACTACAACGGCATAATGTGGATATATCCACTGCTATTGCATCTCACACGGAGGAATCCGTGAAATCCGCATAAACATATAGATATATATATATATATATATATATATATATATATATATATATATATATATATATATATATATAATCCACCAATATTGAGACCAATAACCCCCAAACTGCATATGGTTATAAAGTAAAACGTAACTGAAAGTTCGGTTACGAAGGTTTATGATATCGCTGATTCAGAATCTGATATCAGAATATCGAAATTCAAAATGGCGGATCCAATATGGTGATCAATAACTCCTAAAATGCTTATTATCGCTATAACTAAGGGTACAATCTACTTAAAAGTTTGGTTACGGGAGTTTATGACATTGCTGATTACGAATCTCTCATCAACATATGGAAGTATAAAATGGCGTATCCAATATGGCTTTTAAATTTCGAAATTCTGATGCGAGATCTGTAATCAGCGATGTCATAAAACCCCGTAACCGAACTATTAAGTAGGCTGTACCTTTCTCTATAGCCATAATATGTATTTTGAGGGTTATTGGTCCCCATATTGGATACGTCATTTTAAATTTCGATATTTTAACGCAAAATTCAAAATGAGCGATATCATAAATTCCCGTACCCGAACTTTTAAGTAGGTTGTACCCTTCTTTATAGCCATAATATGCATTTCGGGGCTTGTTGGCCGCTATATTCGACTGCCATTTTGAATTTTGATATTCTAATGCCAGATTCGTGATCAACGCACCCAAATATTACGAATTGAGCCCTAAAACGGAAATGCGGCCACGTCGCATCCTCTACGTTCAGTGAAATTTTGGATAGGAGGGTAATCGATTTCGGAAAGAAGGTCCCATATATATATATATATATATATATATATATATATATATATATATATATATATATATATATATATATATATATATATGAAGTCAAATGCGAGCAGTCAATGCAAACTTCTCTCCATCATATCCTTTCTGTGTTAGAGGTTGCACAGTTAGAATAAATTGTTATAGAACGCAATTTATCCTATTCCACCACCCTTTGCACAGCCAGGTGCACGTCGGTACCAAACGATCCCACCATGAGAGCATCGTTTAGCGTGTTTCAAAGCCAAACAAGTAAATAAATATGTAGATAAGTTTTTGTCCGTGTAATTTAAAATAAAATAGAATAAAATATTGGTTTTGGTGCGGCACGTGGCTTTGGCTGCTTAAATAGCGGTATGCTTGCTTGCCAGTACCGAAAAATACGACCCCTATCTTTTGGGCAGCGCGTTTCGTGTACTCGATTTTATATATTTCTGTTTTAATTCACCGTCGCGCCACCATATGACGGTTCTCTTACAAACTTTGTTAATCTGTATGGTTCTTGTATTATCAAGTGGACCATCGAGATGTCGCCTTTGTCGTCTTATTTGCCGTATTTTGATTATAAGTATGGCTTATACGATGCAAAGGCGAGATGATGGTTTGTACCGACTGCGGTGGCCTGACGAGTCCCATATTAGGACGAAACAGCGCTGTCGCCATCTGTCGGACCCGGAGTTATTCCATACTTTGGAGTGCTCCGCACTTTTTAATACGAGAATCATGTAGATTGACAAATTTTCACGTCCGCGTCGCCAATATTTTATTCTATTTTATTTTAAATTACACGGACAAAAACTTATCTACATATTTATTTACTTGTTTGGCTTTGAAACACGCTAAACGATGCTCTCATGGTGGGATCGTTTGGTGCGGCACGTGGCTTTGGCTGCTTAAATAGCGGTATGCTTGCTTGCCAGTATCGAAAAATGCGACCCCTATCTTTTGGGCAGCGCGTTTCGTGTACTCGATTTTACATATTTCTGTTTTAATTCACCGTCGCGCCACCATATGACGGTTCTCTTACAAACTTTGTTAATCTGTATGGTTCTTGTATTATCAAGTGGACCATCGAGATGTCGCCTTTGTCGTCTTATTTGCCGTATTTTGATTATAAGTATGGCTTATACGATGCAAAGGCGAGATGATGGTTTGTACCGACTGTGGTGGCCTGACGAGTCCCATATTAGGACGAAACAGCGCTGTCGCCATCTGTCGGACCCGGAGTTATTCCATACTTTGGAGTGCTCCGCACTTTTTAATACGAGAATCATGTAGATTGACAAATTTTTACGTCCGCTTCGCCAATATTTTATTCTATTTTATTATATATATATATATATATATATATATATATATATATATATATATATATATATATATATATATATATAATTATTTTTGCATGTGTTGGTGCGCCGCTTCAATCTTTTGTTTTAATATTTTTCAGACATTTTCTTTCATACGATATAAAACATTGAGCGTGATACTTGATCTTTAAAATTAATAAATTTTCTAGTGAAAAAAATTAACACAGTCTTATTGTAAATGTGATCTTTAAATAGTTATAAAGTAATATATAATTTTTTAGCATGTGCCCACAATTCCATCTGATGTAGTTGAGAATTTCCTTTGTACAATGCCTCGCTGACGGTTGACGGTTAGATCGAAGTATAATATTTTTATCCGTTTTTGATGCGGAAGGGTGATCCGATCATGTATTATTTTCACGGCCCTCTTGGAGGCACTTGAACCATTCAAAAACTTGCGCACATGACAAACATTCATTGCCATACACTTCTTTTAATAGAATATAAGTTTCAGTAGCCGTTTTTCTAAGTTTCGTGTGAAATTTCATGACAATTCGTTGCTCTATTAAAAATAGATCTAATACAATCGAATGTCACGGCCAGACTGATTTGTCTACAGATACGGGAGGACCACATTCAAAAGAGAGGGCTTCACGCGACACAAATGTTGGTCGTTCTATGGAAGTCTCGTTATTTTATAGCCAAACCTCGTAAATCTAAAAATCTGTTGTCGACAAATCAATATTCTAAACAAGAAAATTGTAAACCCATTTTAAAGAGAAAATTTGTATAATTAAATTCAAAATCCAACATGCAATTTAATGTAATTTATTGAACGATTATGTTATAACTTTAAAAGTTTTCAGCATTTTTATTTAGATGCGTGGTTCGTCATGGCAACTTATTAGTCAAAATGTTCGGTTAGGAATTTAACGTGGAAATAATTGTATAGTGTTGTAGATTGATATGGTCGGTTAAGTAGGTGGTTATTTTTGGAACGTAAATTACGGCTTGAAACTATAAATTTGATTTATTAATAGTAAACAAGTGTAGACATGTATGGTGCGTCATTCGTTCAAAATTTTGATAATAGGAAGTTATTGAGCTACGATCCATACTTGATGTATTCATTAATCACTTAAATTGTTTCTGTAGCCTAAGCTTTACCAAAAGTTTGGGTATTAGAGGGAAACGGGTATTTACAAAAGATGTTTTAAAGTTGATGTGAATGCGGGACTATTGTATATAGTGTCAAGAGGTCCCGTTTATTACGATACAACACATTGCGTAGTCATGCAGTATAAATAAGAAAAAATAGGGCTAAATGAAAGGGTTACGTACTTATAATATATATATATATATATATATATATATATATATATATATATATATATATATATATATATATATATTATATATATATATATATATATATATATATATATATATATTTTCTAAATTATCTTGTTTTGTGCCAGATAGTAGTTAATGTACCACTTTGTTTGGCATTTTCTGAAATTACTAAAATATCTACTTGCATTTTTGAACATCTATTCAATGATAGCCAGCTCTGTGAAAAATCCTGCTTCAGTTTTTTTAATTCTCATTCCAAAAATTCAAATTAAAATATTCAAAATTTTGTCAATTTAAATAGAATCAATCAATGTTTCTCTTATATTTATATCTACATATATATAAATATATATATATATATATATATATATATATATATATATATATATATATATATATATATATAATAAATTTTGTTGTGAATACACGCTTATTTTACGATAAAATATTAAATTTCAGGCATACAGTGCTAAAACTACAATGCCTCGATTGCCGCAACGGGGAAACCGAGACATTAAACTGTGCAGTGGCGGCACTTTTACTCAGTGCCTCCCCGAATTCAGAGTGTGACGTTACCACTGCTATAAAAGCGGAAAGTCAGTTGTAAAATTAAGGATATTACGGGTGGCTATGCTTGTGATAACTCGTCCTATTTCCGATTGAGCATTGCTCTCAGGAGCCACGATGACTCTTCTATTTTTTGGGCAGCTCGTGGTTCTTAAAGCAGGTTGTCTTTGATAAGGTAATATTTTACAGACAATAAAGATCCAGCACGTGTTTTAATTCCTAATACTGATACCGCCGAGGTTAGCGGCGCGTACGAGTCACTTAGCCGACGCGTTCTGACTTAAAAATGATTATCAGAACGTGGAAATGACCTGATATTGACATTGCGACTAATAGTCAGCTTCGTTTTGGCTATAAAGTTATGAAAATCCCGATTTGACAAATAAATCCGAACGTGACAGTGGAGAGTAAAATATTCCCGAACTTGACTTGCGGAAAACTATTGAATTAAAAAAAAGTTAATAAAAAGTTAACCAAGAGTCAAGCATGAGTGTTACTTGATAACCTTTTCCTAAATAACTCAATCCCTAGAAGTGTTCCCAAACAAAATCAAAACTTAATTAATCTTCGTTAACTCTGAACTTCACTCATTCCCCTTATATCCCTGTGAGCGAGAAGAAAGGTGAGGGGGCTAGAATTGTCATTCTAGTCAGGAGGTTTAGTTAAAATTGCGATAGGGAGTTGAAAGAGACCCTTGGAAAAAATTAAGAAAAATTCGGTAAATAAAACCCGAAAAGAGACATGATTATTATTGACGAAAATGAAAAAAAAAAGAAATACTCATACACAGTTAATACGACTCTCTCTCTCTCTCTCTCTCTCTCTCTCTATATATATATATATATATATATATATATATATATATATATATATATATATATATATATATATATATATATATATATATAACAAATAAAAATTGAGGCATTACTTTTTTTCCATTAATACAATTTCTTCTTACCTAATGAAGGTATAAAAATTATGCAGGTTGGTTGCAGTACGTGCTATTTTTAAGTGATTAAGCGTTTAGATAATGACCGACTAATTGAACTTTTCGTCCACAGCTATACAACCCTCTCTTCCTCTTATTCCATAAAAGGTTAATTCGCCAAGATGGCGATTTAAATTAGAGGATGAGTGTAATTAATCACAGTTAGTTTTGTGTGGTGCAATTTGACGTACCGCGAAATGAATGAATGTTGGAAAATGTACGTGACGTTATTTCAGCCAGCGATGGTGGTTACCAATAACTAATTGTTCTGGAAGATTAAATACCTGTGGCCGGCCGTTTTTGCGGGAAAGGAAATGTTTTGTATAAGTGTATGAGTTTTAATTAGTGAGCTTAGTGTTTCATTAATCAATCATTTGCACACATTTGCGAAAGACAATAAAAAGTTTAAAAAACTCATTTTTGGCATAAATAAAACCTTTGCTGTTATTCAGTAGAGTACAATATTTTCTTATAATAAACCTACATGTGGATCGGTCTGATAAGTGGAGATGTATCGATATAGCTCCACTGATGGGATTATGAGGTGGTCGAAACGCGTATGAAGAGAGAACCAGAGTGGTATTTGCAGGAAATAAACTGTTTCTATATATTATTTCCTTTTTCTCTGTCTAAAAGGAGACTAACTTATATGCAAATATGTGAATTCCAGTTCAAGCTATCGTTCAAACTAATATCCAGCAATGTTACCTAAGAATCATCAACCACTCCACACTCATTTGAGCAAATTAATTTTCGCGTTTTATCTTCATTTAATTTAAGAGAATTATTAGTAAATCAACACCTTGCACGCTCCCCACATATACAAACTATTTACCAAAATACTCGCAAACCGTTTGACAAATAAAATAGACTCTTTTCTTTCGAGAGAGCAGGCGGGGTTCCGATCAGGCTATGGGACATATAATCATCTTCTGACCGTCAGAGTTCTTATCAAGTAATGTATTGAGCACTACAGACCACTGATGCTTGTCTTCGTTGATTTCGAGAAGGACTTTGATTCAATAAATCAGAGGAAGCTTACAGAAGCATTAAGCTAATGTCGCGTGGATCATCGACACTCTGAAATTATCAAAAACATATACGAGAATGCCACGGCAAATGTCAGAATATTGGCATATCAAAGCACAATAGTTTTAATATCGCTCGAGAGGTAAGGCAAGGAGACACACTCTCCCCAAAATTGTTTGTTGCATTGCTAGAGAGTGTGTTGAAAAAGATAAACTGGGATTCAACAGGAATCAACATCGATGGCGAATTGATACATCATCTCTGACGATGTTGTGTAATAACAGACAATATACTGGAAGATCAAAATATGCTGGATATGCTAAAAAATGTCTCAAAAAAAGTCGGTTAGAAAATTAGTTTAGCAAAGACACAATACATGACAAACCTAGTAATGAGTAGTCTCTTAAGCATCAATAACATAAATCTAGAACAAGTGCATATATACAAATACTTGAGACATGAAATCGGTATTAGACGAGATAATCAGACGCACGAAATCCAGCGAAGAACAGGTTTATCGTGGGCGGCATTCTGTAGACTCAAATATATATTGAGATCTAATCTTCCTATATGCTTGAAAATAAAGGTCTTTAAGCAGTGTATCTTGCCTGTTCTCACGTATAGATCTGAGACTCTTACTTTGACAAAAAAGAACATTAACAGAATACATGTCATGCAACGAAAAATCAAAGGTCAATGTTGGGACTCTTAGGGATAGAATACCCAATCACATCATAAGAAACCGAACAGTACGGTGGACAAAGAGACTTGTGGAAAGGAGGCCGAGACATGAGGCCTATAGAAGTAGAGGACGACCTCCTAGTCGGTGGACAAACGACATAAAAAGAATGGCTGGAAATTGGATACAAGTGGCACAAAATAGCAAGAGATGGCTGGAATTAAGGAAGTCTTTCGTTCAGCAGTGGACAGGATAAGCTAAATGATGACCTTTCACGCTCTCCCCTAGGATACCTTTCTCTCAACAAACCATCGAGGTCGCTACATTTACAATTAAACGCCGTAGCGACAGCGTAACAAACACAGCCATCCGGAGACGGGTGCTTAAAAACATGATTGAACATGATTGTTATATAAATATATATATATATATATATATATATATATATATATATATATATATATATATATAAATCTCAGCTTATAGTGCTAGAGTTCAGCTATCAAATGCTGGATGTAGAATTTAAAAATTTTTATTTAATCAAAAATTGTGTATGTTGAAAAGTGACAAAAATGAAAATTTTTATCGCTTTTTACCTCCAAAATTATGCGTTGGGCGGAAAAATATCAGGGGACACTTTTTGCTTAGAATCGGCCGTGGAACACAAAAATACTTTTTATTTTACAAAAAAAAATAATTATTAATATTTTTTTTGTTAATAACAAATTACCCTATTAATTTGTAATTAGGGTATTGAAATACATATAAAAACTTTGGCGGAGCCATGTCTGTTCATCGGCTATAAAAACCTACTGGGCTCCCGGACTCTTTATGATGTCATTGTGAAATAAATTTTATACTATTTTTGCAAATTGCCGCTTCATACTGGTGAAATATGAATAAAATTAATGCAATAGTTTTAGCGTTATCTGATAACATGGTCAAAACACATTTTAACTCTTTTCTGCTTAACAAGATTTCGAAAAATGTAGAAAATACTTTTTGGATATTCGAATGCCGAATATATGAAACCAGAAATCACGTTCATATCGTTATTTTTCGCACATAAAATAACTTTTTAATGAGGAATCATAAAATCGACTTACCCTCTTTGCCCTTTTAAGACGCGAATATCGAAAAATCAAGAAATTAGTTTTTGGATACTGTTATGTGCTGTCTTTTTAAATCAAAATCGAGTCCATATCTCTATTTAATCAAGAGATATCGATAAATTTATCAAATGACAATAGACCCCTTCTCACCCTTTTCGAGATCAAATTTTAAAAAATCTTTTGTTAGTGGGTTCTTTTATAATATTGCCAACCTTTTCCCAAAATTTCTTTATTCTATCTTTAATAGTTTGAGCAGTGCGTTGTTATGATAGTCACTCAAGACAACGCCGCTTATAACACTGGACATAAGCCAAAATGAATCTAAAATAAAATCAACTAAATCCTACCATTTTTGGTGTGCTAGAGTTAAGGAAATTTTATATTTAATATATAAATTTTACACAACTTGGCAACACCGTATGGAAAATCTCCAGGGATGACCCCCCATATACGAAGTCTCAACATTCCAGGGCTTAAAATAAGGGAGATAGCCATAAAAGCTCATGTAAATCGAGTTTTATGTCTGTTTTGTACTGAACAGCCCCTGTATACAAACAAATGACAAACGTCACGATTGCGAATGTTGTAGAATTGAATAGAAAATTCTCGAATATTCTTTGAAATGTAGAAGTCGTATTTGGGTATATAAGCAGTTACAAGGGGAGGAGTTAGTCAACAATTCTGTTATGTTTGTGGTGAGGTGACTTTTGCGTCTCAGAAGCGGTCTATTACCCCATTGGTAAAAAAAGGTATCAGTTTTATTTCGATTGCAATGTTGGGGATCAACACAAACAGTGGGCACCCCATATTTGCTGTAATACCTGCGCTTCAAGTCTGAAAAACTGGTTAAAAACGATCTATGCAGTTTGCTGTCTCAATGATCTGAATAGAGCCTTCAAATCATATTAATAATTGATATTTCTGCATCATACCTCGTGTTGGGTAAGGCATAGGTGTATCCAAGGAGAAAAAGTCGGTTATCAACTATCCAAATATACGATCTGCCATGAGACTTGTGCCTCATAGTGACGAACTTTCTGTTCCAGAACCCCCAGAAACATTCACTTACGAATCAGATAATAATGATACACCGATTTCTCAAGAAGAAGATTTGTCATCAGTATCAAGAGATCCTGATTTCACACCCAGTACGTTATACCGCCAACCGCATAAAATAATCCAATCAATTCAATTAAATTATCTTGTGAGGAACTTAGAACTTCCAAAAAGTAAAGCAGAATTACTAGAATCAAGATTGCAGTAGTGGAACTTTTTAGAAGATGATGTTTCAGTCATGAAGGCCTATCACCATTTTTTCATATGGAAAATAACTTGGTTTTCTGCAATAACATTAGCAGTTTATTGATGGCTTTAAATGTAAACTACAAGCCAGAAGATTGACAGTTCAACATTGAGTTTAAAAGCAGTACTATTGCATATTGGAAATATTTTACCGTCTATTTCTGTTGGATATGCAGTTCACATAAAAGAATCATACGACAATATGAAGTATCTATTGACAATTATAAAATACGGTGAGCACCAATGGCACATCTGTGGCGATTTAAAGGTGATTGCACTTTTACTGGGGTTGCAGCAAGGCAACACCAAGTTTTGCCGTTTTTATATGAATGTGACAATGGGGCAAAGGTACTTCATTATATGAGAAAAGACCGGTCAGTTCAACAATCATTAGAGGTAGGTGAAAAAGATGTACAATATATGCTATTAGCACACCCAAAAAAGATTTTGTTGCCACCACTGCATATCAAACGGGGCCTAATGAAAAACTTTGTTAAGGCATTGAATTCAGATGGGCCAATTTATCTGTCATTCACAATTAGTTCAAATGTATATACGAGATGTCGCCTCTATGCAAAATAGAGGTAATAAATTTCTCGACGGGAAAAAAGTAATTTCCATAATAAAATAGTAAATTATAGGTTATAGAAATGTACCTTCATAAAGGATGTTGCAGCATTGTCAAAATATTTCTCTACATCTTCGATTGAACAGTAACTGCGTCAGAAATTTCCAAGGCTAAGTGGAAAATTTAAGTAGGTATTTTTGTTGAGCCACAGATTCGAAATATTCTTGAAGACAAACATTTTGAGAGAACTCTGTCAGATATTGAAAAAAATGCTTGAAATGACTGTCAGTTCGTGGTCACCAATTTCTTCGGAAATAAAAAAGCTGACAATTACATTACTATAGTATATTTAGTGTCTCTGCAAGTGTAAAAGTGTGTAATTTTTATTATTTTGTTAAAAATAAAGTAAAAAAAAACTTGTTCTTAAAAACTGCCACAAAGTTTTTAATTTCATTGCCATATTTGTGTTCAGCGCCCCAGAATTAACAAAAAACTGCACTTCTCATAGAAGATACGACAAATAAACTAAAATTTGTTGCGTAGCGTAATTATGTATTTTTAGATAATATGCCAAAACAGCGAATTTCTCTCTTTTTACTTTTTTCGTTTTTAATTAATACTCCGTTTTATCGAGGTAAAATAAATTAATTTAACCAAAAAAATTCAACCTATTGTAAAAAATTGGGCATTACTTTCTTTCCACTAATAATACTACTTCGTCCATCACCTGGTCTGTATAGAAATTCAGCAGATTGTTTACAGTCCAAGTACCTTTTATATACTGCTTTTCTATAGTCCTAAACGTTTAGATTATGACCGATTACCTGAATTTTTCGTTCGTGGTCGTAGAGCCCTCTTTCTCCTTATCTCGTAAAAAGTTAATTAGCGAAGATGGCGATTTTAATTAAAGGATGAGTGTAATTAATCACAGTTAGTTTTGTGTGGTGCAAGTTGACGTGCCGTTAAATGGATGAATGTTGGAAAATGTACGTGACGTTATTTCAGCCAGCGGTGGTTAACAAAAAATAATTGTTCTGGAAGATTAACTACCTGTGGCCGGCAGTTTTTGCAGGAAAGGAAATATTTTGGATACGTGTATGGGTTTTCATTAGCGACCACAGTGGTTCATTAATCATTTACACGCGTTTACGAAAGTTAACAAAAAGTTTTAAAAAACTATCCTTTCCGGCATAAATAAAACTGTTTTTGTTCGCTAGGATTGTATAAAGAGTAAAACCCCGTTAAGACGGTTCTGAAGGGACCCAACAAAAAATTCGTTTTAAGTGGAAAAGCGTATTAAGCTGGAAAAAAAAATTAAGTACATACATCGATAAATGCGTAATTTTTTTTATGTACTTATAACGTTATGTAATAAAGATCATATTTTTGAAGCAGCTCACTGTATAGTGCTTTGGTAAAAAAGTTAATAAATTCAGTATACAATAAATGGATTTAGTTTAGAGTTCTTTCGTGCCATACTGAAACATACAAGGTAATATCAGAAGAAGCTGAGACGTCATCGATACTTCGAATGTAAACCCCATTTTTTATTTCAGAATCAGAAAGGGCATATTTTTTTACATGCGACGAGGTAAATATCGATGTTAGTTAAGGCGTGGATCCAAGGGAGAGACCGTGAGGGCGATCGCCCCCCCCCCCCCAAGAGCTTTGAGTTCAGGAAAATAGACCCGATTTTGCCTCTTATACTATAGTTTATTCAAAAACTAGAGAGAGTAATAAATAATTTTTACCCTTTTTTTCTTCGCAAACTACCTATATATAGAGGGTTTTTAATCACTAAGAATTTATAGCATATATTATTTTGGTAACAAACTTAAAATAAAAAGTTTTTATAATATTATTTTATTTCTTATGATTTCTTAATAATTCACATACATTAGAAAAGATAAATAATTTTGACATATTTAAAACAAATCACAACTGTATTTTTATTATTTCCAGTTTTGGCATAGTGGCCGTTTTAGACACATTCAGACTAAAACGTAGCCTTTTTCTCTCTCATAACAAGTCCTGCTTAGTTCAGGAGTTGTTGGAAGATGAATTTTATCGCCGCAATCAATTTTGCGAGCAAATGCAACAATTATGCAATCGTAAAAATAATTTTTAAAAAAGAATAATTTTTTTCTAATGAGGCCATGTTAATAGACAAAATAGTCCCACTTGAGCAACTGAAAATTCTATTTGGTTCACAGTAGATAACAATCAAAACTCTCAAAAGGTGAATGTGTGTTGCGATATAGTTAATGAAAAAGTCCTAGGTACTTATTTCTTGGACGATACCCCTGAATGAATGAATAAATGAAACAAAGATGCCTCTACTTGTTCATCAATGCTTAGGCTTCCATGGGCCCTTTACATTACACCATAGCAACATTCGAGGCCGATCGACTTTGCGAATCCAAGAAGTCTTGTTAGTTGAACTTGTCTAATCGCTTTCGATAATAAAATTGTATCTCCAAATATTTCTGTTTCAATCCGTTGAGTATTGGGCACTCTCTGAGGATATGATCGAGAGTTTCATCCTCCTCAAGACACCATCTTCACGTCGGGTTGTCTGCGATACCGATCTTGTGAAGATGGCCTCTAGGTGACAATGTAAGCTACCATTATTAGTGCGAGATATTTGGAGTTTCCTCACAATGAGATCATTCCTGCACTAACAACTTTGTATCTAGAACCATACATATTCCAACGTGACCTTTTCAAATCGTTGGATAGACAGAAGAGATGCAACTGATTGGCCAGACAGATCACCAGATTTGACCTCCTTGATTATTTCTTGTGTAGAAACTTATAAACTCAAGTATACTTGACCCAGCCCGAAAATTTAAAAGTTTGAATATGGCAAGAAGTACGAAACATTACTGCAGATGTCATAGACAATGTATAAAAAGAATTTATTCATTGACTTTTTTATTGTCAGATTGTTTACAGGGCTTAGTTTGAACATTTAATTTAAATGGTAACAAATTTCTTTTATATATTTTTTGAAAATTTATCAATAATTTTTCTTGACCTTATCGTATGTAAAAAAATTATGATTATGAAATAAAAAATGATGTTTACAATTGAAAAAATATCGATAACGTTATAGCTCCTTCTTGAGTTTGTATATTCGTTCAAAACTCTTGGGTGGAGGGGACTTGCCCTCCCCGCAACTCCCCTTGGATCAGCATCTGTTAGTAATTACAAGACTTTCGATATAATTTATCTTTTTAAAGTACACTTAAACAAAATACATAATGCCTTAAATCGCCAACTCTTGACAAAGCCTGAACGTTTGACAAAGTTAGAGCTGACTTCTCTTCATCAATATCATCATCATCACTTAAGGTCGCTTCGTAAATTACAACATTGCCACCGATGGATGAATATCAAGGAATGTATGGCAGTATCGCGGGTTCTGTTTCTTTCAACAACACGATGTTATCTTGGTTACTTCGGAAACCTGCTTTCTGCAATGTTTAGTATCGTATCATGCACATTCTGGACTATTTGGCAAACAGGTTCGTTTACTTCCTTCAGATAGCTGGGTATCTGTGACTTTGTGGAGGATTTTTATAATACTCTGATCCATCAGTTGCAAGCTGCTAGTTGCATTTGGAAGTAATAAAATAAGCTTAATATTCCTTAGCTGAATATCTTGGGGGTGTGCAAGGCAGTTGAACAAGCTTTTAATTAGTCGATGGCCGCTGCAGCGTGATATCACACTTAGGCGGTAGTCAGTATAGAGGATGGCAAATGGCCTATTAGGCGGGAAAATATGCCTCAAATTGCAGGGACGTATTATGCGAGAAATCGTATCAAACATGATCGTATTATGCGGGTTTTACAGTAATTTTCTTATAAAAAAAAAGAGTGGATCCAATATTGATGATCTGTAAGCCAACGTGCTAAAAAGGAAAAAGTAGGCACAGGATGACGGTTTTATTTGATCATGAATTTTGGCTTTTAAAAGATTATATTGCAACTTAAAGAAGATTTTAATTTAATTAATTTCGAACTAGGCTTATTAAATTTATTTTATTAATTTGTTTTTCTTCTACATCTATAGGCTAGGTCTATCTAGAATAAGTTTGTAATTTTATTTTTCAATGTTTTAATATTATTCTAGATATATCAATGTTAAAATACATTTTTTTCATAAATAATAATCGAAATGTTTTGCTATTTAAGCACATGTTATTTAAATTTACCAAATCAAGTAAAAGTTCAATTTTGGTACCTTAATACTTATGTAAATATAAGAAACTATTGCAATATATTATTTAAATCTATTGAAACTCTTAACATAATGCATTGTTAGACTCTGTAAAAACCACATTTGACTGGTCACCTTGAAATTATATATTTTTAGACAATAACCCTAATTTGCTTTTTAAAAGAATTCTTTAAATAAAAGAATTAAAAGGAATTCTATGAATAAATAAGACTATAGTCCAGGAGTTACTGCAGTTTAAATTCTAAAAATTGTCAATTTGTTACGATAGCTTGCTTTCTCTAAACTCTTTGAGGTAATAATTAAATTTCAGCTCTATGAGTATTTTAAAGGCGGTGGTCTTCTGATTGGAGAATAGTTTAGTTTTAGAAGGGTGAGATCAACAACTAGGATGATCCATAGGCTAGACGCATAGTGGGGGCTTTGAGGAGGGCGATTTTGTGGGTGCTATCTTTTATGACCTCTTTAGAGCCTTTGATTGTATATGGGGCATTCTTATTAAGAAGCTGAATTATTTTGGCCTAGGAGCTGAGTCATTTGTTAGACTGAAGACAGATGATTCGCTATCAGAAAAAATTATCAGGGGAGAGAATGGATAACTATACCGAGAGCGCGAGCAACTGATCTCTGGCCGATCGATTAACTCTAACCGTAGATAGGACAGGTAATATGACGTATTTCTATTTTTTTAGTACTTAAGATAATGGAACCGGTTGCTGACAATGATTCAATAGTTGACATTTTAAAATTCAACTTCATAAAATAAAATTAATTTTTTGTTAGGTTTCCCATTTTCTCTTTTTATAATAGCAGATTCCACCTATCTTTAATTTATATAAGTTAGATTTTCTTACCCTTCGTGGGTTTAGTATAGGGTTTTTTGTTATTCGGTGAGCCAGGAGCAGTGAATAAATTAAACATTTTCTAGATGAAAGGAATAAGGTGGTAAGCTCCTCTGATAATAATTTTTATATATTAAATTGGATCTATCCAGTAATTTTGCTAGTTTGAAAGCGAAAAACGAAAAATAAGAGAGCTATCAACAACTTTAATAAGCGTGTACAAGGACATTTTTGTTTTGTTTTTTACTAAGTGTCATCTATTGGTTCCTAAATTTTGACATGTACCAGTAGATTACATCAGAGTCAGTTACTAGTAAATTGGATATTATTTTTTTTTTGGTGCAAAAAATATTTTCTACCAATTAAAACCAAAAAGCGATTTATTTTAAAAATTTAAATACTTAATTTTAACATATACCTATAGATGACAGTATCATGTACTGGAGCACGTAAGTGTCAACTGCTGGTGTGTCAGATTCACAATGCTACCAATACATAGAAAGTGCCCAGAAGTAGCCTAATTAGCCTATTAAAAGAGAAGGTGGCAGATGAATGGTACCAGAATCCATTTTAACCAAACACGAAGAGAAAAATAATTAGTTTGGGTTTTTATGACGGCTTAAAGTACGCTTTCTAACTGGCAAAGAAGCCTGACTTACTAGCATCGAACATCTGATAAAAAAAAATTCAACGGCCCTTTAAAGATGACAGTCCTGGACGAAAATAGTGTGATAGTTTTTACGAAAATTTCGAAACACGAACGGCTACAAATGTATGCATCAGCAGTTTTATTAACCAAAGAGAAATTTCAACGATTGTTTGAAGAAGTTATTTAACTTCTTAATAATCCTTTCAAAATTTTAACGCAGATGACTCTGCCCTTTTTTCAATTTGCAAGGAACTATTGGCTAAAATAGGATACAACAGCGATGAAAAGAAATGCCTTACAGTGTTAATAACCGAAGACGCTACTGAAAATTTGTCATCATCAATGATATTGTATTATGAAAGAATTCCGTTCAAAATAAGTAACATTCTTCCAGAATTATGACGCAACAAAAAAAAACTAAAGCGGTTGAATGACGGAGAGACATTTTACAAATATATTACTAATGTTGGACCTTAATGTCATTAAGAATGAAGGATATTGAGATTCAGATACGAAGGTGACTATAATCTAGTTTCATTTCCAGGTACAAAGAAGGAACACGAATATACCTACGTTAATATGACAGCCTGTAATGAACTGAAAACGGCATATAAGTTGAACGAAAACGTGGTGTCATTAAAATGTACCCAAGTCAAGACAAATTTCTCAATATAACATTCGATGGGAAAAATTTGATGTTGATAGATAGTTGCAATAGGTGTCAACTACTGAAACTTTTGATGTCAACCACTGGTTTATTTAAAAAAATTAATGTTCTCTATTGGTAAATTTTCAATCTATTATTTTAGCTTCTATATCATTTTAATTGTTTGAAATTCCAGAGTAATTTTTGTTAAGTTCCACGCTATGTAGATATTAAGCAAGACATCTAAACAACATATGTATTTTTTTAAAGTATTATAATATTATAATAATTTTGTATTTTTTCTTCCTTAAGGTGCCATCTACTGATTCCGTTACTTTATCCAGGAAATTTCTGAGAAATATAATTATATCACGTACCATTTTCGTCCAGAGCTTTGACATACTGTTTTATTAGCCTTATTTTATATGTGAGGGTGGGAACCAAAGGCTCTTTAATTACAGTTTTTTCACCAAGGATCAAAGAATCTTTTGTTTGTCAATTTTTTTGTATACAGTATCTTTTAATGGCTCGACTGTCTCAAAGACTAATGAAATATAGGCATTTTGTATAGCCACTTTGTTGACCTATAAAAAAATAAATCATCTTCAAGTTGAAACGTATCACCCATTTATGGTTAACATGGTTTAGTAGAATTACTGAAATCTATTTATTTTATTCTTTCAAACTAATAGAGGGAGCAATCGTTATGGAAGCATATTTATGTAGAAAACAGCTTTTGTTTTTATTACTATCCATAAAAAGACGTCAATCACTCGTCTGATATGTTTCTGAGCCTATAACAGTCAGTAAACCGCTCAACTCACTACAATATAATAAATTTGCATCAGAAGAGTAAAATTGCAGTAAGGTTCGATCTCTCGTTCGATACAAAGTAATTTGTACATCAAAGGATATACATTTTTTCTTTACACTCGACACGTTCTTTTGAAAGATCTTTATCTCTGAAGAGATCATTAAGTTCACATTCAGTCGCACACTTGAAAATCATTGGATAATTAAATTTCTTTCTCCTGTAAGTGTGTAAGCTGATCAAAAACTGGTATTGGAACACTTGCCAAATGGGGAATTAGTCTTCTTGCAGAAGTAATAATAGGATATTTCCATTGTTTTTGTGGATGCCCGCTATATTTATAACAGAGAAGTAACAGTCGTTCTGGTGATTTTTTTTTGATTTTTCCAAATCATAGATATTCCAAATTTCAAAGACTTTGGTGTACCTTTCTCTTACAATTTCAGGTGTTCTATTTTACACATACTTCCAGGCACCAACGCTTTATCTTGATCGTGAATTTCAATACAGAAATAAGGAAAATACAAGCTGGTCACTATATTTGATATAAATTTTCGCTATCTTTCAAGATGTATTCACCACAAATATAAGAAAACTTATTAGGGCCATTAATACAACGTCTCAACTTATTAGCTATTATGAAATAATAGTAATTATTACATCGATGTTTTTGTAAAACTTGATATTTCCACATGAGAGCACTAAAAGTTAAAAATGAAGGCAGGTAGTAAACTAGTGTTGCATAATTAATACTAATTAATAGTATATTACCTATTTTATCAACTACAGATAAAAACAGAACTGCACTCGAACAAAATATTTTTTGCAGACTTGCGTAATCGTGAAAAGAGACATATAATTGCGTGTCATCTGCGTATTGATGAGAAGAATAACGCTCAATAAATTTGCTAGGCTAAAAGTATAAATATGAAACAATAATACTGTAATAATAATAATAATAACGGGCGATAGCCCATTGTGGTTCTGTCTTGCAATGAACCCACTATCACACTGTTTGAACTCCACCAGATACGGCTTTAGTATTAGAAATAACAACGAAGAGGTAGTAAGAATGAATCATCTTCTACATATGAATGATTTTAAACTGATGGCTGCTATCAGAAGCCAGCTGGAGCAAATGCTTAAAATTATAGAGGAGTTCTCCGGGGATATCGGAATACAATTTGGACTTGACAAGTGCCGTATATTGAATATTGTTAAAGGGAAGATACAACCAGGGGCTTTTGAAATGCAGAATGGTGAAACTATAGCTGCAATGGAAGCAGACCAAACATACAAATATCTAGGTATGAAACAGGCTAAAAGAATTGACCATCGCACTATGAAGGCGGAATTGACAACCGAATTTGTCAGGAGGGTAAGGCGGGTATTACGAACTAATTTAAATAGTAGAAATTTGTTTAAGGCGCTCAACACGTATGCTTGCTCTGCGCTGAGCTACTCTTTTGGAATTGTAAAATGGAGCAGGATGGACATCCAAAACCTGTAAAGAAAAATAAGGACACTCCTAACAAAAGCATGTTGAACATACAATGCTTCCAAGACATCAAGGAGGAAGAGGATTGGTGGATATTGGTAAGCAGCTCGACCAATAAATAATAAACTTACGTTCATATTTCCACAGGGTAACGGATTTTTCCACACTACATCGAGCAATATGCGAAGCAGATGACTCAACGCCGCTACAGTTGAGGGAACAAGATATTACTTCTTACCACCAAACAGACCAAGAGAAGTTACAAACCTGGCTACAGAAGCCATTTCATGGACGGCATCCAAATGAGGTTAATCAGGACAATGTCGACAACTCAGCGTCGAACTACTGATTGATTTCAGGACAGATGTTTCCGGGAACTTCTTGTTAGCTATCCAAGACCAGGTTATTCTAACGAAGAACTACCGGAAGTTCATCATCCCTCAACAGAAAATGACCAATGCAGATATGGCTGTCGAACATCAGAGACAATCTAGCACATAACTGGAGGATGCCAAGCGTTTGCCGCAACCGAGTATAAAGAAAAACACGACTCAGCCGCTAAGATACTCCACCAAGAGTTAGCAGAAAAGTTAAACCTATTACAGGTAGGAAAAGTGCCTTATTACAAATACAATCCGGAGCCTATTCTTGAGAACAACCAGTTCAAGTTATACAGGGACAGAACGGTTCTGACCGATCAGACAGATATTATACTAATAAATAAAATTTCTAGACGAACTACACTAATCGACATTGCTGTACCTAAAAACAACAACCTAAGACCAAAATACAACGAGAAGATCGCCAAATACAGAGATCTGCAGGTGCAAATCCGAAGACAATGGGCAATGAACAGTGTCCAAACGATTCCCATTATACTGTCAACAACTGGAGTGATACCAAAGAACCTCCTGCAGAACATGAAGGGACTGGGCCTTAGTGAGCATCTGTATAAGCCGACGCAGAAAGCAATTCTCCTAGCAACCGCGCGAACCGTCCGAAAGTTCGTAAGAAATACAACAGACAACGTCACCTTGGACCCGATAACATCTCTCTGGAGGGAGTGCGAAGCCGTTAGGCTTGTAAATCTTTTATAATAATAATACAAGTTTAAATAATCTTCGTGTGTATAATTTAATCGCCTCGACATGATTTTTATTAACAATTATCAAATGGCACTTTATAACGTGTATAAACATCTTTCAGATTGCTTACAGTCCAAAAACCTGTTATATGTCGGTATTTTATAAGACTAAAAGTTTAAATTATGACCGAATAGCTCAATTCTTCGTTCCCAGCTATACAGACCTCTTTCTCGTATCCCGTAAAAAGTTAATTCGCCAAGATGGCGATTTTAATTAAAGTATGAGTGTAATTAATCACAGTTAGTTTTGTGTGGTGCAATTTGACGTGCCGTGAAATGGATAAATGTTGGAAAATGTACATGACGTTATTTCAGCCAGCGGTGGTGGTTAACAAAAAATAATTGCTCTGGAAGATTAACTACCTGTGGCCGGCAGTTTTTGCGGGAACAGAAATGTTTTGGATACGTGAATGGGTTTTCATTAGCGACCATAGTGATCCATTAATCATTTACACACGTTTATGAAAGTTTTAAAACACTATCCTTTCAGCCATAAATAAAAGTTTTATTGTTACCACTATAGTACATTGTTTTTTTATGTGATAAATATTAATCATAGATTAAATATGCATGGTGTGTAAGTACGCTAGTTCTCCGTTCTAAGATTTCTAATCAATATAAAAATATTAAAAAGGGTAAAAAGTAGCTTCAGGGCGGACGATCTCCTTTCATAATGATGTTTTTAAAAGATGATGTTTTAACTAAATGGAGGTTTATAACTCCATAACTGTAAAGACAAGTTAATTCAGAACCGGGCAAATTAAACTCATTTAATTCATCTGTTTTTCTTTGTATTTAAAACCATCCACGCAAAAGGAAGAAAAAAAAATACAAAACGGGGGAAATTCAAATTAAACTTAAAAGCTTTTTACTCTTTCACTTTATAACTCCCTGAAATTAGTTTATAGGCTTCTGCTAGAAACAATAGGGTTAAATTAATCCGAGGGTTGGAAAAAGAGTAAAAACAAGGATTTATATTGTCCATAAAGGATTTCCCTTACAAAGCCTTTTGGGAAAGCCGAGTTAACACAAAGCAGTCTAAGTCAGGGGCGGAACGTAGGCGGAACAGAGTAATTTTAAAAGAATGTAATAAAAAACATTAAAACGATAATTTTATCAAGGTCTGAAAAACGTCCATCAAAGAACCAATGCTCATCTTTACTCTAAATCTTTTACAATAGAAGAGGCAAAAAGGGCTTTGTATGACCTGGCTTCGACAGCTTACACCTCGAGTGTGTTATACATAAGAAAATGTGGCTGACCAAATTCTATTCGGCCATATTAACTATAAGTCGTCTCCCATCAAAACTCTAGAAAGGCAAAATAATTGCAATATTAAAACCTCAGTACCAAAGAATATGACAAAGAGTTACAAGGGATGCACTATTAGGTTCATGCTTCATACTCTTAGAGAGAATGCTGATGAACAGATTGGGGCCAAAAATCTTGCACAGATTAAGTAAACACATCGAAGCTTCTTAAAACTACGATAGAGGGCTCCTAGTTAAATTGCTTAACAGAATACCATATAGTCGAGTCGCCTTACTTGCTAACTATATGCCATGTGACAGATCTTTCTAGATTATTCAACTGTTTTCCACAGGAACCAGTAATAACATAAGTTCTCTTCAATTTCTATATCTCTGACATGTCTAGAATAAGTGGCTATGCTGATGATCCAACGCCATCTGTATGCCATAAAACTATAGAAGGTGCCAACAGCTTATTAATCCAAGACTTATCAGTACTGGGAATGTACTTTGTTAACTGAACGCTTATCTCAAACATGAATAAAATGAAAGCGACCTGCTTCCATCTAAACAATATACAAGCACATCTAGAGTCTAAATAAAGACCAAAAATAATATCATTCATAAACTATAGGGCACAACCTGAGGTGGAAAATCCTTCGTTCTTAGAATTGCAATTCATAGCCTAGTTGGCACAAAACTTAACGCAACTATGAGGATAATTAGCGGATACTCTCACTCCTTGGTTTACAGTCCTGAGTCATATTGCTCCTCCCATATCCGTAGACAGGAAGAACTTCTAAGAAAATCCAAAAAAATAGCGGCCAACGCTGAGCTACCAATATATGAAGACCCGCAAGATGCAGTGCTACAAAGATTTCCAATTGTATTAGCAAGCCAACTTCTTGAAGATAGTTTCAACTCGACCAGAAAATGGAGGGATTGCTGGGTAACTGAAGCTTCACCTCATCTTGACCCACTGGACCAAACCATGTGCCTGCCAGGAATGGAACCAAGCCGCTATGAATGGAAGACATTGAATAGGATTAGTACTTCCCATGGCCTTTGTCGGGGCTTACTCTTTAAATAGGGATTATACTAGCTTCCATCTTGTGAATAAGGAGAATCTTCCCAGACCATCGATCACATTGTGAGCTCCTACCCTCTAAAAGGATATCCAGGAAATTCATTGGACTTCCTCCGCGCTCCAGATAATGGCCTTAATATAAAATTATAATTATTGTAAATATGCTGTTGATTTGTTTTACATAGTTGCATGCATTACATGTCCCATTGTATTAGTTGTTTATCTTGCACTAATATAAGCTAGACGCTAAATAAATCAAGAAATAACCACGGTCTTCAAGCTCCAGCTCTATTAATGTACTTTAAAATTTGATTCTCACCAGACCATGCAGAAGCGAAAAAAGTGTCTTATACACTTAGAGGTCATGGATGATTTTAATTAAATATTTAAATATTCAACTTTTTGACATCGTAGTAATGTAAACTTCGGCTATTTTAAAGACATCGACGAAAAATAGGGGAGGGGGGGTTTGAAGGGTATATGAAAATCGTTAAAAACTTTTTCAGTGAGGTATAACGAAACAATCACCTTGGTTTTTAAGAAGAATGTCTACATTTTTATTGGGGGAAATATCGGAATAAAGCATATTTGAGTAAAGACAAACCGCAAAATTTACTTCAAGGTGGAGTAATAGTTTTTTAGTATGCGAATGGATAGGTCCGAATGGCGGTACCACAAATTGTGATCATTATTCCGTTGGACAATAAAGGCCATAATGATAACCTGAGTAAACACCAACATAAAATCTTATTGATATTCTAATAAATTGTAGTGACGACTTCTTAAAACAGGTTAGGAACAGTGCCTTTTAATTTGACTTGAATAATACTGTGAAAATCTTCCTTTTATGATACTTACTGAGTTACAAAAATAATTTTCTAGTTAGTATTTTATCCATATATAACAAACTATTTAAATACGGCAGAAAGATTTCTTTATTTCATACTGAAATTTTGATTTTTTTTTAACAATCAAAATACATGTCTCAACCAAGCTTAGACTTACAATCTATAAATTAGCTAAAAACGCCATAAAAACCTCGTTACTAGTATTTTATAGGTTATAAGCTTAAGCCCATGATCAAACTTGACTAAGACATGTATTTTGGTATCTCAAACACGTATTTTCAGATGACCAAAATTGGTCTCTACGAACATTTTAAAAATTGAAGATTAAGAAAATTAATTGTAAGTTTTGAGGTTAGGTTGCACTTTTCAATTTTTTAAAGTGCATAATTGAATTCTACACAAAATTCCACTAATAAATACGTGTAATTTAGATTTTTGGAAATTTTGTTCACAAAGATAAATTAACTTGAAAATTAAAATTTTTCGATATTGACCTTGATCTTGAATATCTTCTTGGGAACATAAGTGTAACTAATATATAGGATGTCCGGAAAATACGTGTACAACGTTTGACGACATACTCTTGACGTCAAAATAGGCCAATTTAAGCCAACTTAGTTATATCCGATTTTGCTTCGTCTAAGTGGTAGAAAACGTTAGAGTTTTAAGAAAATATTGATTTTTCCCAAATTTTTTGAAAACGTGGTAACTTAATTTATTGACTTTTGGTGTGTGGTCCAACACTAAAATATGACGTGGTATAGTGATCGGTTGTAAAGTAGTATGTGTTACAAAATGACAAGAGTAGAGGAAGAAGTGCTAGGCATCACATTAAGTACACCAGGCTTAACAAACCTAGTAGAAAACTGGAGGGTATTGAATGAACCTTCTCTTTCAGATCATAGAATAATCACATTCAGTTTAGATAACGATCCTTCTGAGCCAGTCCTTAGAAGGAATCTTAGGAAAACAGATGGGAATAATTATAGCACCAGTCTGAAAACAAACTTAGCACGCATTCAGACCAGAGAACCTGCTAAGCACCATCTTAAGCTGGAAAGTGACTTGAAAGAAGTAAATGAAGAAAGCTTATGAATCTAGCTACCTCATACGAACAAGTAAAAGTTGTAGGGATGCACTTTGGTAGAATGACCATCTGTCAGAGCTAAGATCCGAAACACGCAGATGCGTGACAGAGCACTTTGGCAGAGCTACACCAAGAAACTTACAACCTACCACAAGGAAATTAGGAAAGCTAAAAGAAACAACTTCAAGAAATTCTGTGAAGACATTCAATCCACACCTGCCACAGCAAGACTACACAAAGTCATTGCGAAGGGTAGGGTCGACACAGTAATGGCATTCAGAAACCCAGACAGTAGCTTCAGGGAGAGCGAGGAGGAAAGAGCATTACTTTTACTCAACACTCACTCGCCGGGGAGTAAGTCTAGCATCACGAATGATGTAACAGAACATCACGAAAGACCCACCAGAGAAGCTACAACAATGGCCAGACACATATGCAGTAGCGGTCGTTTAACATTGACAATGAGCACCTTCTAACCATTTAAAACTCTAAGAGTTGATCGAATAATCCCGGCCCTGTTCCAATGAGGGAAGGAAGAGATTTTACCAGACATAGTATGCATCAGTCAAACTAGTCACCTTCATTCCAATGCAGGAAAACAGGAAACTAAACACCCTAAATCCCTGCGATTCATCAGTCTCACATTGTTTATTTTAAAAGCGATGGAGAAACCGGTAGATAATTATATCAGAACAGAAATTCTTGAACAGGCCCCTCTACACCCTCATCAGCATGCGTATCAAGCGGGTAGGTCTACGGAAACCGCACTGGTACAATTAACAGATGAGATTCAAGAAGCACTAAGGAAACTGTAATATGTTCCTTTCTTGATATAAGAGAGGCTTTTGACAACAATCCACATGAGGCAGTCAAAGACCACATGATGACAGGGGAGTGGACGAAACGACATCCAAATAGATAGCACGACTTCTCTTCACTAGAATAGCAGAGACAGAGATAGGACAGAAGACTATCGCTCTCTATACCACCAGAGGATGTCCTCAGGTAGGAGTAGCCTGTCCACTTATGTGGAGCTTAATTGTAGAACAGCTCTTCTGTGATCTGACGACATCGGCATATCAGGGCTATGCCGATGATGTAGTCGTGATCGCAAGTGGCAAATTCGAGAGTACTCTCTATGGCATATTTCAAAAGGGTTTAAATATACTGGGCAATGGTGCCAGATAATGAAACTAAACATAAGCTCCATCAAAACCACCCTCGTAGCCTTCATAAAGAAAAGAAACCTCAATCCAAGAACCATCAAAATGGATGGTAATGATATTGAGTGAAAGTCAGAGGTTAAACATCTGGGAATGACCCTAGATAATAAACTTCTATGGAACAAGCACGAAAAAGAAGTAATTAGCAAGGCTATAAAAGCCTTGATGATCTGTAGAAACCTTGAGGGAAAAAGATGGGGTACAAATTCGAAAATCCTGCAGTGGATGTACACTGCAATAGTGAGACTAATCATCAGATATGGAGCAGTGATCTGGAGCAATAGAACCAGGCTGGCTAATACGACAGCTAGCCTCTGGAAACTTCAAAGACTGGTCTGTGCGTGTATAATCAGGGCAATGAAAACCTGCCCAACAGTCGCCACGGAAGTAATCCTAAACTTCACGCCATACTTGTAGAGAGTATGGCGAAAAAGACAATTCATAGGATGATGAGAGATGAGGTCATAAAACGAAAGCCTAATTTCTTATCTAAAAATCAACCAATCTGGAACATGCCCCAAAATGAAAAAGGTAGAGACAAAAACACCAAACTGAAATAGGAGTGTGTCACTGTTTTTGTAAACAAATCTAAAAGATAACATGGAAGAAATTTTTCTTTCGTATTTAAAGTTTTTCTCTATATTTTATGGTGTTAAATATATAAAAAAAACGTGTAGACATAACGTGTGCGTGTTTTTTTTTCAACCAGCTGATTTCTTTACAGTTGTTTAACTAATGTTTGTAAAATCAAGTGGTCATTTGTCCGACATTTTGTCAACAAATTTTATGCGATATTTATTGTTAATTTCTAAATCCTCAAATTATGTT
This sequence comes from Diaprepes abbreviatus, assembly GCA_034092305.1. Classification (NCBI taxonomy): domain Eukaryota; kingdom Metazoa; phylum Arthropoda; class Insecta; order Coleoptera; family Curculionidae; genus Diaprepes; species Diaprepes abbreviatus. Next base: position 1,037,923 of record JASJET010000070.1, read on the forward strand.
TGCTATTTTGCATCAAGTTTGTCTTTGGGTTATTTAAAAGCCTATGTCTGCAAAATTTCATCGTAGAAGGAGGAACAATTACTAAGGTACAAAGCTTACAGATGGACGGACAGACACGAAGGAATAATAGGAGTAATAATAGTTCCTACAAAAGAAATTAATGATGTATTCCAAATTATACTGATCATATTTTACTTTGTCTGGCCTACTTTTTAGAGAGATAATTATCTACAAAATAGAAAAAAGCAGTCGTAACTTCTATTTTTAAAGAAAAACAAGTTACTAACTTATTCCATTACTTCATCATCAATTATTCATAATTGGTAAGTATTGAATTTATAAAATTCCTCATCTTTTAATTTATAAATTATATAACAATAATGCTACCTAATTAGAACGAAGATAATAACAATAAAGAATGTTAGGTTTACATGTTTTAGATGAAACAGAAACATAAACTGGTGTGATACGTTTTCTAGAAATTCCGATCTTTATTATTATATTTGTTATGATCATTATTAAATCATTGAGATTAGGATAGGACAGTTTAAAAACCATTTACAGCATCGCTATCTAGAAACCATAATTATGTTGTTGTAATACGTTTTATTTGTAAAAATATTATAGTAGTATTTTTTAAAGAGTAATATTCCTTCTAGACGTGAAAAGCATTGATTTAAGGACACTGTTTCAATTTTAATCCAATTTTATAAAAAGCAAGTTTATTGGTAAGATAAAACGTAAATAATGTGTTCAATGACCGCTAATCAAATCACTCTTCAGCAAGATTAATCTATTTTGAATCGAGTGCATTAACTACAACCTTTTTCAAGGTAAACATTGTAATTTAAAAGCTATGGTCACGAAACGGTGAATTAGAATATCCTCATGGTTAGTATATGACGCGTTGTAGATTTAGAAATGTATATATACTCAAAAAAAATGTTTGAGGGTTTATTTCTGAGACAGAATACATCACATATCACAGGTACACTTTACACTTTGTTTTAGGCTTGCATTCGAGTAAATCGGTGAGATGCAAATTTCAAATTAGCATATCTCGGTGAAAAAAAAAAGATATCTAGATATTTCAAAATTGATTTTAAAGAGAAAGAATCATACTTTTAGGTAATTCTACTAGTTTTGTGAAAAAAAATTATCTTGTGGTTTTACATAACCTCAAATATGACGAAAAACAATGTTTTTTTGCATTTTTAGGTTAGGATATTTCAAAAATCTGACACGATTGAGCAATTTTGAAGCCAGATTCGGGTTTAGCGAATCAAAATCCTTTGGGAAAATATACTTGACCTTTGTTGGCCTGTGTAATTCTTCCGATTCACCAAAAGAACTCATCGCCGGTACCATATTCCTGAAGCATTTTTATACATCCAGTATACCATACATTTTAATATTACTTTTTTTAAGATTGTTTTTCCACAAGAGGGTCGATGTCGATTCGCTTAAGGCTTCGAATATAATACACGTACTAAATAAACATCTTCTCTTTTTTATCCGTTTCTTTATCATCTTCCAGGATATAATAAAAAAATCATCCCCTTTCTTGTTGGAAAATAAAAGATTAGCATAAAAAAGGAACAAAAATGGGAATAGCAGCTTTATGTTTGCCCTGGAAAAAGTAATAAAAATAATTTGTTACGGTGTTAAGGTAAGCTTTTTATGGGAATCCAAAGGTTTTTGCAACTTACAAAAATTTGTAAAGCTGCATTGTTTTTGATAAAGACAAATACGGTCAGAGTGAAAAAAAAACGGGCAAAAGCGGATCAGACACGGAATATGTTGGGATTCCATAACAGTTATTTTTTCTTTCCTCTTTTGTTTTTTTTTTATTATTTTATCGTTTTTTTATACACGATTTTTTCCAGAAAACATTGAAACTTTAGAAAAAAAGTGGTCTATTATATCGAACATTTTCATTTATTTTAAATCTATTGTGGAAAAATTAAAGCGGAGGAGGCATATTGTAAACAATAGGGTATTGAACTACTCTAGTAAAATTTTTTCATAATATTTTTTTATTGCATTTAATGCATTCTACATAAATATTTCCTAAAGATCTATGCATTTTCAGTAAAAACCTATTTCAAATTTTGAATGCTAAAAAAGCCCGACGAATTTGTGTAAAGGCGCTGGTTGAATGACATGTAAGACGTCACATCAAAATAGGATTTTTCTAATAATTTGAAATTCGTTATGTGCGACCCCAAAAACTCCCCCTTACCAATTTTGAAGAAAATCGGACAAAATTGATTTTTTCGTCCGCCATATTGGATCCGCCATATTGAATTTTTTAAAAATATTTTGGATCCATTATGTGCGATCTCGAAAACTCCCCCACACCAATTTTGGAAAAAATCAGACAAAATAAAATTTTTTTGTCCGCCATATTGGAGTTGCCATATTGAATTTTTTAAAAATAATTTCAGATTCGTTGTGTACGATCCCAAAAATTCCGCCATACCAATTTTGAAGAAAATCAGACAAAATTAATTTTTTTGGCCGCCATATTGTCAGAGCCATCTTGGATATTACTGCACCAATTTCATCCAAAAAAATATGGGACCACCGCAGTAACTTCCTGAACATAACGTAAAAAATTTCATTCAAATCGTTCTGGAGTAATCAGTGTACGTACATAAAAAAAATACATACTCGACGAATTGAGAACCTCCTTCTTTTAGAAGTAGGTTAAAAAAGAATCCTACAATTTTTTCCATACAACGCTTAGTTTCCGATATAAACAATATTAAACAGTGGAAAATGAGATTTTTATGTTGAATTGGGATGTTGACAATTTTTGGGAAAGTGTTTAAAACTATGCATAAGTGCCTAATGTAACCGAAAATTTTTAAATTTGTTTTTAGACAACTAATATTTTAAAAATCATAAATTTTAAATTTCGTTTCAAATTTCCCGCCTAAAAGCCAATACTTGTTATTGAACCCCTGGAACATCACACTGGTAAACTGACAAGGATATAAAAATTGCCAGTGATTCCTACCTCGACATTAATTGATTAGAACTGATGTTGATGATGCGAATTTATGATACCTTTTTGGTAAACTCTGCTTCATCTGTGAAGAAAATAGTGCTAGCGTAGTTTATATTATTTCATTGCTGATCCAATAGTCAGTTTGCAAACTGCATTCTACGGGGAAAATCTTCAGGAATCAGCCAATGTACTTTTTTCGAATGATATGGATATAACAGCTGTTCTTAAAGAACTTCATGTACTATCGTTTTTAACGTATTAAACTGCGCTGATAATTTTCGAGTGTTCGTCGAAAGAGTATCATCTACAGCATTTAAAACATTTTTCCCTAATTGCGGCGTACGTACTGTTCTTCCGCGACGAGTTTCAGTACTTCTTTTCCCAAAATTTCCTAAAATTAGGAAGAAATTTAATAATATTACCTTATTAAATGGAATCGCCTACCATTTTCCCTTACACGTTGGTCAACTTGCTGAAATGTCTTCTGATCTGGAAGAGTACGATTAAGATATCTGTTGTGATATAACTTGCTGGCTTCCAAAGCATTGCAAGATGCAAGACCATACATCAGATACATATCTGCATACTCAGTAACCGTGTATTCCATATTTCGAAATATTTCACAAATAATTTTACTACGAAATCCAAAAATCAGTAAATTAAAATCCAAATAAAGAGTCAATATGTCAGCGATGTGAAAGTTGATAAGCTTTTAAAATACAGGATATTTATTTTTGCGAACCTAGGTCGGACTGCAATTCACAGAATTAGACTTTTGTAACTCAAAAGGCAAAATCGAATTTTGGATCGATTTTTTTTAACATAAGGTTGATTGTTAAACATTCGACAGGAACATAGATGTATCTTTTATCGAACTACGCCAAATACATGATGTAAATAAAATAACGTTTTTACGAAAACAGTTAGAATTAGCGACATGAATGAAGAGTACTTAATTTTTAGTCAATAGTTAAAGCTGTGTTGAAAACGTTGTCCAAAGTTCTTATCATACAGGGCCTAAAAGAAATGGGGTCATGAGTGTCACAGCTAGACTGGCCCTGCAGCTGTGAGTAATTTACAACACTTTCTTAGATAGTAATTTGAAGCGTCTTACCTGTTATGCATCGTATTAAAAAAGAATTGGAATATACCTGATGGTTCAATAATTATATGTAAAAAAACTTGATTCCATTGCAGCTCTTTGGGAGCCAATATCTCCGAAGAGGAGGCCTATACGAAAAAAAATTATACAGTTTTGTATTATTCCTTTCACGTGCATTTATTATATCCGGGAGATTTTCCACATTTTCACGAACACCCTGTATTAGTATTTTAGGGGTCGATGATTACAAATTTACCATCAAATTTTGAAAATTCAAAATGGTGGATTCATTATGGCGGGTAAAATTTCAAAAAGTTTCAAACTTTAAACAAAATTTATGTATATATTTTTTGAGATATTCTGGAAGTTTATGATTACGAAGGTTAGATTTTAAAAAAAGTCAGTCAATGGTGACATAAATTTTAAACTGGCAGTGGCCTTTTTAGTCAATTCGGGATCATTGTTTTATTTTTAATAAAAACCCTTTTTAGTTGACGTAGACAATAGATAAAGCAGAAAATAGCTGATAGATTTCTCAGCTGTTTATATGTTCAGAATCTGACCGTGGATTTGCACTCAGCAATCTCGAGAATATCTGTTTATACAAATATTCACTGAAGTTCAAAACTTTTCGAATTTTTTAAATTCGACAGTGGTTGTATAATAAGCGACCCCTGGAATACATATACAGTTATTTTTATCAAAATAACAGAATTTAGAAAAGTGCATTCAAAGAGAAAGCTGGTACTATACTTTTGGCTTACATTCGACTAGAGTGGTGAAAGATAAAGTTCAAATTAACATATCTCGACAAAAAAAATATATCTGGACATTTCAAAATTGATTTTCAAGAAAAAGAATCATGCATTCAGGTGCTTCTACTAGTTTTGTGAAGAAAATATTATCTTGTAATTTTGAGTAACCTCAAATATGTCGTTGTTTTTTGTTTTTTGCACTTTTAAGTTAGAATATCTCAAAAACCTGACGTGATGGAGCAATTCTACGCACCAAAATCCATCGGAAGCTATCTTAGAGTTTCTGTTACTAAAAATTAGTAGAATTTTGTTGGCTCGTGTTATCAGTGGTCATTTGTTGAACCCAATTTTTAAATTAAGACAGTTACCCAAGAAAAGTAACAAGCAAATCGGCAATATTTAGAAATAAACTAAACTCATAGTAATATCTCGAGAGAAGAAAAACATAATTTACTATTTTAAAATCAGAAAAGTCTGGGGATATTTAAATTATTACAAATCTGATTTCAAAATTTTCGTAATTTTTTTTCTCATTTTATATTTTGGAGCGTTATCCTAAAGCATTCTTTATCTTCTAACACCCCTCTTTTATTACTATATAGATTATCAAAGCTATTCCATTATACAACCATTTATTACAAAACTTAACTAAAAAATAATAAGACGAAAATATGAAAAAATAAATTAAAGGAAGGTGGAAAAAGGAAGAAAATAATGAGAGAGAATGTGTGTGAGGCTAGAGAGCAACGTAAAGAGCATACTGTTAAAAATAACCATAAATTTAATGCAAATTTAAAGTTCATTCTAAATTAAATTTAATGATTTCGTACCAAAAATCGTGAATAATTTACATTTATTTTGAATTTAAAGCAATTCGTTCAAAAATTAGTTCATTGTAAATTAAATTTGATTAAATGGTATCTTAAATTTCAATAAAGTAACTGAAAAGGTATTTCAACCTCTGTACATTATAATTAATTCACTTATACCCTAATACCAAAGGAATTTACATTATTATTCAATATACATTGCATGAGATTCCGGGAGATGGCGTAACTTGTTTTGAACTTTTTGTTTGGGATGATATCAGTTGCTTAAATGACTCAATTTTCTTATGATGAGGTGTACACGTCTGCTCCGTACTGACGGGAACCAATGAGTTCAAAGCCAGTCTGGACGGCAGACACTACCTATGTGAGAAATGTCCGCCTTTTCCTGGTAGTTTCAGAATTTATTTGAATCCATATTAATGTTGATGTATTAAATATGTGATAACATATCTCAAATTCAATGAACACTGGCTGTACATTTAATGTTTACGGTCACCATAAAGAGTAATGATCAAAATTTAATTTTAATATATGATTACATTAAAATTAATGGAATAAATTAATGTAAATTATTAAATTTAATAAATTACATTAAATGCATTTATTAAACTTTTGTGAAATTTGCCTTCAGCCCAATTACATTAAATTTAATGCATTTCCGTTATACAGTGCAGGTAAAAATTAATATGGTGATAAATAAGACTTGTTCAGTTGCAAGTATGATAAATTATGAGTCAATTGAACCCAAGACAATAAAAGGCTTAACAGGAGATATTACTGAAATTGCATGGAAAAACAACGTAACTTTTTAGCTGATTGAAGTCATTTAGTAAAAGGAGCATATAAGCATGATGTTCATTAAGTTTTTATTTTTATTTCTTCACAATTTCGTTGTTCTGAAAGTTGAGGATTAGTTAAGTTTTGCTTTCAGACTTGTATACATTAGTTGCAAGGTTCTACTACTGTTTATGGTAATATCTACCTTCTATTTTTTTGTTCTGTGAAAGCCATGAAGAAGTTTTACATACATTTTCTATTTCTTGTTATTCATGGAAAATTACACAACAGAAACCTTTTCAATATCTTCCATGCTGTAAATATCATGCCATGATATATTTTCAAGTTTCCGATGGAATAAGTTCAGATTAATATTGCTTAGCGGTCTATAACTGAACTTTCTGTTTTCTGTCTACTATATTAACTCTGAAGTTGCGAGAAATTAAGATGTGGTCGGGAACTTGAATATCAACTATATCCGCATTAACCAGCTCTTTAGCGGAAGAAAAAATTAAGTCTATAATCGATGGTAAAGTTTACTTAACTTTGAACTCTTATGTTTCTGTCTTTTCCAGTTTCGTAATTAATTAAATGCAAATTTAGGAAATATTAAATAATTTTTTATTTGAGATTTTTTTTATTTTTCTTTTTTGCATTATAAATTTTTAATTTTTATTAAACAAAAAATTATGTTGTTAAAGCAAATTTATCGGCTTGGTTTTATCAAATGAAAAGAGCAAAATGTAATGCTTAAAAAGCAATGTAAATCTTTGCAATATATAGAGGCAGCTAAAAAGGGAGTTCTACACCTTTTCTTCGCTTGGCTCATTCATAGTACATTATTTTCATGGACGCCACCAATTGCTCTCTCCATAAATTGGTTTCGGCTAATCAATGATTTAAGTATAGTTAAATAAATTAAAAAGATTAATATAATTAGAGCTTTCTAACAATAAACTAAACTGTTACAAAAACTAAGAAAATGTTCACATTTTTATGTTTTTAAATTCGTCTGTCTATGGTTCAAGCACTACGTAACAATCTTTACTGTCATTACGTCAGAGTTTTTCTGAGGATTGCAAATCTTCGCTCTCTACATGGGTAGAAGTTTTTATCATCAAGGAAACTTGGCATGCAGAATAGAGCCTCTAAATTTTATATTTCTGTCTTTTCCAAATTACTTACCCATAAGTCTCTGTAGGACTTTATCCAATATTCTTTATTTATTCGATCAGCCTGTTGTTTGTTAACTGAGAGGGTTCAAGTCAGCACCATTTACTTTCACCAGTGGAACTTTTCAAGGGAGTAAATTCCGCACCATTTCTGCTTTTCTTGTTTATTAAGAATTACCTCGACAATTTATGTGGGTGATATAAAAGTTTTCAAAATATACACATTGGACACAATAGTTTTCTGTTTAGATTTTCCAAATAACTGCTGCTTCAATACCAAATTACCTCTTAATGTCGTTACATATAAAGTTGTATCTTTGTATCTAAAGAAAGCTGCGACAGATTAGCAATACATTTTGGATTCATAATTGATAGAGGAAGTGGATGGCATTGTATATCTGGGAGTGCGTTTTGATCTTCGATATTGAAATTAACAGTGAGACTCTGAAAATATTGTGATTAACAATAGACAATTAGTAAAACCCATAGCAGTAAATTTGTTAAGTAGAATATAGTGATCAACTCGATCAAATGCCTTTGAGAAATCGGTATAGATCGCATCAACTTGATTACTTTTATTTAATACGTTATCGGTAAATTGGGCAAAGGAAGTCAGATTGCTAAGATTAGAAAAAGCTTCTTTTGTTTTTATATTGAACCTGTGAGTCACTTGTTAGGAACCTCTTTTATATTCCGTATGTCAATAGTCTCAAGGAAGTACAAAGAAGATTTCTTAAGTATACATCGTTTATGTTTAAAACTTTTTATCTTCACAGAGGATAAAATAACTGTATAAATCTCCCAAGCCTGAAAGTTCAAAAATTATTCTAGAGAAGATCCTGTCTAAAATTTATGTTTTTACACAAATTAATTTAAAACAGAATGGACTGTTCAAAATTGCTACATCAAATTACTACTACATCAATTAAATTACGTACTGACGATATTAATATTTAATATTATTCCATATGTCTTATCTATCATCTTCTCAGAATAATTTAATGATTAGATGACGAAAATTTCTGGTAAGGAATACACCAATCTTGATATTACCCTGGATATGGTCTCAATGTACTCAGTCAATACTGTTTTATGGTAAGATATTTTATATAGAGTTAGGAAGTATTGAGGCTGCGATATCGTCTGCTAATATTTATGATATTATTTATGGTATCTATGAATTATTATTTATTCTATGATTTACAAGCCAAACGGCTTCGCACTCCATCCAGGGATTATTCACTCATACCAGGCATACAAAGATACCAAAGGTATGAAGCTATGTGGGAACCTTCCCATGTTATCGGGTCCTAGGTGACGTTGGCTGCTGTATTTCCTACGAATTTTCGGACGGTTCTCGCGGTTGCAAGGAGAACTGCTTTCTGCATAGGTTTATATAGACGCTCACTAAGGCCCAGTCCCTTGAGGTTCTGCAGGAGGTTCTTTGGTATCACTCCAGTTGTTGACAGTATTATGGGAATCGTTTGGACGCTGTTCATTGCCCATTGTTTTCGGATTTGGACCTCCAGATCTCTGTATTTAGCGATCTTCTCGTTGTATTTTGGCCTTAGGTTGTTGTTGTTAGGTACAGCAATGTCGATTAGTGTAGTGCGCCTAGAAATTTTATCTATTAGTATAATATCTGGTCTATTATGAGCTACTGTCTGATCCGTCAGAACCATTCGGTCCCAATATAACTTGGACTGGTTGTTCTCAAGAATAGGCTCCGGATTATACTTGTAACAAGGCATTTCTCCTACCTGTAATAGGTTTAACCTTTCTGTTAAGTCTTGGGGGAGTATCTTAGCGGCTGTGTCGTGTCTTTCCTTATACTCGGTTGCGGCAAACGCTTGACATCCTCCAGTTATGTGCTGAATTGTCTCCGATGTTCGACAGCCATATCTGCATTGGTCATTTTATATTGAGGGATCTCTAATGATGAACTTTCGATGGTTCTTCGTCGGAATAACCTGGTCTTGGATAGCTAACAAGAAGCCTTCCATTTCCGGAAACATCTGCCCTAAAATCAACCAGTACTTCGACGCTGAGTTGGCGACATTGTCCTGATTGACCTCATTTGGATGGCGTCCATGAAGTGGCTTCTGTAGCCAGGTTTGCAACTTCTCTTGGTCTGTTTGGTGATGAGAAGTAATATCTTGTTCCCTCAACTGTAGGGGCGTTGAATCGTCTGCCTCGCATATTGCTCGATATAGTGTGGAAGAGTCCGCTAACCTGTGGAAATATGAACGTAAGTTTATTATTTCTTGGTCGAGCTGCTTACCAATATCCACCAATCCTCTTCCTCCTTGGTATCTTGGAAGCATTGTACATTCAATAGCACTCCGAGGGTGATGTTTTTGTGCTTTTGTTAGGAGTGTCCTTATTTTTCATTGCAGTTTTTGGATGTCCGTCCTGCTCCATTTTACAATTCCAAAAGAGTAGCTCAGCGCAGAGCAAGCATACATGTTGAGAGCCTTAAACAAATGTCTACTGTTTAAGTTAGTTCGTAATACCCGCCTTAGCATCCTGACAAATTCGGTTGTCAATTTGGCTTTCATAGTGCCATGGTCAATTCTTTGAGCCTGTTTCATACCTAGATATTTGCATGTTTGGTCTGCTTCCATTGCAGCTATAGTTTCCCGTTCTGCATTTCAAAAGCCCCCGGTTGAATCTTCCCTTTAACGATGTTCAAAATACGGCACTTGTCAAGTCCAAATTGCATTCCGATATCCCTGGAGGACTCCTCTACAATTTTAAGCATTTGTTCCAGCTGGTTTCTGGTAGCAACTATCAGTTTAAGATCATCCATGTATAGAAGATGGTTCACTCTTACTACCTCTTCGTTGTTATTTCTAATATTGAAGCCGTATCTGGTGGAGTTCAAACGGCGTGATAGTGTGTTTATTGCAAGGCAGAACTACAATGGGCTAAATGAATCGCCCTGAAATATTCCTCTTCGTATCGGAATGGTGTTAGTTTCGATGGTGTCGCACTTGCAATTGGATCCTAGTTCTCCAGGTTGACATGGTGCGTTCTAAAAAGGGAACAAAGTTATTATCGACCCTGTACATTCTCAATATAGTTTTGAGCCACTCATGTGGCACCGAGTCGAAGGCCTTCTTATAATCCACGTAGACAGCAAAGAGGTTTCTTCGGTTAGTACAAGCTTGGTTACATATGACAGAGTCAACAATCAATTCTTCCTTGCATCCCATTGCTCCCCTCGTGCATCCTTTCTGTTATTTATTCTATATTAATATGTTATTATAATCAAGTCGTCCCAATGAATATTCTGTTAGATATCATTTGTAAATAAATAAATAAATAGTAGTTGCTACATTCTTGTCCAGCGGCGGATGATTTTTTAATGCCGAAAAGAACAAACATATTATTTACTTTACAACTGTACAGATGGTACGTGCACATGTGTCTTGCTTCTGCAGTATAATGTTATTCTTTGTAATTTCAAAAAGAAATAAACTTGTAAAAATATACTTAATGGAACAGATTAAATATTAACGATTCATACCTGCATAATTAATAAAACATACAACATGCTTCAGAATACATCCATTTAAACCCACACACCATCTTACAACAACCAAGCAAAAAATAAAACATATGTCAATCCATTCTAAACAAAAGTAAAATAAATCTAAACTATATAAAAATCTGTCGTAAAATAAAACATCAAAATTTAAAATCCAGAACAAACCATGAATAGTTACTGAATTATAAATCTGTCAATTTTAGCATAATATAAATTATAAAATTTTATATCTAAAAGCTTAACAACCTATTGGAAAATGCACGCATATATAGTACAGAAATATATAGGCGATGTTTGGCTTGTCTCATATCACAAAAAAAAAACACCTAAACTTAATGCACTTAAAATGTTACGACTATAATACCGAAATACAGCATTTTACATAACCTAAAAAACTGCCTCAAATTGCAATGTCCAATAAAATATATTTATAAAATTTGTTCTAAATATTACCAGATCCAAATATTTACGCTACTACTATGTATCTGATTTTCGTGTAATGTTTCACCATAAAAAGTGAGATCGAATTATATGTTATATCTAAAATATCCAACAAAATACGCCTTTGAAGTACAACAAAACCTTTTATTAAAGTTCTCGGTAAAAGCTGCTGCTAAAACCGGATTGAATATTCTCTCATAACAACTGGGATAGCAAAAAAATATTAAAAACTTTTATTTCGCATCATCTCAGTATATTTATTATCGTCTAAAATCCTTTCCAATGGCATATTATTTTAGGTAAATTTTGAGCTTTAAAATGGGCCATCCTACGATGAGCAATTTTAATTAAAAGTTGAGTTATACTCCACAGTGTTAGACCGCGTCGCACGCTGGCCATTTTTTGAACGAATGAAAATCAGTTGTCTTTGTAATTAAATTTCAAACAAAGTGGCATGGGTTCGAAACGGATACCTCATTTATTAACAGTTTAACTTAATTATGAACAATTAAACTGACAACTGAACGGTTGAACAATCAGATTCGTGTGTATTCCGGGTCACTCGAGTATAGAAGGGAATGAGGAAGCGGGTAGTCTGGTAAAGAAGAGTACGCGATTGGACTCGGTCTTATTCTACCTGTCCCAATTGCCACTGATAAAAGAAAATCAAAAATTATTGATGGAATTAAATTCATTGAAACTTAACAATAAATCCATTAAATGGTATAAAGACGGCTCCAAAATAACGGAGAGAATTGGAATAGGAGTGTATGGACCCGGCACCAAACGCTACGAAAGCTGGAGTAAGTCACTAAGCATTTTCATGGCAGAAATACATACCATTAGGAAATGTATTTATTTCAACAAAAAAAATTCTCGGTGCCAAGAGATTGTCATCATGTAGGATAGTCAAGCAGCTATCAGTGCGCTGATCTCTTAAGCAATCAGATCCAAGATCGTCTGGGAATGATTAGAGGAATTAAATGAATTGAGTAAGAATAATAAGGTCACCCTCATCTGAGTACTGGGACACACCGGGATAGAGAGGAATGAAATACTAGACAGGCACGCGAGAAAAGATGCTGATACACTATTTCTAGGGCTAGAACGTTTCTGTGAAATCAGCAGCAGCGTAATGCTGGAAGAACTAAAAATAAAGGAAGAAAGCAGGAGATCCAATTATTGGCCGGAGGTGCAAGGACTGAAACAAGCGATGATACTACTTGGGAATAACGATCAAAAAATATTCAAGGAATGCATAAACCTAAGTAAGAACCAGCTCAGAGTTCTGACAGGGATCCTGACGGGGCATTGCCACCTGAAGGGACACTTCAATCAAATTTGGACTGGCAGAAGAAGAAGAGTGCAGATTCTGCGAGAAGGCGGACGAAACCTCTATTCATATCCTTTCAGAGTGCAGCGCTCTATAAAACCCTAAAATGCGATTCTTGGGAGCATACCAAATAGAAGAGGGGAGCTACCCACTTTGAAGCCCTCAAAAATCCTAAGGTTTCTAAGGGAAATGGGATTAGAGGACATGCTTTAGCTGGTAAGGTATCCCTTACGATTTGGCAGTAGTAGGAGAGCACAATAGATCTATTAGATCGTAGTATACAGATCCCCAATTTTACGCACACGCATACATACGTCTTGGATAGAAGCTCCTGGAATGAGGTGTAAAAAACATATAATTGGACTTAGCGCATAACTTATTAGGGAGCTTCACTCTTTAAAGAGAGCTGCACCTGAGAGGCCATCTTCGTAAAATTGGTGTCGTAGATAATCCGTTGTGAATAGGGTACCCATCACTCAATGGATTGAGGCAGAGAAATTTCGGCGAAACAGTTATATCATCGAAAGCCATTGGGCAAGTTCAACCAAAGAGGCTGCTTGGATTCGCAAAGGTAATCGGCCTCGAATGATCTCTAGCTATGAAGAAATGAAAAGGACTCAATGAGGCCTAGGCATCGATGATCAACTATCATGGCCTTTTGTTCATATTCAGTCATTCACGTAAACAATTAAGTTATTAATAATAAATTTCATGGCAACGTGATGGCTTATTATGTTCAAGATTCGGATTCAGCAAACCGAAATACATAATAATCAACCATCGGCATCGGAAACGCTTGTTCATAAAGTGGTGCTAATCTCAAGTTGCTCGATTTTGCACTGCCCTAGAGGCTTTACAGGTATGTTGTCGATAGAATCAAAATATTTTTTTGGAGTTTACTTTAGGGGAGCTTTGAAATGTGCAAACGTTATTTTCCTTTCACAATTTCAGTAAATCATTGTTCGAAATTTCACCCTAAAAAATTTTTTTCTTGCATAATCTACGTAAATTAATATAATTTTTTACTTACATTTAAATGACATTTAAAAAGAGTAAACATTTTATAGCTCATCCAAGTTTGAAAAATTCTAATAAAATTTCCCAGAAATATTAAAAGTCAGATAAGTAAAAACAGTCATTTTTAACGAGAAAACTTTGTCCGGGTATCAAAAAATAAAGTATTACCTTCATAATTAATCGCAGAAAGAAAATTCGAAGGAAAAGAGCATTAATAACGGAAAATTTTATTAAGGAAAAAGGAAAGTTTTATATACGGATGTAAATTACGACTGTTTGGGACAATTTTCTTTGATAACGGCAGTTTGTGATTCGAGAAGCAGAAATTTGTAATGTGGTGTAACGACCAATGAAATTATCGTTTAAAAACCATAATTGTAAAATAACATCATAATTTCTTTTCATGGACCTATTTATATATCTAAAGAAATATTAAAAGTGAAATATTTTGGTAATAGGCTATTGACTATTTCGAAAAAAAAAGATATGAAAGGAACTAAAACCTTAAAATGTTTTCATTGCTTCATACATTCAAATGACCTCCAAATAGGATAAAATCACAAAGTGATATCAAATTAACCAGGGCGTTTTTGAAATTAAGGTAGATTTGTCCACATTTTAGTTTTTTTTGAGTTTTACTCGTAAACTATGCATTTTTCGTAGGTACATGTCTGCAGAAAAGTTTTAGGTAATTTTCTATCAAAATGGTACTTTATGAAGTCCAAAAAAAGTAATTTTTCAAAAAAATACACCCTAAAAATAAGGTTTAAAAAATGTAAAAAATGATAATTTGCTGCATAAAAAAAAAGAGCTGACATTATGTCCGTTAAAATAAGCTCCTGTAGAACTGAGAGAAGAGTAACCGAGATATGAGATCTCAAACTTTGATAATTTTTTCAATATAAGCAAATTTTTGCTTTTTTTTTAAAAAAAATTTCATCTCACAACTTTTTAGTAAGTGAGTTTATGTATAGATGTTGCCCTTAAGCTGATATTACACTTGTTAAAATTGTCCCCAGGCGAAGTCTGTACCATGGATAGTAACTGAGAAATGGCCTCTCAAAATTTCCGACTTTTTACGATTTTTATAACTTTTTATCCACACATTACATAATTTGATGTTTTTGCGTGAAACTTTTTCTTTATACAATGTACAAATTATTTTAGGCGGCTGAAAGATTGCGTTGAATAAAATTAGTTGGTCTGGAACCTACCAGATAAATTAATTATTTGCAAATGAAAATAACAAAACTTCATTTTATATTTGAGTTAAAAATCTTAAGTTGTCAATATCGAAACTGAACAAGCTGAAGAAGATATAGACGTATTTATTGTAAAAATTGTAAAAGATATGGCATCTCAGTCAAATAATGTGGTTATAGTTGGCCAAGATGTCGATTTTCTTATTTTCAGTATTACCACAAGAGTGGATATATATATATATATATATATATATATATATATATATATATATATATATATATATATATATATATATATATATATGTGAAATTATACAACCATAATAGCTTCAAGTTTGCACTTATTCAAAAATACTTCAGTATTACCACAAGAGTGGATATATATATATATATATATATATATATATATATATATATATATATATATATATATATATATATATATATATATGTGAAATTATTCAACCATAATAGCTTCAAGTTTGCACTTATTCAAAAATACTTGGCTTCATTCACGCTTTCAATGGCTGTAGATGTATTTTTGGGCGAAAATGCAAGTTCTGAAGACTGCTTCTGAATGCATCGTAATATTATTATAGAGCTTGAAAATTGTGAGCCGAATTACTTGTCGCTCTCAGCTATTCCAGAAGTGCGAAATTTACTTTGTCGCAATTTCCTCCAACAACTGATGCTACTAAACAGCATGGCTTAAGAATAGACTTGCAAATGCAGTAATGTAAAGGAAATATTTTAAATCCTCTCGATTGGGATTGGAGAAGGTCGAGAAATGGATTGATACTAATTTTTACAAATAAATCTCCTGCATCGCAAACTTTGCGTGAAAGAATAGCCTGTGGATACGTCAAAGAATACCAAGGGAAATGTTGTTGCTAGAAGTTGGGAATCAATTGATCCATGTTCTGCAAAAAATGTATGAGTATAAATTGTGAAAATGCTGATGTACCTAACGTTATTGAAGACGATATTTACAAACATACTGCCGAAGAAATTGACAAAATTATTGAAAATACGTTAACTGAATCCAGCTTTTGAATGAAAATAAATTAAAAATGGTATAAAGTAATGTGATAATTCATTTTAGCTTATGTACTCCATATTAATAGTTTTTTCAAAATATAATTATTTATATGATTAGATATTCTAAAATAATTTGTTCATTGAATAAAGAAATGAAACATTTTGACACAAAAATATAAAATTGCATACCGTGCAGGTAAAAAGTTATAAAAATCGTAAAAAATTAGAAAATTTAAGAGGCCATCTCTTGACTACTGTTCATCGTACAGACTTGGGCTGGGTACCATTTTAACAAGCATTATATCAGCTTTCTTTCTAAGGGGGCAATATATATATATATATATATATATATATATATATATATATATATATAATTTACTTACAGATAAGTTGTGGGACGAAATTTGGAAAAAAATTCAAAAATTTGCTAATATCGAGAAAAGCAGTAAAGTTCGAAACGGCATATCTCATTTATTTTTCATCGTATAGACTTCTGCAGGAGCTCATTTTAACGGGCTTAACGTCAGCTTTCCTCTTCATGTAGCAATGCCTATAATTAACTTCACTTGGAAAAAATTATGAGGACAAAATATCTATATTTTTTGCTTCTTTTTAATTTGGTTTTTGGCGTGGATTTTCTTGAAAACTTACTTTTTTTGGATTTCATGAGATACTATTTTGATAGGACATTACCTAAAATTTTTCTGTAGACATGTACCTACGAAAAATGCATTGTTTTCGAGTAAAACTAAAAAGACTGAAAAGTTTATAAATCTACCTTAATCTCAAAAATACACCCGTTAATTTGTTAATACTTTGTGATTTTGTCATATCTGGAGGTCAATTGAATGCATGAAATAGTGAAAATACTTTGACGTTTTAGTTTATTTCTGAAGTATATAGTCAATTTTTATGATATATCTCTTATAAAAATTAATATTTTCTTGAACTTTAATGAGTGTATATAATATGTATTTTATATTAATAAAACATTTCACTTCCAAGAATTTTGGCAAGTGATTCACCTTTTTCCAACTTAAAATGTTGATAGAATTGAAATTATCGGATGTATCCATAAATCCCTATTTCAACTCTTTGTAATAAAATAGAAAAACTAAATAAAGAAGAAAGAGATTGATCCAATTAGTCCGTTCGTCAAATGTCTTTCTACGGCATTAATTCGGGAATAGATGGGACCTACCTTGTATTGGCTGAGGCAATTTGCTATAGGAGATGATCTTTGAGTGTCCAAAGATGCCAAAACACACTTTTTTGGACCTAGAAGAGAGACAAAAATATTTTAGTACAAATCCTGAAAAACAAAATATGTTTCTTAATTTGTAAGGAATTTAATTATTATTTAATAATCAAAATAAAATTAAAGCACTCTTAAGTCACGTGACAACGAACACCACTCAAAGAGCATGACGTCACTACGTCATAAACATTATCGCTGTCAAAGGCGACTTTGTTAGATTAATATTTGATAGTGATTTTTATGCAGTTTCTTAGAATTTTACTTACCTGAAATGTGATTCTAAGAAGTTTTCCCATGATGGAAAATGGATTTATAAAGGTAATTTATTACAAAAATTACGAAAAAACTTTATTCTTGTCAGTAAACTGACACCTATGTGAAGCTAGCGATGTTTTTCAGAAATGTTTCTACCCCGTCTGGTAAAGATGGATAAGTGATTGAACCATATGGACCCCATCCTATTCTACCTGTACCAATTCCCGTTGGTTAAAGGGAATTAAAATTGTTGCTGGACAGCAAATTTATTAAATTGTGGAGAAGAGTACCTGGAATGAGGTATGCCAAGAAACATATAACTGAGTGTTGATAGGACATTGTCACTTGAGGAACCAACTTCATGAGATTAGTGTCGTAGATGGCCTGACGTGCAGATGGTGTCTAGGCGAGGGATGAAACTGTTGAGCATGTCCTTAGAGAGTGCCCTACACTCAACGGACTGACACAGAAATATTTCAAAGATAAAATTCTGTGGCCGAAAGCAATTAGGCAAGTTGAGTTAACGAGGCTATTTGGATTGGCAAAGGTAATTAGCCTTGAATAACCTGCAGTCATTGCGGGATTTATAGGGCCCAACAATGCCTAGAAATCGATGATCAAGTATCACCAACTTTTGTTCATTCAATCATTCATTCGAGTAGTCAAAAAGCGTATGGACAAAAAACCAGAGTGGAATTTTCAGCAAATACACCGTCTACATTTGCGTTTGACGATAAGAAAGAAATTCATATTTTAAAATATCATATAAAATGCGAAAAAAAAATATTATTAAATTTACGTGTATATATATGAGCAAAAAATGAAATTAATATTAGCAAAAAAGAGAAACGTAAAATCCAGCAAAGTTTCATTCGTTTGTTTTTTGTTTTTTGAATGAATGCCCCAAGCTACACAAAATTAAAGTTCGTAAAAATATAAATGCCGTCATGAAGAAGTTTTTACTTTATCACTCCCCCTCATTACTTTTTTAAATGAAGAAGTTTTTCTTTATCACTTTCCCTCATTACTTTTTTAAATTCCTGTTTCAATAAATTTGAGCGAATTCCTGCTACATAACAAAATTACTAAATTTCCAGCTTCCGGGGTCATAAACTCCCGTTATCAAGGGAAATCGTCCTAAACTGCTGTAATTTACGTCTGAGTAGGAGAAGTTAGGGTAAAACCAAAATATCGTTTACAGACGACCACAATTATTTCAACGTACATCGTTTATTGCAGTAAATTTAGTTGTAAGTAAAAATATTAGGAGCTGAATTTGTATTAAAGTGTAAAATTAACTTTACGAAAACTTTGGAAATGTTTACTAGGTTCTATTCGGAGGACCCATTGCGTTCTCCTTGTCATAATTTATGGAGTAGAAACAATAACATTAACTCGAACAGCAGCTTTTAAACTTAGAATATTACACAGAAAAATAGAACTGAGCAGGTCATATAACCAGAATAAGTGATGGAAGGTGTATGTGAAATCTAATTGAGTGGAGACTAAGAACCGATAAACGCAGTCGAGATGAACCCACGACTTAAGAGGGTTACAACGAACTGGGTGGAAACAGCACAGAATAGGAAGACATGGACAGTTTCAGGAGAAGTTCATGTCCTTCAATAGATGACAAGGGCTGGATGATAATGACGATGACAACGATGATGTTTCAGATCGAATGTCACTTTCAAAGGTTTTTTAGTGCCTATAATTTTGTTCTAATACATTTTGAAGTAGAACTAATAGTTTCTGAATAAACTCGAGAAAACCTGTTTTTCGGTCATAATTGTTATTAAAAAATATTTACGAGAGGTTAGAGATGCGAGTTTTTATCATCTGGAAGAATAATTTCCATATATTTCTGAGATAGTAATGTTATAGACCATTGATTTTCAAATTGATTCATATGGAGCCTCAGAGGTCGACTGCGACTTGCAACGCACCCATGTAATGGAAAAAAAACTTGGGGGTGCATGAAATGTGAATGGGAGTCCACGAAAGTGAATAATAAAAAATTCGGCTTTTCGTAAATGTCATATTGTACCTAATGAAGATTATACATATGTACTGACATAATATTTATAATACAAGGTGCGTTGACAAAGTTTAAAGACTGATTTCTTTTTGAATAGGGGAGGAGATTGCTAGTGGTGCGAGCATGTGTTAGTAACTTCTCGGAGAGTTGAAAATGCAACGTCATTTGGAGCAGCGTTATTCGGGTTCTGTGCGAAAAGGAACAAATCCGTTACGGAAACTTCTGTTATGATTCAAGAGATCTATAAAGAAGAAGCCATATCACGTACCATGGTTTTCAAGTAGCATAAGATGTTCAACGATGACCGCGAGGACGTTGAAGATAATGACCGCGCTGGGAGATCTTCAACAATCCGAGCTCATGAAAATTTGACTCTCTCAAAGTTGTTCCTACCGAACACACTATCGCAGGTCAGTTTAACACAAAAGTGCTCCGCCATTTGAAGGATGCCACGATAATACTCTCTCTCACATGTCGTTCGTCTCCGGCAAAGTTTTGGCTAAACTCAGCGTGACAACACTGCTGCAGCCACCCTACAGCTCCGACCTAGCTGTTAGCGACTTCTTTTTGTTCCCCTGAATGAAGAGAGATCTGAAAGGGAAGCAATTCTGGGGGTTCAGGTAGCTTCGACCAGGTCCCTTGACAACCTTCTGTCCGAAGAATTCGAGAGAGCCCATGCACCATGGAAAAAATGCTAGCAGCAGTGTGTTAATGCCCATGGGTCATATTTCGAAGACTTTTAATTTGCTGTAAAAAAATGTTTAATAATTTTTTTGTTCCGAGACCCGTCCTTCAAACTTTGTGAACGTACTCTGTATCATCGAAAAAGAAATTATTACTTTATAGCAGTATTAAGTATATTTTATTAAATTATTGTATAAGTACGTAACTATTCGCTTTGTGGTCCTACTGCATGTAAATTATAAAAATTTGCGCATTTCATAGCAACACATTGCTCTCATACCGGCGATAGCAAATATATCTAATCTTGAAACCGAGGTACAAAGAAGCCGGTATAGACTTGCACGAACTGGTTTAGTTCATCTATTAATATGAGAGTCAGAGACCAGCGCTATTCTTTTGTTTCCTAAATTTTGAGAAAAAAAATGCTAACTTTGTAACAGCCTGTTTTATTTAGGCTTGGAATTCCGTACAGATTGTCTGCTTCTCGCTCATCTATCAGCATCGTTCTTAAGGAATCGCAATTTCTGTATAAGGATCTTCGACATTTTTAAGTATTTGTACATTGATTATTTGTTTCAGTTGCAGTGTTGGGCGAATACTATTGAATTTTGGGGATACGTCGTATTTTTCCAATAATTAGGACATTAATTTAAAAATCTCTTGAAATATATATTTTGACAAATTTAATATTAACATTTTGACAAATTCAGCCATTTTTTTGTAATTGGTCATGCTGGCAGTAATGTAGAATTGTTAAAGAGTAAAATCAGAGATCATCTGTGTATTTTATTATTGGGTGTGATCAATCTACACCAAAATCAGGTAAGTATATTCTATATTTTCCATTATAATAGTGGGGTTCAATAAAATAAATTATTTCCATTCTAAGCCATCTATAACCTCATAAACTGACACCGGTATTTTCCTATTGTTTCCGGGGCAAGTTTTTTAAATCATACAACGGCCTTTTAAACCATATACCAGCCTTTTAAAATATACAACAGTTTTTTTAGACTATGTATAAGAAATTTCAAGTTTCTTCCTGTATTTAAAGCATTTCAATCATTTATTCAAACTTTACTTCAGTTGCTGCAGGCTAATATCCTAATTTTGAAGGTTTATGGCAGTTTATCCCATGTTCTTGAAGCTTTGCTTTACTTAATAGAGATACTAGATATTTCTTCGAAACCAACTGCTTCTGTGGGATAATGTGCTGCGTTTGATTCCCTTTTGGCTAGATATATCAAACTACTCACAAGGGGATATTAAGATATCCGATAGCTGTTCTGTTTCTAAGTATTCCATTAGCCGAGATAATCTTTTAGTGACTGTAGCCCGATAGCAAATAGTCACAAAAAGATAAGTAGCTTGTTTGAGTTTGTAAGAAAAGGAAAAATAGAATGGTATTGTAATTGTGTTTTTGCTGTCATTAAATACTAGCCTATATGCTTAATATTGTTGAGAGAGTTGTAAGCAATGATGTTATGAAGTCATCCAAGTTAAAGTATCACCTGATAAAATAGTTATTTTGACCATAGAAATTCCACTGTGGATTATTAACCCATATGGTTACATGAATTGAATGTGATATTACAAGAAGAACTGATCGGAATAAGTACTAACCAAGAATTTAAGGTGTAGTTTAGAAATGGAAATCAGCAATTTTGATACCAGAGATATACCTGTTACTTATCCCGCATTGTGGTTGATCGCAACAAATTTTTTGATAGCTTTTCGAATTTCATATCTCGTGAAAAGGTGCTCCAGCGAGGTGATCAATTTTATTACAAAAGAAAGAACGAGATTGGAAGATTTAAATTAAACCTCATTAATTTGAAGGCAACAGTGAAAATTTACTATCAAAGCATCAGGATTATCCCTTCCATTAAAAGTATTTCACAACCATCGCCACAATTAAAAACAAATTTAAGTTGGATAAATTGTAAAAAGGTAATATTATGAAGACAGGGAGGATCTATACTAAACAGAAAAACTTGGCTAGTGGTGTGAAAGTATTATACTTAATAATAAAGAGAGTATAGACTTGACACTATATGAGATACCATTAATTTTTATTGCCCACCTGTCACGCGACTTGTACCCATTTTTATATGATAATCATTCTAGATAAATAGATGGACAAGTATTTTTATACAACTGGCATATTTAAATTCTGAATATTAAAAATGACCTCTTTAAATGATTTTTTAAAATATTCTGTAAGCGTTCATATTTCCCCACCGTCCCTTAAATTACTTCTCTTCTCAAGACAAAATTTCGCATCATGAAATATTCCCTGAAATTTACTTTTGCTGATTTAATATAACAGGTAAAATTTTATTTCTAATTCTTGAAAAAGCTTTTCTTGTTAAAAATTATCATATTTTTTTAATTTTAATAAATTTCTAATTTTATGCAAAGCTTTTAAGACTAAGAGTCTCTCTTAATGCATTCAAACAAGAACGAAGATAGAAGTGTTTTAGGAATACTTAAAGAAGAATATTAAAAAATTTATTATTCCTTTTTGATGTGGTATTTTTACATAATAACTAATAAGTTAAAAAGAGAAAATAGGAATGAATGTACATAAAGCTGTAAAACATCAAGTGAATTACTTATTAGGATGGTTAACCAACAGGAATTATATAATGAGCCGATATTGCTTTTTTTTTCTAAAAAACATGCAAATTTAAATTTAAAATTAGTGGAATACACCACCTTAATATTTCTTAAAAAAATTATTGTTTTTCGTTAGTTAAATTATTTAAACATTTAAAAATATTTTCGGTGTTTAAGCATTTCAAAATTTTAAATTATTTCAGTTATAATAATTAGAAGGGAACGTGGTAAAGTGTCCTCAGGTAGCAAGGAACAGGTTAGAGCCTTGAAGAAGGGTACTGTTAAATATATTTTTACATTATACCTAAAATCCCTAATTTCTGTCAGTGACTTCTTTAATACCGGTCACCAAAGCGACGAAGCAGCGGAATAAACATTTCACGCAACTATAAACAACTCAAAATGTTGAAGCTCTAATAACAGGGCAGGAACTAAAAGCCTAAAACGCACTTTTGTCATATTTCGCGAGCTTTAAATAGCAATCAGCTGATCATTTTTAAGATGCTGACCAAGGGGTATTTGGTTTCTTATCGCGAAGATAATAGATGTGCCAACACGTATACACGGAATGTTCATCTTGAATAGACTTGAAAATAAGCGTCCCGATTGGAATTTTGCATTATTTGAATATTTTATTAATTTCTTATTGATTCACGGATAGATTTTGTGGGTTCATATTCTAATTATTATACTTTCGTTTTATATACAAATAGTCAGTTGACGAATAATTATTAAAAATGTTTACCATGGAGTTCGGGATGGATGCTACAGAAATATTTGGCATTTTAATGAAAATTTCTTCGCGCACGGTGCTGGGTTTTAAATAGTCATTATAAAGAAAACGACCAAAAAAAGCAAAACATTCAAAAGGACGGAAAAAAATAATCTTGAACGATTAGAAATATGTCAAAAAACCGGCGGTGCTGTAACCTGACACTCATGTCACATAATCATTTCGGTGTAATCTCTGGTAGAGAAGTTAATTTTTGGTGGCTTAAATGTTAGTAAGTTTCGTTTAGTGGAGTTTACATCATCTCGAGCTTTTATTATTACTGACAAGTAGGTTTTTTGGGTGAGCAAAAAAAGCATTTCTTGTGATAACAGAAACCACAACAGATCTGAAATTTTCGGGTAAAAATCGATAGTATATAATTAGTTGAAAATATGTTTAGCTCCGTGTTTTAAAGACGTCTTTTGCTTGATTAGGAACCAAATTTTCTGATGGTTTATGAGTGCTTAAGTAAAGTCTGAGTATACGATTGTGCAATGAGGACTGTTCCCATCAGGCCTCTGGAAGTCCTGGTGAATCTGTCTCCTCTTCATTTATACATAGAGAACGAGGCCCTAAAGACTGTTTATCGTCTCAGTTGCCTGGGACATCTTGGGATTGGAACGGGCGGTTACTCAGGTGTCTGGGAAAGCGCGGTGGAGAGGTGTCCATCACTCCCCATGCGAACAGATTACATGACGCCGCTTATAAAAACCCAACCTCTCCCTGGAAATATTTCCGCCAAGTAGAGAGGATTGGGAGGGAGAACAAAATCTTCCGAAAAATGGATCCTGGTGATTTACTGATGGATCTCGACAAGATGAAAGAGCTGGAGCCGGAGTATTCGGTCGAGCACAGGAGTTAGAGAGTACTACCCTCTCGGACAATGTGCTGTAATTTTTACAGCGGAAATTTATGCTATTCTGCATTGTGCCCATCTCTGTAACAGGGACATAGACAGGAATAGAGTAATAAATATATGCTCAGACTGTAAGGCTGCGATATTGGCACCGAAGTCCAGTGTCGTAACTTCGCGACTGGTGTCTGAGTGCAAGGATGCACTAAATGGTATGACAAGGAAAGGCTGCACACTCCGACTCGTATGGGTCCCGGATCACTCGGGCATACGCGGGAATGAGGAAGCAGACCGCCTGGTAAAGTTGGGTTCGGCGACTGAACCGTATGGACCCCAACCAATATTACCTGTCCCAATTGCTATTGGCAAAAGGGAATTAAAATCGTTGCTGGAAAGCAAATTTATTGAATCGTGGAGGGGAACTCCTGGAATGAGGTGTGCTAAGGAACATATAACTGGGCCTAGTGCACGGCGTACTAAGGAGCTTCTCTCCTTGGGAAGGAAAGAGCTGCGAATTGTGGTGGGATTGTGGACTGAAATTTGTCACCTCAGGGGCCATCTTCATAGAATTGGTGTCGAGGACGACCTGACGTGCGGATGGTGTTTGGAAGAGGATGAAATTGTTGACCATGTCCTCAGAGAGTACTCAACACTCAACGGACTGAGACAGAGATATTTGTTACCGGAAGCAAATAGGCAAGTTCAACTAATGAGGCTGCTTGGATTCGCAAAGGCGAATAACCTGCAGCTATCGTGGGATATAAAGGGCCCAATGGAGGCCTAGGCATTGATGATTTAGTATCACCACCCCTTTTTCATTCATTCATTCACTCAGTATACGATTAGCAGAAGTCAGCCATCTTGAGTGCGCTATTTTTCCAGGTTGACTGTTTGCCAGGACAGGAGTACAGAAACTAGTTCATACAGCTTGACATATCAAATAAAAATATTTTTAATTCGTATTTAGTTCATCGACCACATTTTTTAGCAAATCAGGGAAAATTACCAGCCACCGCGCAAAAAGATAACGTAGTTTGATTAGCTAATTGTTTTCTAAAAGGTCCGGAATATTCTTTAGGACCTGAAGTGCAACCACCTAGGATCAAGAATACATGAGGAAGGGGTAATTCATTGGCATGAAGCATACACATATACCATTCTAATGGTCTATCCAAGTACTGCTCTTAATATTGAATTATGCCACCCTTCCAACCAGTGTTAGGTGCAGTTCCAGCACATCCAACACAAATCACGTCTTCTAAATTCCAACCTTGACCCTCTAGTAAAGTTGTGATCGAAGTAAGAATTTCCTTTGCAGTGCCACAACTTGGCGTTGTGTGTCCCAAATAAATTGATCCGGGTTTTGCGAAAA
Organism: Diaprepes abbreviatus; assembly: GCA_034092305.1. Classification (NCBI taxonomy): domain Eukaryota; kingdom Metazoa; phylum Arthropoda; class Insecta; order Coleoptera; family Curculionidae; genus Diaprepes; species Diaprepes abbreviatus. Next base: position 1,064,004 of record JASJET010000070.1, read on the forward strand.
TTGATATATGTTCTTTCAAAACTTCTTTACGATGGTAACGATCCCCTATTTTCTCATTTATCAGAGCTTTGTCTTTTTGCCCGTCAAAGTAAATATAACAATACTTCCTACGGCTTTTGAAGCTTCTGTTCGGGCTTTAGATACATCTCTATGGATCTTGTATTTATCGATAAACAGAGTTAAATCTTCGGTCGAAAAGCTGATGTCAGCCAAAATCGTAGAAGCAACAGCAGCAGATAGAGTCGATAAACCGTATCAATCACATACCTTAGCAACTGTTAGCAACTGCAATGTATTCCGATTCGCCGTAGAAGTTGATGGTGTCTTTGACGAGGGCGCGTTTGTCGGGGATGCCTCTCTTATCGGACATATTTCTGGGGAAGATTCAGGCATTGAAACTTCATCCTAATTTGCTGAGACAGAATCGGTTTTTTGAGTAGAACACGACTTTTTTGTTTACTCTTCCACTGTCTCTGCCGTCGTTTCATTCATCTAGCTGTTTCTTTCTTATCAACACCACTTATAACCATTTTTCTGTCATTTCTTTGGTCCAACAAAAATCTTTTCCCATTGATGAGAACTTTCGTAGGTTTTAACAAGATTCAAACGAAGTGCATTTACAAGCAGCAACGTCCAAAAGTTTCTCAGACGACTTTTCAAAACTATCATTTCGTTTGTTTTTGGGGAATCTTTTCAAACTGATGTACTTTTCGAAATAAGATTTCAGTAATTGAATCATTCGTTCCTTAGTTACGATTGGAATCGAAGTTTTGGTCCAAATATTGTTGATCTCTTCAGAAACAATCGCATAAATATCTGAATTGGATGAATCTTTTACATTATACTTCAATTTCAGATCGTTCTTGATGATCCCAATATAACACAAGTAGTCTCACTACGCCTCGAACTCATTATTTAAAAATCACAAAATCTGCGTTTGATACTGTTACAGTCGCAACTGTACTTTTATAGCATTAAACAACTTTGCCTATGACGAAAACACTCGCGAGTAGTCAAGAAAATGAAATCAAGTTCAAACTTGAAGGAATTTGCAGGTTGAAACCTAACAAATCCTCTGATAACATGTTATTGCATGCATATCGAAACGTCGTGTATGTGTTGCACCTATATGGAACAAAAAGTATATATTTTTTTAAATTTAGTTCTGGGGTCGAAATTAAGGAGAGCGAAATTTATTGATATTTTTCAAAACTATGAAGAGCGGTAGAACTCTAAGGATGTAATGCTATTTTATTTTTAAAATTTTTTTGGTAATTTTTATTCAATAATGCAAATTTTGAGAGGTCTTGCGTTAAGTAAATGTATTGAATACCGTGAAATATATTTTGAAAAAAAAAAATAAGACCATTTTCAATGATAAATATTTATTTTTGATTAATAAAAGGGCCACCTTCATATAGTAGCATAGATTTCCATTTAAAACCCATCTTTCAAAAACATTTCTTTCCACATTTAACGGGCTTAATCAATTTTTTATTTATAGAGTATTTCAGCTGATTTATTATTCACACTTGTCAAAATGTTGTAATATTTTCAAGAATAAAGAGAAAGGATTTTATTCATAAATTATCCGGTTAAGAATAAAATTAAGCCATTTATAATTCAATTTTATGCCAGTGGCCTAATTATGCCACTCAAACTTTGGGTATCAGTCTGAAACTTCCTGAGGAACGTTTTATTAAACAATTAAGTTGTCCCATTTCTACGGTATTTTTGGGATCCTAAAATTGCACCCTATTAATCACCGTAAAAAATCAGTCTTAAGCAATCAATAAATTATTTTTTTTTTAATAAACTCACTTCAAAAAATAAATTAAAAACACAGTAGATGTGAGTATTATTTAAAAATTAATTCTACGTTGATTGGCCTTTTATTCATATTAGAGCTTTTAATTTGTGTTCCACTTCTATTTGCCGTAGTTACGACTGTCTTTGTTCAGTTTTCCAGAAATTTCTATAAACTTTAAATTAGGTGCCGACTTCAAAAAATGCACAATTTTTCCCCCACCATTTTTGCTCAGTAATATCTATCTATTGGCGACAATGATTGATCGATAGTTAAGGTCTTATTTCGCCAACTCAATTGCAGGAGCGGTTCCCCAAAATAATACTATCCTCGTAACGTTTTCCCCAACTGTATGTTTAAAATAGATATTGCACAAGAAAATTAAGGCTTGAAATAAGTTATTGGTTATGATCACCGCAGCTAATGATTATTTTTGTCTTGAGCTTTAACATATAATGAAAATGCCATTATATCAATTTGATCAAATTATTCTGTTCGTGTCTGAGCTTAAGGTACATGCCAATGGCGTAGAAGAAGACGAAAGTAGTCTTTATTCCCCAGGAAGAAAGAACCGACTATCCGCCCTATTGGCCTGATCGACATCATTTACAATTTACCTAACATGCAGGAAAATCAATAGACATGGTGATACATCGACTTATTACAAAAGTAGAAAAAGCGTGGTCAAATGGTCGAAATGCTTTAGGTACCTTCATCGATATGGAGGGGACGCTTGATAACACATCTCACGATTCGATATGCAGTACTCAATAACAACGAGCCTCTGATCCGACAGCAGTTGCAGCTTAACAATATAACTGTTAAAGCACCGTCAAGAAGGGACTGTTAACAGGGAAGAGTTCTATTACATTTATTGTAGAGCCTTATAGTGGACACCTCGTTGAACTAAACGAGGCTAATTTATACACATAGACATATGTTGACAATCTGGTCATTATGTGCGTGCTGTGATCACAACATCTAGGATCTGGAGGGATCAATGGAGCAGGTTCTTCGGACCGCGGATCGACAGATGTTATAAGGAAGGACTCGGAATAAACAAGAACAAGACTGAGGTAGTATTCTACAAAAATGAGAAAAACAGAGATTGTTCACAATTACATTGACGGAAAGGACCCTTCATTAAAAGGGCATAGTTAAATACTTGGGAGGATTCTAGACCTACAACCGATCTGAAATGATCATATTAACGCTCGTACCAAGAAAACCATATGTGCTTTCTGGGCGTGTACACGAGCCTTTGGATCCACATAGATGCATACACCGAAAATGTTATCCTGATGGATTACAAATGGATTTCAACAAGATGAAAGAGTTGGAGCCGGACTGTTCGATAGAAGTAAGGGAGTCAGATAATTTTACTTTCTCAAACAACATGCAATCATCTTTTAAGCAGAAATTTAAGCTATTCTGCAGTGTAACCATCTTTGTGAGAGGGATCTCAACAGGAATAAGACAATAAACATATACTCAGACAGTAGAAAAACTGACACTGAATTCGAGTATGTTCAAGGATGTACAGAATAATCTGACAAGGAAAGGCAGCATAATCAGGCCGATGTGGGTCCTGGATCACTCGAGTATATACGGTAAAGGGGGTAACATGTTTCGTGTATCGAGTTTTGATATATTTCTTTTTTTCTTTACTGTCGCACCATCATATGGATGTTTTATATAACTTTGTTGGTTGCTCTGGTGTTATTGAGTGATTCATCGAGATGTCGCTATTGTACCTTGTTTTCTATTTCTTAATTTTAGAATCAGTTTATGGGGCATAACTGCGAGATGATGGAACGTAAGGCCTGATTTGGCCCATACTAGGACGAAACAGCGCTGTCGTTACTTTGTAGACCCGGGGCTTCTTCATTGTCTTGGACTTCTCTGCAGTTCTTCTTTTTCTTGCACTCATGATTTCATTTTGATTTTAATCGATTTTTAGTACTATTTTCAAGATATTAGTTTGTCTTTGTGAAACAAAATGAATTATATTGCGGACAATCGTTAAATACTTTGTAATTTACAAGAATAAATGAACAAATAAATTTGTGGATTACGGGTACCTCTTAAAAAAAGAAAATGTGAGTGATGAAATACCAGACTTTGATGTGATGCATAAAACAGTATAGTTTTCATAGCAATTTTGGTCATAAACAATTGTATAGTTTGGAATACGCTTCACGGTCCCTATTTTATTCCCAATTTTTTTTTGTCTAAAACCTAGAAACGCCTAAAAAATATTAAGTGCTTTTCTTGCATATTAGGTGAAAAATATCTGGTGTCCTAATAAAGTTTATAAAAAGAACCGAAAGACCTTTTTGAAGAACGGAACTACTTTAATATTCACACCGCGCAAACACATAACAGTTTAAAATTCCAGAAGTTGGAGGTAAAATAAATAAAATCAATAAAAAAACAATATTATGTAGTATTGACCATCGAAAGTTTTCATTGAAATAACATACGCTTGACCTATCAAAGATCATGTGTCGAAGTTCTTGAGATCCGCCGATGTGGGTGGAATACTGATGACGATACATATATTTTCTTTTTTTGGTCATATCCAAGGTTTACGACTTCGTCGTATTAGTAGAATTTATAAGTAAATGTCGGTTTTATCTTCCATTACTTGCCAATACTATTACAAAACGTAGGAGGATAAACAAGCAATCCTAGATTTAATAGTGGGAAAATCGATGTCGAGATAATTAAGGGTACGTCCATTTTTATTATTATTTTATTTTTAAATATGTCTAGGAATATCAAGAGAAACGTACTATTACAAATAATATACAGAAAGGAATAAAATTTGCGTATCATTGGAGCTTGTCTTAAAGAATTTATTGGAAAAATAAAAAGAAATTAGAAATAACTGGAAAAAATACTTTAAATAAAAATATACCAAAAAAAAATATATTGGATTATGAGAATACATAATACGTAAATTTTGAAAACAGTAAGGAAAACCACCTTTTTTTGCAAAAATTTATTAATAGTCAAAATGCAGTTTTTAATGGTATATCTTATTGGCTGCCCTAAAACAAAGTTTTTAAATTTATACTTATATATATATATATATATATATATATATATATATATATATATATATATATATATATATATATATATATATATATATATATATATATATATATATATATATATATATATATATCATTTTTCCTTTATTTTGTCTTTTCTTGGGTTTAGGTTCTATATTTAACAAAAAATGCAAAACAATTGACGTTTCGTCCTTTATTTAAGGCATTTTCAAAAATTTTTTCTTCCTGAAAATATTTTTATATAATTAAAACGTTCACATAAGAACGTATCTACAATTTTAAAAAACAAACAAGACACTAAAAACAGTATTTAAATTTTTAAAATTTTTAAAATATTTAATTTTACCGGTACACACTTTGACATTTTGTTACTCTATTACTAAATAAAATTCAATCTTTACATCGCCTACTGGGGATACATGGAATGCGAATGTGTTTTATTTTTTATATATTTTTTATATTTTACAATGTACAAAAAAACAAATACGGTATACGTTTAGTTTTATGTTTAAGAGGATATTCAATTTTTGATTCTTATTTGACAGGATCGAATACTTAATATTTTTGTTTAAATTAGGCTTGTGTAAATGTGGCTCAAATTTTCCATATCTGTTCTGTCGTTAAGAGTGTTTTTATCTTTTTTAATTTCAATCATTTCCTTTATCTGTAATTTTTGGTAAGTCATATCTTTCTTTTTTAATATGGTACTGTTATATCAAAAGAAAAATAATACCTTCATAAAAAAATTGCTCAATGTAAAAAAACTAACTGAAAAAGACCATTCACAATGTCATTCCACCAAAAATATACGGCCTACCAAAATTACATAAACAGAATATACCACTAAGACCTATTGTCTCCTGTATACAATCGCCATTCTATAGTTTATCAAAATTCTTATCGGATTGCATTTCAAATATTACAGGCAAAAACGATTTTTTTATTAAAGATTCATTCGCCTTGAAAAAATTTATTGATACAATAAACCTACCTGAAAATTACAGACTCATTTCGCTAGATGTTATATCTTTGTATACAAACATACCAAATCAACTTGTCCACACTATTTTAGCAGAAAAATGGGAAATTTTAAAGAAACATACATCGCTATTAAAAAATAATTTTATGGATGCTGTTGACCTCGTCCTAAATACAAATTACTTTCAGTACGAAAACACCTTTTACAAACAACTCGATGGATGTGCTATGGGATCACCAATTTCATCTACCATTGCTCAGTTAGTAATGGAATATTTAGAGGAAAAAGTTTTAGAAAAATTAAATTTTAATATAATATTTTTTAAACGTTTTGTCGATGACTGCAAAGCAGCCGTGCCACAAAATAAAAAAAAATGAAATTCTCCAAGAGTTTAACAGTTTCAACGAAAAATAACAATTGACGCCCGAAACAGAAAATAATAATAAAATAAATTTTCTAGATATCACACTTATAAGCAGAATAAACAAAATTTTAACTGAATGGTACACCAAACCAACTTGGTCAGGTAGATATCTAAACTATTTCTCTAATCATTCAAAAACTCAAAAAATAGTGTTATAATCTGTCTGTCTGATCGTGCTATCTCCCTAACGTCTCCAGAATTCCGACCAAAAATACTGCAAAAAGTAAAAATGACACTAATAAATAATAATTTCAATGAAAAGACTATCACCAAAATAATTAATAAACGAACATATAAATTTTATAATAACGTAATAACAAAAAACATAGAACATAAACAGCAAAAATATGTAGCATTACCCCACACTAGTGAGCTGTCAGAAAAAATAAAATACATTTTAAAGAAACCTGATATTATCGTATGCCACAAGTCACATAATAAATTAAATACACTATTCACAAATTTAAAAAGTAAAACTCTTCTCATGAATAAATCAAATGTAATATATTCGATCCCTTGCACAAATTGTCTCAAAAAATATATAGGCATGACGAGCCAATTACTGAAGAACAGATTGAATGGCCATAAATATATGAAAAACGCCTCAACAGCGTTAAACAAACACACACAGGACGAAAAATATACTTTTGATTATAACAGTGCCATAATAAAAAACAAAGATATGAATTACCAAAAATTACAGATAAAGGAAATGATTGAAATGAAAAAAGATAAAAACACTGTTAACGACCGAACAGATATGGGAAATTTGAGCCACATTTGCACAAGCCTAATTTAAACAAAAATATTAAGTATTCGATCCTGTCAAATAAGAATCAAAAATTGAATATCTTCTTAAACAAAAAAGTAAACGTATACCTTATTTTGTTTTTTTTTGTGCATTGTAAAAATATATAAAAAATAAAACACACTCGCATTCCATGTATCCTCAGTAGCCGATGTAAAGATTGAATTTCATTAGTAATAGAGTACCAAAATGTCAAGGTGTGTACCGGTAAAAATTAAACATTTTTTAAAAATTTAAATACTGTTTTAAAGTGTCTTGTTTGTTTTTTAAAATTGTAGATATGTTTTTTATGTGAATGTTTTAATTATATTAAAATATTTTTAGGAAGGAAAATAAAACAAAAAAAAATTTGAAAATCCCTTAAATAAAGGGCGAAACGTAAATTGTTTTGCATTTTTTGTTAAATAAAGAACCTAAACCCAAGAAAAGACAAAATAAAGAAAAAATTATATATATATATATATATATATATATATATATATATATATATCGCGAGTGAAAGCATTGGAGTTCCTTGTAGGGCCAGTACCAACAATGGTAGTGGCCAAACTGTCAACAAAACCAGAAAAAGATATGGTAAATGAATGTGCGTCTTTAACAATAAAGAGTAAAATACAACGGTTCTCGAAATAAAAGCAAACTTCATTTTTTAGACACACTGTTGCATCTAAGCGATTAAATATGGATAGAAAATTATACTAATCAGTAACAGACGTAATCTTACCCAAACCAAAGATTATTAGAGCTAATTCTAGCTATAATAATCTTTGCCCAAACTGACCAATGTACAATATTGGGTCATAAAATATCAAGGCAAATTAAATTTATTTTATACAGCACGAGACGTGAGGAGACAGTAAGGCCATTAAAACGATTCTAGAGGGAGACTTGTGGTAAAATCCATAAAAAATTATGATCTTTATGACACGAGGTTATACAATTAAGTAAATGGACATTATTAAGTAATTTATGTAGTCAATTACCACTGATGAATGATTACTACTCTTAAAAGAAAGGAATTTATTTAAGGAAGCAAAAATTAACATTCTATAATCTCTCTGGCGTCCCATTATGTCGTAATTTGTTAGGAAATTTGTCAGGGTCGTGCTCGGTATGGATTAAAAGAAAATAAATGTTCTTTTTGTAGCTCGTCCGTCTAATTTATAACCCTTATCAAAGCTCAGAGATACTGAATTTATTCCTTGCAATAGCTGCACGAAACAAAAATTTTTGGAAAATGATAAATGTACAGATCTATTCTATTCTTATAAGCAAATACAAAGTTTATACTACTGGAGGGTGAACATTCGATTAAAAGTAAATGTTGATGCTGGTAGCCGTTACTATGTGGTAGTTAATCATCTTCGGGAAATGTTTAAAAGGAACTACTATGTTTTATACCATTAAATTTATTAAGAAAACAGTGACTGCAGTTTCAACTCACAGAGTCATTTTCAAACTGAATTACAAAGATAGACTAAGTATTCAATACAGAAACATGAGAAAATTTAACAATAAATAAAAACTACTGAGATATTTCATTATTACAAAGGAGAGGTACTAAATTTTGGGAACTAATTATTATTTGGCGACAACAAATAACGGGGAAAACCCAAGTTCTGTCTGGTCATTAAGCAAATTAACATTTTTATTTCTACTATGTTTATATATTTCTAAAGATTCAAGAATATTTAACTTTTGGCCCTTTGTTGAATAATGTAATATGTCAGTGTTGCCCAAATCAGGAAAACTGTGGCTGTGTTCTAAGCAATGGTTGGCAAAGCTCGAGTCTGTTTTTTGTAGTTGATCGGTAGTGTTCTGAAAAGCGAGTTTTAAAGCTTCTACCACTTTGTCCAATATACAAACTATCACACTCTGAACATTTTAACTTACACACTCCTGATTTATCAAATTTACTAATTTTATCTTTAGCATTGTAAAGGATAGTGGACAGATTGTGTTGAGATTTAAAGGCTACTTTTATGTTATGTTTGGAAAGAGTATTAGCTATGTTTTCTGATAGGACACCACAGTATGACAAAGATATATAAGGTGAACTATCTTTATAATTTTTTACTTTAGGATATATTGAATTAAAAGCTAGTTGTTTTTGTTTTTTAGTTATTAATTTCTTTATGATTTGTTGGGAGAAATTGTTTGATACTGCAATTCTTTCAATGATATTTCGTTCCTCTTGAAGATCTTCTTCAAAGAGAGGCAAAGAGAATGCTCTATGTATCATTGAATTGTATGCAGCCATTTTGTGTTGTAAGGGGTGAAAAGAATCATTAGATATAGTAATACCTGTAAACGTTGGTTTTCTAAAAATTTTAAATTTACACTGATTATTGAGGTGATATATGGTGAGATCAAGAAAATTTATTTTATGGTTATTTTCAGTTTCCAGAGTAAATTGAATTTTTGGATGGCAATTATTAATGAATTGTAAGAATTTTTGAAGCTGTCTAGTAGTGCCTTTAAAACATGCTAGAACATCATCTACATATCTGTACCAAAATTGAACATGGTTTTTGCTTAACGGGGAATTAAGAATTTTGTTTTCTAAGTTTGACATGAAAATGTCTGCTAGGAGAGGGCTAAGAGGCCTGAATTTTGTAAAAAAAATTTGTTATTAAACTGGAAATAGGTTTGTGATAGGCAAAGTTCGAAAGCGGACAAAGGGCCAAAAGTTAAATATTCTTGAATCTTTAGAAATATATAAACATAGTAGAAATAAAAATGTAAATTTGCTTAATGACCAGATAGAACTTGGGTTTTTCCCGTTATTTGTTGTCGCCAAATAATAATTAGTTCCCAAAATTTAGTACCTCCCCTTTGTAATAATGAAATATCTCAGGTAGTTTTTAATTATTGTTAAATTTTCTCATGTTTCTGTATTGAATACTTAGTCTAACTTTGTAATTCAGTTTGAAAATGACTCTGTGAGTTGAAACTGCAGTCAGGGTTTTCTTAATAAATTTAGTGGTATAAAACATAGTAGTTCTTTTTAAACATTTCCCAAAAGTAAATGTGTTTAATAATTTGCACTGGTAAAAATAACCTTACTTTTAATACAAATTTAATGTGCATTCTACATTAAATTTAATGATTTTTACTCTAAATCACGAATAATTTAAATTTACTTTGAATTTAAAGCAAATTCATGGAAATATCAGTCCGTTGTACATTAAATTTGATGAAATGGTATCTTAAACTTCATTAAAGTAACTGAAAAGATATTTCAACTTTCTGTACATTAAAATTGATACATATGCACCTTAACATTAAAGGAATTTACATTAATATTCATTGTACATTGCATGAAATTCCGGGAGATGGCTCAACTTGTATTGAATTTTTTATTTAGTATGATTGGGGTTGGTTAACAGACTCAATTTTCGTATGATGAGGTGTACCTGTCTGCCATTACTGACGGAAACCAACGAATTCGAAACCGGTGTACAGATGACACCACACTATCTATGGGAAAAATTTTAATTTTTTCCTCGTAGAAGAATTTTTTAACCTCATATTAATATTGGTGGATTGAATATGTGATAACATATCTTAAATTCAACGAACACTGGCGGTATATTTAATGTACATAGTCTCCTTAAAAAGTAATAATTGTACTTTAAATTTAATTTATGATTACATTAAATTTAATGTAATACATTAATTTAGATTAATATATAAATTATTAAATTTAATGTATTGCATTAATTAAATTTAAGAAAGAGTTTGTGAAATTTGCTTCCAGCACCTTTACCTTAAATTTAATGCATTTTTTTACAGTGTATATAATTTAAGGGCATTTTTATAAGATTTCCAAATTCGTTTAATTGTTTATCATACCATTTAATCTTGCTAAATATTTACGGTTTGAGAAAAAACAATTTTAAAAATGATGGAAATTCGTATTTATAAGGGTGGTCATGCAAAGGTGGCTGGTACAAGAGGGCTCTCTGAGGCGCAGCCTTCCCTACCAAATTTTACAATACATCTAGTGCAAGTGAGGAGAATTTTATTATTTTTTTAAATATATGTGTTTTTCGTAAAGCTAGAGATTACCTGTTTTGTGAAATCTAGTTTAGTTTATTTAGTTTTTAGGTCAGTTCAGATCAGTTCAGGTTAGTTTAGGTTTATTCTTGGTTTTTAGACCAACATAGCTTGCAGAATGATCTGTTTATGTTTGGCATCCCGATGCTGAATGCGTACCCACCTTTTATGCTACAATAATGGAATGACCATAATTAATTATCATTTAAGCTACCAAGTTTTTCATCTTAATAATATCTAAAATCTACGTCAAGGTGGTATGTACAAAATCATCGAAAAGTTCGGTGTTTCCACAATTCCGAATAATTAGAAATAAAATTAGTATACATTAATTTCTGAGGTATATCTCACCTTATAGCTATTTCGCTAAACGACAATTATAATCCCAGAAAAACGTATTCTTATTTATTCGCAAGAACAATCCATATTTGTTATCCAATAATAATAATATTATATTATGTTAAAAAGTTTCATTTTCATTATTTTCGCTCTTTCAAACGAGTACAAAAAATTAATTTAAAAAGAATTAATTTGAATAGAAAAATTTTGAGGAAACTTGAAACTGAAAAATTCACGATAAATATATTTTATAGAAATACTTAAGTTTTCCGGTATTTTTAATTTATTGAATATTCTTAATTAACTTGTCACCTAAAACAAGGAAGATCAATTTATTGTTTTACATATATTGTATAAAGATATAGTTATTATATAAACTATTATAGTGGAATTGACATTTAAATACGGCATATTTATGTCAATTAAATAAACTAGTAGGGAACTCAGTGCTGCCATACAAATAGGCGAGTGGTTCTCTCCCTAATACAAGCATGACACTACCATTTTTTTTTCGTATTTTTTATTAAATTTTTTATATTTTTCTGAGAAATTTTTCTTAATAATTTTTTTCCGAATAAGCCGACAATTGTTATTAACAAAAAACTTGCAAAAAGAAAAAAATGCACGGAATCGATTCGTCTTTAGACAAATTTTTGAAAAATTTCTGAGATATTTGCGATATTATGCAAAAAAAAAGACCAAATTCGCCATTCTGGAATTTTTTTCTCGAAATCTGTTTAGTAATTTTGACAAATGCGTAGCAATCTTTGAGCCTTCAACTTCAACAGAAATTTTCTTGATATGGGCAAATGGAGTCTGTGAAAGTGGAATATCATAGTAAATAAAAATCGTCTACTTATTTTTAACGCATTTTTGTATATGTTTTTTTTTTTCAATTCTTGACTTGGACTATTCTCAAAATTTTAATTGAAGTTTGGAATACGTTGACCTACATCACTGCGATAAAATAGTTTAAAAGGTAAGAATAGAAAGAGACAAAAATATGCTTGCTACACGCGCACCTGTACGATCGCAAACACCATATTGTTTCAACGCACTCACACAACGCGTTTGAAACGGGTTACTTTGAGCTCCATTTTTAGTATCACAGACTCCATTTACCCGCATTAAAAAATCTCTCTTGAAGTTGTAGGTTTAAAGATTGCTATGCATTTTTTTGGATTACGATTTGTTTACTAGTTTTCGAGAAAAAAAAATCCAAAAATGACAAATTTCGCAATTTTTTTTGCAAATTATCGCAAATATCTCAGAAACGAAGCATTTTTCGAAAATTTTTCCAAAGATGAAAAGTGTTTATTTTTACGTTCTTCCGAATCTATTCCGTGCATATTATTTTTTTGTAAGTGTAGATATACTTAAAACGTCCAAATTTTAGATCCACCATATTCGCCCGACTTAACGCCTACAGACTTTTTTCTGTGGGGTTACTTAGTGGAGAGAGTTTGTTTACAATACAATAAACTTGGAACCTACAATCTGAGAAAGAACAATATTCGAGCGAAAAATCAGGCTCCTACACTAATGAATTTTGAAATCTCATAATAATAGAACACATAATAATCAGAGTCAGAATGTGTGAGGTTAAAAATGGAATGTATTTGTGAGATGTTGTCTTTCGTCGATAATGCAAAACAAATTCAATTTAGCGTATTAACTTTGCCCGGAGTACGTTCAAAATATAACGTTCTTAAAACTTAACAGTAAATTATTATTTTTTAAATCCGGTACGAGATATTGCTTAAAAATTTCACACTGCAAATTTTGGCTACAACGCATTGTTTTCGATATTCGATTTATGTGCTTATGATTATCAGAAATCATTAGTTATTCTATGAAACATTAGTCAGAACCCAAAATAGGGAGATTTTTTTGTTTTTACTTCTCAAAAGAAAACCGGACTGTATGTAAAAAAGCTTTACTGGCTTTTTTGACCAAAGGTCAAGGTATTTAATACCCCTGCGACATAGAAGCACCACTCAAATTCTTGCTTGCCGGAAACATGTTTGTCTATTAATTATTAGTAAAATTTTAAAATATATTTTACAAAGTCGTAGTAGCATTAAATAATAATAACAACCTAATTTACATATCCTAAAACTACTCTATGTATAAATTTTAATAAAAACTACCTTTTTCAATCCATTTAAAAATAAAAATTATGAAATGCAGTCTAGATATTTGGAAATTTTGCCGGAATCAATTACTGAAGCAATATCAATTATACGTAACGTAGTTATATTAGTTTTGTTGCAATAAAAATTATTGAAAACATATGTATTATGCATAAATATTCACATAATTTAATTGTTTCGCAACAGACACGTATTTGTTTTATTGTTTTGTTTAAATTGTTTATGGAATATCTCATAAGAAAAAAATAAGTTAAAGGTAATCATTAGGATTAAGGGCAATAATTAAAACCCTTATGATGTTTATAAACAACTAATCGGTAATCGTAGTTAGAATAAATTGGGCAGTAAACATAATGAAATACAGATAGATAGAACTATTTTCAGTTAATATTGGGTTGTTTTCAGAAGAAATTTTACTCGTATATCAAAACTACGTAGCTACAAATTGTTCAGTAAATTTATCGGTTGTCTTACTATAATCGAAAGAATTTATTAAAAAAAAATGGTAATTATCTGGTGATTCTGGGATTTCTGTATAAACTGTGGGGTTCTTTGAAGGGCTAAAATACTCATCCAACTGATGTGGTACCTGCTATATCAAATAAAAAAAAACAAATAAATTTTGATAGCCAAGAAATGAATCTAATCACATGATCTTTGGTAATTTGACCAAAAAAGACAACTAGTATTACTACCATGTAATGATAATACATTGTAAAGATTGTTTAATCAGGATACGTAGAGTAGACCTTGTAGGTTGCTTTGGATGATATTATATCAAAATACAATGTAGAGATACATAATGGTTAGACTGTAAACTATTTTCGGCCAAGTATGTGAAGCTATACTCCGTAAAATCGACTGTATTGTATTTATGCAGTAGGATAGAATCAGATTTACCAAAACCTCTAGATATCATGGAAGCAATATTAATACAATCATATTGGCTACAGTGGTGACATAATCATTAATAACATCATTCTTATTTTCACCAGAATATAAATAAAAAACCGCTTTATAAAAAACAGTTTGCATATAAAGCTGGCAAATCACCAGTGAATGTCTTACATTGTTTGGTGGGTAATCTTGAAAAAATACTATTGGCAAAATAAATCTCCTTGAGCGCTTTCACTGATATAACATCTCAAATTATTAGAGCCCTAAAGGAAAGACAAATAGGGACTTCTCTAATAAAATGGATCCAATCAATGCTAAAAAGCAAAATCATAACTGCATTCATCAGCAATGAAGTGGTGACAATCACCATAGTCAAAGAATGTCGACATGAGGGAAATGCTAATGTCACTGCAGTGGTCATGTATATCTTCCTGAGTCAACTCAATGACTCAAGATTTATCACGCAGGGTTTTGATGATAATCTAGTTGTCACAATCAGAGGCAAAAATGAAGGGACTGTTACAAAGCTTATGCAAATTGCCTTAAATTAAATCAGTAACTGATGCACAGAGAAAGGACTTTATGTTAATCCTAGCAAAATGGTTCTTGTACTGCTGACTAGAAAACGAAACACTCCAACTTTAAATTTGACAACACTGCGTTCTTCTAAAGATATTAAATATTTGAAAAAACCTGAGGTTTGAGACCGAAAATGATTTTATGATCATATAAAATGATTATTCAGCCCATGGTCACGTACGCCTTCTTGGTATGGTGGCCATAGACATACCAAATAGCAGCTTCAAGAAGCTGCAAAAAGCTTGTGCAAGAATCACAGAATAGAAGCAATGGTGAAACTCCCTTCCATGCACATACTTGTGATGAGAGTGGCGGTAACAAATACTATTAAGCTCTTTTAAATAGAAAACTTCACACCTGGAAACTTTGTTGGGCAAATGAAGATTCTGGTTCCAACAGGATCTATATTGAAACCGACAGACTTCATGTCCATAAGGTATGACTTTGACATGAACTATGAAGTAGTGGCTACAAAACGTACGAAAATAACTTACCTCGACTAGAGAATGATTAATTGGTATGGTTTACTTATGAATCAAAAGTGAAAGGATGGAGTGTAGTAGGTGTATCAAGTCTAAGTGCTGGATTTGCTAAACCCCTAGGAAACAGCCCTGCCATCGTCCAAGTAAAAATGCAAACAATTCAAATCTGTACCGATGGGTGCTTTAACTTCCGTTCTGTCGTTAACAGTGTTTTTATCTTTTTTAATTTCTATCATCTCATTTATCTGCAATTTTTAATAATTCATATCTTTGTTTTTAATTATGGTATTGCTATAATTGAAGGTATGTTTTTCATCCTGTATGTGTTTGTTTAACGCTGTTGAGGCGTTTTTCGTATATTTATGTCCATTTAATCTGTTCTTTAGCAATTGGCTTGTCATGTCAAGATACACCGAAAAGGCCACAATATATATTCTGTTAGATAGCCAAGTAGTGTCGAAAGCTCTCTTACGAGTCCAAGTTTACTTGGGATTGTAAATAAACAATAAAGCAAGTGGCAAAGAACAATAGGGTAATTCTGATGTGGGCGCTGGGGTCAAGGGAATCAAAAGAAATGAAGTCTGGCTAAAGAAGGGGCAAAAATTCCTTCTCTCGGCCTGGAAGAAATTAAGCACTTTCTCCCAGAAGAATAATAGACTTCAAATTCTTAAGATATGAATTTCTAAATAAAATATTGGTACATATCCATGAGAAGATTATTAATCTTTATATATAAGTATAATACTCTCTAAAATTATTTAATTTTATCTGAAATGTTATAGGGATTCTGAATATAATACCAAATATTCAATTCAACAGTTCTTCCTTTTGGTTATGTTCAAAACAAATTAAAAAACGAATCTTATGTTGTCAATCGATATGAAGGTTGTTCAAACGAACCCTAAACACGTTATTACAACTTTTGTTTGAAATTAACTGTGAATAATCTGAAAAATTGATAAAAATAGACAATACTTCTTACTTATATTATTAATTTCCAAGACGGTGCTAGAGGATTTACACAATAATCATTAACCAACATGTAAACAATCTTCCGCTAATCATGACTAACACACAAAAATAAAGTGACAATAAACTACAACTGATGCCAAGATATGCGGAAACTTTGGTCTCGTTTTTTATTGGCCATGTTACCAACTTTTTTACAGCAATTTTCTAGGCTTTAAGCCCACTACTATACCAACTTATTACCCCTTCTAACTGATATAGATGCTGTGAATTTATCAGATAATAAATCAAGGTCAAAAATACACAAAAATATCTTACTACTTCTAGCTTATTGGGATAAACACCCACAAAATATATACTTTTAAAAATTTAGCCATTTACATATTGTGTTAATCAAGAAATAACATAATACTAAAAACGCATACGTAGAATTTTTTATTACCCGGAAGCATGCGAGCATGTAAACAGCCTTAAAAAACTGATGTGGAATGTGTATATACAAATTGCATTAAGTATAATAAAATTTTGCATTTAATTAATTTTTTTAACGTAATACATAGATTAATATATTTTTTAAATATATATATTGCTTAATCTTTAAATCACAGGTAAAAGTAATAGTTTTTTTATATAAATATAAATTTTAATTAATTACGAAATGTATCAACATACTTTTTCTCATTTGAATCATCTTTTTATTCCTTGTCATTTTCAGAATTTAAAGTTAGTTATATCACAGAATATTTTATTTTACAGGTACGACGAAAAGTATTTCCATCAAAACCAAGCTTGGTGACCCTGGTTGCTTCTTCACCCTCTATGGTGGAGAAACAGTAATATGAGAAAAAATAACGCCAGAGCCTATTTCATCTCAACCAGAATTTCTATTAGACTGTAACTAAATTTACTGTATACGTCTCGTTATAATGTATATTTATTCATGTGAAATTATCATATATAAAATATATTTGCTTAAAAATTGTTTTAGGAATTTCCTGTGCTTGCCGTGACTCCACGTTGAAACCGGAAGAAATATGGCTATTTTAAATTTCCTGAAAATCCCTTGGTGTAAGCAATTGAATATTGTCAGAAATAAGAACAAAAAAACTAATATGCTAATTCAAATTAACAAAATTTCACAAATCATTAACCTACATTTAACTGCAAGTTAAACTTAACTTCCACGATGCGTGTTTTACTGCTGAATTGCTTGCTTTACTTCATCGTTGTGTTTCAAGTGCGCTGTAATAGGTCTTCTGCGTTTTTGGCTAAACACGTATATGCACTGGGCTGCACTTGCAGATAATTTCAATAAGTGTAAAGTGATGCGATTGTAGCATACAATTATTTTCTTATTCAAGCTTTACTCTATAGGTTTCTGGAAGTGTTTCTTTTTGATCATACAACTTTTTATACGCGTTTTCAATTATTTTTATTATTTGAAGTCGTTCTATTTTTTCTGCTCGTTGTTTTTCTTTCAAGACATTATTTATTATTGTATCCAATTTTGTTTTAACTGCACTCGAATGAATAAACAAAAGGTGGTGATATTTGATCATCGATGCCTAGGCCTCATTGGACCCTTTACATCCCACCATAGGTACAGGCCATTTGGAGCCGATCGGTTTTGCGAATTCAAGCAGCCTCGTTAATTGAACTTGTCTAACGGCTTCCAGTAACAAAGTTATAATTCCGAAATGTGGCTGTCTCATTCTATTGAGTATTGGACACTCCCTGAGAATATGATCAACGGTGCCATTCTTCTCAAGATGTTATCTGCACATCGGATCATCTAGGACACCAATGTGAAGATGGCTCCCTCATCTGACAATATCCTGTTAATAGTCGTACCACATTTGGTAGCTCTTTTCTTCCTAAGAAGAAAAGCTCCCTAGTAACCTATGCGCTAGGTTCAATGTATGTTCCTTGGCACACCTCATTCAAGGAGCTCCTTTCCACTCCTCAAAAATTTACTTTCTAGCAACAATTTCAATTACATTTTATTGACGGCAGCTGGGATAGGTAGAATTGGTTGAGATTCAAATGGATCAATCGCGGGCATCATCTTTGCCAGACAGTCCGCTTCCTTATCTCATATATACACGAGTGATCCGGGACCTACATGAGTCTGATTGTGCAGTCGCTCTTTAACAGACTGTTCAGTACATCCTTGTAGTCAGATACAGGTCGCGAAGTTACGACACTAGATTTCAGCGTTATTATCATAGCCCTACCGTCTAAATACACGTTTATTATCATATTCTGTTTATGTCCCTC
Organism: Diaprepes abbreviatus; assembly: GCA_034092305.1. NCBI lineage: Eukaryota > Metazoa > Arthropoda > Insecta > Coleoptera > Curculionidae > Diaprepes > Diaprepes abbreviatus. The sequence continues at coordinate 1,082,857 of JASJET010000070.1, forward strand.
TCACAGAGATATACACACTGCAGAATAGCATAAATTTCCGCACGTTGTCTGAGAGGGTAGAAATCTTTGATTCCCGTACTCCTGATGAACATTCTGGCTTTAGCTCTTCCATCTTCTCGAGATCTACCTGTAAACCACCAATATCCATTTCCCAGCAGCTTTTGCTCCCCCTCACGATCCTCTCTACTTGGAAAAAGAGAGTGGTTGGGTTTCAAATGCGGCGCTATGTAATCTGTTTGAATAAGAAATGATGAATATCTCTCCGCCACGCTTTTCCAGATATCTAAGTGCTCTAGACAACTGCGAAGGTAGGTAACCTTCAGGGCCTCATTCCCTATGTATAAGTGGAGGAGAGATCGGCTCACCAAGACCTCCAGAAGCTTAGTGGGGACAGTCCTCATCGCACTCATTATTCTCGTACAAGCTTATTTTTGAAGTTTATTCGAGTTAAAGATGATGTTTCCGCTTTGTTATACTAGGCCACCGTACACGTTCCTTATCAATGGGCGGATCACCATAGTATATATTCAAAATAATACTTTTATTTTGGACATACTCTATGTATGTCAGCCCTCATGTGCCCCTAAAGGCTTGTTTATAAGCCCAAAAAGTTCACATAGTCTTCTTGGTTCGAACCTCAACATGATTATTCCAGCTCAATCGTGAGACCAGAATTACTTCCGAGCATTTAATTATTCCCTTGTATTGAAGGATCCTTTCCGTTAAGATAATTTTGGGAAGATTCACTTTTTTGGAAGGAAGAATCATCTCGGTGTTATCCGGGTTTATCTCGAGCCCTTCCCTGTGATACCATCACTCTGCGATCAGTAGGGCTAACATCATTGGTCCCACCACAGCAAAGGCGATAGAAGTCCTCTCTGCGGACAGCGCCATGACTGCATCTATATTTTTATTTTCTTCTATTGTTTACTCTATTTTATGCTCCAATTTTCCTTTTTTACTTTTTTTAAGGAGTTTTTTTGTTTCTTCGTATTAAAACGTGTTTTTTTCCTAGATTTAGTTGTTTTCGTGTTTCTTTGAATAGTTTTTCAGTTTTACGCTCCATTTAGTTCTTTCTTGTTCTTTTCTTATTACTACTTTTTCTCCTATTTGTAAGAACGCCTCTATTATAATTTTACTTATTTCTTCCACGTTTTATTTTTCAAGTTCTGTTTTGTTTAATTGCGTTTTCATTTGCTCTTAATTCTCTATTTATTTCTCAGGGAGTTTCGTACTATTTTTAATTGTTGTCTTATTGTAAACTTCCTTCTTCTCTATATGTGTTCTATAAAAATTAAATTCATGAGAATCACTGTAAATTCATTAAAATTTACCTTGAAATAACCACAACTGACCATAAACATAAACTAATTATGAACCCTTCTAATTAATCGACTTTCGACTGTCATGGTAAACTCAAGTCAGCGTAACAGATTCTTATTGGTAAGAGCTGAAATTCTCAAATACATCAGAGAAACAAGCAAGAAAAATAGAACATGATCTATAGAAAAATTAATGGACGGGAGCACGAAACGGAGCCTGCATTGATGTCATTTTCCATTAGCATAGTAAACACAGTGGTCATCACAGGTCCCAGCACTCAATCTCGCAGTGGAACAGGTATAGAAAGAGCTAAGCATTAGTGTAAAAATATTTGTCTAGATGATTGACAAAAATATAAGATGTAATATGTATGAAATAACATTTTGTTACAAATATTTATAAAGAATGTCTAACGTATTTACTAACCGCTTCTAAAAATATATTCCGTATAACTAATTTGTTATACTAGAATGGTATTAGTTTCTTTCTGTCTTAATTAAAAGAAATGCAGCACTTTTTACAAAGAAAGGAAGTAATAACATCCATTTATGCTTTTATTTTTTATTGTTCGTCAATGTCGAAGTATATCTTGCACTACTTCTCTTTAATTTTAATTATTGCTACTGGTGTTATCGCGGTATTCATTCTTATTTTAACAACTTTTTCCAGTGCAGTATAGTGGGTTGCAAATTTAAAAGCACCGCCAAACTTACCATATCTGTAAGATAATTAAATCTGTTGTTAAATGACAATTTTAATTAAAATATTGAGATGACTTTTTGAAAATATTAATGTCCAAGGGATTTAAAGATACATGAAGGTAAAATGCGTTTGAGCAAAAATATATTAAATATTTAACTTTAAAATCGCCAATAAAGCCTCTAACTTTCGGGTATGTACAAATTACGAATATCATTGGAGTTTACTTCAAACTTTTACATTTTTAAGCTTGTTTAAAACTTTTTGGGCAATTAAGGATTCATTGTTTATCTACGCAGTCGAATAATTTTGAAAATTTTTGTAATAAATTAATTATAACCCTTCTGTCCGAAATAACTAGGACTAATAAATATGAACTGTGAGCGTATATTAAATTTATAATGCTACACACATTAGAGTGTGGTGATTTTCTACCGCCGAAATTAATTCAGCAAGAAATTTGAATTAAATTTTGTGTTTTAAACAAAATTATCTTTGTGCAAATGTTGGAAATGTTAAATAAAATCTATTGTATGTGGTGTATACGAGTTTTTGGATGGTTATCAACATTAATAGTATACAAATTTAACATGAAAATATTGCACCAGTAATCGAAAAAGTGGATGAAAGAAGAAAAAGAAGCAACAGTCAAAGCAAATTAGAATTCATACTCATACCTACTGTTTTTTTGCGACTATTAGGACGTTGTTCACCAAGAACCTCTCTCGGAGCGATTCTAAAGGAATATTATTTAGCCATTATAGGTCATTAGTGCGAGGTTATATGCAAACAAGAGCCAAAAATGTGACACGAAAATTGGCTTTTGCACCAGCTGATATTTCACTTATTTTTTGTGAGCTATTGGTCAAAAACTCAGTCAATATCATGCCATAAACACCGTATTCGCCTGAAACAATACCGTGCGACTCCTTTGTGTTTTCGCAACTCTAAAGTATCGTTTTGAGATCATTGAAAACCTAAAAAGAAATTCACTGCTTGATATTTAAGACTTTTAAAGCTGTTGGTATATGTGTATCGTCTCGAATTGGAAATACTTGAACGAAGGCAAAATAAATAGTGATGAATAAATAACATTCAATGTGCTTTTTAAAGTTCTGTTTATTTCCGCATAAAAGGTATTTTGACTGTAGCTTCTATATTATATTGTTTACCAAAGTTATCGTACAATAAAAAAATTTACAAATGTATTTCAAATCTTCGATACTTTAGTCAGTTTTTACTAGAGCTGAAAATTGTTTTTTTTAAAAGATCTATAATTTTTCAGTGCTTTCAACAGTAATGTTTAAAATCTGGTATTACACAGGGCGTCTCAAAAAAGAGGAGATATAATGCTGGTCTTAAAGAATACTTCATTTTTTAAGAGTGTCAGATATTGCAGAATAATAACAGATTCACTAAAAAGGTTTTAGTTTTAAGCTATAGAAGCAAAATCTTCTAGTTACCCTGTCTAGTATTACGTATGATCTCCTGTTTTTGATTTGCTGTTTACAGAGATAAAAAAATGCTGCAGTTACCGTCAAAACTTGTGATATAGTACTATGCGGTTGTTAGAGTGACTTTTGCCAGCTCAAGAACAAGGAGTCAGAACTGTCACTTTTCCCGAGATTGCCGGAAATTATTGTTGATGGAGGCGATAGCAGTAAGGGTCATTATGAAAAAGACAGAAGCAGTACTTGCGGCGACCGCGTAGAAGGGGACTATGAGTCTAGACTGGTTTTAAAGTTAAACCATGTTAGTGAATCCGACTGTAAATGTTCATCGTCCAGTTAAGTTATAACAAAATTGGTTAAAATTTCCATATACAAATTTTGATTTAAGTTGCTTACTAAAACATAAGTAAGAATAATAAAGTCACCCCCATGAGGGTACCGGGACACGCCGGTATATAGGGGAATGAACTAGTAGGCGAGAAAAGGGGCTAAGACATCATTTCTGGTGCAAGAGCTTTTCTGTCGAATACCGGAAGAATTAAAAATGGAAGAAGAAAGCAGGAGATTCAATTATTGGACGGAGCTGCAAACATTGAGACAAGCGAAGATACTTCTGGGGAACTGAGACTAGAAGAGATTCAAAGAACCTCTATTCGTATCATTTCAGAGTGCAGCGTTCTAGAAAACCATAGGATGCGGTTCTTGGGAACACACCAAATCGAAGAAGTCGTTCAACATCCTAAAGTTCCTGAGGGAAATAGGAAAGAATCTATTAACTACATTTTTTTCATCCATTATCAAACAAAACTCCAATCGGAGAGAAACATCACCATCTTGCAGTTTGTCAACAAATTTTGGTGAGTATGCACAAAATTTATTGCTTATTATAATACTTTGAATATGAGACTTGCTAATTGTACCCTAGGTGTTTGTTCTTTTCCTTAAGAATAAGATTTTGTTTTACTGCGTTAAGAACTACCACTACGTCATAATCGTTCTCTAATATAAAAGTATCCCCATTTTATTGACAATAGTTGTAAACTTCGCATGTGCAGTAGTTTTTAATAGTTAACAATGCGATGAGTCATGACAACCAAAAAACTAAAGGAAAAAATAAAAAAATAAAACTATTTAGGTTTATCAAACATCCGCCTCCCCACCAACCATACACAACGACCAAACAAACTTGTTATCTTAAGATCTACTTGAGTATGAGTGAAGAAAAGATCTAACTAGATCTGGTCAAAATTAAAACCTTTCTAGTGATTATGGCTGTAAATGTTTTATTGACCTGATACAAAAACCCCATAATTCATAGGTATTTGAAGTTTTTAAGTCTGAAGGTATATCTCTATCTATCATCAGTTAAATCAAAATGTTGGAAATAATTTATATTTTTCGATTCCAGAAGCAAATTGCACATATTTAAGCATAACGTGTTAAAAAGCATTTGTACGCAAGTTGGTTCAATAATTATTTTATCAATATTTAAAATGATTCCAAGGTTATGCACGATTAAGGTTAAATGTTTGTTAAAACGGCAGTGTCTCGGTATCATTGTTTTTTTGGACTTGATCGTGATGTTCCTCCTTATTAGTTTTCTTTTTACCTTGGTGATCCTTACGCCCTAGTAACAATGTATTTTGAGCATCTAGTTAGCTATTAGAGCATAGTGTAATTTTTTTGTTACTAATTCTCTTTTTTCTTTTCTCTGTACAGTACTGGATAGCAGTAATTTTAACCTGGAATGCTGTGCCGAATCTACTATAGGTATCGACATTTTTGTCTTTGATTTTGGGTCGAATATTCTATCATACTATTTCTGACCTTATTGGTAGACCTTTCGCCGATTGTTCTCGGCTTATTATGAACGTTTTTTATCAATTCTGTATCTCAGAATGGAGTAATCGACAGGCACGCCAAGTATTCTGAACTCCTTGATCTCCTTGCATAGGTGGACACTGTATTCCTCCAATGTTTTTCAATTATTGGTTTTGTTTCTCTATCTACGTTTATAAAGATATGTAAGGGAAGTTCATTAGTATTAATCTTGTAGAAGTTTCCTCAAAATCTCATTATGCATTTCCTGTGCTTGCTGATTGAAGATCAACTGAAAAAATTTAATGTACTGCATGCTGTATACGCAGTTTGAAAGTCGTTGGCTTCGCCTTCTTTTTGAGAGCCATTGGTGGTGTAACTCTAGGCTCGGACGCCTTGTCGGTACATTGATCTTGCTTGACGACAGTTTTCAGTCTTAAGGAAGGTTAACTGCATCGTTTCTCTTATTCAGAATGCCGTTCTTTCCAATTTCAATTGACTCGAGAATCAATCTTACCTTGTAATGTCTTATGTTAGCGATGGGCTGACAGTTGTCAAAATCAATTTTGTGACCTGTCTCGAGCTGATATGCGCCCAGCACGTTAAATTTCCTCAGCTGATCTTGAACCAGCAAGCACAGAAGATATCAAATGAGATTTTGGTGAGATGTCTCGACTCTTTTTTATCTCTTTGAAAATAAAAACATCGAGGAATAGTGGATTTTTTGTAAAAAGTAACTAAAACACACACTGGTAGTGTTTAATAATATAAATCGCTTGTATTCAAGGAAAAATGTTGAAATGGAATAAAAAGTATTGAGATTCTGAATTTGGAAAACTTGAATTTTTTATTAGCTGGTAATATGGAAAGAAAGCGTATAATAAGAATTTTAAAGAAACTCGAAATTTTATGTTAGAAGTTATCCTGCCTTCTTCAACGAGAAGCATAATATATAATTATTTAAATAAAAAAATACTTAGAATCGGGAACAAGTCTATCATTAACACTGCATGCATAAGCAAAAATCTTCTTATAGTCGGCGAACAATAGTCTGCAAGTGAAAACCCTAGTAAGTAATTAAATACAGATGTAAATTGCGTCTGTTTTTAATTAATTACGGTTTGTAAGATGTGGGTAATTAGGCAAGTGTGAAAACCATTACGTAATTTCTTACTTACGTATTAAGTCTTGAGTTGGTTCTTAAAGACCAAAATCTTTTGAAAGGATACAACGGCGAAAGTTTCTTTTAACGCAAAATAAAAATGGATGTCATTAATTGCCTAACCAAAAGAAGGCTGAAAATTGCTAATTTTATATTAATTCGCTTTTACTGGACTTATTGTAGTTCTATGTATTACAAGAGAAGACAGATGTTACTTCGTTATGCGTGTGAATTTATTATATATATTAATTTAGTGCTTTCAGAAATGTCAAATGTAAGAGATAATAAATAAAATTAATTTGAAATTCGGCAATTTGTTTAAAGTTGAATCTTTTTGTAAATTTGCATATGGGGTAGCAGAGGAATAAAATTATGAAGATATCTCGACTCAATGAGTGTGGTCAATCAATCTGTGCCAATAATTTCCTTAATGTTTAGAACTGTATCCTTGCCCTATAAAACCGCTCCTTATATTTGTGCAAAATAGAGGTGTGTCACGATAAACTAATATTACAAAAATACAAAATACATATATGATTTTCTTGATGACTGCTGCTTAATTATCACAGGCCCACGATAAAAAACTTTTCCATAATTTTAACTAATTCCTGTCTTATTAAGTGTGCTAATTCCGAATATAATAATAAAAAGTCGTATCACATTTTAATATTGTCACTTTGTAATTAAAAAACATCAAAGGAATATTACTGATTTGTAAAAAAAGTATACTTTGCATATTTTGGTGTCGCAATCGATAATCAAGACAAATGTCGGGTTCCTCACAAAGTATGTTATGTTTGTATCGAGGATCTTAGGAAATGGTATAAGAAAGAGAAGAAAGCTTTTAAATTTGCAGTACCCATGAAATGGAGAGAGCAAAAAATCATTCAAATGATAGCTATTTTTGCAGCGTAGATGTTCCTGGAATTAATTTTAAAAATAAAAAAGTAATTGTCTATGCTAACCTTACTCGGTGAAGCAAGTGATGAGTCTCAATGTTCTCCAGAAGATTTAAAACCACAGTTGTTTACACAAGCTGAGTTAAATGATTTAGTGAGATATTTGGGTTTGACTAAGGAGAAAGCAGAATTGCTTGGTTCCAGACTCAAAGAAAAACAATTATTGGAATCTGGAACATCTATTTACCATTATAGAATAAGTGATGAACAGTTTGTTCAATTTTTTTTGAAGCAGTAAGAGGATTTGGTTTATTGCCATGATATTGACAGTCTAATGAATGAATTTGGCATCATCAAAAACTAGTTTAAAAGGTGTATTATTACATAGTGAAAATACTGATGAATGAAACTATACAGCTCAGGATTGGATGCTGTGTGGGGATTTAAAAGTTGTTTCCATGCTATTTGTTCAACAAAAGGGATTCATAAAGTTTACATATTTTGTATGTGAGTTGGACAGCAGAGCAAGATATCTGCATTGGCCCAAAAAACAATTGCCCGTAATGAAACAATTTGTAAAAGCATTGCCTAAAGATGGTGATTGTTTTAAATATTTGTGTGGAAGATTTCCTCATTTATCAGAAGCTAAACTGAAAGAAAGGATTTTAGATGAGCCTAATATTCGTAAATTGATGTTCGATTCCAACTTCGAAGTAACGAGGAGGCTTGGATATCATTTAAAGAAGTTGTGACTAAGTTGTTTGGGCAATGTGAAAGTCCTTAACTATGAACTTATCTTAGCTAATATGATAGACAAGTCCACTTTTTGGACAACCATCTTGATTTGTTTCCTGGAAACCTAAGTGATGTGACTGAAGAGCAAGGGAAACGGTTTCATCAGGATAAAAAAGAGATGGAGAAACAATACCAGGGACCATGGAATATCAATATAATGGGTGTTTACTGTTGATCATCAAAATGCATCACATCGGAGAAAAAGCTAAGCGAGAAATTTTACAGAGAAAAGGGAGAGGAAATACAAAAAAAAAATAAGCATCTAATATTCGCATCTAAGTAATTTAAAATTATTGTAAGTAAAAATTGTTACTTGTTAAAAAAAAATATGAGTTTTAATTTTTATATATCAAATTTTCCCTATTTTTTGAAATATATAATTGATATTGTGAGAAAATTGTGGGCGATGAAAAAAAACGGATACCAAATACGGTTTCAGAACCCATAAATATATAAGATTGAAGCAAATTGGTTTAAAAAGTTTTTACAAATATTTTTTTTTGTTAGTCTATGTTATCGATTAATGAAATTTCCTTTAAAGTAATAATAATACAATTGTGAAGAAGTAGTAAGATTATATCATCTCCTGTACATCAATGATTTTAAATTGATGGCTGCTTTCAGAAATGGGCGAAATTCCCAAAATTGAGGAGGGGTTATCTGGGGATTTAAGAATTGATAAGTGGCGCATCTTAGATATGACGAGGGAAAATATATAATCAGGAATATTTGAGATGCAGAACCATGGCAGTAATGGAGGCATAACAGAATTCCCAGGCATGAAACTAGTACAAAGAATTGATCAGCCAACTATAAAGACTAGATTAACAAACGATTTTATAACACAGGTATTACAAACGAATCTAAACGGTAAAAATCTATTTAAGACATTCAACACATATGCATGGCCTTCACTCAGCTACTCTTTGGGAAATATGAAATGGAACAAAACGGACATAGAAAGCCGGTAGAGAAAAGTCAGGACAATCTGTACAAAGGCTCTCAAACATCATCCTTTTAGTGCTAATGAACAGACAATGCTACTAAGATACCATGACGGAAGAAAATTAGTAATTAATTAGCCCCACAAATAACAAGCTTATGTTTGTGTATCCACAAATTAATAAACTTTTCTGTACTTACACCGCTACGGCTGAGGGACCTCGAATTTTATCCTCATCACCAACTAAATCAAGATTAAAGTCTGGTTGCTAAAGCAGAAGAGTAATAGACGATAATCCGATGAGGTAAACTAGGAAAATATCAATAAAATAGAGTAAAGATATTGGTTGATTTCAGGCCAAATATTTCCAGAAATCCAAGACTCAAGATCCAGTTATTTCAACGAAAAACGATCTGAAATATAATGTATCATCAATTTGAAACGACCAATGTTAATATGGATGTTAAATATGAGAGACAATCCAGCATATAAGGGAAATATGCCCAAGTTCCAGGAGTTAGCAGAGAAGTAAAAGCAGGCAGAGAAAGTGTTTTACAACGAATACAGCCAGGATTTTATACTGGAAAACAGTGAGCTAAAGATGAACTGGGATCAAACTGTGGTTATAGATTATAATTATTATAATATTTATTATGTATAATAGATCAGACCATATTTTAGTACATAACATATTAAAAGGAGCAATATTAATAGCCACCAAACCCCCTTTTCAACTTGAATACCATTCTTTTGAAACTTTCAAACGCAGAAAATTGAAAATTTTCGAGTATCGCACTGGAAAAACGGCACATAAAATTTGTCGGACCATATGATCATCCGATTGTACAAATATTAACTAAACAACTGCGAAAAAATCACCTGGCTGGTTATAAAAAACATGTAATTACACTTTTTTGTATCAAGATAACATGTACATATTTTTTTACCATCCAGCTGACACTTTCGCAGCTGTGTAATTAATGCAAAATCCGAGTTTTTTGTCCGACAAATTTTATGTGCCATTTTTCTAGTCCGACTCTCACAAAATGCCAATTTCTCGCATTCAAAAAAGCAGTGAATACAAAAATTTTCGCAAATAAAGCCCAGGCGAGTGGTAACCTTGTTGAAATAAGGGTTACGTTTTGTGGACTATAAGTTGCCACAACAACAACAACAATCTACAGGATAAGCAAAACAAGAAGATCGCCATATACAGAGATCTGAAGGATCAAATATACAGTTTGTGGGGAGAGAATGAGTAGTTTTCGACGACTCCCACAATTTTATCAACAACTGGCGAAATACCAAAGCGTCTTTTGCTTAATATCAAGGAATTTGACCTTAGCGAATAGTTGTATAAGGTAATGCAAAAGGTAATTCTGCTTGAGACCGTTTGAACTGCCCGGAAGTCTATAGGAATTTCAGCACACGACACCTAAGCGCCGGCAACATGGAAAGGGTCCGTACAGGGCTCTATCCTTTTGATATCTGAGTATATCTAGGATAACCAAATGTTTCCTGGAAGGAGTGTAAAAGCCATTTAGTTAAGTATATGGATAATAATCTTCATTGTCTAACAGAATATTAATTTGATTTATAAGACATTGACTAATTATGTACAAAATATACTAAATACATTTCAAAATATTGGAAATACAGGTAAGAAATATATTATAGAAATTTTGTCTTTATAATTGGAATTATACAGCCAGATTTACTAAGAAGATTTAGGGCTTAAACCCGATCTAGTTGACATGAAATTTAAATAACTTTAGTATAATGGTTTTACTACTTGTAAATTCATAAAATCTAAAGAGATTTTAGATTAAAATAGAAATTCTTGTACATTACAGAAAATTTCACAATTGTTCACAATAAACTCCACCTTATTTCACAAAGACAAACAAATATCTTTAAAATTGCACTAAAAATCAATATCACATCACGAGTTAAAATAAAAGAAGTAATGCTGATTGTCACAAATGACAGCCTAATGACCAATGGCAAGCAATATTGCCGGGTTGTGTAGTTAATCTAGATAATTTATAATGTTACGTATACTAATTATTTGTTGAACAAATATTACTTAGAAGCCAAGAACTTTTAGGTAAAAGCAATTGTTTATAGGTCGAAAATTTTCAGAAATTTCGTTGTGCAATATCTTAAATAATTAAAACATGTTAATAAAAAATAAAATTTATTTAAATCCTTAAAACTTTATATTTCCTTCTAAACATAGCGTGAGACTAAATATTTATATATGACGGAAATTTTGCAGTTTTTCTTGTCTGTGCATATCTCTGTTTTAACCTAAAATCTCTTTGATAAAATCACTGGAGCTGGAAATAATAAAATTTAAGATTTTCATGGCATTATGGAAAATATATTAATGGATTGGAAATGAGACCTTTAGATAAAAAAAACTCCTAACACCTCATTAGATTTTTGAATTTCTTAAAAATTATCAAACAGTACAGGACTTTGAATGATTAGAACATTTCATTATCAAGCGTTTATCCATATTGGGGGATAAATTATTGATAGCATACCAGCGCTGAATAATATTTAGATACTTTCCAACTCAAAATAGTCGCTTATATAATAGACCTGGTTAAACAATTTTACATCATCTGCAAGTAGCAAAACATTGTTTGAATTGTCGACCAGTATATTGTTGAAGAAAAGCAAAGAGCAAGATTACTGTGCTGCAGTGCTCCAATCGTAGCTTTAAGTTTTTAGAATTGATGTTCACTGATACCTATACCACACCCTGTTCTTTAGGTTGAATTTCAAAATTAGTAATACCTGTAGCTTTCTCCTTAAGATCAAATTAGCAAATTTATTTAATAGAATTAAATAATCTACCTGATTGAATGCTTTCGAAACATCGGTATAGATTGTATCAACTTAAGCATTATTATGCAATGCCACCCCTGTAAACCGGGTCAAATAAACTCAATTATCAATTGTTCTACCATTATTAAAAAAACATGTTGATTTGACTTCATCACTGTCTAACTTGGTCATAGACCGACACCCCGAAAATCTAACAAATGGTGAGAATATGGAATCTGGCCTATAATTTTTAATTTTACAGTATGTTCAACTAGAACGTGATCGCTATTATTCAGAAAAAAAGAGACCACAGCGTCATCTCTTCTTTATTGTAGTAATCTTTGACTCATTTCCTAATACGCAATATAACTTCTACCGGTGTTGCCATTACAAACTCTAGTGAATTGTTTATTGTTGCGATGAGTGAAAATTACTTGAAACGGTATGAAGCAGTGTTTCTTGTTTAACATGCTAAAGAACTGAAACTATCATATAAATTGGCTGCAAAATACATAAAAAGGTCGGAAAGTTTCATCAAGAACGTGGACGACCTGCCCGAGAGGGGATCAAGCCCACTGACAGCTAAAGAGCGGGATATAGCGATCTTTCGTTTTGTTCGAGATATTCCAGGCCTTTCACTGCGCTTTGCTTAATCAAAACTACGCCAGAAAGGAATAAATATATCCTTAAATACAATCCGCAGTCGTCTGCATGAAAACGATATATTTTTAAGGGCTACTTTGAAAAAACCTTTGTTATCTGAAAAATATGTTCAAAAACCGGCTCAATTGGACAAAGGTAGATTTGGATCGAGATTGGAGTTACGTTATTTTTACAGATGAATCTTTTTTCTGGGCATGGTCGACTCTGTCGAAAGCTTGGACAAGTCAACATAATAGGTGGCTTCAACGTACAGTAAACCAGCCTATAAAAGTGCATGTTTGGGGACGCTTCTCCACGCGTGGATTTGGTCGCGTTTTTGTGTTTACCGGTATTTTAAATGTTGAAAGAATATGTCACGTTCATAAAAAATGCTAAACGAAGCCTGCAGAAAAGTTTTTTGGATCAGACACAACAATCTGGGTGCACCAAGAAGACAATGACCCAAAATATCGTAGTAAACTGTGCAGTGCGTGGAAAAGGCAAAATAACATTACAACCATGGAATGGCCGGCAATGTCTCCAGATGTAAACCCTATAGAAAATGTGTAATCCTACATCAAAATGCAACTCGGAGGAAAGTCAGTGTACACAGAAAAGTAACTAGCTTATCAAATTAAAAATATATGGGCATCTTTACCATTGAAGTACACTGAAAATCTTGTTGAGAGCATGGAAAAAAGATGTCAACCTTGAAATAATGACGGCGATTGGACAAAGTATTGAGTAATTGCGTAATTACCAATAGTATGTATTTCAATAAAATACATGAAAAAAAATTCTCGGATTTATTTCTTCTGCATAATAACGGTTACGGTGTTGTTGAACAGAGTGTACATATATATTTCATTTTTATAAACGAGAGCAATTATAGCCTCTTTTTATATATTTGGAAATACATTTGTCTTAAAAAGTTAAAAATACAGGAGAAAAGTGCTTGACAAATGTATGGTACATTATGAGGGCAGCGAGTCATTTTATTACTTACTATTCTTTAACTAATAGATAATAATAATATATTTGTCATAAAACTAATTAAGATACTTTGTTATTTCTATAGTAGATTTAAATATCTAGAAATAGAATTTTTAATGCAGCCCAAATTTTTTTCCATATTTCAAATTTCGTGGTTCATATTTTTATTCAGGTTTTATAATGAGAAGATATCACATTTTTGATGCATATCATGTAAAGAGATCTGAATGGACTCATAAAGCGACTCGATTGTATATTAATTGTGATTTTCGTTGACTTCAAAGAAATTTAATGTAACTTATTAATGCCCTCTTAATTAGAAAATATCAAGTTCAACAATGAATTTCATTTGAAGTCGTTTCTTTTTTACCTTTCCTTCAAACATAATCAATCGGATAAAATATATAAAGATTCCAAAAATAATTTAAATTTGCCCCAATTTACAGAAGTATCGTAATAACTAAAATGTTCCCTTAATATCCTTTAAAACCTTTTATGTTCGCTGTTAATATCGTTGTAAAGATTATGATAAAGATTTACAAGGAAGAACATGGGTTTCACATTCATTCCTAAGCCCTTTCATGCCTTTGATATTCATAATTTTGTATTTAGGGGGTACGTTGATGTTTTAATCACTTTCTAATTGTCTTTTTGGCACACGTCAAGCCGAAACTAAAGAGAAAATCCCTTTTCTGCACGCATTTACAGTTAGTTCGTGCAAATCTTTCTACAACAAATATAGGAGAACTACGGCTGGATGGACCATTTTCGATATGACATTTTTCAAAATTTCGAGCATTACAAAATAAATATATCTTTTTTAGTTACTTAGAAATATTTTAATTGTAGCCATTTATACTGACGAATTGGGTATGTAAATTGATCCAGGTCAAATATCTGCCGGTCCAGAGCTATAGTTCGGAGGCTGGGTACTTTCCCGTTGCTTTTTTAATGTACAAGGATAGAAAGAATTTTTCGCTGAAACCGAATTTGTTGTTCAGAAATCACGAAGGGGGTACAAATATGTTTAAATTGCAAATGTTTAAACATTTTAAAAAATGATAATTTTTCGATGTAAAACCTATAACATCGTTTAGTATGAATCAAAACAAGAAAAAAAGGCTATATATGTTATATACAAAAAATCAATAGTTTCGGAGTTATTAACAATGAAAAGTGAAAATTTCGTAATTTTTTTAAATTTCAAACATCGATAACTTTTGACCTAATCAATATTTTTTCAAACCCAACAAACCACTCGAAAGTTGAAATCTAGATCTGCAATCTACAATTAATAGAAATATGAAAAAGTTAGCATAAGGCAGTTATTTTGAGCGATAAATAAATTGCGTTTTGGGCGTATACTCGTATATACAATGTAGGTCGTGGAGACAGCTATACCGGCACGCACATGAAACACAAATTGTTTAATGCTCAAAATAACTACCTTATTTGATCTTTTTGATATTTCTATTAATTGTAGATTGCAGATCTAGATTTCAACTTTCGAATTGTTCTTCGATTTTGAAAAAATATTGATAAGATCAAAGCAAGTTTTACTTTCAATTATTAACTTCAAAAGTATTGATCTTTTATGGACAACATATTTAGGGTTTTTTTCTTGTTTTGACCCATACTATACGATGGTATAGTTTTATATCGAAAAATTGTCTTTATCTCATTTGTTTAAACAAGTTAGAAAAAATTAATTTTTTGGTTTGCATCCAATTTTTTCATGAAATATAAGAAACAAGAAAATAGTTATATATGTTACCTAAAAATAAATATCTGTTTATAAATATTTGGAGGTCGAAAAGTTGCTCATTTCATACTTTTCGTTACTGTGCCCTCATCTATAGGATGTTAACCATGAATAGCCTCTTTTCACGACTCAATATTATTTCATGCTCTTATCAACAAATTGTAATTTCGACATATTTAAGCTTACATAAATAATAAAAAACAGTATTCAAACAGAATATATTCAAATAAATAAAATATTTTTATTTTGATTATACTTATTTTTACATATTAAATATTTAAAACATGAATAGTAACTGCAGCATGCAGCCATAACATGTCGACATGCCTTTGTTGAACACGAGTTCTATACACAATTGGGGACAAATTCCTCAATGGGCGGCAAAAGCACATTAATTTTGAAAGAAATCAGCTTGTCTTCTTTTAGCTCATATCCGAAATCCTAAGGATACAAAACAATACAAGTTGGATATAAACTATTAAGTTCTACATGTCACATAATATGTTCGTTTTATATGTAACTGTGTTGATGAACTTGTCGGTGGTAAATCTGTTGTCTTCAGATGATATAAAGAATATGAGCGATACTCACTGAAATTAAGGCACTTAGAAGTTTTATTACACACATTGCGTTTCGTGTGCGCACCGTTATAGCTACCTTTACGTCGTACATTGTATATATAGATATAGCGGCGCGCACAAGTGGGTCCCGAAACGCAATTTGTTTATTGCTGAAAATAAGTATCTTATGCAAACTTTTTGACATTTCTATTAATTGTAGGTTGTAGATCTAGGTTTCAACTTTCGAACGGTGTTTTGGGTTTGAAAAAATATTGATTAGTTCAAAAGTTATCGATGTTTGATATTTCAAAAAAATTACGAAATTTTCACTTTCAATTATTAATAACTCCGAAACTATTGATTTTTTTGTACACAACATATATAGACTTTTTCGCTTATTCTGATCCAACCTACACGGCGGTATATGTTCTACATCGAAAATTTATCATTTCTTATTTGTTTAAACAAATGTGATCATATTGGTGCCCCTTTTCGTGATTTCAGCGGACAAAAATACATGGAAATAAGTTATTTCTATCCTTGTACTTTGAAAAATCGACGGGAAGGTACTCAACACCCCAACTACTAGTTAATCTTTTAATTTGATTTTCGAAAAGGAAGTTGTTAATTCAAGTTGGAAGTCTATAAAGTAAAACACGATAAATATAGAATTATTGTGCACGAGTTGAACACATTTCCTTCACATCTAAGAGCCCATGACATTAATTTAACTTTTTTCCTTTTTATTATGCTTAATGCGGATATTGCATAAAAAAGAAACCCGACATGAGCTCAACCTCTTGAGTGGTGAGTAAATGATTTTGAGTTAAGCACGAAAATTGCATCTCTTGCGTTTTACTTTATAAAGTATTAATTTTGCAAAATAAAATTATATAAATTTGTTAAGGAGTTTTATGTTCTACAGGATTGACAATAACTATAATTAACTTATAATTAGCCATAAACGAGTTATTTATTATTTTGTATTTTATGCCAATTGGGATATTGACTGTCTTCAAATAAAAATATAATTTTGCTGCGAAACCGTAGTTTCCACAATAGAAATCCTAAAAATATAATATTTTTTTTGATTTTAAAAAGTTTTATTTTTTTTTTAATAATCGAAATTTAATTTAATCTTCTTCGGGTCACGTGACAACGAACACCAATCAAAGTGAATGATGTTACTCCATACTAACGTCATCGCTGGTACTCCGTCCTGATACGGTTTTTCTTTTGAGTCATTATTACATTCAGTTCGATCACTTGAAGTAATCCTGATCACTTCGACCTAATGACAAGTAAATGTATATTCAAAAGAACATGAAGTTATCAGTTTCACTTTTTTCACTTTGATTATTGGATAATTACTCTAAAGAATACAGCCAGAATAAATTTTTTGTTTTTAATTCATAGTCGTGATCGCTGTCAAGGGCTACGCTGCCTAGTTAATATTTTATAGTCGTTTTCAGGTAATGTCTTCGAAATTTGCTTACTTTTCTCTTTGAAAAGGATTTTAGGAAATTTTCTCATGATGGAAAGTAGCTTTTTTAAGGCAAATAATTTGAATTTGCCGAGAATTGATTGGCTGCCTCTTACTCCTCGATGGTCATTTACACCCAGTTTCACAATCGATGGTAACATGAAGTGGTTAAATAACCAACACTTGCAAGTTAACAATGAGTTTTCAAAGGTAGTTGTTTCACAAACAAGAATTGAGGGCTGGTTACGAAACCATTGGTCAAATTTTATTTGTCAATGTTGGTTTCACAACTAACCTCTATTTTTACGACGATATTCCAAAAAAAATTCCTCGAAAATAATTTTATTTATACAGGGTGATTCAAAAATCGATCACGAAACTTAAGGGGGTGATTCTACTTGACAAAATAAGGGTAGATATTCATATAATTTTTTTTCAAAATGTCATTCGTTTTCGAGTTACAAGCCGTCCAAGTTCAAGTTTTTATTTTTTGTTTTTTGAATTACTCGCTTACAGGAAAACCGATTTGACTAATATTTGAAAGATAGGCTAAGTCTTCTGCGCTTCATCATTTTAGTAACAATTCACATTGATTGTTTGCCGCTAGAGGGCACTTTACCTACATTGAAAATTGTTTTTTTGTCATAATTTTTTAGTGTTGACAGCTACAGTAGTTTTTGGCATAATTTCTGAAAGACTGATGCCAGGCCTTTAAAAAAGGTGCTCTTTATTTACATCGCTAAACCCAACGGTTTAGACGTAAATCACCCTTAAAAATTAAGCGGTAAATTTACTTTTCTCATTTCATTACCACCAGCTACCAGGTAAATAGCTATCAAAGTATACTAGAGCTGTCAGTTTAACATCAAATAAATTCGCTTTTTAAACTATTTAATTTATAATCTTAAAATAACTAATAATGGCTAATCAGTAAATATTCATATTATGGATTATTGCGATATACATTTAATTGATAAAAATTAATGAAACAGTACTAAACAAACTAAAAAAGATTCTCAGAATGTCCCCCATTGTCTTCCATACATTTCCTAACACTCTTCAAAAAATGTCGCCTAACTCGATGAAAAATTTCTGGTGTTTCTTTAATAATTTGGCACTTTTCGATTATCCTGAAGCGAAGATCCTCGACGTTGATTACTGGAATATCGTACACCAATTGTTTCAAATGACCCCAAAAGAAAAAATCCATAGGATTAAGGTCTGGTGACCTCGCTGCCCATGCCAATGGTCCACTTCGTCCTATCCATCGCTCAGGATACGTTGCATTCAAATACTGTCGGACACGTATACTAAAGTGGGGCGGAGCTCCGTCTTGGAGGATCCACATGTTGGCCCTTACTTCCAATGGCACATCTTCCAGATACAATGGGAGACGATTTTGGATAAAATCTAAGTATACGTCACCAGTTAATGGGCCATCAAAGAAATGAGGACCAATAAGGTAATCTCCTATTATCCCTGCCCACACATTTAGTGAAAATCTACGCTGATGTTTCGTTTCTACCACATTGTTTGGGTTCTCGTAAGCATATGTGTGGATGTTGTGTAGATTTGTTATGCCATCACGAGTGAAACCAGCTTCGTCAGTGAATAATATGACGCCAATTAATCGATTATCGTGTTCATACTTAGCTAGGATCTGATTGCACATTTCCAACCGTCTCGGCCGATCATCGTCATAAAGAGCCTGCACCTTTTTTGAATGAAACGGGTAGAGTTGTTCTTATCTTAGTATCCTCCATGAACTAGCCTGACAGAGCCGCACTTCATTCCCAATTTTTCTAGTACTAATACCTGGATTATCTTCAATAATTTCAAGCACTCTTTCTTCTTGTTGCACGTTTCTAGCAGTTCTAGGTCTTCCCCTATTTCCATTATAACTTTTAAAGGAACCGCATTCCGCAAGCCTCCTGTGCACACTGGAATATGTTTGAGCATGAGGGATATTTCTTTCCGGATAACTCTCCATATAATATCTTCTTGCCAACTCTGCATTACCATTTGCTTTTCCATAACAAAAATGGATATCACAATATTCGATATTTGAATATTGGTGATTAGCCATTATTAGTTATTTTAAGATTATAAATTAAATAGTTTAAAAAGCGAATTTATTTGATGTTAAACTGACAGCTCTAGTATACTTTGATAGCTATTTACCTGGTAGCTGGTGGTAATGAAATGAGAAAAGTAAATTTACCACTTAATTTTTAAGGGTGATTTACGTCTAAACCGTTGGGTTTAGCGATGTAAATAAAGAGCACCTTTTTTAAAGGCCTGGCATCAGTCTTTCAGAAATTATGCCAAAAACTACTGTAGCTGTCAACACTAAAAAATTATGACAAAAAAACAATTTTCAATGTAGGTAAAGTGCCCTCTAGCGGCAAACAATCAATGTGAATTGTTACTAAAATGATGAAGCGCAGAAGACTTAGCCTATCTTTCAAATATTAGTCAAATCGGTTTTCCTGTAAGCGAGTAATTCAAAAAACAAAAAATAAAAACTTGAACTTGGACGGCTTGTAACTCGAAAACGAATGACATTTTGAAAAAAAATTATATGAAGCTCTACCCTTATTTTGTCAAGTAGAATCACCCCCTTAAGTTTCGTGATCGATTTTTGAATCACCCTGTATAAAGCTAATATTTGTGAAAATTTCATAACCATGAAGAAGAGAGAAAAAAGTAAATTTCTGTAAAGAAGGAGAAATCCTTCTTATATCTCTGGTAGACAAATATAAGAATATTATTGAAAGTAAAAAGAGTGATTCTCACACTTGGAGTGATAAAGAAAACTGTTGGAAAATTTTACAAAATGAGTTTAACGCCAGAGCTATTGCTGAAAATCTTCTCTTCCACACACCATATTTTCTCTCCACTACATTTCTTGTTCTGATTAATGATTCATTAAAAAGAGCTTGCGCTTCATTTCGAACTTTATGAAGAGGGGTCATTAGGTAGGATTTTATTGGATACCCACCATCACCAACAAGCAAACTGTCACCAAACTGGTCATCTTTAAAATTTCTATACAAAATAGAATTTCGGAAAATATGGACATCATGAGCTGAACCTTGCCATCGAGAAACAATGTCCCGAAATTTTAAATCAGCATCAGACACTGACTGGACATTTAAAGAAAAAAAATTGCTTGCGATTTCTAAAAATTTCTGCATGGGGCCTCCTGGTGATTGAATTTTAACGTGACTACAATCTATAGCCCCTTAATGCTGTAATTGCACGACTTACTCTTCTTACTGTACGACAAGCAGTTGATTTTCCTACCCCACAGCATCACCTGCTATCCGTTAGAATGAACCGCTGGCGTAGAAATTAAGGGTTAGAAGAAGTTGTTGGGTGTCTAATCGTATCTTGAATTTCCTCTAACAAATTTTCGACGGTTCTCGGCATTAATCTAAATTTGCAAAAAAAAATCGTATTCATCATATTCTTCAAAATAATCAACTCGTGGTCTAAATATTCGGGGTCTTCTAGCTTCTTCATCACTACTATAAACATTGATATCGTAATTATCCATCTTCCTTATATTGGATTATTCAACAAAAACGCAAATGATTTTTATTCTGTCCGAACCGTCAACAAATAAAAAGCGTGAGCATAGCAATGAGGTTATGTTCTTTTGGTTAAGTAAGTAACCACAAGATTGTCTACTGGTAAACTTAACTCATGGTTAACTTCTGGTGAAATAATTTTTTTAAATAACCATCGGTTTTTTCTTAACTTTCCGGTGACCACACATTGTGAAACTGGGCGTTAGTGTTTTAATCGCGTTGAGTAAAAATCCCTGAAGATGTTTAGTGCAATTGTAGGTAAAATTAAAATTCCAATTTAACACGGTCTAAACCCAAGAGCAATGATTTTCAACTTGACCAAAGCCATGAATGCTCTCGTTCTTTAATTCTATATTAATTTAAAAACTACTCGGATCTATATAAGGAGCAAGCAATATTTTTATGAAGAATAAACTTTTCTGAAAAGTTAGTAATCGAAATGTTGTCCGATAGTTAACAAAACCTAGACATAATTGTACATCGGATAGATCAAATTTCACAGCTTCTTTTGTGTTTGACTATAGTTCCTTACTAAAGAGAAATTCTCTCTCAGCACGCGTTTAATGTTAGTTGATGCAAAGCCTCCTACGACAAACAATAACGCAGGTTGTAATACCCACCGTTCCGTAAAATTTGGAAACCGATCAAAGGGAGTTTCCATGGAAACTGCCTTTACCGTGAGAATCGGTTTATGTTAGTCCAATGGGCCCGAAATGTGACGGGGAAATTGTTTTCTTTTATGTCTTTTCTACCTTCTATAAATATTTATTTTATTTTTATGATGATTATGTGAAAACATTTACATCAAAGGGAAATTTAAAAGACGTGTTCAATACAGGGTATTTGCGGATAAATTATATTATTTAAAATACATGTTCTTATGCTCATTCATCATTTGGATCATTCTACATATGTCTTCAACCAGATTAGATGCTAGTAGATTCGTTCGAGCGATAAAAAGACTCAAAAATAACAAAACCCCGGGCCAGACCAGATACACGAAGAAGTTCTCAAATTAATTGACTCAGAACAAATAAAACTACTGACCACCCTCTTTAACAAAATTTACATGAACGGTCAAATACCAAAAGACTGGCTACTGTCGACATTCATCCCGATTCCCAAAAAAACGAACGCAACTAAGTGCTCCGATCATAGAATAATCAGCTTGATGAGCCACGCTTTAAAAGCTTTTCTTAACATCATTCAAGTACGAATATATAGAAAACTCGATGAAAACGTAAGTGACACGCAGTTTGGCTTCAGACAGGGACTTGGCACTAGAGAGGCCTTGTTTTCCATGCAGGTTCTGATTCAAAGAGCATGTGACATCAATGCCGACGTCTTTGCATGCTTCATAGATTTTGAAAAGGCATTTGACAAAGTGCAGCACAGTAAACTGATTTCAATCCTACAAGAAACAGGAATCGACGACAGAGACAGAGAGATAATATCAAAGCCATATATAAATAATATATATAAACAGAATAATTTAATATAAAGAGGAGTATGCCAGTATGCTATATACTGTCGCCACTTCTATTGAACGTATACTCAGAACATCTCTTTAAAGAAGCACTGGGTAACATAGAAGATGGAATTATTGTAAATGGAGAAGTAATAAACAACCTAAGATACGCGGATGATATCGTTCTTATAGCCGATACTGCAGAGGGACTTCAAAAAATTATCGACCGAATAGTGACAGCTTGCAACAGATATGGTATGAAGATAAACTGCAAGAAGACGCAAACGATTATTGTCAGTAAAAACGACTTCGGCAATATGCAGTTTACTGCCAACAACGTAACTCTCACAATGGCCGAGACGATCACATATCTAGGCTGCACGTTGAATAAGGACTGGGACCACTCTCGAGAAATAAGAAGCCGAATCGAGAAAGCAAGAGGTACTTTTAATAAGCTGCGCAACATACTCTGCAACCTATCCCTCAATATACATACGCGGATCAGGATTTTGAATGCTATGTACTCTCAACTCTCTTATATGAAGCAGAAGCCTGGACCCTTACCGATGCTTCATGTAAACGTATAGATGCATTTGAGATGTGGTGCTACCGCCGCATGCTTAGGGTTCCTTGGATACACCACGTATCAAACGAAAACATTTTACAACGTATCGGTGGAGAACTGGAATACCTTACAAATGTCAAACGCCGAAAATTGGAGTACTTTGGACATATCATGCGGAATGAGAAATATCGCCTGCTCCAACTTATCCTGCAGGGGAAGATGGAAGGCCAGAGATCAGCTGGACGAAGACGAATATCATGGCTGCGCAACCTACGAACATGGACTGGAATGACATCAACAGGTCTGTTCAGAGCAGCAGTGAATAAAGTAATATGGACCAATGCGATAGCCAACATCCAAAGAGGATAGGCACTTTAAGAAGAAGAAGATTCGTTGAGGCGACTCTAGGATTTTTTTCCTATGAATATATTTTAAGATTATTGGTATAAGTGGTCTTTCCTGCTAGGACAGTAGCTGCACACAGCCTTTGTTAAAATGAAGTGTCTTAAATCGGGCGAAATATATTTCAGTACATCGCGTGGCTTGATGTATGAGGTGTGTGATACATCTTCAGTGCGATTTTGAAATCGTTAGAGTCATTTGGTTGTCCGTACCAATTTTAATTCGTGAGACCGTTTTTGTTAAAGCGCTCTACAAATGAGTGACATGAATTTCGCGTAACGGTGTGCTGTCGGGTTTCGCTTTAGATTTGGGCACATTGCAACGAAAATTTTTGGCAAAACTTCAGCAGGTCTACGAATACCAGTCAGTGTTTTATTAAGAACCCAGGTTTTTCAGTGGTTTAAGACATTTTCATGACTTAAATCCCTGTGATTTTTCCTCTTCCCGATATTGAAAAATCGCCTAAGAGCAGGTTATTTTGGGAAATTCGAAAACATTCAAATGGCTGTAATCGACTAGCTGAAGGCTATACCAATATCCGAATTGCTGTGAAGATTAGGAGAACCATTTCCAACTATGCAGTTTCCCAAAGAAGTTATTTTGACATAGACAATATTGAAATCCAATTCTATTCGAATAAAAGTATTGAAAAATTTTCTATACTTAATTTAAACACCTCGTATAGATAAATTGGGTTTTATGAAGAGATCTGCGTTTTTACAGTTACAAAAAAATCATTTCCATTTTTATCATTTTACTTATTCCGTTTTATTAATTTTATTTTGAAGCCTTTTTAACTGATATAAAAAAAAAAGCGGGGAGTTTTCACTTCATTGTATGCTCAACTTTCATTGAAATGAGATGTTTTGTTGCAATTTTTGTATATTTTACAGGATATAA
Organism: Diaprepes abbreviatus; assembly: GCA_034092305.1. Classification (NCBI taxonomy): domain Eukaryota; kingdom Metazoa; phylum Arthropoda; class Insecta; order Coleoptera; family Curculionidae; genus Diaprepes; species Diaprepes abbreviatus. The sequence goes on from JASJET010000070.1 coordinate 1,107,150, forward strand.
TTCTATTAAAATTCATAAATACAATACAATTCTTAACTATTTGGTTGGCAAAACTCATAAATAATAAAAATGTGAATTTGTCATAAAAACTAAGAAAAACTGAAGACTTGTCATTAGGCCTTACTTTTCAACATGCCATCGATTTAGACCGAAACACGTGATCTAAAATGCGGCGTTGTCACGTTGACGTGGATTTCAATTTTTTTTTGGATGGAAAACTTGATGGTTAAATTGCAATTAACAATTAATTGAGATCATTCCAGTATTATTATAGAAAATGTGGGGTAAATGTGCAAAATCGGGAAACCAAATATTAACAAAAAATTTGGTTTACTATCTTGATTCTGTTTGACTGGAGTTAAAACTAATTACATCTTGTCCAATTATATATCTATATATATATATATATATATATATATATATATATATATATATATATATAAATATACGGTTACTGGTAATTCTATACATTCCTTTGGGCATCTAATAATACGAGTGCTACGGAGTAAATTTGACCATAGTATGTATAATATAAAACGTAATAGTTTTTAAGATTATTAATTTTTTTTTAAAAAGTAAGTTTTCTTCAAATTTTTCACAGAATCGAAATATTTTCACGGATTTTTTTTTCTCCATTTGATCATAGTCAAGTATTTCAGAAAAATAGTTATACAAAGTTAAATTATATATTTGAAAAATTTCATTTTTAGAGATTAAAAAAAAACTGAAAATCGAATATCTCAGAACCTTTTGCGTTTTGTGTAATGCATATTAGGGGTAAATATATTCCTATATATATATATATATATATATATATATATATATATATATATATATATATATATATACGAGATGTGGCGAAAAGTCATGAGACTGATGTTTTATTTATCAAAGTTTTTATTTTTTTCAAACATCAATGTTATCCCCTTCAAAGTAGTTCCCTTGGGCAGCTACACACCGATGGAGACGTTTTTCCCAGTGTTGGTAGCAGCGCTGGAAGTCTTCAACTGGTAGGGTCTTCAGCATGTCGGTTACACTCTTTTGAATTTTTAAAGTCCCGAAGTGACACCCTTTGAGGGCATTTTTCAGTTTAGGAAAAAGAAAAAAGTCACAGGGACTGATGTAGGTGAATAGAGGAGATAGGGAACCACAGGAATGCCTTTTGAGGTCAAAAATTCTGTGATGGAGAGGGCAGTGTAATATGGGGCTTTGTCATGATGGAGCATCCATTTGTCTGCAATGCCTGGTCTGACGCGAATCACCCTTATTTCTGAGCCTTTCAAGGACGTCTTTATAAAGAAACTTGGTTGACAGTTTGTCCTGGAGGAACAAATTCTTTGTGGACGATTCCCCTTCTGTCAAAAAAACAAATCAGCATTGAATTGATTTTCGATTTGCTCATTCGGGCTTTTTTTAGTCGAGGAGAGCTCTGAGTGTGTCACTCCTCACTTTGCTTCTTGGTCTCTAGATCGTATTCAAAAATCCATGATTCATCACCTGTAATCACACCACTAAAGAAATCTTGCTCATTGGCGATTCTGCCCAGAAGATCAAGACACTTGTTTTTTCGATTGTCCTTCTGCTCAATTGTGAGGTTTTTCGGCACCATATTGGCACAGACCTTTCGCGTGTGCAGATGTTCAGTCAAAATTTGATAAACGGTAAATCTGTTCAAATTTAATTGTTCACTGAACATTCTTAATGTTAAACGGTGGTCTGATCTCACAAGAGTCTCCACGCGTTCGGTTTTCGAGATTAAAGGCCTCCCTGAGCGTTGTTCATCTTCAACTTTTTCTCTGCCTTCCAAAAACCATTTGTGCCAGCGAAAAACTTGCCTCGGGATAAAGAGTGTTCCCTATAGGCCTGTTTTAACTTTTCAAACGTCACACTTGCCGATTCTCCAAGCTTAACACAAAATTTAATGGCATAACGCTGCTCCAAATTCCGCTTTTCCATTTTGCGTAACGCACAAACAAAATACAAATTCACTAATAGCAGTCTAGAAAATGACGTAGTTAACGGAACGCACTGAGCGATGGGAGGGTACTAATACACGTGCTTTATCAAGGACAACAGTGCAACGTTGCCAGATCACGCGCAGTGTTGCCAGTCTCATTACTTTTCTGCCACACTTCGTATATATATATATATATATATATATATATATATATATATATATATATATATATATATATATATATGTCACCATTTCAATAAGTTCTATTTCATGATATTATTAAATCATATTTCCAAATTATTATACAACCTACTATAATAATTTAGAAATATTGACACAATTTACTACAATTTTTCTTTTCATGCTCACTATGTTGCTGTTCAGCAGACACCACTGGGAGGCGTAATACCATCTGCCGCGATGGGATTCGTGAAAGGTTCTACAAGTAATTTTAAGGGATTGTCATGATTAATTTTTTTCCATATATTTTCTTTTGCTTTTTTATTATTTCTACTTTCTACAAACCATTTCTACATAATGTATACTCAAGAAAAAATTAATTACCTGACTCATACCCAAGATTGTTTGAGAGGGGGATAGATTTATGTCATATATTTAAAAATACATATTACCTATCTTTGTGGTTCGAATATTTTCTCCTAAATAAATGTTCGCTAAATAGCCGGGAAAATTAGATTTACTATGACAAAATTTCGGAATATTTCTCTGTAAATCTCTCCAAACTCCTTTGTGTGTGAGCTCTAGTACCTAAGATAAAAACATTTTTAGAGTAATTAACCTTTTGATGCTACAAATTTTCATCTGCTAAGCAATTATAAGCTTTCCAGTCATCAGACACAATGGGGATACCCGTCAAGCAAGTGCTTTTTAAAACATTCCCAACAGTAACCAAAGTTAGCTTTTTTGAATTGTTCTCGATGCCCCCAAAAATTCATTGACCATCAATTATTTTATCTCCATTTTACACTCATTAATTTCTGCTATCATTTCTTCACCACCTACATTTTTAGAATTGTGAATCAGACCAACCAACCATACTTTCCTGCAATAATTTGCCCAATTTACCACAGTCTAAGCTAAGGTGAGACTTAAGCCATTTTTATTTGGGTTTTATCCACTAAAACAACACTGCAGACTACAGGTTTTTAAAAAAGATAAATTTATGGAGAGAAATTACCAATTCAGTATTTTTCCAGTTCAGCGTGATGCACATTTTTGTGGCGTCACAGGTATTTTGTTTCTGTCAATGCCATTTGAAAAATCATTTATTTAAGAATGGATTTCTGAACAAAAAGAACGGGAATTACCTAAAATAGCAGAACCAGTGTAATTTTATAGGGAAACGTCCGGTAACAAAGTGGAGTAATTATCTAATGGCGTAATTTTTATTAGCTTTTCGTTTTGCGACGCGATTTTTAGTGTTTAGAACTTTAAGTTAAATACGGTATAGTTCACAATGTTGAACTCTGTTTACCAAACGGTCTGCTTCCTCATTCCCTCGTACGCTATAGTGACTCGGGACCCATATGAGTCTGACTGTGCAGCCATTCCTTGTCATACTATTTAGTATGTCCTTGCACGCAAACACCAGTCGCTAAGTTACGACACTGGACTTCAGTGCCAATATCGCAGCCTTACCGTCTGAGTATATATTTATTACCCCATTCCGGTCTATATCCCTCTCACAGAGACGGGAATACTGCAAAATAGCATAAATTTCTGCTGTGAAGATTGTCGCACATTGTCCGAGAAAGTAGTACTCTCTAACTCCTGTGCTCCTGCCGAATACTCCGACTCTGGCTCTTTTATCTTGTCGAGATCCATCAGTATACCACCAGGATCCATTAGTATAGCACAAGGATACTTGGCAGAAATATCTCCAGGGAGAGGTTCGGTTTTAAAAGAGGCGTTATGTAATCTGTCCGTATGGGGAGTGATGGACACCACTCCACCGCGCTTCCCAGGCACCTGAATAGCCGCTCGTTTCAATTTCAAGATTTCCTAGGTAACTGAGACGATAACAGTGTCCAGGGCCTCGTTTTCTATTGATAAGTGAAGAGGAGGCACGTTCACCAGGACTTCAAGAGTCTTGGTGGGGCAGTTATCATCGCCCTCAATATTTCCACACAAGCCATTCTCTGAACTTTGTCAAGTTGAAGAATATGTTTGCGCTTTGTTGTACTACGCCACCATACAATAGCGGCGTACGTTATCATGGAGCGGATCCCCATAGTGTATATCCAAAATAGCACTTTAGGTGTCAGTCCCCACGTACACCCAAAAGCTCGTTTACAACCCCACAAAGCACATATGGCTTTCTTGGTACAAGACTCAATATGATCATTCCAGCTCAGTCGTAAGTCCAGAATTACTCCCAGGTAGTTAACTGTCCCCTAAAATTGAACAGTGCTTCCCACCAATGTAATTGTGGGAAATCTCCCCATTTTCCTCTTTTTTGTAACGAGTACCAGCTCGGCCTTGCCCGGGTTTATTCCGAGCCCTTGCCGTGGCACCATCGTTCCGCGATCCGGAGGGCTCGCATCATTGGCCCCTGCAGGTCCCGGACATCGCGACCAGGGCACAAAATGACCAGGTCATCAGCATAAAATAAATGATAACATACAGGATGTTTCATTAAAAAAAATTATAAGTTACATCATAATATTATACTTTGTTGACGTCACTACCATACGGAAAATTTTAGTTAGTTGAAAAAACCTAGATCACCTATCATTTTCCGTTCGCCGTTAATTCAGGTGTTCCGGAATATTTGTCCACTCTGTATATATAGTAAGTTAATAAGTTGGTACATCTATTATTATTAAATTAATTGCAATAAAACCAGTGGCTAATTTATTAACAGTTAAGTAAACTGTGCTATTTTAGAACTAATTAACCATTTTTTAAACCTGGTTGAAATGTTAATTACGGCATAAAATAATATACATGTATTTATGTAAAATATTATTGGTTGTTCCATAACTGGATAAAATAGCAATAACCCAAGAGCTACAAATAATTATATAAACATATATAACAACTTTAAACACATAAATTTTGCTCTAAATTATATCAGTGTTGACATAATTTAAAGATAATTACCGCTTTGTTTGGTTTCAACCAATTTCAATCGACCTTATACCATCCTATTTAAGTACCCAGTGACCCAGAGAAAAGCGTTAAACAAATGCTAAAAAGGTTGCACGTTGCATTGAGGATTTTTTTTACTAAGGTATTCCCTTGAAATCACATAGCCTGCATAGTTAATACTAACTAGTTTAATAAAATCTAAACAAGTTATCTTGCTAATACTTATAATTATGTTTTTATTAAAATGTTTTATTTTAACGAAAACCTTTGGACATATTTTATAATGAGTCATTAAGTTGCATTACATCTGTTTCGACAGAATCATATAGAAAGTGTGAATTTTTAGCATTAACAGTGCAGAGTATTTGTTAAAAATGTATGTAGGTTCATGATGCATGAATTTATTTATTACTTGTGAGTTAAAAAATATTAGTTAAGGTAATAATTTCTTAAATTAAAAAAAAAATCTTAATGATTTTCATGACATCATAATATACTCACGGACAAAACTATTGCTTATTTAATTTTTAACAATATTTTCATATATATTTCTTTTCTTTTGAAATTTATTACCTATAAAACAATACTTAGACATAGCCTATGGAGAGGAAGAAGCAATAATATCACGAATTACAAATATTGCATAGGATGCCTTGGTGACTGAAAATCGCTGCTGTATTGTTTGTCGCTGGCAAAATGACATTTCCATTGCTTTATTAGTCGATTCTGTAGTTTTTTGCTAAAATGCTATATTTAAGCAATTTAGTGTGTGTTAAATTTGTTACTTTAGCCAATGAGGGTTGCAAACAAAAATATATTGCGCAGAGAGTGCGTATACATCAATCGACTGTTTCTCGTATACTAAAACGATACAGGAAAACTGGAGAATAAAAAAGGTGCCCTAGTAAACGACGAAAAAGATGAACAACGCCAAGAGATGACCAATAGTTGAGAATTCAATATTTGCAAAATTACACACTGACAGATTCGCCCCTCAAAAACTAATTACTAATCACAAGACAAGTTAATGTCAGTGTCAAATCAGAAATAAGAAGACTTAAGGAGGTCGGTTTAAATCCAAAACGTTCTATCAGAGTTCATAGGCTTCTCCCACGTCACAAAACCGAACAGTTACAATTTGCAAGAGCTCATGCTAACTGAAATGAAGACCAATGGGATGTTCTTTTCACAGATGAAACCAGGATACAATTGTGGAAGCCAGACAGACGTGGTAAAGTATGAATGAATAAAGAAGGGGTGTTGATACTAGATCATCGATACCTAGGCCTTCATTAGGCCCTTTACGTTCTACCATAGCTGCAGGTTGCATATCCAAGCAGCCTCGTTAATTGAACTTGCTTAACTGCTTCAGGTAACAAAATTGTATCTCCGAAATATCTCTGTCTCAATCCGTTGAGTGCTGGGCACTCTCTGAGGACAGTCAACAGTTTCATTCTCCTCCCCTAAGGTGACAATATCCTGTCAACAATCCGACCACAGTTCACAGCTCCTTCCTTTCCAAGGGGGGAAGCTCCTTGGTCCGCCATGCGCTAGACCCAGTTATATGTTCCTTGGCACATCTCATTCCAGGAGCTCCTCTCTATGATTCAATAAATTTGCTTTCCAGCAGGTAGTATTGGTTGGGGTCCATACGGTTCAGTTGCCGAATCCAACTTTGCCAGACGGTCTGAATCCTCATTCCCGCGTATGCCCGAATGACCCGGGACCCATACGAGTCTGACTATGCAACCGTTCCTTGTCATACCATTTATTACGTCCTTGCACTCAGATACTAGTCGCGAAGTTACGACACTGGACTTCAGGGTCAATATCGCAGACTTACTGTCTGAGCATAGCATATATTTCGGCTGTAAAGATTGTCGCACATTGTCCGAGAGGGTAGTACTCTCCGACTCCTGTGCTCCTGCCGAATACTCCTGCTCCGGCTCTTTTATCTTGTCGAGATCCATAAGTATACCACCAGGATCTATTTTTCGGAAGATTTTGTTCTCCCTCCCAATCCTCTCTATTTGGCAAAAATATCTCCAGAAAGAGGTTGGGTTTTAAAAGCGGCATCATGTAATCTGTCCTCATGGGGAGTGATGGACACCTGAGCAGCCGCCCGTTCCAATTCCAAGATGTCCTAGACGATAAACAGTCTTCAGGGCCTCGTTTTCTATGTATAAGTCAAGAGGAGGCAAGTTCGCTAGGACTTTAAGAGCCCTGGCAGAAACCGTCCTCATCACACTCAATATTTCCACACAAGCCATTCTTTCAACTTTGTCAAGTTGAAGAATGTGTTTGCGCTTTGTTGTACTACGCCACCATATAACAGCGGCGTTCGTTATCATGGGGCGGATCACCATAGTGTATATCCAAAATAGCACTTTAGGTGTCAGTTCTCATGTATACCCAACCCAAAGGCTCGTTTATAACCCCAGAAAGCAAATATGGCTTTCTTGGTTCGAGCCTCAATATGATCATTCCAGCTCAGTCGTGAGCCCAGAATTACTCCCAGGTATTTAACTGTCTTAAATTGAAGAGTCCTTCTCACCAATGTAATTGTGGTAAAGTATACAGAAGGTCTTGACAATGTTTTGCTAAATGCAATCTTGAACAAACCGTTAGCTTTGGTGGCGGTTCCGTTATGCTATGGAGGGTCATTAGTTAGGAGAGTCGTACGGAACTTATTGAGGTGAATTTAAGAATGAATGCTGATGGGTACATACATGACATCTTTGAGCAGCATGTTTTACCTTATGCCGGCTTCATGGGGTGCGATGAAACAGTAGTCCAGGATCTTGAAGCTGTTGCAAATCCCATAGAGCATTTATGGAACATCTTAAAGCGACGTATGCGGGCACGAAATCCAGCTTTTAACTCAATTCGAGAATTAAAAATTGCTGTACAGGAAGAATGGAATCGAATTCCGCAAGAAACAATCAAAGACCTGCGGAGCATGCCTAAGAGGATGTAGGCTATCGCTAGAGCCAGAGGAGGAAATATTAAGTATTAAACTGTTTGATGTTGTAAGAAAAAATTGTTATATTGTCGTTATTCTTGTTCCCTGCAACTAAATATTTTAAACAAAATCAGGCTATTTCATTAATTCATCTTTAAATCTATTGTAAGGCTTCAATAAGTAAATTAATTTCGATTAATATACGTATAAAACTCTGGCATAAGACATTTAATAATAAAAAATACATAACGAGGTAAAGGAAATCAAATCAATATAAAAAGACTTAAAAATAAGATATGTAATATTTTTGTATGTGAGTGTAATTCTTCACAATCTTTACTTAGTGAAATGAATTCGTAGTTATTAATATTACACCAGCCAGTGAAAAGATTTTCAGATATTTCTGGCTAAGAGATACATTGGAGATTATAATGGGGGTAAATACAAGACCAGCCATGATAGTTGGCAACGGTTGGTAATACTCGATAATTAATTACGCCAGTTTGAAAACGGCAATGTATAGTTTTTTAATTTTAGAAGCTCAGGTATTGATTATAGACAAAAAAGTTTAAATATTTAAATGTAGGCAGTTAGAAAACCTACAGTTAAGCTACAGCGTGATTCATTTTGTTAATTAGTTACTGCTATTAAGCGAGAATACCATTAAATTTCGCTTGGTTTTTTTTTATACCGTAATTACGGCAAAAATAAACTTTTTCGTTGGTTTTATTCCTTTAAAAGAAAGCCCTCATGATAACAGACAAATTGGTATTTATATGGTGATAAAGATTGTTTTGTTGCTAAAATACGTTAATTTGTTCATAGAGTTTAATTTTAAAAACCTATTGTTACTCCATGGAAAATAGACTTTCGTCAGTAACAAAAATGTAACATTGGTTTTTTTTGCTGGAATGTATTCATCTCGGCATCCTATAACACATATCTTGATGGTAACTCTGAAAGACCTGTGCAAACAAAAAGGCGGGCCAAAAATGGTCACGATTTTGGTTTTCTGCGTTTATCTTATTCCGGGTTTGACATACTTTTTTAAAATGATAATACCTATATTTACGTTAAATTTTAAATCGGTAATTTGTTAATAAATGTCTTCTTTTTTAAAAAAAAAACCAAAACCGTAAATTTTGTCGAAAAAAATATATCTCGATAACTAGTGGGGCCACCTATAACTTATATTATAAATCGATAGGTTTTTTAATTCTCTACAACTTTTGTTTGAAATATTTTTCAATATAACTTTTATTTTTCGAGATAAACTCCAAAAACCGAAAATCGTGACCATTTTTGGTCCACCATTTTTATTGATCAGGTCTTTCAGAGTTACCATCAAGATATGTTTTATAGGATGCCGAAATGAACATATTCCAACAAAAAAACAATGTTAAAATTTTGTTAACATGAAGTATGTGTATGCCGGCGGAATTAGCATCTGGAAAAAAAAAATTGTGTTAGTAGACTTCTGACGTAGAAATCTTCAGAATGATAATAGTAATTATGAAGTATCTTATGTTTCATTTTCCTTTTTGGGAAAAAGTTTTTATTTAACAATTAAGATGTGAAAAACAGTTTTTTCGAGTTCTATGAAAAGCTATTGTTTTTCAGTAAAAAAGTTTTAAACAAAAGTTGTGCGTATTGAAAATACCTACAAAATGATTTATCCGAATCTGATAACTTGTTCGTTAGTTACTGCAAAAAATAACCTGCTAAAATGGCTGGTTTTTCAATTGTTAATAAACCATAGAAAAATATATTGCATTAACTTTATACTGCAACGAAAAAAGCCTCTTTGTTGTACGCAGCGGAAGTGCAAAATTTTAAGAAAATATATTTCATAGTTTTTGTACAGTGAATTTGTTTATAACTTTTTATGTTTTTTTTTTTCGATTATTTATTCTTAGCGATCAAGAGGTCGTACAGCGATCTGCGGGTACACAAATGAAAGTTCGAGAATTATACTAACAATAACAAAAAAGATTCCCGTTAATTGTTGATATTAAATTGTTAAAACAAAGTTGGGGTTGGTTTTTTCGTTATAAACAAATAGAATAACTTTCTGAAAATTCAAATTTTTTGACAAATAGGGTTTTTGTAAAGAACACGTCAATTGTTTCAAAGTCACTAAAACTCTACTTTAGACACCCGACTTTAAAGTAACACAAAATGTTTGGTATTATTGTTAGAAACATGAAATAACAAATAAAGGAATGTTAGAAAATATTTTCAGGGAAATCGAAACAAATTCATATTATGCTCAAGCGTTTATAAATGTTATCAGAAAAATTATTATCTTTTAATAATATTATCTGTTGCTTCTGTTATTAATTTCTTTAACACTCAAATTTAATGTTTGCTCAAACAACATGTTATTTCTTCCAATAAAACTTTGTTATTGAATTATTTTCTTTATTTTAATACATAAACTTAGGTAAATATTTGTGAATAAATATTTTTGTGATACATTTAGGGCCGGTTTTAGCTAGGGGCACCATGTACAGGGCGAGTCAACGATTGGATGAAGTAGGTTTGTGCCTTTTCGGTGAAATTAACAAAGAAACTATATTTATTGTTTGATACAGTTTATTTTTACGCAGATTTTAAAAATATTTAGGACTCTACAGGGTGAGCCAAAAAACTAGGACAGCATAAAGTTGTATTTTTTTAAATAGAACACCCTATATACGAATCGTATTTTCGATTTAGTTTATAATTTTAAATATTTTTTATTAAGGGTTTACTATAACAAAACTTTATAGTTTCTGAGATAATTAAGTTTAAAGAAAAAAAGTCACATTTTCAAGCATCAATTCAATCCTAAATAACGTTTTCAATTTTGTGACAAATATATTCAAATTTGGAATTTAGCAAGGCCAAGGACAAGTTAACATAATTTTTACCTAATATTTGCAATAAAAGCTACAGGGTGTTGAACACATCGGCTCAAATTTGAACAAGTTTAAATGAATAAATATCTTTTTTTAAATGGTACACCCTGTATATTTTCATAATATTTAATAGAGTAATAAAAACCCTAAAAGTTTTGTTCAATATATCCTATACCTATTTATAATAGTTTTTGAAATATTTCAGTTTTTCTTATTTTCCATACTTTTTTACAGAAATAGTCTTCATTATCATAGTAGCCATGGCAAAAACAATGTAAAAGAACATTTTTCTGTGTGTCAAATTTATAACCGCAATCGCTTCTTTTGGTTTTTATGTAGTGTAGTTTGGTTTTTTTTGCATTCATCTTATATTGTAAAATGAATTTTCCAAAGAATGAGTTAATAGATATGATTTATACAATAGGAGAGCCCAAAAAAAATGGCTTCTTGATCAAAGAATTTACAAAATGAAGTATCCTGATCGACGCCAGCCTAATACCCATACTTTTCAAAACTTAATGCAAAGATTTGATTCTTCTGGTACTGTTGATTATCCAAAACATAAAGTGGTCAACAAACCAGTAACTAATGAAGAAAAAGAACTACAAGTATTGTTAAATGTTCAGGAAAATCCTTATATTGGTAGCCGTCAGTTAGCAGCATTATGTGAAACATCACAATCCACCGCTAATCGTACTACCAAGAAATATAGGTGTCATCCATATCACATGGAATTACACCAAGAATTGCATGGACAGGATTTTGAAAGTCGTGTAAACTTTTGTCGTACAATAAATGCGGAGATTCAATTAAATCCAAATTTATTATGCAAGGTAATGTTTAGTGATGAAGCTACTTTTAGAAGTAACGGTGCCGTAAATAGACGCAACATGCATTATTATGCCACAGAAAACCCATTTTGGATTAGAGTGGTGCAACATCAAAACCACTGGTCATTAAATGTTTGGTATGGTATTCATCATAATCGAATTATTGGACCCCACTTTTTTAATGAACCATTAAATGGCCATAGTTACCTGAACTTTCTACAAGAAGAACTACCCCAACTGCTTCAAGGTCTCGATATGGATGAGCTCGACAGTATGTGGTTCCAGCACGATGGTGCGCCTCCGCATTACCATCGTGAAGTTCGTGCGTTTTTGGACCAACGATATCCGCAAAAATGGATTGGACGTGGGGGTTTCATTGAGTGGCCACCAAGGTCTTGCGACATCACCCCATTAGATTTCTTCCTATGGGGTTATATTAAAAATAAGGTGTATGTTAATCCACCAACAACAGTGGAAGGTATGCGAAATAGGATTAGGGATACATGTAGAACAATAACGCCACTAATTTTGTCCAGGGTCCGAGAAAATCTGCAAAAAAGACTAAATTTGTGCATTGCACAAGAGGGTCGTTATTCGAACACTTATTAAAAAGAAATAATTAATCTCAGTATTTAATAGCTAATTTTTTTGTTTCAATTTAGTATAAAAGTAAATATGTATTTGCCTTGTCGTTATTGTTGTGTTAATTTTTTCACATTATGTTTAATTAAACTATTGCCGTTGTAATATAACGAATAATGCATTTCATCATATTTAACCACATTCTGTTTGTTTCTGTAGTTTCTTTTTATTATTTTACATGGCTACTATGATAATGAAGACTATTTCTGTAAAAAAGTATGGAAAATAAGAAAAACTAAAATATCTCAAAAACTATTATAAATAGGTATAGGATATACCTCTATTAAATAACATGAAAATATACAGGGTGTACCATTTAAAAAAAAAGATATTTATTCATTTAAACTTGTTCAAATTTGAGCCGATGTGTTCAACACCCTGTAGCTTTTATTGCAAATATTAGGTAAAAATTATGTTAACTTGTCCTTGGCCTTGCTAAATTCCAAATTTGAATATATTTGTCACAAAATTGAAAACGTTATTTAGGATTGAATTGATGCTTGAAAATGTGACTTTTTTTCTTTAAACTTAATTATCTCAGAAACTATAAAGTTTTGTTATAGTAAACCCTTAATAAAAAAGATTTAAAATTATAAGCTAAATCGAAAATATGATTCGTATATAGGGTGTTCTATTTAAAAAAATAAAACTTTATGCTGTCCTAGTTTTTTGGCTCACCCTGTAGAGTCCTAAATATTTTCAAAATCTGCGTAAAAATAAACTGTATCAAACAATAAATACAGTTTCTTTGTAAATTTCACCGAAAATGCACAAACCTACTTCATCCAATCGTTGACTCACCCTGTACAGTACGTAGACGGCTAAATTAAAAGGTTACCAAATTTTATTATGATAGGCTTGTTCACATGTACTAGTAGTAACCTCCCGCATGCGGAACGAATATCACTTCACTAGCGGATCGAGAATTCTAGGATACTCGATATCTTATGCTTCTTTATCTTGTATAGTTTCAAAGAAAGCGAAACATCCTGATCACTGGTCACTCTAGGAGGTATTGAAAGACTTCCCAAGATTTTTATAAACAGGAGCGACAAGCTGGATAGTGAAAAAGTGTTTTTATGGCGAAAAAGTTAAATATCCTGCAGGTCGTTAAAGAAAAAAAAATAGACAATTTATTCCTTGCGAATCTAATTCTAAAAATAATCACTATATTAAATTTAACTGCAACTAAACCGCAAGGACTTTGCAAAATAAATTTTAAACTGTTTAAATCTTAATTCTCAGTATTGTCTTGTCATTAACCAACCATTCATACTAATTTCTCAGACAGAAAATAACAAAAATATTCACGCTGCGTAGGTTCCTAAACAATGTGTGGTTAAATTCCTCTTAATGTCTAAAGGTGACCATAAACATTAATAGAACTTTCGATTTAATAATGAAAATATCATTCAAAGACATTACGCATTGCGTAGTCAAAAAAAATCTCCAAATAATTGTATGAAAATAAACTAAAAAAAAAATTATAGTTTATATACGATTTTTATTATCTGCTCCTAATAGTATTCGAAATACAGTTTCATTACATATTTTAGACATAGTTTAAGCAAATTACTATGACTCCTCATCTATCAATATCCACAAGTGATCTGCAAATTTTTTACAGCGATAGGTATCTATCTAGTTGCCTATGGCATTTGGAAATAACAGGTAATTTACAACTATAACAATAATAATCAGGAATATCTTTACAAAAGTTCAGAAACTCGAAACGCGATTTATAGTCGTCAACAGGCTACAACAGCAATAACAGCACAAAACAGAAGCAAAATATTTATAGTAGATGTTCGAAATGTCGACCATCCATTTCCAAACCCTTAGATATTCTTTTTTTCGAAACCACTGCTAACTGTGGACAACATTTGCGGGGTTACAGTTTGAAAAGCTTCTCTTATGCGCATTTTCATATCTTGTGGTGTTGTCGGGGGCACATTGTAGACATCTGGTGGAGTTAAGTCCGGAGATCTCGGAGGCAATTTTGACATTCGTCTCTCCTAATCTGTTTCGAAAGTTGACATTTACAAATTCTGAACCTCGCGATGATAATGAGGCGGAGCTCCATCCAGTTGAAGCCATGTAGTTGTCCTAATATTAAGAAGGACATCTTCTAATAACACTAGAAGTTGGTGTAAACGAAAATCGCGAAACATCAAACCATTTAAAAGTCCTTCAAAAAAGTAGGGTGCAATTAAGTATGGACCAAGTATTCCTCCGCACACATTAACCGACCACCTATTCTGGTTTCTCATAACTCTGTATTCATCCGATTTGAATCAGAATAGTAATGGAAGTTGAGTATATTCCCGAAACCATTGTTATGAAAAGTACAATCATCACTAAACAACATATTATCAAAAAAGTGTTTATTTTCGGTCACTTTATCTAACACCTACAAGCAGAATTCAGTTCGGTTGTCAAAATCATTTCCGTGAAGCTCTTGACAAAGCTGGATTTTATAAGGATGAAATCTGTATTTGTTAAGAATCCTTGAAACACTTGCTTGGCTAATGTTAGTATTTTCGGATATATGATTCTGACTAATATTGGGATTTTCGATCACTGAACCAAGTACAGTAAAAACATATTGTTCATCCTCAGTGACTGGTTTTCTTATAACAGGTTTTTCATAACTGACACTTCCACTTTTCCGGAACTGGTTTAATAGTCTCATAAAAACAGCTGGTTTAGGAGAAGCGAAAAAACAATTTTGATGATATTCTCCAAGGATAAAAATCCTATCAATACGCCCTTCCTTGGAATAAATCTTGACAAAGCAATAACACAACAATATTCAAATAATTTATTTCAATAAATGGAGTTTCGCAGTTACAAAAAAATAATACCGCTATTATAGCGACAGGCTTTGCAGACTAAACTGACAGATCAAATGAATTTTCTGATGTTTCTAAATGCCATAGGCAACTAGATACATTAGAACATCTATTCAAAAAACACAAAATGGTGCAGAAAACGATTATTTGGCGTATTCTATGAAAACGCGAAGACTTAGCTATAGAATACCATTCGATAGATATTTAAAAGGTACATTTTCTGGTAAGGTAAAAAGTATAGCGTTCTATTTAAATTAATCAAGGTATAGCCACCTAAAGTTATTTGATTAGTTTTAATTTTTGGACACCCTGTATAATATAGCAAGTTTATTATAATTGGAATATAAAATATGATTTGTTGTTACACTTTACTGTAAATTTCGAGTACATAACTGAAATACTTCTAAAGTATTTGAAACATGAAAATTAGGTTAGATTTTGTCAAAATTCAAATTATGGTATCCTTGTATATATATATATATATATATATATATATATATATATATATATATATATATATATATATATATATATATATACATATATGTATATATGTATGAACGAATAATAATATTTGAAGCAACTGTTTGAAAACTATCCAAAAAATTCTTTACATATTGTACACCCTGGAAAAAGACGAATAGTTATAGAAGAAGATAAAGTAGAAGCATTTGAATACTCAAATAGTAAGAATATATAACACAGAATATGGTACTTAAAATAGTTCTAAAAATTTATTGTGAAGTCGTTTTTAATAAAATTGAACTTAGAATTAAAGAATAAATTTTGGGATAATTGCAACATAAAAGTTTTAGAAAATGAAAAAAATATGTCAGGCAATATGACGCAGAATGCTGAAACTTTTATAAATCATTTTATTTTAAAAAATATTATAATACAGAAGTGCATATGTCAGAATTCCATATTTTTGAGTGTTAGATTATTGCAAAAATACAATAAATTGAACGGCTGACATATTCAGATTATTTATTAACACTATTTTTGTAACAATTTAGGTGAATTGTGAAAAAAATCATTATTAGCAGTACGTCTGAAGCCCAGTTTGTGGACTTTGATGATAAAAACCTCACATTTGGAAATTTCTGCCACCACCTCTCTAACTACAACCAACATTTCAAATAACTATATAAAGGTAGAATTATCTCTAAGATACCTAAACTCCCTATGATAAAATACTGACATCTATGACCACCTTTACCAAAATCACTTTTGCTTACAAAAGTTACACACTAGACGTGGTCGAACATTACACCTAATTTATAAAACACTTTCTTTAGTTGTTTATGCAATAACAATTATAAAAAAATTAGATTTGCACTAGTTTTGATTGTTAATGATAATGATAAACCTGAGATGCGTGGGCCTAACTGATTGACAAAAAAGTCCTAATTATCAATTAACCAATTAGCTCTATTAAATATTTTTAATAAAAAAAAGAAAGTTAATGCGAATTCCCATATGGAACCTGAACATATATAAGTTTGGAATCTAAGATAGCTTAAAAAACGAATATTTCAAATCATGCTGCCTTTTGGGTAAAATTTTAAGGCGTTATTTCCAGTCACAACTTAAAAAAAAAAACAGTTTTTTTTTGTAACATTTTCTTGAACTGCAACATCTCAAATTTCTATTTGGAACTCTAATATAATTAATATTCAAGTAGTATCCAAGATAAGTTTTTGCAATTAAAGATTTCAAATTTTGCTGCCTTCTTTGTCAAAATTTAATTCGTTATGTGCAGTCGCTATTTTAAGAAAATCCATTTTTTTTTTTGTAAAATTTTTTTAAACTACAACATTTCGAGTTCCTGTATGTATCTTTAACACATGTAATGTCGATATCTAAATTTTGACACTGAAAATTTCTAATTTTGCTGCCTTGTTTGTAGGGCGTCGTTATGTCCAGTCGTAACTTAAAAAAAAATAAATTTTTGTGTAATAATTTCTTGAAGTGCATAGATGGGCTTTGAAACTGAACATATGGAATTTTGCTATCGTCTTTGTAAAAGTTTAAAGTCTTACGTCCAGTCTCAACTTAAAAAAAAAATTGTTTTTTGGTAACATTTTTTGAACTGTAACATTTCGAAAATATATTGATAATATTGTGAAAATTTTAAGTTGATTTGATAAATATTAATGAAGTTATATGCTTCTGAAGTTTATCCTTATGAGCAAATATAGGGAATACATATGTAGTGATAACTGTTTGGATAAAAAGTTTTCAACCCAATAAGGAACATCAAAAAATTAGAACATAAACTTCCTTAATTTTTCTACATTATCTCCTTTCGCTTGTCGTCGGGATGACGTCGGAATCAGATTCATACTTTTTTCGTACAAGTTTGGAAGGAGATTAAATTACGAAAAGATCAAGTCGGGTGAATAGAATGCAGATGGCACCACTTCAGTTCATGAATTTTGATCATCAGCATGATATCATTGTGACTGAAAGCGTTCTCCTGATGAAAAAAGACTCTCTTCTTGATCAGGCCTGGCCTGGGAACTTTAACATTTGATAAAATCGCCGAGTAATAACACACAGGTAATAGTGAAGAAAGATGACGTTTCAAAGTGGTATGGTCATTCCATCATCGGGCTTTTGGATAAAATTCTTATATAATTTGTTATTAGAATATACATAATTAATTGAATAATAGACAGGATCGCACTTTTGGACAAATAAACAGATTATGCGGGTCTACAAAAGTAAGGTGTTAAATGTTGCGGGTTATAATTCGAATCCGAGTGAGAATGGGCCCATCATGTCAAGATTTTGAAATATTTGTGTTTTCATATTAGAAAAAATTTTTTGGCTACTTTTAAGGACACACAGGCTTTTTTCTCTTGATGACTTATTTAATACTGGTCTTCCCCTTCGAAGTAATCTATTCAGCGGTCACCTATGATATTTCTTGCAAATTTATAGCCATTTTAATAATATTAAAATATCATTTTTTGTAAATTTTTAATCTCCACTCTGAGTCCGCCATCTTGGAACTAAAAATTTGACTTTTTTGACTTAATATTCGTATTCAGCAACTCCAAAAGCTTTTAAGTGAAAATTTTCGTATACAGTAAAAAGATATTCGCCTCAAAGGGTTAATGTGAATGCTCCTGACGTTGTTGGGATATATTTCATAACTTCAAAGAGCCGTAACCTAATAAAAAACTGTAGACGACTGCTCAATAGCTTATTTTGTAGGGTAAGAGTAATATTAAATGATAACTAGAAAAAAAAAGGCCAAAAAATTATTGTGTCTCCTGTACATAATTTCAAAAATAGCCAGAAAAAGACACTTTTCGAGTACATATCCTCAAACATCTTAAAATCTGGATGCGACGAGATAATTCTAACCTCGAATCGGATTCTACGCAGAAAATTATTTCGTAAATCACCCCGTAGCTGCCCAACAACAGAATCTTGTAGACCAGTGTCATTTATTTAAATGAAATCTTTCTCAAAATAGTATTTTTTCAACCGGTGACCGTAATTTCTCAAAAGCTATTGAATCGATTTCGTGACAATTTTGTATTTAGCGCAAATTGCAGTACTAGTACTATGGGATATTTTTCAATAAATAAAAATGGAACTTCAAAGTTTTTCAATAGAAGTATCGTCACTTTGCACCTAACCTAAACATTGATATTTTTAAATATCGAATTCATATATGTACTATTGTAATACTTTCTTATTTTATTTAAACAAAGCACAATCAAATCATTTATTTATTTTTATTTTCGATACTTATTTATATATATATATATATATATATATATATATATATATATATATATATATATATATATATATATATATAAATTAATTTTTCTTGAACCATTAAATATATTGTTAGTTAGTTATTTTCTTGGGAATATGGTTCATTTTTATATTGAAACTACATATATAAAGTGGTCATACTTATTGTATATATATTTTTATTTTTCAGGACGTTTCGATTCTTTCGAATCTTTTTCAACTGAGGGTTTCGGCGGATTCTTTCAATCCGATAGAGCCATCATCCTTAGTAGTCCCGAATTTAGAAACAGCTGCATCAAAAAAGCAAAAGAGGTCCTTATGTCAAAAAACAAAAAATCACATGTTGTCTACCAAACACCCTGCAAGGATTGTCCATCGAATTATATCGGCCAAACTAGTCAGTATCTGCAAAATCGTCTAAATGGACATAAATATGACAAAAAGAATATTACAGCTCTAAAAAACACGAAATGAAACACAAGCACATCTTTGATTATGAAAATACAAAAATCTTGAAAACTGAAACCAACAAAGGAAAACGGAAATTTTACGAAATGATCGCAATAAAAAAAATTCGAATGCCGTAAACGATAAAAGAGACATCAATAATCTAAATCAAATTTATTTCAACATATTAAAATAAACCGATATAAGGGAATTTCTAAAATAAATAAAACAATAAATAAGAATACTTCTCCGCTTTCAATTCTTCTAAATTGAATCTCGATAGGTTTTCAGAAAGATATCACTTCAATTAAAAGATCCACACTTTTTACGCCAGTTAAAGTACCTGAAACATACACCATCTGGGTTCCACATTCAGTCAAGTCAAGGCAGTTATAGGGTTAAAAATGTAGTGTCCATTTTTCTAGCTGGACTTTTAAAAATACTATTGAAAAGTTAACATACAAAACAGTGTGTGATTATAATTGGTTTGTGATGTAATTAATTTCTGTTTAAAACAAAAATCTCTGTTCTTAATGGTAAGTTTTTAACCTCTTATTCCATATATAATAATATTAAAAATGTACATTTTTGTAGCATCCGCCGAAACCCTTAGTTGAAATAGGTTCGAAAGAATCGAAACGTCTCGAAAAAAAAATATATATACAATAAGTATGACTACTTTATATATGTAGTTTCAATATAAAAATGAACCATATTCCCAAGAAAATAACCAACTAAATATATATATATATATATATATATATATATATATATATATATATATATATATATATATTGTTATATCGTAGATTTTCACGGATGGTAGAATGAATAGTTTGGTTATTCCGGGTTTCAATCCGTTCGTTCCAAAAATCGTTTTCACGACGTTTCGCCAAAATCTCATTTGGCATTTTCAAGTGCGGTTCGTCTCGTTACTCGCTGAGAACTGATGGTGGCCTCTGAAGAATTTCGAGTTTTGTTTAGTTGGTTCGCTGCCTGATTGGGTGGGCGGCTTCGTAGGCTCCTCCCCTCTCCCGAGTGCGATATATTTTGTTCTTGTATGCAGGTCTCTCGTGTACTGGTTGATTTTTGTTGTTTTCTTTCTTGATTTTTTATTAATGTTTTCCATGTAGATGAAAAATTTATAGCATCGTCTCGTTTATTTAGCTGTCCCGCTTTTTCGATTTCTAGGGCCTCTCTTATGACGCGTACCTTGTAGTTCTGTACTGGTGCTATTTCTTTTGTTTTTTCGAAATCGATCCGGTTGTTTGGTGATGTTGAAATAGGGCTGAGGTTGTCTGTTTGTTTTTGAGGCTATTTTTATGTTCTTGGATTCTTGCTGATATGCGCCTATTTGTTTGTCCTATATAAGTTTGATGACAATCTGCACATGGAATGCTGTAAACGCCATGATTTTCAAGGTTGGTTTTGTCTTTGGGATTTCCCAGGATGTTGGCTATTGTTTTTTGTGGTTTAAATATGGGCTGTATGTTGTGTTTTCTTAAGCCCATATTTAAACCACAAAAAACAATAGCCAACATCCTGGGAAATCCCAAAGACAAAACCAACCTTGAAAATCATGGCGTTTACAGCATTCCATGTGCAGATTGTCATCAAACTTATATAGGACAAACAAACAGGCGCATATCAGCAAGAATCCAAGAACATAAAAATAGCCTCAAAAACAAACAGACAACCTCAGCCCTATTTCAACATCACCAAACAACCGGACATACCATTGATTTCGAAAAAACAAAAGAAATAGCACCAGTACAGAACTACAAGGTACGCGTCATAAGAGAGGCCTTAGAAATCGAAAAAGCGGGACAGCTAAATAAACGAGACGATGCTATAAATTTTTCATCTACATGGAAAACATTAATAAAAAATCAAGAAAGAAAACAACAAAAATCAACCAGTACACGAGAGACCTGCATACAAGAACAAAATATATCGCACTCGGGAGAGGGGAGGAGCCTACGAAGCCGCCCACCCAATCAGGCAGCGAGCCAACTAAACAAAACTCGAAATTCTTCAGAGGCCACCATCAGTTCTCAGCGAGTAACGAGACGAACCGCACTTGAAAATACCAAATGAGATTTTGGCGAGACGTCGTGAAAACGATTTTTGGAACGAACGGATTGAAACCCGGAATAACCAAACTATTCATATATATATATATATATATATATATATATATATATATATATATATATATATATATATATATATATATATATATCTAAATTTAATTTTGCAAATAAAGATCATTGATAATTACCCTAGGATTGTACGGAGGAAGATCAAGAGCAGTTAACTTCTTATAACCGTTGACCTAAAAGCACAATTTGAGTTGACGTATTATCAATCATATATTCATTCATTTCACTTTATTAATAATTTCGTGCCAATAGGAACAAAATTGTTTCATTCTTGGAAATCAACTTAAAGTTCCCTCAGGGGTAAAAAAGTCTTAAAACTAAAAACTTCTTATCCATATTTAAAATTTTAATATTAAAAAAACTTCTAGGAAAAGTTTAGAACAAGCAAAAGCTCTTATAAAGTGAAATTATTTCCTTTGTATTGCAAATATAAGATTTTTAATAAATTAGTTCCCAGTAAACTCAATTAACTTTCGACATCCTGAAGATCAAATTATTATTTCGTTCACTATAGCAAATATATTTTTATTATATAGGGTGGTCAAAGAAATTGCATTATTATTTCAAGGTTTTGCTTATTATAATACTTCCATTAAAAATATATCTAACTTTAGCAACTGTTGAACCTTAAAAATTAGTGAGATCTCACGATGGGTCAGATCAATAGTATTATTATTCTTAAGACGAAAAAATAATTATTCCCAATACTTGACTGATTCTAGGTTATGAGGATTTGTAAATGAAAATATCATAATAAGAACATACTCACAAATTTTATAACCAAATAGTAAGTAAACAGGATCATGTTTTATACAGGTAAATTTTTTCAGTTCTTCCAAATCAGTACCAATTAAATCAGAAAATCACCTACGAAACTATAACATTAAAATACTAGCGTCTAAAACAAGATGAATGAATGAATATTCAAGAGCAAGTAATCGGGCTAATTACGGCGGTACCAGTGGACCTATATTAGATATATTTAACACCCTATATAGAACTGTAACACTACCAAGCGAATGATTCCAATCTACCTTCATGATAATTCTAAAACAAACTTTGTTTTGTTATCATTACTTGGTTGCATGGATAACAGACACGCCTATTAAACAAAAGAAATCACACTTGCCAGAACTATATTTAATAAGCTGAAGAAGAATATGAATACTGCCACATATATTACGACTTTTTGTAAGGAGTAGAAGCTTGGACAGAAAATAATATCAAAAAAGTAAAAGCACATAAGATGTGGCATTACCGATGTACTCTTTTAATAAGATGGATAGATGGGGTAACAAATGCAATTGTATTAGATGAAAAACGTGAATTGTTAAACACTATAAAAAAGAAAAAAAAAGATCACATCATGAGGGGACAAAATAAGACTTATTTAGATTTATCATACAAAGAAAACAGCCTGAATGATTTGTGTTTAGTTCAAATGAATTTTTTAGACTGAAGTTAATAAAGCTCTGATGATATTCCATCTCCGATAGGAGCGACAGATAAAGGAAACCATTTACCTATTTTGGACAAGAAAGCGGTAAAAACATTTTAGAGTTGTAGTTCCTTCTTTGAGAGTGGCCCAATCTACAAAAAATTTCTCTCCGCAACTTTATGCTCCCCTTCATGGTGAGCAACATTTATTAAGAGCTTTTTTATATTTCTTATATTTTTTCAAATTTTCGAGGAAGCAATTTAAGATGGGACACCCTGTATAATCTTTTAATCATCCTTACAGCAGAGCAAAGTTTCAAATTTTTGGAAGACCAGTTATGTTTTTCCTATATACAAGTCTGGTAACAGAGCACACGTGGCGAATTATAGACCTATTAGTATTAAAAGTAGCATAACACGAGTCTTGGAAAAACTAGTAACTAATCATAATAGTCATCTAAAGGTGGTAGGTAAGCAGTTTGAGTTTTGTGGGAGTAGAAACACAGTAGAACCTATGTATCTAATATTACGGAGGCCCTGGGGGTTGCTTAGAGGTCCATTTCATTTACACTGATTTCTCAAAGACATAGGATATGGTTCCCCACAACATATTATTGAGAAAACTCAAAACCTTGGGAGTGTCTAGATTGTGCTCAAATGGATTGGGAGCTATCTCAAGGTGTCTCAGGGATTACTCATGATGTCAATAAATGTTTTAAAAATGAAAATTTTCTCTTGTGCACAGGACAATTTGAAATTCTTTAGATGCATTAATTATCTCGATATTTTTCTGTTGCTTCAGGATAATCTAGACTATTATGTAGCGTGGTTTGACAGGAATGAAATGCAGTTCGACGAGACCAAATGTAAATTTATGAAATTTTCTCGTCTGTGTTAAAAAGTAATATTTGACTACTAAATCGGCCATGATATTGTGTTAACTAGTACTTTCACTAAGAACCCCGGAGTTATCTTGGATCCGGAGCACCTATTTACTGAGAATATCATAAATCCACAATACAACCATGCACTTAAGATATTGGGCTTGTTAAAAAGCAGCTCAAGAGATTTTTTCCACATGCACTCATTGAGACTTGTCTGTTGTTAATTGATAAGGTCTTCCCTTATCTGTATGGAACTCAGTTACATAATTAACAAACAGAGAATGGAATGTATCCAAAAGATTTTGGGCATTATATTCACTATCAATTTTATAATATTAATGATTTGATGTGTAATTTGATAAATCTACCACAGCTTTCTGACAGAAAAGCCCATCGCGACCTACGCCTTTTCCACAAGGTGAACAACTGCCTTATCGAATGTGTTGCTTTGTTAGCCCTTGTAAGCTTGCGAGCCCCTGTTGAGATAACTTATTATAACCACCAAACTATTGATATTCTATATTATTGCCTCAATTACAGCCTGACCTCTTTCCTCTCGCACACTTTTTCTCTGGCTAACTCTAATATCGAACCTAACTTAGACCCGGTCTAGTCTAATTAAATATTCTAATTTACCAGTTTTATTTTGCTGATAATATTGTTAGAATTTGTATGATATATGTCAAGAAATAAACGGTAATGTAGGAAAATTAAGTACAAAAACCTAGATATCAATAATGGAATCAATAAGAGGAATAATTCTCTCTTGAGCACGAACAATTTTCAATTTTTGACAATTTGGTAATAAATACAAACGATCTTTCGTTCCTGTATTTTTAAGATTCCAAACTTGTGGGACATATTGTTGTCCTTTTCAATTTAAACCCAGTACAGTCAACTTAAACTGGTTTTAAAGTTAGGACATATTAGTGAATTAGAGGGTAAAGCATTAATTAACTATCTTGTTCTATGCAAAATGCATTATTCCAATGTGTCCTGTCATGTTTAGTTATAACTACTTGCAGACATTCAGTTCACTTTGTTAGTGAATGAATAAATAAATAAATAAATAATCACCCCAAAAACTCAGTCCATTTGACCGGGAGTTAATTTCCAAAAAAATTTTTCAAAATTTCTATTTTAAGCTTTATATGTGAAGAACAACAAAAACAAATTTCTGTATTTATTATTCAACGAAAAAAGTTCACTATACAATCTGTAATAGAATCATCTCTCATAATCCCGGAACTTTTTTGCCATTTTAAAACAAACGCACGAGAATGAAAAGAATTTATTTCCTGAAAATCATCCAGTACAATAAAATAATTTTAATGGTCATTAGACAATAGATTCGTGTACAAATAAAAAAAGAACTTTCATTTATTCAGTGTTACCTACTTATCTTCATTCGTTAATTAGAAGGAGCTCGATTTTATAAGAATTGTTATTTAAGAACCTCTGATATTAAATTCATTAATAAACAGTCTGAGGAGCAATGAGAAAAATTAAATCAGTAACACATCTATTGAAGTAACATAGGATTTAGAAACAAAAATTAAATGCAAATGAAATTTTTCTTTTTGTAGCCCAGGAATTAGGGTATTAGAAAAGGCTTCTCATCTCCTAAGTAATGAAAAAAGTGCTGCGTCATTGTTTTTTCATAAAAAAATTCGGATTCTTTCGGTTTATTACTATTCTGGAAAACCTGCAAGATGGGAAAATGATGTGCAGACGGTTTGTACTTATTGAAAATGCGCTTCCAATAGAAGCCGAGATAGAGTTTTCGTTAGAAATCACTTTGGCGTTGTTCATTAACATTAAGAAATTTTTTAGCAGGAATTTACAAAGCATTGCTTAAACTATCGTATGTGGAAGTACTCGAGAATAACGAAATTCTGGAACGTGATGGCGTCCTAACAGAATGATTGAAAGAAGGTGGAGAGACAGGGTGAAAGCTTTAAAAATATTCTCGAATGAATGCCTAGACCAAAATATTAAACCTGAAACTTGAAAAATCTCCAAAATGATCATGCTTTACAAAAAGGGAGACAATATCTCATTTGACAACCATCGACCGATAACGTTGCTCTCACTGGCATACAAATTCGTCACAAAAATATTCTCAAAAAGGCTGGAAAATACATTGTCGCATCTGTGGGTTTAAGAAGAACTTGATAATCTAACAATTTCGGGAAGAACCATCAAAATATTGTTTATAGAGATGTACTATTTGTGTGCTGGTTTTATAAACATGTTAAATTAAAAACAGTTTTCTGAGATTGATTAGAAGAATTTGTACAAAAAATACAGGTAAGAGTTTGATAATTATTTCTGAATAGATCTCGGTAACTGGGCTCGATTATTTGAAAATTGGTATCTGACCTTGCACCATGCGACTTTTATCTGTTCTCAAAGGCAAATCTGCAGTCCGGTCAAGTTAGCCCTAAAAAGAGAGGTAAGGTTACCAAAATTTGCATAGAGCTGAAAATTTATACAAATGGTCGGAACACCATTACAAATAAGTTGTTAAAAGTTCCCAACGATCCCATGCCTGGAAAAAAATTTATTCAAGATCAAAGTGGGGAAAAATGTTTTTTTTTTGCGTTTTTCAGCCAAATGGTAAGTTTTATCAACAAAATAGCTCAGATCAAAATTGTAGATCATAAAATTACATATAAAAATTGTTCTTATACTTTCAAAAATTACCGTTTTCGAGATATCATCGCTCAAAAAGTCAAAAAAGCTGCGTTTTCCATAATATGCATAAGTACGCCGCGTACAGACATCACTGAAGCTGTAATATGAGCCATGAAAACAGATGGAGGTATTACACGGGGAAGAAGTACGAAAGAAAGTGTAATAAGCAAATGGGTTTATAGTATGCATGCTATGAACACTGTTTGTGAAAGGTTAGAAGAATTCGCGAATGTTCGGATGGATAATACTGATCAGCATGTCGACACAAGTGATTCACGAATGAAGAAAGACACTAAAGACGTGCAAAAACTTTTAGAGTGGTTTTCTTCGCATAATCCTTTTCTGGAAGTTGACCCAATTATATCTATTGCCAGTGGAGTTGTAAGTGATAGTAAAATTAACCGCCACAAAGCTCGCGACGTTGGAATCGCTTCTATTGCTAAAATAACTGGACTGACATTCAACATATAAAATTAAAACGCGGGATGACAAAGTTGTCCCTCTTTTAGCGATGAGTAGCACTATCAAAGTTCACGATGAGAGAGTACCTGTTGACCCAGTATTACTGTTTCAAGGTATGAGTATTGCAACGGCATTTGAAGATAAAATAGAAAAATATTTCGAATATGAATTGTCACTCTACCCATTGTCGCTATTCGATGACATTGGAACGCGTAAAACTCAAAAGTCGGCCATCTATGATTGTTTTAAAACTGTAAACATTGATATTAACAATATCAATGTGATATACATCATCGATGGAGGATATTTATTACACCGCGTTTTCTGGGATAGTGAAGAAACATTCAACGTAATTCTGGGTAAGTACGTTCAGTATGTACGTCGATATTTTGGTCACAGAGTTACTGTAGTAATTGATGGCTACACCGATTGCACGAGGAACATTAAAGCCGCAGAACAACGTCGTTGAGCTACAACATCTTCATCTTCAGACATTTTATTTGATCAATTTATGGTCGTTCCCACTACTCAACAAAAGTTTGTGGCAAATACCCACAACAAGTCACGGTCCACAAGAAATTATCACCAATGGAATTCGCTTTCTTCTTGCCATGTACGGAGCTCCAAAAAATTACCTGCATCGATAAGTTCAGCTACGCATTTTTTGTTAAAAATACTCGAAACAAAAAGCGAGTGTAATTAGCTTGTCTTCCTCCAACCTCTGCTTCTGCCCAACAACATCTATTTCGGGTATATTATCAAGTTCAACTGTGGCTTGGTAATCAACTAGATCTAAAAGATTGGGGTTGGAAGTTGATTGACAATACATTGGAACCAATTCAGACTTTACTCCCACCTGCACCAGAAAAACACCTCAACACAATTTTTTGCAATTCTAAAAAGGGACGTAATGCTAAATGCGGCTGCAAAAAAGTCGGGTTATTTTGTTCATTAGCATGTACAAATTGCTAAAGCCACTCGTATTTCAATGTTGAATCTCCATTAGAAGACGGTTCATATCATATTAACGAAGAGACATCTGATACATAGCTTTTGGAGGGATTTATTTGCACTCAGCAGGAAGAAAAAGAAGAAGAAGAAGAAGAAGAAGAATAAGAAGAAGAAGAAGATGAGGAAGAAGAAAAACGAGAAGACGAAGAACAAGAAGAAGCAGAAGTATTTAACGATAATGAATCTGACGAATAATTGACCTAAATTCAATAGAATCCAGACAGCTATGATTATTTCTAACTATTTCTTCTTTTTTTTAATCATTACATAGTACAGTATGGTTCGTGGAATGGGCCTACCGGGGAAACCACATTAAAAAAACGCGTCAAGTACACTACCTCACAGGTGACGTGGAAACGTGTGCATATTTTGGAGAACGCGGGTTTCTTATATTTTTGAGCGCTGATATCTCGAAAACGGTGACTCTTAGGAAAAAAATGTAAGAATAATTTTTATAGGTAATTTTATGGTTTGCAATTTTGGTCTGAACTATTTTGATGATAAAACTTGCCGTTTGGCTGAAAAAACGCATAAAACCCATTTTTCCCCGCTTTGACCTTGAATAAATTTTTTTTCAGGCATGGGATCGTTGGGAACTTTTGACAACTTATTTATAATGGTATTCCGAACGTTTGTACAAATTTTCAGCTCTATGCGAATTTTGGTAACCTTGAATGTCTACTTTGACCGGACTATTAAAAGAACAAGATTTTTAGTCCGATAAATTTGTATAAGGGAAAGAAGTACGCGTCATAAAGGAGCTCACCAAAGAAGACTTCTAACACGGTGTCAAACAATAAAAAATTCGCATGGAGAATTGTAGGGGTAAAGGAGGACTGTATAATGATAGTGATAATAACTAAATATGTATAAATTTAAAATAGAATGTTTTACAACAATAATCTCTCTATTTTATAGCCACAACTCCTACCTTGGTGACCACTGGACGGATTTTGACAAACAATAAAGAATTTCAAAGATTTTCTTTATTGCTTACAACTTTGTAATTTTTTAAGTAAAAAAAGAAAACCAAATTTTAACTTTTAATTATTAATTAAACATATTTGTCAAACAAAATTCGAGACGATGAAAGTGTGTTTTGAAAAAAATCATTTCCAAAAAAGAATCTCCATTTGCATTTTATGTTTATTTTTGCTTCTTACCAACCTGATCTTCCTGACTCAATCTAAATAAGTTACTATGACAAAATAATGTTGATTTAAGTTATTATCGTGCCCGGCATAATTTTAGGGGCTCTGGCAGTATTCGACGTGTATAATTTTTTTCTGTTTGTTCATGCTTAACTTTTGATAGAAAAGATATATCCTGATGATGTTTTCAATATTTTATGGAGGGTACTCCTAAGAGACCCCGTAAAATATTTCCAAGGTAAGTTTATTGCAAGGGTATTAAAAGCTGAAAAGAAATGTTGGTTGGTGGAATTTATCACCGTTCTGAGTTTCTTTCTTTTTTTAACTTATCTCAAAGAAATTTATTTTCCTTTTCGCTCTCTTTAAGAGTCTTTTATTGGCTATTCGGTAATATTTCCATTACTAATTAAAACTAGAAAAGTTCTAATTTTTTTATATTTAAACTAAATCGATTTCAAAAAGACCTCCATAAATTAAAAAATGTTTCATATTATAATATTATAATTATACTACTCTTTTGTAGTTGGCGGCAAATAGAAAATTTCCTCAAACTGTACAAAAACATTTTTTAACTAAAGAAGAGCTGTTGGTAAAAATTTAAGAAAACATATATATGGAAAAGGATCTCTACGGTGGACCGAAAAAGATTTGGATCATTATCACCATCAAACAGGAAAAAGCCAGTGAACAAAGAAGTACAGATCACAAGGGTAACACCTGAAACATGGGAGAACCATTTTAGAAACCTTTTGAATGATTAAGAATGAAGCGAAGATGAAGACATCAACAGAGACGCCCTAGAAGAAGAATTGGATAACCTTGAAGTAATTAGAACAAATGAAACAAATGATACTTAAATTTAAAAACATAAGATAACTAACGACCTCATCAAACATGGACTTTCAGAAACCAAAAGAATATTACCAAATAATTCCAAAGAATTATATCCCATGGAGAATTACCTGCTGAATAAAATACCAGTATATATATATATATATATATATATATATATATATATATATATATATATATATGCATGCCTGATTTCAGTGATTTTTTAACCGACTTCTAAAAGAAGGAGGTTCTCAATTCGTCGAGAATGCATTTTTTTTTATGTATGTACACCGCTTACTCCAGAACGGCGGCACCAATTTGAATGAAATTTCTTACGTTATGTTCAGGAAGTTGCTGCGGTGGTCCCATATTTTTTTAGACGAAATAATAATATCCAAGATGGCGCTGACAATATGGCGGCCAAAAAAATTAATTTTGTCTGATTTTCTCCAAAATTGGTATGGTGGAATTTTTGGGGTCGTACACAACGAATTTGAAATTATTTTTAAATAATTCGATATGGCGGATCCCATATGGCGGACAAAAAAATTAAAATTTTGTCTGATTTTCTCCAAAATTGGTGTGGGGGAGTTTTCGGGGTCGCACATAATGGATCCAAAATATTTTTAAAAAATTCAATATGGCGGATCCAATAGGGCGGACGAAAAAATCAATTTTATCCGATTTTCTTCAAAATAGGTATGGGGGAGTTTTCGAGGTCGCACATAACGAATCTAAAATTATTTTTTTAAAATTCAGTATAGCGGATCAAAGATGGCGGATTAAAGATTCTGCATTTCCCGATTTTGTCTAAAATCAGTATTGGGTTATTTTTGTTAGTGTCAATTATGGATTTAAAATATTTTTTGAAAAACTCAATCTGGCAAATTCAATATGGTGTTCTAAAAATTTTATATTTTTCGATTTCCTCCCAAACTGATATAGGTTCTTGAGGGTACAAATTATGAATTTAAAAGTATTTTTTCAGGATTCAATATGGCAAATCCAAGATAGCGGACTAAAAAGTTTACATTTTTCGATTTTGTTCACAGGTGGGACAGAATCGTTTTTGCGGATATAAATAGAGAATATAAGTCTAGAAATTTTCGGTTTTCATCTAAAATTGGTACTAGGAGGCTTTGAAGGGTTTAGATTTAGATTAGATTAAGACTTAAAACAATTTTTTTGAAATTCAATATAGCGGATGCAATATGGTGGGTTAAAAATTTTACCTTTTTAGCATTTTTTCAGATTTGGTATTAGAGGGTTTTCGGGGTCGTGTATTACGAATATGAAGTTAATTTTTTACAACTATTAGGTAGATAAGATACAATATGAGGGACAGAAAATTTTATATTTTCCGATTTTGCCTAAAATTGATATTGTGGGGTTCTTGAGGCGTATACAAACTCAATATGCAGTATAAAATATATCGAGCTAAGAAATTTAAGGTAAGGTAAGTTGGAGGGGGTAACCGAATCTCACCGAGTACAAAGTGAGAGCGCGTCTTCAAATCGGCGTATCCTGTATAAAAGTAATATCAAAATTCCGTCGTTTAGAAATATTTACGATGTTCCATAATTTTTGCTCATAGTGTATGCTATTTACCGCTTTTGATTTATGCCCCTGGCCAAACATCTTCGTCATTTGATCTCAGACAAAAAACAATATAATCGTCTTCCATGTATTATAAATAAAATATCATTATTTTAAAACACCTCTGCTTAGAGTAAAGTCTACATGTATCAATAGCAATCATGAGTTTTAATCTTTGTAGGCCACTGTGAAATTATTCTTAAGGGGTATATAAATAACAGATTGTTTCCAAGAATATTATTTTTGCTACTTGGCTAAGTGCACTTCACGCTTGTAGGTGTTTTAGGCCAATTTAAATTAAAAACTAACCTAGGTTAAGGCACGTATGATTGCAAAACAATCTTTAAATTTTTACGTGCCATGGACGATGAATTGTTATTATATGTTAAAGGTACAAAGATACAAATAACGCAAAATGGTTGTAAAAAATGACATATTTAGCCTAAATTTTACAAATGTTCTTTATTATTTTCTAATGTTAAACAAAAATTTTTCTGAAATTTTTTAAAGGCGGTAAATGTATGAAAATTGCGGTCCTCCCAATGGGGATATGACTTCTAAAAAGATCGGTATTAGCTTCTATCATACCCTATAGATGTAAACAACAATAGATTTGTTTGAAGGCTGTTTATGGTCGGTGGGGTACAGGCTTTTTTGATATTTGACAGACATAAACATGTTTACTTATCTTTTTTTTCAGGTTAATTGCTTGTCGTGGCTCTTTTCAGTGTTTTTAAGTGTGAAATTACTATAAATGCGAAGTTTGCAATTACTATTAACAAAAAGATGATTTAAAAACATATTTTTATTGGTAAATATTGTTAGATATTGTTTACATATTGAAAATAACCATAATAATATAGGCAATCATAAATTCATTTCAAGAATTGACGTACCGATTATCATATGATACTCTTTTAAATAATGTAATTAGAAAAGGATAGCATAAAATGTATGTGTGTACCAAGAGATGAAGTATCTACTGTTTATCAACACTTTTTCAAATATAAATAAAAATATTATTACGTTATTCAGCGTTCAAACAACCGAGCCCTAGTTCTGACGTTATGTTAATTCTACAGGGGTATGTTTGAAGTTTATTAGGGTGGTCTGGGACAGTTATACACGATCACTCTATTTATATATATATATATATATATATATATATATATATATATATATATATATATATATATATATATATATACAGTTTACGATCCTCTCAGTCACCCTCTTGAAGATTTTTTGATCGCATGGCTTCTTTAACATCCCTTTTTCAACTTCTGGGTTGCCAGCCTTTCTTCTTTTCTCTTTTGGTATCAAAGTTCATATTTATTTTAGCCATCTATCGTTGCTCATGCGTTTTAGGTCGCCATAACATGATAAGTTCTTGTGTTCTACAGTGTCCATGATGTTCCCTTCTACTCCAAAATTTAACTTCTTAAATTTTTTTGCAAATATCTCGGTAACCAACGAATCAATTTTGCCAAACAAAAAAGTGATTCAAAGGTTTTTTTCTTGTCTATAACTTTGTAATAGTATGTTTTTAACTAGAAACAATAGTATTCGAATTAAATGGACAAAAAGCAATTTCACGCAATTAAATGTTAATCAAAATATATTTGATAAATAAAATTCAAGATGCTAAGGAAAATTTCCTTTTGAATTTTATGTTTATTTTTGCTTGGTTTCAGCCTAATATTAAATAACGTAATTTCTGAAACGAATAGAACTTTTCAACGTATAAATAATTGCTTTAACCAAAAATTTCTGGTTTCTACAGATAATGTTAGTTCAACAAGTCGCTAGGCTTCGTAACAACTTTTTCAGATTATTTGCACAACCTGGCAATATTGCTTATCGTTAATCATTGTGCTGTAATTTATGACACTTAGAATTTCTTGTTTTTCTTTCTCTAGTAATTAAATTTTAAACGTTTTTGGAGATATATTAGTTTGTCTTTGTGAAATAAAGTAAATTAAAGTGGGAACAATGGTAAAATATTGTGTAATTTGCAAGAATAAATATATAAATATATGGAGTATACGTATCTCTTCAAAAAAATAAGATGTGCGTAGTGGGTATCAGATTTTAAAGTGATACATAAAACGGTATGGTTTTTTCGTCACGTTTCTTAGCAATTTTGGCTGTAAACAATTGTATTGTTTGGAATATGCTTGCCAGTCTTTATTTTAATCTAAAATCTCTTTGATTCCGTGTAATACTTGACAATATTTCCTAATTCAAAAATTTTTAGCAATCTGATTTTGTAATTTTCTAACTCACGGCGAATAAATGTAGAAAAGAGGCTCATGCGAGCGGAAATTTTTAGGACAGTAAGATGACTTGTATAAAATCAATTCTGTCCAACTAAAATAAGTGCAGATGGTCACCGTAGTTTATTGGATTATCGCGTATTTTAGCACAAATCGCTTTAGGGTGACTCAAGCGATACACCATTCAACACTTTCCAAAAAAGAATTTATAAAAACGATAATCAACAGTTGTTCGATGTTCCAAACTAATTAGTTTTGCGAAAATATTTCACTAATGTGGGTTTAGTAAAGCGAATTTCGGTGTATAAGCTGCTGGGATATCACGTAAATTGTGATTTTTGTTAAATGATTAGGGACTTTGCGATAACTCGGGGTACGGCGCAGTTGCTATTGAACGTTACTATGCAAGGCATAGTCAATTGTTTTAATCATGGCTTAACATATATTTTTCTAGTATTTCTGGGATCTGGCCTTACTGATTGTTTTTACTATTAGGGCGAATCCACATTATTTTTTGATGTAGACGAAAAAAAAAATTGAAATTTAAGATTACACCTTTATATAATGGGTTTTTAGCTCACAATTTATTTGAAACTGATGCAACCGATTGAAAACTGAGTTAATTAGTTTGTGCAAGTGCTGAAGTAATAAAGAAGGAAGATATGAAAATTGAGAGTATTGAATTTTACAATAATATTAATAATATCAAATATAAATAATATCTTATATTTTATAAACCTGTTCTTAGTAAAAAACATTCAACAAACAAAATAAAAATCTAAAAGGAAATATAAAATTAAATGCGAAATTAAATTATTTTATTATAGTGCACTTTTTATAGAGTTCTCCCTTTCTGGCGTCTTTAAAAAGTTCTCATATCTGCGGCCCAACGAACATTCCTTCTTTAAGCTTTGCCTCACTTATACGCGCGAATTTCCGTCTCAAATGAAGAAAGCATTTCCTTTTCTATTTAAGGTTTTAACAACATTTTTTAAAAGCTCTTGTTTTACGTGCAGAGGAAGTAAATACATTTTCTTTTGCTCTACTAAAGGTCATTAAGGACGTTTTAACGACATAATGTCGGTTTCTGGCTTTGCAGTTTCATACGCATAAAACATAAAAAAAATTTGGTGTAGCCACTATGCAGTTTGTTAAATTGTGTAATGATTTTTACATCGGCACATATATGATCTTGGTATATTATGCTTTGAAGTAATATACGCATGTTCTCCTACATTTCTTTTATATTTACAGCGTGACCCACGGAAACAGATTATTCATTTCCACTAGACAATAAAACTGCCCTTAGACTTGTATTCGAAGACTTAACACACACCCACCTAGTAGGTTTATAGGAAAGGCCTATTTCGATGATTAAATCCGAAATATCACGAGAGTAAACTAATCATTTGCCATTGAGAAAAACACTACCAGCATAGACTGCTTTTTCCGAAACGTGGAAATTTTCATTCCTTTTTGTAAGAGATTCCTCTGCTCTAAACGAAATCTAAGCAACTGTGACTCCTTCGAAATGTCATTTGTTCCTTTATTAGACGCTTGTTTTTCGGTAAGGTTGGTATATTTACGATCTTTTTGCTTTTTGTTCAATACAGGTACGTATTAATTAGGCGTTAAGGAAAAATGAAGAAAGTGCACACTGTACAAACCATTGAACACATAATAAAAGTGCGAAGGTAATTAAAATACAGTAATACATGCACTATTAAAAATAACTTTAAAGTTAATGCAAATTTAATGTACATTCTACATTAAATTTAACGATTTTGTGCTTTATCGTGAATAATTTACAATTACTTTGAATTTAAAGCAATTTCATTGCAATATTAGTGCGTTGTAAATTAAATTTGATTAAATGATATCTTAAATTTCAAGAGAGTAACTGAAAAGATATTTCAACTTTTTGTACATTAAAATTAATTCACATGTACGTTAATATTGCATTTATATTAATGCAATATTGCATGAGATTCCGAGAGATGGCGCAACTTGTAATGAACTTTTGATTTAGTATGATATAAGTTGCTTAGAGGACTCAATTTTCTTATGAGGTGTACATATCTGCCGCTACTGATGAAAACCAATGAGTTTGAAACTGGTATACAGATGACAGTACACTACCTATGGAAAAATTTCCACCTTTTCCTGATAGCAGAATTTTTTGATCTCATATTAATGTTGGTGCATTAAATATGTGATAACATATCTTAAATTCGTTGAACACTGGCTGTATATTTAATGTGCATGGTCTTGTATGATTACATTAAATTTAATGGGATATATTATTCTAGATTGATGTAAAGGTACATTGATTTAGATCAATGTAAAAATTATTAAATTTAATGCATTACGTTAATTGAATTTAGGAAACGGTTTATGAAATTTGCTTTCAGCACATTTACTTTAAATTTAATGCACTTCCTTTTTACAGGGTGCTTAAGACGTTTCTGAAGGGACCCAGTAAAAAACGCGTGTTGAGTGGGAAAGTACATTAAGCGGAGTAACTATTTTGAGCATTTATAAAGTTATGTTATAATGATCTTATATATTTTTTTATTAAAGAGACTTTTGATAAATTAGTAATTACAAGACTATCGATTAGGCGTGAGCGAATATTTGCAATTGAGTTTGTTGGAAAAAAAACTCGACTCATCGAGTTCGAGTCTAGTTGAATAAACAAATATTTTTGGGATGAGCAGGCAGTTATCAGTGAATAGTATTATCTATCTACATTTCATCTGAAACTGATCATCTAAAGCGTAAAACCAGAGGCTGGCTGCTGCAGTGTGAGATAAATTGTAGGCGATGGTCAGTGTAAGGGGTGAGAGGTGTCGTATTAAGTGTGACAAAATGTTAAAGAATATGCCTTAAATCACAGAGACTGACTTATAACGACCTTGTACTTGTTTGTCTTAATTATAGTGTGTATTACTTTTAGACACAAACTACGTTTTCAAAACTAGTTATTTTATGAAGTTACCTTATACGCGCCCAAAAACAAATAAACTTTGTATCATATGTGACTAAATTTTAATAGCCCTAATTGGATTTTATAGAAAAACACATATTTAATATGGAGCTACTTTAAACAAAATATGTCTGGGATGAAGTATTGTCAAAATTAAGAAGTTTTATGTAGATTGGGTCGAGTCTTATGTTGCCACAGTGGTGCAATTTACAAAAAATGGGCAAAAAATTTTAATAATCTTATACATCTTGCATATGTAAGAAGATTCGTCTAGTTATTAAGATGTAAGCATTTAGAAGTATTATATCATTTCAAAAACAATCAAAACACGTTGTTTTTTTTAACATCCACGTATGAACCTAACCCCGAGAATACAAAAAAAAATCCTAATACATATAATAAATGGTTCAAGAAAAACAAGGAAAATATAAATACAGTGATGGAGAAAAACACTGGCTCTGAAATATAGCCTTTTATGAAAACGTATCTACGACACAAGGAGTGAAAGTTACGAGACAGTTGAAGGAAATATCAAGAACATATACCCGTCTGGCCTCAGAAAAAAAATAGACGAATCTCTTTATTAAGATGTAAGCATTTAGAAGTGTTTCCAACATTTTTGAACATTAACGTATCACACATATGTTTTACAGGTACGAACCTTGAAAGAAAGTTTAAAAATATCATTTCGAAAACAATTAAAACACGTTGTTTTTTTAACATACACTTATGAATCTAACCCCGAAAATACAAAAAAAATGTATTAATACATATAATAAATAGCCCAAGAAAAACAGGAAAAATATAAATACAGTGAGAGTGAAAACACTGGTTCTGAAATATAGCCTTTTATGAAAATGTATCTACGACACAAGGAGTCAAATTTACGAGACAGTTGAAGGAAATATCAAGAACATATACCCGTCTGGCCGCAGAAAAAAATAGACGAATCTCTTTATTAAAATGTAAGCATTTAGAAGTGTTTTCAACATTTTTAAACATAGACGTATTACACATATGTTTTACAGGTACGTACCTTGAAAGAAAGTTTAAAAATATCATTTTAAAAACAATCAAAACACGTTGTTTTTTAAACATATCTGTATGAACCTAATCCCGAGAATACAAAAAAAAAATCCTAATATATATATATATATATATATATATATATATATATATATATATATATAATAAATGGTTCAAGATATATATTATACATATAATAAATAGTCCAAGAAAAACAGGAAAAATATAAATACAGTGAGAGTGAAAAACACTGGATTTGAAATATAGCCTTTTATGAAAACGTATCTACAACACACGGAGTCAAAACTACGAGACAGTTGAAGGAAATATCAAGAACATATCATTTCAAAAACAATCAAAACACGTCATTTTTTAACATCCACGTATGAACCTAACCCCAAGAATACAAAAAAAATATATTGATGCGTATATATATATTGATGCGTATATATATATATATATATATATATATATATATATATATATATATATATATATATATATATACCATGGTGCAATATTTAATAATATTATTTCTTATAAAAAGTAATACTGGAAATTGAAAATAATATTAAAAGTTAATTATCATATAGCATTCAACTATTTAGGCACAACAAATTATAAATTACAAATACGAGAATATGAAAAACTACTGAATAACTTTTGCACCAGGCTAAATATCTTAATTGCTATATTCTAATAATATATTCAAAAGCATCTATTAGAGCAATACTTAAGAAGGGCGATAAAACGTGCTGCTCCAATTATAGGGGTATATCCCTTATTAACACAGCATACAAAGTCTTCCCTCTAATGATCTTAGAACGATTGACTGCGTGTGTGGAGTATCAAATAGGAGATTATCAGTGTGGATTTTGAAAAAACCGCTCAACTGTAGATCAGATATTCACGATTAGGCAATTAATGGAGAAATGTTGGGAATACAACAAAACATTGCACCAGCTATTTATAGATTTTAAACAAGCATACGATAGCATCATAAGAGTGGATTCGTGGAATGTCATGGCAGAACTGGGCATACCGAAGAAGCTAATTAACCTCACCAAAATATGTGCAGAGGAAGGAAGATTGTCAACCTTCTTTTAAATCAACAGTGGTTTTAAACAAGGCGATGCGCTATCTCCACTCCTCTTTAACGTCGTCTTGGAGAGCATCGTGCGAAAAACCAACACAAAAACGCTTCTCTTTAGAAATCAAGGTCCGCGCATCATACTGGCGTTCACTGATGATATCGATATTGTAGATAATACAACTACCAGAGTCAAGGAAGAGTTCTTCAAACTGGAAAATGCCGCAGAGAAAGTTGGCCTACGAATCAACGAAGAAAAAACAAAATATATGGCTACAACAAGAACGGAACGGCGAGACAGAATAGGACAGAACGTGACTATGGACCATTACAATTTTGAAAGGGTCCATCAGTTTAAATATTTAGGAGCTACGATCACCTCTGACAACAACAATGCACAAGAGATTAACAACAGAATACACGGAGGCAACCGCTGCTGGTATGGGCTGCAAAAGATAATGAAATCGAAAAATATCCCGCCGCACGAAAATAAGAATATATCAAGTAGTTATAAGACCGGTAATGACATATGCATGTGAAACATGGACGTTGACAAAACAAAATGAGAATAGACTGAAAATCGCAGAAAGAAGAATGCTTAGCGGGATATACGGACCGGTCGGGGACAACACCACACAGCAATATAGAACGAGAACAAACAAAGAATTGGAGGAACTATACAACCAGCCAGATATAGTGAAAATAATAAAAGCAGAAAGGTTAGGATGGGCCGACCATGTTATGAGATAATATCAACGTATCGTCAAGTTGGTGTGGGAAGAGAACCCAGAAGGAAAGCGGCCGCTAGGAAGACCAAAGATGAGGTAGAGAGATAACGTCGCAGCAGACTTACAAACCCTAAACGTCGAACGCGCGGAGGAACTGATGATGGATCGCAGCAAGTGGAGGCAGATTGTGAAGTCAGCAAAGACCCACCCCGGGTTGTAATGCTAGAGAGAGAGAGAGAGAGAGAGAGAGAGAGAGAGAGAGAGAGAGAGAGAGAGAGAGAGAGAGATCTATTACAGCATATTTTAATTGTGACCACAAATTTTCGTTTAAGTTTTGGTCAAGAGTTTGTATCGGCCACTGTAATACTTAAAAATCCTGGGAAATGAGTCAGTTCTTTACTATTTTGGTTGTTTGTTTTGGATTATTGTTCCGCTGGAAAGTAACTTCATTTATCGGATGAGACATGTTTAAAACAAATTGTGTTTTTAAATATCTAGATCCATTTCTTTATTCATATTTCTGACTATGTTGTTAATAGTACCCAGCTAATAAGTCATCATACATCTCCAAAGTATAATATTACCTCCCCCATTCTTTACAATCGAATGAAATTTACTTGAGTTATTGCCTCATCTTACCTTTTCCATTTCCACTCGCGATCTATCCAGCCATTATACTTTTTTACAAAGTTTATTCTTGTCAAATTTTATTCAGAGTGTAAAGCAACGATGGCGAGAATGTTAAGCTTTAAGGATGTATCTATATTTTAAAACACAGTTTGATTGAAACTAGGTAGTATGATCCAAATATGCAGCCAAAATAGTAAAAAACTGGCCTATTTTTCAGGTCTTTTAGGTATTATACTAGTCAACAATGTCCTGACCTAAACCCAATCCACAATTTGTGGATAAATAACTATGATTCTCCCATATCTTCGTTAAACGAAATATGGGATCGCCAAAAAATTAAAAGCTTCTGGGTAGGTTATCAGCAAGTGTAACAATTAAGATACTAAGCCTGCAAAAATGATTCAACAACTTCCCATATTTTGGCATTTGTAATCCATAATTTGTTGTGTCTAAATACTTGATAATAAATGCTACATATCGAATAATTTTTATATTATTTTAATTTTCCTGTGCAAGTATTGCTTTCTTGGATTAAGTAATATTACTAAGGATTAGTTCTGTATTCCATAATATTGTATGTTTATAAACAGTCAACGGGATCATATTTAAAGATTCTATTTAAAACACATATTTAACGGAAAAGAGATCTAATACCTGATATGTGGTTACTCATAAATTATTGTTCAAATATTTGAATTTTGGACTACAAATCGTTAAAATACACGTTTCTTATTAGGAAAACCTATGTTGCGGTGTGATGGACGACCCAACAATTTGAAAAAAAGCGGATCTACGTTCCGTTTACGTCAATATATGATGTAACTTCAAAATAGTGTAATTATTTTAAATACATTAAACTCTAATATGGTATTTTTATATTATTATCATTACGGATTAATTTTTAAAAGTTATACGTTTTTTAGGGAATTTGCAATTTTTGCCACAATTCGGTTTTATCTGACGGAAAACCGATTTGTGTGAAAAACCGATCAGCAGGTATTAAATCGTTTTTGCATGCCGTAATTTTTTTGGCTTTGAAGTAATTCCGATTTACAATTTAATACTAATTACAATTTATATTCTTTTTTTAACAAGATTTTAATTTATTGTTTAAATATACGATCTGATGATCGAGACTGCGCTGTGTTCAGATATTTTATGCGATGTCCTGTTTGAATTGTTCTGTTAAATAGTCTGTTTAAGAATTCTTTTTGTTTGGGGCTCGCTCCCTTTAAGGCAGTGCCGTATCGGCTCTGTGCACAACATCACCAACTAATGCATGAACTAAAGGGGGATATTTGCGTATAATATAATGGAAATTGGCAATTAAAAATTATATATTTTTTAATGGATTCAAATAAATCTTCTAATATCACTTTCAATATTTTATTAAAATATTCACTAATAAATCAGGAGGTATCAACAGTTTTTCTTCTTACTTACTAATTTAATATCACTATTCAAGTTTTTTAATGTTAGTTCCCCTCGTCTCTATGTTCATGTCCTAGTCATATTCTATTTCTGTATCTAAATTATCATTTTACAGTCATAGGCGTACTAACAAATATAACTTATAACTGTTGATTTACATGATTACTGAAATGAAAAAGTGTGTATTTATGGAACAATATGACAATATGAACAAAGCTAATGATTTCTGTAAAAAGTAAAATT
The DNA here is from genome assembly GCA_034092305.1 of Diaprepes abbreviatus. NCBI lineage: Eukaryota > Metazoa > Arthropoda > Insecta > Coleoptera > Curculionidae > Diaprepes > Diaprepes abbreviatus. Next base: position 1,149,272 of record JASJET010000070.1, read on the forward strand.
TTAGAGTTTCGAAGATTAAGACACGCTTTTGTTTGAGCCGATTGGAATATAAATTTACTTAAAATATAACCTTTTCTTAAAAGACTATTAAATATTAGACTATAATTATCTATTAATCCAAAACAGTAACTTAAAAATATAGTAATTTAATAATTCATAATTTGTAGTAACAGTGGGTTTACAACAATATCTTCTTTTAAGGTTCTACTCTTGACACAATTTAATGAAAAGAACATTCATGTGAAAAATGTCATGAAATGGTTATAAAAGATCAGCAATTGCCAAAAGAAACATCAAGGAATAAAAAGTACGAAATTAAATTTATTAATATAATAAATATTTTTTTATTATCTATATTTTCCTCTTTTAATTTCAAAAAAATACTGACAACTGCAGTTTTTTCCTGTTTCCCTAACAGGGGGCTAAAATTTCAGACATGTCAGGAAAATTCCTGTTATCTGGTAACCCTACCCTTAGCAAACTTTATATAAACCTATTATAAACAATTAAAAAGTAAAATAGCATGAATGGAAATTTAATACCAGAAATCCAGCTAGTATCATATGTAATATATTCTTCTACAAACTACAAATAATTGTAACTATTAAAACGATTTTGAAAATAAAACTTCTTTTAAAGAGTCTCATATTACGGCACAAGTAACCTGAATAATTTCAGAAACACTGTTTACCGACTCGAAATTCGTACTGTTGCTTTCACATGCTGATTTCATCAGTTAAATATCACAATGTTATTTCCAACCTGGTAATAAGGATATAGCTGTACACATTTCAGTATCGTGTTTCCTGATTATTGACCTAACAGCAGCGAAGGGCTCTTTAAATTCACCAGGAAAATATTTTTAAAAAGTCAGGATCATTTTCTCGCATTTCTTGAATTAAATTATTAGTATGTCCAATCCTTTCTCTAAAGTTTTCCTCAAATATAGACCGAATATATCAATAATCTCCTTACATTTTGTAACTTTTTTTCTAGATTACAATACTGCCGCAATTAATGTTTTATTTTGCTTCATTTTAATTTTTAGATAAAATATAAACAAAAATCCAAATAAAAGTTAGGTTAAGACAAAAAAAACACACCCCATATGACAGCGGAACCAAATATCCCGTGTGGACGATACATTTTTAACTTAAAAGGGCGTAATACGCCTACGTTCAAATTTTTCGTGTCGTGTGGACTCGCCCTGAGCGAATAGGGAGATATAGAACATGTAATTTGTATCGAGACCACAGAAAGGGTACGAAAATAAAACTGGTATGAAAACTAAGATTATAAATATTGAAAGATTGAGGGGAAGGCTGGTATGATGTGAAAATAAGAAGCAATCTGTAAGTGCCTAAGAGAAACACCCCAGTGAAAACAACTTAAGAAATATACTTGTTAAAATAAGTTTGTAGAAATACTACTAGTATGGTAGACTTCCACTTCCCTTCATACACGGCGGCGAGTACTTTATAATTGATGTAAGGCGTGGTCAAAATACATATGAAAAACTTTGATGGAGCCATGCCGTTTTATCGGCTACGAAAAGCCACTGGGCGCCTAGATTATACAGCCCTTTAAATTGTGCAAAATCTTATAGCCAGATTCATTAAGAAGTTTTAAGACTTAGACCCGATCTAGTTGCCTTGGAAATTAGATTTTCTAGATGACCAGTTTTGTTTTTTTTAAGATATTGTTTTAATTGAATTTTAAAAGTTGAAAACTTGCTTGACTTATTGTTATCCTTGTCAATTTAAATTCTCTACTGTCAATCTAGACCGGTTTTAAAGTTAAACCATGTTAGTGAATTAGGGGGTTAATGTTCTGAAATTTGAATATTTAGCACCGATATCGGGGTTTCCAATACGACAACTTTATCTGCACCACAAAATTAATGAAAGGAACAATAAAAGAAAAAAAATATGGCCTGGCGCATCTCAGACACTAACTTCTTCAGGGTTTTTTCTATTGTTTTTAATTCTCCCTATATTATCTTATCGTCTCATTTCAATTATTTATTTAAAAGCAACTTTATTATATTTTTTAATTGGAAAGCATGTTGAAAAATCAGAGATTAAATTTTACATTTTTTTGTACTCCATTAGTAAAGGTAGTTTTACTGTATTAACTTTGTTGAAAGTATTTTCTAAATCTAGTAGGATTTTTAAAATCTGGAATATTAAAAGAGGAGACATGTGATATATTTATTTTGAGTTATGAATATCTATTCAACGATACCCCATTCGATTGGATAACGGTCTCTTTTTAATTTGAGATCATATAAATGCAAAATTTCTAATGGGCAAAGTTAAAGGTTGGGACATACATATTGATGGACTAACGGAGATGAAGAATTATTAAGGGTTTCTAGTGGATATGAAACCCTAAAAATTATTAAATCTAATCGGTGGACGCGTTAAGTAAGATGTACACCTAAAGGCTACTTGATTGAAGGACCTATTGCTTGCTCGAGAATATAAGTACCATGTAGTTTAATTTTTTTCTCGAAATAGGAATAGGTGCAACTCGATTATTAAGTAATTATGCAATAAATAAAAATCTAACGTCATTATACAAAAAAAATATTCTATCACAACGTTTATTAAAAAACAATTTTTTTAGAAAAAATGCATTTTTTTCAAAGGGAAAACAATTTTAGAAAAAAAAACAAAAAAATTGTTTAACACATAATTTTAAATAAAAATTAATATTATTAAATACCTACTTACCTTTTAAATATTATGATGGCCTTTTCAAATTTTCCTAAAAAATCTTCAATATTCAATAGACACAAAAAATGTTTTCACGATAAATATTTTCAAAAAAACTGAAAATGTCACATTTCAATTCACCAAACGAAATAAAAAAATCTTTTTTGTAAAAAAGATTTTTAATTAATAAATATCAACAATTACCAAAATATTATTATTTAAATTCGTATTTCCCACGTAAAAATCTTCGTCTCTTCGTCGTACAACCGGCAACGATGGGCGAACAAACTGTAGTAAGCAAGAAATCCCAGTTAGCCATGCCGGTAAAACATCTGAGCATCAACGATCTGACCCGCTAGTGCGGCCTTTGTCTAATACGCGGAATTTGATTCTATTTCATTCCAATGACAACTTTCCTAAACTATCTCACTTTAATCAAATTTTGCTTATGCAACGAACTGAGAGAGAAACTGTTTGGGTGAGCTCGGATCGCGGTAAATACATTACTGCAGTTTATATAAGGACGTCGAGGATTGGATGTGATGTTCTGGGCTCATGATTACACGATGAGATGCGTGCGCGTTGTAGTCGATTTGGTGCATTTTTCAGTAATAACATATTTATCGGGTTTCGGTCATAGTAATGATTATGCTGTGTATCGCTAATAAAGACAATACTGATGATAATATCTATAATATTTCCGATAAATTAGCACTTGGTGGTAGTGACGATAAGAAATTCTACGTTTCAATAACAGATTTTCTAGGCTGATAGTAAAACACAAGGAAAAATTTAATATAAAATCCGACAACGTTGTGGCGTCAGAATACTGTTCAGTAGAAGGATTTTGCATTCAATTTCTTTTTTGTTTGGTTAGGTTAAGTGACTGAAATTGCCAATTTGATAGGGTGATGGACTTTGCAGAAGTGGCGTCCGTTAGAAAAAAGGTTGCGGATAAGTAGGCTTAACATGAAAAATGGATAAGTAAGTATGGTATTGATTTTGTAGAATTTCGTAGAAAACGTAACCTTACATCTTGTTTGTTTTTTGCAGCTTAGTTATTTATTAATAGTTTTTTCAAGAGGGTGGACGGGGGGATAAGGGAGAAAAATGATTATATCAGCTAAATTTTTTATCACGACCGAGAATATTATTGCTTTTCTCGTTCAGGCAGAGCAGAACCAATATAATAAGTAAGTTATCTTGACAAAAATTCCTTCACAAGGTTGTTAGATTTTCTGTTACCATGTTCGACACTGAATTACTAATGAACCATATATATATATATATATATATATATATATATATATATATATATATATATATATTATATATATATATATATATATATATATATATATATATATATATATATATATATATATATATATATATATATATATATGTTTATGCGGCTTTCACGGATTCCTCCGTGTGAGATGCAACAGCAGTGGATATATCCACATTATGCCGTTGTAGTGCTGAAATCACATTCAGCAAACAGACAACTATATGCAGCTCCGGGTATGAATAAAGTAAAATGCGAACAGTAAATTTAAACTTCTCTTCATCATATCCTTTCTGTGTTAGAGGTTGCACAGTTAGAAATAACTGTTATAAAACAGCATGCAAATACTGAACGCGTTCAGTATTTGCATGCTTCCTTCCGATCTGTCCTTTGCATAGCCAGGTGCATGTCGGTACCCTGATGAGTCTAGTAGAGACGAAACATGTAACTCCGCAGTATCACTGTGGCGGGGAGGGTAAGTTTTGACTTTCTTCTCGGTATGGTGGAACAGGTAGGCCATCATCTCGATGGTGGTGCGTTTTATAACAATTTATTCTAACTGTGCAACCTCGTAACACAGAAGGGATATGATGGAGAGAAGTTTACATTTACTGTTCGCATTTTACTTCATTCATACCCGGAGCTGCATATAGTTGTGTGTTTGCTGAATGTGATTTTAGCACTACAACGGCATAATGTGGATATGTCCACTGCTGTTGCATCTTACACGGAGGAATCCGTGAAAGCTGCATAAACATATATACGCCATCCGGCGGGAGGTCGGCGAAGCCGCGTTCAGTATTTGCATGCTTCCTTCCGATCTGTCCTTTGCATAGCCAGGTGCATGTCGGTACCCTGATGAGTCTAGTAGAGACGAAACATGTACCTCCGCCGTATCACTGTGGCGGGGAGGGTAAGTTTTGAGTTTCTTCTCGGTATGGTGGTACAGGTAGGCCATCAGCTCGATGGTGGTGGAATAGGATGAATTGCGTTTTATAACAATTTATTCTAACTGTGCAACCTCTAACACAGAAAGGAGAGAAGTTTACATTTACTGTTCGCATTTTACTTCATATATATATATATATATATATATATATATATATATATTTATATATATATATATATATATATATATATATATATATATATATATATATATATATATATATATACATACAGGATGACCCATTTTAAAAGACGCACGCAAACAACTTTAATGCGAAGGTCTAAATCAAAAAAAGTGCAGGAACAAAAGTTTTTAATTTCGATGGGGAGATCAAGTAATCACCTTCAATTTCATCTTGGGCTTGATCTTCAAGGTCATTTCAAATTCAAGTGGACTTGTTTAAATGGGATTCCCTATTTTTCATTATGGAAATGGAAAGTGGAGAGAATTTCCTAGCCATACAAAGGTCATTCGAAGGTGACCGATTTTAAAAGGCGCATATAACTCTAATGAGAACGCCTAAACCAAAAAAGTGTAATGGTTTAAAATAAATTATTTTCGTGAAAACTTTTATGTTTACTCTATTTGCGTAAATATAGGTTTCATAAAAGTTCACCGACTGGTAATTTTGACATTTTAACCTTCAATTGACTTCCGTATGTTATTTCTACGGTTGGATAGGATATTTTCTTCACTTTTCATTTCTGCAATAAAAAATGGGGAACCTCATGTGAAAAAAATCAACTTGACCTTGAAATGACTTTGAATGTCAAGCCCAAGGAGGTAGTCTCGTGACTGGACTAGTTAAGAAAAAGCCAACTAAACCGAGAGGTTTAAGGTACTATTGTGGGGCTGCAGTCAGAAGGATGGTCGGCCAGAAAAGAAAACTTTTTTTCGCTTTCGAAAAGTTTTATTTCCTTCATCAGGACTTCTACAAAGAGAAAATAACCTTCCTTAATTCTTCTTCTTCTTCTACCTTCTATAATAGGTCCCTGACCTGTTCCTTCTTCGATTTTCCTCATTCTGGACTTAAATTATCGCTCCACCTTTTCCGTGGTCGACTTCTACTGCCTGTACCACTAGGCGATTTATCTCGTGCGATCCTTACCAGTCTATCCTCTGTCATTCGGCTTATGTGTTTGTTCCATTGTGTCTTACGTTGTAGGACCCACTCATTAATGCAGTCTGTGTTGCATGATTGCCTGATGTTATCGCTTCTTTCTCTGTCTAGTAGCGTTTTTCCTGTTATTCGTCGAAGTATTCTCATTTCTGTAGTCTCCTATAGTTGTTTCGTTTTTGTCGTCTCTAGCCGTATTTCTGAGGTGTATGTCATAATAGGTCTAATTGTGGTTTTGTAGATCCGAACCTTTGTTTCTTGTTGTAAGTGTTTGTTTCGCCAGATCACGTAGTTGAGGCAACCCGCCACTTTGTTTGCTTTGGCCATCTGCCCTCTTACTTCATCTTCGATGTTACCATAACTAGTTATGTCGATTCCTAGATATTTGAAACTCATTTCCTGTTGTATTATTTGATCGTCTAGTTCTAGTTTGCATCGGAGGGGTTCTTTTGAGGTTGTCATACATTTAGTTTTTTCGGCTGAGATAATCATATTATATTTTCTTCCCGTAAGATTAAAGGTATTTAACAATCTCTGGAGGTCGTCTTCATTTTCGGCACATATCACAGCGTCATCAGCGTAACAGAGAATTTTTATTTCTGTATCACCCATTTTATATCCTCTACCAAGTCGCACCTCCTTTATTATTTCGTCCATTATCATGTTAAACAACAAAGGACTAAGCGAGTCTCCCTGTCTAATACCGCTGTTGACTGGTATGGGTGTTGATAATTTACCGTTAGTGCGAATCTGAACTTTATTGTTTGCGTATATGTTTTCGATGGTCTGAATTATATTGATAGGGATATTTCTCTTATATAACAGGTGGATTACGTCATCTAGCTTTATGCGATCGAATGCTTTTGTTATATCTATAAAGCATAAAAATGTTGGTTTATTGTATTCTATAGATTTTTCGACTATCTGTCGTAGAATAAATACTGCATCCACGCAAGACCTTCCTGATCTAAATCCCTGCTGTTCATCTTCCAGTGTTGTAACCGAATTAATTTTATTTTTGATTACTTTCGTAACGAGTTTCAGAGTTGTGTCCAGTAGATTAATACCCCTGTAGTTCCCTGGTTCTTGTTTGTCACCTTTCTTAAACATAAGCATCATTGTGCTGGTTCTCCACCTATCTGGTACTTTGGATTGTGTCAGAATTTTTCGAATGAAACTTGTGAGTTCCTGTGTTAGTCGCTGTCCTCCGTATTTCAACAATTCGTTATGAATTCCGTCTTGTCCGGGAGACTTTCTATTTTTTAAGGATTTTAGAGCTTTCTCTACTTCTTGAATGGTGACTTCCACATTATTCCTTATTGCTGGTATGTTGTTTTTTCCAATGTTAGCATCTCCCTCAAATAATTTTGTTAGGTAGTCTATCCATTTTTCTTCTGATATTTTGTTTATTTCGGAGAGTTCAGATATTTCTTTGCGCTGTTGTCTTATCAGTCGCCACATTTGTTTTTGTACATTATAGAAGTCTCCTTCCATTCTTTTATAGAACTGCTCCCAATGTTCACTTTTTAGTTGCCTGACTAGTAAATTAGTTTCGTTACGAATTAGTTTGTATGCTTCCGGCGTTTTTGACGTTCTATATGCTAAATATGCTTTTCTTTTTTCGTTACACTTATCTTTAACTTCTTTACGGAACCATGGAGTTTTATTAGGATTTTTGTTGTTGATTGTGATTGTATGTGTGCCCAATGACTCATTTGAAGCATCTTCTATGTTTCCCTTAATTTTTTCCCAGCTATGATTTATATCTTCCTCTTCATTTATTGGTTTTCTTTCAATTTTTTCCATCAATCTTTTTTGATATAATTCTTTCGTTGACGTATGCCACAGAGAGTCTATGTTCTTTTTTTGTATCCTAACCTTTTCCAGCTGCTTTTTCTTTTGTGTAATCTTTATTCGAATTTTTGATAGAACTAATTTATGATCGTTTCCTGCATTAACAGAGTTCAATGTTCTAATATCCAATATCTGGGTGGGATGTATAACTCGGTTACTAACTATAAAGTCAATCATAGATTTGTGTCCCCTTGTATTTTCAAAGGTGTATTTATATGTATCTTTGTGTTGAAAGAAAGTATTGTTTATCCTTAATTCGTTGTAGGAACAGAAATTTATCATTAGTTCTCCGTTGGTGTTGTGATACTGTTCGTTGAAGCGTTGTTTAATTCCGGGGATTATTTGGTTTCCTATACGGGCATTAAAGTCTCCCAATAAAATAATAGCTTCCTCACCAGGTATTGAGTCTAAGGTGGTTTGCAAGTTCTCGTAGAATGCTTCTACCTTGTGTTTTGGTTTTCCGTCTTCTGGGCTGTAAACGGACAAGATGTTTAGTTTTTTATGTTCCATTAATAGTTTTATAGAGACTATCCTTTCTGATATATATTGGCATCTTTCTATGTTATTTTTATATTTCTTGTGGATTAGTATGCCTACTCCCGCCTTGGCTCGTTGTTCTTAATTTACTCCACTATGTATTAGTATATATGTAGTTTCCGTATTCTTGGAGACCACAAATTTCAATCTTTTTCTCGATTAGCTCTTTAACTACTTCCTGATCCTTTGTGTTGAAAGATTTTATTCTAGATTCTTTTCTTATAAAATAAAAATAAAGAAAAAAGACCTCCCAAAGTGACTATATATGAAATGCCAAGTTTTCTTCAATAGAGACAGTCATCACATAATTTAAAAAGAAATTTCTAGCACGTCGATGCCGTTGAAACGCCATTTTAAATTCATGAATGAAATTGACAATTGACAGTTAACGCCAAAAGCCCGGTTTAATCGATAAAGTTTACACTGCCCAAGAATAGGTAATCGTTCTGGGCGCGGAGGTAACAGTTCTTGAAAAGTATTATGTTATTAAATGAAAAGCAGATGAAAAATGAAGATTATGATTTAAATTAGTCATAATTATTAAAGCGTAATGTAATTCAGAAATCAAGAAAGGCGAACTCCGCACCCAGTTGGACAAGTTTGATAATAATATTCAGAACAGTGACTAAAAAGTATCCGATTGCGAAAAATGAACAGTGAAGGACCGATTTCTATTGCTTTCTAGTTGTAGCAAGTAGTTATATATTATGTTGAGGTTTTCTATGTCTCCTCTTTTATTCATGGAAAGTGGTTCGTTGTTTATGTGAACCATTTCTAGGAAGACACAAGTAGAGTCGCGCGATCGTTTTAATTTGTTTGGTCGCAATTTTAATGGAAGTTCCATTTTGGAAAAATTTTTTAACTTTAGGAGTTAAATTTTCAATAAAGGGCAGCGACATGTAGGTATCTTGTTGACCCTGGTAGTGATAATTGAGTTGTTTATGTATGTATTAATCAAGGTTGACTCACCCTTTCAAAAATGTTCTCAGGTATATCATATTGTGTGCTGTATAAGAATTTATTGATCTGTCGCAATTTGCAATGCCCCTGGTGGTAAGGACTTGCAGCTAGCGATCTATTTTCGACCACCGTAGTAAATGTATGGAAGTTTCGTCCCAATACCGGTGATGGACCCATCAGTCGGATCCACCGGTATCTTTCCCAGACATCCTTGTACTTTCCACAAACTTGGACCTCTATTAAAGTCCAGTTTTGCCGGAAAGCGGTGGTGAAATGTTATGTTCCACAACAGATCATAGAAAGCTGGCATGAATTTTATAAGATTATTGTTTTAAGCTGTTGTAAGCTATCATTTCTAAAGTCTGGATGAGTAACTTTAATTGCCCTCCTTTTCATTCCCAATATGAGGTTGGTTCCTTCAAAAATGAAAACAGCGGCTGTGATATAATTTCTAAGTTGTTTATAAAAGTTGTACTGATCCTGCTTTTTGGTACGATGATACCGGTTAAAAGCTCGATTTCGTGATTTTATTATTAGTTTTATGTTATCTGTTATCCACGGACAATATTGTTTTTTAGCCTTTCAGACCCTCTACATCAGTTTCAGGCAAAATGAAGAGATGTAATATTTTTGGTTTGCCATATTGGATTTTTTAAAAATAATTTTATATTCGTATATAACGAAAACTCCCTCATACCAAATTTGGAGAAAATCGGGTAAAATTAATTTTGTTGTCCCCCATATTATCAGCGTCATCTTAGATTTTACTGAATCAATTTCGGCCAAAATAATATGGGACCATCGCAGTAACTTCCTGAACATAATGCAAAAAATTTCGTTCAAATCAGTGCTGCAGTTTCGGAGTAATCGAAGTACATACATAAAAAAAGCGGCCGAATTTAGAACCTTCTTCTTTAAGAAGTCGATTAAAAACGTAAGTAACCTTCATCAAAGGGAAGGGCATACGTACTAACCACGAATATCCAGTTTGCACTAAAACATATTTATGAAAAATGCTTCTCTATACATAAGGTTATACTAAATGAGTTAAGAGTTTACCGCAGAGCTATTGAGCAAAAATCGATAAGCTTGTCACCGACAGATCAAACGAATATTGGGTCATGGAAGAGAACAAAACACGTCATTCATCATATTGCATCGCTGAAGCAGATGGAGACCGTGAAGCTTCGAAAGATCACAGATTCGGTGTTGTGACGACCTTAAAAAAATAGGAGGTCTAAACTGCTATCACGCGGCACAAAATAGAGAGACCTAAAAAAATATTACAGAGGCTTGTAACCAATGAGTAGACAACAGCTGAGGAAGAGACTTTGATGGTTTACTTGACCACACCTTATTTCTCTGCAGTTTGGTTTATCCATTCCTTGCTAATATCCTAAGAATTACTTTTAATATTTTTTCTTTCTCTAAGAAATAAGAATAATCATTGATGAAAAAAAATGCAAAAAGAGCGATTTTCTGGAAACACCCGAATTGGTTGACGTAAATTAATACTCGAAAAATCAGAATATTTTTATACACTTTTAATAATTAAATCAGAATTATCCCAAGTTCTTCGAAGTACTTATTACGTACGTATATAAAATTTCTTAATACTTAGCCTTGAAATTAAACTGTATTAAGATCAGTAACTTTTTAAAATAATCTCGTTCTACTGTGCCTCATATTTACTTACATGGAAATTTGTTTCTTTGTCATGGTTTTTTACAACTAATATTTAAATAAAAATGGCTTTATATAAAAGTAATTTGTTGAAATAATAAATCATATCGCTATTTTGTTACTCACCGATAATCAAGCTCTAAGAGTCTAGTAGCGAAACATAAAAAGTTCTAAGGTCCACCACATTTCTCGTGAGTAGTCTGGCCATAAAAATTAGTTATTAAATTTGGCATTTTCACCTACAAATATCAGTAAGTCTTTACTACTTAAATAGGATGCAAATTGGCTGTTATGCGGGTCAAAAATATGGCAGCTACTATTTACATTCAACAACGTAACGGTTAAGTTATATTAAGCCATAATAGGCTAAGAAAAAAGACTGGAAATAATTTTTCCAGAGGATACAAAACTACTTTATTTATATATATATATATATATATATATATATATATATATATATATATATATATATATATATATATAGAGAGAGAGAGAGAGAGAGAGAGAGAGAGAGAGAGAGGGGAATAAAAAGGAGGGCAATTAAAATAACTCATCCAGACTTTAGAAATGACAGCTTACAACTGCTCAAAACTAATACCCGCTTTCGATGATCAATAAATTCTTATGTATGACATACCAGTGAACATTTTTGACAGGGTAAGCCAACCCTCTTTGATAAAAACACAAACCACCCAATTATCACTACCAGTTGAAGACAACAAGGTGGTTCAACAATCTACCTACTTGTCGCTTCCCTATATTGAAAATCTAACTCCTAGGCTTAGGCGTTTCAACGACGTTTACGTGCTTAAAAATCAGTTTCTTAATTAATTAGATAAATTTTGCCTTGTAAAACATTCCTTTTAATATTATGTGATCTTAGTGTTAAGTGCTAATGACTGTATCTGTTGAACAAAACTTGGCGTTTCATATATACTCACTTTGGCAAGTCTTTTTTCTTTATTTTTATTTTATAAGAATAGACTTCAGGAAGGTTATTTTCTCTTTTGTAGAAGTCCCAATGAAGGGAATAAAATTTCTCGAAAGCCTAGCCAAACATCCTTTTGACTCCAGCCCCACAAAAGTCCCTTAAACGTCGCGTTCTATATATATATATATATATATATATATATATATATATATATATATATATATATATATATATATATATATATAGAGAGAGAGAGAGAGAGAGAGCGCCTTTGATTCTAATTAATATATATTAAACCAGGAATATCCAATAATTTTTCTAATTTGACATGTACTACAGAAAATAAGAGGGCTTTCAATACCTTTTGCAAGTGTGTAAAAGGATATTTCCATTATTTTACTTGGTATTATTTTATTGGACATCTACTGGTGAAATGGATGTTTTTTTTGTCCCAAATATCTTCTACAATTTATAAGCGAGGCGTACCAATAGAGGATAGGATGTCATCTATTGTATCATGTGAGTGTCAACTACTGGTGTATTAGCATCACTCTTCCATCAATCAAAGGCAGTATGTTGCAATACACGGAAGTAAACTTCAGACTAAAAGAAAAGGAATAGGAGTCGGACGAATATGACCAGTAAAGAAGCCTTACCTACCAACATCCATTATCTGATAAAAGATCTCCAACGACCAAATTCCTTTGAAGACCTGGATGATAATATCATTAAATTTTGTTGAGCGAAATCCTGACGTCACTACTAGAATTACTCCAAATATAACCATCAGCAGAGTCCAGTAACCGATGAAGCTACAATAATGGTTTGAAGAAGTGCAGATTTATGTAAATGTGTTAGAAATTTTTAAATTGTCCTAAGTGGATTTTTAAATCTTGACTAAAAAGGAATCAAGACAATATACGAACAGTGCTGGAAACTTGTCATAACAAGTATTATTTCTTTATGAAATAATTCCACAGAAAATAAGTAACATTATTCCAAAAATCGAAAAATTGAAAGTGGCTGGATACCAACGGAGATATTTTAGGAATATATTCCCAATGTTTATCGATAATGTCGGTAGGAATGGAGAAAGTTCAAATTCAAGCAGTGACAGTGCGAAAGAACATAAAGAAGGTGACTACAATATAGAAAAAGAAGAAGAAACACGAAAATATCTATATTGATATGACAGCTTGTAATGAACGAGAACGACATTAGTGTCATTAAAATGTCCGAAATTCCAGAAAAACTAGAATTTGACAGATAACTGACACAAGTGTCAACTACTGAAACTTTTGGTGTCATCTACTGGTTCACTTTAAAAAATTAATGCCATCTATTGGTGAGCTATTATTTCAGCTTTTATCAGTTTAACTGTTTTAAATGCCAGTTATTTTTGTTTGGTTTAATACTATGTAGACATTAAGCAAGACGTTACAAAATAAATTTTAATTTTTTAAAAAAATAATTATATATATATATATATATATATATATATATATATATATATATATATATATATATATATGTATATATGTATATATGTATATATGTATATATGTATATATGTATATATGGTGCATATATCCACTGCTACTGCATCTCACACGGAGGAATCTGTGAAAGCCGCATAAACATATATAGGCTATTCGGCGGGAGGTCGGCGAAGCCGTGTTTAGTGTTACATACTTATTTCCGATCTGTCCTCTGCACAAACAAGTGCATCGCGGTACCCTGATGAGTCTTGTAGAGACGAAAAATGTATCTCTGCCGTATCACTGTGGCGGGGAGGATAAGTTTTAACTTTCTTCTCGATATGGTGGTACAGGTAGGCCATCATCTCGATGGTGGTGGAATAGGATAAATTGTGTTCTGTAGCAATTTATTCAATATACTGTGCATCCTCTTACACGGAAAGGATATGATGGAACGAAGTTTGCATTTACTGTTCCCATTTTTCTTCATATATATATATATATATATATATATATATATATATATATATATATATATATATGTATATATATATATATATATATAATATCGCATTTTACTTCATATACATATATATATATATATATATATATATATATATATATATATATATATATATATATATAAGCTTTGAAATGCCTATTTGTTTGTTGAAATCTTTAACGTGGTTACCGAGATAACTGAAGAAAATATAAAAAAATTACGAGTTTTACAAAAAATTGTTAAAGTCACAAACCTACGGATAATACACACACTGTAATGAGAGAATGCTCTCCCGAATGAAAAATTCCATTTGCATTTTTTTTCAGTCTTTACCATCTGAAGAAGGCACTGTGTATCGAAACAATTGTTATGGTTTTTTAAATATTAAAAATAAAGAATAGTGGAAATTTATAACCAGTGTGTTATTATCATTAGTTGCAATGAATTTCCATCCAGTATCAGCTAAATTTATTAACTTATAAATATCTGACTTTGGATATATGGGCTATTCTCTGTAAATACATAAATGGTTGTCCAAACCAACTTTTCCAAAAAGTATTGCTATATCATAAATTAAAATATATCAGAACTAAAACATAAGAATATTTTTTTTAGTATAAAGGGTATAAATTATAATTTTTTATCTAAAATTTCCCAAACCAGCACAAAAACAGTCCTCTGTACTCTCCCACTTCCAGAATTAACAATTTGAGATTTTATTTTAAGATATTTATTTATAATATAGAATTTTGTACATAATATTTAAAAATACAATTAATTGATTTTCTTTCTAAATAAATAACACTTAAAATCGATTTATTTCATTTCATTCATTTGATCAAATTTTGTCTGAACTTTTAAAGCACAGTATCCCGCCAAAAATCAATACCAAAAATACAATTTTTCACTTTGCCTCTCCATGTAGTCCTGTGTATACAGGAGAACAACTAGTAGACCCGGGCGATAGATGTCGATACTTCAATGTATCGATACAAGCAGCATCGATATTTGATATTTTGTATCGATTTTGACTCACATTACAATATATCGATATCGATATACTTAAACAAATGTTTTATCGTTCCCCTGTAATCAGATTCAACTCCGCTGCAACTGTTAGTTATGTTAATCAAACGGTTTTGGAACATCGAATGCACCCAAATATTAACTGTAGTGACTTTCACTACGGCAGCACAGATTTACAGGTAGTTTATCACATTTTATTTGTGTAACAACGAAGACGACAGGAATATACACGGAAAGTTTTAAGCAGGAAGGGTCGGTCGCACAAATTTGCAGTATCAACAAGTTAACTTTTTTAAAATATACTAATTTGCAAAAGTCTGGATTTGCGGGACATTACTTATCTACGTTTTTGGGCATTAAGTCACTTTGGTTTGTTGTGTATTATTTTAACCATGCCTTCTATAAAAAAAATTGTTAGAACGTATTTTATTAAGTTATAGACCGAAGAAAAAACCTGTGTTGTTCACAGATAAACTGCAGTGGTACAACAATACATTTGTTGTTACATTTGACAAGGCGAAGTACCAAAATAAAACAAGAATAAAAATATCGATACTTTTATATCGATATATCGACGTATCAATATTTTCTAATTCGATACGTATCGATACGTAATATCGATACATTTAGATATACCGCCCGGCCCTAATAACTAGTCTAAAGGTCTTGTCAGTTGCGCTAGCGGCGCTGCGCTGCCATTTTATTTAGTGTCAGTGCATGGGAGCACGTGTCAGGACTGCTACGACATACAGTCCACTGGTAATTATTTTATTTATAGTTTATTTGTAGAATTGGATATATTCTGTATAATTTTATAATGATTTATGTACATATTTATCGAAAACTCACAAAATTAAAAATATTACGATAGTTTGCTTGATATTTCACGATTTAATCAAATACACAGTTTCCTGGCGAACAGTCCCGTGCTTTGTAATGTAGCAGAGGACTGTCTTTCATTGCAGGAGCTGTGTAGATTTTACAATAGTTCCTCTTTTGAAGTTTGTTCAGTTATTGATACCCTAAGATTCATAATAATTTATTGCAGACTAGTTGTGATTAGGTAGACATGCCTCCTAAAAAGCAAAAGTTATCCAGAGAGGAATTATTACAGAAAAGGAGAGATGGGGAACATCTAAGGTACCAACCAAGAAAAATAACCCTTAAAAGAGGGAAGAGATGAAAGAAAAGGAGAGGTTAAAATACTAGGAAAAAAAAAGGAAAAGTTCAAGGCTCAAAAATTGTAAAAACAGGGTGCTGTTTACCGGAACAAAAAAAACAACTAAACAGTGTTACCAACAACTTTACACGTGAAAACACTCCGTCTTCAGATTCTGAATGCCTCACATCAGTTTCAGGACGCATTACACCATACACCAATACATAATCTTCTAGCTCAAAGTTCCATACTCATTAGTGCAGATATGCAATGAAGAAAAAAAGCAAAGAGAGAAAAAAAGAAGGAGAAAAATTAAAGAATTGCAGTGTTGCAGAAAAATCTTGAGAAGTATATTAAAAGATTGGCTAGACTTGAAGGCAAAACAAGAAAAGGTATTGAAGATATATCAAATACTAAAGTGCAGATAATGTTAACTAAACCTGATTTATTTTTAAGCTTAAAATGACTGCCTGATAATGCTACAGCATATTCTGACTATGATATGGGATATCATTGCATAAAGAGAATAAATATCAGAAATTAGAAGAATGCCATTCTAAATGGCCCTTTTCAGGGCAAAAAGAAACAGCAAGTTCAAGGAAATTAACACAATATTGAAAACAGTGTACGGATTTTTCATCAGTGGATTACCCCTTGTATTTTTTGGTCAGATACTGATGATTATTTTGACAATTTCTTCTTCTTCTTCTTCAAATGCATATCCACTAATGGATGTTTGCGATTACAGTTTTCATTTCTTCCCTACTTCTCTCGGTCTGTATCAGTGTCGGAATATCGTGCAACCCCTTCCACTGTCTAATATTACGGAGCCAGGACATCTTCTTTCTTCCAATTCCTCTTTTGTCCTCTATCTTGCCCTCAATCATCAACTGTCGGAATTGGTATCTCTCATTTCGCATGATGTGCGTCTTTCTTTTCTTGATTATATTGAATAGTTTACGTTCTTTCCCAATACGTAAGAGAACTTCTTCATTGGTCATTCTCGCTGTCCATGATATCTTAAGGATTCTTCTGCATATCCACATCTTGAAAGCCTCTAATTTATTGATAGCGCTCGTCTTTAATGTCCAACCCTCCACACCATAAAGAGGTATTGACAATACGTAACCTTTTATGAACCTCAGTCTTAATTTCAAGTCAAAATCCGAACATGTAAGCACTCGCCTGAGTTTTACAAAAGCCTGTTGCGACATTTTACTTCATTGTCAGAAGTCCATTCTTCGAATATCCATGTGCCCAGATATTTAAATTTGGTTATTCTTTCTGTGGGTACTGCGTTGAATCTTATGTTAGCGTTTTGGAATAAATTGGGATTCCTTGAGATAATCATGAATTTTGTTTTCCTTGTATTGATATTCAAGCCCATTGATTTACTGCGCTCTCCTATTATATTGATGAGTTTTTGGAGGTCGTTTATATTGTCGGTGATTAGAACGGCGTCATGCGCATAACGGATGTTATTAATCCATATTCCGGTAACTTTAATTCCCATTTCAATATCTTCCAAAGCCTCCTGGAAAATTGTTTCCAAATAAAGGTTAAACAGGAGAGGGGACAGCACACACCCTTGTCGCACTCCTCTTCGGATTTGTATCAGGTTGGATATATTATTGTCTGATTTTATCTGTGTGGTTTGACCCCAGTATAAGCTTTCAATGCATCGGATGTCTGTCTGATCTATGTCGAGTTTTCTAAGAAGCAGGATTAGTTTATGATATTGTACACAATCGAATGCTTTGTCGTAATCTATGAAGCATAGACACACATCTTTTCTCCGATCGCAACAGTCCTGAACAAGCACCTGTCTGACTATCGCTTCTCTCGTACCTTGGCCCCAATTAGGGTATATAATAAAACCTATCTTTTTAGCATGACAATTCAAAGCACCCCATATTATATCTAAATCTAAATTAAAGGATTTTTAATTCAAGAATTCTTAACACTACCTCTTTAAAAAAAAATTATACTCTGGCTGCGTGAAAAACCTGGCCGCGGCCCTGCATAAAAGTGGAAATGTTTAAAAATGAGTAGTTTTAGGAAAATCAATTCGTTCAAATAAGTCTAGGAGCAGCAAGTTTTGCATTTGGAATTACTTACCAAGCTAAAGTTGCTGATAAATATTTCTTGTTGATTCAGTAGAATTATGCGAAGTACAATACATACAACCGTTTGCTAATAAAATTATAACATTAATTCGATTGTTCGCTTTTTACTGCAGCAGCAGATCAAAGGGAAAGTTGCCTCGCTCAATTATGAATTTGCGACGGTTTTTGAATTAAATTAGAGAAGCGGTAAAATAGCGACCGGTGACACTGCGAAAAGATAATTGGTTGCATAAGCCCGGGCGCAACCTAATTAGGTAGCACTCAAAGCATTTAACCCGGCGGTTTAGGGTTTATTTAGGACGAAGAGTGGCGCGTTATTGTAAAAAATAATTTTTAATGTGATTATTACGGACACAGTGTTTAATTTGATAAAGAGAAAGGTTGAAAGTAAAGTGAAAATTTAAACTTGGTTCGATTAAAAAATTTTAAAACTACCTACCATTATTTTGCTTTGTAATACTATAGTCTTATAAAAAAAGTAAAAGAAAGTTCATCATCACTTCTATATCGACAAGTTACTCCCTATTTTCTATTTTTCGCAAGTAAGGAAGTAACTTGAGTAATGACATTTTAATAATTCTTTATTTTCCCTTCTTTAGCACTCACTCGATGGTTTGTCACAATTCAGTATATTGTCCTGACCGTCTTTTAATACACGTACTGTATTGTTAAACACACTCAATTATTTCAAAAGCTTTTAATTGTCAACTTCAATTCTTATACTTGTCAAACAGTTCAACCTGCCTTAACGACTTCTCAAACTAAAGTGTCACGAAAACTGATCTGGGTCTTTTATATACCCTTTTTCCGGATACTAGAAGATTACGAATCTTTCTATATGGAGTTTTATACTGCAAGGTGTAAAAAAATAAGAAAAAGAATAATCTGGCGATTTCTAGACGTGCTGTCACAGGTGTTCCATGTTTATTTATTTATTTATTTATTTATTTAAACCCATTTCACAGTTCAAAAAAACCAATTAACAAATGGGTAGAACAGAAAAAAAAACTTAAATATTTACAATGACAAAGCAAGCATACACAAATTACTAGAAACAAAACTACAAATTAATACATACTTAATTTTTTTTTTATTTGTGCCATTCTGCAGCTAAATATGTCAAATTTATTTTGATTCTGGTTGTAGTTTCTACACATCCTATATAAAGGAGAGTTGTTACACATATTTGTACGAGGTGTAGGACAATAGAATGTGGCAGATTGGCGAGCTGAAGTCCTAGGTACAAGAAAACTTATTTTTTCCAGTATATCACTACATTCCACTCTGTTATGCAAAACTTTATAAAGAAATTTGAGGTCTGTGACGATACGTCTATGTTCTAGAGAACAAAAAGAATGCCGCTGAAGTAAGATTTCATGCGGAAACCCTGTTTCAGGATAATGCCCATCAATCCGAAAGCTTAGGTATTTCAAGAAACGCCGCTGAACTCTCTCAAGGTCATTAATATGGTTTTGATAAAAAGGAGACCATATTATGGAAGCATATTCCAATTTAGATCTTACAAAAGCGTAATAAAGTAAAATGAGCGTACTTTGATTCGAAAATGTTTTTGAGTTTCTAATAATGAAGCCTAATGATTTAAAACACACCTGTATAAGATCACTTATATGAGTAACAAATGAAAGTCTGCTATCAAATGTCACACCCAGATCTCTAAAGCATTCAACTCGTGGAACACATGTTCCATCAATTTTATAATCATACACCAGCACATTTTTCTTTAATGTGAAAGTCATGACTTTGCATTTACCAACGTTTAGAGGCAGTCTGCTTTCGCTACACCAATCGGTGACGGTATTTATTGCTATTTGTAGTCTTTGACAATCAGCATCGTTTTTTACAGAAGTAAAAATTTTAGCATCATCCGCATACAGTAGCATTGTACAGTCACCCACAATTCCATTAATAAATATATTAAACAATAAAGGACCGAGTATTGACCCTTGAGGAACTCCCGAAGTTACACACAGGGGTTCCGAGGACTGACCACAGCACTCTACTTTTTGCTGTCTATCGCAGAGATATGATTTAAAAAATAGAATTAATTTTTGCGAAAGTCCAAAACAATGCAGTTTATCAAGCAGAATGCCGTGATCAAGCCTATCAAACGCCTTTGAAAAGTCTGTGTATATTGTGTCTACTTGACCTTCCTTGTCCAAGACATCAGCCACAAACTGAGTAAAGCAGAAAAGATTGGACGCTATGGACCTACCCTTCATAAAGCCATGTTGGGAACCACTAAATAGGTGTTTTAGCTTGAAAAATAGATGTTCATGCAGAAACATTTCAAAACATTTAGAAAAATTATTTATTATACAGACTGGTCTGTAGTTTTCTATATTTTGTTTGTCTCCTTTTTTAAACACTGGAGAAACTCTGGAAATTTTCCATTTATCAGGAAACTGTGAATTATTTAGGCAGAGATTAAAGATAATGGAAAGGGGTTTTGCTAATACGCATGCACAGTCACGCAGGAAAAAGAATGGAATTTTATCCGGACCTACTGTTCCCTTTGGTTTCATTTCTTTTAAGCAAGATAGTACTTCATTTTCACTAACCTTACAAATTTGAATAGTTTGAGTGACAGAACTTTGAATATCTTTATTAAAAGCATTGTTCGATGCAATATATGAAGATTTAAAAAAGTCAGCAAATGCATTTGCAATATCTGCATGGTTTCTATAAGTATTTTCCCCACAAATCATATCTTCAGGTAATTCTTTATTATTTCTTTTACTATTTATAAATTGCCAGAAGTTTTATGGATTAAAAGCAATGCGGTTTTCCACACTTTCACAATATTTTTATATGCATCATTTATGTCATACTTAATCTATCTTCTCTGCTCTTGAAATTTTAACAGATCTTAATTTTTTTGTGAACGTTTGTATTTTTTCCAAGATTTAAATTTTTTCTTAATATTATTTATTATTTTAGATGTTAAAAATAAGGAGGTAGAATTTCTAAAAAGACCCTCTTTTATGGACGTCTCATGAGAAAGTAAATAAAGGTAAAATTAATTAAATAAATTAAGAACTCATAGGTACACCAGATCATTTACTCGGGTCACTACGTGTCTGACTTGTTTCTGGGTCGCGTAAACCTTCAATAAAACTATTCACTGCTAACTCTTGCTTTTTTTCCTCGGGTATGTTGGGTAGGTCAAATTTATTAGTCTGATTATATCCGCCCCACATTCTTGAAGACTTTCGTTGTATTTTCGTCTTCTTCCTTGGAGTTAGGCCTTACAAACTTCTTGGAGATGGACTTCCCCATAGCGCATCTCCAGAAAAGTAACAATAAACTCGTAATCATTCTGTTTTTCTTCAGGAATGTTCGTAGAACCTCTATAGCTTCACCTCGTAGTTCCAGAAGAAGAGCACGTGCTTTTTCCGGTGAACTCCAGTTATTACCGGTGCCAGTGGCTTCGAATTGATGGACATAGGCAAGTCAAGGTACTTTGCCGTCGAAGGTAGGTGGCTTCATCACACTAGTCGCAGGAACACCATCTACCTTTAGCCTGTACTGGCTACCTTCTCGATTTGTAAATGTAGCTGTTGCATCGGTTTCTGGATTCCCGCCACCTCATGTTGTACCTCGCCATGTACGTCTTCTCTAATCTGCAAATGTAATTGTTGCATTTGTTTCTGGATTCCGGACACCTCATGTTGTACTTCGCCATGTACGTCTTCTCAAATTTTGCTAATCTTCTGTTGCATTTCTTGTTCTATGCGCGTCATGTCTTTTTTCATTTCTTGTTTCATATCTTCTTGACTTGTTTTAAGTTCCTATCTCATGTCCTCTAGGCTTGATTTTAGTTATTATTTTATTCTCTTGATTTTTCTTAATGTCCTGTTCCAATTCTTAGTTCATGTTTTCTTGGCTTGTTTTCAGTGTCATCAATTCTTGTTTCATATCCTTCTAATTTTTCGTCAAATCTTCTTTCAATTCTGAGGTCATGTTTCCTTGGTTTGTTTTTAGTATCATCAATTCTTGTTTCATATCATCTTGGCTTGTCTTTAATTCTTGTTTCATATCTTCTTGGCTTGTCTTTAATTCTTGTTTCATCTCGTCTTGACTTGTCTTTAATGTCATCAATTTTTGTTTTATATCATCTTGATTATTTGTCATATCTTCTTTCAATTCTTGTTTCATCTCTTCTTGGCTTTTCATATTTTCTTGGTTTGTTTTAATGTCCTGTATCATCATGAGTATCTGATATAAATTAGTTTGAAGTTGCTCCTCCATTTTTGCTTTATGTTTTCTAGTTTCTGCTGGCATAGAATTTCAAATCACTTTTTTTACCTTTTCTGATTTTATTCACTTCTGACGCCAATTTGGCCCAGATGGCCTGTCTTTTAAACACACGATGTATTATTGAACACACTCTATTATTAATATATAATATAATTAATACGTGCGACCAAAATGAACTTCGCATCCTAAATGGCTTTTACCAACACCGCGAAATACATAAGTTTACCTGGGTACAACAAACAAGAAATTTGAAATCCGTCATAGATTATGTAATAGCGCGGCAGGATACAAGGCTTAAAATTCAAGATGTGCGAACCTATAGAGGAATCGCGTGTGGAAGTGATCACATCCTGGTTAAAGCCAAAATACTGCCCTTCCGCTTAGCCAAAAGTACAGAAGGCACTGAAGAACAGAAACAAAAAATTTCTGAAATCAAGTACAGGTTAGATAGCTTCAATTACGAAAGCGTTAAAAAAACTATACAAAAAGCGACTTGATGATAAACTGGTACGGGAAAACTTGGATAGTGTAGAGCAACAATATGCTTACGTTAAAAAGTGCCTAAGAAGTGCAGCAGAAGAAGCCTTGGGAAAGTACGAAAAGTCCAACAAAAGAAGGCCATACTGGTAGGATGAAGAAATTGAAGATATGATAAATACTAAACGAGAAAGATATAGTAAATATTTAAGCTTAAAGACGGATGAAAGTAGAAGTGAATACAAAACGGCCGAAACAGCAGTGCGAAATGCAATAACCCAAAAGAAAAACAAAACCTGGAAAAGAACCTGTACCAGAATAAACGCACATTTGGGGGGTAGCAGAAGTACCGAAAGCTGGAAAATACTGAGATCTCTTCCACAAGAAAAATCTAAAGATATCATTTCACCGACTGGTTTATCTCAATGGGATGAATACATTTCAAAATTGCTAGCAGAAGAAAGAGCAGAATACCAACAAACAGTACAAGCTGATTCCGGCGTGCATGTACGCACCATAGCATCTCCACTAAGGATAGATTGCAAAAAAGTCAAGCAAATATGCCAAATATTAAAAAACCGAAAATCACCAGGTCCCGGAAATATCCCGCCTGAGCTACTTAAATACGGCACAGAGAAGTTATACAGACAATTTACAAACCTCTACCAAAAATGTATAAACGGAGAAAAGATACCCGAAGAGTGGAAAACATCCTATATTACCAGTATACACAAAAAAGGAAGTAACGACGTCTGTGATAACTATCGAGGAATTGCGGTTCTCTGCACAATCTCGAGAGTGTATGGGAAACTAGTCAAAAAGAGGATTGAAAGCGAATACTCAGATATGGAGGCCGAAGAACAGGCTGGATTTAGAGCAGGTAGATCTACTGTTGACCATCTCTTTACAATAACCCAGCTCATTGAGAAAAAATCAGCACGGAACCTAGAAATACACCTGCACTTGGGGGACAGCAACAAAACTTGATTCTGGAACAACAGCAGCAGGAAATAAATCACTGTAAGAAAGTATCTTGGAATGCATATAACCAACGACGGCAAACTTGATGAAGAAATCAAGCATAGAAACAACCAGGGACAACAAGCTATTAGACAGTTGAACAGCATATTGTGGGATAAAACAATATCGAAAGAAAATAAACACAAAATCTTTAATAGTATTGTTAAAAGCATTGTCACCTATGGAAGTGAAGTATGGCCATTGAAAGAAAGAACACTAAGAACACTGGAAGCTACAGAAATGGATTATTGGAGAAGAGCGGCTGGAAAATCCAGAATGGACACAGTCAGAAATGAAAGAATCCAAGAAATTATGGGCGTTAAGCACAAGATAATAGGAGATATTAAAATCAACCAACTTAGATGACACGGAGATGTTCAATGAATGGACGATACTAGACTTCCCAAAAAAGTTTTAAATTGGCCACCACAGGGAAGAAGAAAGAGAGGTAGACTAAGTTGGAGAGAAGGAGTGGATAAAAATATAAGAACAAGAGGAATGGATGAAAACCTATGGACAAACCGAGATCAATGAAGACTGGAAATCAGAAGACGGCGTAGAACGTTATAAACTATATATATATATATATATATATATATATATATATATATATATATATATATATATATATACTCTATTATTTCAAGTTCAACTTGCCCTAACGATTTCTCAAACTAAAGTGTCCACGAAAGCCGATCTGGACCCTTTATATACCCTTTTTCCGGATACCAGAAGATTACGAATCTTTCCAGATGAATTTTCATACTACAGGGTATAAAAACAATAAGAAAGAAGGATAATACGGCGATTTCTAGACCTTCTGTCATAGGCGTTTAATGTTGAAAATAAGGAAATAGAAGTTCTAAAAAGTTCCAGACCTTCTTTCATGGACGTTTCATGAGAAAATTAACAAAGGTAAAATTAATTAAATAAATTAAGAATTCATAGGAAATAAATATAAAACCCTACAAACTAATATTATGAAATATACAATGCTATAAAGTCCGTTACAATATTTTTTCCTTATATAACTAATTTAAGAAGCAAATTACTCGTAAATAATTAAAGTTCGAACAATAATTTAAAGCTCATTTCTTTTATCTATCCTTAGTAAAAATGCCACAGTTACAATTTGTGAAGCAACACACGTTCCTGTTCCCATTATCGTCCCAAACTACGCTGAATAATCCCAATTTAGCGCTGCTGGGTCGGTGCAATCAGACATAAATTGGCTTCTATTTCGGCTATTTTGCTTTCTATGAATGGCTGACTGTCCTAGATACAAGGTTGTAAATGTTCGATTACATAAGTTCGTCTGCAATAACCCAGTGTATGTTCCTGGTAAATGCAATATTAATCATCGACAAATACTTTTGAGAAGATACACAAGGTGTCATTTACATGGACGTTTTCCTTATTTGAGCTATTATTATGTCATCGTTGGTAAAAACTATATTTGTTATTAAAATAAATAAAAGAATACTTAGAAGGACCAAAAAAAATAATGCGAATATTTACAGTTTATAGAGACAACTAAGAAAGTACTTTTGTTCTGTTAGACCGCTCAAGGACATTATTCATTGTCGTCCACCTGGACTATTTTCGACCACTTAACAGTCCCAAATCTTTATAAATATCTTTAGATTACAAGAAATTTCTAAAATGACTTGGAAATAAGTTTTCTACAACTGTAGTCCTGAACAAATAATGATACCAAGATACCAAGTGTTCTTGATGGGATATTGTAAACTCTTGCGTATTCATTGACACCCATCTCCTTTTGTTTGACTTTTTGCACAGCCTCGCTTTTTTCTATATTAAACGAAGGTTTTCCTTTTATAATTTCGCAGCATCTGAAAAAATTATATATATATATATATATATATATATATATATATATATATATATATATATATATATGTACTGGTGTTTTTTCGGTTTTCAATTCGTTCGTCAGTAGAAATATCTTCACGACGATTCGCCAACATTTCAGCTGGCATTTTCAAGTGATGCTTACTAGACGGCTGCTACTCCTCTGATGGGCTTTTTATACTTTGGCAATTGCGCAGGTTATACCTTGGATCTGCCTAGTTGGTTTTTTCGCTTCTCTGAGTTTGTGCCTCATCTCGGCCCACTGTCCTGTTTTTCTGATGTGTTGTTTTTGGTTTGGTTTTGAGTAGAGTTTTCCATGTATTTGAAATATTTTGCGTATCATCTCTCTTGTTAAAGTTTTTAGTGCTTTCTATTTCGAGAGCTTCTCTGATGATGCGTGTTCTATAGTGTTTTATGGGTGCAATCTGTTTGGTTTCCTGGAAATTTATAGTGTGTCTTGTCTCCTGATGATGTTGGAATAAAGCTAATGTCGTTTGCTTATTCTTTATGTTATTTTTATGTTCTTGGACCCTTCTGTTTGTTTGGCCAATGCATTCTTTTTCACAGTCACTACATGGGATGCTGTACACTCCCTGGTTTTCCAATGATATTTTGTCTTTAGGATTGCCCAATAATTTGTGTATTGTTGTTTGTGGTTGTAAATTGTGCATATGTCATGTTTCTTCAGAATTCTTCCAATTACGTCTGTTACACCTTTTATGTATGGCAGTGTGGTTTTTGGTTTCGATTTGTCAACTTCTTATTTTTTCTCTGGTACTGCTTTCGTGTTCTGTTTTATGGCCTTTTTGAAATTGTGTTCTTTGTAGTTGTTTTGTTTTGGAGCTGTTGTGATATTGTTGAGTTCTTCTTGGCGGTTCGTGGGTTTGGTTAGTCGCAAGGATCTGGAAATCAGTGTGTTGGCGACCGATTGCAATTGTGATGGATGGTGGTGTGATTCGGCGTTCAGGTATCTGTTTGTATATGTGGGTTTTCTGTAGACCGTATAATCGAAGCTTAGGTCGTCGTTTCTGGTGACTAGAAGGTCAAAGAAAGGTAGCTGCTTGTTAACTTCGACCTCCAATATAAACTGAATGCGGTGATGAATGCGTTTAGTTCCTCTAAGAATATGTCTAAGTTGGATCTTCCGTGTGGCCATATGATGAACATGTCATCCACGTAACGTTTCTAGAGGCATGATTTTGTTTTGGTTTTTCTTAAAGCTTCTATTTCAAAATATTTCATAAAAAGGTTTGCGAGTACTGGTAATAGCGAAGACACCATAGGAGCACCATCTGTCTGTCGGTAGTATTTTCATAGGAAAAGTATGTGTTTTTGGGGCAGTGTTCTGAGAGGTCGATGAAGTGATGTGGTTAGCTAGGTTAGCGATAGTTTTGACGAAATCTCAAAACGATTATTTTTGAAAATGTTCTAAATAAAGAACGAAATGTCAGAGCAATGAAAATTGTATTTTAAATATGAACCTAATACCAAAAAAAAATCAAAAATAAAAATAAATATTAACGGTTCAAGAAAATCAATACATATTACATAGTAAGGGTGAAAGCTACTATAGTGATTGAGATCATGACATTGAAGAGATAGAACTGAATTATGGAAGTCAAATGGTAAACAGACTAAAAATCTGTCCAATATCTACACCAAATTAGCCACGCAGAAAAATCGCCATATTTTCATATTGAGATGCAAAGATCTGGACATCTATCCTATTTTTTTAAACTTGAAAGTGAAACATATAAATTTTACAGGTACGTACCTTGAGAATAGATTTAATGACATTATTAAAAAACTAGTTAGCGATAGTTTTGACGAAATCTCAAGGCGATTATTTTTGAAAATGTTCTAAATAAAGAACGAAACGTCAGAGCAATGAAAACTGTATTTGAAATATGAACCTAATCCCAAGAAAAAATCAAAAATAAATATATATATATATATATATATATATATATATATATATATATATATATATATATATATCGGTTTATAACGTTCTACGCCGTCTTCCGATACCCAAACGCCAGCAGTCTCGGTCCATCCACTGATCATCCTCTAGACCTCTATTTCTCATTTCTCCGTCGATACCTTCTTGCCAGCTTTTCCTTAGTCTCCCGCGTTTTCTTCGCGCTTACGGTATCCAGCTTAGTACTTCTTTAGGTAGACGTTCCTCTGTCATTCTCTGCACGTGGCCATACCATATCCATTGTTTTGTCTACTCTTATGTGAGTGACTCCCATTATTTCTCTGATACGGTCATTCATTTGTCTGTCTTTTCTGGATTTCCTAGCCGATCGTCTCCAGAAGTCCATTTCAGTGGCTAATAGTGTCTTCTCGGAGGTTTCTTTTAGCTGTCAGACTTCAGAGCTGTATGTGACTATGATTTTAAAAATAGTGTTATAAATGAGTGTCTTGTTTTGCTTAGATATATTTGCGTCTCATAAAATTGGATTTAGAAGTGTAATTGCTTTTCTGCCCTCTGTGTTTCGTTCTTTTATGGCTTGATCAGCTGTTCCATTTTGTGTGAACTTCATGCCCAAGTATTTATAATTAATTCGTGCAGTGTCAATAAGGTCTCTGATCTCTCCGCCTATGCACATGTACTCTGCTTTGGTTATGTTTACCTCAATACCCCATTTCTGGTATTCTTGTATTAATTTTCTTGTCATGTATTCCAAGTCATCTTGATCTTGTGTCAGTACGATCTGATCATCCGCGAAACATAGCATATACATCGTAGTATTTCTAAGTGGGATATCCATTTCCTGGCATTTTTTTTCCGTGTGTGTAATATTTGATCTAAATATATTTTTTGAGGAGAGGCAGCATCTCTATTTGAGACCTTTATTGACCTGGAATCCATCTGTAAGTTTATTTCCTATTCTGATTTTTGACGTGGAATTTTCATATAATGACTTGATAGCTTTTACAAGTCCTACACTAACGTTGTATGCTATCATATGCTTTCTTCAAGTCTACAAATAACATATGGATCTCTTGGTTACATGCCAATTTTTTTTCTATTATTTGGCTCATACAGAATAGGTAGTCTATAGTTGATCAACCAGCTCTAAATCCCGCTTGTTCTTCGGATTCCATATCCTTGTACTCCCGTTCGATTTTATTCTTAAATATTTTACCATATATTCTGCTAAGGCTGCTCGTCTCATCTCAATTGTCTTTACTTCCCTTTTTCTGAATAGGTGAAATATATTATAATTTTCATTCGTTTGTGGCTAGTGTTCCGTTCATGTATTTTTGGAACAGTTCTTTTAGGTAATGAAATAGAGTGTCAGTTCCATATTTAATTAACTCTGCCGGGATGTTTTCAAGTCCTGATGCTTTACCAGTTTTTAATGTTTTACAGACCTCTTTCACTTCCTGCAATGTGACTCTAACAGGTGATCCGGTTGTTATAATGTTTGGATACTCTTCATTTTCCTGAAATACGTTTCGGTCTTCTGTGAGAAGTTTCTTGAAGTAGTTATCCCATGTCTGTGGTTTGATAGGGCTTATGAAATCACTGCTTTTCTCTTGTCTAGGGGATTTAAGGGTTCGCCAACTTTCCGTACTCTTCCGACCGCCCAAGTAATTATTTATTCTGGCACACTTTTTTTCCTACGATTCGTTTTTCTTTTGCCTTATAAGATTTCATACTTTATTTTGTAATTCTTTATATATATATATATATATATATATATATATATATATATATATATATATATAAATATATGTTTATGCGGATTTCACGGATTCCTCCGTGCGAGATGCAATAGCAGTGGATATATCCACATTATGCCGTTGTAGTGCTGAAATCACAGCAAACGTACAACTATATGCAGCTCCGCGTATGAATGAAGTAAAATGCGAACAGTAAATGCAAATTTCTCTCCATCATATCCTTTTTGTGTTAGAGGTTGCACAGTTAGAATAAATTATTATAAAACGCAATTCATCCTATTCCACCATCATCGAGATGATGGCCTACCTGTACCACCATACCGAGAAGAAAGTCAAAACTTACCCTCCCCGCCACAGTGATACGGCAGAGATACATGTTTCGTCTCTACTAGACTCATCAGGGTACCGACATGCACCTGGCTGTGCAAAGGACAGATCGGAAGGAAACATGCAAATACTGAACGCGGCTTCTCCGACCTCCCGCCGGATGGCGTATATATGTTTATGCGGATTTTACGGATTCCTCCGTGTGAGATCCAATAGCAGTGGATATATCCACATTATGCCGTTGTAGTGCTGAAATCACATTCAGCAAACGTACAACTATATGCAGCTCCGCGTATGAATGAAGTAAAATGCGAACAGTATTACTGTGGCGGGGAGGGTAAGTTTTGACTATCTTCTCGGTATGGTAGTACAGGTAGGCCATCATCTCGATGGTGGTGGAATAGGATGAATTGCGTTTTATAACAATTTATTCTAACTGTGCAACCTCTAACACAAAAAGGATATGATGGAGAGAAATTTGCATTTACTGTTCGCATTTTACTTCATATATATATATATATATATATATATATATATATATATATATATATATATATATATATATGTATGTATATATATATATATATATATATATATATATATATATATATATATAATTTTTTCTTTATTTTGTCTTTTCTTGGGTTTAGGTTCTTTATTTAACAAAAGAATGCAAACAATTCGCCGTTTCGCCCTTTATTTAAGGCATTTTCAAAATTTTTGGTTTATTTTCCTCCTAAAAATATTTTTATATAATTAAAATATTCACACAAGAAACATATCTACAATTTTAAAAAACAAACAAAACACTTTAAAACAGTATTTAAATTTTTTTAAAAAAATATTTAATTTTACCGGTAAACACCTTGACATTTTGTTACTCTATTAATAATGAAATTTAATCTTTACATTGTCTATTGAGGATACATGGAATGCTAGTGTGTTTTATTTTTTATATATTTTTATATTTTACAATGTACAAAAAAAAACAAAATAAGGTATACGTTTACTTTTATGTTTAAGAGGATATTCAATTTTTAATTCTTATTGACAGGATCGAACATTTAATATTTTTGTCTAAATTAGGCTTGTGTAAATGTGGCTCAAATTTCTCATTTCTGTTCTGTCGTTATCAGTGTTTTTATCTTTTTTAATTTCAATCATGTTTTTTATCTGCAATTTTTGGTAATTCATATCTTTGTTTTTTATTATGGTACTGTTATAATCAAAAGCATGTTTTTCATCCTATGTGTGTTTGTTTAACGCGTTTTTCGTATATTTATGGCCATTCAATCTGTTCTTTAGCGATTGGCTCGTCATGCCTATATATTTTTTGGGACAATTTGGGCAAGGGATCGAATATACTATATTTGATTTATTCATGAGAGAAGTTTTACATTTTAAATTTGTGAACAGTGTATTTAATTTATTATTAAATTATATTCTTTTTGACAGTTCACTAGTGTAAGGTAATGCTACATATTTTTGCTGTTTATGTTCTGTTTCTTGTTATTACGTTATTATAAAATTTATATGTTCGTTTACTAATTATTTTGGTGATAGTCTCTTCATTGAAATTATTATTTGAGTTTTTTTTACTTTTTGCCGTATTTTTGGTCGGAATTCTGGAGACGTTAGGGAGATAGCACGATCAAACAGACCGATTATATATATATATATATATATATATATATATATATATATATATATATATATGATGTATCATTAATGTCGCCGATGAAACTATTACATTAAAAATCCCGCCTGTCTACTTTAGCAACGATTTCGGATTATTTCGAATTTGCCCATCACTATATTTCTGAATGTGGGACAGCGGGCCATTCATTCGGAAAGCAAAATAACCGAAATAGAGGAGAATTTATGCTCGATCGCAGGGAGCCAGTTTAGCCGGTGCTAAATTGGGATTATTTCATGCAGTTTGGGCTGATAATACGTGTCTTGTTCCCAAGCTTGTTCTGAAAATGCGATCGTGTTTAACAGTCGTCAGGGGGGATTTAAGAATTATTTTTATTTTTTATTCAAAATACGTGATCAAAAAATTAATCTTGCGTCTTTAGAACAGCAATAATTTTTCTAAAACTGTATGTATATATTACTTATGTAGTATTTCAGTATCTTTTCATGACATTAATGTAACAGATTTAGGTCATATAATAAACTTGTTAATTAATAGATTTTAAATCAAATAAAGGGTGAGGATAAAATAACTTTATTAGTAATTAATTTATTGTAAGATTTGAGGGGGTATGAATTAGTCTCTTGCCTACAGATTCCTCTTAATTCTGACGGATTAACTAACTAGCAGAGAATGGGTTAGGTTTTTAAGCCGTTTGCTGATTTGTCAATTTAGTGGCGAGGCAGTCTATTCTGGGGTTAGCTGAAGCAGTTATGTAGCATGGCTGTAATGCGATGTGAGGTTGTTATGAATCTGTTGTTGATATTATTGCAAATATGCATGAATCGTATTTTACAATAATAAACCACTAAAAGTTATGGTGTTTCGTCCTGGCTAACGGCGATGGACTTATCAGTGGTTTTCGCCGTTGCCTTTCTCAGACGCCTTTTACGTACTTTCTATATTTCGGTTCTTATATTTGAACTTAAACTTCAACGGAATCTATAGGTAAGATATTCTGTGCGCCGTCGTTCATACATACACGGCCCCGCCAAGGCTAAGCTTTATATGTAATTAAGATTTTAGATGAATCTTAATCTTAATTATATAGAAAGTCTGACGCCTGAGGAAACATATAAACGGAGGATACTACCCTTTTTAGTGATTTATTTTATTGGAACCATTGAAACCTCGACGGAATCTATAGGTAAGTTATTCTGTGCGCGGTCATTCAGACAACAATATGTTGTGCTTCTCATCAGTACAGGAAAGACAAGTACACCTCACCATAAGAAACTACTTTAAGCAACTTATATAAAACTATACAAAAAGTTTTATATAAGCTGCGCCATCTCCCGGAATTTCATGCAATCTGAACAGAAAGATCTCTTGTAAGATCTGTTTAAATAATAGATGAGGAAATTATGTACTTGGACCCTTTTTTTTATTAAGTTATAGATGATGAAATGCCATAATTGCAGCTGGTATATATAAATAAATAAATGCATATTTAAGAGAAACCGACTGAAAAAGCCTTAAAAGGCCGGTACACTACCATTCAGAAAAATTCCGATCTTTATCTGGTAGTTTTTTGCAATCTGAAGTTATAATTTGAATTTCTAACTAGAATACAGCACTACTGTTCTTATAATATAAGGCTTTTCACTTAGTTTTTCCTAAATATGCATGTATTTATTTATATATACCAGCTGCAATTATGTCATAAAAAAAATACAACTTTATGCTGTCCTCGTTTTTGTAGCACATCCTATCGAGTATTAAATATTTTCAATATATGAGTATAAGTTAACTGTATAACTCACAAGGAAGGTACTTGAAGTATCCGGCTCCGATTTTAATAAAACTTCAATATATTGTAGAGGGTACAAAAATAAGAAATATGTGTTTTTATTACCTGCGGAGATTCATTATAACGGGGTAAAAACCGCCCCTAAAGTTCACTCCTAAAACAGTATATTTGAAATAACTCAGGTTCTAAGTTAGATATCCTTACGAAACTAAATGGAAATAACTTTTTATTCGAAATGATGTTAAACCATGGTATTTTCACCTCATCTCTTATTCTTTATTAGGGTAAACCATATATTTGCGCACGTAATTTAATTCCAAATATTACAAAATTTATTGGGATTGTTTGAAAATATTTTTTCCACGAATACTCTAATATATGGTTTCTCTAATAAAAAATAAGGGATCATATTCTTGAGGATGAAAATACTATAGTTTAGCATCATTTTGAATGAAAAGTAATTTTCATTTTGTTTTCTAGAGATCTTTTAATTAGAACTTGAGATATTAAAAAAAAGTATTTGGAAGGGACTCACCCTCTTTTACTAGTTTATTTTTAGAAACCACCAAACACGTTAACTTAAGTTGTTTATGATATTCGTGAAAAAAATATTTTCAAACAATTCCATTAAATTTTGTAATTTTTACAATTAAATTACGTGCGAAAATATATGGTTTACCCTAATAAAAAATAAGGGATAATATCGTTGGGGTGAAAATACCATAGTTTAACATCATTTCGAATAACAAGTAATTTCCTTTTTGTTTTGTAAAGATATCTCCCTTAGAACCTGGGACATTTCAAAAATACTTTTTTTAAGGGTTAGATTTAGGGGCGGTTTTCACCTCGTTATAATGAACCTCTACAAATAAAAGAAATACGTGTTTTTTATTTTTTACCCTCTACAAAATGTTCAGGTTTCATTAAAATTGGAGCTGGATGCTTCAGGTACCTTCCTTGTCAGTAAATATAGTTTCTTGGTGAACTTTATCTAAAGAGCATAAACTTACTTCATCCAATCGTTAACTCACCTGTACATTTGAAGTATTTCAATTTAAAAAAAGAGCAATAATAATTTCTTACTTTTACGGAATTTAAAGGTAAAAAGGAATATTTTCCATTAATAATTTTCATATTTCTGACTTTTTGCAGCGAAATGGATAACACAGCAACTTCAGATAATCTTAAAGCAGAGCTACACTCAATCATCTCAAACAAGAAAGAGATAAAATGGAAAAAAATGACAGGTGAAAAGTTGGACGTCGATTATACCATCCTGTTTCCGAGTTTCGTCGCAGACCAGGTGATGGATGACTTGGAGAAATCAGTGGAGTATTACACGGGAGACCTAACTAGGGTAAAGAAAGAAAAACAATCAAATTATTTTGTTTTAACTTATCCGCCTCTAGAGCATACAAAATATTAACTTGGTAGAAAAAAAAAGCGTTAATAAGAGTGGTTTTTCGAATACGAGTAATAACGGAAACTTTGTGCTAAGAAAAAGAGATTATTTGATAACAAGAAAACTACGCATAAATAAGTAGACAGGCATCATTGTAAGAAAATAACAAAATTTTATTTAGGTTGACTGCCATCTAAACCCATATAGAAAAGTTGTCTTTTCTTCTTAAGACTTTTAATAAAGGAGCAGATTTTAAAAATATTGCTAAATTTTTGTAAGAAATATTTAAATAAGAAACATACTATATTTGCTAAAAATAGAGTCATATAAATTTTATTTATCATCGATTTTTGACTCAAATTTAGGAACATCAACTTTTAAATCCGAAGACCAACTGATAAAAAGTAATTTTTTGTTCTAAAGAAATATAAATAAAGACTTTTTCTACATCTCCCCACTCGTATATAAAGGAGATGTTCAATATCGTGACGAGAGACGCCACACGACGTTTTATTTTTGATTTTTGATTTCTTCTCTTTTACATACCTATCTTATAAATATTTAGATCTATTGTTCTGTATAATCATTTCTAATGTAATTAAACGAGAAATTAAATGCTTTGAATCGAGTCTACAATTCTTATTGTTATGCTGTATTCTTCAAAGCATTTCTATATTTTCATACTTGCTGCTAGTATCGTCTTTTTCTGTTTCCTCTGCCTTTTCTAAGTGTCTTTATATACGGTTATATTCTTATTCAATTTTGCTTTTGCTTATTTTTTTATTAGAATTTTCTTTATTGTTTCGTAATTGGCTTCCTTTTGGCTTATTTTATTTTTAGCTTAGGGCTCTTTCTTATTGTCCGTGTTATCTGAATTGTATATTTCTCTGGAAAAAAGTGCTGCTAATTTTTAATCGAATTAAAACAGTACAAAATATGCCATGAAATCTTCAAAATTTCAATAAACTATTTCTTCTTCTTCTTCTTCTTCTTCTTCTTCTTCTTCTTCTTCTTCTTCTAGGTAGAACCAAGTTCTGTTATCTACACAATGCCTCATCGATCCTCGTTTGACGTCGAAATCCAGCTGTCTTTCCATCTTTTGGAAGGCCGTCCAGGCGGCCGTTTGGTGTTTGGTTTCTCTCTCATCACGGTTTTTGCTAGTCTGTCATCGTCCATTCATTCCGCGTGATCTCTCCACTGCCTACGACGGTTTCGAACCCACTTCACAACATCCCCCACTCCGTTGTCCTCGCGTATTTTTGCTTTTCTTATTCTATCTCTTAAACTTGTTCCCGTGATCATTCTCAGCGTTTTAATTTCTGTGGTTCTCATAATTTGTTTTGTCTTTGTTGTTTCATTTCTTGTTTCTGCGCCGTAGGTCAGTATCGGTCTTACACAGACCTTGTAAATTCTTGCTTTGCTCTCAATCGTCATTCCTCTCGCCTTTGGCTTTATATCCTATATCGGACTTTGATCTCTACACGCCGCGATAAAAGAAATGAACCTCGATAAAAAATTAAAAATTCCAAAATTTGGATCCATTTTTTATATATATCTTTAAATACTATTATAAAAATAAAGAATGTTCTCTAAAGTAATCGAAAGTGGATTTTATTTTTTTCCCTAAAATAATATTTAAAAAAAAAATTAATTCTATATAATTTTGTTGTAGTGCTTAAACATTTATTTTTTATGGTTTTACAATTTTGATATGGAATTCTTGTAATGTTTAGCAATGAAATCTAAAGGTCGCAACCAATGTCTAGGTTTTCTAATAACCTATATGATATACATTTTAAACATGTCTGAACTAAAAGATTAATTTCCCTACTCAATTTTGCTTTTGGTTAATTTTTTTTATTAGAATGTTCTTTATCGTTTCGTAATTGTTTTCCTTTTGGCTTATCTTATTTTTAGCTTAGGGTTCTTTCTTTTTGTCCGTGTTATTTGAGTTGTATATTCCTTTGGAAAAAAGTACTGTTTATTTTTAATTAAATTAAAACACCACAAAATATACCACGAAATCTTCAAAATATCAATAAACTCTTTTTTGTGAAGCATATAATATTAACGAAGAATGAACAACCCACCTAACAATTTTTCACATAAATCACCCACTTTTTGCAGTAAATTTCTGTATTTGCAAACGTCTGTACAGGGTGTTCAATTTTTGATATTTTTGCAGGATATCTCTGTTATTATTAAAAACAGGAGCTTGTGATTTTCGCGAATTTGTGCTACTTTTTGTTAAACAAAAGATGTAACCAACAAAATTTTCCTGGTCCTATCTGTTTTGAAGATACAGGTCCAAATTAAAAATTTTTCTTAGTTAATATGTAAGTAAATGAAAAAGTAAAAACGGGATATTGTACAGATTTTTTTTGTAAAATCTATTAACGTACTTCGTTTATTTCTAAATGCGTTAAATTATGAGTTGTAGGTCAAACTAATATTCTTTAATATAATACAGATTTTTTCCCCAGGAAAGCTTTAACATTCGTGACTCTAAATACAGTTAAACTTAAAAAATACATTTTTTGCGACTTCTAGTGCTGGTAGAATCGCAAATTTTAAAGTTAAAGATTGCATCTTCTACAATTCTACACACTTTTCCTTTCGAAAACTTCCTGGCTTATCTGTGCAGCACTTTTCTTTTAAGTGATTTTTGATTATGTCGAAAAAATCATCAAATTAGTACCCTGTGTTTTCCACCCGACAACTATCCTATCCTTAACCTACGTAATAATAAATATACTTTTTTTTTTAAATATCTTTAAAATATGCTTTGTAGAAAAAATACAGTATTCCTCTCTCCTTTGGCTTTATATCCTATATCGGACTTTGATCTCTACACGCCGCGATAAAAGAAATGAACCTCGATAAAAAATTAAAAATTCCAAAATTTGGATCCATTTTTTATATATTTCTTTAAATACTATTATAAAAATAAAGGATGTTCTCTAAACTAATGGGAAGTGGATTTTATTTTTTTCCCTAAAATAATATTTAAAAAAAATTAATTCTATATAATTTTGTTGCAGTGCTTAAACAGTTTTTTTTATGGTTTTATAATTTTGATATGGAATTCTTGTAATGTTTAGCCATGAAATATTAGAGGTCGCAACCAATGTCAAGGTTTTCTAATAACCTATATGCTAGACATTTTAAACATGTCTGAACTAAAGGATTAATTTCCGAGTATGATATCTGACAAGCATTTTAAGAATAGCAAATACCTATCAACCAATATTCCTTAATTTTTAAGTGTAATGTTATTTAAATCAGTTTTTTACTTAGGAGCGCTTAATATCGAAAAGAAGCAAGTAATTCCTAATTCTAAGAGAGTTCCGTATCCGCTTTTAATCGACCTAAAAAACATATATTACAAGCAATTTATATTTAAAAATTCTATAGTAGTTTAATTAATATTCTAATCGACAACAAAGCGTAAACCGCATTTTTATATCTTCCATTACTCCTAATCCCTAATGATATTACTTTTTCGCTATTATTAATATAATAAGCAATATGTTTAATATGTTTATATTTTTATTGTCAGCTGCTATTTTTTTTTTAATTTGCGTTTTGTGCGATATTATTTTTGTATTACGAACGCACTGTCAAAATATTAGCAGTGTCTAATAAATATATATTTTTAATAGTTTCAACTTCATATAATATCAAACAATATTTTTATGATAAATACACTTCTTCTTTCTTTAGTTTAGGCATAAAATGCCTGTTTTTTTATTCGTCACGTGCTTCCTTAATTATTGTCGAGTCGTCCATGCGACTGATGCGGTTGTTTGTTCTATTCCATTTTTCTCTTCAATATCCAGTCGTTTACATTATCCACTTGACACACTTCTTTGATGTTCTCCCTTTCCCTCTGTTCATTAGTGTTTTTCTACCTATCTTCCGTAGTAACTTTATTTCCTTTTTTTCCATCATTTGCAGAGTTCTTGTTATGTCAGGTCGTATTTCTGCAGTGTTTGTCATTATTGGCCTAATTGTGGCCTACGTTTCCGCTCTGATTGTTTATTTTGCCAAATGGTGTAATTTAGGCATGTCACTATCCTAGCTGTTTGTTAGTTTGTTCTGAAATCTCTGCTTCGACATCTTTATATCCAGATATTTTGATTCCCAGATACTTAAATTTCATCTCCTGTTGAATGATTTTCCCGTCGACCACAAGCTAACATCTTATCGATGACTTTGAGGTGGTTACGCATTTGGTTTTAGAAGCAAATATGTTTATATTAAGAGATTTTGCTGTTCAGTTAAAAGCTTGTAGTC
Source organism: Diaprepes abbreviatus (assembly GCA_034092305.1). Lineage (NCBI taxonomy): Eukaryota > Metazoa > Arthropoda > Insecta > Coleoptera > Curculionidae > Diaprepes > Diaprepes abbreviatus. The sequence continues at coordinate 1,188,413 of JASJET010000070.1, forward strand.
TTCTTTGTAGGTCGTCTTCATTTTCTGCTACCAGTACAGCATCATCGGCGTAGCATAGGACCTTAACCTCGCGATCGCCCATTCTGTATCCTCTTAATTTGCGTATTCTAAAGAGAAACGGGCTTGTCTAATTCCTCTACCAACTGGAATCGGATCTGTTTTGTTATTTAATTGTGCATCCTTTACTGACAATCATGACTTCTGATCGATGAGACAAGCAAAAATATATACAAACAATTTATATTTTAATAATTCTATAGTGGTTTAATTAATATTCTGATTAACGACAAGGGATAAACCGCATATAATAAAAAATTCTTATATCCACTATTACTCCTGAAAGCATTCTGCATTTATGCAATTCCAGTTCCAATGTTCAAAGAATTAATGATCACGGTATAAGGTTTACTTTACAAATTTAAAATTGTGTTAGTTGTTAAAGATTTACGAACAGACAAACTTTCGACATAAATGAAAGTTTTCGCTCTTCTGTTGAGTGTTTGGAAAGATTAAAAACTGTGTGTAGTTTTGGATATATTTTTAATTGTTATATTTTCACCCCCTGAAAAACTATTACACCACTAAGAAGTACCTGTTCTTGGATTTAGTTGATCATCCTTACACTAATATTTGCTATTTCGACGTGTCCCCTATTATGTTTGTAAACTTCTAACATATCCCTGAGAATTAGCATAACGGCAGAACTACGGCCCGGTTGTTTGAACGCTGAATAACGTAATAATATTTTTAGTTATATTTGAAAAAGTGTTGATAAACAGTAGATATTTCATTTCTTGGTACACACATACCGATTTTTTGCTATCCTTTTCTAATTTCATTATTTAAACGAGTATCATATAATAATCGGTACGTCAGCTCTAAATTACATAAAAGTATGAATTTATGGTTGCCTAAATTATTATTATGGTTATTTTCAATATGTAAACAATATCTAACAACATTTACCAATAAAAATAAGTTTTTAAATTCCTTTTTTGTTAGTATTAATTGCAAACTTTGCATTTATAGTAATTTCTAACACTTATAAATACTAAAAAAAGTCACGAGAAGCAATCAAACTGGACGAAAAGATAAGTAAACATGTTTATGTCTGTCAAACATCAAAAAAGCCTCTCCCCACCGACCATAAAGAGTCTTCAAACAAATCTATTGCTGTTTAAATTTATAGGGTTTGATCAAAATTCGTAAAAGACATACCTAAAGAAAAGCACAAGATAAGATAGTGTTTCTTTATACCTCACTACAAGATTTTATGGAGGTATGAAACTTTAATGAAAATAAATTTTGTATATTCTTCTGCTAATGTTTCTTCACCGATATTTCCAAGATCGCCAAACTCTGGTTATATGATGTTGACGTTTTATGTGATGTGCAATTTACTTTATTCGAAAGATAACCTTCTGGCATTACAATTTAAATATGACTTCTGGCATATGACCGCCACAGCTGGCTCGGACGTAGTCTAATCTGGAGGTCCAATTTTCGATGACTTTCTCGAACATTTGTGGCCGTATATCGGCAATAACGCGGCGAATGTAGTCCTCCAAGTGATCAATCGTTTCGGGCTTATCGGCGTAGACTAGCGACTTCACATATCCCCACAGAAAATAGTCTAGCGGCGTTAAGTCGCACGATGTTGGAGGCCAATTCACGGGTCCGAAACGTGAAACTATGCGGTTACCAAACGTTTCCTTCAATAAATCAATTGTGGCACGAGCTGTGTGATATGTTGCGCCGTCTTGTTGAAACCACAGCTCCTGCACATCATGGTTGTTCAATTGATGAACGAAAAAGCCAGTAATCATGGCTCTATAGTGGTCACCATTGACTGTAACGTTCTGACCAGCATCGTTTTTAAAGAAGTACGGACCAATTATTCCACCAGCCCATAAAGCACACCAAACAGTCAGTTTTTCTGGATGTAACGGTGTCTTAACATACACTTGAGGATTATCATCACTCCAAATACGGCAGTTTTGTTTATTATTATTATTCGCTTATGAAAATCGGGATCAACGGCAATCTTGTTTTGGGTCCATTCACCGAATCTACGCCTTGCTAGATGATCGTGTGGGTTCAATTTTTGCACGAGTTGGATTTTGTAAGCACGCAAACCAAGATCTTTCCGCAAAATCTTCCATAAAGTGAATGGACACATATCCAATTCCTGTGCATGATGGCGGATAGACTGATTCGGGTCTTCCTCTACGCTACGCTCTATAACAGCAATGACTTCTTCTGTACGCACTGTACGACGTCTCTGTAGATGCGTATTATCATTTAGAGTAAACGTGGTGCGAAAACGTTCCATAGTTAATCGAATTAATTGCTCTGATGGACGATTATGTTGACCGTAAAATGGACGTAGTGCGCGATACGTATTTCGAACAGAACCATGATTTTCAAAATAAATTTGCACAATTTGAAAGCGTTGTTCAGGCGTCAGTCTATTTATGTTGAAATGTCAAACCAAACTAAATATAAATCACTTGACAGCTGACAAAATGGCCGCCAGTTAAAAAAGTGTTGCTAACTTAAAGTTTTATACCTCTATAAAAAACACCTTTTATATAGCTTTTGCAGGCGGTTCCTTCTAGATATGCATTTATTTTGGCTATAATAATATTTTTCATGATCTATTCAACACATTTATTTGTTGAACTAAGAAATTCACTTAACCTGAAAAATCTATCTGAAGATTATTGATATGTTAATTATAAAAATCTCTTCTGTCCGGTAATAAACGAAACCTATTTATTCAGCCTCCATTCCTATAATTATAGTGATGTTTTCATTTCAAGAAGTTTAAGTTGTTTGCTGCGTTGGAGATCATCTCGGTAGCGACCATCACCCGATACTGTTTTTGAAGAAAATTCACCTCAGTTGATGTTGATAGACTTTCAGGATGCAATAACGCCTTTACGGCGCGTTTTACGTCTCAAAACTCTTGCACTCCAGATACAAATAAGCCTTATTTAATATTTCCAACGTTTGCGTAAAGATAATTTTGTTCAAAGCAATTTCTTAGGCCATGAAGCACTTATATAGCATCATGAAATTTCACGTAATTGTTTCGTACAGTTGTACCAACTGAAAAATAAAATGACACATGCAAAGCACCATTTGCGCGATTTAAATTCAAAGTTTATTTCTAGACCTTCTATATTCAGTTTGCACTAGATATAACATTTTTTAATAAACGAGCTATATGTAAAGTATGTCTATCTAAGTTTAATTTAACATTGCTTAGACATCATTTACTAATGGTCTTACTTTCTTGCTGAGTATAACACCGGAAACGTAGATGCAAGACTAATGACCAACTCAATTCAAATCGCTTCCACATTGCATTGCCTACTAAAATCAGGAATTTCAAACTTCGTATTCAAAAGCTGTGTCAGGAGTGATTATACTTTAGAAAAATTGCTGAAGTAAAATAATTGTAGGAAAAATATATTTGAAGTTCTGCATATAGGATGGAATTTTTAGGGATGTTTTAAAAAAACAACTTTTAATAAAGTTATTTATGTTATCCATAAAATTCTGGTGTTTAAACAGTTGCCTATACGAGGGTGGTTCGATAAGTTCTCGGCCTGAAACAGAGAGGGCTCTGGTACGATCAAATAACTATAATATTTTGTAAGCATTAACCTTGAGATGACGCCCTGCAAACTTTCAGATGTTTGCGTGCCGTTGTTTGTTTGTGGCGATCGAGCGAACACATAAGGTTCGATATTTTGTGAAAGATGAATAAAATTTAAGGTTGTGCGGTTATAAAGTACTTTATTTTAAAGGGCTTAACTCTTACGAACATTAAAAATGAGTTAGATTTTATTTTAAAGGATTCCAATCCTGTGTTTTCGACAGTCAAAAAATGGGCTGCTGAATTTAATCGTGGTTGTACCTCAATTCAAGATGATGAGCACCCGGTACGCCTAAAAACCGCTACAACTGACGAAATTGTCACAAAAATTCACAATGTCATACTTCATGACAGCCGACTGAAAGTACGAGAGCTTGCTGGTATAGCAAACATCTCGATAAATCGTGTCCACTACATTTTACATGATGTTCTTGGTATGAAAAGCTTTCTGCGCGATGGGTGCCACGTTTGTTAACAGTCGATCAAAAACGCCTTCGAATGAACACTTCGTAAGAGTGTTTAGACTTATTCAGACGTAATCCTGCTGAGTTTCTTCGATGTTTTATAACTGTAGATGAAACACGGATTCACCGTTACACGCTAGAGACAAAGCAGCAGTCTAAACAGTGGGTAAGGGCAGGTGAAAGGGCGCCAAAAAAGTCATGGCAACAGTTTTTTTGGGATTCACATGGCGTGGTGCTTATAGACTATTTAGAACAAGGCAAGACCATCACCGGGGAGTATTACACTTCACCACTGCACCATTTGCAAAAAAACGTGCTCTTTCATCAGGGTAACGCCCCTGCACACAAATCTATGGTTGTTGCTGCAAAACTCCAGGACTTACGTTTGCAAGTACTTTCACATGCACCATATTTGCCGGATCTGGCTCCTAGCGATTACTTTTTCTTCCCAAACTTGAAAAAATAGCTCGTTGGACTAATTTCCCTTCAAATAACGAGGTCAGAGCAGCGACAACCGTTTATTTTGCAGAGTTGGACAAATCGCATTATACTACGGGTATTAAAATGTTAGAATATCGTTGGTCTAAATGTATTGAAGTACAAGGGGACTATGTTGAAAAACAAATAAAAACATTTTCAAAAATCTTTTATTTTCTTGATCAGGCAGAGAACTTATGGAACCATCCTCTTATGTTATTCACCTTTCAAGTAGAGAAAAAGGATATAATATATGGAGAGTACACCAGAGTTGTATTTGCAGGAAACAATATACAGGCAACTGTCAAAACACAGCGGATAGGTTTCTTACTGAAATTTTGATTTTGGAAATTTCACACTACTCTGATGAATGTACAGATGTCGTTTCGACTTATTTATTAGTTATATTTTATATAGCAGTTGTTTCCTGCAAATGTTGCTCTCGGTTCAAGAGTCGCATTTGCAGGAAATAAATTGTTTTTATATATTCTTGCCTTGTTCTCTGCTTGAAATGAAAATGCAATATAGGCAACCAACATGACTCGTCTCTCTTAATCCGTAAATGAAACAAATAAAAGAGTTGTGAATACGTTTCAGTCTGCTCTTACATCGCAAATCGAGACATGATCAGTAGACAAAGTAGCCGTAATTAGTGTGGGAGAGTACAATTGCTATATAAAGCCTTTTTTTAGATAAGATTTTTGAACGACGCTACTATCCCGATTCCTCAGTCTAAGTTTAGTATTAAATATAACACCCAAGTTTTTATATTCTTTCACAACATGTATCACAATTCCAGCCATACCCACCTCCATATTTTCAGCTGCCCGGTCCCTCAGGTCTAAAATAGATAAGTTCCGATTTGTTGGGGTTTAATTTTAAGCCGTTATTATTGCAATAATTGAAAACTGAATTCAAACATTGCTTTATTTCACATTTTGCTTCAAGAACTGTGGATAATTGTATGTCATCAGCATATTTTTGCATTTCACAGTCGGTAACAGAACGATTCATATCAATTGTCTAAATTATAAGGAGCGGAGGTTCCAGAATTGCGCCCTGCGCTACATCTACACTTACAGTTCTAGCACGAAAACGATTATTTTTCAGGACACAAACTGAGATCTTCATCTCAGAGAATTCTTGATAAACGCGATAGCCGCTCGAAGCTGCAGGAGTGAAGTTAAGCACATAATAGATCATGATCAAGCGTGTCAAATTCCTTACTGTAATTAAGCAGAACGAGGGTAGAAATCTCACCCCTGTCTAAAGCCTCGACAAAATCATCCGTAACCGTTACTGAGGCACTTTCCATGCTAGTACCTCTGCGGAACCCAGACTGAGACGATGGAATAAGTTGTTTTAATGAAAATATGCAACTATTTGGTCGTAGATAATTTTTTAAGTATTTTGTATTTTACTGACAATCAACATATAGGTCTCAAATCCGAAACGTCTGTCGAGTTACTTGTTTTTGGCAAAAGCACAGCCGTAGGAATTTTCCAACACGTTAGAAACATAGAACTAGTGAGACATCTATTAAAGACGTGAACCAAAAATGACACAGTAACTGGATAACACAGCTTAATCATTTGGAGAGTCAAGCCATCGGCACTCGATGAATTTGATTTTAGCTGAGATATAGCATTGAAAATCTCAGCTTCAGCTACAAGGAAAACCTTTGACAAAATCTTCAGTTACAGGAGTGATAACATTTTACTGAGTCAAAAAATTTCTTAATGTAATTTAGTAATAATAATAATAATAAGCTTTATTGTTGTAAAGAAATCAATCTTGTTAACAAAGCACTATGCAGAACAAAAAGTTAAAAATAAATATAAACAAAAACCTATGCAATACAAGAAATTGTTATAATAAAAAAACTAAAAAAAAAACTTAGATCAATGATAACAATAAACACGTGATTAAAGTCAGTAATCAAAATAAACAGTGTAAACAAACAAAAGACCATAATTAACAAAACAGGTACTTAAAATAAAATAAAATAAATGTCTACTAAATTAATTTAAAAGTTTACAGTCAAATAAAAGAAAGTAAAACAAGACAAAAATAGCCATAAAATTACACCATTACACCCATTTTGAAAGTACAATCACACCTGGTTAAAAATGGTCAGCAAAATATTCTTCCAGTGAATAATACGGTCGTGTCACAAGAAAGCCCTTCAGTTTTTTCCTAAGCAATTTATCGTCCATAATATTTCTATACTTTAGAGGAATTTTGTTATATATTTTAATTCCCTCAAAAATAAGAGACTGTTTAGTGAGAGTAGTCCTGGGAATGGGCAATGGCATGCCATTATTACGTGTATTATATGGGTTTGGAGTTGAATAATTTTTATATTTTTTATGAATCAGTCCCACTATTTCTAAAATCAAAATGCCTGTCACTGTTACTATTTTGCCTTGAATAAATAAAGGCCTACAATGCTCCTTCATTTTTACATTAAATAAATAACGCACTGCTCGCTTTTGTAAGACAAGAATCGAATTTAATAACTGCCGACTACAGAATCCCCAAAATGCAATTCCGTATCTCAAATGAGATTCAGTCAACGAAAAATACACTGTTCTAGCCACATTTGAATCTAATTCCCTGGACACCGTACAGCATAACACCCGGCAGCCAACTTCTTATGTATTGCCATTATGTGGTCAGTAAATTTCAACTTATCGTCAATAAGTATACCTAAAAATCTAGTCACTAGCTTATTCTCTATAAAATGGTTATTCAAAGTTAAACTATCACAGGTAAATTTGAAACGTAAGACGTTGGTTTTAGTAAAATTAAAACTTACAAAAAAAACAATTTGCAGCACACCATTCATTCACTCTAATCAAGTCACACTCGATAATATGTTTCAAATCACAGCCATTCTTTCCACGCCATAAAATTGTTGTGTCATCTGCAAATAATGTAAATATTCCTCGGATATCAATTTTGGTCTGGTCATTTATATATAAAAGAAAGAGCATGATGATGATATGTAACACCGTATAAATCAGAACGCTCCCCATTTTCGGTAACAAGACTGGTTGGATATAATAATAACATCTATGGGAAAATACGTGTATAGTGTGTTTCTAATAACCTGACAAAATAAATAGGAGGCGAGAAATGTTTACTAAAATTTCTATTTTTTTCTATTATTTCTTACTCTTTAGTTATTTTAAATAAGTTATTTCCCTCAGGATATTAAGAAAAGCCACTGTTATTAACTGTATCAAGAAGCATAATTAAAGATTGCTCACGACGAAAATATTTTAAAATATGCATACCATTTTATAATAATTTTAAAAGGAAATTTTACTATTCAAAACGGATCGTAACCTTCTTACCTTACGACGCATAAAAATGCATTAGCCGTCTCTTTTAACGATGCTGAAAAGGCACCTGAAAAGCCTTTTGGAAACTTTTCAGCAAATCCTGAATAAAACATCGTCGAGCGGGTCGTTCTGAAAAAGTCTATTCAGGACGCATCAGCCGGCTTTAATTCTTTTTGTTGTCAACTTGGTGTGAACACTTGTCAATCTAAAGGATTTTAGAGGTTTTCTTTAAGGGTTTATATTATATAATGTGCAGCTGGGCCATAAAAAAAATATATAAAAATCTTAAATACATTTTTATATAATATTATTCGCGTTTTTGCCATTTTTCTTTCAAAGCTGCTCAAGCTCGAAAAAATTTTATACATTTTTGGAGTATGCCTGGTGTAATACGAAAAGAGTGTCTGTGATTTCTGGGAATTTATTGTTGTTTAAAATGAGACAGGCCGAGGAATAGTTTTTTTTTTTATTTCTCTGCTATTTTTATCTGCCTTTAAGAAAGGATGTTTTCACCCTATTCACGTATGGTAACTGTAAAATATCAAATGAAGAGGTACCAGTTTTTTTCGAAATTGCGGTTAATAGTCAAAAACTTAACATCGTTCACTAGAAGAACTTTGTAATGCAACAAATTTGGCTTTCCACTTATTGCAAAAAAAAATTATGAATTTAAATGCCTCGTGGCCTGTTCTCACTTATCGGTGCCCACCCCGGATTTTCCACCCGTGACGCATAAGCTGATTTCAGGGGTTTTTCACGCCATGGGGAATGACGCCAGTTTACTCACATTTACGACTTTTTCACTAGTGTTTTAATTTCTAGTTTTTTTTTAGTTTGTACTTTTGGTATTTTTGACAGTATAAAGATGCCGACGGACTATTTGTTTTCTATCTGTATTTTCGATTTGTTTTATTCGTTTTAATAAACGACTATGTAATGTTAATGTTACTTTAAAAATAAGTGAATTGTTTCAATTATTTGTGGACTATCAATTCTTCTTTTACCGAAGCAATGTTGTTAATGGGTTCGCTCTTTGCTATTATAAAAGAACACAGGAAATTTGTTTCTAATAAATGATGAACTACATGATGGGCCTGAGAAATGCTAATTGATAAGCCACATTTAAAGATTTACTTAGGAGAATTGAACTCAAAACCTTTTTGGCTGAATTGCCCCATTTGCAGTGGCCATAAAAAGTAAAGTTTTTTTTTTAAATCAATTTGTTGTTAATTCATCGTTGAATAACGTCTAGCCTAAACACCAGCTATTATACGTTTTTGAAATCAGGTGAAAAGGGGCTTACATTCTAGTAGATAATATACAAGATGTTCCATTTAAAGAATTAAACTTGCTTTTCAACTTTACGACGTGCCATTGTTTTTTTAAATAAATCTAAAAGATAATACCAAAGAAATAAAACTCCTTTTGAATTTAAAGCTTTTTTTCCATCACACATCCATATAAAACCTTTAGGTATGGTATTAAATATAAAATAATTTTTTTGTAAAAAAAATTGAACCGTTTTCTGAAAGTGTGCTAAAAAGTGAAAAATAGCTATAACTTTTTATATGAATTTGAAATTTTTGATATTGGCGCCAATCAAATACCTGTCAAAATGTGATTCGCATAAACAGATTAAAAATACTTGGTTCCTTACCATAATTTGTATATATTAGTAGTGATTTATTTCATTTAGAAATAATTTGGCGCCGACAATTTCATATAAAAATTTATAGTTATTTTTAACTTTTTAGCACACTTGTAGAAGTAGGTTCAATTTTTTTTATAAATTTTTTATTTTTCGATTTTTAGTTTTGAGTTAATTATGATATCCATAAATTATTTGAACTAAGTACTAATCGAGATTAGTGTACCTCGCAATGACTCCAAAATGACAAAAAAACACCCATTTTATCCAAAGTTGTAATCACTCTAAAATGAACCACTAAAAATTCTTTGATTCTTAGAGTTCTACAAATACCAGTGAAATTGAAACAAACAAATATTTAGTCTGTCATAGTAAATCCACTATTTTCAATTGTAAATTAGTTTTAGATTGGTAATATAGGCCCCAAAACCATCCAATATCGATATTTAAAAAACTTGAGACGTAAATTTCTTAGCCCGATATATTTTATATTGTATATTGAGTTTGTATACACTCCAAGAAACCCGCAATATCAATTTTCACGTAAAATTTTCACTCCCTCATATTGTATCTTGTCAACCTAATATTGTAAAAAATGAACTTCATATTCGTAATACACGACCCCGAAAACACCCTAATACCAAATCTGATAAAATGCGAATAAGTTAAAATTTTCAACTTACTATATTGGATCCGTTATATTGAATTTCAAAAAAAATAATTTTAACGTCTTAATGAAATCTAAATCTTAACCTGCTTGCCCCTAGTAACAATTTTAGATGAAATCCAGAAATTCAAAATTTCTAGACCGTCATATTGGCTCTGACATATTAGGTTTTCTTAAAATAATTTTATATTCGCTATTTACATCCTTAAAAACGATTCAGTTTCACATTTGAACGAAATTGAAAAATTTTTAATCCGTCATATTGAATCCTGAAAGAAATACTTTAAATTCTTACTTACATCCTCAATAACCCCCTATATCAGTTTTGGAGAAAATCGAAAAATGTAAAATTTTTAGGATGCCATGCTGAATCCGCCAGATTGAGTTCTTCAAAAAATGTTTAAAATTCGTAATTAACACTAACAAAAATACCCCAATACTGATTTTAGACAAAATAGAGAGATGTAGAACCTTTAATCCACCATCTGGGATCTACTATATTGATTTTTTTTTAAATAATGTCAGATTCGCAATGTGCTATCCCAAAAACGCCCCCATATGAATTTTGAAAAAAATCGCACAAAATTTATTTTTTATCATCCATGTTAGATACGCCATATTCAATTGTTTAAAAATATTTTGGATTCGTTATGTGCTACCCCGAAAATTCCCCCACACCAATTTTGAAGAAAATCGGATAAAATTAAATTTTCTTGTTCGCCATATTGGATCTGCCATATTGAATTTTTAAAAAATAATTTAAGATTCGTTGCGTACAACTCCGAAAATTTCCCCATACCAATTTTGGAGAAAATTCGACAAAATTAATTTTTTTGGCCGCCATATTGTCAGCGCCATCTTGAATTTTATTGCACTAATTTCCTCCAATTTCCTGAACATAACGTAGAAAATTTCATTCATATCGGTGCCGCCGTTCCGGCGTAATCGGTGTACATACATAAAAAAAAACATACATAGTCCACGAATTGAGAACCCTCTTCTTTTAGAAGTCGGTTAATTAGCTTCCCAACTCTAAAATGTGCCTTGAAAAGTTGACATTTTGCCTACAAATATTTACTAACCATTGACAAAAAATCAGTCTTACTTCAGTCTAATGTTTGTACTGGTCAATTACTGAAGGGTACAGCTTTATATTATATTCTCCAAACTGTAAATAATTTGAAATCACTATCTCTTAATTACTTTTATACGCTTTAAAATATGCTAATACATTTTCTTCTACCTGTTTACTTATTATAAATTGTTTTTATTTCTAATTTTTCTAAAAATGCTTTCATTGCTCCTAACTTTTTTATACAGTTTTAAAAAATACTTTCTGTTTGGTTGGTCACGCTCAGGATACATTTGACCATATTTTTCCACTAATCGAAAACAATATTTTCTACACACTAGACAAGCCTATAAAGCCGCATTTTTCTAAATGCGTGGACGCCATTTTGTAATATTTATAACTAAAAATCTAAAATCAAATTCAGTCAGAAAAATTGCCTAGAATTCGCGCTTTTTTTTTAACAGCAGACCCGTGGAATTCAGCTTTTGTTTCAAAGATACTGAACCAGTTTGCCTAAAAGATAACTAAGCTAATTTTATTTATTTTCAATTTAAGGCCAATATTGCATATGAACTTTTTTGTTCTGTAGATGATATGATAGACAGGAAAATGCATCTTCATCATTTATTCGGAAACGTTACTTTGCTAATTTGATCGACTTTGGAACTATAGTAATAAGAGTTAGTAATAATTAGAATTTAATTTGGTACACCCTGTATATGAACTTTAATGCTTAAAATTAGCTCAGGAATAACCTCCCAAAATATTTTATCCTTATTTGAAAACACACTGTATACATAGGTCTTCAAAATGACCTGATTCTTTTGTATTTGCTTTTTTACTGTAGTGTTGGTAGCATTTTGTTTTATTTAATATACATTTTTAAAAAATCTCTAAATAAACTCATAAGTTTCCTTAGTTTTACAATGTATTTTGTGAAATTTCATCGAGCTTTTTCAGAGATCTTCACTGCGTACATTGCTCAATTCACTCGTTCGTGGAATTACAGATGAAATATCTGATAGGTATGCCTATTTTGAATCATGAATCATTAATATTTTTTTGTTGTATTAAAGGTTCGGATTTTTGGAAAATGGCATCAAGTTCCTCGCCAACAAGTGGCATACGGTGATCCAGGCCTGAAGTACAAATTTTCTGGTACAACCATACCAGCCAAACAATGGCTTCCAGTACTAGAATCTCTCAGAAATGTAGTGGAGGAAGTCAGTGGTTACAAGTACAATTTTGTGTTGGTTAATAAGTAAGAGATTCGGCTAATTAAATACAACAACCGCATTTGAACTTTTTTCTAATTTTTAGATACCGGAATGGCAACGACCACATTGGAGAACATAGAGATGATGAAAAAGAATTGGACTGTGACACACCAATTGCTTCTCTATCTCTAGGCCAACAAAGAACTTTTGTGTTCAAACATAGAGATGCAAGAATAAAAGGAAAATTAAAAAGAAATATACCGACAGGTAAAACATGGTTTAAAATATTGCAAGAATAATTTTTCTTTTTCAAGTTAATAATCTGCTTCCTAGACAGCTTTTAACATCAACAACTGCCCAGGCAAATACTACAAATTATTTATTAGTATTTGCTGTCCAGATCATACACACATTCTTAAAGCGATTTAGATGTTTCTCGCAACTGAAAATTAACATGAATATACATGCAATAACACCCACTAGAACGTCAGAGAAAACTATAAATCCGTAGGACGTCTTAAGGATGTCAGTTTCGAGATCTTTAAGACATCGCTTAGAAGACCTTTTCTGATTGTAACAAATTGACGTCACAGGGCGCCCATGAGACTTCACCATTTTGGACTCCTACGTCCAAAATATGGCCATAAAGTGACGTTTTTGAGATGTCATTTTGCTACAATGTAATAGATACAAATAATTACAGAACACCACTATTATTGCCCTTGAGTTAAAATTTAAAATCTTTGTTTCAGAATTTGTATTTAGTCTTTATTTTATGCTATTGCCAATTTTGTTTCATAAAAATGTTACCTAAAATAATAAATAATGCTTCTTCTTTCGTGAAGAATTTTCATATTTTCCCAGTTTATTTAAACCCTGATTTATATACCGACATCTAGTAATGAACGTATAAAGCTTGCCAAACTTGAAGCAGGAATGTGCCCAGACCGTAAACATAATTTATTAATGATTGTGTAGATGTCGGATTACAACATTATTTTTTTTTTAAAGTCAGTGGAATCAAAGTAAAAGTCTCGAGTTAATACGTTATTTTAGGACATGAATTATTATGTATGTATACTTTTAATAACTTATCTGCAAATAATTAATATATTCGTAATTCAGTGGACGCTTAATAAATATATATATATATATATATATATATATATATATATATATATATATATATATATATATATATATATATATATATGTTGTGCAGAAAAACTTTCAATTTTATCGTAGCTTGTGTTATAATACTTGGTATTCTAATGTTATTTTTTTTTAGTAAAAATGCAATTAGAACACGGCAGTCTTCTTTTAATGAAAAAACCCACTAATGAGTATTGGTATCATTCACTACCGCCTAGAAAAAAACTAGCGGGTCTTAGAATTAATCTAACTTTTAGGAAAATTAATATTTAAGGATTTACAAGAAATATGTAATGTAATTTATTATTAAATAAAATTTTATAATAATTGTTCTGTATATATTTTTAAAAACTAGCCAAGTGCATATCGGACACTCATTATATTAGGGTTCCCTAGCAGTTATTGATGTTGTTAGTTTTTTCTGCGATTTCATTGCACGTCTGCTTTAGAGTTAATTAAAAAAAACTGAGTTAAAAAAATAATGGAACATATAATTAGTGCGCAATCAAATGACTGGTGCCAAAGGAGTAACTAAAAGAAAAGCTAATTTCGATTTATCAAAATTATTTGACTGCCTTTAAGCCATGTTATGAAAGTACGGAAGTAAACCCCATATCTAGACGCCTAACATCTGTACCCTTTTTATTTGACTGTCTTATATTAAACTGTCTTCTCCGGCGCATTCACCAAAACGGTAAGAAACTTTATAAGTTTATATAAGAAATATTAAGGCACGTATAAGTAATAGGCATAGATACCAGATTTTTGACCTTACCTTCGAAAACTTAGAACCTGTGACCTTTTAAAAGCCACTTTGTAGGCAGCAAATAAAAAATATTAGACATATTTAACCGATCCAATGATATTACACTTAAATGATAAACATAAAAATAAATGGGAGAGTTTCGCCTCGGATCTTTAACTCAGCTGGGTGTATTTATAATTACTGACTGCTTGATGATATATATATATATATATATATATATATATATATATATATATATATATATATATATATATATATATATATATATATATGTATATTGGGTTATTGGTATTTCGATTCCTTCTTTGGGGATCTGATAATACAAGAGTTAAGGAATATATTTAACCCTAATATGCATTATACAAAACGCAATACGTTTTGAGATATATTTCGATTTTCAGTTTTTTTTAGCCTTTAATCTCAAAAAATGAAATTTTTCAGATATGTAATTTAACTTTGTATAATTATTTTGCGGGAATACTTGACCAATACTATGGTTTGTCAAATGGAGCAAAAAAATATATGAAAGCAATTCGATTCTATGAAAAACTTGAAGAAAAACTGACTTTTTGGGGAAAAATTAAAAATTGAAATATCTCAAAAACTATTGCTTTTTGTATTATACATATTAGGGTGAAATTTACTCCTTACCACTTGTATTATCAAATCCCCAAATGAATGTATTGAGTTACCAATAACCCTATATATATATATATATATATATATATATATATATATATATATATATATATATATATATATATATATATATATATATATATATATAAATATATATATATATATATATATATATATATATATATATATATATATATATATGTATATATATATATATATATATATATATATATAAATATATATATATATATATATATATATATATATATATATATATATATATATCAAAGGAGCCATACATTTTTAGGAAAAAGAACATAAAGCGGGAATAAAAACTACCAGAGCGAGGCGTACCATCAATTGTTCAACTAATAGCTTAAGGTTTTTATCTAAGCAGGTGATCCTTTTTTACGTTTGTGTTAAAAACTATAATTAATCAAGCGTTCTGTGTTTTTGAAGTAAGGCTTGTTTTGTAGTGGTTTGTTTTTAAAAATTTGAGTGACCTTAAAAGCAAGTAAAAATGAGCGAAGAGGAGAAAATTAAGATAGTGCGCTTGAAACAAGTCTATAGGCCTAGCCTGACTCATGAATTCAAAGAAGATCCTATATATACAGTATGTCCCACGACGAAATGTCGCGATCGATTTTTTGGAAAATAGACTTTGTAAAATTTTTCAAATTTTGCAGTTTACTAAAGTCGATGGGGGTAATTGGGCTAAATAATTTTCAAGATCATGCCACTTCTGGTATAACCGAATGTTGATGCCTTCTTGCTTATTTTGAATGGAACACCCTATATAGTATTTCATTTTTAGATTCAAAGGAAAATTATAGATATATTTCAGGTATAATATCCTATACCTAAGTCTAACTGTTTTTGACATATTTTAAATTTTATGTCAAAAATGGTGTTTGCAGGCCTAAATATAATTCCATTCCTTCTATTTGAAAGCCGTTACTATTTAATTGATTGATTTTTTTCTAGAAGGGATCTACTTTAGTGGACTGTTTTGATATTTTGAAAATAAATAAATACATGGTGATCAAAAAATAACATTTAATATTAACTTACAAAAATCGTTAAAAGTCAGTTTTTTAAATGTAAACCCCTTATTTTTATAATTTTATCTTATTATACATTAAAAACTAAGAGTGACTTTGAATAAGGTTGGATATTCCGAGATTTTTTGAAATATTGGCATGATATTATTTTTGTATTGTAAAAATGCTAAACGAGTTACTTACACAGGGAAACAACATATTTTAGTAAAAGTTCAAAATTTTTACCCTGGACTTGTAAACATTTTTCGCATCTCCAAGTTAGTTTATCATGGATCCCCGCTTTAATTGAATCTGGAGATAAGCTTTCGAATGCGTCCTTTGCCTTTGCCGTATCTTCATCATTATCACTGGATTACAATAAACGATATTTTTTTATATTTTTCCATGTTAAATATAATCCAAGACAGTAAATCAGGAGAACAAAAAGGCCACAAAACAAGTCCATTGTCGGCAACCCACTTGTCATAAAATATTGCTTGTAACTGGAACGGTTGAGTGTAGGGGGCGCCATCGTGTTGACAAAAAAAATTTGCATTTGTTCTGCCAAAGGTAAATTGCTTAAATATTGATATAATTCTTCTAGAATATTTAACTATCTTTCTTCTGCAAAAAAATAATACATAACTTAAAATAATGCCATAATTTGCTTTGTATTATTAATGACTTACCATTTCAGTTTTCTTCATAACAATGTAGTTTTACTATTCCATTATTTCTTAGAACACAAAATACGTTAAATTTCCAAGTCTCTTGAAAATTCCGCAATCTTACTGCATGAAGATTTGAAGTACTCCAAAAATGAGAATTATGTCTCTTAATTAGGGCATTTTTCGTAAATTTTGCTTCATCAAATTCTGTTGTTTAAAAATCGAGGATCGTCTTGTACTCATCGTTAATATAAATTCTCAAAATTACACCCTTTGCGGCAAATAGATATCTTGAACTAAAGATATTAAATAAGGGTGGAAGTTTTGTTTCAACATAATTCTATGTGCTGAACTCTTCGAGATAAATGTTTATAGAGCCACTTTTCTTAATGATATCGTATAATTTTGATCGTCCTGGCATATTTTTTATTACTAATTGTCAAATGGCAAGAAATATTGACATTTCCGTAGTGTTCTATTATTTTCTTTCGTCGCGTTTTGCCATCATGACCAACTAATAAAAAAACTTAAAAGCCGCATAGCATTTATACAATACAAAAATGTTAAATTGCCAATATTTCAAAAACTACAAATTTTTCAACTAGGCAACCTTACTAAAAGTCACCCTTATTTTTAATGCTAAATAAGATAACTTTATAATAGTAGGGGGTTTACATTTAAAAAATTGATTTTTAACGATTTTTTTCAAGTTATTATGTAATGTTGGTTTTTGATCACCCTATATTAATTTATTATTAAAATAACACAGTACACTAAAATAGCAACCCTTCTAGAAGAAACCTAACTATAATTAAGTAATAAAGGCTTTCATACAGGAGAAATTGGTAATTATGGTTAGGCCCGCAAACGCCATATTTGACATAAAATCTAAAATATGTCAAAAACAATTGGATTTACATTATACACGAAATATGTCTATAATTTTGTATATAATCTAGAAATGAATTATATAGGATTTAAAATACGCCAGAATGCATCAAATTCTAGTATATCCTGAAATGCCACCATATTGAACATATTTTAAAAACTGTCTACTTTACGAGAAATGGGCCGTGGCATTTCATTGTGGGACACACTGTAGTTGATTGCCTGATAAGTAGTAATTTTAGCTCTTTAAACATAGAAACTAAATCCTGTATTGTGAAAAGTGTAAACAAACTACGGCCTTATTTAATTATATAAAATCGTCTGACACTTATCAAAGTCGTGATTTTTAATTAAACTTGGCAAGACAAATGTTATTGGTTGACAGGATCTCTCCCCATTGGGCTTGCTGGACAATAAATTATCCTCTTTTGGACTCAAAATATTATTAGATTTACGAAAGTGGATTGATACGTGTCATTTTCTCAATAAGGATTGGCTCGGTATTTTTTTATGGAGGTGAAAACGTTACTTTTTTTAGTGTTTTCATTCAATATATGTATAATTTTACTAAATTCGGTAAAAAAATCGTTAGTAGTACATAAATTTGAAAAACTAAAGTGACTGTCTGGGTTTCTTTCACCATAAAATTGATTATGGAGGTAACTATCCTTTATATATTATTTTATTTTTTAATTTTGTGAAAAAAAATTGATATTTTTTCTGTAAAATTAATTACCGGTTAATACAGCCAGGTATACTAATTACGAAAGATAATTCGTGGAAAGCCATCTCTCTAATATTAATTTCTCCCTTCAGATTTTCTGTGGAATGTTTTTACAAGTCTGTTTCACGTAGCGCTTATTCTATGTTATGTTGTATTTCATAAAATAATATATACTCGATATGTATTTTTAAGTCTTAAGATTCATGTCTTTGGAGTGAAAATCATCCAAAATGTTATACATAAATTTTATTTTAAAAAGGATTTTTTTCTCGTTAAATCGCCTTCAAATGTAGGTTTTAGAATATGGTTTTGAACACGATATAATTTGAATCAGAGTTTGCTAAATTTTTTTAGAGGTGGCAATGCAATTTTTCTCCATGAGGACATGAAATTGAACTTTTTTACAAAAAGCTGTAAATATATAGTCTAATCCTTCGAAATGGTAGATTTTCTTCACTACATGCTACTCATACATAATGTTCCTGGTGTTTTGTATTATTGTTCGTTAAAAATATACCTTTCATTTATTTTCGAAAAATTCAAAGAAGGGTGGTTAATCCTATGATAAGGTTTATTGTGAAGAAAACCGATACCCAATCAACTTAGTTTTTAAAATTTACAATGAAAACAGTAAAATAAAAAAACATTAACACTCCTAAAAAAAAATAAAGCAAGGCGTTTTCAACAAAAAGACATATATGAAACCCTTTTCGTAAACCTAATAATATGCCAATGTTATAAGAACAAAACATCTAAAAATTTGGTGGTAGTCAACTCCCCCTAGAAATACAATTCAGGACGTAAAAAATACATATTGGATATTTTTTGGTATACTCTTAATATAATACAGAATGAAACAGATCAGAACGGGACTATGCATAAAACCTTGGTTTCTGTGTTCTACAACTGTCAACGATTTTTTATATTTTGTTGGCTTAATTTTTCTCTCCTATAAGTTATACCCACAATTATAGCAACTTTCATCGTCAGATACTTATAGTCTGAAAGGTTAGAAAGCGGGACACAATCTTTTAAGATTCTTTAACGCTTCATGCTTCCAATGCTTATATTAACTACTTCTTAATACAGTTAAAATACAACCCTCTAATTACTACTTCTTAATGTCTTTACTATTCCGATATCACTGTACAACTAGTTATAACTCATTTCAGCATCTTGTATTGACCCTGCCTACAACTTAAAATACTTCCCATCCTGTGATAGATTAACATCATGTGTTTTCATCAAAAAAAAAACCTAAGAAAAGGTTTTCTACGGTTAGTGCCAACGTAAAAAGTTTAGATGACTCTAGTGTTGATTTTAATGTCTGTCATAAAATAAACCATATATAGCTTTTTGAACAAGTTGTTTTAAGACTGTAATATTTTAATTAAAAAATTAATAAATCACCGGTAAACTCTTCACTGCATTTGTGCGGATTTTTAAACTGTACTTATAGTATACCAATGTAGATGGCGTAGGTATAAAAAAAACTTTTCATGTAGAATAATTGTGTCCAGCAGACAACTGATCTCCATTCTACAATTTACGTTTCATGCAACGTTTTATGCTGTACACCCCCATTCACCATTGCCATGGTCTAATTATGGTTAAGTAGGTACCTGCCTACGTTTTTATTTTACATACACAAGGAGTTTCTAACTCCAAACATATTTTGTTTTTTTTGGGGGATTTAATTAGGAAGTACTTATCGAGATTAGGAGGTCCTCAGAAACAGAGGGTTGGGGCGAGCCTCCGCCACTCTTAATTCGCCACTGGTCCGAATAAGTTTTTATTAAATAAGCGGTGTTCCATGTCATAACTGGTGTCTGAGTGCAAGGATGTACTAAATAGTGTGACAAGGAACGGCTGCACCGTCAGAGTCGTATGAGTTCCGGGTCACTCGGTTTTGGCAACTGAATCATATGGACCCCAATCAATATTACCTGTCCCAGTTGCTATTGGCAAAAGGGAATTAAAATCGTTGCTGGAAAGCAAATTTATTGAATCGTGGAGGGGAACTCCTGGAATGAGATGTGCTAAGGAACATATAACTGGACCTAATGCACGGCATACTAAGGAACTTCTCTTCTTGGAAAGGAAAGAGCTGCGAATTGTGGTGGGATTATTGACAGGATATTGTCACCTCAGGGGCCATCTTCATAGAATCGGTGTCGAAGACGACCCGACGTGCAGATGGTGTTTGGAGGAGGATGAAACTGTTGACCATGTCCTCAGAGAGTGCCCAACACTTAACGGACTGACACAGAGATATTTCGGGGATACAATTTTGTTACCGGAAGCAGTTAGGCAAGTTTAACTATCGAGGCTGCTTGGCCTCGAATAACCTGCAGCTATGGTGAGATGTAAAGGGCGCAATGGAAGCCTAGGCATCGATGATCTACTATCACCACCCCTTTTTCATTCATTCATTCAAGCGGTGTTCTAAAACAAAAAAAAACTAAACCGTTTTTTTATCACAACTTTGTTAACAACATTGATTGACCCATAAGACTAAATTTGAATTGTATATTCTAAAACATGCAGGAATGTGTCTGTAAAAACTTCATTGTTTAAAACTTACTGGTAAACTTTGACTCCTTTCTATCAGTGGCGTAGCTAGATCGTACAGCGCCGATTTTAAATTTATTTTGTCAATACTTTAATCCTAAAAATTTATAATTATTATATTTTATTATTAGTTTAAATTAAAGTCAAATATTTCACATTTTTTAATTATAAAAAATATATAAAAATCAGACCATATTGTTTTTTTAACAAAAAGTTGTAATCACTCAACTTCGATTCTTAATCCTTAATCTTACATTGACTTGGATATAAGTTACCGGAAATATCAGTTTTCACTCAGGACGTACTAGAACGTTCCACGGCATATCCGAAATGGGTAATTTATTGGGACTGCAATTAGTTTGGTTAACATTACTAAAAATTCAAAATAACCAGGAAAAATGAGTCCAAGCGAACCGCGAATCTATGACAACCTAATACCCAATAAATCACCCATTTTGGACATGGCTTAGCGCGTGCTAATATGAACTAAAAACTAACATTTTCTGTAACGTAAAACATATTAGAAATGTTTTTTTGCGGGTCTTAATACTTGCAAAATGTCAAAATTACTTTATAAAATTTGATTGCTTTTGCGCATTTTTTTTCTATGCTTCGAATAACCAGACTACTTAACCGTTCCTAACTAATACAATTTCTTTAAAAAAATCTTAATTAGATTCAGTTTGGAAAATAGTCGTTCAGCAAGAGCGGAAGTTACAGGAAGAGCTAAAAATATCAATAGTGCGGGGAAATTTGATGAGTTGGTATAATTTTTACAAAACATAAAATCAACCAGCTCATATATTGTTAATAATTTATTTGAATTTTCACAAAAAGCTGAGTGAAAACTGAGAATTTCGACAAAGTTATCAGATAAGTCATCGTCGAATTCATTTTGCAAAATTTCAGTCTGCTTGTGTGATTCAGTATCAGTATCAGCTCCCAACATAATAAATATGTTGAATAAACTCATTTTGTATGGCTGAGCATAAAATGCTAGGCAGGTATATTATTGTTAAAAATGCTCTGAGTGGAGTCATCATTATGTTCAGAATAGCCTCTAAATGATAGATTACATAGAGATAAGGTCAAAGAAACATCTAAAACTCTGTGTAAATTTTGTCGTTAAAAATTTTTATCTTTATATTTTTTTTCAGAATTTTGATCAAGAATATTTTTAAGTTTCCTGACGTCGATTACACAAGCGATAATTTGTGTACCGCCAATCTTATGCTTTACAGTTTTTTTGGTTTAAAATTTTCCATTTAGATATTCTATTGACCCAACTAAACTTAAAATGTTGATTGCTTCTTCCAGCAAACAGCCAACAATGTTCGTAGTAATAATAGCATAACACAACCACTTACGGTCAACAATTAACCCGCATTTGGATTTTGAAGTGTAATAAATAGCAGAAAATGACCTACCATTAGTTTTTGGATAACCAATGTCTTTTGGTCTGCACAACCCACATCTTAAAATGCATTTTTTAATTTTGTCACTTTTAACAATGTTTTCATAATAACCTCTGTCTGTTGGATACTTTTGTTTATTAACATTTCTAGCATTTGGTCTTCATCAGTGGAACCAAGACTATTTTCATTTCTTGCCAGTTCAAAACCATTTAAATTTACTTTATCGTTTACCACAAGTTCCTCTAAGTCTAAACTATCTGAAACTGAAACTTCTTCTAAAAGCTTTGAAATTTCCGAACATGACGCTTCTGCTTCTGTTACTCCCAAATCTGATTTTGAGGATGTTGAAAAATAGGCACTAATTTTCGGCAATTGGCTCTTTTTCTTTTTAAGTTTGCCCAACCACTCGATTTCTTTCCTTTATTTTTTCCATTTTAGGTTGCTCTAAAACGTGAAACATCTTACAGAAAAAAACAAACAAATTTTCCAACAAACTTAAAACATTACATATTATTAATAGTTATATTAAAAAACTTTGGGGGAATCGGAGCCTGCGGGTAATGAGAGCGGTGTCTGTGTAGACTTATCCGATTCATATTGTATTGTATTTGAACTAAATATATCACCATATCTGTCTAATTTACGGTACTGCTTCTCAAATTGTTACTGAGAATAACGTGTCTTTATTATATTTTTAATTTTGAAGTGGTTGATATGCGGGTAATTCGAGCTAGTCATGGATCCCTATACCCGCATTATTGCAGTTTATTAAATTTTCACTGACTTACATGACATAATTAACCGTTCCAGATGCCACGAAAAGGACCCCGTATGATGTCAAAAGCTTCTTGAACTGTAGAAACATTAGAAAATGCCATCAAAACCCTTCAAAACGGTGGCATATATGTGAACAAAGTAGCTAAGGCCACAGAAATACCTTACAGTACGCTAAAAACGATACAGATTAGCTAAAGCAAATAATGATAAGTACTGCTGTCCTCCAAAGTTGGGAAGAGGTGCAGTGCTCAATGACGAACAAGAAAAACCGCTGGCCGATCATCTTCGTCAAATGTCGAACATGTATTACGTGTTAACAACATCTCAATTTCATAAAATATGTTACGACTTGGCTGTGGAGTTCGGTGTGTCAAATCGATTTAATGAAGTCAACAAACTTGCTGGTAAATATTTCTTATACGGATTTTTGCAGCTACATCCCGATCTCAGTATCAGCAAGCCCGAAGCCAAAAGTATTAACAGAATACTTGGATTCAACAGAGTGGAAATAAACCGATTTTTTGGAAATTTAGAGACACTTATGATTAAACACAAATTTGAAGCAACTAATATTTACAATGCGTATGAGTCAAGTGTCAACACAGTACAAGAAACTGAAAAAATTATTGCGCCTAAAGGACAAAAATGTGTTGGATCAGTGACATCTTGGGAGAGGGGAAAAAATGTTACAGTAATATGTGCCATGAGCGCTTGAGGATTGTTCATACCACCACTTTTTATATTTCCACGCTAAGGCCACTCCGGAAAAAGATGAACCACCAGGAGCTATTTACGCCTGCACACATAATGGTTGGACAAACGAAAAAATATTCATTCTGTGGTTAAAACATTTTATACAACACTCAAAGCCTATAGCCGAAAAACCCGTTCTGCTTGTCATGGATAATCACAATAGTTGTGCCACTTTAGAAGCTTGGGAATTAGCTAAAACTAATCACGTAATAATGTTGACTATCCCCCCACATTCATCCTACCGTTTACAACCCTTGGATGTAACTTAAAAAAGCATTTAACAAGGAGTATGATATGTACATGAAATCAAAAAATATGATAAAAATAACACCATATGAAATCGTGGGACTGTTTAATAAAGCTTACAGTAGGATTGCAAGTTTAGAAAAAGGGATTTCGGGTTTTAAGGTGACGGGAATATTTCCCATAAACCCTGCGGTTTTTGATGATGAAGATTTCATTGATAATATTGTAACCGAACAGCCAGCTTCTGTTAACCGTGATATTATCCAAACTACAGCAAATGAAATACCACTGCAAACTCTAGTTGATTCTTTTCCGGTTCAGACTGCATCGAATAAATTACAAAAGCAGCAACAAACTGATTTACCAAATACGACTGATGACTCCTACAACTTTCAACCATAGTCGAGCACATCTTCTGATTTTGTTTCTACTCTCTCTGTTTTAAGCCCGAAACCTATCTCCCAGATTTCTTCGACGAACAACATACTGAAATTTTGACGAGTACACCAATGAAAGTGTTGTTTGAAAAAAAGAGGAAGAAACGTATGGAAAAGAATGCCAAAAATCCTAATACTAAAGAAAAAAGGAACAAAAAATCGAGTGCTAAAGCCAAAGGTTCTGAACGAAAGAAGAATATAGTTGAAAAGGAAAAAAAGAAAAGAATGAAGAAAAATTTATGCAACAATGATGAATATGAGTCATCAAATGAAGAAGTTGATGAAAACAAAATTTGCGATGATGAACCTGAATACTCAGATGAAGAAATTCTGTGTAACGTTTGTCTCGACAGAGGCAAAGGAAAAAAACTTTGGTATCGCTGCAGAAGCTTTGGAAAATGGTCACATGCAGAATGTTCTGGCAGTAAAAGTCTAAATGATTATATATGTTTCTTCTGTTTGGATCCTTAAGTATCTATTTTGACCAGTGTTATTAATGATTTAAATTGTTGTTGATTTTATTGCCAAATGTTTACGTTGATTAATAGTTACTTAACCAATTAAGGTAAAATCTTATTGAGACTGATTCTAAGCAAAGAAAAGACTTTATAAATATTTTATAAAAACACTATGGCTCCCATTTGACATATGGCTCTAATTACCCAAAGAGGAGGGTAATGGAAGCGAATGAAATTTTTTTGTTTTTTGTTTCTCCTCATTGATGATGATTTTGTTTTCATGTTTTTTTTGTAATTATAAGTAGCCAGATAGGCAACGCTCCCGTCCATACTAAAAACATTTTTTGATTACATACGTTATGAGCTATATATATATATATATATATATATATATATATATATATATATATATATATATAAATATTATTTTTCGTTAAAAGTATACCATCAAATATTTTCACCACCCTTTAATTTAACATCACAATATACAAGATGTTATGAAAATATCGCATACCTACCCTCCCTACGGATCAAAAAAATAGGAAATATTCATAAAAATAATTATCCACTGTCCGCTACCGCCTTTATCGGCACTTCTCAAAGAAAGTAGGGGCTCGCCGCAGTGTCGCTACTGTTTGTCGACAATTTACACATGACGCGGCGTTTGAAATATGGAGAATTTTGGCCGTCAAAAAAATTCTACTTTTTTCTTTACCATGAGGATAACTAAATAAATTTAAAAAAATAATGCTACTTCACACTACATGTATAGATGATGATTTTTAATCAGTTTAAGATATTTTTTCTTTATTTATTTTTCATATATTTTCAAAATAATATGTATATTCTAGCCCACAAAATTCTTTTGCAGTAATAAAATAATAGAATTGGGACGGCGGCTGCTGCGCCTAATGTGATTCTGCCCATAGTGGTACTGCTATCCCTGCCATCCCGGTAGCTACGCCTCTGCTTTCTTTTTAATTTACGATGGTTAAGTATCTATGAAATACGATTAACTTTTTATAGGTTTTGCTGTTGTATTTCTCCACAATGAAGTGTTAATGTACTTTTTTTTTTTAATTTGAATTATTTACAAATATTGATTATAAATAATTTGGTGTAAAATTTTAGTTTTAACTTTTATTTTCTTATTTATTAAATTTTAAACACACAGTTTCCTGAAATGGCCTTAGTGATTAAAAGACTATTTCAAGGATATCTTTACACATTTGCTGAATTGGTTGGTAAGTTTCCCTTACGTTGCAACTGCAAGTGTTGGTCTACCATTGAACTGATCTTCAACTAAAATATAGTATATTTAAAATTACGAAAGATGCTAAAAGATTGTTGATAGTGCTTTAAAAGTTATGCCAGTTTACAGTAATAGAATAAAATTCTTTCGATCATATTTTACCTTAGCGAAATGCAAACTTATCGTATATTGTAAGCTTTTTTCTAATTTTATAGATCATAGATCGGACAATATGTTCCTTATGAGTTCACCAATTCCCACGATCGCAATTCTGGTCGTATGGTTTATGTTTGTTACAAAATGGGGCCCAGAATACATGAAAGACAAGGAACCATTTAATCTTAAATATATTATGATAGTGTATAATATTGTACAAGTTATTGTCAACATGTACATCCTATGTTATGTAAGTTTGAAGTTATTTTTTATTAGAGTTAGTATAGTATAGTTTCCTAAATTTCGGAGATAAGGCCAAATGGATTTTTTTTCGTCATTTATCAAACACCATGCAATTATACCTAAAAAGACTATACAAAATTTATATTATAAATTTATTTTTTATAAATAATCTCCTTCTTAGAATATATTTTTGGGGCACTAATGCTTCAATGCTTGGATGTCTCCTTTGTAAGCAATTTCGTAGAAAATATAAAAATTCAATTCATAGCGAAAAAAGTTACAGAATGAAATAAATCGGAGGCGAACCTGCATAACTCATAAGAACGTTTCCTGTAAGTTGTTATTAGTTTTAAGAAATAAATGTTATTATAACTTACCTATATATAAAGCGATCTAAAAGGACCAAATTTATTTACTACATAAAAAAACTAATTAATTGTTTATAGTAAAAAGTTCCTTTGTAATTCGATCTTGTACTCTGCTCTACTAAACTAAAACGTAATAAATCCTGCAGAGAGCAATATCTTTCCTCCCAGTTAAACTTCAGGAGCAATCACAGCAGCGTTCAGCACACCACCAGGCTGGCATTGATGATTATACAGGGTTTAAAAGAAAATTCCACACAGGCGAAATCCTCTTTGATATCAGCAAGGCCTTCGATAAAGTATGGCACAACGGGCTTGTTATCAAACTGATAAGCTACCTCGTGAGACTACTCTCAAGTTTTCTTGAGGATAGATCTTTTGTGGTGTCATCGGATGATGCTGTCCCAGATAACAAGTCTATGAGAGCTGGGGTGCTGCTCTTGTCAGCCTCTATACAGTTGATATTCCCACAGATAATTACAGCAAACTTTTCTTGTTTGCTGATGACACTGCATTCGCGACATCCTCAGGGTCTTTTTGCCTTATAATTTTAAAGCTACAGCGTCATATTTACAAGTTAGAGAGATGGATGGCTGATTGAAAAATCAAGCTCAATCCGGATATAACTCAAGCCATAATGTTTAGTAAATCTAGATTTGCGATTCCGGACAATCAACTTACCATCTCCAATACTCATATTGCCTGACGGGATGAAGTAAAATACTTGAGACTAGTCTTCGATCTGAGGCCTAATTGGCTGAAAAACATCAACAATATCCTATCAAAAGCCAAAACGTCTTGGATGGCTCTCTATTTATTACTGCACCGCTAGAGTAAACTGGACCTTAAAAATAAAGTAACAATTTACAAACTCTTTTTAAGATCCATTCTGTCCTTTGGCGCTTCAAAATGGATCACCACAGGCAGAACCAGGTTCAGATGGATAGAAAGCTCCAAAATAAAGTCCTCAGAATAATCTGCGGAGCTCCGTACTATGTAAAAAACACTATCATCCATCTTAGATGCGATACTTTTCATGATTTCATTAGTGACTCTATAACCAAATATCTAGATAGAGCAGCAACATCCATCAACACTTTATTAACTCAATCCCACAACCTGACCGAGAGTGGCTACTTGACCATTAGCTCGAGTCATTTCCCTTTCTTAAAAACCTGGTTTAAAAGCCAAACGTTCAAAGTCCATCATTGCAACATCTTAGTCTATAGGCTTGTCCTGATTCAGATTTTCAAAGCCCCTAAGAGCTTTGAGTTCAGGAAAATAGATCCGATTTTGCTTCTTATACTATAGTTTATTCAAGAACTAGATAGAGTAATAAATCATTATTTACCCTTTTTTTCTTCGCAAACTACCTGTGTTCCTTAGTTCGGTGTCTTTGGCAAAATCTATTAGACAATGATATTTTTCATAGGAATGGGTTAGAAATTTTATAATCAAAAATATCGGTCTATAATAATGGACTATTTGGATTGGATAACAATAGATATTTGGAAGTGTGAACTGTTACAAAGGATTGGAAGGAGGTTTATTTTATCACTAAGTATTTATGGCATAGAATATTATTTCGGCAATAAGCTTAAAGTAAAAAGTTTTTATAATATTTTTCTCTTTCTTATGATTTCTTAATAATTCACATACATTACATCTTAATAATTCACATACATTACAAAATATAGATAATTTTGATATATTTAACATAAATCACAACTGTATTTTTATTATTTTTAATTTTGGCATGGAAACCGTTTTAGGCATATTCAGACTAAAACGTAGCCTTATTCTCTCAAAAAATTCTAAGTTATAATTAAAATACTTACAAAATACCCATTGTTAAAAATACAAAATGTTAAACATATATAAAAAATAAATTCGTCCATATAATATTAAAATTTTTTTGGGGCTATCGGTCATTTTATTATTAATTAAAAACATTTTTAGGACATTTGACGTTTCAGTTTATTTATTTTTTTAACCATCTGCAGAATTACAATTAAACACTAAAAAGGGATTCAATTATAATTAATTTTTATATGTTACAGTTAAAATTAGACCTATTTATTTTTATTTCTATTGCACTGACATCTTAATTTAATTTACTTTATTATATGGAAATTCGATAGCCCCAAAAAATAAAATAAACATGTTAATTCTACACGCTTAAGAAAAAGAGACAAATACAATAATAAAATAATAAAAAAATTACGGCTAATTGGAGTTAAATATATATAAAATTAAAGAGTGGGATACACTAAAATAAAAATATATAAAAAAATGAAAATATATATAAAAAACATTAAACAATAAAATACAACAAAAACAAAAATTTAAATAATAAATTGTGTTTACACTGGTAAACATTACGTATCTAATTCGTAATTAA
The DNA here is from genome assembly GCA_034092305.1 of Diaprepes abbreviatus. Taxonomy (NCBI): domain Eukaryota; kingdom Metazoa; phylum Arthropoda; class Insecta; order Coleoptera; family Curculionidae; genus Diaprepes; species Diaprepes abbreviatus. The sequence goes on from JASJET010000070.1 coordinate 1,217,920, forward strand.
AGTCAGTGAAGCTATCTTCGCTCAAATTAATTATAATTGGTTCCTCTGTCTCACTGATCATGAGATCGACTTTCCACATTTTGTTTCATTCTTTCATTATATGGATTTTTCTCAATTTTCCGCAGTAACTTTATTCAAAAAAATCTTTCAAAAGTTCAGTAAATTACTAATTTTGTAAGTTGTGTTATTTCTAACAAATTTGCCTTTTACTTGAGAGTGATATTTCTTTCTCCAACGGACAGTTTCCGGATGATCTATAAGAACAGATTTCCTCTCTGTTTTTTTTTTTCGGCAAAAATTAAGTTCTCTGAGCAATTTCCAGAGCTCAATTCTTTTAATTTCAGGTAAATTCCGATCTTCTTTGATTTTAGTTAGAATTTTGTCGACGGTTGGGATCTGCTTCTCATAATAAAATGTATGTACAACTCCTTTTATTGCAGTTTTCATCTCTTCTTCCAACGAACTTTTTCTTCTGCCTGTGATCGTGGCTTGGGAGTATTAACAATTCCACTCGTTTTTTTTCCAACTGCTGTCGTGTTGGAACACATCTCAACAGAGGTTTTAATATTATCATCTAGATATTAATATCTTAAGGCATCATAAACATTCATCGTACTAAGATTTTCGTTGAGAAAAAAAATGCATGGTTTAACGATTTTGGAATAAATATAGAGGTGGAAGTCATATCTTTTAGTTATCTCACTAATCTCAAGTAATAAATGAAAACAAAAGCAAACAAGATAAATCCCTAAGTACCCACTGTAAGGTGTACTTTGTTCACTGACAGAAATTAAATTGAACCATCAGAAATTTTATTGTTACAGTAAATAAGAGCTTATAATATTTAAATATAATTAGATTTACGGCAGTCCTGAGTTACCTGCGGCACTTGAGCAAGTACATTGGATGTTTCGATGACAGTTTTATTACTCTCTCTAGTACTTGAATAGAGTATAGGAATGTATGTGCTTGCGATCGCCCCTCCCCATCCCAAAAGCTTTGAGTTAAAGAAAATAGAACTGATTCTGCCTTTTATATTAGGAATGTGTATGCTTAATAAATATGTATTTTGTATTTCGAATTATTTCACAATTAATTCACCACAAAATCCAAAAATCAGTAAATTAATATCCAAAAAAATATGCAGGATATTTTTTTCTTTCGTACGTAGCAACGTTTGCAACAACAATACTTTGTTTATGATGCCGATAAAATAAAACGTACATTTTTCACAAACCTAGGTCAAATTGCCATTTACAGAATTAGACGTTTTTATCTAAAGAGATAAATTCTAATTTTGGATCGAATTTATTTTATCATAAGGTTGAAGGTTGAACATTTGATATAAACAAAGTTGTATCTATCGAAATATGCTAAATACATGTGATCATGAGTGTCACAGCTAGTCCATCCCTGTAGCTGTGAGTAATTCACAACACTTTCTTGGACAGTAATTTGAAGTGTTTTTCCTGGTATACGTCATATTTAAAAAAATTGAAATATACCAGGTGGTTCAATAATTATGTGTAAAAAAATGATTCCATTGCAGCTCTTTGGGAGCCCATATCTCCGAAAAAAGTTTATATAAACTTGTAGTATTCCTTTCACGAATTTTTGTTGTATCTGGAAAATTTCTTACATTTTCTTGGACACCTTATATAATTTTTAATGTGATCCCTTCAAAGCGGAGGTTCGTCGTGGGATACTCTGTATATTAGTTAATATATAATTTTTTTACAATGAATTAAATAGTGCTTTGCTTTTTTAAAATCGTTAAAAAATACTGACGCTTTAATTAAGTTTTTGAAAATTTCTTTGTAGATATTGATTGCAAGACATGTTGTCAATTGGCAGTGTACCGAAGTAGATTATTCCAACAGCTACTGGGGTCTCACGTTTCTAAGGATAACTCATTTATATTTTTTACTAAAACTGATCGATCTTCTTGATACTGTAAGTTGCTTGCAATAAAAATACTCATGTACCATAGACATAAGTTATTGTACTCTGTGACTAGGAGACTTTTTGGTTACAGTTGATTTAGAAGTACGTTTGCAGTATTATACAGTGAAATTTTAAACATTCGAAACAGTGGAAATGAAAATTTTATTATGTAGACCAGAGGTCTCCAAAATGCGAATCGCGAGTACCATCAATCCTGTCCACCATAGTTTATTTTGATTACAATTTAAGTAAATCATACAAAATAATAAGCAGATGTTTTTATTGAACGACCTATTAAGAAGTAGTACAGATCTTAGACTAAAACACATTTACAGAAATACAAAACTAAACTCAACATTTTAACTGTAATTAATAGCATAGTTCTGCATGAAAATCCCCCCCCCCCCCTTCCACCAATTAATGTGTTGTTTCGATTATCTCTTCCTATGTAACTCTTACACTGAGCTGCAAATTGTTGTATCACTCAGTAAAATCTAGAGAATTCAACAACATCTTGTGATTGACTGCAAAACAGGTATAGGTATATCCTTCAGTTTAGGAAAATTGTGCACAACTTGGCAACACCACATAGTGTGACTGTTTGATGTGCTTTATGGGCTGGCGAAATCATTGGTCCGTACTTCTTTAAAAACGATGCTGGTCAGAAGGTTACAGTCAATGGTGACCGCTATAGAGCCATGATTACTGACTTTTTCGTTCATTAATTGAACAACCATGATGTACAGGAGCTGTGGTTTCAACAAGACGGCGCAACATGTCACACAGCTCGTGCCACAATTGATTTATTGAAGGAAACGTTTGGTAACCGCATAGTTTCACGTTTCGGGCCCGTGAATTGGCCTCCAAGATCGTGCGACTTAACGCCGCTAGACTATTTTCTGTGGGGATATGTGAAGTCGACCTCCAGATTAGACTACGTCCGAGCCAGCCGTGGCGGTCATATGCCAGAAGTCATATTTAAATTATAATGCCAGAAGGTTATCTTTCGAATAAAGTAAATTTCATGACAATTTAAAAAATTCATCTTTGTTTTATTCCATTTAAAAGTTCTCTACCTCTATAAAAAACACAATAAAGTCAAAAATAGGTTATACTACCGTTCTTATACCGTGGTCATACAAAGGGCTTCATTGCTTAGCTAATAAACTTAGTATGTTGTTATTATGAGGTGTTATCTTGACAAATTTATTAAAAACATATTTTTTATACGTTAAATTAATGTGATACATCGTTAACAAGCTAAAAGAAGCTTTTTTCAAAACGGTAAAAATCTGATATGGCCGTTAGGAAAAAAAATTTGATTATGGTTTCAGAAAATAAATGCTTAAATTAAAATTTATGCAAACGGATGTACTTTCCATAGGAAGTTGGTTCATCAAAATTTTTACTGATATGAAAATCAAAGAAAGAAAAAAGTTGATTCAGATTTTAAAAAATGCAGCATTTGAATTTTTTCAAAATATTGCCAAAATTCAAACAGCTTCACAAGTAGTATATTGCTACAAAAAATTGGCTGAAACTTTTCTTATATAAAAGTTTTTTGTTTTGTACTTTTTAGGTGTTTTTCGTTCTTCGAAAGAAAACAAGTCATCTAAGTTTTCTTCATCTTTATCATCATTTCGGCATGGTGTTGCCAGGTTGGATTGGGACAAGATTTATTGGAGGAGGACACTTCTATTTTTTGGGAATGGTCAATTCCCTTGTGCATGTGATGTTATATTGTTATTACCTTCTGACTGCTTATGATAACAAATATTCAAAGCTATTATGGCTTAAGAAATTTATAACTCAGGCACAATTGGTAAGTTATTAGATAATAAAGCAAGCTCGTCAAAGCTCGTGTTGTGAACATTAAGTTATAGTCCACAATACCGAGCCCTCTTTTGAAAATAACTAACAATCGTCTGAAACTTCGTGAGGCTTCATTTTAACGTAACCTACAACATTTTTATCTTCGAAAACTCGCAGCAATCGGCAATAATCAATGTGGAAAGCGAAACACATGTCAATTTAATAATGTATACTTGCATATAAACCTGAGAAATGTGTTGTTTTGTGCGAGCAATCGTTGGGGCAAAGATTCTAATTTAAACGATGCTGATTTCAAACAGTTTTTTTATACATTAAAACGCGCCATTTATTCAAACTCATGTCCGGATTTTATTTTCTCTTTGTTAACTTTATAAAGAAGATATTATGTATAATTATACTTGCTGAAAGCAAAAAAAACATCCGCTCAGTACTTATGCCTGCGCGATTTGAAAATCGTCGAAGAGATTTTAGGTATCTTTCGGGGAACCACAGATCTTAAAGGGGTTTTTCGCTGATGCTGTTATTAAAACATAAGTTACAAATAATTATATTTTTATGTAATTCACGATTGAAACGTGCGAAGTACCCACTCGTTGGAAGCCATCGTCCTAAGCGTAGAACTTGTTCTTTACTTAAAATCAAGCTTTAAAAAGGCAAAAAATGTAATGGTAGTCATGGATATTGTGACATACGACCCAAAAGTCGGGAATATCTTGGAAAAAGCAAAATATAGACTGCTACCTCGCAAGTCAAAGAAATCAATGTAGTCAGTACTAAACACTAAAGAAAATCAAAAACTGTATATCTGACAAACCGCGCTCGTCACTCATACCACAATATAGTAGCCATTACATCTACGGACTACCAAAAATTCACAAAGCCAGCATACCATTAAAATCAACAACTAGCTCCACTGGAACAACAATTCCCCTATTAAAATTTCTCCTAAACTTTATACAGATTTTCGAAGGTAAGACTTACTACATATATGTCAAAAATTCCACATATTTTGTAAATATTATTAGCAGCTTTAATCTAGAGTCAGACAACATTATAATAAGTGTTGATGACGAAAGTCTATACTAATGTGTCATTAGCGGAACCACAAAACATAATCAAAACTAAACTTGCGACAATATTAAATTAGGCCACTAAATAAAATGATGAGCTTTTTGGAGTGTTGTCTTTGTACAGCTTATCTTCAAGTAAAAAACAAGTTTTACTCAGGACGACGAGCTCCCAATGGGTTCTTCGTTCTTCCAGTCATGGCTGACATACAGTGTGTCCGAAAATGGTGATGACAGAATTACAATATTGAAAACTATAAGAGATAGAAAGTTATTGGTGTATGTGAATAGGTTTTGATTTGTTGCGTTTTTGAGATCTTAAAAAAAAGTAAAATCTTGCATTTTCTTAGACTGGCTATGACTTTTTTATTTTTTAAATCTGCAGTATAGCTTGAAGCTTCTCTTGATCACTCAGCACTGAAGACTCTGGTAGGCTCTAAAAATATGAGCTTAGGTTTTTTAATTGTTGATCCAAATGCTTACCACTATCCACCAATCCTCTTCCTTTTTGTTATCTTGGTAGCATTGTTTATGTTCTTTTGATAGGAGTGTTCTGACTTTCTTCAGCAGATTTTTTATGTCCCTCCATTATTTCACAATTCCAAAGAAGTAACTGAGTGCGAAGGAAGTATAGGTTAGTTTGCAGTACTTGCCTGATCCGTCTTATGAACTTGTTGGTTATTTCGTTATTCATAGTTCGTTAGTTAATTCTTTGTACCTGCTTCATGCTCAAATATTTATAGATTTATTCTGCTTCAATTGCCACAGTGGTTTGACCCTTCTGCATCTCAAATGCTCTCGATTGTATCTTTCCTCTTATTGTGTTGAAAAGGACAAATAGCATTCCTATATCCCCGGAGAAATCGTCCGCAATTTTGACCATTTGTTCCAGATGATTTTTGGCGACAGCCATCAGTTTAATATTATCCATCTACAGGAGATGATTTAATTGTACCACCTCCTCACGATTGTTCTTAATACTGAAACCGAATCTCCTGAAAATATTTCCCTTCTTATTGGAATTGTGTTTGTCTCGATGTTGTCACTGGAAGGTATTTGCATTTAGATCCTAGTCCTTTAAGTTGACATGAGGTGTTCTAAAAAGGAGGCAATATGTATATCGACTTTATACATCTTCAATACAGCTGCCAGCCAGTTATGTGGTACAGAGTCGAAGGCTTTTTGTTAGTCCATGTAGGTGACGAATAAGTTTCTTCGTTTGATATAAGCCAGATTGCAGGTGAACAAATTGATAATATGTTGCTTCTTGCAACCCATTGCGCCCCTGGCACATCATTTTTGTTGAATTGCAGTGATGTTGTTTTGCAGGATGTGATCACTTTGTACGGCGTGGGAAGGAAGGTGATTGGCTGGATTTTATGTATTATGCTGATCCTTTGGCAAGAGATACGTGATTCCTTTGGTAAGAAACAATGACATTGTCTGTGAATCAAGCAAAACATCATTTATTACAACAGTCAGTCGATGATGCATATTCCAAAATTTTTAAGCCAGTAGTTCTAGATATAATCACGACCTGGGGCTTTCCGATTATAAAGTCCCTTGAAGATGTTAATAATTTTCTGGATGTTAAAAGGCTCAAATTATATCTGACTGTAATTTTTGGTAGATCTTATGTTCTTCATTAATCCATCTAGCATTGATGTTGTAGTGGATGGTTGCAGTTAGTTGACTTCTCAAAAAACTCTTCTACTTGTTCTCTACTGCATCTCAATTTTCTTATGTATGTTTCGTAAAAAGTTTAACTTCCGATAAAAGGTCCTTTTCAATAGCTCAAACATGGCATTGTCTCGTTTTCGGTTGTTGCTAGCTTTATGTCTCTTTAACCGTCCTGCAGTCAAAATAAGTTTTTGTTTTAGTGTGTTATTGTTATTATTATTTTTATGTTAAATTATTATTATTATTATACCATTCTAGTTCTCTCGATGAGGGTGTAATTGTCCTTACCAGTCTAGTATTTTAAAAAAATGTTCTACAATCCAGGGCGTTTTAGATAAAATTTACATGGAATTTTGATATTTTTAATTTCAGCTTCAATTCGTATTTCTGACGTTTAGTTTTGGCCAAATATTATTTTTATCCGACTGCAAGTTTCCAAAATATACAGCTCTCATTTTGGTTCCTCAAAACTTCTTCATGATGATATTATTTGGCGAATTTTATATTCGAACTTACCATTTGGAACCGAGGAGAAAGAAAAGGGAATTGGAAAATAAAATGCAAGAAATGAAAGAAAAAAGTGAATATGCCCATGAAAAAAAAGGTAAGCAGTAAACCCTCATTAAAAAGTTTGCCTAAAACAATCTTTTATCTACAGTATATTTCTAATATACAATATATTAATGAAAAATTTAAATATTTTCATTATACAGATTATAAAGTAAGTAATTCTCGTATCTGGCCTTATTTTTTTACCACTATTTACCATGTTAAGAATCATGTTTCCTTGGTTTGGACCGTCTCAAACTGGAATTAATATCCGACATTTCGCCTACGATTGCACCAGTAATCTTCAGGGATTCTTATTCCACGAGATTAGAACATTGAATGACCATCGAGGGGCAACAGCCCGGTATTTATAATCGACTAGTGTTCAGCGAACCGTGATCTAGCATTACAATCGATTTCCATGTGTGATCTAAACTGTAACCTGTGTGACAGCATCTGATCATAGACTCCTGTAAATGGAATATTTTGGGTAGCGTTCTACAATCATATTGCGGTCCCATATTAATAACTGTTCTAAGATCCTACAAATAATTATCACAAAGACAAAGGCTCCCTGGAAGTCCAGTCGCTCATCTTCGCTTTTACAGTTTTATCCCAAACAACTACAGATTATTTAGGTTTACCATTACCATAACTCAGGACTTCAAGACTCAGGCAAGGCTGCTAACTAGCTGATCAGATGTCGTCTCTTGATTTTAGTCGCGTGAAGGTTTTTAATTATATTAAACAAAACAAGTTTCTCAAAACACTTAAATCTATAAACAAAACAAATACGAAACGAAACTATTTACACATAGATGGATAGATTCAATAACGTCCAATAGACAAAAAATAAAGCCATTTCTGAAGTTTACCCCCTTATAAAAGACAAAAAAGTTCCTTTCAAAACAATATCCTATTTTAGCAACCATTCAGAAAAGATAAAAAAAAATTTAACCAAGGAACCATAAAAGTGGCATATAGAACTCACAACTCTCTAGGAAAATATATAAAAAATGCCAAAGCAAAAAACAATAAAGAAAATAAATTGGAAGTCTACCAATTACAAGGCGGTTTGTGCCCAAAACATACATAGTGCAAACAGGCAGATCATTTAAATAAAATAAGAATTGCAGAATATAAAAGAAGTTTCCTCCTTAACAAAAATAACCTAACATATGAAAACCATCTTATTCATGAAAAACATAATTTTAATGACGAATTAAAAATTTTACACCTAGAAAAGAAAGGACAAAAACTAAATCTATATGAGAGCCTCGAAATAAACCATTGAAAAAATTAAAAAATACTATTAAATGTTCAAATCAATCACCTCTATTAAATCTTTTTTCATAATAAAAGTTCAGAGAGAATTTTCAAGTAATATAAAACAAAAACATGTAATTTCTGATTTATGGCAGTAGGTACACAAAACCAGTAGAATTTAGGAAAAACCCCAATATTTTATTTGACAATGCATTATATATATATATATATATATATATATATAAATATATATATATATATATATATATATATATATATATATATATAAATATATATATATATATATATATATATATATATATATATATATATATATATATATATATGGTCGATATAATTTGTCGTAACACCTGAGGTAATCTACCCTTTTAATTTTAATTTAGTACCTAGTGTCTTTTTTAAATTACAAAATATAGTGGAAATTAAACAAAAACTTGTGTTTATGTTTTACATTATTTAGACCAGGGCTTATTTGTTTTTAGGTGGATGGAAAAAAAGTTACGGAATTAATTTTGCAATAAGATAGAGTTAGTCGGAAATCTCAAAATATATTTCCCTTATTGCAAAATAGCAATAATTAAAAAAAAGGTAAACAAACAGGTCTTAATCAATTTTTTTCGACCATTTAAATTTCTCTGAGGACCTTCATATTAGAAGAAAGAAAACTTTATGCCATGATAAAATAACGCGCTAAAATTCGTTAGAATTGAATCGATAGTTTTTCCACAATAATTTACTTTAATTATCAAAATTGTTTAAACAATCATTGTTTAAACAAATTGAAAAAAATTTTGGTTTTAAATTATTTTATTCGTAAAATACAGATAAAAATAAAATAATTATTTTATATAAATCATATATGAAAAATTAATAGTTTTTAAGTTATAAGTAATAAAATATTTCTACAAATATTTGGAGTTATAATATTCTCTGAGATGAGAGCATGATGCTTTAACATGTAACCGTTAACATAAAAGTAGTGGGGCGGGAGTAAGAAATATCTGCTCAAACTGGCTTTCTAAAGGTATGGAATAGGCATTAAAGAGAGTTAGTCTGTAGTTATTATGTGTCCTTGTTTGTGGAAAGATACTGGTTACAGTGTTATCAAAAATGGTATTTTATAAATATGCACGACATGCTAATGTTTAATTAACATGCAAATAAATTCAATTTGGAAATAACTTTTTCAATTTGAATTAATGTCGTTATCACCTTTAGATTTACTTATTAATCAAATATTTTTTTAAATTTTTTCGTATATTATGAAACAATACATTTTTGCCGAAAGAAATGGTAGCTGGGAATTGCATATAAAGAGTTCGCGTAGAATGTTGCCAGTAGTCAAATCTGGGAAATATATATGCAGGATTTGCATTCCAACCATAATGAACCCCACTGAATATGACAAATTCGTCAATTACTGTTAGAAGATTTGAAAAATTCTGGTTTGGCGTTTGGACAGACATGTGTATGGAGCAGTTTGAAATATAATATTTAGTGTTAAGAGTGATTTGTTGAGCTTTTTGAACATAATTTATTAAAAATGACTAGTTTATTTTTATCTGTATTTTACGAATAAAATAATTTAAAACCATTTTTTTTCTATTTGTTTAAACAATGATTATTTAAACAATCTTGATAACTACAGTAAATATATATCGTTATAGTGTGCAATGTCCAAGAGTACATCTATTTAGGTCACGTCATGAAACTGGCCAAAGAAAATCAAACGGCGGAAATAACAAGGAGAATAGGGTTGGCATGGGCTGCCTTTGGAAAGTTGCAGTATGTATTAAGGAATAGAAACACACCAATAAACCTTAAGCGGAAAGTGTATAACACGTGTGTCTTGCCTATTGCTACTTACAGCATGGAAACGATAACACTAACCAAATAAAACGCAAATAGGCTCCGAGTCACTCAACGCTCCACGGAGAGACAAATTTTAGGAATCTTGTTACGGGATAAAATACGAAATCAAGTAATAAGGTCAAGAACCAAAGTAGGTGACGTCATTGAACACATATCACGACTAAAGTGGCAATGGGCGGAGCACATAGCTAGACAACAGCCCGATAGGTGGACGAGTAAATTACTGCAATGGCGACCGCAAGAAACGAACCGAAATCGTGGCAGGCCACAACGCAGATGGGTAGATGGTATAAGACAGTTTGCTGGAAAAGACTGGCTCTAGAAGGCGAGAGACAGATCTCAGTGGAGGAACATCGGAGAGGCTTATGTCTAGGAGTGGACGTCAATGGGCTGAGAAAGAAGAAGAAAGAAGATATTGTGCTTAATTATATTAATAAACAAAGATTCTCTTGGAAAGTCCAATAATATAGGGTGCGGTATGCTGTAAGTATGATGCATAAATAACGTCATTTGTTTACAACAAAATGCATGCATGATGGGCACATAGTATTATGATATTTGAGTTCTATTATTCGCGGTACAACGGTTAAAAAAATGATCAAAATCGCTCCATTAAAAGCCGAGAACATGAAAATTTTTTTCAGATATATATTTTGAACCTTCGAATTCAATTTTAAAATAGCAGCTCCCTACCCCTCTTTTTTTTTTCATTTTTCACGCGCGTGGGCGATATTCTTTTCATTTTTTATTAAAGTTTCCGATAACATAAACATTTAAATATTTGTATCCAAAAAGAACTCGGCAAGACAAAATTTTTGGTTCAAGAATCAGGTCTGTATTGTTTATAGATTCACCGTAACAGGCTGTCAACTTTGACAGTTTGTATCTCGAAAACCAATTGACGGATTTGAAATTTTTTTCACGAAAAAAAACGTCTTTCCAAGTACTTTCAAACCATGTATTGCAAAAAAAAATACAATGAAAATCCGCCGAGGTAACCTATTTGTTTATAAGCAAAAATATCATCAATGTCTGCCTGAAGGCGTCCAAATCATCCGATTTTGAATCTGAAAAAAAGCGTTGAAAAACTTGAGTTCCTTACTATATATTTAAAATTAATTTAAATACGTTAACGTGATATTTTGGACTGGTCAGTTTTTGTAAATGAAATCGGATTGCAAAATTATTGTGCAATAACTATCGATTCGATCCTAACGAATTTTATCGTGTTATTTTATCATGGCATAAAGTTTTCTTTGCTATAATATGAAGGTCCTCAGAGGAATTTAAATGGTCGAGAAAAATTGATTAAAAACCTGCTTGTTTTTACCTTATTTTTTAATTATTGCTATTTTGCAAGAGGGGAAATATATTTTGAGATTTCCGACTAACTTTATCTTATGGAAAATTTAATTACGGAACTTTTTTTCCTCTTTAACTTTTCTCTAAAATGAACACCTTCAAAGTTACTCGAGAGAAAAGTTGAAAAAAAAAACTTTTTTTTTCGTTAATTTTATATTTTTATTAATAAAAACAATGTTGCCCAACTTCTTGAAAGTACGCATATCAAATTTATCATTATTCAAATTATTCTGATGGCCTTCATGCAAAAATCTCCATGTTCCATTTCAGATCCATGAAACCCCGATATTTTACAGATAAGCCCTGGTCTAATTGGGTTTAATGGATTTCCATCAAGAAAAACCACTACAATTCAAAGTTTCAAAAAATAGGGGTTCCAAAAGGATCAAAAAGGCGGCATACCTCAAAGTATTAAATATCAAATCGATAAAGAATAAAACTGTTTTTATTTTTAATGGCTTCGTAGATAAAATATGTCGCCTGTGCTAGAGCTAGTGTTCTTTATGTTTACTCATTAGCTGAAAGCACGCAGGGTACTGAAACGAAGGTTGTGAATTACAACAAAAGTTCATGTGCTATAATAACAAAACATAAATATTTTTGAAATCTAGCTCCTCAGATATATTAGTCGATAATTTCCAAATCTATTCTATTACCCTTGTAGACCTGTTTTTCAAAAAGGTAACTATTTAGCCAAAAATGTAGCCAATTTCATCTAGACTCCAAGCTGCTTTCTTTATTCCTCGGGGTATATATATCATAAAAGTACAGTACAGCAAGCGAAAGCAAGTTGTCGATGGAAGAGGGGAGACACCGGAAACATTCCCATTTCTAGTGTAAAAGGCAGGGCAGGGTCTATTTTTCTAAATTTGAAGTTCTTGGAGAGGAAGGAGGGGGGGGGGCGATCGCAAACATACACATTCCTATACTCTATTCAAGAACTAGAGAGAGTAATAAAACTGTTACCGAAAGCTCCAACGTACCTGCTCCAGTGCCGCAGGTAACTGAGGACTGCCATAAATCTAATTATATTTAAATATTTTAAGCTTTTACAAATTTACTGCGACAATAAAATTTTTGACAGTTCAGTTTAATTTCTGTCAGTGAGCAAAGTACACCTTACAGTGTGTCCTTCGTGATTTATCTTGTTTGCACTTGTTTTTATATATTATTTGAGTGAGATACCCAAAAGATATGGCTTCCACCTCTATATTTATTCCAAAATCGTTAAACCAAAGCTTTTTTCCTCAACGAAAAACGATGAATGTTTATGATCCCTTAAGATATCAGTATCTAGATAATAATGTTCAAAGCTCTGTTGAGATGTGTTCCAACATGACAGGAGTTGGAAAATCTATTTTTTTTCGAATATTGAAGGAGAAAAAAATTACTGGAATTGTTAGTATTCCCAAGCCACATTCGATCACAGGCAGACGAAAAACCTCGTCGGAAAAAGAGATGAAAACTGCATTAAAAGGAGTTCTACATACATTTTATTATGAGAAGCAGATCCCAACTGTCGACAAAATTCTGACTAAAATCAATAAAGATCGGGATTTACCTGAAATTAAAAGAACTGAGTTCTGAAAATTACTCAGAGAACTTAATTTTTGCTGGGAAAAACCAGATAGGGAATCTGTTTTTATAGATCGTCCGGAAACTGTCCGTTGGAGAAGGAAAGACCTCTCTAAAGTAAAAGGTAGAGTTGCTAGAAATAACACAACTTACAAAATTGGTAATTTAACTGAACTTTTGAAAGGTTTTTTTGAATAAAGTTACTGTGGAAAATTGGGAAAAATCCATATAATAAAAGAATAAAAGAAAATGTGGAAACTCGATCTCATGATCGGTGAGTTAGAGGAACCAATTATAATTAATTTGGGCGAAGATAGCTTCATTAACTTTGATTACGAATTAGATACGTAATGTTTACCAGTGTAAACACAATTAATTATTTAAATTTTTGTTTTTGTTGTATTTTATTGTTTAATGTGGGTTATATGTTTTTTTATATATTTTTATTTTAGTGAGTGCCCCTCTTTAATTTTATATATTTAATTCCAATTAGCCGTAATTTTTTTATTATTTTATTATTGTATTTGTGTTTATTTTTTTGGGGCTATCGGATTTTCATATAACAAAGTAAATTAAATTAAGATGTCAATGCAATAGAAATAAAAATAAGTAGGTCTAATTTTAACTTTAACATATAAAAATTAATTACATTTGAATCCCTTTTTGTGTTTAATTGTAATTCTGCGGATGGCTTAAGAAATAAATAAACTGAAACGTCAAATGTCCTAAAAATGTTTTTAGTTTATAATAAAATGACCGATAGCCCAAAAAAAATTTAATATTTTATGGACGAATTTATTTTTTTATATATGTTTAACTTTTTGTTTTTTTTTACAATGAGTATTTTGTAAGTATTTAAATTATAACTTAGAATTTTTTGAGAGAATAAAGTTACGTTTTAGTCTGAATGTGCCTAAACCGGTTTTTGTGTCAAAATTAAAAGTAATAAAAATACAATTGTGATTTGTGTTAAATATGTCAAAATTATCTACATTTTGTAATGTATCTGAAAAATTAAGAAATCATAAGAAATAAAATAATATTTTAACAACTTTTTATTTTAAGTTTATTACCGAAATAATATTCTATGCCATAAATACTTACTGATATAACAAACCTCCTTCCGACGCCTATGATACGGATTAAAATCCTTTTTAACACTTCACACTTCCAAATATCTATTGTTATCCAATCCAAATAGTCTATTATTATAGACCAGTATTTTTGATTATAAAATTTGTAACCAATTCTATAAAAAATATCTGTGTCTAACAGATTTTGCCAAAGACACCGGATTAAAGAACACAGGTAGTTTGAGAAGAAAGAAAGGGTAAAAAATAAGTTATTACTCTCTCTAGTTCTTGAATAAACTATATTATAAGAGGCAAAATCAAGTCTATTTTCCTGAACTCAAAGCGGTTGCCCCCACTGCCCCCCCTTGGATCCGCGCCTGTATATATGTGATGCTATACAATAAAAAAGAACGTCATGAATGATTTGAGTTAATGTGACTAAAAGAGCATCTTTTTTTTAATACTCCACTGCGATTTGTTGAAAATTTAAAAATTCAGTAAATTTGGACATTTATATTAATATTTTTTTCTTTTTCAGATCTGTAAAAAAATAATTCTTCTATGAAAGAAAACGTTTTTGTTTCAAACAGCTATGGTTGGTGCTCCATGGATACTGTATAGTTTTAAGCTTAATTTTGAAATATTATTTATATAATAATTTAGTATTTATTTTATGTTTTTCTTTTAAGTTTGATGCAATAACGCTACAATTAGTACAATTACAGTTTTCGTAAGCATTTATATTCAAAAAGGAAAAAGGTAGTGTTAATTTTCTGTTTCTTGTTTACGTGTAAATTTTATGACGTTCAAACTTATAGGAGGTTTGTGCCAAAAGTGTCGAGCCTGCATTCATATCTCCGCGTCAAAACTTCCGAGCGACTTCTGTGGGGCATGAGCGTCACCAGTAAGTCTTGACGAACTCGTTGGTGTACGCAGTTAGTGTTGTAAATATTCGGATGATTTTGATATTCGAATAATACGGATGCGGATGAATATAATATTCGGATTGTTTAACAATACGAATTGCGGAATGTTGACGAAACATTACGAATTAATACGAATCGAACTCCTCGCGACTCTAGATAGAAAATTGGACAACAGTGTTAGTAAAAATTTAGACATAGGCGCCGCCTCAAATTTTGGGTTTAATATCATGGCTCCCGCACAAAAATCAATCGTTTTTTTTTGTCAATTCATCAAATAGTAAATTTGTCCTATGTCGGTTGTGTAATCGAAAATTAAAATATTTTAATACTATTGGTAATTTAAAAAAAATATATATTTCTGAAATACGTCCACTTCTGTACCATGAAGAAATGAATAAAAATAATGTTACCGATGAGACTCAAGTTCATATTTCAGGTTTTGTTAAACTCCAAGCAGTAAAAAATATCCTTGAAGTTTTTTTTACCAAGATGAGATTCCATGTATATGCCAATCCACAGAATTAAAAAATAATCCTGGCTCTTTAATTCTTTTAACTATGAACGGAAGTCAGCAGCAAGAAATTTTGCGAAAACGACGCACCACTTCTATCTAAGTTCAAAATTATTGTTTTCTTTATATATTTTACATATTATTTTCAAAGAAAACCATCTTGGATTATTTTTTATTTATGTTCAAATTAAATATTACTAGAATGTATATTTTCCTTGATTTATTAAAAACAATTTAAGATATGTTTTTGTAACTAACGTTAAATTTATATGTTTTTATGATATATATTTTGTTTTAATTTCTTTAATAAAACTTTTTTTTGTATATATATATATATATATGAATTTTTATTTTATAACTTTAAAATATATTTTTATGCTCTGCGTCATCAAAAGTACTTGCACCTAAAATAATAGAATAATAATCATCTCCAGCACTGGTGAACGAACAAGTGTATTCGATGTCGCAGCGTCCGTGACATCCGTTTCCATCGGGCATCGTTCGTTATATAAAAAAACATCGGTATCATCACATTCCGTATGCCAGGAAAGTGTCTAAATTAATACGTATTAATTTACTATTCGAATATTGCTCGGTTATTGCAATACGTATTCCCACATCACCCGAAACAGTACGAACTAATACGAATGAAACGAGCACCGTCCGTAGCAATCGATCTTCGTTTTCTTGTCGCTCCGAAGACCAAGACATACTTATGCGTTACTACAAACGAAACAAGGATGAAATTATTCTTATTCTGACACTATGTTTCCATTTATTTCAATAGAACCGAAGCACATCACATTCCGAATTCCGCATTCCGGATGCCAAAGAACTATTCGGTTTAATCCGATTAAGTTACTATTCGAATTGTTCGGTTATTTTAATACGTATTCTCACATCACTATACGCAGTTACCGACTGGACGTGTTAGTTCATGAACGGTGTGGTTTGTTTACAGTGTCTTTTTTTCGTTCGTCGCATTTTGTTATTATAAAAAATGAAGGAAAAATTAGGTCAACGAATTTGCATCAAGTTTTGCTTTAATCTTGGAAAAACTTGCTCGGAAACAATTAATATGATGAATAAGGGATTTAGAGAGGAATGTATAAGTAAAGCAAGAATAAAAGGGTGGTACAAGCGGTTTAAAGATGGCCGCACGTCATTTGACAGTGATTCTCGCTCCGGCCGACCTTCGAGCGCAATAACATCAGTAAATTGAAGGAGATCGTCGGTTGACTGTACGCGAACTAGAAAGTGATTTTGAATTACTAAAAACTACCGTTTGAAGAATTTTAGCCGAGAATTTGGGAATGGCTCGCGTGTGTGTGAAATTCATCCCAAAATTGCTAATGGCAGAGCAGAAGAATCATCGCTTTGAAATTGCTTAGGACCACTTGGAATTAGTTTCTAATGATGAAAATGTACTCAAGAAGATTATTAGTGGTGACGAATCATGGTTTAACGGCTATGATCCAGAAACAAAGCGACAATCTTCACAGTGGAAGCATTCTGAATCGCCAAGACCAAAAAAAGCACAGACAATGTTGACTGTTTTCTTTGATTATGAAGGTGTTGTGCACTTGAATATGCTCCGAGAGGTCACACGATCACTAAAGAATACTACGTTGAAGTATTGAAAAGATTGCGTGACGCAGTCAGAATAAAACGGCCACAGCTTTGTACAAGCGGTGATTGGCTGCTTCACCACGACAATGCGCCAGCTCATTCATCGAAACTTCTGCAGCAATATTTAACAATGCACCAAGTCGTACAGCTTTGCCAGCCTTCATACAGTCTTGACGTAGCTCTCTGAGACTTTTGGCTCTTCCCCAGATTAAAAATGCTACTCAAAGGACACCGGTTCGATGACAAAGGGACAGTTGAAACCAATGCGACGAATGCACTCAAGGCAATTCCGAAAACTCACTTCCAGGACTGCTTCAGGAAGTGGAAACACCGCTGCGAACGTGTTTATTCAATTAAATGGGAACTACTTTGAAGGATGTCACTCACCGGATGATAAAGAATAACACCAATGTGGAGATATGAAGGTAGGCTCGATACTTTTGGGACAAACCTCGTACAACAGATTATTCATATGCGATAGCTTCGGCGATGCTGTATAAGTATACGGGTCTAATTTTCGTGACTTTGGGTTCATCGTGACCCTCTATATTACACTGAAAAAAAGTGTTGAAATTAGTAATAATATTCCTGTTACAATAATAAAAAATAAAAAAATACTAAAGCTTCTTTTTTTAATTCAAACAATTTATATCTGACAATAGACATTCATTACTTACTTTAAGTATACTATTGTAAATATCCCTTACGGATAAACAAATTTACAATGGAATGAGAAGTTGCATAATGAAAAATCCAATCGAATGCCGAAAGATTCGTTTCGATTCGACGGATAGAATGACGGCAATCGCACAATGCAATTTTCTTATATAGTTCCAGCGTAAAAGAAAAAGTATCTAATCAAAAGTTCGCTTTTTTCCGATTGGTTACACACAAGAGAGTAGAGTCAGCTCTCGGAAACTATATAAACCCCACGTTTTGTGCAATAGTCAGCCAAAACGTCATTGCCAATATTTTATGTTCTTGGAAGAGAAAGAAAATTACGAAAACATCAGTTTTGAAGTAAGAAGCCACCTGTTTTGAAGAAAGAACGTCAGAATTTGTCAAATATTGCATTTTTTCGAAAGAAATTAGCATTTTTTCAAAAGAAATTCGCATTTTAGAGGGAAAATTTTGACAAATTCAAGAAGATAATTTTTCAGGAAGGCAGAATAGCCCAGAAAAATAACAACACCGACGATCTTATCAGACGGCTGCGTGGCTGAAGGATTTCTGTTAATTTTAAGTTAAAACAAAGTACCTCCGAGGCCCCTGGATGAACTAGTAGCTTTTTCCCGGGAAATTGCCAAAGGCTGGGGCGCCTGAAGAAACTAAAAATAATTTAATTTTTGTTTTTGCTGAAATCGCATTAAATACGGTATATCGGGGTTTCTCTGATTTAAATTTACAGGTTTAAGGTAAGCTAGGTTTCTAAACCTCAAAGCCCGATATACTATAGTTCGAAAGACGGGTGTTATTCGTAATTGTATACACGAACTGGGGTTGCAATTACGGATCACCATCATAAACTTCGCGAAAACCATTAAATAAAGAGTGTTCCCAAATAACTCATCCTCCATAGACATTAAAGGTTTGTTAAAGCCTTGAACCACCCCATTAAAATAAAAAGCTATCAAAAAAAAATTACTTAGAAAAGCATTTTTCTAAGGTTGGTCTCGCACGAATTTTTTTCCAAATTGGTATACACTTAGAAAAATTTTGGCACAAAAAAATTCGAGCGCGAAAATTAACAGATAGTCCCCTTAAGTTACCGTGAAATAAATATCGTGAAATTCGGAAAAGGCAATCGGATTTCGGATTAAAACGCGAAATAAATTTAAATTTGCAAAATTCTTTTCCGACAAAAGACAAACAATTTACCAAATTTAGATTGACTTTCTCGTCACAAACAAACTCCAACAAATTACATTCAACAAGTTGCAACCAACAGTTCTAATTTTCCAATAATTACACTACCCCAATCTCATTGCACAAGGCCCGTAGAGCACTTCAGCTCACTTCCACTACGCGTCTTGTTTTTAAATAAAGTCCCCATTTTTGACTTTTGGCTCACAAAACAACAAACTTCAAACTCTTCCAAATTTAAGAGCATAAAAATGACTCAACCAATCACAATGCCACACAATAACAGCAAGAAAGGTGAGGAGGCCTGGATTTTTCCTGGGTCGGGAGGTTACGTGGGTCCTCTCCGGCACCCCCTGGGTGCTTTTCCTTTTAACAACAACAACAACCACATTACCACAGTGAAATCATTAACATTCAGAGGAATCTCATAGATTTGAACAACCCTGTTACAAATACCGATAGTCTCGGCAGACGTCTAATCGATTTCGACAACGAATCGTTTTACGAGGTTTCGTCAACGATTACATCGCCCCTGAATAATTTTTCACATTCAAGCCAATTCCCTGGTTTACGACCTTTGGGTCACAGAAACCAAGCGTTCGCGCATACAGAGAGACACCCCACTTACTCATTTGCTACATACTTGGATTCGACTTCAATCGATTCAACTCCAGAGCCTACCCAATTTTGTTATCAAAAGTCGAAATCAAGGAAAATCGACAGAACCTAGTAGAGTACTAATGAGAGGTACCAACACAAGTAGGCGTTCCCTTCCCCGATAATACTTTTTCAGCAAATATATTCACTCCAATATGATAATTTCAGACACAAAATATTAAATTGGCATAAAATATGAATATGACATTACGACAGTATAGATTTAGGGTATTTTTCAAGTAAATCTTGTCTGGAGCAACCTTCAAGTCAGATTTTGCACTTAAAGAAAAAAGTTAAATTTTAGCCACAAATTTTGTTAAAAATAAATGCTAATTATACAAAATTTTCATGAAAAATGCTTTAAAATACAATTAGGTAGTTCTAAATTTATCTTAATAAAAAAAGAAGACTTTAAAAATATACTGCTGTGTTGAGGTAAAAAATAGTAAACTTCATTTACTGCCTTTTATTAATTTTGATGATGATAGATTTTTCCAATAATTGTCTAGATATCAATTATAAAATTAATCATTAAAAATGTTATTTCAATAAGATATTAATTTTTTAAAATTTGTAAAATATTTCAGACTGGTTGCATTTTCTGAGTATAAAAGCACTGAATCTATTTTTTAAAGTAAAAAAGCAATAGTTTTCAAACTGTACTATTTTTATCCATTGAAAAATATATTATTCTGCTTTTCTACTCTTTATGATCTGTTAGGATTATATTTTCATCTGTATTTACCAAAAAAAAAGCAGTAGTGGTAATTTTACTTGTTTCTTTTTTCAGATTGTTTATTATTAAGATTTTGTGATTAAACAAACATTATTTTATCACTTATTATTGCAATTTGATATCAATAAAACATATTGAAATAAAACAAAATATTTTTTTCTGCATTACTGCGTTGACCTCTGATAAAATAAAACATATGAATAATAAATAAAACCAGTGGAAAAGCTGTAATTATTTTTTAAAGAGTATAAAGGCAGTATGTTTTTAGATTTACAAAAATGAAAGAGAGTAAGCTTTGTAACCTTTTATTCATCACTAAATAATTACTATGAAAAAATAATATTGATTCAGTTTAGAAATATCAAAAACTTGAGTCCAGTATTTTCTGTTCTTATTTTTACAGTTTACTGCCTTTTACCTAAGCACGACAGTATAGGCCTGTTTTAGATCAAAACAAAAACAAATTATTGATAGGTTAGTTTTAAAATAGATTAATTATATACAATATGTATATATTTTTCCTGATAATACTAGGAAAACTGTCAATGCTAATAAAAAATTATATCTTTACTTACCTAGAAGTATCAGACTGAAACTTAAAAAAAAAATCCTTGATCTTTGCTTGATTTGCATTGAGGTACAAAGCACGGTCTGCCTTTTTGCTGTGGCATTTTTAGAATCAGTGACCCCGAAACAAGAAAGTTAGTCAGTGACATAACACAAGTTTTATTATAGAAAATTACCACAAGGAATTAAAATTCAAAAGGACACAAAAGAACTTTAAGCACAAGAAAGTCAAAAGAACTTTAGCACGCTTCTCGTTGAAAGATAAATGACTACTGTCAAATGTCGATAACTCTCTCTCGATATCTAAGTCTTGTATGAGGAACAAGGACAGACAATCGCTTTTGCGCGGGAACGATTTTGTCCCCTCTTGTTAATATGAATCCACCTTGGTATAGTATAAACAATAAGGTTAAGTGTAATCTAGATTTGGTGGATATATCGATCACCGTGATTTTTTAGCTAAAAAACTGTGAAAAAACATATCGGTATCGATAGCGGGTACTTTGTCCTCCTAATACGGATCACAGCGACTGCGATGCTATTTAATAAAATAAGTATTTCTTGAACAGGAGTTGTTATTGCCATGCCAGTATATTTAACCAATAATAAATTAGTTTGAACATTGTTAATAGGTGGTTAAGGGGCTTTTTTCATAACTGACAGATACAAAAATTCTTATTTAATTTCGCTTTAAATTTTTTTGCTCGTCGTGACTGTGGAGTGTTGTAAATTACTACAAATACGAAGTTTATAATTAAGATCAATTTTTTTTTATCGGTAAATATTATTAAATTTTATTTACAAATGAAAATAATTATAATACTAATTTAGGCAACCACAAATTCGTACTTTTTTTAATATCGAATTTATGTACCGATTACCATGTTATAGTAATTTAAATAATGCATTCAGAAATAAAAGATCTTTTAGTGTTTACGAACACTTTTCCAAAATTCAAATAACTTTCACTGTTTCATTAAATGTCAAGAAATCGCTATATCGCCCAGCTCTAATTCTTTTCAATAATCCGAGTCTGTCCGAAAATCGACAAAAATACTCTGTGGCAGTTGTTTTCTAAAAATTAATATATCTATTAAACTATCTTTTAGTTTGACCTGTCTTTTTAAAATATTATTTAGTGATAAAAATATATTTTTTAGACTTTGTCATGCATTTATCAAAAAAAAAAATAATGAAATGTTCTGGATAAGTTCTCAATTTTTGTAGAAATATCTAAATAAGAACTAAATAATATTATTTTCAAATTATTATTCATTAGTAGCCTTGTTTTCTTCCGTAAAAAATATGTAATTTTGTAAATAAATTCATAAATATGTGGACATTTAATAAAAATTTGTTTTTTTTCCAGGCAAAAATATTGCATATTTTATTTTTAGGTCTTTTTTTATATTAATTTGTTTTTCTTTATAACGTTATGTATTTTTTATTGTTAAATGTCTTGTGCCAGAGTGGTATACATATATTAATCGAAATTAATTTACATATTCAAGCCTTACAATAAATTTAAAGAATTAAGTGAATAGCCTGATTTTGCAGCAAAATACTAAGGCACTATTAAATGTTTAAAAATAATTATTTTTTACATCCACAATTTTATGTACTTCCTTTCTAGATTTCTGTAAAATCAAAGTAGTGATGTGTTTTTAAAAATTTGAGTGACTTTAAAAGTAAGCAAAAAAAATGAGCGAAGAAGAGATAATTAAGGTAATGCGCTTGAAACAAGTCAATAGGCCTAGCCTGACTCATGAATTCAAAGAAGATCCTATATATACAGTGTGTCCCACGACGAAATGTCGCGATCGATTTTTCGGAAAATAGACTTTGTAAAATTTTTAAAATTTTGCAGTTTACTAAAGTCGATTGCTTATTTTGAATGAAACACCCTATGTATTATTTCATTTTTAGATTCAAAGGAAAATTATAGATATATTTCATGTATAATATCCTATACCTAAGTCTAACTGTTTTTGACATATTTTAAATTTTATGTCAAAAATGGTGTTTGCAGGCCTATCAATTTCTCCTATTTGAAAGCCTTTACTATTTAATTGAGGTTGAGTTTTTTCTAGAAGGGATCTACTTTAGTGGACTGTTTTGATATTTTGAAAATTAATAAATACATGGTGATCAAAAAATAACATTTAATATTAACTTACAAAAATCGTTAAAAGTCAGTTTTTTAAACGTAAACCCCCTATTTTTAAAATGTTATCTTATTAGGCATTAAAAACTAAGAGTGACTTTGAATAAGGGTGGCTATTCCGAGAATTTTTGAAATATTGGCATATTATTATTTTTGTATTGTAAAAATGCTAAACGAGTTACCTACACAGGGAAATAACATATTTGTTGTTCAAATTTTTTCCCTGGACTTGTAAACATTTTTCGCATCTCCAAATTAGTTTATCATGGATCTTCTTCTTCTTCTGTTGGTGCCTATCCTCTGTGGATGTTGGCAATCACATTGGCCCATATGACCTTACTGACAGCTGTTATAAATAAATGTACCGTCGTCATTCCTGTCCATTGTCTGATATTCCTCAGCCATGATGTTCGTCGGCGACCCGGAGTTCTTTTACCCTCTATCTTACCTTGCAAAATTAACTGAATTAGTTGGTATTTCTCATTGCGCATAATTTCTGGGTCTTTTTTCATACGTTGCATCACGGTGTTATTTGTGACATGATGGATGTATAAAATTCTGAGCATGCGGCGGTAACATCACATTTCGAAGGCTTCCAGTCGTTTAGATGTTGTTTCTGTTAAAGTCCAGGCTTCCAGTCCATATAGAAGAGTTGAAAATACATAACATCTCAAGACTCGTGTTCTTATATCAATATTCAGGTGCATATTGCACAAGATCTTTCTGAGGCGGTTGAAGACAGCTCTCGCCTTCTCTATGCGGCATCTAATCTCCTGTGAGTGGTCCCATTCTCTGTTCAGACTGCATCCTAGATATGTAACTTTGTCAACAGTTTCCAAAGTTTCATTATTTGCTCTAAATTGGTGGTGTATTTCGTCATTTTTGCTTACTATAAGGATTTTTGTCTTTTTACAGTTTAATTTCATTCCGTATCTTTCACAGGCTTCCACTACGCGGTCTATTAGTGTTTGCAGATCCTCTGCATTATCGGCCAACAGAACTGTGTCGTCTGCATATCTTAAGTTGTTAATGCTTTCACCATTAATTTTTATGCCCTCTCTCATCCCACTGATAGCTTCCCTGAACAGCATTTCCGAGTACGTATTGAATAACGTCGGCGATAAAATACAGCCCTGACGAACTCTCCGTTTTATTGTAAATTCTTGTGATGTTTCGTTGCCTACACGTACAGTCGCCCTTTGCTGTGAGTAAAGGTTTCTAATAAGGCGTAAATCCTTGTCATCGATACCAGATTCATTTAATATTTGAAGCAGTTTGTGATGTTGCACTTTGTCGAATGCTTTCTCGAAATCGATAAAACATGCATAGACATTGCAGTTTACGTCC
Source organism: Diaprepes abbreviatus (assembly GCA_034092305.1). NCBI lineage: Eukaryota > Metazoa > Arthropoda > Insecta > Coleoptera > Curculionidae > Diaprepes > Diaprepes abbreviatus. The sequence goes on from JASJET010000070.1 coordinate 1,242,562, forward strand.
CGAGCTCTTTGTATCAAAATTTGAATAGAAAATAGAGCTTCTCGTGTTCCAAGTCCATTTCTAAAGCCAAACTGAACATTGCTAACGTTTTCTTCAAGTTTTCTATATATTCGAGAGTGAATGATACTGAGAAGGGCTTTCAGCGCATGGCTCATTAAGCTTATAATTCTGTAATCAGAGCATCTGGTAGCATTTGTTTTCTTAGGAAGAGGAATGAAGGTGGAAACTAACCAATCTCCAGGCAATTCGCCAGTTTCGTAAATTTTATTAAGTAGACTTGTTAGGAGTTTAAGTTGGTCATCTTCAAATAGTTTTAGTATTTCTGATTGTATATTATCCGGCCCAGGTGACTTATTGTTTTTTAGTCGTTTTATTGCATATGTTACTTCGCTGAGTGTTATTCCTGGTCCGGAAAATCCAAGGACATCTGTTTCTGTCTCCTGTTCTTCATCGAATAATTCTCCCATATATTCCTCCGATCTTCCAAGTATTTTTTCATTTTCGTACAGCAGATTGTTGTGTTTGTCCAGTACTGAATTATTGCTGCGTGAGTTGTTTCCTCTGGTTAGGGCTCTGATTTTCTTATGCAAGTTAAAAATGTCATGTTTTTGTTCTAAGGATTCGATTTCTTTACATTCGCTTTGTAGCCACAACTCTTTTGCTTCCTTGATCCTATTGTTAATAACTTTGTTTATGTCTTTGTACCTTCTTTCATTTTTATGTCTGTATTTTCTTCGCTCTTCCATGAGTTCTAATATTTCTTCTGTCATCCACGGATGTTTCTTTATATTTTTTCCTGCTTTTAGTTTATTATCCATTATTGAATTACAGACATTTTTTATCTTCTTCCACATATCATCCACATTTATGTTTTCCTTGTTAATATCCGTGGCTATGCTCGTTATTTTGTTGTTTAATTCCTCTTTGACTTCGTCTCTTGTGGTGTTATCTTTCAACCTCTGAATGTCCGGTCGTTTTTGGAATTTTCCTTTCCAGATCTTTTTCATGTGTAGCTTAATCCGGCTCAGCAAAAGATTATGGTCTGAAGGGACATCCGCTCCCGGATATGCTTTTGCGGATTTTACGGAATTCTGAAATATTTTGTTTATGATGATATAGTCTATCTGGTGTCTTATCACTTTTTGGGGACAATCAGCTGGAGACTTCCATGTGTAGAGTCTTCGAGGCGGTAACTGAAAAAAGGTGTTCATTATCGCACTGTCCATTTCTTGGTAGAACTGAATAAGACGATCCCCTCTATCATTTCTCTTGCCCAGTCCAAATTTGCCTACAGTATTATCTACCACTCCCTTGCCTACTTTAGCGTTAAAGTCTCCCAGCAGGATATTGATTTCTTGTTTTTTGGTGTGTTTAAGGGCTTCTTTTAGCTGTTCATAGAAAATTTCTTTTTTGATCATGGATCCCCGCTTTAATTGAATCTGGAGATAAGCTTTCGAATGCATACCTTGCCTTTACCGTACCTTCATCATTGCCACTGGCTTACAATAAGCGATATTTTTTTATATTTTTCCGTATAAAATAATCCAAGACACCCAAAACAGGTAAACGAAAAGGCCACAAAAAAGTCCATTGTAGGCAACCCACTTGTCATAAAATATTGCTTGTAAGAAGCTGGTAACTGGAAGGGTTGAGTGTGGTGGGGCGCCATCGTGTTGGTAAAAGAATTTGCCTTTATTCTGCCAAAGGTAAATTGCTTAAATATTGATATAACTCGTCTAGAATATTTAAATATCTTTCTTCTGCAAAAAATAATACATAATTTAAAATAGTGCCATAATTTGCTTTGTATTATTAATGACTTACCATTTCAGTTTTCTTCATAAAAAAGTAGTTTTACTATTCCATCATTTCTTAGAACACAAAATGCGTTAAATTGCCAGGTTTGTTGAACATTCTGCAATCTTACTGCATTAAGATTTGAAGTACTCAAAAATGGGAATTATGTCTCTTACTTAGGGCATTTTTCGTAAATTTTGCTTCATTAAATTCTGTTGTTTAAAAATCGAGGGTCATCTTGTACTCATCGTTAATATAAATTCTCAAAATTCCACCCTTTGCGGCAAATAGGTATCTCTTAGGTCTTGAATTAAATATATTAAATTAGGGTGGAAGTTATGTTTCCACATAATTCTATGTGCCGAACTCTTCGAGATAAATGTTTATAGAGCCACTTTTCTTAATAATATCGTATAATTTTGATCGTTCTAGCATGATTTTATTACTAATTGTCAAATGGCAAGAAATAGTGACATTTCCGTAGTGTTCTATTGTTTTCTTTCGTCGCGTTTCCCATCATGAGCAACTAATAAAAAACTTAAAAGCCGTATAGCGTTTTTACAATACAAAAATGTTAATTTGCCAATATTTCAAAAACTACAAATTTTTCAACTAGACAACCTTACTAAGTCACCCTTATTTTTAATGCTTAATAAGATAACATTATAAAAGGAGGGGTTTTACATTTAAAAAATTGACTTTTAACAATTTTTTTCAAGTTAATATGTAAGGTTAATTTTTGATCACCCTATATTATTTTATTATTAAAATAACACAGTACACTAAAATAGCAACCCTTCTAGAAGAAACCTAACTATAATTAAGTAATTAAGGCTTTTATAGAGGAGAAATTGGTAATTATGTATACGCCTACAAACGCCATATTGGACATAAAATCTAAAATATGTCAAAAACAATTAGACCTACATTATATATGAAATATGTCTATAATTTTGTATAGAATCTTGAAATGAATTATATAGGATGTTCCATTTAAAATAGGCAAAAATGCATCAAATTCTAGTATATCCTGAAATGCCACTATATTGAACATATATTTTAAAAAATGTCTACTTTACGAGAAATGGGTCACGACATTTCATTGTGGGACACACTGTAGTTGATTGCCTGATAAGTAGTAATTTTAGCTCTTTAAACATAGAAAATAAATCCTGTACTGTGAAAAGTGTAAACAAACTACGGCCTTATTTAATTACTATAAAATCGTCTGACACTTGTCAAAGTCGTGATTTTAATTAAACTTGGCAAGACAAAAACTATTTGTTCACAGAATCTCTCCCCATTGGTCTTGCTGGACAATAAATTATCCTCTTTTGGACCCAAACATTATTAGATTTACGAAAGTGGATTGATACATGTCATTTTTTCAATAAGGACTGGCTCCGTATTTTTTTATGGAGGTGAAAACGTTACTTTTTTTAGTGTTTTCATTCAATATATGAATAATTTTACTAAATTCGGTATAGAGATCATTAGTAGTTCATACATTTGAAAAACTAAAGTGACTGTATGGGTTTCTTTCACCATAAAATTGATTATGGAGGTAACTATCCTTTATATATTATTTTCTTTTTTAAATTTGTAAAAAAAATTAATGTTTTTTCTCTGAAATTAATTACCGGTTAATATAGCTAGGTATACTAATTACGAAAAATAATTTGTGGTAAGCCATCTCTCTAATATTAATTTCTCCCTTCAGATTTTCTGTGGAATGTTTTTACATGTCTGTTTCACGTAGCGCTTACTCTATGTTATGTTGTATTTCATAAAATAATATATACTCGACATGTATTTTTAAGTAATAGGATTCATGTCTTTGGGGTGAAAATCATCCAAAATGTTATACATAAATTTTATTTTAAAAGGGATTTTTTTCTCGTTAAATCGCCTGCAAATGTAGGTTTTAGAATATGATTTTGAACACGATATAATTTGAATCAGAGTTTGCTAAATTTTTTTAGGGGTGGCAATGCAATTTTTCTCCATGGGGGCATGAAATTGAACTTTTTTACAAAAAGCTGTAAATGTATAATCTAACCCTTCGAAATGGTAGATTTTCTTCACTACATGCTACTTATACATAATGTTCCTGGTGTTTTGTATTATTGTTCGTTAAAAATATACCTTTCATTTATTTTAGAAAAATTCAAAGAAGGGTGGTTAACCCTATGATAAGGTTTATTGTGAAGAAAGCCGATACCCATCAACTTAGTTATTTAAATTTACAATGAAAACAGTAAAATAAAAAGACATTAACACCCCTAAACAAATAAAACAAGCAGTTTTCAAGAAAATGACATGTATGAGGCCCTTTTCGTAAACCTAATAATATGCAAATGTTATAAGAAAAAAACAGCCTTTTAAATTATAACTGGAAAAAAAAATTAACTTAAAATTTGATGGTAGTCAAGTCCCCTAGAAATACAATTCAGGATTTAAAAAATATATATTGTATATTTTTTGGTATACTCCTAATATAATACAGAATGAAACAGATCAGAACGGGACCCCTGAGAATCATTTCTTTTAACCATGCATAAAACCTTGGTTTCTGTGTTCTACAACTCTCAACGATTTTTTATATTTTGTTGGCTTAATTCTTCTCTCCTATAAGTTATACCCAAAATTATAGCAACTTTCATCGTCAGATACTTATAGTCTGAAAGGTTAGAAAGCTGGACACAATCTTCTAAGATTCTTAAACGCTTCATGCTTCCAATGCTTATATTAACTACTTCTTAACACAGTTAAAATACAACCCTCTAATTACAACTTCTTAATGTCTTCACTATTCCGATATCACTGTACAACTAGTTATAATTCATTATCTTGCCCTTTTTATATACTTAAAGAATTTTCTTTACAAATCTAAAACATAAAAGTCGAAATCCATCTATAAATATGACTCATCGATATAACATTCCTTCCGCACATTATAATAAAGATGACTCATCGCATCGGAATATTTTTATATTAGGGCATATCAATAAGTTGCTCCTAGTCTCCAGCATCTAAAGCTATATAGGCATTCTTGTATTGACCCTGCCTACAGTTTAAAATACTTCTCATCCTGTGGCAGATTAACATCATGTGTTTTCCTCAAAAAAAAAACCTAACGAAATGTTTTTCCATGGTTAGTGCCAACGTAAAAAGTTTAGATGACTCTAGTGTTGATTTTGATGTCTGTCATAAAATAATCTATATATAACTTTTTGAAAAAGTTGTTTTAAGAATGTAATATTTTAATTAAAAAATTAATAAATCATCGGTAAACTCCTCACTGCATTTGTGCGGATTTTTAAACTGTACTTATAGTATACCAATGTAGATGGCGTAGGTATAAAAAAACGTTTCACATAGAATAATTGTGTCCAGCAGACAACTGGTCACCATTCTACAGTTTACGTTTCATGCAACGTTTTATGAAAATTCTTTGCTGTACACCCCCATTCACCATTGCCATGGTCTAATTATGGTTTTTATACGTTTTTATTTTACATACACAAGGGGTTTCCAACTCCAAACATATTTTGGTTTTGTTTGAGATTTGATTAGGAAGTACTTATCGAGATTAAGAGGCCCTCAGAAACAAAGGGTCGGGGCGAGCCACCACCTCCGCCACTGGTTCAAGTGAGTTTTCATCAAGTAAGCGGTTTTCCATGTCGTAACTAGTGTCTGAGTGCAAGGATCTACTAAATGGTATAACAAGGAACGGCTGCACAGTCAGAGTCGTATGGGTCTCGGGTCACTCGGGTTCGGCGACTGAACCGTATGGACCCCATTCAATATTACCTGTCTCAATTGCTATGGGCAAAAGGGAATTAAAATCGTTGCTGGAAAGTAAATTTATTGAATCATGGAGGGGAACTCCTGGAATAAGATGTGCTAAGGAACATATAACTAGACCTAGTGCACGGAGTACTAAGGAGCTTCTCTTCTTGGGAAGGAAAGAGCTGCGAATTGTGGTGAGATTGTTCACAGGATATTGTCACCTCAGGGGCAATCTTCATAGAATCGGTGTCGAAGACGACTCGACGTACAGATGGTGTTTGGAGGAGGATGAAACTGTTGACTATGTCCTCAGAGAGTGTCCAGCACTTGACGGACTGAGACAGAGATATTTCGGGGATACAATTTTGTTATCGGAAGCAGTTAGGCAAGTTTAACTAACGAGGCTGCTTGGATTCGCAAAGGTGATCGACAGCTATGGTGGGATGTAAAGGGCCCAATGGAGGCCTGGGCATCGATGATCTAGTATCACCACCCCTTTTTCATTCATTGATTCAAGCGGTGTTCTAAAATTAAGAAAAACTAAACCGTTTTTTATCACAACTCTGTATATAACATTGATTGACCCATAAGACTAAATTTGAATTGTATATTCTAAAACATGCAGGAATGTATTTTTATAAACTTCATTGTTTAAATCTTACTGGTAAACTTTGACTCCTTTCTATCAGTGGCATAGCTAAATCTGACAGCGCCGATTTTAAATTTATGTTGTCAATACTTTAATCGTAAAAATTTTATAATTATAATATTTTATTTTCACTTTAATTTCTGTAATATTTATGGTTGCATAATAATAAAAATTAAAGTCAAATATTTCACATTTTTTAATTATAAAAAATATATAAAAATCAGGCCATATTGTTTTTTTTAATAAAAAGTCATAATCACTCAACTTCGATTCTTAATCCTTAATCTTACATTGACTTGGATATAAGTTACAGCAAATATCAGTTTTCACTCAGGACGTACTAGAACGTTCCACGGCATATCCGAAATAGGAAATTTATTGGAATGGCCATTAGTTTGGTTAATATTAATAAAAATTCAAAATAACCAGGAAAAATTAGTCCAAGCGAATCGCGAATCCATGACAACCCAATACCCAATAAATCACCCACTTTGGACATGGCTTAGCGCGTGCTAATATATACTAAAAAGAAACATTTCCTGTAACGTAATACATATTAGAAATGCTTTTTGCGGGTCTTAATACTAGCATTTTGAAAATTGACTGAAATGTGGCTATCGGACTTGCATTGTGTTTGTTTTTATTTATTTTTACGACGTTTCGATTAGGTTGTATCTCTAATCGTTATCAAGTATAAACTGAATGTTTTGTCTTAAGACTACGGGCTTATATAGGGACTGTGTCCACTGAAGCGCAAAGTTTCGCTTCACTGTACACACCTCAATGATTTGATGTTACAAGGTAGTGGTTGCCAAAGATTAGGTATCTCAACGCTCGGTTTACTGAAGATTCCATTATTGTTTTTAATGTAAGCTGATTTTATAAATTTTCTTTTTTTCATGTTAGTTTCCATATATATTGCCGCAGCCTCAGATCATTTTATATGGTGTTGTTTATCCCAGGCGTGTTCTGCAATACCTGATCTCGACGTTTCCCCTTTTTGTGTATGAGTTTTATGTTCCTTAATTCTAACTTCTAGTGTTCTTTTCGTTTCTCCAATATACATTTCACCACACTCACATGGAACTTTGTAAACACATTCTTTCTTATCGGTACTTTTTGGTTTTGTTTTTGTTAAATGAGCTCTAAGTGTATTTCCTGATTTAAAAGCTGTTTTTTATATTTTAACTACTGGCAATTCGTCTTATTTTCTCTGAAGTTCCTTTAATGTACGGAATTGAAGAAGGAATGTGTTTCTTGTTGTTCAGTGTTCGCTGTTTTAAAATTATTTATAACATCGTCAATTAGTTTCAAAGAATAACCATTCTGTTGTAAATTGGATTTAATATTTGCTACCTCTTTTTCCAATGAATCGGCATTATTGCATATAGATATAGCGCGATTATAGAGGTTGCGTATTAAACTTACATTAAAAACAATAATGGAATCTTTAGTAAATCCAGTGTTGGGATACCTAATCTTTGGCAACCACTACTTTGTAACATCAAATCTTTGAGGTGTCTACAGTGAAGCGAAACTTTTCGTTTCAGTGGACACAGTCCCTATATAAGCTCGTGATCTTAAGACAAAATATTCAGTTTATACTTGATAATGATTAGAGATACAACCTAATCAAAACGTCTTAAAATAAAATAAAAATAAAGACAATGCAAGTCCGACAACCACGTTTTAGTCAATCTTCAACTTTGTCTACAACCTTCAAACAAACATTTTGAAAATCTGAGAGTCAATTTTTTAACTGACTTGACGACATGTCCAAAATATTATTAAATGTAATTTTTTGAATTTTTCTTCTGCTGTGAATTTTGTATCGGAGACAAGTCCGTCAAAAAATTTTTTAGAATATTTTTGTCGCCTTTTAGCAAAAACGCTTTAATACCCCAATTTACTACTGAATTCGAAGCTTCACATCGAATTTGAAGCCTGAATAATATTAGACTTTTTACTTTGAGGAACTTTAGAAGCTATGTTTATAAAATGAAGAATTTTGGAAAACAACACAATAAGAAATAAAAATTCAAAATTTTCTAACTTTTTTTTAGGTCCGATTGCTTCGGATTTTCCTTCGTTATTTTTACTTTTAATGAGCTGCCCAAATTTTATCAACGATTTTGTTTTCTATCTCAGCTCCCAACATATGAATAAACTAATTTTGTATGGCTGAGCATAAGTATATTGTTGAACTTTTTGAAAATTCCAGTAAATTTTGTAAAATGCTAGGCAGGTATATTATTGTTAAAAAATTGCTCTGAGTGGAGTCATCATTATGTTCAGAATAGCCTCTAAATGATAGATTACATAGAGACAATGACAAAGTTACATCTAAAACTCTGTGTAAATCTTGTCGCCAAAAATTTTTACCTTTATATTTTTATTCAAAATTTTTGATCAACAATATTTTTAAGTTTCCAGACATCGATTATACAAGCGGCAATGTGTGTACCGCCAGTTTTATGTTTAACAGTTTTCTTGGTTTAAAATTTTCCATTTAGATATTTCATTGACCCAACTAAACTTAAAATGTTGATTGCTTCTTCCAACAAACAGCCAACAATGTTCGCAGTAATGACAGTCTAGCTTAATAAAGTAACACAACCACTTACGGTCAACAATTAACCCGCATTTAGATTTTAAAGTATAATAAAAAGAAAAATTGACCTACCATTAGTTTTTGGACCACCAATGTTTTTTGGTCTGCAAAACCCACAACTTAAAATGCATTTTTTAATTTTGTCACTTTTAACAATGTCAACTGTCTGTTGTATATTTTTGTTTTATTAACATTTCTAGCATTTGGTCTTCATCGGTGGAACCAAAACTATTTTCATTTCTTGCCAGTTATGAAGACACTTCAAAAGCATTTAAATTTACTTTATCGTTTACCACAGGTTCGTTTAAGTTTAAACTACCTGGAACTGAAACTTCTTCTAAAAGCTTTGAAATTTCCGAACATGACGCTTTTGCTTCTGTTACTCCCAAATCTGATTTTGAGGACGTTGAAAAATAGGCACTAATTTTCGACAATTGGCTCTTTTTTCTTTTTAAGTTTGTCCAACCACGCGATTTCTTTCCTTTATTTTTTTCATTTTAGGCTGTTCTAAAACGTGAAACATCTTACAGAAAAAATCAAACAAATTTTCCAACAAACTTAATACATTACATATTATTAATATTTATATTAAAAAACTTTTAACTCTCAACTCTCCTTATATCATTATATATATATATATATATATATATATATATATATATATATATAGGGGAGCGTGGGGGAATCGGAGCCTGCAGGTAATGAGAGCGGTGTCTATGTAGACTTATCCGATTCATATTGTATTGTATTTGCACTAAATATATCACCATATCTATCTAATTTACGGTACTGCTTCTCAAATTGCTACTGAGAATAACGTGTCTTTATTATATTTTTGATTTTGAAGTGGTTGATATGCGGGTAATGAGAGCTAGTCTTGGCTCCCATTACCCACATTATTGGACTTTGACTCCCACTACCTCATTGCAGTTTATTAAATGTTCACTGACTTACATGACATAATTAACCTTTTTAGATGCCACGAAAAAGACCCCGTATGATGTCAAAAGCTTCTTGGACTGTAGCAACATTAGAAAATGCCATCAAAACCCTTCAAAATGGTGGCATATATGTGTACAAAGTAGTTCAGGCCACAGAAATACCCCACATTACGCTAAAAACGATACAGATTAGCTAAAGCGAATAATGATAAGTACTGCTGTCCTCCAAAGTTGGGAAGAGGTGCAGTGCTCAATAATGAACAAAAAAAACAGCTGGCCGATCATCTTCGTCAAATGTCGAATATGTATTACGGGTTAACAAAATCTCAATTTCATAAAATATGTTATGACTTGGCTGTGGAGTTCGGTGTGTCAAATCGATTTAATGAAGTCAACAAACTTGCTGGTAAAGATTTCTTATACGGATTTTTGCAGCTACATCCCGATCTCGGTATCAGAAAGCCCGAAGCCACAAGTATTAACAGAATACTTGGATTCAACAGAGTGGAAATAAACTGTTTTTTTTTTTTTGAAAATTTAGAGACAGTTATGATTAAACACAAATTTGAAGCAACTAATATTTACAATGCGTATGAGTCTGGTGTCAGCACAGTGTAAGAAACTGAAAAAATTATTGCGCCTAAAGGACAAAAACGTGTTGAATCAGTGACATCTTGGAAGAGGGGAACAAATGTTATAGTAATATGTGCCATGAGCGCTTCAGGATTGTTCATACCACCACTTATTATATTTCCACGCTAACTCCACTCGCCCCTACTGGAAAAAGATGGATCACCAAGAACTATTTACGCCTGCACACATAATGGTTGGACAAACGAAAACATTCATTCTGTGGTTAAAACATTTTATACAGCACTCAAAGCCTACAGCCGAAAAACCCGTTCTGCTTGTAATGGATAATCACTATAGTCACGCCACTTTAGAAGCTAGAGAATTAGCTAAAACTAATCACGTAATAATGTTGACTATCCCCACACATTCATCCCATCGTTTACAACCGTTGGATGTAACTTTTTTCGGGCCCTTAAAAAAAGCATATAACAAGGAGTGTGATATGTACACGAAATCAAAAAACATGATAAAAATAACACCATATGAAATCGCTGGACTGTTTAATAAAGCTTATAGTAGGGTTGCAAGTTTAGAAAAAGGAATTTCGGGTTTTAAGGCGACGGGAATATTTCCCATAAACCCTGCGGTTTTTGATGATGAAGATTTCATTGATAATATTGTAACCGAGCAGTCAGCTTCTGTTAACCGTAATAGTATCCAATCTACAGCAAATGAAACACCACTGAAAACTCCAGTTGATTCTTTTCTAGACTGCATCGAATAATTTACAAAAGCAGCAACAAACTGATTTACCAAATACGATTGATGAAAACTTTCAACCATAGTCGAGCACTTCTTCTGATTTTGTTTCTACTCTCTCTTCGACGAACAACATTCTGAAATTTTGACGAGTACACCAGTGTTGTTTGAAGAAAAGAACAATAAACGAATGGAAAAGGATGCCAAAAATCCTAAACCAATCGGAAAAGGTGCCAAGGGTAAAAGTACCAAAGAAAAAAGTGATAAAATTGCCAAAGGTAAAAGTACTAAAGAAAAAGGGGACAAAAAATCGAGGGCTAAAGCCAAAGGTTCTAAACAAAAGAAGAATATAGTTGCAAAAGAAAAAAAGAAAAGAGTAAAGAAAAATTTATTCAACAGTGATGAAGATGGGTTATCAAATGATAAAGTTGATGAAAACAAAATTTGCGATGATGAATCTGAATACTCAGATGAAGAAAATCTGTGTAACGTTTGTCTCGACACAGGCAAAAGAAAAGAACTTTGGAAAATGGTCACATGCAGAATGTTCTGGCAGTAAAAGCTCAAATGATTATATATGTTTATTCTGTTTGGATCGTCAAGTGTCTATTTTGACCAGTGTTATTAATGACTTGTTGATTTTATTGCCAAATGTTTAGGTTGATTAGTAGTTACTTAACCAATTGAGGTAAAATCTTATTGAGACTGATTATAAGCAAAGTAAAGACTTTATAAATATTTAATTAAAATACTGTGGCTCCCATTCGACATATGGGGCGTTCATGGCTCTAATTACCCGAAGAGGAGGGTAATGGGAGCGAATGACATTTTTTTGTTTTTTGTTTCTCATCATTGATGATGGTTATGCTTTCATGTTTTTTCTGGAATTATAAGTAACCAGATAGGCAACGCTCCCGTCCATAATAAAAACATTTTTTGATTACATAAATTATGAGTTTTATTACAAAATATTCTTAGTAGGCTCCACTCCCCCCACTCTCCCCTATATATATATATATATATATATATATATATATATATATATATATATATATATATATAATCTTACCTAAGAAGACCACACTTAATTATTATTTTTCGTTAAAAATATACCATCAAATATTTTCACCACCCTTTAATTTAACCTCACAATATACAAGATATAATGAAAATATCGCATACCTACCTTCCTACGGATCAAAAAAATAGGAAATATTCATAAAAATAATTATCCACTGCCCGCCACCGCCTTTATCGGCACTTCACACACAGTGTCGCTACTGTTTGTCGACAATTTACACATGACGCGGCGTTGAAAATAAGGAGAATCTGGGCCGTTAAAAAAATTCCACTTTTTTCTTTACCATGAGGATAACTACATAAATTTAAAAAAATAATGCTCCTACACACTACATGTATAAGTGATGATTTTTAATCAGTTTAAAATATTTTTTCTTTATTTATTTTTCATATATTTTTAGAAGAATATGTACATTCTAGCCCACAAAATTCATTTGCAGTAATAAAATAATAGAATTGGGCCGGCGCCCGCGGCGCCTAATGTGATTCTGTGCTTAGTGGTACTGCCATCCCTGCCATCCCGGTAGCTACGCCACTGCTTTCTATTTAGTTTACGATGGTTAAGTATCTATGAAATTCGAATCATTTTTATAGGTTTGCTGTTGTGTTTCTGCACAATGAAGTGTTAATGTACTTTTTTTTTTAAATTTGAAATATTCCCAAATTTCGATTATAAATAATTTGGTGTAAAATTTTAGTTTTAACTTTTATATTCTTATTTATTAAATTTAAAACACACAGTTTCTCGAAATGGCGTTAGTAATTAAAAGACTGTTTCAAGGATATCTTTACGCATTTGCTGAATTGGTTGGTAAGTTTCCCTTACGTTGCAACTGCTAGTGTTGGTCTACTATTGAACTGATCGTCAACTAAAATATATTTAAAATTACTAGAAATGATAAAAAGTTGTTGATAGCGCTTTATAAGTTATGCCAGTTTACAGTAATAGATTAAAATTCTTGTAATCATATTTTACCTTAGGGAAATGCATACTTATCGTATATTGTAAGTTTTTTTCTAATTTTATAGATCACAGGTCGGACAATATGTTCCTTATGAGTTCACCAATTCCCGCGATCGTAATTTTGGTCGTATGGTTTATGTTTGTTACAAAATGGGGCCCAGAATACATGAAAGACAAGGAACCATTTAATTTGAAATATATTATGATAGTGTATAATATTATACAAGTTATTGTCAACATGTATATACTTTATCATGTAAGTTTAAAATTATTTTTTATTAGAGTTACTAGGATGGTTTCCTAAATTTCAGAGATAAAGCGAAATGGATTTTTTCCATCATTTTATCACACACCATGCAATTACACCTAAAAAGGAATATACAAAATTATATTATAATTTTTTTTTATAAATAATCTCCTTAATATAAATATATCCTTGCGACAGTAATGCTTCAGTGCTTGTACGTCTCCTTTGTAAGCGATTTCGTAGAAATTTGCGAAGTGGGCGTTCATCGCTTCAATGATTTTAATTTTTTTGAAAAAATCAGCCTTTTAAATGATACCTTATGTAAAAAGGCAATTCATAACGGAAAAAATTACAAAATGAAAGAAATTGGAGGCGGACCTGAATGACCCATAAGAACTTTTCCTATATATAAATTTACCTATATATAAAGAGGCCTAAAAGGGCAAAATTTATTTACTACATATTAAAAACTAATTAGTTGTTTGTAGTAAAAAGTTTCTTTGTAATTCAATCTTGTACTCTGATCATAAACTCAGAAAAAAAAACGCAATAATCCTGCAGAGAAGAATATCTTGCCTTCGGAGCAGTTCGACTTCAGGAGCAATCAGAGCAGCGCTCAGAAGATCACCAGGCTGGCATCGATGGTTATACAGGGGTTTAATAGAAAATTCCACACAAGCGCAATCCTATTTGATATCAGCAAGGCCTTCGATAAAGTATTGCATAACGAGCTTGTTATTAAACTGATAATGCTAGGAGTACCGAGCTACCTCGTAAGACTATTCTCAATTCCTTTGAGGATAGATCTTTTGTGGTGTCATCGGATGATGCTGTCTCAGATATCAAATCTATAAGAACTAGGGTGCCGCAGGTTTCCTTCCTGTCCCCCACTTTTTTCACCCTCTATACAGATAATTACAGCAAAATGCACACTGCATTTGCGACATCCTCAGGGTCTTTTCAAGCTCAATCCGGATAAAACTCAAGCCATAATGTTTAATAGTAGTCCAGTCATTTGGTAGCTTTACCTGGAAAGTTTTCCGGGAGTTTTGAAAATTTGTAATTTTATAGATTTTGATGTGCTCTTTTCAAATTTCGATTTTGCCACCTCGTATCTCCGCCGCTCGCGCCGCCATATTGAAAAAAGGCGCCTATTAACAGTTTTTTTTTTACAATATCTTCTTTCCGACGCATTTTACAACAAAAACATTTATATACAAAATTAAACTTTCGTACAATTTATGTATTTACAATTTTTTTTGTAAAAGCAATAGTTTTTGGTGTACGAGCGCCGCAAAGTACATTTCAATATGCGTTTTGGAAAAAAACTCATTTCCACACCACCTTGAGGTAAAGTAAGCGGCGCGTTTTTTTTATCGTGGTGTCTCCTGTAGGCCTAATCCACATGTGATGTACACTTTTGAAATTTAGCGCAATCTCCTTAGCTTTGTTGTTCCTGATGGACTAGGCGTTGCGAGTTCGTCTTGGGCACCGATCGAGACGTCGCAGACCGAAATTTTATCCGCATCATCTGCGATAGATATAGCCAAAATAAATCTGAAGCGGATGGCATAACTACTTCCGAAGCCACACAAATACTACCGAGGTTTTGAATCTTTATGGTTTTTAAGCCCGTATCGTTTTTTTTTTCACAAATGTTTTTAATGCAATGGTATCTAAACTACCAACGACTGTTGCAGATGGCATTTGCTTTAATTGTGAAATAATTTGATCAGGAGCGATAGCAGTTGTAGATGTTACACAATGGATACCGCCCATGGCATAGAAAGTGTTATTACCATCTTATATCTGCGTATTGAAATCAGCGTTGTCAAAAATAAATTGAGAAAATGCGTTATCATCGATATTCAACGGTGCGCGCATAATAGATAAAACTTCGAACAACATTGCTTCGGTGTATGAAGAGCAAAATCCAAGAGATGATAATACATCTATTAATCGCCGAGATCCATACTTATAAAATAAAAATGCAGCTAGTCCGATCTGTAATGATGATAGAAAAGATTTCGGCCTTGCTGCTGCAATTATAGAATAGGCGAGAGCAATGCTTTTTTTCTTCCATTTTTCAAAGGACGCTCATCTGTTTCTTAAAATCACTCCATCTAGGAAAACGCGTAAAGTTTTAGGTATATCTGACTCAGAGTCTTGAAAAAAATTATGTGATGAAGGATAATGTTTTGTCTCATAGACCGTAGAGCGAATATTTTCTATAACAATATGCCGACGTTCTTCTGCATTGTCATCACTTTTTTGATTATACCAGGCTTCCGTTAATAGCTTAAACCCTGTATTTTGGAAACAAACAACCGGAGACTTATTGGCAGTGACTGCAATTAAAATATCATCATCGTGTTTTTTGAGGAGTTGTGCTTTTACTGTTTTTATGTGTGGACGGTAATCACCCTCAATTTTGGCTATCAATTCGTCCAGAGAAAACTGACACTCATCGGAATTCTGCTCAAGATAAGAATAAATGAACTGCATCGCAGTATCGATCTCATTTGCATACGGACCTTTTTTTATATCTTCAGCTGGTGGTGCTTGATACAATTTTTTATGCAGGAATTGTGGTACTGTGCATCGGCTGCGACCAAATCATTTGATCAAGACGCTCAATAATTGCTCGACCCCAATAATCATTTCAAGCTCTAGCAAATTCTGAAATACTATTTTTCATTGATAATTTCCGCACACTATACACAACATTACGCTTGCACAACCGCGTCAATTTTTGTTTTGCTATAAACTCTGCTGTTATCTTATCAGCGCATAAAAAACAATGGTCTTTGAATGAGAATGTTGGGTGCGATGATCGCAGTAGTGGTTGAGGTATCGTGACATCGCTTCCTCTACGCAATGATGCAGGGATTAACTTTTCATTATTATCATGAACCGATTTTAGTCCCGCCAAAAGTTCAACTTTATTGTCTTTTCTTTTAACACTTGACTTACGAAAAGTCTCCAATCCTTTTTCCTTCACTTCAATTGTTTCACTTTCTAATAATGGATTATTACAAATAAAACAATTTACTTTATCAGAAGCCATGGCTCTATAAACACAAACAACACTGTAAGACGATAGACGTATACTGATGACTCAGACCAAACTAAATACTTCTCTTGAGTTCTACCGACAGATGTTTCGTTTAAGGTCGAGAGAGGGACCCGGCACAAAGGCGATGCATTACCCTTATTTTTTTTTAATACTTGCGACAATAGTAAAATATTTTGGAGAAATATTCGAAAAAAACGTGGTGGTGTAGATGAATAATAATTTGCGGCACTCGTACGCCAAAACTATCGATTTTACAAAAAAAAATTGTTAATACATAAATTGTAGGAAATTTTCTCCAGTTTAATTTTGTATATAAATGTTTTTGTCGTAAAATGCGTCGGAAATTCGGAAAAGGCACATCGAAATTAATAAAACTACCAATTTCCAAAACTCCCGGAAAACTTTCCAGGTAACCCCTTTTTTTGGCCAAATGACTGGCCTATAGATCTAGATTTCCCATTTCGGACAATCAGCTAACCAACTCCAATACTCACATTCCCTGGCGGGATCAAGCGAAAAACTGGTCTTCGACCGGAGGCTTAATTGGATAGAAAACACCAACAATATCCTATCAAAAGCCAAAACATCTTGGAAGGCTCTCTATTCGTTTACTGCACCGCAATAGTAAACTAAACCTTAAAAATAAAGTAACAGTTTACAAACTCTTTTTAAAATTAATTTTGTCCATTTGTGCTCCAATATGGGCCACCACAGGTAGAACCAGGTTCAGATGGATAGAGAGCTTCCAAAACAAAGTCCTCAGAATGATCTGCGGAGCTTGGTGAGATGTCGTTTAAGCGGAAGGTTATGCAACGTTGTCAAATTTTGAAGAAATATTCAAAAATTGATATTTTATCCTATCATTAATGTAGCATTATAAGCAATATTTTACCATTAGGCCGATATTATACCAATGTCTTGGAGGTTGCCTTTTTTCAAATAACATATATACTTAGGTTACCTTCTGGTTTGTAGTTTTGTACTTGTTTTTTTATAAAAACCTGTAGCACCTTATTAATGATATTTAAAAATTAGCAGAGTTGTAGTGATGGGTTATTTCAACAAAAGGTCGCTAGGAAGTGACAACCTTGCATTTTAGGTCGGTAATAAGGAGGAACTTATCCTCTTCAGTCATGAAGAAGAAATATGCAACATTACAACGTTTTGAACTGAAATAGGAAAATTTAAATTCTTTTGTATTTGTTATAAAAGCATGTATATAACATTTTATTACTAATATCTAATTATTTGCAACACTAATGATGAATTAGTTGTGTCTCAACATTGCGTCTCTTTTATGAGCGTTAAAATTATTGCACTGAAGTAATAGTCTAGGGTTAGACTATGGTATTATTAATGAATTATAATTTAAGTTTTCTTCATAAAAATGAAGCTAGTAATATTTTAGCATTCTTTAAAGCACAAAATACGTTAAATTGTCAGTTTTTTGAAAATTCCGCAATCTTACTGGATTTGAATCAGTCCAAAAATGGAAATTGTGTCTGATAAAAAGGCCATTTTTCGTAAATTTTGCTTCATCAGTCTAAATTATGTCGTCTGAAAATCGAGAGTCGTATATATCGTTCGTATATATTCGCCAAATTGCACTCTTTTCTGTCAATTAGTAAATCTTAGGTGTTAAACCAAAAATATTAAATAAAGATGGAATTTGAGTTTCAACAGAATTTTATGTATTGAGCTTTTCGAGATTTCATTTTGTAGAGCCACTTGTCTTAATGATGTTGTAGGGTATGCCGCAAAATATTTCAGAGTTGCAATTTTGATATTTTCATCATTGAGAACAGGTTTTCTTTTATGCATTTTTGCCTTAACGGTGTCATGACCCCATTTTTTTTACGCCCTGTATGGTAAGAACTTTACATACCTTTAAATAGTGACTATAAATTAAGTACTCTTCATTCATGTCGCTAATTTTAACCGTTTTCGAAAAAACATCATTTTATTTACACAGTCCCATAACTTCTGTCAGGTTGAATATGGAAAAAGGAATATTCCCCTGTCATCATAGTTTCAATAAAAAGTTAAATTAACTGCTTAGTTACGAACTTCGTAAGAGGGTTCAATATGGGCTCCGCTGGTGCTATACCCGCCACATTAACTCAGCATTGTTCCTTATGTGATCGCAATGAAACGTGATTCTCCGTAGAAGTTCCTCCCTACTATCGACACGAGTAGAATATACCAAGATTTTAAGATGTTTCCACAGGTGAAAATCCAACGGTGTTAGGTCGGGAGATCCAGACAATAGGTCCTCCTCTATCTATCCAATGGTTTGGATAGACTTTATTCAGGTGCTCTCGCACATAAACGCTGAAATGAGATGGTACCTCATCGAACCTGTAGTACACGTTCCGGCTAGTTTAAAATGGTAAGTGCTCTACTAAATCGTTAAATTGTTCTGGAGGAACGCCTAGTAAATATCTTCATTTAGCTTGCTGGCAATATGAATGGTCTAATCAGAAAATTGCCAATGATTCTTGCCCAGACAATAATTGATTGATTTGAATTTTGATGTTGATGATGCGAAACAATAGTTGCATGAGGATTTCCATCTCATATGTGCATTTTTCTCAAATGATATGGATATAAGAGCTGTTCTTGACGAACTTCATGCACTATTGTTTTCGACATATTAAATTATGCTGATCATTTTCGAGTGCTCGTTGAAGGAGTGTCATTTAGAGTATTTAAAATATTTTTCTCTAATTGCGGTGTACTTACTGTTCTGCTCCAACCAGCATCAGATCTCTTTTCCAAAAATTTCCGAAAATTAGGAAGAAATTTAATAATATTACCTTACAACTCGTTGAAATGTTGTCGTGATGTAACCTCCTAGCTTCCACAGTATTGCAATATGTAACACCATACATCAGATGCATATCGGCATATTTAATAAATGTGTATTCCATATTTCGAATTATATCACAATTAGTTTCACCACGAAATCCAAAAATCAGTAAATTAATGTCCAAGTAAAGAATCAATGTGTCAGCAATGTGAAAGTCGACAAGTTCTAAAATGCAGGATAATTATTTCTCTCGTACCTAGCAACGTCTGCAACAAAAATAATTTGTTTATGGTGCAGATAAAATAAAACGCACATTTTTTGCGAACCTGGGTCGAATTGCAATTCACAGAATTAGACGTTTTAAACTGAAGAGGTAAACTCTAATTTTGAGACAAATTTTTTTAATCATAAGGTGCGGCGTCTCCCTTTTTACAGGGTACGGCAACGGATGCGTACGGCAGCTCACTATGTCGGAGGCTAGGTTCGTATCTCTTTTAGAGATAGTTATGCTCACCTTTGATTACCCAATAGGCGCCATCTGTTTTACATTATCTGTGTTACTTACCTAGTGATTAAAGAGGAAAACACAGGTATGAGGAATGATTTTAATTTATTGACCGCTGGTGTATAGCTCCATAATGAAACGACTTAATTAAAACAAAATAACAATTCCATTTTATTAAAAAAAATTATTATGTACATAAATTAGAATGGTACCTACAAAGTTTTTATACTCTCTTGATAACTATGGTTGTTACCTCGTTTTTAAAAGGTTATATAAAATTTGGCCGCAAACGTTCTAGAACCTTTAATTGCCAATAACGTAAGTTTTATAGAGTTTTCAAAAAGTTCTTACATGTTATTATATCACATTAAAATATATTTATATTGTTTTGTTTGTATTTAAAATAATTGATTTATAGCTCCAGTTCTTTAACTTAAAGTTTTCTCCTACCTGGTCTATGCTATGGTACCTCTCACTTCTATTATTTGATCCAGCGCTGTTGCTAGGATTCCTGTTGTTGTTGTCGATGAATGGAGGCTTCACAAGGCCACTTCCAACTCACCAACCAAACGCAGGGTTAGGGTTAAAATAGTTGTGGTCACATGGACAGGAAAACTAGGGCCGGAACCATCAGAAAGCCTTGATAGCAATATCAAAATGAAAAGAGTGAGATGAAGCCCAAAGATAAAAAAGACTGGCTTCAGATAGCCCTGAAATAAATTGTTGTTTTTATCACATGTTCGTAAAGATAAGGAGCAAAATCTTACCTCATTGATTAGTGGACTTTAAAAAAAAACACTTGACCTTCTGCCCTTTCAAAGCTAATGGCAGGATTGGTCTGCTGCCTTTGACGGTTCAACAGTAAAGGGAACGAAAATAAAAATCTCTCTTGCAACCAGACATGACAAATCTTAGGGATATTTGTATTTACTTTTGCCAACCTTATTCTCAACCTGGAGCACTCTAACCTAGTTCCGAACTTACACTGACCACCCGGTAATACGTCAAATATTGGCAAGCCATGGAAAATTATTAAAAAGAAAATTATAATCAAACAGTTCAAAGTTACTAATCACGATTAAAACAAAGTTCAAAAAAAATTGCCACAAATTCCATACTGCATACTCAACCTTAAATGATCGGTCTCTACATGCCGTGCTCGTGTCAACGAATCGGTATACATCCGCAACATTACCTACTATAACCTTATACTTTTAATACTGAAATGGAATATAAACAAATGAAAGTTTATTAAAAATAAAATATTTTACGACTTTTAAATTCAAACCAAATAATGTGATATATAAACTACAGCAATTTACAAACTCTGTTAAGAAGAAAGAGTGATAAGTTACAAGACTAAAAGAGTTGTGAACCAAAAAAACAAATTCCATGTTTACTATTTTAAATTAAGGGATAAATAATTAAATTTAATCAGGTAAAAATATACAAATTATATCATATTAGTAAAAACATGTAGCATTGATGCAAACTGGTAAATTTAAATGCTACAAAGGTTGAACATTTGATATAAACAAAGATGTATCTTTTATCGAAACACGCCAAATACTTGATGTAAATAAAATGAGGTTTCTTCGAAAACGGTTAGGATTAGCGGCATGAATGAAATGTACTTAATTTTAAATCAATAGCTAAGGGTATGTTAAAAATGTTGTTCAAAGTTCTTATCACACAGGGCGTAAAAAAATGGGATTATGAGTGTAACAGCTAGCCCGTCCCTGCGGCTGTGAGTAATTCACAACACTTTCTTGGACTGTAATTTGAAGGGTCTTACCTAGTATACATCATATTAAAAAAAAATTGAAAAATACACTACCCTTTACATGTTTTTGCCATACCTAGATAAAAATCTGAAAACATAAGAAGTTTTATAACTTCAAAAGAAATGGTCGCAGCGTAAAAATTCTAACGGTATCTTAAAATTTAGGTATATATCTTCAAAAAACCGTTACATTTATCTCCAAATCCCATAAACAAAGATATTAACCAATATCATAAATAAAAAAATTTTGATGATATTTGTACTGTTATAATTTCAAGTGCAAATATTGGAGAATACAAAAACCAAGACCGTTTGAAATAGTATTGCTTCACCTTTAAATTGAGTGGCAAATCGTCCAATTTCGTCCATTTGGACCAAAGTTATATACATTTTTGTAAGAAAAAATCTTTTTTTTGAAACGCGAATGTTTAAAAAACTAAACAATCTGATCTGGCTAAGCAACCCCAAGCCATTACTGAGCTACCTCCACGTGTGACACTAGGAACCAAACAATCTTTCAAAAACTTTTCATTTCTTTTCTAAGCACATACACTTTTATTTTCGATTCAAAAACTGCTAACTTCGATTCGTCGTTAAAAGCACCTGTTTTTACTGAGCAATGCTTCACTTGCGAAGTAGTAGGTATCTGTTGGACTTCCATTGTCTTTATTTTTGTTGAATATCACATTCAACCAAAATAAAGACAATGAAAGTCCAACAGATACCTACTACTTCGCAAGAAACATCATTGTCTATGACCTTCAAACAAATGCTTCACTTCTTTTGTTGTCTTGCCCATTTTAATCTTTTTTTTATATTTACGAGTCTTAGCAACAGTTTTTTAGTAGCAGGTCGTCCAAAAATTCCATTTTCATGAAGTCCCCGATTTACTTATACTTTCAAATTATATATATATATATATATATATATATATATATATATATATATATATATATATATATATATATATATATATATATATATATATTCCCAGTATCCATTGTTTTCGGTCTTCCCAATCCCCTGGAAGTAAGTTTCTTTCGGACATGGCTCAGTTAATGCCCTTAATCCAGGTAACTTTTGGTCTTCCTCTTTTTATTTTTTCATTTGGTGTCCATTTTAGGATTTGCTTTGGTAGACGTTCGTCCGTCATTCTCTCCACATGTCCATACCATACCAGCTAACGTTCGATTTCATCGAGAATAGTTGTCTTTACGCCCATAATCTCTCTAATTCTCTCGTTGGTTATCTGTTCGATCCTTGACTTTCCGGAAGATCTTCGCCAAAAGCCCATTTGAAGAGCCAGCAGTTTACGTTCTAAAATTTTACTTATCTGCTATGTTTCACATCAATACAATACAACGCTTTTAAATATTGCATTGTATAAAAGATGTTTTCCTTCCTTGGAGATGTTTGTTGTCCATAACAGTGAGTTTAAGCATCCGATAGCTTTTTCCCTTTAGTTATTCGCTCCAATATTTCTTCTTCAATTCGTCTACTTTGACTGATCTTTGTTCCAAGGTAGGTATAATCAGAACAAGATTTTACTATGATATTGTCATCCACTTCCAAATCTGTTTCTTCTCCACCGAAACACATATATTTAGTTTTACTGCAGTTGACAGTTAATCCCCACTCTGCGTATTCTTTAAATAGTTTCCTCGTCATAAATTCGAGGTCTTCTTTATCTTGGGTTACTACCAGTTGGTCATCAGCAAAATGAAGCGTATGTAAATGGGTGTCATTATTTAGTTCTATTCCCATTCTACTGCATGATCTTCTCCAATTCTTTAAAGCTTCATTGAGGTAGATTTTAAAGAGAGTTGGTGATAGACAATATCCCTGGCGAAGGCCTTTGGTCACATGAAAGCTTTCTGATAAGTTATTGCCGATCTTTATTCTGGAGAATGCTTGGTCGTATAGCTGTTTGATGGCATCGATCGCTGTATTGTTAATTGGAGACTTCTCCATCACGTGCCATAATTTTTGGATTGGCACCATATCATATGCTTTTGTGAGGTCAACAAAAAGCAGATGAATCTCTCTATTTTTTGCCACCTTCTTTTCATTAAGTTGGGTTAAACTAAATATATGATCTACGTACGATCGGCCAGCTCTAAAACCTGCTTGTTCTTCAATTTCTTAGGGGCCATATTCTGTTTCTACGATGTTCCTAAGCAGTTTTCCGTATACTCTACTCATTGCGCTGGTTACAGTTATACATTTATAGTTTGAGCATTCGTTGCGTCTTCCTTTTTTGTGGATTGGTGTTATCCAGCCTTCTTTCCATATAGTTAGGATAGGATCATCATTATTTAGGAGGAGTGTTAAATAATTCTTAAAGAAAGGACGTCAGTTTTTCAGTACCGTTCTTTAACAGTTCAGCAGGTATTCCTTCCGATCCAGCTGCTCTCCTATTTTTCAAGGAATCCACAGCCCTACATACCATCTCCTTTGTTACTTCTATATAGTGGCCTTGTACGTTGTACCATCTTGGGGAGTTAACGAGGTACTCTTGTCGGTCTTCGGTAAGCTGTGTTTGATAATGAGTTATCCACTTTTTGATTGAGATTGGTTGTAAGTTAATCTTATTTGTGGTCTCTTTATTAATTTCCATGCTTCTGATGATCTTGTACCTCCTACATGTGTATTTAGTTCAGTGCATATCCTGTCCCATGTGTCGTTCTTGTTTTTGTTAATCATGTTTTTAAATTTGGATTGTTCATTTTTGTATATGTTTTTATCTTGTGGATCTTTTGAATTTAGCCATTTGTTGAAAGCTTTTTGTTTTATCTGTTTTTGTTTTTCCAGTGTCTTGTCCCATGTAACATTGTTGTTTCGTCTGTTCATGTCTTTCGTCTTAATTCCTAGACCTTCTTGTGCAGCGGAGTGTAGAGAGGATACGATGTGTTCATACAGTTCATCAGTGCGCCCTAACAGCAATTCAGTTTGAAGTTTGTTATCTAATAAAGTCTTAAATAGATATTTTGTACTAGGTTCATGAAGTCCTTCCACATTGTAAGATATTCGTTTTATTATTGAAGTGTTTGTATTGTCTGTTGTCTTTTTTCTTGAAGGGAATTTGTATCTTTGCACCCAAGAAAAAGTGGTCAGATCCGCATTCTATTCCTCTGTATACCTTAGTGTCTTGAACTTTCAGAAAGGATTCCTGTTTAACAATTATATAATCGATAATAGATTTCAGTTGTCTAGTTTCTTGGTGCCAATTATATTTGTGGATGTCTTTATGTTGAAAAAATCCATTCAAAATTTTTAGTTTATGTTTTGTGCAAAGCTCGATCAGCCTTTGTTCGTTGTTGTTAAGCGTATTTTCACAGTACCTTCCGACTATATTACTGTTCGTTTTTGATCCTACTCTAGCATTTAGGTCGCCAGTCACTATTGTTTCTCTTTGGTTTCCTATTCTTGAAATAGTTTCGTTTAGTTGGTCGTAGAATGCATCCTTAGTTAGTTGTGTAGTATCATCATTTGGGTCATATGCGGCGACTATTACAATTCTATGCTCTTTCAAAGATAAATTTATCGTGGCTAGTCTTTCGTTAATTGTTTCCCATGACGTAATTTTATTGCTGCTTTTTCGCAGCTCTTTGGCTTTTTGGCACGCCACTATATATGTGTACGAAATCACCATAGTATTTAAGACCGTTGCCCTTCTTTTTTGTTTCTGTGAGAACGGCAATATCTATTCTCATTTTTTCTAATGCCTTCACCACATCTTCCACTTTTTTTTTAAAACCTTGAGTATTCCATGTTCCAAAAATCATATCCTTCATTCTATGCTTTGGTCATTTCCGTTTAGTAAGATCTATGTTCCGAGGCTGTATACTGGGATTTGCAGCTTGTTCCTGGATTTACATGTAACCCCAACCTGGAGGATCAGGATTTTTATTCAAGGTTTTCTTCCTTTAGCCTTTGATAAGCCGACATCTAACTACAAGGCAGCAGCTTCGCCGTATCCTGGCAGAAGCCCTTACTGGGTGCTATCATCCGGGCCATATGACCCAGGTTTTTTAACGAGGTTGTTACTCCTCCCCTTCACCCTTTCTCAACCTGGCTTAGGACAGGCTTTGGCGGGGTTTTAAAGCAGTGTAAACAATATATCTGTCTTCTTTAAGCGTTGTTTTTTTCAGATATTCTCTGTTACGTCTACATTAATAGAGTCAGTTTCCTTAATATATTTTCTAACGTTGTAATCAACAGTACGTCTACTTATATAAGACTTTTCTGCAATTTGTTTTTCTTTAACTTCAACAAAATATCGTGTCATGTTTTTCATTAATATTACAATTCTGAAATTTCTTGTGTCATAAAAATAGGAAAAAAATTTTTTTCTATGATTTTTTGAAAAATTAAATGCCTGTGTTGTTTACACAAAAACACGTCTTTTTTCTATTTACACTTTTTTCTATCTTATTTAGTTTTTAAAACATTCGCGTTTCGAAAAAAAAACATACTTTCTTACAAAAGTTGATCTAACTTTGGTCCAAATGGACCAAATTTGACGTATCACGGCTTATTTTAACAGTGAAGCAATAGTCTTTCAAACTGTTTTAGTTTTTTTATTCTACAATGTTAGCACTTAAAATTATAACAGTATAAATATCATCAGATTTTTTTCAGTTTTTTTAGTTATTTATGATACGGTTTAAAAAATATATTTATGGGTTTTAAAGATAAATGTAACGGTTTTTTGCAGCTTGTTACCTAAATTTTAAGATGTCTTCGGAATTTTTACGCTGCGACCATTTTTTTGGAAGTTATAAAACTCTTTGTGTTTTCAGATTTTCATCTAGGTATAGCAAAAATATGTGCAGGGGAGGGTACTTCAATAATTGTGTTAAAAAAATGGATTCCATTGCATTTTTTTGGGAGCACATATCTCTGAAGAGGAGATCTATACGAAAAAAGTTTTATGAACTTGTAATATTCTTTTCACGTGGGCGATTTCCACATTTTCCCCGGAGATCTTGTATAATTTTTAGTGTCTATTCTGATCCCTTGAAAGCAGCGGTTCGTCGTGGGATACTCTGTATATTAGTTAATATATAATCTTTTTATAATAAGTTAAATAGTGCTTTACTTTTTTAAAATCGTTAAAAAATACTAGTGCCATAATTAAATTTTTAAAAATTTCATTGTAGGTATGGATCGCAAGACATGTCGTCAATTGGCAGTGTACCGAAGTAGATTAT
Source organism: Diaprepes abbreviatus (assembly GCA_034092305.1). Classification (NCBI taxonomy): domain Eukaryota; kingdom Metazoa; phylum Arthropoda; class Insecta; order Coleoptera; family Curculionidae; genus Diaprepes; species Diaprepes abbreviatus. The sequence continues at coordinate 1,269,361 of JASJET010000070.1, forward strand.
TCCACCAGCTACTGGGGACTCACGTTTCTTAGGATATGCCATTTATATTTTTTACTGAAACTGACCGATCTTCTCGATACTGTAAGTTGCTTGCAATAAAAATACTAATGTAACATTGGCATAAGTCATTGCACCCTATTACTAGGAGACTTTTTGGTTACAGTTAATTTAAAAGTGCATTTGTAGTATTATACGAATTCTGCCAAAATAATAGGTTGGTTGTAAAAAACACATGGTTTAAATTACCCAAACGTAGACTGTATACATGGAAGTCACCGGCGGATAGAGAAGAGCGGATCACAAGAAACCAAATCGACTACATTCTGATTGTACAAAGATATAAAAATGCAATTATGTTGGTAAAAACATATCCAAGTGCTGACATAGGATCAGACCATAATCCCCTAGTCGCCAAAATCAGATTTAAAATGAAACTCATTAAAAGAAGAACAGACACTGCAAAAAGTAACATTTCCAGAATCAAGGATACAAACATAAAACAACTCTTTACGGAATATATCAATAAAAGATTAATGAACGTCAAAGAGGTGATTCTCCAAAACGCAGGACCAGAAAACAAATGGCTTTTAATGAAACCGGAAATAGAGGAAAGTCAAAGAGAAATACTAACTCCAACAAGATATAGAAAGTAGCAATGGATGACAGAGGAGGTACTGGACCTAATGGGTGAGAGACGACAATTCAAAAACAGGGATACGCAAAAGTATAAAGAAATAAACAAGCAAATCAAAAACAGGATTAGACTAGCGAAAAATAAATGGCTACAAGAAAAATGTGAAGAAATAGAAGAGTATCAGAGAAAACATGATAGTTTTAATATGCACAAAAAGATAAAAAAGATAACTCATAGTAACAGAAAGAGAGAACCGACATTGCTTAAGAATGCAAAAGGAAAGCTAATCTTAGACACCCAAGAGAAACTTAAAAAATGGACAGAATACATCAAAGACCTGTTTAAAGACAATAGAGTAGAGCAGATGGAGATTGAAGTAGAAGATAACGAGGCATTAACGATACTGAAAGATGAAATAAAAACAGCTATAAGAAACAACAAAAATGGAAAAGCACTGGGTCCAGATCAAATCCCAGTAGAAATCTTAAAATCGAGATGATAGCCTACCTGTACCACCATACCGAGAAGAAAGTCAAAACTTACCCTCCCCGCCACAGTGATACGTCAGAGGTACATGTTTCTTCTCTACTAGACTCATCAGGGTACCGATATGCACCTGGCTGTGCAAAGGACAGATCGGAAGAAAGCATGCAAATACTGAACGCGCAGCTCCGTTGCTGCATATAGTTCTACGTTTGCTGAATCTGATTTCAGCACTACAACGGCATAATATGGATGCATCCACTGCTATTGCATCTCCCACGGAGGAATCCGTGAAAGCCGCATAAATATATATATATATATATATATATATATATATATATATATATAAATATATATATATATATATATATATATATATATATATATATATATATATATATATATATATATATATATATATATATATATATATATATATATATATACCATTTTTCTTTATTTTGTCTTTTCTTGGGTTTAGGTTCTATATTTAATAAATACACAAAATTATTGACGTTTCGCCCTTTATTCAAGGCATTTTCAAAATTTTTTCCTAAAAAATATATAATTAAATTACATCACATAAAAAACATATTTACACTTTCAAAAAACAAACAAGACACTTAAAAACAGTAGTCAAAACTTTAAAATTTTTTAAAAATATTTAATTTTACCGGTACATACCGTGACATTTTGCTGTTGTGTTTCTAATAAAATTTAAATTTTACATCGTTTACTGAGGATAGGTGGAATGCGAATGTGTTTTATTTTTTTAATATTATTTATATTTTACAATGCATAAAAAAACAAATAAGGTATATGTTTGGTTTTATGTTTAAGAGGATATTCCATTTTTGATTCTTATTTGACCGGATCGACTACTTAATATTTTTGTTTAAATTAGGCTTGCGTAAATGTGGCTCAAATTTCCCATATCTGTTCTGTCGTTAAAAGTGTTTTTATCTTTTTTAATTTCAATCATTTTCTTTATCTGTAATTGTTGGTAATTCATATCTTTGTTTTTTTATAATAGTACTGTTATAATCAAAAGTGTGTTTTTTGTCCTGTGTGTGTTTGTTTAACGCTGTTGAGGCGTTTTTTGTATAAATTGTGGCCATTTAATCTGTTCTTCAGTAATTGGCTCGTCATGCCTATATATTTTTTGGGACAATTTGTGCAAGGGATCGAATATATTATATTTGATTTATTCATTAGAGGAGTTTTACTTTTTAAATTTGTGAACAATGTATTTAATTTATTATGTGACCTGTGGCATACGATAATATCATGTTTTTTTTTAAATGTATTTTATTTTTTCTGACAGCTAACTAGTGTAAGGTAATGCCACATATTTTCGCTGTTTATGTTCTATGTTTTTTATTTTTACGTTATTATAAAACGTATATGTTCGTTTATCAATTATTTTGGTGATAGTCTTTTTGTTGAAATTATTATTTACTAGTGTCTCTTTTACTTTTTGCAGTATTTTTGGTCGGAATTCTGGAGATGTTAGGGCGATAGCGCGATCAGATAGACCGATTATAACGCTATTTTTTTGAGTTTTTGAATGATTAGAGAATAGTTTAGATATCTTCCTGACCAAGTTGGTTTGGTGTACCATTCAGTTAAAATTTTGTTTTTTCTGTGTTTAAGTGTCATATCTAGAAAATTTATTTTATTATTATTCTCTGTTTCGGACGTGAACTGTGATTTTTCGTTGAAACTGTTAAACTCTTGGAGAATTTCATTTATTTTATTTTGTGGTACGGCTGCTATGCATCATCGCAAAAACGTTTGAAAAATATTATATTAAAATTTAATTTTTCTAAAACTTTTTCCTCTAAATATTCCATTACTAGCTGAGCAATGGTAGATGAAATTGGTGATCCCATAGCACATCCATCGAGTTGTTTGTAAAAGGTATTTTCATACTGAAAGTAATTTGTATTAAGAACGATGTCAACATAAAATTATTTTTTGATAGCGTTGTATGTTTTTTTTTTAAATTTCCCATTTTTCTGCTAAAATAGTGTGGACAAGTTGATTTGGTATGTTTGTATACAAAGATATAACATCTAGCGAAATGAGTCTATAATTTTCAGGTAGGTTTACTTTATCAATAAATTTTTTAAAGGTGAATGAATCTTTAATAAAAAAATCGTTTTTGCCTGTAATATTTGAAATGCAATCTGATAAGAAGAGACACTAATAAATAATAATTTCAACAAAAAGACTATCACCAAAATAAGTGATAAACGAACATATAAGTTTTATAATAACGTAAAAACAAAAAACATAGAACATAAACAGCAAAAATATGTGGCATTACCTTACACTAGTGAGCTGTCAGAAAAAATAAAATACATTTTAAAAAAACATGATATTATCGTATGCCACAGGTCACATAATAAATTAAATACATTGTTCACAAATTTAAAAGTAAAACTCCTCTAATGAATAAATCAAATATATTATATTCGATCCCTTGCACAAATTGTCCCAAAAAATATATAGGCATGACGAGCCAATTACTGAAGAACAGATTAAATGGCCATAAATTTACAAAAAACGCCTCAACAGCGTTAAACAAACACACACAGGACAAAAAACACACTTTTGATTATAACAGTACTATTATAAAAAAACAAAGATATGAATTACCAAAAATTACAGATAAAGAAAATGATTGAAATTAAAAAAGATAAAAACACTGTTAACGACAGAACAGATATGGGAAATTTGAGCCACATTTACGCAAGCCTATTTTAAACAAAAATGTTAAGTATCCGATCCGGTCAAATAAGAATTAAAAATGAAATATCCTTTTAAACATAAAACCAAACATATATCTTATTTGTTTTTTTTATGCCTTGTAAAATATAAAAAAATATTAAAAAAATAAAACACATTCGCATTCCACCTATCCTCAGTAAACGATGTAAAATTTAAATTTTATTTAGTAACAGAACAACAAAATGTCAAGGTATGTACCGGTAAAATTAAATATTTTTAAAAAATTTTAAAGTTTTGACTACTATTTTTAAGTGTCTTGTTTGTTTTTTGAAAGTGTAAATATGTTTTTTATGTGATATAATTTAATTATATATTTTTTTAGGATAAAATTTTGAAAATGCCTTGAATAAAGGGCGAAACGTCAATCGTTTTGTGTATTTATTAAATATAGAATCTACACCCAAGAAAAGACAAAATAAAGAAAGGTGATATAATCTATGGTTCAAGAATCGTTCGTTTGATTTTCTGTAGAAGTTTGCAGACGTTGCGCCAATATCTCATTTGGCATCTTTTGCGCTTGGTGGTCGTAGGTCAGTTGGTTTTATTTAACACCTGGAACAGAAAAGGTTAGAGAAAAGTCACAACCCTGTATTTTGGAAGCAACTCGAGCCATCTATGAATGAACTCACGTATTTTGATGACATAATGAACTGGGCTGTAAAACAGCCGTCTGTTTTACCGGCTGAGATTAGCAAAGGCACATGAATGGCAGGAAAAATTTAAATATCCCATGGTGACAGGGTAAAAATTGTTTGATCATAAATCTTTTTATTTTTTTTTTCAGAATAATACATATTAATGTTGAATATGAGCAGAAAAACTTTAAAAGTGAAATGAGATGAGTACTTAACCATCTTAACATAAATTCTAAGATTTCTCTGCTAGTATTCATTATCTGTAGATGTATTATCCTGAAAAAAAAAATAAAAAGATTTATGACAAACAGTTTTTACCCTGTCACCACTAATTTGCTGTGTTGCTTTTTAAATAAAGCATTCAGAAGGATAGGTTCTTTTTCACAATTCTGGGTAAAATATAAATAATATAGTAAGACTTATAAAATACAGAAAATATATTTTATTGTTTATTTACGATATAAATGAAACAATATAATTATCAAAAATAAATATTTTACACTGATCCATTAATTAAGTTAAAGCCAGTTTGGGATTAAGGAGTTCCGAAAATTAAAGGCAGTCAAAATAGCATTTCTGAAAATGAAAATCATATGTTAGTTTTAGCCATGGCTATATAATTATATATACTCAAAATTTAAATATCGGCGATTTGTAAATTTATTAGCAACTACTACACCTGTTAAGGATGTCAGATTAAAAAATAATTTTACTTAATATATGTTACGATCTTTATAATGGTCTCCAGTTTATCAACATGTAAAAAAATTCTGCAAATTACCCCATAAAACAAGAAATTAAATTAAATTTTTCATTAACTTTAAATAGACAACAATATTACCTTTAATTCGATTTAGGCATTTTATAATGTATCATATTAATGCAAAAATGTATGCAAATGGGATTATAGTTATGAAATGTAAGTTGTGTATTTGTGAGCATGAAAAACTATGATAAAAATTCTAGGACGTAATTTATCAAAAAAATTTATAAAATATACTTACAATACTGGCCTCCAACTATATGTAAAAGATTTCGATCAGGTTAGAGTCATAAATAAATGGGCTACAACGTCTTCTAAAACAAAATGTAAACTATTCAAGAAAACGTTTGGAGAAAAGGTATATTTAACTTAAACTAAAATGGAAAGTAGGTAAAAGAAACAATAATACCTTTGATTTAATATCAGCATTTTATAATTATGTTTGGTATAAATGCCGAACTATGTATAAATATGATAACAAGGTTAGAAAATTGAAGATGTGTTCTTATGAATATGATAAACCAAGACAAAAATGTTATCAAGTAATTACCAAGAAAATTTCCAAACTGTACTTACAATAGTTTTCTGTAACCATCCGGGAAATATTTGGGTCCCAGTTTGGGAGATGAAAAAATGGGCTGCAGCGTCTTCTAAAACAAAATGCAAATTTTATTCAAAATCAAGTTTAGATGTATTCCAGAAAAGGTATATTAAACTTACCCTGAAGTGAATTGAAAAAAAAAATAAAGTTAACACACGAAAACGTAGCCAAAATAAACGAAAACCAACTTTGTTATTTCGAGTACGCGAAAAAGCCAGAAAATAATGGCGTCCGGCGTCTTAAACTGGGGATGAGGATGACGTGATTGAACTGGGGTGACGTGGAGTCACGTGGTTGATCTGAAAAATTCATTTGTCTTTAACTGGCCGCGCAAATAATTTGAATTCTTTTGTTTTTGATGTTGCCGTTTTTAGCATCTTACTGACATGGCCCTGGTGATACACTGTTGGCAAGCTAAAAGAAGTCCGTTTTCAAAACGGTAAAAATCTGATATGGCGGTTATAAAAAAAATTGATAATGGTTCCAGGAAACAAATGCTTAAATTAAAATTTCTGTAAATGGATCTACTTTCCGTAGGAATATGAAAATCAAAGAAAGAAAAAAGTTGATTCAGATTTAAAAAAATACAGCATTTAATTTTTTTCAAAATATATCCAAAACTCAAACAGTTAAAACAGCTTCACAAGTAGTGAACTGCTACAAAAAATTGGCTGAAAGTTTTCCTATATAAACGTTCTTTGTCTTGTACTTTTTAGGTGTTTTTCGTTCTTCGAAAGAAAACAAATCATCTAAGTTTCCTTCATCTTTACCATCATTTCGGCATGGTGTTAATAGCCTGGGTCGGGACAAGATTTATTGGGGGAGGACACGCCTATTTTTTGGGAATGGTCAATTCCGTTGTCCATATAATATTATATGGTTATTATCTTCTGACTGCCTATGATAGCAAATATTCAAAGCTATTGTGGCTTAAGAAAATTATTACCCAGGCACAATTGGTAAGTTACTAGATAAGAAAGCAATCTGGTCAAGACTCGTGTTGTGGATATTAAGTTATAGTCCACAGTACAGGGCTCTCTTTTGAAAATGATTAACACTCGTCTGAAACTTCGTGAGGCTTCATTTTGACGTAACCTACAACTTTTCTATTTTTGAAAATTCGCATCATTCGGCAGTTATCAATGTGGAAAGCGAAACACATGTCAATTTAATAATGTGAACTTGCATATAAACCTGAAAAATGTGTTGTTTTTTGCCAGCAATCGTTGGAGCAAAGATTTTAATTTAAACGATGCTGAGTTCGAACGATACTTTTTGTACATTAAAAAGCGTAATTAGATAGTATGTTTAATTATAACTGCTGAAAGCAAAAAAGTACCCGCTCACTACTTGTACCTGCGCGATTTGAAAATCGTCGGAGATATTCTGGGCTTCTTTCGGTGATCCACAGATCTTAAAGGGGTGTTTCTCATACAACGAAAAAATTTCCAGATATAGTAAGAGTATTCAACAAGATCTTCCCTTAATATTCGTTAGTCGCGACGTTTCGAATAAAAACAAATTCTTTTACATCGTACGTATCTAAATCTAATGACAGCATTAGGAAAAGTTTAGATTCACTAGGGAAAAAGTTACTGCAATTTTTGTAATCCAAAAAGTGATTTTATCAAAAACTAGATCTGAAAAACATACGTCATTTTTAACAATTTGCTGTGAGAATGGTTGCTGTATCTTAATTGAGAGAGCGAAAAATCAAGGTCGAACTTTCAACTTTGAAGTCGATTTTCTCAGAAAATTTATCACAACAGATTCCGGCTTAGCATATTTTTTTTAAAATAAATAATATCTATATATACCGTGAATGTTGACAAAATAGTTTATAAAGAAATATGGTTTCATCACTTTTTGCGAAAAAAAATATATCTCGATAGTGACGCCTTCTGTAACTTTATTTATCGCAGGTAATTTAATTATCCACAATTTTTGTCTGAATCTTTTTTTAATACAAAATTTAGTTTTCGAGATAAACTGGAAGAATCAAAAAAAGTGATCATTTTTGGTCCGCCATTTTGTTAGTATAGACTTGCCAATGTCAACATCAAGATATGTTTTTTAAATCTTAATGAATCATATAAAGGGTGTTTTTTATAGAGGTATAGAACTTTTAAATGGAATAAAACAAAGATGAATTTTTTAAATTGACATGAAATTTACTTTATTCGAAAGATAACCTTCTGGCATTATAATTTAAATATGACTTCTTTCATTTGACCGCCACGGCTGGCTCGGCCGTAGTCTAATCTGGAGGTCCAATTTTCGATGACTTTTTCCAACATTTGTGGCCGTATATCGGTAATAACGCGGCGAATCTTGTCCTCCAAGTGATCAATCGTTTCGGGCTTATCGGCGTAGACTAGCGACTTCACATATCCCCACAGAAAATAGTCTAGCGGCGTTAAGCCGCACGATCTTGGAGGCCAATTCACGGGTCCGAAACGTGAAACTATGCGGTTACCAAACATTTCCTTCAATAAATCAATTGTGGCACGAGCTGTGTGACATGTTGCGCCGTCTTGTTGAAACCAGAGCTCCTGCACATCATGGTTGTTCAATTGATGAACGAAAAAGTCAGTAATCATGGCTCTATAGCGGTCACCATTGACTATAACGTTCTGACCAGCATCGTTTTTAAATAAGTGCGGACCAATGATTCCACCAACCCATAAAGCATACCAAACAGTCAGTTTTTCTGGATGTAACGGTGTCTCAACATACACTTGAGGATTATCATCACTCCAAATATGGCAGTTTTGTTTATTGACGTATCCATTCAAACAAAAGTGAGCTTCATCGCTAAACAAAATTCGCTTATGAAAATCGGGATCAACGGCAATCTTGTTTTGGGCCAATTCACCGAATCTACGCCTTGCTAGGTGATCGTGTAGCTTCAATTCTTGCACGAGTTGAATTTTGTAAGCATGCAAACCAAGATTTTTCCACAAAATCTTCCATAAAGTGAATGGACACATATCCAATTCCTGTGCACGATGACGGATAGACTGATTCGGGTCTTCCTCTACGCTACGCTCTACAGCAGCAATGACTTCTTCTGTACGCACTGTACGACGTCTCTGTGGATACGTATTATCATTTAGAGTAAGCTTGGTGCGAAAACGTTCCATAGTTAATCGAATTAATTGCTCTGATGCACGATTATGTTGACCGTAAAATGGATGTAATGCGCGATACGTATTTCGAACAGAACCATGATTTTCAAAATAAATTTGCATAATTTGGAAGCGTTGTTCAGGCGTCAGTCTATTCATGTTGCCAAACCAAACTAAACATAAATCACTTGACAGCTGACAAAATGATCGCCAGTTAAAAAAGTGTTGCCAATTTAAGGTTTTATACCTCTATAAAAAACACCCTTTACAATTACTCCCAAAATGTATTATAAAAATTGTTTTATTATTACTAGACCTGGGTTTATCTGTAAAATATTGGGGTTTCGTGGATGTGAAATGGAACATGGCGACTTTGGTACGAGAGCCTTCAGAATAACCTGAATAACAATAAATTTGATATGCGTCATTTCAAAAAGTTGGGCAACATTGTTGTTATTAATAAAAACATAAAATTAACGAAAAAAAAAACGTTTTTTTTCAACTTTTCTCTCGTGTAACTTTGAAGGTATTCATTTTAGAGAAAAGTTAAAGAGGAAAAAAGATTGGTTTGGTTGGAAATCTCTAAATATATTTCCTTTATTGCAAAATAGCAATAATTAAAAAAAAATGTAAAAAAATCTGTTTTTTAATAAAATTTTTTCGACTATAAATTTGTCTGAGGACCGATTTCGTTTACAAAAATTGACCATCTTTCAAGTTTGCCTGAATCCAAAATATTACGTTAACGTATTTAAATTTATTTTCGACATATAGTAGGGAACTCAAATTTTCCAACGCTTTTTTCAGTATAAAAATCGGATGATTTGGACACTTTCAGGAATTGTTTAAAAACATTGTTGATATTTTTGCTTATAAACAAATAGATTATGTTGGCAAATTTTCATTGGATTTTTTTGCAATACATGGTTTTAAAATACTTATAAAGACGCTTCTTTTCGTGAAAAAAAATTTAAAATCCGTCAATTGGTTTCCGAGATACAAACTGTCAAAGTTGACAGCCTGTTACGGTGAATCTATAAACAATACAGACCTGATTCTTGAACCAAAAACGTTGTCTTGCCGAGTTCTTTTTTGATACAAATATATAAATGTTTATACTATCGGAAACTTTAATAAAAAAATGTAAAGAATATCACCCACGCGCGTGAAAAATGAAAAACAGAGAGGTGGGGAACTTTTATTTTAAAATTGAATTCGAAGATTCAAAATACATATCTGACAGGAATTTTCATTTTCTCGGCTTCTATTAGAGCGATTTTGTTTTTTTTTTTAAACCGATGTACCGCGAATAAGAAGCTCAAATATCATAATGCCATGTGTTCATCATGCATTCATTTTGTTAAAAAACAAATGACGTTATTTATGCATCATACTTACAGCATACTGCACTCTATAGTATTGGACTTTCCAAGCAAATCTTTGTTTATTATTCTAATTAAGCATACTATAACGATATATATTTACTTTAATTATCAAAATTGCTTAAACAATCATTGTTTAAACAAATTGAAAAAAATTTTGGTTTTAAATTATTTTATTCGTAAAATACAGATAAAATAAAATAGTTGTTCTTTAGATATTATGTTCAAAAAGTTCAATAAAGCACTCTTTAATCCTGAATATTATATTACAAACTTTACAGAGTGCAGAAAAACGTTTTTTACACAGATTTTTTTTTTCATTGAAATCGGGCTCTCTTAGGCTGTGGAATGTCCGGATCATTATTTTCATTGAAATTTTCTTCATCTAATCGTATATCGATATCGAAACAGTCATTTCCTATTTCTCTGTCAAATTCTTCAAAATCAATTATATTTTCGGAAATTTCTTCTAGATCAATATATTGATTTTGTGCACTTTTGCAAGTTTGTCCGTTGCAGTTTGAGTAGTAATCAGTACATTTTAATCCACGCTTAATACAGCCACATAATTTGGAACACTCTTTTATACATTTACAGCTTATTTTTTTCAATCTGGCAACAGTATATCTGTGGTTTCAACTTGTTCCAAACATAATTTCTGCACTTCCCAACACCAGTCTCTTGGATCCAATTCATTCTTACCAAGTCATTCGTGCACCTGATAGTAAACTTTGTAGCAATGCTGTGCAGCTGCATAATTTACTATTTAAATACGTTAACGTGATATTTTGGACTCAGACAAACTCAAAAAATGGACAATTTTTGTAAACGAAATCGGATTGCAAAATTATTGTGGAAAAACTATCGATTCGATCCTAACGAATTTTAGCGTGTTATTTCATCATGGCATAAATTTTTCTTTGCTCTAATATGAGGGTCCTCAGAGAAATTTAAATGGTCGTAAAAATTTTAAAATTATTTCGACCAACCATATCTTATGGCAAATTTAATTACGAAATTTTTTTTCCTTTTTTACCGAAAAGCAATAGTTTTTCCTAGAACTGGAAAAAAACTGTTTTGTCACATCTTAATTGTTAAATATAAAATTTTTCCCAAAAGAAACATGAGACACAAGATACTACGTAATTACTATTATCACTTTGAAGGTTTCTACGTAATCAGAAGTCTACTAACAATAAATATCAAAATCACCTCGTATGAGGCTAACTCCGCTTTATCTTCCGTAAATCTAACTTTTAGTAGACGATTGAGTTTTTCCATACACAGTTCACTACAGTCACATGGAACTTCGTACACATTCTTTTTTAACTGTAGCTATATGAGCTCTGAGTATATATCATGATATGAAGGCCGTTTTCGTATTGTAACTGCTAGCAGTTGGTTTATTTTATCCGTAATTCCCTTAATATACAGAATTGTGAAGAAGAAATACATTTTTTTGTTTTCCAGTGATCTTTGTTCTAAGTAGCCATTTTTTTTCTGATTTAATATTTTTTACCTCTGTTTTAAGCGAATCTGCATTTTTGCATATGAATTTTGAGTAACTATTAAGGTTGAGTATAATTTCTTACTCGGTAACAACAGAACTACTAGACCTTCATGGTTAAGATATTGTTTAAAACTTGTTGGCTTTCTGTATATTGAAGTTTTAATAATTTCGTTTACAGAATTGACGATGACATTGAGAAAGGGCAACTGATCATTTATTTTTTTTCTATAGCAAACTTAATTGTTAGTCGAATATAGTTAAAATGTGTCACGAAATAATTTAGTTCTTCATCATCATCCCTCCATACCATAAAGGAATCATCAACATATCTCAACTAGACTTTTTTTTCACTGATGCTCTTATTATAACATAAGTTTCAAATAATTCTATATTTGTGTAGTTTACGACTGAACACGTGCGAAGTATTTTTTGTTCTGAGCATAGAACTTGTTTTTCACTTAAAACCGAACACTACTAAGGCAACACTTTAAATTCTATTAGCAAATAAAGAAAATGTGGTGGTAATCATGGATAATGTATCGCTTTTATTCGCGGCGGAGTTGCTATCGATAAAGGTTCAATCTGTGATGGATACAAATAATCAATTTATAATTAACATTTGAGTATACAACAATAACATCAATTGAGAGTGCTTTTCTTTTGGGGCTAAATATCGGTAGAAGGTTGGACTGGGGGTCGCACATCGAGTGAGTTGCCACTAAATATCTCAGTATTGTTTTACATTAAGAATTATTTCGGAGAGAGTTGAAATCGATGCAGCGCTGTCAGCTTACCATGCATTTGTACAGTCCAGACTCGGATATGGTTTGGTATTTTGGGGTAATTCCTGTAATATTAATAGAGTTTTGATTCTGCAAAAAGATAGTATTTTTGCAATGAAGCAACAAAACAGTTGTAGAAATATCTTTATTAGTAACAATATTTTGACGGTTATAAGTACGTACATTTTGGATTCGATGATGTTAATTATTGATAACAGGGATCTTTTTGAGGGTGCATCTACTAAACATAACTACATCACTAGAAATAAAACAAATCTGCTTCCTAATAAATATGACTTTAGTTATTTGCAGAAAAATGTCGAGTTTTCTATAATAAAAGTTTTTAATTTTTTACATGAAAATGTACATTTACTACCGAGAAATAGATTAAAGTGTGTCCTAAAAATCTTTTTATGTAAAAAAGTCTCCAATACTTTGGAAGAATTTTATGAGTGTGATCAGAGGCGGATTCAGCCTCCTTCTTTTTTTTTTTTTTGAGGGGGGGGGGTTATATCGCAAAAGTACAGTATGGCAGGCGAAACAAGTTGTTGACGAGGGGGGGGGAGACCAGCAACATACCCATTTATAGTGTAAAAGGCAGGGTTGGGTCTATTTTTCTGAATTTGATGCTCTTGGTGAGTGGGGGGGGGGGGGGCGATCACAAGAAAAAACAAGTTTCCGACAGGGGAGGATGCCAGCAGCATACATATTCCTATAGAATCGAATTTATTATCCTGAACTTAAAGCTCTTGGAGGGAGGGGGCTATCGCAAGAAAAACAAGTTGTCAACGGGGGGAGTGCCAGCAGCATACACATTTCTAATATAAAAGGCCGAATCGGTTCTATTTTCCTGAACTCAAAGCGATCGCAAACATACACATTCCTATACTCTATTCAAGAACTAGAGAAAGTAATAAAAGTATTACCGAAACCTCTTACGTACATGTTTCAGTACCGCTGGTAACTGAGAACTGCCGTAAATCTATTTAAATTTAAATATTATAAACTTTTATAAATTTATTGCAACAATAAAATTTCTGATAGTTCTATTTAACTTCTCTCAGTGAGAAAAGTACACCTTACAGTGTATCCTTAGTGATTTATCTTGTTTGCGCTTGTTTTTATTATTTGAGATTAGTGAGATACCCAAAGATGGCTTCTACCTCTATATTTATTCTAAAATCGTTAAACCAAGGTATTTTTCCTCAACGAAAAACTTACGATGAATGTTTATGATGCCTTAAGATATTAATATCTAGATAATAATGTTAGAAGTTCTGTTGAGATGTGTTCCAACATGACAGGAGTTGGAAAATCTACTATGTACCGAAAACTAAAAGAAAAAAAAACGACTATTATTTGTACTCCAAAACCACATTCGATCACAAACAGACGAGTAAGCTCGTTGGAAGAAGAGATGAAAACTGCAATAAAAGGAGTTGTACATACATTTTATTATGGGAAGCAGATCCAAACCGTCGACAAAATTCTAACTAAAATCAATGAAGATCGAGATTTACCTGAAATTAAAAGAACTGAGCTGTGGAAATTGCTCAAAGAACTTAATTTTTGCTGGGAAAAACCAGATAGGAAATTTGTTCTTATAGATCGTCTGGAACCTGTCCGTTGGAGAAAGAAATATCTCTCTCAAGTAAAAGGTAAAGTTGCTAGAGATAACATAACTTACAAAATTAGTAATTTAATTGTACTTTTGTAAGATTTTTTTGAATAAAGTTACTGCGGAAAATTAGGAAAAATTGATATAATAAAAGAATAAAACAAAATATGAAAACTCGATCTCATGATCGGGATAAAGAACCAATTATAATTAATTTGAGCGAAGATAGCTTCACTGACTTTGATTACGAATTAGATACGTAATGTTTACCAGTGTAAACAAAATTTATTATTTTAATTTTTGTTTTTGTTGTATTTTATTGTTTAATGTTATTTATATATTTTTTATATATGCAGATGAGCTAATCGATAATATGTTGCTCCTTGCAACCCATTGCGCTTCTAGCACATCATTTTTGCTGAATTGTAGTGATGTTGTTTTGCTCACGGTGTGTATGGATACGTTGTGTCAAGCAAAATGTGATCATATTGTACAGCGTGGGAGAGCAGGTGATTGATTGGATTTTCTGAATTATGCTGATCCTTTGGCAAGAGGTACGTAACTCCTCCGGTAAAATGGCATTGTCTGTGGATCAAGCAAAACATCATTTATTAAAACAGTCAATCCTTGGTGCATACTCCAAAACTTTTTAAGCCAGTAGTTCTAGACATGACCAGGACCGGCGGCTTTCCGATTATAAAGTATCTTGATGATGCTAGTGATTTTCTGGGTGGTAAAAGGCTTAAATTATATCTGACTGTAATCTTGGTAGATTTGGTGTTCTTTATTGATCCAGCTAGCGTCGATGTTGCAGTGGATGATTGTAGCTAGTTGACTGCTCCAAAACTCGTCTATTTGTTCTCTATTGTATCTCTATTTTTTTATGTATATTTGGTAAATAGTTTAACTTCCGATAAAAGGTCCTTTCCGATAGTTCAAAAATGGCATTGTCTCGCTTGCGGTTGTTGCTAGCTTTATGCTTCTTTAACCGTCCTTTGTTTTAGTGTGTTATTGTAATTATTTCTATGTTAAATTATCATTATTATGTCACTCTAGCCCTTTCGATAAGTTTGTAATTGCTCTTACCAATCTAGTATTTAAAAAAAAAACGTTCTGCAATCCAGAGCGTTTTAGGTGAAAGTTAGATTTTGACTTTTTTTTTTATTTCAGGTTCAATTCGTATTTTTGACGTTTAGTTTTGGGCAAATATTATTTTTGTCCGATTGCAAGTTTCCAAAATATACAGCTCTCATTTTGGTTCCCCAAAACTTCTTTATGATGGTATTATTTGGCGAATTTTATATTCGAACTTACCATTTGGAGCCCAGGAGGAAGAAAAGAGAATTAGAAAAGAAAATGCAAGAAATAAAGGAAAAAAGTGAATATGCCGAGGAAAAAAAAGGTAAGCAGTAAAAACCTCCATTAAAAGGTTTGCCTAAAACAATCTTTTATCTACAATATATTTATAATATACAATATATTAATGAAAAATAGAAATACTTTTTTTTATATAGATTATAGAGTAAGAAATTGTCGTATCTGGCTTTTTATTTTTAACACTATTTATCATGTTAAGAATCATGGTTCCTGGGTTTAGACCGTGTCAAATTGGAATTAATATCCGACATTTCGCCTACGATTGCACGCGTAATCTTCAGGGATTTTTATTTTACGAGATTAGAACATTGAATGACCATCGCAGGGCAACAGCTCGGTATTTAAAATCAACTAGTGCTCAACGAACCGTGGATCGATTTCCATGTGTGATCTATACTGTAACTTGTGTGACAGCGTTTGATCATAATCTCCTGCAAACGGAATATTTGGGGTAGCGTTAGCCATTCCGTCTACAATCATATTGCGGTCCCATATTAATAGCTATTCTAAGATTCTACAAATAATTATTACAAAGACAAAGGCTCCCTGGAAGTCCGGTGGCTCATCTTCGCTTTTACAGTTTTAGTTCCAAACAACTACAGATTATTTAGGCTCACCATTACCATAACTCAGGACTTCAGGACTCAGGCAAGGCTGCTAACTGATCAGATGTCGTCTCTTGATTTGAAGCTTTCACAACGGCGCGACCGCGAGTTTAGGCACGTGAAGGTTTTTAATTATATTAAACAAAACAAGTCTCTCAAAACACTTAAATCTATTAACAAAATAAATAAGAAACGAAACTATTTACGCATAGATGGAAAGATTCAATAACGTCTAATAGACAAAAAAAACAAAGCCATTTCTGAAGCCCTTTATAAAAGACAAAAATTTCCGTTCAAAACAATATCTTATTTTGGCAACTATTTAGAAAATATAAAAAAAATTCTTAACCAAAAAACCATACAAGTAGCATATAGGATTCACAATTCTCTAGGAAAATATATAAAAAATACCAAAGCGAAAAACAATAAAGAAAATAAATCGAAAGTCCATCAATTACAAAGCGGTTCGTGCCCAAAACATATAGAATGCAAACAGGCAGATCCTTTAAAATAAGAATTGCAGAATATAAAAGAAGTTTCCTCCTTAACCGAAATAACCTAAAATAATTTTAAGGACGAATTTAAAATTTTACACCTAGAAAAGAAAGGACAAAAACTATATCTATATTAGAGCCTCGAGATAAACCGTTTGTTTCAAAAATTCAAAAATACTATTAAATGGCCAAATCGAACTTAATCAATCACCTCTTCTTCTCTAGGTGCCGTCTCCGCTTCGAAGGTTGGCAATCATCAAGGCAATCCTGATTTTTGAGACCGCTGCTCTAAATAACTCGTTGTTGCTGCATGCAAACCACTCTCTAAGGTTCTTCAGCCATGAGTTTCTTCTTCTTCCTATGGATCTCCTTCCTTGGATTTTTCCCTGCATAATAATCTGCAATATTTGGTATTTTTCTCCTCTCATGACATGTCCCATATATAGTAGTTTTCTTCTTTTAATTGTTAGAATCACTTCTTTTTCCTTATGCATACGTCTCATTACTTCCTCGTTGGTTATTCTCTCTACCCATGAAATCCTCAGCACCCTCCGGTATATCCACATCTCAAATGCCTCCAGTCTTCTCATGTCAGACATTTTCAGTGTCCACGCCTCCATCCCATAGTACAGTTCAGACAGCACATAGCATCTCAGCAGTCGCACTTTTAATTCCAGGTTTAGATCTCGGCAGCAAAAAAGCCTCTTCATTCTTATAAATGTGTTTCTGGCCTGTTCGATTCTGATTCGTATTTCTTGGGAGCTGTCATTGTCTTCATTAATGGTTGTGCCAAGGTACTTGTATTTTCTCACTTTTTCAATAGGTTGATTCTTTACACACACCGTACGAATGTCCCGAGTTGTTTTTCTTACTAGCATATATTTTGTTTTGTTTATATTCAGTGAGAGTCCATATTCTTCGCTTATCACCTCTATTAAAGTTTTTTTCATAAAAAAAGTTCAGAGAAAATTTCTCAGTAATATAAAACAAAAACATATAATTTCTTATTTATGACACCCAAATATTTTCTTTGACAATGCATTATGTATCAGGTCGATTTAATTTGTTGTAATACCTGAGGTAATCTACCCTTTTAATTTTAATTTTAGTACCTAAATAAAATTGTATTATAAAGAGTAACTGTTCCTAGTACATCAAATATCCGAAGAAGCTACATCATGGCGAAACGGGTTATGTGTTTACTAAACTACAAAATATAGTGAAAATTAAACAAAAACTTGTGTTTATGTTTTACGTTATTTAGACCACGGCTTATCTGTTTTTAGGTGAATGTGATTGTGAGACATGGAGATTTTTGCATGACAGCCTTCATAATAACTTGAATAACGATAATTTTGATATGTGTACTTTCAAAAAGTTGGGCAACATTGTTTTATTAATAAAATTAACGAAAAAAAAACTTTTTTTTTCAACTTTTCTCTCGTGTAACTTTGAAGGTATTCATTTTAGAGAAAAGTTGAAAAGGAAAAAAAGTTTCGTAATTAAATTTGACATAAAATAGGGTTGGTCGGAAATCTCAAAATTTATTTCCCTTATTGCACAATAGCAATAATTAAAAAAAAAAGGTAATAAAAGCAGGTATTTAATCAATTTTTTTCGACCATTTAAATTTCGCTGAGGATCTTCATATTAGAGCCCAGAAAACTTTATGCCATGATAAAATAACACGCTAAAATTCGTTAGGATCGAATCAATAATTTTTGCACAATAATTTTGCAATCCGATTTCGTTTACAAAAATTTACCATTTTTCAAGTTTGTCTAAGTCGAAAATATCACGTTAACGTATTTAAATTTATTTTCGACATATAGTAGGGAACTCAAGTTTTCAAATGCTTTTTTCAGAATCAAAATCAGATGATTTGGACGCCCTAAGGAATTGTTTAAAGTTATTGTTGATATTTTTGCTTCTAAACAAATAATTTTTTTTTGCAATACATGGTTTGAAAGACGCTTCTTTTCGCGAAAAAAAATTTCAAATCCGTCAATTGGTTTCCGAGATACAAACTGTCAAAATTGACAGCCTATGACGGTGAATCTATAAACAATACAGACCTGATTCTTATACCAAAAACTTTGTCTCTCTAATTTTAAAATTAAATTCGAAGATTCATAATACATATCTGAAAAAATTTTCATTTTCTCGTCTTCTAATGGAGCGATTTTGATCATTTTTTTTTAAACCGATGTACCGCGAATAACAGAGCAATGGCTTGGTAATAATGAATTGGACCCAAAACACTGGGGTTGGGAAATGCAGAAATCATGTTTGGACCAGCTGAAACCACAGATATACTGTTGCCAAATAGTCTATTGAAAAAAATAAGTTGTAAATGTATAAAAGAGTGTACCAAATTATGTGGCTGTATTAAGCATGGATTAAAATGAACTGATTACTGCTCAACCCGCAACGGACCAACTTGCAAAAATGCACAAAACCAATATATCGACGTAGAAGAAATTTCTGAAAATGTAATTAATTTTGAATAAGTTGGCAGAAAAATAGAAAACGACTGTTTCGATATCGACATACGATTAGATAACGAAGATTTCAATGAAAATGATGATCTGGATATTCCACAGTTTAAGAGAGACCGATTAAAATGAAAATAAAAATTCAATGCAAAAAAAAAACGTTTTTCTGCACTCTGTAAAGTGTGTAATATAATATTTAGTGTTAAGAGTGCTTTATTGAACTTTTTGAACATAATTTATAAAGAATGAATATTTTATTTTTATTTGTATTTTACGAATAAAATAAATTAAAACCAAAATTTTTTTCAATTTGTTTAAACAATGATTGTTTAAATAATTTTTATAATTAAAGTAGATATATATCGTTATACTAGGCTTAATTATATTAATAAACAAAGATTCGCTTGGAAAGTCCAATACTATAGGTTGCAGTATGCTGTTGGTATGATGCATAAATAACGTCATTTGTTTATAACAAAATGAATGCATGATGGGCACATGGTGCCATGATATTTGAGCTCCATTATTCGCGGTACATCAGTTTAAAAAAAATGATCGAAATCGCTCCATTAGAAGCCGAGAAAATGCAAATTATGTTCAGATATGAATTTTTTGAATCTTCGAATTGAATTTTAACATGCGGACTCCCCACCCCACTTTTTTTCATTTTTGACGCACGTGGGCGATATTCTTTTCATTTTTTATTAAAGTTTTCATAAACATTTAAATATTTGTATCAAAAAAGAACTCGGCAAGACAAAGTTTTTGGTTTAAGAATCAGAATCAGAAAAGTGGAAATTTTGAATTTAAAGGTATTTTTTTCATGATTCAATATGGCGAATCCAATATAGCGGACTAAAAAATTTTACATTTTTCGATTTTGTTCAAAGGTGGGACTGAATCGTTTTTGAGGATGTAAATAGCGAATATAAAATTATTTTAAGAAAATCTAATCGGTCAGATGTAATATGACGGTCTAGAAATTTTAAATTTCTGGATTTCATCTAAAATTGGTACTAGAAGGCTTTGAACGGTTTATATTTAGATTAGATTAAAACGTTAAAATCATTTTTTTTGAAATTCAATATGGCGGATCTAATATGGTGGGTTGAAAATATTACCTTGTTCGCATGTTTTCAGATTTGGTATTAGGGAGTTTTCGGGGTAGTGTATTACGAATATAAAGTTAATTTTTAACAACTATTAGGTTGATAGGATACAATATAAGGGACTGAAAATTTTACATTTCCAATTTTGTCTAGAACTGATATTGCAGGGTTCTTGTGGCGTATACAAACGCAATATGCAGCGCAAAATATATCAGGCTAAGAAATTTACGCCTCAAGTTCTTTAAATATCGATATTGGAAGGTTTATTATATTACCAATCTAAAATTAATTTAAAAGTTAAGATAATAAATTTACTATGACAAACTAAATATTTGTTTGACACAATTTCATTGGTATTTGGAGAACTTTAAGAATCAGAGAATTTTTAGTGGTTCATTTTAGGGTGATTTACAACTTTGGATAAAATGGGTATTTTTTTGCTACCTGGGGATACATTGAGAGGTACACTAATTTCGATTAGTACTTAGGTCAAATAATTTATGGGTATCATAATGAATTAAAAACTAAAAATCGACAAAATAAATTTTTTAAAAAACTTTTAAAAATGTTCAAAAAAGTAAAAAATAACTACAAATTTTTATATGAAGTTGAAAATTTTGAAGACGGCGCCAAATTATTTCTAAATGAAAAAATAACTACTAAAAAGAAATTATGGTAAGAAAGCAATTACAAATAAAGTATTTTTAATCTGTGTGAATGTGAATTACATTTTTTCAGGTATTAGTTTGGCGCCGACTTCAAAAATTTCAATTTAACATAAAAATTTATAGTTCTTTTTCACTTTTTAGAGCACTTTTAGAAGTCGGTTCAATTTTTATTTATAAAAATGTTATAAAACAATTGTTTCAAGTTTAGTAGTTTTCTGAACTATGAAAAACTTGTAGAAGAACTACTTGAAAGCTACTAAAATGGCTTATCGCATGTCTCTTAAAATATAATTCTTGCACTTCCATTTAAATTTTTTCCCAGATAATTTGGGTGCGGTTAGTGACGATCTAGGGGAATGGTTGCACTAAGACATATTAAGTATAGAGCAACGTAACCAAGACAGATGGGATCTAGCAATGATGGGGGATTATTGTTGGTTTGTTATGAGAGAAAGCGATCAGGAATATAAAAGAAAGTCAACATTTGCAAAAAAGTTATGCACAAAAGACTTACTATGAAACATGGTTATGACTACCAGAGGGGCGAATGACCTAAGGGTACCTTTACATAACTCCATCTTCTATGAGAGAGAAATCTGGCTTACCGAGTCGATTAATTGCTTTAAGAGACGCGTAAATGAATGGCTGTCTGATAGGTGCTTTTACTCTTTCAATTTTAATGAATAGTTTTTGTAATGTCGATATTTTTAACTTAATATTTTTTGTTTAGTGGGTTTTTTTCTCATGCATTTGTTTTGCGTGTAAAAATTTTATTCCTTTTAAATTGGAATATCTTATTTTGCAAACTGTAAAACTTTGTTCACTTTAAACTGACTCTCTTATTACTACTTTTTAAATTCTCTTGTATCTGTCTTTTTCTCCTTTTGTTTTCCTTTGTGTAAAGTTCCTATCGAAATGTCGATTAGTTTTTATATTAACTGTAGTTAGATCGATATATTTACAATTCTTAATGTTAAACATTTCTCTCTCTGACGTTGCTTTGTTATGTGATCAAAATTTTGTTGGCAAATAAAGAATATTATTATTATTATTATGATTTACAAGCCAAACGGCTTCGCACTCCCTCCAGGGATTATTCACTCATATCAGGCATACAAAGACACCAAAAGTATGAAGCTCTGTGGGAACCCTTTCCATGTTATTGGGTCCTAGGTGACGTTGTCTGCTGTATTTCCTACGAACTTTCGGACGGTTCTCGCGGTTGCAAGAAGAACTGCTTTCTGCATAGGTTTATACAGATGCTCACTAAGGCCGAGTCCCTTGATGTTTTGTAGGAGGTTCCTTGGTATCACTCCAGTTGTTGACAGTATTATGGGAATCGTTTGGACGCTTTTAATTGCCCATTGTCTTCGGATTTGGACCTCCAGATCTCTGTATTTGGCTATCTTCTCGTTGTATTTTGGTCTTAGGTTGTTGTTGTTAGGTACAGCGATGTCGATTAATGTAGTTCGCCTAGAAATTTTATCTATTAGTATAATGTCTGGTCTACTATGAGTTACTGTCTGATCCGTCAGAACCGTTCAGTCCCAATATAACTTAAACTGGTTGTTCTCAAGAATAGGCTCCGGATTGTACTTGTAATAAGGCTCTTTTCCTACCTGTAATAAGTTTAACTTTGCTGCTAACTCTTGGTGGAGTATCTTTGCGGCTGAGTCGTGTCTTTCCTTATACTCGGTTGCGGCAAACGCTTGGCATCGTCCAGTTATGTGCTGGACTGTCTCTGATGTTCGACAGCCATATCTGCATTGGTCATTTTCTATTGAGGGATCTCTAATGATGAACTTCCGATAGTTCTTCGTCGGAATAACCTGGTCTTGGATAGTTAACATTATTATTATTACTATAAATGTATTTTCATGTTTGTGTTGAATAAAAATAACTGATATATTCTATAACTCAAAATCTATACATGGTGGAATATTTTCTTGTTGAATTCACCATCAGGATGCTTTAAGCTCCCACGAGTAACCATTATAATATCAGTCGCATTTTTTTTTTGTATTTGTTGACTAGTGTATTATTTGGATATCTACAAATTTCGAATAATTCTCTAATTTCACGTTTAAAGAAACCAGACATTGATGCTAGCACCTTAGCTCCTTTCACATTAAAGGTGTGACCTGTGCAATGATGGTGTTCAGCTACTGCAGATTGTACAATTTGTTTATTTTTAATGCATCTTTCGGGTTTCTTAAGCCTAGTGCCCATAGACCGTCCTGTTTTACCTACATACACTTTACCACAAGAGCAAGGTATCTTATAAAAGCATTCTGTTTTTAATTATATTGCGTCTTTCGGTGACTTCAAACAGTGCCCAATTCCTTATAAAGGATGTTTTTTTATAGAGGTATAGAACTTTTAAATGGAATAAAACAAAGATGAATTTTTTAAATTGACATGAAATTTACTTTATTCGAAAGATAACCTTCTGGCATTATAATTTAAATATTCTGGCATATGACTGCCACGGCTGGCTCGAACGTAGTCTAATCTGGAGGTCCAATTTTCGATGACTTTTTCCAACATTTGTGGCCGTATATCGGCAATAACGTGGCGAATGTTGTCCTTCAAGTGATCAATCGTTTCGGGCTTATCGGCGTAGACTAGCGATTTCACATATCCCCACAGAAAATAGTCTAGGGGCGTTAAGTCGCATGATCTTGGAGGCCAATTCACGGGTCCGAAACGTGAAACTATGCGGCTACCAAACGTTTCCTTCAATAAATCAATTGTTGCACGAGCTGTGTGACATGTTGCGCCGTCTTGTTGAAACCACAACTCCTGCACATCATGGTTGTTCAATTGATAAACGAAAAAGTCAGTAATCGTGGCTCTATAGCGGTCACCATTGACTGTAACGTTCTGACCAGCATCGTTTTTAAAGAAGTAAGGACCAATAATTCCACCAGCCCACAAAGCACACCAAACAGTCCGTTTTTCTGGATATAACGGTGTCTCAACCTACACTTGAGGATTATCATCACTCCAAATATGGCAGTTTTGTTTATTGACGTATCCACTCAAACAAAAGTGAGCTTCATCGCTAAACAAAATTCGCTTATGAAAATCGGGATCAACGGCAAACTTGTTTAGGGCCCATTCACCGAATCTACGCCTTGCTAGGTGATCGTGTGGCTTCAATTCTTACACGAGTTGGATTTTGTAAGCACGCAAACCAAGATCTTTCCGCAAAATCTTCCATAAAGTGAATAGACACATATCCAATTCCTGTGCACGATGGCGGATAGACTGATTCGGGTCTTCCTCTACGTTACGCTCTACAGCAACAATGACTTCTTCTGTACGCATTGTACGACGTCTCTGTGAATGCGTATTATCATTTAGAGTAAACGTGGTGCGAAAACGTTCCGTAGTTAATCGAATTAATTGCTCTGATGGACGATTATGTTGACCGTAAAGTGGACGTAGTGCGCGATACGTATTTCGAACAGAACCATGATTTTCAAAATAAATTTGCACAATTTGGAAGCGTTGTTCAGACGTCAGTCTATTCATGTTGAAATGCCAAACCAAACTAAACATAAATCACTTGACAGCTGACAAAATGGCCGCCAGTTAAAAAAGTGTTGCCAACTTAAAGTTCTATACCTCTATAAAAAACACCCTTTATATGGAAGCTTCCTTGAAGATGTTCACTATCACGGGTGACAGCGAAGATCCCATGACCGCTCTCGAAGTCTGCTTCTAGAAAGTTCCTTTAAAAGTAAAAAAGAGGAGACCAAACATGCTTTAATTAATTCTAGTACGCTGGAATGCACGTTGTTATTTCGTGATATGCCCGAATTATATTTTGGGATTCATAGATAAATAATGTTGCCTGTGCTATCGTTATTAATGGTTATGTTTATCCGCTGGCTGAAAGCATGCTGTGCAAAACGCAAAAAGGATAGCTGAAAATTTAACCTCCAATTTCATTTAGATTCCAAACTGCTTCCTTTATTATTCAAAAAATTCAAGGTTAATAATTGCTTAAATGTGCCTAAAAAGACCAACTTTTTTCTTAAAAGTGCTCCAATTTGTGTAGTCGATTTTTTGCAAATTTGAAATTTACTATGTTCAATAAATTCGTATGCTTCTAATAACATTTTTTCTTTTTCAGATTTGTAAAAAAATAATTCTTGGATGAAAGAAAAGGTTTTGTTTCAAACAACTGTGTTTAGTGGCCTATGGATTCCATATAGTTTTTAGCATAATTTTATAATTTTTATCTATAAAATAAGCTATATATAGCACAAATGTACATTTTATAAATATTTAAATTAAAAAAGGAAAAAAGATAATGTGAATTCTCTGTTTCTTGTTTATGTAGAGATTTTATATTTAAACCTATACCATAGACTATTCGGATGCGACAGCTTTGGTGGTGCTTTTGAAGTAGATGGATCTAATTTGATCCTCTGTATTACACTGGGAAAAGTATTAAAATTTACCCTGTGCCGATTGTTTTTTTTTTAATTGCTATATTTATTAAACTAATAATTATTTTATTAGGAGCATAATGTCAGGGTAAGACAAATTCATTCTCTTTATAGGAAGGGACGAGATCATAAGAGTAAAGGAAAGGTCGAAATTACCCCCACCCTTCACTTGTTCAAATATAACAGGGGCACTATAAAAAGGAAATGGTTGAATTTACCAACACGGCGTTCAATCCAACCATTATTTTCTGTTAAATACATGCAATTGCTTTTAGGATTTTAATAGAACAAAAAAAAGTGTTGAATAATGCTACTTGAATAAAATATCATTTTAGCCATAAAGATCATTTCAAATCAAGCAGGTGAACTGTGTAGTTTTGTACTTGTTTTTCTAGATTAACATCATATTAGCAGCATCTTATTAATGATATTTAAGTATTGGCAGCGTTGCAGTGATGGGTGATTTCAAGAAATCTTGCATTTTAGGTAGGTAATAAGCAGGGACGGATCCAGCCTCACTCTTTGGGGGGGGGGGCAGTGAGTATGGCAAGCGAAAACAAGTTGTCGACGGGGTGGGGGAGTAGCCAGCAACATTCCCATTTCAAATGTGAAAGGTAGGGTAGGATCCATTTTTCTGAATTTGAAGCTCTTGGAGAGGTGGGGGGCGATCACAAGAAAAAACAAGTTGCCGACAGGGGGAGGATGCGAGCAGGATACACGTTCCTAGTATAAGAGGCAGAACTGGGTCTATTTTCCTGAACTCAAAGCTCGTGGGAAGGGGAGGGGTGATCGCAAGCATACACATTCCTATACTCTATTCAAGAACTAGAGAGAGTAATAAAACTGTTACCGAAACCCCATAACGTACCTGCTTCAGTGTCGCAGGTAACTGAATACTGCCTTAAATCTAATTATATTTAATTATATTTAAATATTATAAGCATTTATAAATTTACTACAACAATAAAATTTGTGGCAGTTCAATTTAATTTCTGTCAGTGAGCAAAGTACACCTTACCGTGTGCCCCCAGTGATTTATCTTGTTTGTGCTTGTTTTTATATATTATTTCAACTTAGTGAGATACCCAAAAAATATGGCTTCTACATCTATATCTATTCCAAAATCGTTAACCAGGGCATTTTTTCCTCAACGAAAAACTTATTACGATGAATGTTTATGATGCCCTAAGATATCAATATCTATATAATAATGTTAAATGCTCTATTGAACTAGGTTCTAACATGACAGGAGTTGGAAAATCTACCATATACCGAACACTGAATGAGAAGCAGATCCCAATCGTCTACAAAATTCTAACTAAAATCAATGAAGATCGGGATTTACCTGAAATTAAAAGAACTGAGCTCTGAAAACTACTCAGAGAACTTAATTTTTGCTGGGAAAAACCGGATAGGAAATCTGTTCTTATAGATCGTCCAGAAAATGTCCGTTAGAGAAGAAAATATCTCTCTCAAGTAAAAGGTAGAGTTGCTAGAAATAACACACCTTTCAAAATTAGTAATTTAACAGAACTTTTGAAAGATTTTTTTTGAATAAAGTTACTACGGAAAATTGGGAAAAATCCATATAACAAAATGTGGAAACTCGATCTCATGATCGGTGAGATAGAGGAATCAATTATAATTAATTTGAGTGACTTTGATTACGAATTAGATATGTAATGTTTACCAACATAAACACAATTTTTTATTTAAATTTTGTGTAACATTTAAAAATTAACTTCATTTGAATCCCTTTTTAGTGTTTAATTGTAATTCTGCAGATGGTTTAAGAAATAAATGAATTGAAAGGTCAAATGTCCTAAAAATGTTTTTAATTAATATTAAAATGACCGATAGCCCTAAAAAAATTTTAATATTTTATGGACGAATTTATTTTTTATATATGTTTAACTTCTTGTATTTTTGACAATGGGTATTTTGTAAGTAATTAAATTGTAACTTAGATTTTTTTTAGAGAAAAAGGCTACGCTTTAGTCTGAATGTGCCTAAAACGGTTTCTATGCCAAAATTAAAAATAAAAATACAGTGTGTATTTTCTAATGTATGTGAATTATTAAGAAATCATAAGAAATAAAATAATATTATAAAAACTTTTTATTTTACGTTTATTACCGAAATAATATTCTATGCCATAAATATTTAGTGATAAAATAAACCTCTTTCCGACGCCTATGACAACGATTAAAATCCTTTTTAACACTTCACACATCCAAATATCTATTTTTATCCAACCCAAAGAGTCCATTATTATAGACCGGAATTTTTAATTATAAAATTTCTAACCCATTCCTATGAAAAATATATGTGTCTAACAGATTTGGCAGAGATATCGGACTAAAGAACACAGGTAGTTTGCGAAGAAGAAAAAAGGGTGAAAAATGATTTATTATCCTCTCTAGTTCTTGAATAAACTATATTCTAAAAGGCAAAATCGGGTCTATTTTTCTGAACTCAAAGGTCTTGGGGAGGGGAGCGGCGATCGCCTCCACCCCCCCCCCCTTGGATCCACGCTGGTAATAAGGAGGAGCTTATCCTCCTTAGCGAATAAGAAGGGATGTGCAATATTACCATGATTGTGCACTATTGCCACGGTTTGAACGCAAATCCGAAAATTTAAATTCTTTTGTACTTGTTTCTTATAAAAGCATGTACCTGTACATAATATTAAAATACTGATATCTAATCATTGGCAACATTATATCCATTTTGCGTACATTTTATGGGTATCGAAATTAGAGCACAGGATAGAAATTCTTGGTGTCCTTTTTCAATGCATGTATCAAACACCCCTTTTGTAAACCTAACATTATACAGGTATTATACGAAAAAATCAGCCACTTAATTATAATTGAAAGAAAAAAATTTTTTTAGCTGAAAAATCTGGGATAGTTATCACATCCTAGAAATGCAATTCAGGACGTTAAAAAATATTTGTTGGATACTTTTTGGTATACTCCAACACATCACAGAATGAAACAAATCGAAAGCAGACCCATGAGGACCTTTCCTTGTAAGCATACATAAAACCTTGGTTTCTATGTACTACAACTATCAACGAATTTTTATATTTTGTTGTTGTAAATAGTTCACTTCCAAATTTCTCAAGATGTCGAAGTAGCGCTCACCTATAAGTTAAAAAACGTATTTTGTATCTAGAAGTTTTCAAAAATAGCTAACTTACCATTCAGATTATCTTGGTAGAATTCTAGGGCGACGATAGCGTCATTTCCTATAGCACAAATACACGTTAAACTTCCAAGACTTTGGAAAATTTAATTCTCTAAATGGATGTATTGCGTCAATTAAACAATCCATTTTTTTTTAATTTGGCTTCGTCCGATCAAATAATATTATCCAAAAATCAGCAATATCCTGTGACTGAAGTAAAATAAATTGACAGAACTCTACTATTCTTGGAAAATCAGTGCCTTTTAAGTGCTCTACCATGGAATATACATAGGGATGAAAATTGTGGTTCCATAAAATCTTTAAAATTTCTATTTCTTTTTGCTTTTATGGATCCAAAGTTCTTGAAGTTTTCTATAATCCTTTTAATAGTTGGTGGTGTTGGTTTCTAGTTCTGCGGATATCGGATCGCGAATGTATCACATGCTCTTGAAATAACTCTATCATATTTTCTATAAATAATAAATAATTTTAAGTAATCTTCGTGCGTGTAATTTATTCGTCCCGGCATGATTATTATTAATGAATGTCAAATGGCAAGAAATAGTGACACTTAGGTAGGTTTCGATTGTTTTATTTTCGCCACGTCTCGCCGTCATGTCTAACGCGTAACAGAACTAAAAAGTCGTTCAGCATTTTAACAATAGAAAAATATTGAATTGCCAATATTTGGAAAAATTTTGATTCCAAAATTGTCTATTCACATCTTTATACAAAGTTACCACGTACTATAAAATATAAATTCATTACGTTGAGGTCAAATATCTTAGCAATCTCCATACAATCACTAAATTGTAGAGTATTTACTAAAGTTTTGCCTTGAAATTTGTTTTTTGTAAATTTTTGAATTTTTTTCTGTAACACTATTGTTGCATTTTTTATAATATTTGCTTATGGAAAAAACTATCGATAACGTATTATATTAGAGAGCTCTGTAGTGGTAGTTTTTTCTTTTTCCCGTATTATTTTATTGTTTTATACTAAATACTAGTGTTCACACCTTTATTTCTAATTTTTTGTATCGGAAATTATGATGCAACATATGAGAGTCTTTTGTTTTCTTATACTCATTCCATATAACTTCACTTTAGCAATTTTCGTTCAAAGTATATTTACTAACAGAAAATCGCTCCAGATGAATCTTAGTAATTTAAACTCGTCTTGGGAAATGTTCTGTTTTATTCGAATAATATTCAATATATATTTTTTGTTTGTGCTAATACTTACGTTCAGGAGTTTAAAACTACCTCAAAAACCTACCTATTTTCAGGTCCAAAGGGAAAAATAACTTACCATTTGAGGAAGCTGTTAAGATTTTGACCTCAATTGCCCAGAGAGAACATCGAAAACCTTTTGACTTGATCACAATTGATAAGTTAGAATATGTATTAAATAAATAAATACTGTTAGCCACTGATCTAGATGTAATTTTTACTGAACAAAAGGTTTTTGAATATCGCTAACAACTTTGTGAAATAGACTTCAGCTCCATTAGACTGAAAATCCATACAAGCTCATGGAAATTGGAGTTTGGCCCGGACAAAAATGCGATCTGTGATTCAATTGTTGTAAAGTGTTCATTTTGGCTTCCTTTAAAACATGCGTTGATGATATGTGTGTATGTGCGTAGAGTTGGGGGTCTGTACACTGCAACCTGATAGATCTATTGTGCCCTCGTACTGCTGCCCAGTCATAAGAGTTGCCTTATCGGCTAGAACAGGTACTTCAGTCCTATTTTCCTCAGGAATCTCAAGATGTTGGACCGCTTCAAGTGATGTTGTAGGGGGCGCATTATAGACAATTCCTTTTATGTAAAAATAATTCTGGTGGAGTCAAGTCTGGAGATCTCTGGGTTCAATTTTCAAAATCCGTATGGCCCAATCCAACTGTCTTGAAAGTTGACATTTAAAACATGTCGAACTTCGCGATGATTATGAGGCGGAGCTTCATCCAGTTGAAGCCACATAGTTGTCCTAATATTTAAAAGGGCATATTCTAATAACACTGAAAGTTGGTGTAAAAGAAAATCTCGAAACATCAGACTATCTAAAGGTCCTTCAAAAAAGTTGAGTCCAGTTAAGTATGGACCCAGTATTCCTCCCCACACATTAACCGACCACCTATTCTCATAACTCTCTATTAATATGGATTTGAATTAGAATAGTAATGGAAGTTGTGTTTATTCACGAAACCATTGTTATGAAAAGTACATTCATCATTAAACAAAACATTATCAAAAAAGTGTTCATTTTCTACCACTTTATCTAACACCCACCAGCAGAATTCAGTTAATTGTCAAAATCATTTCCGTCAAGCTCCTGACAAAGCTGAATTTTATAAGGATGAAATCAGTATTTGTTAAGAATCCTTGAAACACTTGCTTGGCTAATGTTAATATTTTCGGATATATGATTTTAACTAATATTGGGATTTTTGATTATGGAACCAAATACAGTAAAAACATTTTGTTCATCCTCAGTGACAGGTTTTCTTATAACAGGTTTTTTATAACTGACATATCCACTTTCCCGAAACTGGTTTAATAGTCTTACAAAAACAGCTGGTTTAGGATGTTTTTTTTTTCAGAAAATCTTTGAGCATGGACTTGAGAAGCTAACAAACTATTTCTCCAAGGGTAAAAATCATATCAATACGCTCTTCCTTTAGATAAATCTTCATTTTGACAAAGCATTAATACACCAATATTCAAATAATTCAATTCAATAAATGAAGTTTCACAGTTACAAAAAATAATACCGCTATTATAGCAACAGGCTTTCCAGATTAAATTAACAGATTAAATGCATTATCTGACGTTTCTAAATGCCGTAGGCAACTAGATACATTAAAACATCTATTTAAAAAAAACGGTGCAGAAAACAATAATTTAGCGTATTCTGTGAAAACGCAAAGACTTAGCTAGAGAACATCCTTACACCATTCGATAGGTATTTAAAAGGACAATTTTCTGGTAATGTTAAAAGTATAGTATTCTATTCATATAGCATAGAGAGGGTCAAACCAACAACTCAAAGAGACATGAAAAACTGTGTATATCAGATATCATGTGAATGTGGCAATTCCTACGTTGGCGAAACAAAGAGACCTCTTGACGTAAGAATCAAAGAACACCAAAAATGTACATCTCGAGGAGAAACAGAAAAATCTGGTGCCACCAACCACGCCTGGATTCATGGACACCACATAAAATGGTCTGAATGTAAAATACTACACCGAGAACATTGGAGAAAACGAAAATTCAAAGAAGGCGCGGTTATATATCAGAACCCGAGCTGTTTTAGTAAA
This sequence comes from Diaprepes abbreviatus, assembly GCA_034092305.1. Taxonomy (NCBI): domain Eukaryota; kingdom Metazoa; phylum Arthropoda; class Insecta; order Coleoptera; family Curculionidae; genus Diaprepes; species Diaprepes abbreviatus. Next base: position 1,301,414 of record JASJET010000070.1, read on the forward strand.
CCATCTTTAGATATAAGAGAAGTGTGGAAACCACTTCTTAATAATTGTAAACTAAAACTAAATGCAGCATGAATATGGGGTTTTGCTATAGCAGGCACGACTGCACCCATCTCAGTCACACTCCACTGCATTTATTTAGTTTCACTTGAAAACGCTTAGAGATAACTACTAGCCAAAACGTCCTGATATTCGACTAAAATAAAGACAATGGAAGTCCAATAGATATCTACTACTAGGCATTCTATATTTTGATGAAAATATTAATATATTTAATATAATTTATCAATTAATGCTTTCCAAACATAAGCATTATGATGAATTATTCTAATTTTATATCATTACTGATTAATCACATAATAATTAACTTCACTAGTATATTTGCCTTTAGAATTCCTAGAAGAATTTTATTGGACCGGTTTAGCATGCTTCATTAAATATAAAGAAAAAACGTGAATAAATAAGCAATTAAGCGGAAATATTCCTATTAGCGTCATTCAAAATTCATTATGATCTTTAATTAATTCACTAAGCAAATATTCACTTCACTATACATTATAATATTTTTTTGCTATTATTTAAAATCGCATGATAAAGAACTACATCTCATCATTTAAAATTCATGTTGTATAGGTATACCCGAAATAAATAACATTTTTGTGCCGAGTTACCTAAGGAAAGATAACACTACGCAACAAATTTTAATTTACTTGTTGTATTTTGTATAAAAAATGCATTTTTTTGTTTTATTTTGGAGTCCTTAATACAAAAATGACAATGAAATTAACAACTTAGTTGCAATTTTCAAGAGCAAGTCTTTTTTATTTTATTTTTAACAAAATAATAAAAAATACATACTTTTAGACTTGAAGAGACACTAAGTATTCTGCCTTTTTGCTTTTTTTTGCGAATTGTTTCTGGAGCATCTCTAATAAGAGTCCAGTAGTAGTCGGTAGTCCACTTTCCCCGGTACCTTTTCTCCATTTTTGATATATCCTGATGGAGGCGTTCGCCGTTCTCATCACTTGTTGCTCCGCAGTTGTCAGGAAGAAAGTCCAGATGTGAATGTAGAAAATAGATCTTTAGAAACCTATTGCAATCCATTTTTTGATACAATGACAGCATATTTTCAATAAGAGCAATTTAATTGTTAGCATTTTTATTTCCGAAAAAATCAAGGACCACGAAGCGAAAGTCATTCCAAGCATTTTTCAATATCTGATAGAGTGCTGTCAAAATGTTTATGTTTCAGAATATTTCAAATCTGTGGCCCAACAAAAATACCTTCTTTTGTTTCACTTAGCCTTGGGAATTTCTGACGCACGTGCCTTAACAAAGTTGTTTAATAGCCTCAATCTAATATGACGTGATTATGGTCTACCAATGGAATATGTTGTACATTATTTTCACCTGGCTCTAATGATTATCGAACGGACCAATCTTTTCTCTTGTAATGAAGTGTCTAAGTCGGACTTTCCCATTTACACAAAGAACAACAACACTTGGTGTAGCCTAGGTGCAACCTAAGTAAAAGTGCAATCACCTTTAAATCGCCATCGTATTTTATACTTGTCAATAGGTACTTCATATTGTCATACATGTATACAAGTGTCAACTGTTCCGTGGACTATCGTTCAGAAATAAAGATTCCCATTGAGAAGGCCCGTGCATCCTTTGTGAAGATCAAGAAGCTGCTCTGTAGTCACGATCTGAGCCTGGACGTAAGAATTCGGATGCTTAAATGTTATGTATTCCCAGTCCTATTGTATGGTGTTGAAGCTTGGACCCTCAACTTACACTGCGAGCAGAAACTAGAAGCCTTCGAAATGTGGACCTACCGTAGGATGCTGCGAATATCATGGACAGAACATGTGACCAACTTGGAGGTTCTGAGAAGAATGAAGAAGGACGTATAGATCCTATATGAAGTAAAAAAGAGAAAATTGCAATATCTCATCCACATCATGAGAGGTCCAAGGTATAAGATTCTGCAACTCATAATCCAGGGAAAGTTTGTGGGAAAAAAATCTGTTGGAAGAAGAAGAATATCCTGGCTTAGGAATTTGCGAGAATGGTTCAACGTCAAGTCATCTGATCTATTCAAGGCCGCAGCTTCCAAGGTCAGAATAGCAATGATGATAGCCAACCTCCGAAATGAAGAAGGTACATGAAAAAAAAGATTGTCATATATTCTTTCATGTGAACTGCATATCTAAAAGGAATAGACGGTAAAATAGTTCCCATATGCAATAATACTGCTTTTAAGCTCAATCTTGAACTGTATATAAACAATCTCCATTCCACTGGCTTGTTACAAACTTTACTAGGTAAGAAAGAAATAAATATCCTGCATTTTCGAACTTGTCAACTTTCACATCGCTGACACATTGATTCTTTGCTTGGATATTAATTTACTGATTTTTGGATTTCGTGGTGAAATTAATTGTTAAATAACGAAATATTGAATAAAATTAAGTATACAGATATGCATCTGATGTATGGTCTTGCATGTTGCAATGTTTTGGAAGCCAGGAGGTTATATCACGATAGATATACTAATCGAACTCTTTCAGATCAGAAGACATTTCAACGAGTTGACCAACGTCTTACGGAGAAGGGCGGCATAAATTCACACAACTCACATATATGGGCTGATGAAAATCCCCATGCCACTATAGTTTCGCATCATCAACATCATTTCCAATTAACTGATGTCTGGGTAGGAATCACTGACAATTTTTTTATTGGACAATTCCTATTGTCGTCACAACTGAATGAAGAACTTTATTTGGAGTTCCTCAAGAAGGCTTTTCACGATTTAGTAGAGTACTTACTACTTGAAACCTGTCAAAATATGTACTACATGAACAATAGAGCACTAGCTCATTTCAGCGTTGGGTTGCGAAAGGGCTTTAGTACAATAGAGCAGATACAGAACTTCAAATTACTAATCGAAAAATTTACCTAATATAATATTCAAATCCACCCAGTACTTCTTGGTTATAGGAAGGCTTTTGACTCTGACGAGTTATGGGCCATATTTCAAGCAATGGACAATGCAAGGATTGACTCCAGATACAGAAATCTTCTGAAATATATTTACAATAAGGCCATACTGCAAATAAAGATAACAGAGGACCTAGAAACGCAGAAGAGAAATATTGGTCGAGGGGTGCGACAAGGACATACGATTTCCCCTAAACTCTTTACTATAACACTGCAAGAAATCTTTAAACAACTAAATTGGGAACATAAGGGCATTAGCATCGATGGTAGATATCTAAGCCATTTATGTTTCGCGTATGAAGTGGTATTGATAAGTAAAGGTTTAGACAAGTTGCAGGAAATCTCTCTGAGTTGATAAATGCTTTAGAGAAAGTTGAATTAAGCATGAACCTAGCAAAAACCAAAATAATGTCTCCAGAAAATACGCCACTTTATGTTGGAAACAACGAAATACAAGAAGTCGAGGAATATGTGTATTTAGGCCATCTAATTAGACTTGAGAAAGAAAACCAAGAAGCGGAAATAAATAGAAGAATTAGAATGTCATGAGCAGCTGTTGAAAGATTGGGATACGTTCTTAAAAACTCCGATATCCCATTAATGGGAAAAAAAATAATTTGACTCGTGGGTTCTTCCAGTAATAAGCTATGAAATGGAGACAACCACACTAACAGTTAAAGCAGCCAATAAACTGCATATTACGCAGGAAGTAATAGAATTATGCTGGGAATATCACTACATGACAGACTAAGGAACGAAGAAGTAAGAAGACGCACGAAAGTGGAAGATGTGATAAGACGCATTGCTACTTTCAAATAAACCTGGAGGGGACTCCGCTAGGCAAGACTGTACAAGACGGACAAAACATTATTGCAATCGATACCCAGGTCGTCAAAAATAAGTATCGGGAGGCCCCACAAAGATGGATAGAAGACATAAAAAGGAAATCAAGTAGAAACTGGCACTGGATTTCCGAAAATAGGCCGGAATGGAAGAAACTAGAGAAGGTCTATGTCCAGGAGTGAGCCAAATTGGTCTGCAAGAGAAAGATATTTATATGCATACGAATAGAACACATACTGTTCAAAGATACTTCTTTTGTTGCTCTCATAAGTAGTAGTTTTCCGATGCACACTGTTTAATTTAAAAAAATCATTTTCAAAAAGTTAAATCGTCGGGTCCTAGCAAGTTCTCATTAAATAAGCTGTGTGTCATATAAAAGACTAATTCGTTTCTTTAGCACCACTCTGTATATAACTTTTATAATATTGATTGACCCTCAATTTAAATTTTGAACTACATTGTCTAAAATTTGATATTTAGATGAATAATTTATATTCAAGGATGTGTTTTGCAGAAAATTTGTAATAAACTTTGACTTATTTTCTTTTTGTTTTTTTTTACGGTTAAGTATTTAAGTATAGCTTTCCCTAGTTTTTGGCATTCTATTTCTCCACAATGCAGTGTTAATGTATTTTTTTATTTGAATTATTCTCAAGGTTTGATTAAATTATTTAGTGTCAATTTTAATGTTAATTTTTATGTTCTTATTTATTAAACTTAAAAACACATAGTGTTTCGAAATGGCGTTATTTATGAAGAGACTCTTTCAAGGATATTCTTATATATTTAATGAATTGGTTGGTAAGTTTCTTTTACAGTTGCAACCGTTAGTATTGGCTGACTATTGAATTGATCTTTAACTAAAATATAATATATTTACGAAGGTGGTTCAATAACTAAAGTAAGAAAGAAATAAAAACAAAGGTATTTTTTAATTTTTGTATTTTTCAATATAGTATCCTTGGAGCTCTGTACATTTGATCCAGCGGTATTCCAACTTCTTGATGCCTTTTAAAAAGTAGGAAGTATCCAAATCTTCAAAAAAGCCTTTTACAGCCGTAATAACCGCTTCATCTGATGAAAATTTCTGTCCGTCGTGCCATTTTTTAGGTTCAGAAAGAGAAAAAAGTCACTAGGTGCCGAATCTGGTGATTAGGATACTAATTGAAACCGTAATTCATTTAATTTTGACATTGCAATTGCACATGTATGAACTTGAGCATTGCTTTGTTGAAAAAGAACTTTTTTTGCATTGTAGTCTTTGACGTTTTTTTCAATCATCCAGATGGCAAGAGGTGTCGCATAGTAATGCTCTATGTTCGTTTGACCTTTTTTAAATAATAAATAAATATTATGCCTTGACAATCCCAAAAAACAGTGTCCATAACCTTTGCGGTCGACAAAACAGTCTTCGTCTGTTTTTGCGAATTCTCATCGTACATCCTCCACTATTTTGACAGCTGCTTCGACTCAGGTTTGTAGTAATGGATCCAGGTCTCGTCCACCGTCACGTATTTACGTCAAAAATCTACTGGATTATGTTTAATCATGGATAAACACTGCTCAGAATTGATCTTTCCTGGTGAGTTTGTTTTCAGTTGTTAACAATCTCGACATCCTTCTGGCACACAGTTTTTTCATGCATAAAAGTTGGTGCAATATATTTTCTACGGTATCAATTAATATGCCTATCCATTTAAAAATGATGGTGGTTCCATCTATGACCAATTTACTTTAATTATTGAACCACCCTCGAAAAAGTGCTGAAGATGCTAAAAAGTTAATGACAGCAGTTTAAAATTTATCCCAGTTTACAGTACTAAAACAAAATTGTTGCGATCATATTTTACCTTAGAAAAATCCAAACTAATCGTATAAGTTTTATTCTAATTTTATAGACCACAGAACAGACAACATGTTCCTTATGAGTTCGCCAATTCCCACACTCGCAATTGTATTCGTATGGTTTATGTTTGTTTCAAAATGGGGTCCAAAATACATGAAAGACAAGGAACCATTTAATCTTAAATACATTATGATGGTGTATAATGTGATGCAGGTTATTGTCAACATGTATATCCTACGTTATGTAAGTTAAGAATAAATTTTTATTAGTGCTTCTAGAATGTTTACTGATCTCCTTTAGAAATGGAGCCCTTCACAGACCATCAACTTTGGAAATAAAGGAAAATAGATTTTTTTTTCTATTTTATTAAAAACCATGCAATTATATGAAAATTGGATAAAAAGTTTCCGACCTATTAAGGAAAATACAAATATTATATTTTAAATAATTTTTTTAAGTATTTTTTTCGGATATATCCTTACGGCACTGATGCTCTAGTACTTGGAAGTCTTCTTTGTAGGCGCTCTTGTATAGGTTTGTAAAGTGGACGTTCATCGCTTCAATGAATTTAAACGTCAGTTAAAGGATTTTTGCCATCACCGCGATAGTCTTATAGCTGGAAGCATTGTCTTGATAAAAGAATACTTTCTTTTTCTCCAGACTTGGCCTGTTCTCCTTAATTTTTTAGTTTAATTGGTTCCGAAGAATAGAATGAGGTTCAGCGTTGATCATTCACTTTTTTTCTAGATAATCTACCAACAAAAGTCCCTTAGCGTCCGAAAAACAGTTTGGAACTTAACCTCTACCCAATTCTCAAAATATTTCTTGCTGAGAAAATTATAGGTACGGCGTCTACCAAGAAGGGATTCAAGCACTGGAGTACTGGTGGCATAAGAGCATATCTTTAAAAGGAGATTATGGGGTTACACCACCTTAGTTCTACGAAAAATGAGTTAAAAAAAGATTTTTTACACAGCTTTTAAATGTTGAAAATCATGGTTCTTGGATTTAGACCGTGTCAAATTGGAATTATTATCTGACGTTTCGCCTACGATTGCATGAGGCATCTTCAGGGATCTTTACTACACGAGATTGGAATACTGAATGACTATCGAGGAGCAATAGCCCGATATTTATACCCAACTGGTGCTCAGCGAACCGTGCTCTACGAGCAGACTTAGGGAGCAGCTATGGACCTTCGCTATCACTTGTGGTATCTAACATCTTCATGGAAGCTTTCGAAGAAAACGCCTTGTCTTCTGCTCCTTTAAAACCTAAATTTTGGTGCAGATATGTAGATGATCCGTTCATAGTTTGGCCATAATTTCCTAGATCATCTAAACCAACAACACCCCAGCATAAAATTTAATATAGAAACTGAATCAAGGGGTGCCCTTCCCTTTCTCGATGTACTAGTTCAAAGGTAACATAATGGCAAATTAGGACATTCTGTGTACATAAAACGAACACAATAAATCTATATCTCAATGCAACATGACACCATTATCCTCCTCAAAACAATCCGTCATAAACTCTTTGGTACATAGAGCTCTTTCTATATGTGACGAACAATCAGAAACAGAAAAACTGACTAATGAACTGAGTGGCAACGGATATTGCGCTGAAGATATAAGACGTTCTATTAATAAACTGAAAAACCCAACTCCTCAACAAAATATCATAAATGAACCTCCTATGGACAGTGCTGAGTTACCTTACATACATGGAACCACCGGCTAGGTTGCCAGATTGCTCCGAAAATACGGACAATTTTCAACACATGTAAGAAAGTTGGACAATGGTTGAAGTCTGCAAAGTCTGCAAAGGAAGTTGTATATCACACTAAAATGAACCACTAAAAATTTTTTAATTCTTACCTTCTTGATACCAGTGAAATTGTCTCAAACACATATTTAGTCTGTCATAGTAAATCCACTATTTTAAATTTCAAATTAATTTTAAATTGGCAATATAGGCCCCAACTTTCCAATATCGATAATAAATATTTTTTTTAAATTCTATATGGCAATTTTGTCCGATTTTCTCCAAAATTGGTATGGGAGAGTTTTCGGGGTCGCATTTTCAAAAAATTCAATATGACGTATTCAATATGGTGGAAAAAATTTAATTTTGTCCGATTTTTTGCAAAATTGTTATGGGGGAATTTTTGGAACCGCACATTACATATCTTAAATTATTAAAAAAAATTAAATATGGCGATCCCAAGATGGCGGTTTAAAGATTATACATCTCTCGATTTTGTCTAAAATCAATATTGGAGGATTTTTGTTAGTTTTAATTACGAATTTAAAATATTTTTTGAAAAACTTAATCTGGTGGATTCAATATGGCGTTCCAAAAATTTTATATTTTTCGATTTTCCACAAAACTGATATTGGTAATACTTAAGGGTGCAAATTATGAATTTAAAAGTATTTTTTCAGGATTCAATATGGCGAATCCAATATAGTGGACTAAAAATTTTACATTTTTCGATTGTGTTCAAAGGTGGGATTGAATCCTTTTTGAGGATGTAAATAACAAACAAAATTATTTCAAGAAAACCTAATATGTCAGATGCAATATGACGGTCTAGAAATTTTAAGTTTCCGGATTTCATCCTGAATTGTTACTAGGGAGCTTTGAAGGGTTTATATTTACATTAGATTAGGGTGTTAAAATTATTTTTTTTAAATTCAATATGACGAATCCAATATGATGGGTTAAAAAATTTACCTTATTCGCATTTTTTCATATTTGGTATTAGTAGGTTTATATTTCAAGTTCTTTAAATATCGATAATGGAAGGTTTTGGGGCCTATATTACCAATTTAAAATTAATTTGAAATTTAAGATAGTAAATTTACTATGACAGACTAAATATTTGTTTGACACAATTTCACTGGTATTTGAAGAATTCTAAGAATCAAAGCATTTTTAGTGTTTCATTTTAAGGTGATTTACAATTTTGGATAAAATGGGTACTTTTTTAACACCTTGGAGTCATTGTGAGGTACACTAATCTCGATTAGTATTTAGTTGAAATAATTTATGGATATCGTAATGAATTCAAAACTAAAAACTGAAAAATAAAATTTTTATAAAAAAAATTGAACCGACTTCTAAAAATAGGCTTAAAAGTGAAAAATAACTATAAATTTTTATATGAAATTGAAATTTTTGAAGTGGGCGCCAAATTATGTCTAAATGAAATAAATTACTATTAATATATACAAGTTGTAGTAAAAAAGCAATTACAAATAAAGTATTTTTAATCTGTTTATGCGAATCACATTTTGTCAGGTATTATTTTGTCGCCGACTTCAAAAATCTCAATTTCATAGAAAAATTTATAGTTATTTTTCACTTTTTAGTGCACTTCTAGAAGTCGATTCAATTTTTTTATAAAAATTTTATTATTAATGTTATTCCTTTGTCAGCATTTGCATATTTGGATCTCAACTTCTTAAGTAGAATGCTTAAAGACGATTTGTCCAGAGACACAATCTCCTTGTGATGAGTTCAGTTTAGAGTAATATGCTTTTTTAAAAATAGTAAATATTAAAGATATTAAGATTTTAAAATAAAGATCAAGGTTATCTTATATTATAACAGAAATTATACTATTACTTTTTTAGTAATATTGTAGAGTGTGTTTCAAACTTCCATTTTGGATCTTTTGGGAACATCTGTGGTTTTTCTTTATAATAAGCTTTATTTTTTCCAGGAGAGGAAATATTTGGATTGATTTCTTTCCTTTTTCATATGGCATATAGGATTTTCTTTGAAATTTTAAGGGCAGTGTTGAATTGAAAATGTTTATTTCCATAAATAAAATTATTTTTTACCTCTCGGACAGGTTAAACTGATTTTTTTTCTCTAACTCAAAATATTCACACAAATTAAGCACAAGTTGTTGTGCTTATCTGTGTAGAGTTTCGCCACACATTATCTAGGACAAATCGAATTTCATTCCTTTATTCTAGTTTTTAATGCATAATTATTACAACTGAATAAAGTAGAGCGAAAAATATTTTGAAATTATACACGTGTGTCGGATATTTAGACACAAACGACAGATTTGAAGGTTAGAAATATTTAAACATTTATGTTAAAAAATATTAATTAATAGTTTTTATATAAAACAATCTTCTATTTTAAATTCACTTGGATGATTAAAATTTCATAAAAACACAATTTAAGTAAAACTCTGAACGATAGCTGACAATAAAATAATGTTTTGATTGAAGCCAAATGAAAGTTTGTATTCATAAAATGAAATGACTTGCTGTTTCGGTTGTCTCTATCTATCTAGCTTTATTCATAATGTCAGATTTTGTGGATTAGAAGAATAATTTTTAATTTTCCCTCATTTCATTATTTCCATATAGATTGAGCTGAACAGGTCTCAAAATTATCTTTAATATGTTTGTAGATTGATGCAGCATGGGTATTCTCTCACTGGATCGACTCTATGAGTTAATTTATAAACTTAGAAAGTAATTTACTTTTTGAGCACCTTTAAAAGTTAAAACAGCTTTAAATAAGTTTTTAAAATTTTATTGTAGGTGTGGAAGGCCAGACATGTTGTCAGTTGGCAGTGTACCGAAATAGATTATTCCAACAGCTACTGGGGACTCATGTTCCTTAAGATATGTCATTTATATTTTTTAGTGAAACTGTTTGATCTTCTTGATACGGTAAGTTGCAACAAAAATACTATATATCAAAGACTCTATACTGATTTACCCAGTAAGTAGTTAAATAGTTAATTTATAAGTACGTTTTTAATATTACATAGTAAAACTTTCGTGACAGTGAAAATGAAATTAATAGTCTTAGTTATTTAAATACTATAAAAAATAATAATGATGTATATATATATATATATATATATATATATATATATATATATATATATATATATATATATATATATATATATATATATATATAATAAAAATTACCTATTAAATACTGAGATTAATTATTTCTTTTTAATAAGTGTTCGAATAAACGACCCTCTCGTGCAATGCACAAATTTAGTCTTTTTTGCAGGTTTTCTCGGACCCTGGAAAAAATTAGTGGCGTTATTGTTCTACAGGTATCCCTAATCCTGTTTCGCATATCTTCCACTGTTGTTGGTGGATTAACATACACCTTATTTTTAATATAACCCCATAGGAAGAAATCTAATGGGGTGATATCGCAAGACCTTGGTGGCCACTCAATGAAACCCCCACGTCCAATCCATTTTTGCGGATATCGTTGGTCCAAAAACGCACGAACTTCACGATGGTAATGCGGAGGCGCACCATCGTGCTGGAACCACATACTGTCGAGCTCATCCCTATCGAGACCTTGAAGCAGTTGGGGCAGTTCTTCTTGTAGAAAGTTCAGGTAACTATGGCCATTTAGTGGTTCATTAAAAAAGTGGGATCCAATAATTCGATTATGATGAATACCACACCAAACATTTAATGACCAGTGGTTTTGATGTTGCACCTCTCTAATCTAAAATAGGTTTTCTGTGGCATAATAATGCATGTTGCGTCTATTTACGGCACCGTTACTTCTAAAAGTAGCTTCATCACTAAACATTACCTTGCATAATAAATTTGGATTTAATTGAATCTCCGCATTTATTGTACGACAAAAGTTTACACGACTTTCAAAATCCTGTCCATGCAATTCTTGGTGTAATTCCATGTGATATGGATGATACCTATATTTCTTGGTAGTACGATTAGCGGTGGATTGTGATGTTTCACATAATGCTGCTAACTGACGGCTACCAATATAAGGATTTTCCTGAACATTTAACAATACTTGTAGTTCTTTTTTTTCATTAGTTACTGGTTTGTTGACCACTTTACATTTTGAATAATCAACAGTACCAGAAGAACCAAATCTTTGCATTAAGTTTTTAAAAGTATGGGTATTAGGCTGGCGTCGATCAGGATACTTTATTTTGTAAATTCTTTGAGTAAGAAGGCAATTTTTTGAGCCTCTCCTATTGTATAAATCATATCTATTAACTCATTCTTTGGAAAAATCATTTTACAATATAAGATGAATGCAAAAAAAACCAAACTACACTACATAAAAACCAAAAGAAGCGATTGCGGTTATAAATTTGACATACAGAAAAATGTTCTTTTACATTGTTTTTGCCATGGCTACTATGATAATGAAGACTATTTCTGTAAAAAAGTATGGAAAATAAGAAAAACTGAAATATCTCAAAAACTATTATAAATAGGTATAGGATATATTGAACAAAACTTTTAGGGTTTTTATTACTCTATTAAATAACATGAAAATATACAGGGTGTACCATTTAAAAAAAAAGATATTTATTCATTTAAACTTGTTCAAATTTGAGCCGATGTGTTCAACACCCTGTAGCTTTTATTGCAAATATTAGGTAAAAATTATGTTAACTTGTCCTTGGCCTTGCTAAATTCCAAATTTGAATATATTTGTCACAAAATTGAAAACGTTATTTAGGATTGAATTGATGCTTGAAAAATGTGATTTTTTTTCTTTAAACTTAATTATCTCAGAAACTATAAAGTTTTGTTATAGTAAACCCTTAATAAAAAAGATTTGAAATTATAAGCTAAATCGAAAATACGATTCGTATATAGGGTGTTCTATTTAAAAAAATACAACTTTATGCTGTCCTAGTTTTTTGGCTCACCCTGTAGAGTCCTAAATATTTTTAAAATCTGCGTAAAAATAAACTGTATCAAACAATAAATATAGTTTCTTTGTAAATTTCACCGAAAAGGCACAAACTTACTTCATACAATCGTTGACTCACCCTATATATATATATATATATATATATATATATATATATATATATATATATATATATATATATATATATATATATAGGGTGAGTCAACGATTGGATGAAGTAAGTTTGTGCCTTTTCGGTGAAATTTACAAAGAAACTATATTTATTGTTTGATACAGTTTATTTTTACGCAGATTTTAAAAATATTTAGGACTCTACAGGGTGAGCCAAAAAACTAGGACAGCATAAAGTTGTATTTTTTTAAATAGAACACCCTATATACGAATCGTATTTTCGATTTAGCTTATAATTTCAAATCTTTTTTATTAAGGGTTTACTATAACAAAACTTTATAGTTTCTGAGATAATTAAGTTTAAAGAAAAAAAATCACATTTTTCAAGCATCAATTCAATCCTAAATAACGTTTTCAATTTTGTGACAAATATATTCAAATTTGGAATTTAGCAAGGCCATGGACAAGTTAACATAATTTTTACCTAATATTTGCAATAAAAGCTACAGGGTGTTGAACACATCGGCTCAAATTTGAACAAGTTTACATGAATAAATATCTTTTTTTTTTTTAAATGGTACACCCTGTATATTTTCATGTTATTTAATAGAGTAATAAAAACCCTAAAAGTTTTGTTCAATATATCCTATACCTATTTATAATAGTTTTTGAGATATATCAGTTTTTCTTATTTTCCATACTTTTTTACAGAAATAGTCTTCATTATCATAGTAGCCATGGCAAAAACAATGTAAAAGAACATTTTTCTGTATGTCAAATTTATAACCGCAATCGCTTCTTTTGGTTTTTATGTAGTGTAGTTTGGTTTTTTTTGCATTCATCTTATATTGTAAAATGATTTTTCCAAAGAATGAGTTAATAAATATGATTTATACAATAGGAGAGGCTCAAAAAAATTGCCTTCTTACTCAAAGAATTTACAAAATAAAGTATCCTGATCGACGCCAGCCTAATACCCATACTTTTCAAAACTTAATGAAAAGATTTGATTCTTCTGGTACTGTTGATTATTCAAAACGTAAAGTGGTCAACTAACCAGTAACTAATGAAGAAAAAGAACTACAAGTATTGTTAAATGTTCAGGAAAATCCTTATATTGGTAGCCGTCAGTTAGCAGCATTATGTGAAACATCACAATCCACCGCTAATCGTACTACCAAGAAATATAGGTATCATCCATATCACATGGAATTACACCAAGAATTGCATGGACAGGATTTTGAAAGTCGTGTAAACTTTTGTCGTACAATAAATGCGGAGATTCAATTAAATCTAAATTTATTATGCAAGGTAATGTTTAGTGATGAAGCTACTTTTAGAAGTAACGGTGCCGTAAATAGACGCAACATGCATTATTATGCCACAGAAAACCTATTTTAGATTAGAGAGGTGCAACATCAAAACCACTGGTCATTAAATATTTGGTGTGGTATTCATCATAATCGAATTATTGTACCCCACTTTTTTAATGAACCACTAAATGGCCATAGTTACCTGAACTTTCTACAAGAAGAACTACCCCAACTGCTTCAAGGTCTCGATAGGGATGAGCTCGACAGTATGTGGTTCCAGCACGATGGTGCGCCTCCGCATTACCATCGTGAAGTTCGTGCGTTTTTGGACCAACGATATCCGCAAAAATGGATTGGACGTGGGGGTTTCATTGGGTGGCCACCAAGGTTTTGCGATATCACCCCATTAGATTTCTTCCTATGGGGTTATATTAAAAATAAGGTGTATGTTAATCCACCAACAACAGTGGAAGATATGCGAAACAGGATTAGGGATACCTGTAGAACAATAACGCCACTAATTTTTTCCAGGGTCCGAGAAAATCTGCAAAAAAGACTAAATTTGTGCATTGCACGAGAGGGTCGTTTATTCGAACACTTATTAAAAAGAAATAATTAATCTCAATATTTAATAGGTAATTTTTTTGTTTCAATTTAGTATAAAAGTAAATATGTATTTGCCTTATCGTTATTGTTGTGTTAATTTTTTCACATTATGTTTAATTAAACTATTGCCGTTGTAATATAACGAATAATGTATTTCATCATATTTAACCACATTCTGTTTGTTTTTGTAGTTTCTTTTTATTATTTTACATGGCTACTATGATAATGAAGACTATTTCTGTAAAAAAGTATGGAAAATAAGAAAAACTGAAATATCTCAAAAACTATTATAAATAGGTATAGGATATATTAAACAAAACTTTTAGGGTTTTTATTACTCTATTAAATAACATGAAAATATACAGGGTGTACCATTTAAAAAAAAAGATATTTATTCATTTAAACTTGTTCAAATTTGAGCCGATGTGTTCAACACCCTGTAGCTTTTAATGCAAATATTGGGTAAAAATTATGTTAACTTGTCCTTGGCCTTGCTAAATTCCAAATTTGAATATATTTGTCACAAAATTGAAAACGTTATTTATTTAGGATTGAATTGATGCTTGAAAATGTGACTTTTTTTCTTTAAACTTAATTATCTCAGAAACTATAAAGTTTTGTTATAGTAAACCCTTAGTAAAAAAGATTTAAAATTATAAGCTAAATCGAAAATACGATTCGTATATAGGGTGTTCTATTTAAAAAAATACAACTTTATGCTGTCCTAGTTTTTTGGCTCACCCTGTAGAGTCCTAAATATTTTTAAAATCTGCGTAAAAATAAACTGTATCAAACAATAAATATAGTTTCTTTGTAAATTTCACCGAAAAAGCACAAACTTACTTCATCCAATCGTTGACTCACCCTGTATATGTTGTAACGTAGGTTTTCTCGGATGGTGGAATATGCACTGGTGCTTTTTCGATTTTCAATCCGTTCCTCAGTAGAAAAATCGACACGACGTTTCCCAAAATATCAGCTGGTATTTTCAAAAAGAAAATTGGCAGCACATATATATATATATATATATATATATATATATATATATATATATATATATATATATATATATATATATATATATATATATATATGATTCTTATTTTCCATTTTTTTTTAATTGTTGGGCACCAGGCACAAATAACTATACCTAAGTATAATTGATTTGTACAAATTTTTTTTTTATTTTAATAAAAAAATACACAAATTATTATTACTATTAGAAAAAGTCCAACCAATGATTTATAAACAGAAGTAAAAAATTGATTAAAATAATACAATTATGTCAGTGGGTGCAGTTTTATTTTAAAGTTTATAAATTACTTTATCTATTCCTAATTAAAATTATCAATATTATTTAATGTGCACTGTTTTATTTTATTGGATTTAAAATTATTAAATCTGACAATATTGTATAAATATCTGAACAGTTAAAAATGTGATATTGTTGCAGTGTAAATTAAACAATTTATTTTATTACTAACCATAAATATTCATAATAAGTTTAGTATATATCTATTCTATCAAACTATTTTCAGGCAAGTCTGAAATTTCTATTTCTTACACATTAAGTAAATACCTTTTAATCTCCAGAATTTTTTTTATATCCACGTTTTAAGTTTCTTCCTTCTTTTTTTTAAACTCAAAAATCCTTTTTTCTTTGCCAACGATTGTTACTTTTAAATATTTTTCACAGCTGCTTGCTTATTAATATTATTTATTTATTAATTTAATAAACTTCTTTTCCTTACTTTAAAATTGTTTTTCAATTTCCAGAAATTTTTTTATCCACGCTCCAGGTTTCTTCCCTTTTTAAAATTTTTTATGAATGAGACAAGCAATGTTAACTCTACCACAGATTAATCTGCATTGTCTCAATTTTGAGGTTAGGTTACTTTTTACTAATAAGACTGGCGATGTTTACTGTACAACTGATGGACCTGTACTTCTTAAAAAAAAATTAATTTTGGCTTTTAGAGTTAGCGATGAGGTAGTATACATTTTTGTTTTAATTTTTTCCTGATTGGTCGGCTATCTGATATGAACTGGCAACTAAATGAAATTTTAAGCTTTCAAATACAAAACTAAAATAGACTCCTGTTTGTCAATTTACGATGAAATTTTGATATTTTATTGATATTATGAACTAAATATTATATTTGATGAAAATAAATTAGGATTTATGTAAATTTTGGACTTTTCTTGACATTTTGATACATCTACACTTTACTTTTGGTTATTATTTAGCACATAAAATGGATAAAGAAAATTTGATTACATCTAAAAAAAATTTTCATATACATTTAAATTTTAATTGTAACTTGCTCAAATTAATAATTCTTGCTTTATTAATATTGCAATCATAATAAACAATGTTTTACCTACAATAAGGTACTATTTTATTCTAGTTTCTTTTTGAAATTAACTTATAGTCTACATTTTCTTATACTATTCTTAAATAATTACAATATTTTTAACAAAGATTTTATAAATATTGTTGTTGGAATAAGTAGAATCTAATATGTTATAACTAATTATTTATAAATAGTGTCTATATTTCACTAAATGATTTTTATTTGGCGTTTATTCTCACTAATATTATCTTTACCCGCACTATTTTTAAAATAGGTGATTAAGATTCTCTTCTTTGTAGTATTTCACTATATTGTTTTAAAATTCCTTTTTTCGTCACTGTCTCTTGTGAATAACACTTCACACATTACTAAAAGTATCTATTGTTTATTACTTTATTAGATTCATGTCTCTTGAAAGATGTTTATTATTCTTACTTTACATGCATGTTTTGTCTATCCTTTCACACTAATTTTTATATATTTTATCATGTCATTACACAATTATACTCATTTAATGTCTTTTTAAAACATGATTCAAATACAAATTCTTATGTACTATTAACTAATATCTATTCTACCATCTACACTTACCACATAAATGCATTAATTAATTATTTATGTCTCTTTTTGTTTTTTCATATTTAACTCTTATAACACCTGAGAAAAGGTGACTACCTATACAATATATATATATATATATATATATATATATATATATATATATATATATATATATATATATATATATATATATCGCACTCGGCTGAGGGGGGAGGCTATGAAGCCGCTCGTTCAGTCCGAAAGCGAGCTTAAATAAAATTCGAAATTCAACAGAGACCATCATCAGTTCTCAGCGAGTAACGAGACGAACCGCATTTGCAATGCCAAATCATATTTTGGCGAAACGATTTTTTGAACGAACGGATTGAAACCCGGAGTAAACAAACCATTCATATATATATATATATATATATATATATATATATATATATATATATATATATATATATATATATATATATATATATATATATGTTGCTGTTGAATTTCAAAACCATATTTCATTATGCTCTTTTCAAAACGTTAAAAATCTAATCAGTCGACTAAAAAAAAAGAAGTTGATGGTGGTTCCAGAAAATTGAAATGCCTATATTAAAACTAACTTAAACGGATGTATTTTTTGCAGAAAGTTGGTTCAGCAATATTTCACTGATTTAAAAAAAAATAAAAAATTTAAAAACTTATTCCGGATTTAAAAAATGTTTCTTCAAAATATCTGCTAAATTGAAACAGCTAGAATCGCTTCGCAGGTATTAAATTCCTAAAAAAAATTGTTTGAAACTTTTTCTATTTAAACGTTTTTTTTTTATCTTTTTTAGGTACACAATCCTTATAATACACTTTGTAATCATAGAATACACTTTTTAGGTGTTTTTCGTATTTCGAAAAAAAAATACTCATCTAAGTTTTCTTCATGTTTACCATCATTTCGGCATGGTAGTTTTATGCTGGATCGGGACTAGATATGTTGGGGGAGGACACGCCTATTTTTTGGGATTGGCCAATTGCACTGTTCATACAATTTTATATAGTTATTATTTCGTAACTGCCTATGACAGCAAATATTCAAAGCTACTATGGCTTAAGAAATGTATTACTCAAGTCCAATTGGTAAGTTATTAAATAAGTAAGTTCGTCAAGGCTCGTGTTGTGGAAATTAAGTTATATTTCGTGTGCTATGATATCTTTTTCGAGTGAAAAATAAATAAATACGTCTACAATTCAATTTTTTCAATTTAAAATAGTTTTTAGTTTATTTTAGTGCAGTTTTTCAATTTTTTTAATTCAGTTTAATAGAAAATAATTTCAGTTTTAGTTATTCTTTAGTAGGCTTTATAATATTGAATTATATACCGTTCTGAACTGGCATTGTTTATTATTTTTCTTTATTTGAACGATGTTTCGATTATAGGTTATCGACTATGTTGAAAAAAAGGGGTAAAGGGGGTAGTTTGAGATCTCAAAATATATTTCCCTTATTGTAAAATAGCAATAATTAAAAAAAGGTAAAAAAGCAGTTTTTTAATCAATTTTTTTCGATCATTTAAATTTCTCTGAGGACGTTCACATTAGAGCAAAGAAAACTCTATACCATGATAAAATAACATGCTAAAGTTCGTTAGGAGCGAATCTATAGTTTTTGCACAATAATTTTGCAATCCGATTTCGTTTAAAAAAATTGACCATTTTTCAAGTTTGTCGGAGTCCAAAATATCACGTTAAATTATTTAAATTTATTTTCAGCATACAGTAGGGAATTCAAGTTTTCCAACGCTTTTTTCAGAATCAAAATCGGATGATTTGGATGCCCTCAGGAATTGTTTAAAGACATTGTTGATATTTTTGCTTATAAACAAATAGATTATCTCGGCGGATGTTCACTGGATTTTTTTTGCAATACATGGTTTGAAAGTACTTGAAAAGACGCTTATTTTTGTGAAAAAAAATTTCAAATCCGTCAATTGGTTTCCGAGATACAAACTGTCATAGTTGACAGCCTGTTACGGTATATCTATAAACAATGCAGACCTGATTCTTGAAGCAAAAACTTTGTCTTGCCGAGTTCTTTTTTGATATAAATATTTAAATGTTTATGTTATCGGAAACTTCACGCACGTGAAAAATGAAAAAAAAGAGGGGTGGGGAGTTCTCATTTTAAAATTGAATTCGAAGATTCAAAATACATATCTGAAAAAAAATTTCATTTTTTCGGCTTCTAATGGAGCGATTTTGTCATTTTTTTCAAACCGATGTACCACGAATAATGGAGCTCAAATATCATAATGTTATGTGCCCATCATGCATTTATTTTGTTACGACAACATGCTGGCCAATTCCTCGTGATTGGCCTATACTTAGCTGGGTCATGTGTGTTATGTTGGTCCTTTGGTAAGAAATACGTAATACCTTCTGTCAGAAACAATGGCATTTTTACTGGATTCAGAAAAATATTATTAATAAGATTAGCCAGTTGATGATGTATACACCAGAACTTTTTAAGCCAGTAGTTCTGGAGCCGGTCGAGACCTGGAGATTTCCACTTACGGAATTCATTGATTATTCTTGAGATTTCCTCGGTGGTAAATAACTCAAACTGATGTTGCAATTGGCGGGTGCGGAGAGTTGGTTTCCCCAGAACTCTTTTACTTGCTCTCTGTTGGAATATCTCTTATCTGCCATGTTAGGTGGAGAGTTTAGCTTACGGTTGAAAGTCTCTTCTGATCATTGGAACAGCGCATTGTCTCGTTTCTGATTATTGTTGGTCTTGTATTTTTTTAGCAACAGCAAAGAGCTTCTGTTTCAGCGTATCGAGGCATTGTTGAGCCGTGTCATTCATTGGATCGTATTGCGAATGGTACCGGGGGCAAATCATTATTTCTTCATATCGTCTTTGAAGTTTACTTGTTCTCATGCCCCTAATATATTCCGTAACCTGTCTTATCTTTTCGAAGATCTTCGATTTTTTTATTTAGACGTCTCTCCCATGGTGGAGTGTTGGTTTCTGTTCTTGCTGATCGGAGCTCTGTTGTAATTTTAATTTTTAAAATTCTAGCTGTTGCAATCGCAGCACAATAGATTGTCATATATATTTTGATTTACAAGCCAAACGGCTTCGCACTCCCTCCAGGGATTATTCACTCATACCAGGCATACAAAGACACCAAAAGTATGAAGCTCTGTGGGAACACTTTCCATGTTATCGGGTCGTAGGTGACATTGTCTGCTGTATTTCCTACAAACTTTCGGACGGTTCGCGCGGTTGCTAGGAGAACTGCTTTCTGCATCGGCTTATACAGATGCTCACTGAGGCCCAGTCCCTTGATATTATGCAGGAGGTTCTTTGGTATCACTCCAGTTGTTGACAGTATTATGGGAATCGTTTGGACGCTGTTCATTGCCTATTGTCTTCGGATTTGGACCTCCGGATCTCTGTATTTGGCGATCTTCTCGTTGTATTTTGGCCTTAGGTTGTTGTTGTTAGGTATAGCAATGTCGATTAGTGTAGTTCGCCTAGAAATTTTATCAATTAGTATTATGTCTGGTCTATTATAAGCTACTGTCTGATAAGTCAGAACCGTTCGGTCCCAATATAGCTTGAACTAGTTGTTCTCAAGAATAGGCTCCGGATTATACTTGTAATAAGGCACTTTTTCTACCTGTAATAGGTTCAACTTTTCTGCTAACTCTTGGTGGAGTATCTTAGCGGTTGAGTCGTGTCTTTCCTTATACTCGGTTGCGGCGAACGCTTGGCATCCTCCAGTTATATGCTGAATTGTCTCCGATGTTCGACAGCCATATCTGCATTCGTCATTTTCTATTGAGGGATCTCTAATGATGAACTTCCGATAGTTCTTCGTCAGAATAATCTGGTCTTGGATAGCTAACAAGAAGCCCTCCGTTTCCGGAAACATCTGTCCTGAAATCAACCAGTAGTTCGACGCTGAGTTGTCGACATTATCCTGATTGACCTCATTTGGATGCCGTCCATGAAGTGGCTTCCGAAGCCAGGTTTGTAATTTCTCTTGGTCTGTTTGGTGGTGAGAAGTAATATCCCGTTCCCTCAACTGTAGCGGCGTTGAATCGTCTGCCTCGCATTTTGTTCGATGTAGTGTGGAAGAGTCTGCTAACCTGTGGAAATATGAACGTAAGTTAATTATTTGTTGGTCGAGCTGCTTACCAATATCCACCAATCTTTTTCCTCCTTGGTATCTTGGAAGCATTGTACGTCCAATAGCACTTCGAGGGTGATGTTTTTGTGCTTTTGTTAGGAGTGTTCTTATTTTTCTTTGCAGGTTTTAGATGTCCGTCCTGCTCCATTTTACAATTCCAAAAGAGTAGCTCAGCGCAGAGCAAGCATACGTGTTGAGCGCCTTAAACAAATTTCTACTATTTAAATTGGTTCGTAATACCCTCTTCACCCTTCTGACAAATTCGGCTGTCAATTCGGCCTTCATAGTGCCATGGCCAATTCTTTTAGCCTGCTTCATACCTAGATATTTGTATGTTTGGTCCGCCTCCATTGCAGCTATAGTTTCACCGTTCTGCATTTCAAAAGCCCCCGATTGTATCTTCCCTTTAACGATGTTCAGAATACGGCACTTGTCAAGTGCAAATTGCATTCCGATATCCCCGGAGAACTCTTTTACAATTTTAAGCATCTGTTCCAGCTGGTTTCTGGTAGCAGCCATCAGTTTAAGATCATCCATGTATAGAAGATGATTCACTCTGACTACCTCTTCGTTGTTATTTCTAACACTAAAACCGCATCTGCTTGAGTTCAAATGCCGTGATAGTGGGTTCATTGCAAGGCAGAACCACAATGGGCTAAGTGAATCGCCCTGAAATATATAACTATTATATTATTATTATGTTTTAGATGACACGAAATTTAGAGTTTTTTTTTTTAATTTCAGCTTCAATTCACATTTTTGTCCCTTTGTTTATTTCAAGTATTAATTGTGTCCAACTGCAAGTATCCAAAATTAATGGTCTTAATGCTGATTCCCCAAAACTTCCTAATGATGATATTATTTGGTAACTTTTATATTCAAAGTTACCATTTGGGACCGAGGAGAAAGAAAAGGGAATTGGAAAGGAAAAGTAAAGGTATCAAGGAAGAAAATGGTAAGTAATAAAAGCTTTCATCAAAACTGATTATAAAAAGTTCTAAATATCATACAAAGCCAGATACCGACGCGATAAAGACAGGATAAATCCGTTCAGTGACTCATATCCCTTTTAATTAGGTCACGCATACTAGTGCGATCAGGGGCGGATCCAGTCTCTTTCTTGGGGATGGGGGGCGGGGAGATGGGCGGTGATATCACAAAAGCATAGTATGGCAAGCGAAAGCAAGTTGTCTACGGGGGGGACACCAGCAACATTCCTTTTCTAGTATAAAAGACAAGGTCGGGTTTATTTTTCTGAATTTGAAGCTCTTGGAAAGGGTGGGCGATCACAAGAAAAAACAAGTTACCGACAGGTGGGGAGGATGCGAGCAGCTTACACATTCCTAGTATAAGAAGCAGAATCGGGTCTATTTTCTTGAACCCAAAGCTCTTGGGGAAGGGGCTATCGCAAGAAAAACAAGTTGAGAAGGAGAAGGGCAATTGCAAGCATACACATTTCTAAATTCTATTCAAGAACTACAGAGAGTAATAAAACTGTTACCAAAACCTTCAACGTACCTGCTCCAGTGCCGCAGGTAACTGAGGACTGCCGTAAATCTAATTATATTTAATTATATTTATATATTAAGAGCTTTTATAAATTTACTGCAACAAGAAAATTTCTCATAGTTCAATTTAATTAGTGTGCAAAGTACACCTTACAGTGTATCCTTAGTGATTTATCTTCTCTGTGCTTGTTTTTATATATTATTTGAGATTAGTGAGATATCCAAAAGATATGGTTTCCACCTTTATATTTATTCCAAACTCGTTAAACCAGGTCATCTTTTTCTCAACGAAAAACTTATTACGATGAATGTTTATGATGACTTACGATATCAGTATCTAAATAGTAATGTTAAAAATTCTGTTGAGATGTATTCTAACATGGCAGGAGTGGGAAAATCTACTATGTACAGAATACTGGAAGAGAAAAACACAACTGGAATTTTTAGTACTCCCAAGCCACATTCGATCACAGGCCGACGAAAAACCTCGTTGGAAGAAGAAATGTAAACTGCAATAAAAGGACTTATACATACATTTTATTATGAGAAGCAGATCCCAACCTTCGACAGAATTCTAACTAAGATCAATGAAGATCGGGATTTACTTGAAATTAAAAGAACTGAGCTCTAGAAATTGCTCAGAGTGCCTAATTTTTGCTGGGAAAAACCAGATAGGAAATTTAACGTAGGTAACGTTTCCTTTTTAAATCCTATGAACTATAAGTTGTGGATCCTTGCAGGAACTTAACTTAAAATGTATTTGTTCAATTGATGCGATGTTACATTTTTTACTTTTTGTTTTATTTCTATGCAATTTATTAACGAATATATTGTAACGAACTTTACAGTGTTATACAGTCCATAGTATTAGTTTGTGTTTGTAGTTTGTACGGTTTTCGGTTTATTTTCTACGAGTTTATAATTTATTTATTTGATTTTACCTTTTATTAGTTTCCGCATGAGACGTCGATGAAAGAAGGTCTGCAACTTTTTAGAAAACTCTATTTCCTTCTTTTTATCTTGAAACGCCTATGATAGAAGGTCTAGAAATCGCCGAATTATTCCTTTTTCTTATTTTTATTATACAATATCGCATGGAAAATAGAGAATCTTCCGGTATCGACCAAAATAATATATACAGAGTCCAGAATGACGTTGACAATCAAAATCTATTAAAATAATACAGTGTGTACAGTTTATTTGAAGACCGGCCGTCCGGAACATTATGAATGAATAAACATCAGTTTATAACGTTCTACGCCGTCTTCTGATTTCCAGTCTCCAATGATCTCGGTTTGTTCATAGGTTTTCATACATTCCTCTTGTTCTTATATCTTTATCCACTCCTTCTCTCCAACTTAGTCAGGTCTACCTCTCTTTCTACTTCCCTATGGTGCCCAATTTAAAACTTTTTTTGGAAGTCTAGTATCGTCCATTCGTTGAACATGTCCGTACCATCTAAGTTGGTTGATTTTAATATCTTCTGTTATTTTGTGCTTAACGCCCATAATTTCTTGGATTCTTTCATTTCTGACTCTGTCCATTCTGGATTTTCCAGCCGCTCTTCTCCAATAATCCATTTCTGTAGCTTCCAGTGTTCTTAGAGTTCTTTCTTTCAATGGCCATACTTCACTTCCATAGGTGACAATGCTTTTAACAATACTATTAAAGATTTTGTGTTTGTTTTCTTTGGATATTGTTTTATCCCACAATATGCTGTTCAACTGTCTAATAGCTTGTCGTCACTGGTTGTTTCTATGCTTGATTTCTTCGTTTGTTTGCCGTCGTTGGTTATATGCATTCCGAGATACTTGTATTTCTCGCAGTGATTTATTTCCTGCTGCTGCAAGTTTCGTTGCTGTCCCCCAATACATATGTATTCCGTTTTTTTGATGTTAACTTCTAGCCTCCACTTTTGATGTTCTTCTATTAGCTTACGAGCCATGTATTCTAGATCTTCGTAGTCTTATGCTAGAACTATTTGGTCATCTGCGAAACACAATGTGTATAGTATGGAATCGTTTAGTGGAATGCCCATATTTTCGCACTTTCTTTTCCATGTTTTTAACGCTTGTTCCAAGTAGATTTTAAACAAGGTTGAATACAAACAACATCCCTGCTTGAGCCTTATGCTAACCGTGAATCCTTTTTAAATATTATGCCCTTTCTTTATTTTGCTTGTATTATTTGAATAGAGCTCTTGAACAGCCTTGATAAGTATTATATTTATATTGGTTTTTTAGGGTTTCCCAGAGTTTTTGTTGTAGACAGCGTACCACTACATAGGCTTTTTGGAGATCCACGTAGAGCAGGTGTATTTCTTGGTTCCATGCTGATTTTTTCTCAATGAGCTGGGTTATTGTAAAGAGATGGTCAACAGTAGATTTACCTGCTCTAAATCCAGCCAGGCCTCCATATTTGAGTATTCGCTCTCAATCCTCTTTTTGACTAGTTTCTCATACACTCTCGAGATTGTGCAGAGAACCGCAATTCCTCGATAGTTATCACAGTCTTTACTTCCTTTTTTGAGTATAGTGGTAATATAGGATGTTTTCCACTCTTCGGGTATCTTTTCTCCGTTTATACATTTTTGGTAGAGGTTTGTCAATTATCTGTATAACTCCTCTGTGCCGTATTTAAGTAGCTCAGACGGCATATTTCCGGGACCTGGTGATTTTCGGTTTTTTAATGTTTGACATATTTGCTTGACTTCTTTGCAATCTATCCTTAGTGGAGATGCTATGGTACATACGTGCACGCCGGAATCAGCTTGTACTGTTTGTTGGTATTCTACTCTTTTTTCTGCTAGCAGTTTTGAAAAGTATTCATCCCATTGAGATAAACCAATCGGTAAAATGATATATTTAGATTTTTCTTGTCGAAGAGATCTTAGTATTTTCTAGCTTTCGGTACTTCTGCTAACCCCGGAAGTACGGGCGTTATTTCTTACTTTCTTCACCTCCTTTTTATAAAACCTGATAATGTAAAATGTTGCTTTTGCAACTATGAAAAAATGTGTAAAATCATTTCTGTACTTCCTGAGATTACGGCTAACAAACAAACAAACCTTATCTTTTTGAAGTAAGAGATTAAGTGGTTTTCTTAGGGTAAAAGATAAATAAGAAAATTCCTCTAGTTACAAGAATTAATTTGAAACAAGATTTGATAAAGAATGTGAACAGCACGACTTTGAAGTAAAAATTTCGTTCACTTTCTAGTATTTGCACATCAACAAAACTAAAAGGGTTTTCAGGAGAAAATTAAAGATTTTTATACCCTGTTACATATTTTAACGCAAAAATCGGAAAGAAAGAGCAGGGAGACACACACTATATTTTCCACTTCGGGCTGGGTGATAGAAACGAGAGAGGGGAGATGTTATACAACTACCTGGAAACGAAAACCAATTTTGCCTCAATACCTTTTATAACCCAAACAACGTAAGTGGACCTGGACCAGCTCAGACAAAACAACTAAAAACGAAATAAACTATATTCTCTCTAATAGGAAAAACATATGTACCGACGTGACAACACTAAATAAGTTTTATACCGGAAGCGACCACATATTAGTACGAGCGAAGATCAAGATACACATGAGAACAGAAAGCAACAAGCTCATCAAACAAGAACGCTACCCAACCATGGAAACCCTGACACAAGAACAAATCAACTATCAAAATGAATTAGAAAAGAGACTAACACCCATAGAGACAATAAAGCAAATACAAATAAACGAACTAGCCACGAAAATAAAAGAAACCATAAACACATAGGTTAAAAAAGTCTGCTTAAAATCAAAAATAACAAAGACCTCCAAACTACAACCAAATATCTTGAAACTTGTCAAAGAAAGGCGAGAAAGGACAGATTGAACAACAGACAGTTTCAAAACTCTAAACAAGGAAGTGAAAAGGAAAATTAGAAAAGACAATAGAAATTACACCATTAAACTAATAAAAGACACAATAAGTGAAAACTGCAACATGAAAGTACTAACAACAAAAACAAGAGGCAAAACAAGAATAATAAAAATAAAAAACGCGAAAAACATGACTATCTATCACGAAAAGGGAATAAGCAGAGTCATAGAAGAATTCTACACCAAGCTATACTCGCCACATGCACAACAAGAGCAAGAACGAACAAAAAGAACCATACTCAACATAGGCTCAGAGGAAATTCCAGAAGTAACAAACTCAGAGATAAGAATGGCACTAAATAAATCAAAGAACTATAAATGTGCAAGAGAAGACAAATTTACAGTAGAGATGCTGAAAATTGGCGGCAGAAAAATAGAACAAATATTGAAGATTCTATTTAATAAAATAATTGAAGAGGGAAAAATTCCACAGGATTGGTATAACTCCGAAGTAATCTTAATATTCAAAAAGGGGGACAATATAAATATTGAAAACTACCGACCATTATCCCTACTATCACACACCTACAAGTTGTTAACCAAAATCATAACCAACTGCATAACAATCAAACTCGATTTTTACCAACCTGTCGAACAAGCTGGATTCAGAAAACACTTTAGCACCACAGATCACCTACGAACCATAAGAATACTAATTGCGAAGTGCACCGAATATAACGTACCGCTCCATATGGCTTTTATAGATTTCCAGAAGGCATTCGACTCCGTCGAAATATGGGCAGTATTACAATCCTTAGAAAACGCAAGAATCGATTCAAGATACATAAACATCATAAAGAACTTATACGAAAATGCAACCATTCAAATAAAAATAGACGACAAGACGAAAACGAACCCCATAAAACTACAAAGGGGAGTGATACAAGGGGACACTATCTCGCCAAAACTGCTCACCTTAGTCCTGGAGGACATTTTTAAGGAACTTAAATGAGACATCAAAGGTATAAACATCGACGGAATATACTTGAACCATCTCAGATTTGCTGATGATATAATCTTAATAGCAAGTAATCTCCAAGAATCGAACGAAATGCTACAACAGCTAAATGACGTATCTGCATCTGTGGACCTTAAAATGAACTACAACAAAACAAAATTAATTAGCCACGAACAGGCAAACATAACAATACAGAACCAGAGGATAGAAAACGTCGAACACTATGTATACTTGGGTCATGACATCAGACTAGGGAAATCAAACCAGGATGCTGAAATTAAAAGAAGAACACAGCTGACATGGGCCGCTTTCGGTAAAATAATTCAATTCCCATAAATCTAAAAAGAAAAGTATACGACACATGCATATTAACGGTGTGTACGTATGGATTAGAGACCATGTCCGTCACCAAAAAGTCCGCTAAAAAATTAGAAACAGTCCAGAGAGCGATGGAAAGAAACATGCTTGAAATATTATTAAGAGACAGGATTAGAAACACCGAGATAAGACGCAGAACGAAAGTCAAAGACATCGTGAAGGAGGTTGCAAAGATGAAGTGGCGTTGGGCTGGTCACATAGCCCGATATGAGGACAACAGATGGACACGAAGAATCCTGGAATGGAGACCGAGGGAGACAACAAGAAGCATGGGAAGACCTCAAAAAGATGGGTAGACGACATAAGGACAGTGGCGGGCAAACAGTGGATGAGATTGGCGAGGAATAGAGAAAGATGGAAACAATTAAGAGAGACCTACATCCAGGCGTGGATGGACAGAGGTTGACAAAGAGAGGGAGAGATTTACATATGATCATGCTGAAATCAGGCACATCCCCGCACTCTAACATATGGACTATCTTGTAGAGAGTTCATGGGTACCCATTTGGTAGACAATGTCTTACTGACGTTCACTAAAATTCTTCCAGGTACCACTAGTCTGGTTAGTCAACCTTATTAGATTTTTATCTGCAAACAACATGTTATTGTCAAATTTCAGACGAATCAAGAAGTTGGCATGCTTCAAAATATCAAATATCTTCTTCTATTCTATTACCCTTGTTGATTTGTTTTTCGAAAAGGATAACTATTAAACCTAAAATTTAACCGTCAATTTCATCTAGATCCCAAGTTGCTTTCTTTATTATTTAAAACAAAGTTATGGTTGATAACTGGTTAAATGTGTCTAAAAAAACTACCTTTTTTCTTAAAAGTGCTCCATTCTGTGTAGGCGATTTGTTGCAAATTTGAAATTTACTATTTTCAATAAATTCTTATGCTTATATTACTATTTTTCTTTTTCAGATTTGGTAAAAAAATAATTCTTCGATGAAGGAAAAAGTTTTGTTCCAATCAACTGTGTTTAGTGTCCTATGGAGACCATATAGTTTTAAGCATAATTTTAAAATTTTATCTATAAAATAACCTAATTTATATTTTATTATTTTTTTTTAAGTTTTAAGTTTTAAGCATAATTTTAAAATTTTATCTATAAAATAAGCTAGTTTATATTTTATGATTTTTTTACATTTGATGTAATCTAGCACAATTTCACATTTTGTAAATTTTTAAATTAAAAAAGAAAAAAGGTAATGTGAATTCTCTGTTTTTTTTTCATGTGAAAGGATCGGTCCAATTTTCGTGTCCATGGCTACTTCGTGATTCTCTATATTACACTGGGAAAAATATTAAAAATAGGAAGAATATCCCTATGTTAATAATAAAAAGAAAAAGAAATACATAAGTTTTTTTTTTAATTCGAACAATCACATAACTTTTTTTCCTTTTATCCTTATTATTTTTAATAGATATTTAAATACTTTTTTAGCCAATATATTCACTGTAATATGATAATTTCACAAACAAAATATAAAATTGGCATAAAGTACGAATACAACACGAATAGAGGTGGGTCGAACTTGAAAGATCCGTTATTTTTACCCGGATCAGTTTAGGGTCCGAAAGATCCGGATCACTAAAATTTGAAATATCGGATTAGGACCACAAAATATACCTCTACTAGAAAAATTTCTCTTATGGAATACACTGGACGAGTATATGAATTTTCCCTTCCAGTCGCGCTTGGTGCTGCTAGTACTATATAAAGGTTTTTTTACTGCAGCGGTCAAACAATTTCTTTTAGTTCAGGTTAGAATACAGGCGTGGTGTTTAGTGTACCGGTATTTCTAGTAATTTCTAGGGAGTTTCTATCTACCTACGTAATTTTGGCCAAACTGATTCCTTTTACTTTAATCAAGAAAATTAAAACGGTTAGACTTAAGTGTAGAATATTATATATGAAATATGTCTAGAATTTTACGTAGAAATCAAAAAGGCATTAATATGTAGGATGTTTCGTTTAAAATAAGTAAGTTGACATCTACTTCCGGTATAATTGGAAGTGCCGTCATCTTGAACATATTTTAGGCAGCTGTCCCCCATGCACGTTAGTACACTGTCAAATTTTAGATTCTTCCTTATTATAGTTTTCCCACAATCGATCGATAAAGGTCCCCGATAATCACCCAGTTTAAAATATAAATCCGAAACATGTCGGTAGGATATTGAAAACCTGCCGACTTCGATATCAGACTGAAAAATATCTCTAGTCGAACGAATTTATCATTCATCTTTTAAATACGGGTTGAAATCTCAGCAGTTGTTTAAGAAAGTAAATTCTGAACGCGAGGCTCATTCAGCAGCGCAACATGGGAAACCATTTACTCACGGCGAATTAACGATTGCATGATTGCAGCAACAGAAGAAATGTGTCCGGAAACAGCTAATTTATTAATAACATCAGTTTGTCAGCAAATATTGTTGCTCGAAGCGTAGATGATATTTGTAGTATGTTGGCCTCTTGCTGCTCTAGATGTTTGAACAGTCAAATTTGTAAGTTATTAGTTTGTCCAGAGATGACAACAAAAAGCAGTGTTGTTAAGATGACGCAAATAAGCTTTTGTATTACTTTATGTTAGGAAATAAAATCTTAGTTTTTCTCAAGTTGTTTGAATTATTTTCGACTCCAGGTATCACAATATTGGAGATAAAATTTTTATAAAAAAACTGAACCGACTTCTAAAAGTGCCCTAAAAAGTGAAAAATAACTATAAATTTTTATGTGAAATTAAACTTTTTGAAGTCGGCGCCAAACTAATACCTGATAAAATGTGATTCGCATAAACAAAATAAAAAACTTTATTTGTAATTGCTTTCTTACCTTAATTTGTATACATTAGTAGTTATTTATTTTATTTAGACATACTTTAACGCCGACTTCAAAAATTTCAATTTCACATAAAAATTTATAGTTATTTTTCACTTTTTAGCGCACCTTTAGAAGTCGGTTTAATTTTTTTATAAAAATTTTATTTTTCTATTTTTACTTTTAGAATTCATTATGATATCCATAAATTATTTGAACTAAGTACTAATCGAGATTAGTGTACCTCGCAATGACTTCAAGGTGGCAAGAAAGTACTCGTTTTATCCAAAGTTGTAAATCACCCTAAAATGGATCACTAAAAATTATTTGGTTCTTAGAGTTCTCCAAATACCAGTAAA
This sequence comes from Diaprepes abbreviatus, assembly GCA_034092305.1. Lineage (NCBI taxonomy): Eukaryota > Metazoa > Arthropoda > Insecta > Coleoptera > Curculionidae > Diaprepes > Diaprepes abbreviatus. Next base: position 1,332,876 of record JASJET010000070.1, read on the forward strand.
ATTGTGTCAAACAAATATTTAGTCTGTCATAGTAAATCCACTATCTTAAAAATCTTCCAATATCGATATTTAAAGAAACTTAGATGTAAATTTCTTAGCTCAATAAATTTTATACTGCATATTGAGTTTGTATACGCCGCAAGAACCCCACAATATCAATTTTAGACAAAATCGGAATATGTAAAATTTTCTGTCCCTCATATTGAATCTTATCAATCTAATACTTGTAAAAAATTAATTTTATATTCGTAATACACGACCCCGAAAACCCTCTAATACCAAATCTGAAAAAATGCGAATAAGGTAAAAATCTTCAACCCACCATATTGCATCCGCTATATTGAATTTCAAAAAAATTATTTTGTCTTTATCTAATCTAAATCTAAACCCTTCAAAGCCCACTAGTACCAATTTTGGATGAAATCCGGAAATTGCGTGTGCGGATGTGCGATCCTAAAACATATCAATTTTGAAAAAAATCGGACAAAATTAATATTCTATCCGCCATATTGGATACGCCATATTGAATATTTTAAAAATAATTTCAGATTCGTTATGTGCGACCCCGAAAACTCCCCCGTACCAATTTTGAAGAAAATAGGACAAAATTGATTTTTTCCATCCGCCATATTGAATTTTTTAAAAATAATTTTAGATTAGTTATGTATGACGATGATTTATGGAACATGGAATGTGCAGAGTTTATCCCAGAAATTAAATGAAATTCTGTCAGAAGTTAAAGAACAAAACCTGGACCTGGCCGTAATAACGGAAACAAAAAAGAAGGGACAGGGATCAGAGAATCTCGGACAGTATGATCATTTCTTTAGTGGTGTAGCTAGGGATAAACGCGCCCAACAGGGAATATCGATCTTAATTAAAAAGAAATTAAGAAAATTTGTAACTTCATGGGAGGCTATCACTGAGCGCATCATAAGGGTAAACCTAACGATATATGGACACAGAATAGCAATAGTAGGAGTTTACGCCATAAACGATGACTCACTGGGCACAAAGAAGGATGAATTCTTCGAGCAACTCAATACAATTATAACAAAAATTGGTACCGAGAGGGAAGTTATCATACTTGGAGATTTAAACAGTAGAATCGGAAGTAAACAACATGATCAAACAGTAGGCCCATTCGGCGAACAAGTGACCAATGACAACGGAATGCGGTTGATTACAGTATGTGAACAGAATGAACTACGCATCCTCAATGGATTTTACCCGCATAAGATGATACACAAATATACGTGGACCCAGAATACCCGACAATTAAAAACTATTATAGACTATGCTATAGCTCGAGTTAAAACAAAACTTAAAGTACAAGACGTGAGAGTTTATAGAGGTGCAACCTGTGGAAGTGACCATCACCTACTAAAGATGAAAGTAACGTTCCCAATCCGACACGAAGGAAAAATAATGAACGAAAATAACTATAGGAAAACGGAGGAAATCAGATACAACATAGACAGCCTAGAACATGACAGCACTAAGAAACTGTATAAGGACAGACTAGACTCTAAACTGGGTGACGTAGAGTTTGAAGATACGGAAGAACAGTATCAGCAAATCAAGACCTGCCTTCAGGAAGCAGCAACAGAAGCACTGGGGTACCAAGAAAGGGGACAGAAACAGAGAGGAAAACCGTATTGGTGGGATGAAGATATTGAACAAGACATTAGGGACAAAAGGGACAAATACAAAACCTATTTAAATACAAAATCCAACGAAGACAAGATAAAATATAAAGAGTTACAAACAAAAGTTAGAAGAAAGATAGTCCTAAAGAAGAACGAAACATGGGAGGCTAAATGTAACAAGATTAACATGTTTCTGGGGGGACAGAGAAGTACGGAAAGCTGGAGAATTATAAAATCCCTCAGACAGGAAAAGAAAAAAGATGTAATTGCACCAATCTCACTCGAACAATGGGATAAGTATTTCTCCGTTCTGCTCCAGGAAGATAGGGTGGAATTTCAGAAGGAGGAAAAACAACAACACATACAGGTAATAGCTTCCCCATGTAGAATATACCTAAACGACGTCATTAAGATATGCAAATCACTGAAAAACGGAAAAGCGCCAGGGCCCGGTAATATCCCAGCAGAGTTGATAAAATACGGAACTAGAAAGCTGTACGAACAGATGACGAATTTATTTCAGAAATGCCTAAATGGAAGCACGGTACCCAGCGAATGGAAAACTTCACTAATATCCGCCATACACAAAAAAGGAAGAAGGGATGAATGTGAAAATTACAGAGGTATAGCCGTTACGAGTACCTTAAGCCGAATATACGGGAAAGTAATAAAGGAAAAGATAGAACTGGAATACCAAGACATGGAGGCCGAGGAACAAGCCGGATTTAGAGCAGGAAAATCCACTATGGACCATCTGTTTTCTATCACCCAAGTAATCGAAAAGAAGCTGGCTTACAATCAGGAAGTTCATCTTTTGTACGTGGATCTTAAAAAAGCTTATGACAGTGTACCACAAAACCGCTTATGGCAAGCCCTCGAGAAAACAAATATAAGTGCGACCCTTATTAAAGCTGTCAAGAACCTTTATGAAAATAGTAATGCACATGTAAAATTGGAAAATCAAATGTCGAACGGATTTAAAGTTAATCGAGGACTTAAGCAGGGATGTTGCCTATCACCCACATTGTTTAAAATATATTTAGAACAAGTACTTAAACCATGGAAAAGGAAATGTAGTGCTATGGGTATTCCATTAAACGATAATACGCTGTACACCTTATGCTTCGCAGATGACCAAATAGTGGTGGCTCAGGAGTACTATGACCTCAACTACATGGCAAGGAAGTTAATCGAAGAATATAACAAGTGGGGTCTGGAGGTTAACATAAAAAAGACCGAATACATGTGTATTGGAGGGATTCAGCAAGATCTTAAATTGGAGGATGGGCAATGTATTAAAAAATGCGAGAGTTACACATACTTAGGGTTAAAAATAACAAATGATGGTACACTGGATAAAGCAATAAAGGAAAGGAGCACTCAAGGCAGGAGAGCTATAGCTATGATGAACGGAATTCTATGGGACCAGCAGGTATCAAAAACTAATAAACATCGAATATTTAATACGATAGTAAAAAGTATTATCACATATAGCAGCGAAGTGTGGCAAATCAAACAGAGGACGGAGGGTCAACTAAGAGCTACTGAAATGGACTACTGGAGACGTGCGGCAGGTAAATCAAGGATGGATAGAGTGACCAACGAAAGAATTAAGGAGATTATGGGAGTTACACATGACATAGTGGACGACATTAAAATTAAACAACTTACGTGGTATGGACATGTTCAAAGGATGCCTAAAGAACGGCTCCCAAAGCAGATATTAGAATGGAAACCACGAGGAAGACGGAAACCAGGAAGACCAAGAAGAAGTTGGAGAGGAGGAATTGACGAAGAAATCAGGATAAGGCAACTGGATAACGATCTTTGGCAAGATCGGGATCAGTGGCGACCGGAAATCGGAAGACGTAGAAGGACGTTATAAACCGACTATATATATATATATATATATATATATATATATATATATATATATATATATATATATATATATATATATATATGTATGACCCTGCAAACTCCCTCGTACTTGATTTTTTCGTACGCCATATTGGATCCGCTATATTGAATTTTTATAAATATTTTGGTTTCATTATGTGCGATCCCGAAAACTCCCCCACACCAATTTGGAGAAAATCAGACAAAATTAGTTTTTTTTTGTCCGCCATATTGGATCCGCCATATTGAATTTTTTAAAAATAATTTCAGATTCGTTGTGTACGACCACAAAAATTCCGCCATAGCAAGTTTGGAGAAAATCGGACAAAATTAATTTTTTTGGCCGCCATATTGTGAGCGCCATCTTGGATATTACTGCACCAATTACGTCCAAAAAAATATGGGACCACCGCAGCAACTTCCTTAACATAAAGTAAAAAATTTCATTCAAATCGGTGCCGCCGTTCCGGAGTAATCGGTGTACATACATAAAAAAAACATACATACTCGACGAATTGAGAACCTCCTTCTTTTAAAAGTCGGTTAAAAATATATTAATAATAATGGTATTTCATGTTCTTTCTATTTATAAATACCCTGATTTATATACCGACATCTAGTAATGAAAGTAAAAAGCTTGCTTATATTTGAAGCAGGAATGTACGCAGACTGTGAGCATTATTTATATCTTTTTAAGTAGATGTCGGATTACATCATTATTTTTGGATTCGATTAAAATGAAAGTTCTGAGTTAATAACTTAATTTAGGACATAAATTAAGATGTGTGTACAATTTTAATAAATTAGGTGCTAAATAATAAATGGTAATTCAGTCGACGCGTGAGGAAGAACTCAACCGGTTTGTTTAAATATTAAAATATTATATTTTAAAGATTTTATGCTTACAAGAAATTTTTAAAATTTTACCGTAACTAGTCTCATAATACTTGATATTGTAATGTTATTTTTTTTTTATCAAATATGCAACTAGAATACGACATCCTAATGAAAAAACCTACTACTGACTGTTGGTATCATTCACTACAGCCTAAAAAAAGACTGTCAGGTCTTAGAATTAATCTAACTTTTAGGAAAATTAATAATTGAAGATTTACAAGAAGCATAATTTATTATTTAATAAAATAACAGTTGTTTCGTGTATATTTTTAAAAACATTATATGTGAAAACTGGTCACGTGCATGTCGGATTATACAGGGTGTCCTAAAAGAAAGTACACATTTGTTTTGCTTATTGCGTGAACGCAACTATTCCGAGTGGCGCGGGGGGTATGTCAATCGGTAGCCTGGCTCTTGGGAATTTAGTCGCTATGGAGCGTTTCGCGGGAGCGGACCGTGCTTTATGCGTACGTGAGTTTTACAATAACGGTAATTCGGCGACTGTAGCGCGTAGAAAATTCTGCAATTTTCGACATATTCGTCACTTAAATGATGCGCCAAGCGCTCGGCTTATTGGAAAATGGGTCCAGAAGTTTGAAGAGACCGGTTCAACACTAGATAAACCAAAATCCGGACGTCCGAGGTCTTCGAAAACGGTCGAAAACCTAGTGAGTGTTACTCAGTCTGTTCGTGACGACCCAAACGTTTCGATTCGTAAGCGTGCTGTTGCTTTAAATGTGCATAGGTCATCATTATTCCTCATTTTACACAAATATTTAAAGCTGAACCCGTATAAAATTCAGTTGGTGCAAGAATTGAAGCCTAAGGATGCTGGTCAGAGGCTTGACTTCGTAAACCAGATGACTGAACGCTTTTCAACGTTTATCAACATCTTCTTTTCGGATGAAGCCCATTTTCATCTTAATGGTCATGTAAACAAGCAAAATTGCCGCTATTGGAGTGCAAACAATCCAAAACACAAACATCAGATACCTCTATATTCGCCGAAAGTGACTGTATGGGCTGCGATGTCGGCGCGAGGAATTATCGGCCTGTACTTTTTTGAAGATGAAAGGGAACGCACAGTAATAGTGACTTCAGAGCGGTATGTGGAGATGTTAGACGACTTCTTCGTCCCTGAACTGCAAAATTTTCCTAGCTATAACCAAAGAACATGGTTCCAGCAAGACGGAGCAACTTCACACACGTCTAACATGTCTCTGCCACGAGTGCGTGAAATTTTTCCTGGCAAATTAATCTTAAAGAAAGGTGACATAAGTTGGCCTCCACGCAGTCCTGATTTATCACCTATGGACTTTTTCCTATGGGGTTATGTCAAATCAAAAGTTTACACCAACAAACCGACTTCCCTGGCACAATTAAAAGAAAATATCCGCAACGAAATGGCAGACATCACGGAGAATACCTGCCGAGCCGTCAGGGGTAATTTTAGTGCTCGATTAAATGAATGCCGTGAGCGCAACGGATTACATTTGGACGATATCATTTTTAAAAAATAAATTCCCAAACAATGTATTTTAATATGTAATAAACATTTTTTCAATAAAGTCCTGACTTTTTTTTAAATCGATTTTTTAAATGTGAAATTTCTTTTGAGTCACCCTGTATTAGATTTCCATAGCAGTGATGTGCGTTGTTAGTTTTTTCTGTAATTTCGTTACACGTTTGGCTTTGAAGTAATTAAAAAAAAATGGCTTAAAAATTATGTAATATATAACTAGTGTGCAATCAAATGAGCGGTGACAAAAGAGTAACAAAAAATAAAATGAAATCAAAAGAAAATGTAATTTGGATTTCTCAAACTTGTTTGACTGCCTTTAGGCCACGTCATAGAAGTACGGAAATAAACTTCATTTAAACCCCGCGCGCCGGGAGAAGTCCCAGCGGATATGCACCCTCTACCCGAGGAATACAACTTAAGGTGCATATAAATATTGCGAGACGAGTATGCGACGAGCTTGCAACGAACCTCTTTGATGTTTGCCTTTTCGAATCCTTCTTCGACGCCCGGCGCCAAAAGAGATTTATATCGTCTTGGCGGTGTAAATTAATAAAGGATAAAGAAAAAAAATATTTAAGTTTTTGTTGAAGTCCACCACACCACGCAAATTTTTCGTGAACGTTTTAGTTAATAGAAAGTGAGTGAAAAAAGTAAACCTGCCCTGTCATATGCGACGATGAGGAACAAGCGGCAGGTATATTAGTTTTATGCAGTGGGGTTTTATTATCATCAAGTTTGTTAAATAAAAAACGAAAACATCGATGATCCTGCATAAGGTCAGGATCGGAACTTTAAGCCGATTTTAATTTCCAACATGGTATCAGACAATACAAAAATTTTACCAGAATGTCTTCTACCAAGAAACATTTTTCCAGCATAAGTCCAATGGATTTTAATTAACAGTGGTATGGTGATGCTCGAAGTACAACATTACTATGCTATCTTTAAAAGTTCCTTTTTTAGCAAATCGTTCGTAAAGAAAATATGTTTTTTTTTTGATAGCCACTCTGTAATATCGGTAACTATATTATTGGCAACTTTTCCACCAGTCTAGAATGATAACTGGCGTTATCCAAAACTATAACAGACGTTTCCTGAATCAACTGTATCATTTGAGAAAAATATGTTTGAAAGATATCCGCCGTCATTTATTCATGATAATCTTTGGTAGATTTTAATTCGAACTGCAGTAAAACTCCTATAAATCCACTGACACCTCCAATATGAGTTATAATGAATTTGCGGCCCTTACCGAGTAAGGGTTTTAAACCTGTTGACAACCCTTCTAAGAATGCATATTCTTATCTTCATACATTTTTTGTACTATGTGTCCTTCACTGAGACATATTACATCCAGATAAAAAATATTTTGCCTTCTCTGTGGTATTTTCTAATGTCCCTCAAATGCTGTGTTCTCTGTATCACCTCCATTTTGACTTTCCCTAAGAGAAATTGACTTTTGTCAGCACTTTCTAGAGATTGGGTTTTCCCATGCCAGGTACATTCTCGTCTTGTTTCACAACTTTCAAAACTTTATCAATACTTGCTTTTTATCTTCTAAGATATAATTCGTGTACATATCTGTATTATACTTAAAAATGTCATTACTGTTAATTATCCAGTTAAGATGTACACTTTTAAACCTAATTATCTTCTAAGTGTACTACTCTCTCCTTAAATACCTGCTTCAGACACTTACAATATCTACCTCTTACTCTATCCGAAATCGGAAAGCCAAATTATTTATAAAATATGTTCCGAGAATTGCTATGCCTTTGGTTTATGGGTTTTTACAGGTACATAAATCTCTTTTGCATATAATTGTCATACTTTGTCTGACAATGAAGAACAAACTACAAAACAAATTTAGAAAATTAATAATTCCAACATATTAGCAGATAATACAGAAATGTCGTCAAAATCTCTTCGTTACATTTTGAATATCTGTTAAAAAAAAGAAAAATACATTTTCAGCAGTCCATTTACATATGGCGGGCGCACTCGAAATTGTGCAAATTTTCTGACGAAATTTCATTTTACACATCCAACATGTCATAAACCCGTCGCACTAGATAAAAAAAATCCTTTGAGTTCGCATCAAAAAACCGACAGAAAACCATAGAAATATAGAAAAATTGACTTCTTGTAACCCAACTGCATTTATTACCTCCTTTGAAACCTGCCGACGATGGCCCTCGATAACAATACAAGTCGGCAAAATTCAAAGGGGTCTCACTGGAAGTTCGAGGCATACTCGTCACGCGCTCGTCTCGCCAAGTTTATACGCATCTTTATATTTGACTCACCCAGTGTCATGAACCACACCTCTAAGGTAGGGGGCAACTGTAAGTTTATAAGTTTATATTTCGAAAATAAGACGCTAAAATAAGAAATATTAGGGTAAAAGCGAGAATTTAAATAAACGCTTAATTTAAAATCAAATCTTTTTTGCAACCGCCTAATAACAAAATTTGCTTATTCAGCTATCAATTAAAATCAGGTTTAATCACTTTTGGTGATTAATTTTGGAAAAAGTAACAATTAAGAGAAAACAGATTTGACCCCCATTGTACCGATGTGTGGGCTATGGTGGTCACCCTGTGGGCAATCTGAACCAAACAAAGCTTAGCGTATATCGCAGACATAGCCTTCGGCTGAGTCCCACCCAATACAGCAGGCTTAAGCTTATATTCCACACGAAGTACATCTGTACCACATCTCATTTGTTTCTTCCGAATTCGCAGCATACTGTACATCTGTCTTCTGCATCTTCTGCGTTATACCGAATACCGAAAGATTGTCTGATTCTTGAAGAACTTGTCTTTTTGCTCTTTCAGGGCCCTCCTTCTGCACCTTAGTCTTCTTTCTCTGACCCTTACCTTTTCATTTGCTATTTTTTCTTTCTCTTATCGTTTGTCTTTTCAGATTTTCTAAATTTTATGTTCCTTTTCTACCAGGATTTCTTTGAATGACGTTGAAGTTAAAACCGTTGCGTACTGGTCCTTTCGGCCTTGTCTTGTATTGAGAATAGGTGGAATGTAGACGTCCCATTTTGAAGAGTTGATACAGTATCTGTTCAGCAACTGATGGATCTATTTGTTTTGATGTGTCAGGAACTGCTGAGTCTACTTTTTTTGATAGCTGCTGACATAGATTCATCACAATCTTGTGCTGAAATAGGCTCAGAATTTCAGTTTTTCTACCATAACTTATACAATTATTGGTAGTAAATACGTTGAATTAAAGGCATATATACTCATTTAATTTAAGAATTGATTAAAATAAAAATAAATATAAATACATACATACTAAGGAATCTGCTCTTGGATCAGCAATTATAGGCCAATATGCGATAAATTCAACTACTGAGTTGTACGGCCACTTGCCAATATTTTATTACCTCTTCCCATGGTTCACGGTGGTTTCTGAGCCACAACATGGCGTTGTTGTCAACTATTAAATAAAATAATTTATTTATACATACAATTTGATGGTTAAAAGGGAAAATAATTACCTGCAGATGACTAATGTGCTGCTTAAAATGCAAAAATCATTTGAGAAAGAGATTTTCGTTGATGCAACCGTTGTCTGAGCATTTGTAAAGAACTCTTGTTGAACCATCCTTCTCAAGTAGTCAACCTCTTCCGTGGAATGAATCCACCTACAGAGCTCATTGCATACATTAAAGTGATGTCTTTTCCGCTCTCCCAAATAGTAAATGTTTTTGGAATAAATCTATACTTTCACATGAGTTCTCCTAGCAGATTATAAAACAACTGCACCCCCGTTTGATTAAAAGTTGTTATTCTGTTTATGCCTGTTGCTTCTGACTTTCTAACAGAGATGATATTTCTGATCATAAATGCATTTAACCAATCACGTCCAGCCATTTTTGAAATTGTGTTTTAAATCCAAGCTATGTATTAAATTCAGCCACTTTTCTTATCTAAATTTGCTAATTCGTTTCCTACTTCGGAACTGAAGAGATTATATCGTTTAAGGCGTGGTTCCAAGTTAGATTTTTTTTGTGTATCTTTTAAAGACTTCAAAATAGGATTTTTTTTATCAGTTTTATAAGTTTTTTTTATCGAATAAATAAGTTGTTCAATAGGCCACATAGCTTTTTCCAGCTCTCAAAAGACCAGGTAACTTTTTCGGTGGTTTCGATCAATACTTGTTTCATTTAGAAAAAAACTAAAAACATAAATCATTTAGGTAATTAATTCTATATGCACATTATTTTGTGAGTAATGGTGATCACTTGCGGGAAATGGGGGGTCACCTTTATTGCATACAACTACACTAATGAGAAAAAAGTAAAAAATAAAAAAACATTTATAAATCACTATCGCAATCTAAGTTTCACATTACTATTTTAAATATCTGACTAAATACAGGTAAAAGTCTTGATAAGATACATTAGGAAATTCGACATTTACATTTTATTTTATTCTGATGAAAAGACACTATTGTTAGAAATGTGGGTGGCTACTGGTGCGAGTTATAAGAAATGGCGGCAGAGGTTACAGAGAGGGCGGAGATATCGTCAACGCGACTCTTGCATGTGTAATTTTGTGGGTGAGTAGCCACCATTGCTTGTTGACTCCTATTACCCGCTCTTCCCCTAAGTGACATTTCATTTGATTTTTGACGATTTTTTTAACGGTATCGCACTGGATGAGATGAACAAAAAATACAAAATTAAATGTTGAATAGTTTTTCTTATGTTTCATAAAGTAGTCGACTTATAATAAGTAAATGATATAGTATCGATCTTTTTTAGATTTTTATAATTTACTTTTGAAAAATTCGGGTAAATGAGTGAGTTTTACGGATTAGCGAGCATCGACTGCTGGATATTTGAGGGTTCATGTTTTTGTTTCTTTTATTATTACTGTTTTGATCTTAGATTGTATAGTCCGATGTCTTTGATGAAGATTATAACATAGTCGATGATAAGGACATCTTCGATTTTGTTCTTGCGTTGCTGTTTGAAAGGGCGTCCTTCGTTTTTTTTGCAAGCGGTAATCATATGCTGCACTGATAAGGGGGTTTCATAAATATCTCAAAAAGGATTAGGGGATTTGTTTAGAAGGTACTTATGGGTCACTTTTGTATGTCCAATTCGGAGCCAGATCATTATTGTTGAATCTAGTTTTGATAGACAAGGGGGAAAATACCAGTAAAGAAATCTTTTTTTTATTGTTATGAGTTTATTGTCTGGTTCCTGTAGGTCCTATTCAAGTTGAACAAGGTTTCGGGATATGTGGTGTAGGAAGTCTTTTTTTTGTTGATTATGTTGCGTTTGTTTTGGTGATTTTTAGCCAGTTTGTATTACTTCGACGTTTACTTCTTGTTGAACTCCTCAGTAGGGCCATTGGTACCTTCCCTAGACACCCGTCGTTGTACTTATTATAATTTCAGACTAACATTTGCCACTAGGTACCAGATTGGTCATACATTTTGTTTTTGATGTGTTTATTTTAAGACCCACATTGGCGTCTACATTCAGGCCTCTTTTTTCCCAGTTAGGTTTTTTACAGGCGTATTCTAGTACTGCAGTAAACAGTTTAGGCGATAACGTATCACCCTGTCGGACTCCTCTGCCAATTGGGATATGATCCGTGTTTCTGTGTAGTTTCACCGACGTAGTTGAATTCCTGTATATATTGTAAATTAACTTTGTATATCGATAGTCAATGTGGCATGCTTGTAATGCTTCCATAATTTTGTCAAGCTCTACCGTATCAAAGGCCTTATAGAAATCCACGAAAGCCAGAACGAGTGGTCGATTGTATTCGATAGTTTTTTCTATTACCGCTTTGATGCTCTGTTGGTGATCTTTGTTCCAAACCCAGTACGCAACCCCGCTTGCTCTATTTGTTGGTTGAAATCAAGTTTTTTGTCAAGTCGATTCGTTACTATTCTTGGTAGGAGTTTATATAAGTGACTAAGAAGGCTTATTGGTCTGTAATTTTCCAAATCATGGGGATCTCCTTTTTTGTAAATCAAATTTACCTCAGCATTGTGCCACTTGTCGGGTATATTAATTAATCTCAGAAATAATGCATTTTCCAAGTTGTCCAGGAAGATGTTTGCTAAAAGAGGAGGGTTGTTCATAGTATTTGTTATTGAAAGCAAAAAAGTCCTGAGATAAGCAGAACTTAAGAGGGGTCATTATACTAAGTTTATCGTCACTACCGATGCTGTTTGCTGTCAACAGATTTGATATAATTGAAAGAGTTTCCATCCTCGGAATCGATGTAAACAGATTGCACGCATCGAACGAAACAAGCAACGAGTCGTCTGGCATAGTGACAGAGTTCAGTCTTTTGACCAGTTATATGTACAAAACTTAGGCTTGTCTTTGATAAGCTTGACTAAATTTTAAAATTGTGTTTAAGAAAGAAGACGGGAGTATTGATAAAACTTACAACAGGGTGAATCGAATTTAAAATAGCCAAATTGGGATGAACAACTTCTTAACCACACCTCCTATTAAAGTTGTGATTACACCATTAGATTACACTTAAAATATTATAAAAATAAGTTGTGTAAAATGTTCTAATATGCTTTCAAATAAAAACCTTACGGGGCAATATAAAAATTACCAACTTTTGAATTTTACCTTGTATCTTCAAAACAAAAGAAAATTTTTAAATTCTGTTTGGAGCATTTCAGCTGATGAATTCTACATTTGTTTTTTGCTGACCCTATAAAAGTATCGAATTTGAAATACACTCTACAAGTAATAGTTTGAAATCACAGTAATTTTCTACGGTGTTTGATACGAGAGCAGCGACACTTTTATTTTGTCCACACATATTTTGCTACCATCACTAATGATATTCTTCAAGTTTTTCCATTAAGAATTGTTTTTTTTTAAATAGTATTTTCAACTACTTCAAAAATATTTTTAGTCATTGCTTTCAAAATCTTAACAGCTTCCTTGGATATATTATTTTTCTCTTTAGAGTTTGGGCCTGAATATAAGTAGGTTTTTGAGAAGGTTTTGAACTCTCAAACGTTAGTAAGAGCAGAAATAAAAAATTTTCATCGAATATTTTTTAAGTAAAACGTAACATATAACAAAACAAGTAAAATCAATAAGAGACATCTAGAGCGATATTCTGTTAGTATATATACTTTGAACGAAAATTGTTAAAGTTCAGTGGCATAGAAGAATGCATGAGAAAATAAAAGATTCTCAGATATTTCAGTATGATTTTTGATACAAACAAATTTTAAATAAACCAGGTATACATTAATATTCTATATAAAACAATAAAATAATACAGAAAATAGAGATAACGATTACAACGGAGCCCTAATGTGACGTGTGTCCTACGCGCATAAAATTTGTTGATTGTATGTAGATTAGTGAGGTATTTGACCTCAACGTAATGAATTTATTTTTAAATCATGTAGTTTATACATATATATATATATATATATATATATATATATATATATATATATATATATATATATATATATATATATATATATATATATATATATATATGTATATAACTACAGAAAAGGGGAAAAATAAATTCGTATCAAAATATGATTTTGTGATTTTAGGGAATGTTGCTTTAATTGTGATAAAACTTTTTAAACAGAAAAACTGATCTAATAAAATATAAAAAGTTCATTGTTGTGGGACATAAAAATCAAGATTTTATTCATACTTAAAAGGAAACAATCTATGGGGTAAGGTTGTTAAATGTCCCGCTTTTGGCGGAATATTTCGTTTTTGACCCCTTGGGTCTCGCGTTCCGTTACTACTATGACAGGAAACCTAGATATCCAGCTTTTCGAGATGTTGGTTCAGAAATTTATATGCGAATCATATTTAATGAAAATTTTTCGTGCAATTTATGTCCTTCTTTAAACGCAATTTATTTTTACTCAAAACTATAGCTAAAACTACAATTGTTCTAATCTTTACCGTATACATATAAAAGAAACACTGAACATATTTATCCTAACATTTAAGGACAGATATATAAGGTGTCCAAAAAATACGTGAGGTTATCTTTGTTTAATTTGGGAAATTAAGGGATTATCGTGTGTTATTTTAGTAGGGTATTTCGCGATTTTCATACGGTTCGATTAAGTAATATAAATAGCAGTTTTTTCGCTTTTTATTTCTTTTTTTTTGTTTAATATTTTATTAAGCTATTTACACGTGTTTTTCAAAATTGGGTTTTACGTTTTTGGTTAATATAACGGCCGAGAAGCGCAACTATGTTAGTTTTTCGTAATTATTATTAGTTTTAAGTTCCTTATTGTAAATAGTTCGTTTTTCTATTTATTTTTGTTAAATAGATTTAAGTGTTTTGAGAAACTTGTTTTATTCAATTTAAATAAAACCTTCATGCGAATTAACTTGCGGGCGCGCTATTGCGAGACCTACAAAACAAGAGATGTTTTCTGACCAACTAATTAGCACCCTTTCCTGAATCCTGAAGTTCTGAGTTGTGGTTGGTAAGCTTAAATAACCGTAGTTGTTTGGTACTAAAGCTGCAAGAGAGAAGATGCACGACCAGACTTCCAGAGTGTCTTTATTACTGCGAAATTTAATTGTAGGTTATTACAATAGTTACTAATTAATATGGGACAAAAAATGATTATAGATAAAATGATTAACGCTACCTCAATATGTCATTAGCAGGAGTCTATAATCAAATTCTGCCACACCGTTTAGGGTGGATAACCCTGTATATTTCAATTATTTTTGCACAAATTTTGGCCAACCAATTTTTAACGAAAAATCAAAAATACGTCTGGGAAACGTCATCAACCGTCAGGCTATCTAAATTAATTATCAGATTCCCGAAGAAAAGCAATATTCCATGCCGTATAGGGTAAATAACACTGTTTTACATACAATAAATTTTAACTAGTTTTATTGAAAATAACTACATAAGTTCAGTGTTTGAACTAAAATAAAGGTGTTTTGTGAAATGACGCTTGGCATTTTTTGAGTTTTCTGGGAAAATGAGGAATAATAGTGAAAAATCTTGGTAAGAATCGTGTTCTACGACCTCGACATAGTCTGTAGTTGTGTGCGTTGAATTGCTAGATCTTCGGATTTAATACCTTTAGACTTTTATTTTTGGGGATAAGTGCAAAATGAGGTACACGAATATCGCCGTGAAAGCAGGGAAGTAATTGAACAGCGAACTCGCAATATTCTCTATAATATCAATCGAAATTCCAGAGCCGTTTCGAAAAAATGTCAACAGTTTATTTAAAAAAATGGTAGACATTTGAACCTTAATATGATTATGTAATTTGTAATTATTAAATAACATTTTTACAATAAAGAACGTAGTCTTATGGAGAGGTGTTGTTAATAATTTGAATTTTTTCTTAAGTAAAAGAATTATTTTAAATTTCAGGGTTGTCGAATATTCTAATTTTTGTTAAAAAAGTATTTTAATTTATTTTTAGGATATAACGTGGTTTTTTTGGTATTCGTGTTTATCATATTGTTATAAAAAAAACACTTTTCGATGAGTTATAAATTCAATATGACGGTCATAAAAAAAATCAGGATTGATGATGGTTCCAAAAATCCGAAACCTTGCAATTAAAATTTGACTAAATAGACGTATTTTACATAAAAAGCTGCCATACAAAAGTGTTTATAGATCTATACAATACTGGGAAATAAAAAAAGTTTTAGCCGATCTAAGGAAATATGTAACATTTCAATTCTTTTTTTAGTATCTCAAAAACGCAGAAAACCAGAACCAGCACAATCACCATACCCTACTGACATAATTGCCTAAAACTTTTCCTATTTAACCACCTTTATCTCTCTTATAGTTTTGGAGATTGCAATGATTTCATCACCAATTTCGGACACCCTCTTGTACATCATTACATTTAAAAAAAGCACCACCCAGTTATAAGTTAAACTATTATTAAAATGTACCCTCCTTTAGTCTCAAATTTTTCATCGATTGAACGATATAACCGCAATGGAACACAGGGGCGGATCAAGCCTCTCTCTTGGGGGGGGGGGGGTGATATCACAAAAGTACAATATGGCAAGCGAAAGCAAGTTGTCGATGGGGGAGGGGGGGGGGGGTGGCGGCGAGACACCAGCAACATTCCCATTTCTAGTGTAAAAGGCAGGGTCGGGTCTATCTTTCTGAATTTGAAACCCTTGGAGAATGGGGGGGGGGGGACGATCACAAGAAAAAACAAGTTGTCAACAGGGTTGTAGGATGCGAGCAGCATACACAATGAGAGGTATGAGAGGCAGAATCGGGTCTATTTTCCTGAATTCAAAGCTCTTGGGAGATGGCTATCGCAAGAAAAACAAGTTGACAAGGGGGAGGGGAGGGAAGTGCCAGCAACATACACATTCCAGAGTCAGTTCCATTTTCATGAACTCAAAGCTCATGGGAAGGGAAGGGGCGATCACAAGAATACCCATTCCTATACTCTATTCAAGAACTAGACAGAGTAATAAAACTGTTATCGAAACCTCCAACGTACCTGCCCACTGCCGCAGGTAACTGAGGACTGCCGTAAATCTAATTATATTTAATTATATTTAATATTATAAGGTATAAATTTACTGCAACATTAAAATTTCTGATAGTTCAATTTAATTTCTGTAAGTAAGCAAAGTACACCTTACAGTTTGTTCTTAGTGATTTATCTTGTTTGTGCTTGTTTTTATATATTATTTGAGATTAGTGAGATACCTAAAAGATATGGATTCCACATCTATATTTATTCCAAAATCGTTAAACTAGGGCATTTTTTCCTCAACGAAAAACTTTGATGAATGATACGATGAATGTTTATGGTGCCTTAATATATCAATATCTAGATAATAATGTTAAAAGCTTTGTTGAGATGTATTCCAACATTACAAGACTTGGAAAATCTACTATGTACCGAATACTGAAGGAGAAAAAACCGACTGGAATTGTTAGTACTCCCAAGCTATAATCGATCACAGGCAGACGAAGACCGTCGTTGGAAGAAGAGATGTAAACTGCAATAAAAGGAGTTGTACATACATTTTATTGTGAGAAGCAGAACCGTCGACAAAATTCTTACTAAAATCAATGAAGATCGGGATTTACCTGAAATTAAAAGAACAGAGCTCTGGAAATTTCTCAGAGAACTTAATTTTTGCTGGGAAAAACCAGATAGGAAATCTGTTCTTATAGATCGTCCGGAAAATGTCCGTTGAGGAAGGAAATATCTCTCTCAAGTAAAAGGCAGAATTGTTAGAACTTACAAAATTAGTAATTTAACTGAACTTTTGAAAGATTTTTTTGAATAAAGTTACTGTTGAAAATTGGTAAAAATCCATATAATAAAAGAATAAAAGAAAATCTCATGATCGGTGAGATAGAGGAACCAATTATAATTAATTTGAGCGAAGATAGATTTTCTGACTGACTGCAAATTATATACGTAATGTTTACCAAGATAAACACAATTTATTATTTAAATTTTCTGTAATATATAAAAATTAATTATATTTGAATCCCTTTTTAGTGTTTAATTGTAATTCTGCAGATGGTTTAAGAAATAAATAAACTGAAATATCAAATATCCTAAAAATGTTTTTAATCACTACATAGTATAAAACAAAGTCGCTTTCTCTGTCCCTATGTCCCTTTGTATGCTTAAATCTTTAAAACTACGCACCGGATTTTGATGCGGTTTTTTTCAATAGATAGAGTGATTCAAGAGGAAGGTTTATATGTATAATAACATCCATTAAATAGTGGAGAAATACTGTTATTTTTGAGGTTTCTAATGTGATGTCGTTAATTATCATATTTTTTTCCGCTTACATTGCAAACGCAGGCTGAACCTACGAGATTTATCAAAATAATGTACTAATTATTTGTACACATTGAAAAGGTCTACAGAAAACTCCGCGATGGTATATGTCTATCTCTCATGGATATCCCACAATAACATTTTTTTGTCATTTACTTTTTACGACAAATAATGGCAAATTTTGAAGCGATTTTAACCAATACAGCATTAATCCTTATCCAATTAAATAGCTTAAATACATTGTTGATTTAATATAGATCTATATGGTCCTTTACAGCACAAGATTTAAATGAATATTTTCGAAGATATTACAGATTTAAAATTGCGGGAAGTAGCGCTTGCGGCGGTACTGGCCGACCGGGGCGGCGGCAGCGTGCCTATAAATAGCGCGTCGGAGGCCGATGTAATAATTGTTGTAAAAATAAAATAAATATTCACAGTTTTTCTGTAGTGTATTTAGTATCAGCATTGCACCCGTGCGAAGCCGGGGCGGGTCGCTAGTTAATAATAAAATGACCGATAGCCCCAAAAAAAATTTTAATATTATATGGACGAATTTATTTTTTTATATATGTTTAACTTTTTGTATTTTTGACAATGGGTATTTTGTAAGTATTTAAATTATAACTATAATATAAATTTTTTGAGAGAAAAAGGCTAAGTTTTAGTCTGAATGTGCCTAAAATACAGGCAGTTGTGATTTGTGTTAAATATGTCAAAATTATCTATATTTTCTAATGTATGTGAATTATTAAGAAATCATAAGAAATAATATAATATTACAATAACTTTTTATTTTAGGTTTATTACCGAAATAATATTCTATGCTATAAATACTTAGTGATAAAATAAACCTCCTTCCGACGCCTATGATAAGGATTAAAATCCTTTTTAACACTTCACACATCCAAATACCTATTGTTATCCAACCCAAATAGTCCATTATTATAGACTGGTATTTCTGATTATAAAATTTCTAACCCATTCCTATGAAAAATAAATGTATGTCTAACAGATTTTGCGAAAGACATCGGACTAAAGAATACAGGTAGTTTGCGAAGAAAAAAAAGGGTAAAAAATGATTTATTACTCTCTCTAGTTCTGGAATAAACTATAGTATAAGAGGCAAAATTGAGAAAATTTTCATGAACTTAAGGCTCTTGGGGGGGGGGGAGGGCGATCGCCCCCCTTGGATCCGCGCCTGATGGAACACCGGAATACTAAATGGATATCCAGAATATAATAAGCAAAAAAAACAATGCAACTTGATTCGGCTGAAAACTTAACCACTTGAGTGAATTGAATTGTTTTTAAATTTAAGTTTCTCTTTCATCATTGACTTTCGTTTTTCTAAAATGCATCTTAAGAAAATGTTATTTCTCCCAACCAAATAGGTAAGTTTAAATAACTTTATAAAGTGTTTTTTCTTTTTATTCTTATTTAACTTTATTTATAGTTAACAGAGGCTGTTTATTTTACGCCAGGAAGACAGCTGCAAAATATGGACCTCTTGCTATTACTAATGAAACTTTAGCAAATTATATAGTGTCAAGTTTCTTTAATTTAGTGTTTTTATTAAGAATTTCTTTTAGCGATATTTTTATTATTATTTTTTTTTGAAAAGATTGTTAATAAAAAAAAGAGAATTTAATGAAAAATTAAGCTAAAGAGAGAAAATATTATTTTATGTTTAACTTGAGAATAAAAAAGGCCTAAAACAGAATTAAACAAATTTATAAATCATGGAGCATTTTTAGTGTTACTTGAAATCAAGTTACCTACTTTATTAAATTATACACCTGAGAAAGTGTCTTGTGGTGTTATATCGGAGTTTAATTATATATAATGAAGTTGTTTTAACGATGTAATTATGATCTTCGTTGTAACCTAGAGACGCGTTTTTACGTAGCCGAGGAGCAGAGGAGCAGGTCGTGCTCTACGGATCTACTTCGTTCACGGCAGCGGAACATCGGTCAGTGGATATTTCTCGTGCAGACAGTCATCGGTTAAATGCTCAGCGCAGGGGTATCGGGTCGGCGCTATCTACTTATATTCGGGATATCCCTGCTCTCTCAACTGATCAACGGTTTGACTGCCTGAAGGTCAAAAAATTCACTCGGTGGTCGGTTCTCGGGCGCCACCCTCGGGATTCATGTGGTCGAGGGCCCATTTATGCACCGGGTAGCTTGTTACAGTGGAGAAACGGCAAGCCAGGGGTCAATTGTGCGTATTAGTGCTGGCTGCCGGCTGCCAATATGTAATGTTAAAAATGGGACTAGATAAGAAAACAAACGGTCCATTTATGATATGATGATATAAAAACAAAAATGAAATAAAATCTTGGCTTAGCGGACGTGTTGTTTGGCTTTAAACACACTAAACGGTGCTCTCATAGGAGGATCGTTTGGTGCGACTCGTGGCTTTCGTTGCCAATATAGCAGCAAGCCTGGTTGCCTTGTACCTAATAATGTGACCCCTATCCTTTGGGTAGATTGTTTCGTGTACTCGATTGTATAGATTTCTGTTTTAATTCACCGTCGCGCCACCATATGGCGGTTTTTACAAATTTTGTCAATCTGTGTAGTTCTTGTGTTATCGAGTGAACCATCGACATGTCGCCTTTGTCGTCTTATTTGCTGTTTTTAATTTTAAACTCAGCTTTATAGGACGCAGAGGCGAGATGATGGTTTGTACCGACTGCGGTGGCCTAACGAGTCCCATATTAGGATGAAAGAGTGCTGTCGCCATCTATCGGACCCGGAGTCTTTCCATACTTTGGAGTGCTCCACAGTTTTTAACACGAGAATAATACAGATTGACACATTTCACGTCCGCTAAGCCAAGATTTTATTACACGGACAATAACTTATTTATATATATATATATATATATATATATATATATATATATATATATATATATATATATATATATATATATATATATATATATATATATATATATATATATATATATATATATATATATATATATATGTATGTATGTATGTTGTGCGCGCGTGTACGTAGGACTTCTTTTCTTCCATGGATTTGATGGCCAGCCATTATAAATAAAGGACTTTTTTTGTTCCACGAATTTCTCTGTTTCCTTCGTCCACTTCACATATAGCTTCCATCGCACATTTGTGGATTTTTTTCTATAATATTTTTCTCCATGTTCCTGAGAGAATAATTCAGGACTTGCAGCCGAAGCGGTCATTGTTCGAGAAACAACAATCTTGAACTCTAATGTTGGTTCAGATATTTTTACTTTCAAAAAGTTATTTTCGTGAACCAATAGTTTCACTGTTCGGCGAACATAAAGATTGGTTGCGTTTAGAGGTCTTCTACTCCCTCTGTTATCTTCAGTAGATTCACGACTCTATTGAAACTGCTTTGTCCAATATTTAGTTAGTTAGTTAGTTAGTTTAAAGGTTAAAGGCGTGTCAGTAACTCAGACCATTTAGCGCCTACTGTAGAAATTGTTGGGACCAATTAAACCTTATTATAAAGATCAATATGCCTCAAGAAACACAATAAACGTTTGGCTTTAGCAAGATCAAAAGATATAACTGTCGCAAAGTTATTAGGAGTTAGATATCTCTCTCTAGCATTTCTGTATGCGGGACAGTCAGAAATTATGTGATTTATAGATAAAGGGGAAAGACAAGACGGA
Source organism: Diaprepes abbreviatus (assembly GCA_034092305.1). Taxonomy (NCBI): domain Eukaryota; kingdom Metazoa; phylum Arthropoda; class Insecta; order Coleoptera; family Curculionidae; genus Diaprepes; species Diaprepes abbreviatus. Next base: position 1,354,347 of record JASJET010000070.1, read on the forward strand.
CATTGAGGGGGATCCTCGTTTTTAAGGAGAAAGGAATGAGTCATTCTGCAATGTCCAATGGCGATTCTTTTCCAAACAACATTTTACTTTCTGGACAGTTGGGGGAAGTGATATGTCTCTGAGAAATTTCTCTTGATGTGAAAGAGTTTATTGGGGTTTTCTACAGATTCCCAGCGAACCTGCGCAATGTTACGAATAATGTTATCAATGTGTCTATTGAATTCTTTGGGGTTGAGTAAAGAGAAGAAAGGGGTGCCCTCAAGGATTGCAGATTTTGCTTGAGTGTCGGCCAATTCATTCTCTTCTATGCCGATGTGGCTTCGGGCCAACATGAAAGCTATGTACAAATTACGTTGGGATCCCATTTTAAGGAGGTCGAGAATTTGATTCATGAGAGGGTGGGATGTGTTAATGGCTTGGATCGATCTCAGGCAGCTGAGGGAATCAGAGATGATTAAATGATTGGGGGTGGAGGAGTGCTTAATTATATCTCTGATGCATTGCTTGATGGCAAACAACTCAGCTGAAAAAATGGATGAAATAGGATTTAACTTTGTTTTGTTACATGAAAAGCTGGTTACGGCAGCTGAGCCTACCTCTTGATCCGATTTGGAGCCGTCGGTAAACGATAGTTTGAAAGATTTGAACTTAGAGTTAATTAGGCTAAGGAAGTGTTGATTGATAATGGAAGGTAAAGTATTTCACAATGGGAGAATCCCAGGGGGGGAAGATCTGAGGGAAGATGGGGGTAGTATTGGGAATGGATATGTTATGAGAGGCTATAAACGCAGAAGCTCTGTCACTGGCACCCAATGTGATATTTGAGACGACCGGGAAATCAGAAGGGTTAAGGATTTTATCATAATCCAAAAGGAATGGTCTAGATTTGACAGATATGATGTATTTTATGACTGTCTCGCCTAATATGTTAGGCAATTATCGATGATGGAATAAAGTCGTTGCAAGACAGATGATAAGTTGCTTGTCCTATGATGAGGAAAAAGTCTGTTCTAGTGCCCCATGTCATTAGGCTAAATTTGTGATATCTATTTTCGGACATACTCTTCAGTTCTTAAAAGGTCAGCTACGAAATTGCTGAGACAAATAAAAGCCAGCAACATCTGCATTTTTGCTAATAAAATTTCGTTGACGTGAGGAGAAAGTATTTCAAGTCGAACAAATTCCTTTAATCCCTAATTTTATTATAACTAAATAATTGCAGTTTTCATCTGGAATGAAAATCTAATGCAATTACTTTTTTTTCTTATAAAAGAAAGAAAAGTAAATTAGAAAGGGTTAAGAAGCTCCGCGTTGACATTTTATTCGACAAAAGAATTCAGAATTTAATTTAAAATTAAATTAACGAAAATAGCAGTAACACTTTAGAGATAATGTCATCTGTACTATTGTGAACAGAATATAAAGGCATTTTTTAACCGTTAAAACAAGTTCCTGCTTTTGTGTGTTTTACCAAATATTTAGAGTGACCAGTGGGGAAAGACTTTCCTGCAAATTGGTGTAATGACATGATGATATTTTTATTGTTAGTTTATAAAAAGTGAACTCAGTGGGTAGTTCTGCTTATTTACAACTGGCATTTAAAAATAAGGCTTTTGACATGTTTCTTCTATCAGTAAAAAATTTTCAGACATTTCGGGGCAAGGATAACCAACTATTAAAGATTGTAGAGGAGGCAAATACAAGACTTCCATGTTACTCCATGGAAATTAGATCAAAAAAAAAGCTGTTTTTGTTAACAAAAATGTCACATTGTTTTTTTTTTTTGCTGAAATGTGTTCATTTTGGCATCCTATAAAACATATCTCGATGGTAACTTTGAAAGACTTGTGAAAAAAAAATGGCGGACCAAGAATTATCACGATTTTCGGTTTTTTGAGTTTATCTCGAAAAGTAAAAGAAAAAAATTATTTAAAAACCCTTTAGGTTTAGGTACTATAAACCTTATTAAAATAGACACTTATTTTGATCAGCAAATTCAAAAATGAAATAATTTACAGGGGGTTCTATTGAAAAAAAAAATCTTTGATACCTTCAAAGCCTTTGGGACACCCGGCATAATATGAAAATAATTTTAAAAATAACTATATTAGACCCCCATATATCCCAAAAGTAAAACTTTTTGAAAGTCGCGTGTTTTGGACGTAATATTCAATTAGTGTAAATAACCCTGTACAGTCAACCCGAACAAACAAAATTTTGGAATCAAATAAAAAACACTAAATAATCGGATGTTCTCTGTGAGAACACCATATAAATCTTTACTATTTTGATTCGTCAAACTATAAACTATAGCTGGGTATAGCAGGTACCAATATATTTATTTAAATATAACTTTCTAAAGATTCTATGATTAACCGTTAGCGATAGACAGATTGTTTGCAGACATTTGACCTTTAGAATCAGGTATTCAAAAAAATAGATCCCATAGTATACCATGACATCCGAAAATAAAAGAGGGAACGTAAAAGACAGAGGCGTTTCAGTTTAATAAAAATAATTTAGTATAATAAAAATATTTCAATAAATTTTAAGATATTATAACATAAAACTTTATGTTGTATTTTGAAGATATTATTTAAAACACTTATGAAAAAAATTACACTTTGTAAGGAAGAACAGATATTGTCCAACTAAAAATCTGCCCGATTTTAGTTTAAACTTGTAGATTTATATATATATATATATTGTGACGATATGGTGGTAGTTGCGCTCAGCTCACCGCATGAACTATTGCGCTATACGCACGCGCACAAAATTTGCCCGGTTAAAAAATAAATTAGAATTTAGGGAATCTTATTTATTATTTATTTTCTGATTTCAAAAATTTCAAATTTTCAAAATGTATTGCCAAAATTTAATCAAAAATGAAATCAGAAAATAAATAAGTTTCCTTAAATTTTAATTTATTTTTTTTTTTAACCGGGCAAATTTTGTGCATGTGCGTATAGCGCGAGAATTCATGCGGCGAGCTGAGCGCGACTACCACCTAATCGTCACAAGTGGCGCCCAACGTGGGGCATTAAATATTTTTGATTAAACTTTTGCAAAATTTTTGGAAAATTTTAAAAATAAATAAATTCAGAAATAATAATTAAGCTAAGTTTCCTACCTATATTTAATTAAATTTTATTTT